>OY728140.1:26979111-28366111 GCA_963277665.1 Viscum album | reverse complement strand
AAATTATATAAATGTGAATCTATACCTCATGAGTGCAGAAGAATATATATTCTTTCTATCAAAGGAGGAATGAAAAAGGTTATTCAATCTTCATTTTGGTTATTTTAACTAAACAACCATAGAGGGTCTAGTGAAATGTGATTACACTGAGGATCTACCTATGTTATCACACGATCATACCCATACAAGTGCTGATTATCTATAAGGAAAGATCATTCAAAAGTTATATAAGGGAAAAATAGAAAAGGTTATCAATATACCTTTAATTTATGTATATTGTTTTTTATAGACCAATTTCATTTACTAATATGAGGATATATTATATTCAATTAATTAATGATTTTAGTTTAATTGAATGGGCTTTAGTCATAACCCATATGATTAATCTATTCAGTTTCATTACACGTTATCAAAAGGAAGATTTAAAAGATACAAGACTAAAAAAATACGATATTCAAAATAGATAATATATTGGTTTTAAAAAATAGAAAAATAGTGGTTTATCTCAGAACACATGGGATAAAGAATAATGTGTTATTAATATTAACTACACATAAAATAATTTAGTTGAGAGATCAATGAGGAATATCAACAACATGGATAGAAAAATACTCATTGACAAAGTCCTTTATGAAACGTTTTTGGAAGAAGTAGTGATAAAATAAATGTACACATAATATACGGAATTATTATGTACATTGGAAGAGAAGACTCCATATGAGCTATTGTGTAGAAAGAATATAACAATAAAGTACTTGTGACTATTTAGATGAAAGTGTTTTTCATCAACAATGAGAACCGTAGGAAGTAGGAATACCTTGTAGATAAAGGGATATTTCTTATCTTATATTGAAAAATAAAAGAATTGAAATGTTTCAATAAGTGTTTTTTAAGAGTATTAGATTGTAATGATGTGGTCATGATAGAAGATGATTCAAATCTTTATAAAATACGTGATTAGTTTCACGGGAATTGTGATAAATAAATAAGTAGCGCTGGGTGAGTTTCAATACCCGAGGTAGACTCGTAATAAGATTTATTCAATGAAACATGTATCTATATAGAGATAAAATATTCAAGCATCCATTGGTATATATAACATAATCGGTGATTATATAATGCCAGTATAGAAAAGGAGGACGAAAACTCTAAATAAAGAATATTTTTTATCACATTTAGAGCCAAAGTATTCTGATAAAACATAATGATATGAGACTCCAGATCAGACAATTAATGAAGAACTAGGCCAAATAGAAAAGAACCGGACATGGGAGATTGTTTTATGACAGTAGATAAAAATTTCATTAGAACAAAATGGGTCTTTTAAAACAATCGGTATAAAGATGGTATAGTGGTCTGAAAACAGCATAAATTGTTTATAAAGGTTACTCCCATATTGAGGGTATTGATGTTGGCGAAACATTTTCACATATTTCAATGCATAAAACAGTGAGATTATTCTTGTCCATAGTAGTGAAAAAAGTTAAAAGTGTTCCTGATGGACAACAAGATAGTGTTTCAAAATTGGGTTCTATAAGATTAATTATATATCAAGAGGCTAGATTGTTTATTATTCACTAATATGAGCGGTTCTTCAATTAAAAAATAAGTATATGGGTTGAACCAAGAATTTAGAGGGTGATATTCTCTTCTGTTTTTGAAGAATCTTGGTTTTATGTGTGGTGGGGGATCATTAAAATATATATTCCAACAATGACATTAATCAATGTATAATGGTGTTGGTGTATTTTGAGGACATAGTATTTGGTGGAGAAAATTATGGAAAATACAAAACAAATTCCAAAATTATGAAATGTTATTTTAAAATGCCAATGATTAGAGAAATGTAATGTTTCCCTACTTTACCGGTGAAAAAAGGAAGGAATTACACATTTGTTTCTCAATATTAATATTCCAATGAGTGTTTGATTATATTTGGAATAGATAATTCCAAGGAGATGAAATCTATTGGGGCTACCGAGACGAAGCTATCATGATATGATGAAGGTTAATAGGTCATTGTAAAATAATATAAGAATATCATTATAAGCCTATTGTACTTTATAGATCCCCTACAATATATTGGTGTTTCTAGATTCTAAAAAACAAGTTATCAAATCAATCCCAACGAAATACAAATAATTTTTGTAAAAATAATACATCAGTATATCAAAGGCATAATGGCGTTAAATTTTCTATACAATAATGAATCTCATCAAGTGTTATTAAGCTATATAAATGCAGATTGGTTTGGATAAGTAGACGATATAAAATCAATATTAGGTGGTGAATTCAATCTTGGCTGATTTTTTATTTCAGGGATAAGAAAGAACCAACATTTTATTTTATTGAGAATTGGAGAAGTTGAATATAATGTTTCCAATCAAACATTCACATAGTTATTGTGGATGAAGAAAAAACTGTACGTTATGGTAGTTGAAGAGAGGTCATCGATTAAAATCCACTGTGATAATTCAATTACTACGAATATTAACAGAAATACATTAAATCACTCAAGGACAATGCACGTTGTAGTAAAGTATCATTTTATAAATAAAACGGTGGATAATGACCATGTGAATTTGGATTATGTGGATACAAAACTATAGGTTGCACAAATTCTAATAATATCCATGCCCAAAGATGAATTTGAGTAACAGTGACTAGCTCTTGGAGTTCATTTGACTCCCCACACATAAAAAATCATGGTTGTGGGACCTCCTCTCCTATAGGTATGATGTGGTTTTACCTAATGTATTGATATTTTTTCCTAGTAATGTTTTTTCCACAAAGGATTGACCATTGCATACATTGAAAAATGAGAAGAAAATATCTCTATCAATAAACGGGTAGAATGAATAAATAGGAGAAGAGGAATTGGATGAGTTCTGAAAATTAGATATATGATTGATCAATGGTTATATATCACAACATATGTGGTCTATGATTAATGAAGTAGGTTGTTTTTTGAATGAGTTTTTTCATTGATGAACATTTCCTAATAATCTTGTTTCTCACACCTTGTATGGTTCACATGGGGTTGGAGCGTGTGTTGATTAAATAATTTTTCCCAATCTAAATTGTATGAAGTGAATTTTGGTAAAATGGGTCATGTAATTTCTCACACCGAGCATGGTTCTTGGACCTAAAAACATAGAGTTCATCGAATGAAAATCATGGAGTTCACTGACTGTAATTTTTGGAGTTCATGGAATGTAAAATGACGCTACATGAACTGTACATGGGAATTATGTTCTATGGATGAGGGAGGTGATTTGAATCCACCATATAGGGTTATATGTTTTGTGAATCAGATAATGGGATCTGTTCATAAGAGGAATTTAATTTGTGTAAAGTGGTGAATTGAGGTTGCCAAAAAGAATATTTTATATTTAATATGACAGTGGATGCACTATGTTAATTACATAGCAGAAATAGAATGTCGTGATGGATAGTTCTCAAAGGAGTGCATGGAAAATTTGATTAGTTTGTTATATGTATCTATTTTCTTATATAAATGCCCATAATCAGATAATTAGTAAGATAAAATATTATCATAGATGATTATCTCTAGAAAAATTTCACTGATGCTATAATTTTTTAAAGAGGAGGATGCGATCTATGGAGGAGGTAGTGGTTCATGAAGGAAGCATTCTGCAAAATAGATCTGGTTTGGGAATGGGAGATTATGAGAAATACATAGTACTTGAAGGTTTTCCATGATGGAATTTGTTTTTGAGGTGTTGTAGATCATGAGTAATAAACTAGACATGAGGTAAAGAAATACTATGGATCAATGGAATTCCACTAATCACTCATTCCATGTGGTGTAATGCAGTTTATGAAGGGATTAAGGTAGTTCACGTAGTGAATAAAAATAGTTCATGAAATCAATTTTCAAAGGCCAATAGTGTGTGGAAAAATATATTTCACATACCAGGATAAATTAGAGCCTCATGGAACACTCATAAACATGTGATACAATTCCGAGTTAATTCTTAACAATATTATAATCTTATGAAGGGTTAGTGAGAACACTTCATTTGAGATATAATAGAGAAATTTAAAATGATCATTGGATATAAGAAATCAGGGATAGTGATTTCGCTCCAAACCTTATATTGGTAGTGAGCTTCGGTGGATTTGGTACATAGTAACATTTCCTTTGTGTTCTCTTGTATGAATACTAGTGAGGGAGAGCCATGTGAAATTACGGCGCCTGATGGATGTTTTTAATTCTTATATTATTCTTTAATATGGGAAGGAGAGATAAGAATTGTTTTTCAATGAATATTCCAAATCCAAAAAGATAGTTGTTCTAATATGTCATATTTGGATATACCCCCAATCTCATGGTATTTAATACAGTTGGGATAGAAAATGTTCCATAATTTTGATTTTCCAATCTTGTTTATTACCCACATTAACTTTCCTGAATTTTTAGGGGATGAATATGGAGAAGGATCCTTCATAGTCTTCTAATTATTTTTTAGTTGAAAAGGTGAACTCCATGATTGAAGTTATTCAACATAATTCCAAACATGACATTTCCCACATCATCAATATTTATCAAGACTTATGTATACAATAATATAAGGGTACCTTTTTCAAATTCTCTTCATCTTTATGAGTTTGAATTTCCAAAATATATCCCTATTCTAGAACCACGTCGAATAAATTGACTGGTATCATGAATACTCTATTCTAGAAACAAACCCCTAAGAAAATATTTGGAGAAGGGGGAACTTTATCTTGGTGGCCTATTTGAGGATTTTTTTTATCACACCCCTTTATGATTAAAGGAATCATTATGGGTACCATAAATTAATATTCATTGATATCATTAAATTTAATTGATATCCAAAACTGACAAGTCATTAAAATAGTCTTCAAAATTGTATCATCATCTATGGGTATCTATTGGTCTACAATGAAAATGGAATTTATTGATTTGTAGATATTTGATGAGTATAGGGATGAACTAAATTTATTCGTATTGTAGAAGTATTCTTTAATTTCACAAATGTTTTTCCCTGAAATAGATTAAACATCCCCCCACTACTCAACCAGTGGATCCCATATACTATCATGTTCAATGTGGTGTGTAGGGAAGTTGGTATAATCTATTGGTATATCTAGATGATCTCAGTGGGGCCAATAAAAGATAAAATATATGGTGTGTTTTTACATACCACTTCATTATTGTATAAACGTAAGTGAATTCATCCACATTTGAGGGAATTTCTCACCATAGAATAGAATCTTAATGATGGGTACAAACCCCACTCTTGGGTAGATATACCTTTTTATGATTCGATAAAGGTCTTATCCACACCTAATGGCCATGAGAATCATGTGATGATTCCAATGACATATCAAACTCTTAGCATCTGTAGATACATCAGTTATTACTAGGAAACAGTCAAGAATGGTCGCTCTAATAAGTGGGGGTGGAAAGTTACCCGCAAATGTTGACCATTTGGTTCTCCTTGCTACCTTATTTGCGATGTTACTTAGAGGTTGGATAAACCCAGTCCATGATTCAAACACTATAATTAGAGTCACAACCTTTGTGATGGTGGTCCATCTGTCCACAAGGTGGTGCATTAATCTAAATATACTAGTATTTTTTATGATTTATCACTTGATGGAGTTTATATGTAGGGGAAAATCAACCAACTTTCTCATAAGCCAATTCATAGTTTTTTGGGACTAGATAACGGTCCACATAGGTGGATAAAAGTTTATCAATGAACATAATATTCCAGAATATTTATTATTTCCTTAATTTCAATGCCCGTGTTTGGTGATCCCAATTTTCTAGGGATAACATGAATTAATGGATTTTCTCAATCATTACAGCCATTTTTCATACACCATGTATTTTTCTCCCACTAGTATATTTATAAATGACTTATCTAGAGAAAGAACCATATGTGGGTATCTAATTTCCCCTAGGGAGTGTGTCACCCCACCAAAATTGATGTAATATTAATTTCCAAGGATATTCATACTAAGTATTAGGATGTCACATCCATTTCTTCTAGTAGAGTTGTTGACTAATGATTAACAACGTGCGAGTGGAAAAAAATATGATGGATTCTCTTCAAATTTTTATTATGTTCTTGAGGGAATAAATAATATCTATGATTGAACATATGATTATATATATTCAGCATAAAATATTATATTAATATGTCAAATAATGGATTCAGTGGTAGCAAGATAGTCTTTTAGTGAACCGAGTCCCCGAAATAGAAGAACAAATCCTTTCAAAGGACATGGAGAATGAAGTGGAGGCCACAATGTTCATTATGATAGAAAAGGGGATTTCCCTAATGAAACCACTAATTTATGAAATGTTTATGAAATGGTTCAGGGTTTGGGGTTCATCCCCATGAAAAAATTGTTATGAATCACAATATAAGATACCAATCCACCATCCTTGTCTTCCCCATAGAGGCTACAAATCCCCTAGCATGGAAGTAGTGGGATACCTGGATGAACTCATTACACATTGACTATATATAGTTCCTTCATTAATATGAATAGATTATCCATACTAGGTATGGTGGCATAAACACACCCAAAAATGTTTCTCATGAAGATAATATTGATTTGGTAGTGGAAAACTTCTAAGACCTTGATGCTTTTATAAATTCACTCTACATCCAATACACACTTTTGTCTTAGGTTGTTGATATTCCACAGACATATTACATTACAGGAGAGTAGATAAATTCTATTTAATATGAATTTTATGAGGTATATTATACAATCCCACATTAACTTTGTAAGATACCATCTCCCTCATGGTTGGGGAGTCAAATGATCCCCACTCTAAGGGTAATACCACTGTAAATTCAAAGAAAATAGGTCTGGAAACATAATCACACTTCACCCAAAATGTTATATTCTTCTAAACTATTAAATCCCATTATTTTAGTGTTTTTATAATATTGGAAGCAATCCTATTTTTGTATAAGGATTTATTTTGTTGAAGACATCCAATGTGCACTACCTGCAGAGGAGGTTGATCAACATGGATATGGGATGACCATTGCACCTAAAGATATTTATTTTCATGTAAATACTAAAGAAGATAGTTCATATCTTCGGGATATGGATGCCTTTATCTATTCATAAAAATATAGGATTCTTTATTCAAAATTTTTCCAGGGTATGTTCATTATAATGTTGTAAGGGATCAATTTTTTATAGAGGTAACATGAGAGGTTTTGTATACCCTCTTTTATTTTCCACAATAATATTATAACTATAATTTTCTTATCAATTCCCCACATTTTATGATTAATAGTTTCATTATTCACCCATTCCATCTCAATATTATATATTCGGAGTAAAAACTATTTCAATGGCTTATTCTATGGGTGAGAGGGACATTGAATAAGTCTTTCATAGGGAAAATAAACATTTTCATTCTGTAATTACTGATCCTACATGAGAATTCCCACCTCCTCTCAAACCTAACACATTAACTTTAAAATCAAACCCCTTGGGAATCCATGATGTATAAGAAAAAATGGAATCCTTTAATTCAAATTTAATCTATAACTACACATAGAAAATATATCCTTATTGTTTAATTTCATTTTATATGTCTAGTTGTTTTAATGAAAAGATTGTTCCATTAGTTCCCATTGGATTTTTATGTTTTAAGGTTCCAAACATTCAAGATCATGAATCATATTTTCTTATCGAGTCAGATTCTATGGGAAAAACATTTTCAGGGTAGTTTGGTCCAAATTAATATATAGGACCAATATATTCATCTTTAGGAATGGTAGATGAGGGATCTGATGCTCTATCATTATGGATAACAGGCATCACCCTATCAAGAGAAATGGCGGGGAATCATTGGTGTGGGTCTTGGTGGAGTTGGTGGACTAAAACCAACTACATTTTACTATATTCATTAATACATACCTTATCACAACTTGATTTTTCGTCTATGTTATAATGCATGTGATAATGGCCTATGGATAGCTGTTGCATTAAAGTGTCATAGCAGATCCCTACTATGATGAGAACATAGAATTTCTGTTGCACTATTCTTAAATATATGTTCTATGACAGAATGATGTTATTTTAGGGACACAAATAATATAGGCCATTAGTTTTGGGGACTCATAAAACATTGAGGCATCTTCTCATGGTGTGCTCCCTTGGTAATATCTAGGAGGATATTATAAGAAAGATACCCTCCAGCATGAAATCCACTTTTCATAATGTCATTGGATGTTCCTATCTGTGGACATGTGTATTGGTACTTAGACTTTAAGATTTATTTTAATGGATATTAAAACACATGCACTTATTGTATTGACAAAAACCTTGACTACACACTATTCGTAGTTAGTAGGATATGTTGGGGATTTCCTGAGTAATACTTCATCAATTGATAATGTGAGAACAGATTTTTCCCTTCTATTCCATAAAAAAATTATATATCTCAGGCCCTTTGATTGAATTGATATAACCTAAAGAAATCCTTGGCTATGGTAAGAAAATGGATATTTCAATTCCATAAAGTCGAAAAATGAATAATTGAGCATATGGATTGAGGGAAGTAGCATGTAACCCGCTTGATTTGAGATATCGAGACAAAAGGATTACAATAAACATTAAAAATCAATAGGAGGTGACACATAACTATGGAATGTTTCTAGATGCTAACCTTAGACATTATGTAGGATTTCCCAAACGCCACTGAGAAAGAGGCCTAGTGGTCCAGACACTAAGTATCCAAGTATCTCAGTTAAATATTAATTTAAAAAGTTGAATAAATATTATTCTCGATTGTGGTTTAATTATTATTCAAGGATGTCTGATCACATTTATTTCAACACTAGTTATTCGATAGAATATATTTTGGCTGAAAGATAATATTTAATAGTGACTAATGTAGTGATATTTATTTGAAAAATAAAAATCCATCATTCAAGGTCTTACAAATGTGGTGGAGGAAATAAAGAAACTTGAAAAGAAAAATTACACACAATGTATATAAATATACATGTTGTGTAATTTTTCTATTGATTTATGGGAAATAATATTATTTATATAATTAAATAATAATATTTTTAATTCACTAGGTGCATGTTAGATAATAATAATAGTCAACTGTTATTATTAGACATGGGGTCTTACTATGAATTAAATGAAATGAATAAATTATATCAGGAAATTAATTTATTTTACTATTCTAAGTAATTTAAATCCCAATTATATAATTCTTATTAGCCTAGAAATTTCTGGAGTTGTGCACAACAGATGTAGAAAAATCTCTCAAGCCAAGAGTGAATTAAATTCTTCTCAGAACTCTCACAATCTACGAGAGAGATATGCGGAGCACGTGTGGATCACTGCTAGAGGAATCCTACACTTGGATTTTACGATTTAATGATGGATCATATCCGATTATTATTGGAAATATCAATAGGAAGAGAATTCCATCATGGTTATTATTGTTTTTTAATTAAATTAATTAAAACCAAACATAAGATGATACCCTCTATGGTTTTGGGACCCCCTTACATTCTTTCATTCTTCATTATATTCAGAAGATCTAGCGTTTTATTATCGTGACAGATCTCGGATTTATCATTTTTAATGGAAAAAATCTAATTCGGTACACCCACCAATGCACTTTCTCTATGCCCAGAACCTTCATGTTGTATTAGAGGGGTCATATCATTTATTATAAATTTTAAATTTTTCATGTTTGATTTACGCATTTAATAATTTAGTTGTTTCAATTCATGTTATTAGTTATAGATATTTGAATCTTGATATATATTTATCTTCTTCCGTTTCACAATAACCTTATAGAAATTTCGTTATTTTAATTTTTATTAAAATAAAATAGAGGATCTCATTTGGAGGTGCCAAGGATTCCAAGACGTACAACACCATAACACACAAAGTGTATTCGGCAGTACACGTCATGTAGTATAGGTTCCATGTAATGGGACACCCCCAAAATCTAGGTTGTGTCATTGGATTCTATCAACACCTTTAAGACTCTATGTGTAGACCGAGAATAGATGGCACACAGTTTCCAGATTACATGTCATGTTTCCCACTGAACACGTCGTGTAGTCCTTTCATGATAGGGTTGGATGGTGTACCCCATTCATGGCTTGCCAGGTTGGAAATTGTGTAATGAGGAAAATATATGGTGAGTGTCCCACTGAACATATCATGTACTCCGAAGATTTATGATGTACATCTACATGCCATGTCACCAGGAGTGTACTTCATATGGATGGTGAACAAACATACACGCCATTTAGTTGGATCTACACGTTGTGTACTCATCCAAATTATGGAGATGTATTAAAATTTATTATTATATTATACAAACCCTTGAGATGTTTACCATAGTGTGGGTGTAAAGGTGAGGCAAAACACGTGGTAGGTTCTGTATATATATGTGCTTAATTCATCATCTGCGTAATATTAATTTCTATTCATTGGGTAGTTATGAAAGATAATTCACCGAGTTTCCTCCAAGGTAGAAGTTATGTACAATGATTATTTTAATTGTATTTATTTGTTTAAAATTCTAATGGATGAAAATCTCAAGGAAATTCATAGAAAGTGATTAAGTTAAAAGGATTGATTAATTAAAGACAATTAATTGATTCCAACCTAATATTTATTAAAACAGACGAATTAAAGAATTAAATTCTAATTTTAATTATGCATAAATATCGTTACATGTATGGATGATCATGAGCTAGACCCAGACTTTGTATGTGAATGATTTCTTTTAATTAATTTATTAAAATTAATTTATTTGGCATGTGAGCCTTCTCACCATTATCATCTAGGGCCCCCATTCCCATGATTTATTTTATGTAAAACCCCGTTTTAACCCTCACCTGTGAGTGAGATAAAATCATATGTAATGGATGGAGCTCCCAATCTAGTGGAGGCATCTCAAGTTAGGACACAAGGTGAAACCAATCCAAGGAGATAAAAATGTGACCATGTGGAAAGCTGTAAATAAAAACCCAAAAGGTTCAAGGTGCTTCACTCATATGTCTTGAGTTAGTTTTTCAACCACTAAATAAACTAACGAATAGAAAAAGATCATTATCATACCATTTATTTTTATTTTATTTATGTCCTGGTATATTTTATTTATTGTGGGTGTGTTGTCACGATCACACAATTATTGAATTAAACAAACATGCAAGATGGAACTAAAATAAGATCAGCTTATGTGTAAATATTATACTAAACATGGTTAATCACTTAAGTATATCCCATATAATATTAACAAGAATGAAATCAAATATAATAAAGTGACAATTTACATATAAGGATAAAATCCCTCAATGAAAATATTATGTCGGTATATACTTCCATAATCACGGTTAGAATCAAACCAATGTTCAAAGTGCTTGACCAACCCAAGTTGGGGTGCTTTCAATTATTGGGAACTTATAACTCATGGTTTTTGATTGACTTGAATTTGTTCACATCATGGTTTGACTTCTATAGTAGGAAATGGATTGACCAAGAGGAAAAGGTTGAGGGATTATAAAATAATAGGATTTCAGGATTATGGTGTCCACTCAGCAGTTCAAGGAGGTGTGAGTTAATGTAGTTGGCATTCATAATGACTACCTATGACCCTTAATGTTTCCTAACCAACCCTAGTTAGAGTAATGTGAAGCGAAAAATGGATCATTTCTACTAGAAGAGCCAGGCAATAGAATATTCCTAATTCAATGGTAAGGGATATTGTATTTCGACAAAATACTGGAAGACTAATAAGTATTAAATTATTTATTTGTCTTAATTTTATCATGAAAAATTACTAAACATTTTCTCATTTTAATTTCTAGAAACCGAATGAAAACTGACGTCAATCATGCCATTGCAAACCATACGTGAGAAGGAAAACCTTCTCACTAGCACTAATTTCCAAGAATGGAATAGGTGTTTACGCGTCATCCTTCACCATGAGAATAAATTGTACATGATGGAGGATCATATTCCAGTTGTGCCTAGAAAATAGTCCAGTGATGAAGAACTACCTATCTATATGAAACATATGGACAATGTCAGATATGTCCCATGCCTCATTCTATCAGCCATGTCTAATGAGATCTTGAAACAACATGAAAACATGGACGCGTATATCAATATGTCTCACCTTAAGGATCTCTATAAAGTGAAGGTGAGTTAGTAGAGATATGAGATCTCCAACGCTTTTTTTGCAACTAAGCTTGTAGAGTTTTCTCCAACTTGACCTCATGCAGTAAATCTTATTGTCTACATTGAACGCCATACATCTTAGGGATTATGTTCTCGGATGAGTTTCATACAGATCTCATCCAATCATCACCACCCAAGACCTTCTCTAGATTTATTATTGACTACAATATAAAAAATGCTGATAAGTGTCTATCAGAACTTCTGAAAATAATTCACTAAGTATATAATGAAATGGGTTGTCAAAAACTAAGATTATATATGGTTAATAAGAAATGGAAGGACAAAGAAAAGGGGATAAGGATTCATAAACGGTCTGAAGACCTTGAGCACCATCCGTCCAATAAGGGGATGATCCTGAGGTAGGGTAATGAATGAGAGGTGGTATGTTTTTCATGTGGAAAGCTAGGACACTAGAAGAGGAACTGAACCCAAAATCATGGTGATGTTAATGGTTCATTCGTTATCGAGTTTAATCATTCCATTTCTACACATTGGGTATTAGATAGAACTTTTGGGGATCACATCTATTTTTAAAAAGAATAAACCAAGTAGATTTAGAAATATTTTTAAAGGAGAAGTGGATATTCAAGATACTAAGGTTGTGAGGCTAGCTACATTGGTCATGGATATTACCATCTCTCATTTTCAAATGGGATGCTTTTAGTTTTACATAACTGTTATTATGTGCCTAGTGTTACCAAGAACATAATATTTGTATCACTTTTGGATATGGATGGATTTATTTACATGTTTGGTAATAAAGGATGTTTCTTTTAAAAGAACAATTTATGTTATGATATGGAACATTCATATAATGGTTTGTATGTAATAAATTAGGAAAACCAAGTGCTGGAAATCAATAATGAAACAAACACACATGACTCACACATCACCCAATTGTGTCATCGCTGTCTCGGTCATGTAAATGAGAAGTGCTTGAAAAATCTCTACCAAGATGGTTATTTTGACTCTAATGAGTAGATATGTCTACTAAATGAGAAATAAGTCAGAGTCCTTAGATAAACATAATTAATTCATGAATGACGTTTAGAATCAGCTTGTCAATAAGATAAAGAATCTTTGATTGGATCGAGATGGAGAATATCTGAAACAAGAGTTCATAGATCTTCTACGGGAGTTTGGAATTCTATCTCAGCTCACTCCTCCTTATACACCATAGTGTGATTATGTTATTTAATGGAGGAACTACTCCATGTTGGACTTGGTGAGGTCGATGATGAGTCATGTATATCTTTAATTAACCTTTTAGGGATATGAATTACACACTAAAACATACACATTAAACTTAGTACCAACTAAGGTTGAAAATGGAATTACCTCAGAGTTATGGAAAATATAGAACCCCATTTTGTTACACATGCGTATGGGGATGTGAGGAATTTTTTACGGCCTTATGAGGAAACAAACTAGAACATCGGGGAATGAGGTTTATCATTATAGTATATCACAAAAAACATTAGGATATTACCTATATAAACATTCATACAAGAAATTGATTGTCGCCAAACATGTTGTCTTTCTTGATTGGGAGCACATCCTCACAAAAGGATAGTGGGAGCAAGATTTAATTCGATAATGTTGATGCCCACGATACACATGAGTTTGTACAAGAGAAATTACCACAGGTCCCTGTGGAAGAGGTTACAAAAATACAAGTACTGTGTAGGGCCTCAAGATAGTTCAGGGAACCAGAGAGATTTGGTTTCCTAGTCAATGAGGATGGGGAATAATAATTTTTGGACAATGATGAACCTCTCTATTATGAGGAAGAACTAGAATGCTCAGAAGTTGCAAGTTTCCAAGAAACTATGAATTCTGAGTTGAATTCCAGATATCAAAACAATGTCTTGGTTATGGTCGATGAGCCAATTGATGTAATGCCTATTGGATGAAAATGGGTATTCATTAGAATTTTAGACATGGAAGGTCAGGTTATCACCTATAAAGAAAGGCTAGTGGCTAAAAGAATCAGAAATCATCAAGGAATTGACTGTGATGAAACATTTTCTCTAGTTTCTAGGTATAAATACCTATTAATTATACTTGAAATAACAACCTACGAAGACTATGATATTTGTAATATGGATGTTAAAACAACATTAAATAATGGGAACCTTCTAGAGGATAACTATATGAAATAACTAGAAGGGTTTGTGACACCAGGTGAAGCCAAACGAGTTTGAAGTTTGTAGAAATCCATTTATGGATTAAAAGCAAGCATCCATGTCAGGGAACATTCTATTTGATGAATCCATAAAGGAATTTGGTTTCATTAAGAATGAATATGATCCATATTTTTATAATATGTTTAATAGGAATGTGGCCATTATCCTTGTAGTATATGTTGATGATATATTGCTTATTGGAAATGATGTACCAGTCTTATAGTTAGTTAAGCACTAGTTGAACAAGTGTTTCTCCCTGAAGGACATAGGTGAATAAGCCTACATTCTCGGGATCAAAATCATTTGTGATAGATCAGAGAGGTTTCTTGGACTATGTCAGGGTACATAAATTAACCAGATACTAAAGAATTTTGGTATGGAACAATACAAGAGGGGATTGGTTCCAGTTTCACCTAGACAATATCTTTCTAAGAGAATGTGTCCTCAAACATAATCTAATAATGATAGGATGAGTAAGATCTCATATGTTTCGGCTATAGGATCCATCATGTATGAAATTTTATGTACCCGAATTGATGATGTCTATGCACTAATCATGGTTGGAAGATATCAAGTAGATCCTTGAGAACAACATTGGACTTCTTTTATGAATATCCTTAACTATCGGATAAGAACTAAGGATATGTTCTTTTTGTATGGAGGAGATGAAGAGCTTGTCATCAGATGGTATCATGATATTGGTTTTCAGAAAGATCCGAATGATCTGACGTCATAATCAGGATACATTTTCTATCTCAATATAGGATCTATGAGCTGAAAGTGTTCAAATAATATGGTTTTCGTCAATTATATAGTGGAGTCTAATTATATAGTGGATGCCGATGTAGCCAAGGAATCCTTCTGGATTCAGAACATTTTCTAGTATCATTTTGTGGTTCATAGTAGTAAAGACCCTATCACATTGCATTGTGATAATACTATAGTTGTGGATCTTGCAAAATAACCAAGGTCACATCAATGGATAAATAAAATTCTCCAAAAGTATCATATCTTGAGGGATTTTTATCATAGGGGTGAAGTTGCAGTGAGAAAAGTGTCCACAGAAAAGAATGTGGCAGACCCCCTGACTAAATGCCAATCTTAGTAGAAGCATGAATATCATGTGAGAGATAGTTGGTTATAGTGTTTTAGTAGTTTTATCTTGTACAAGTGGTATTTTGTTAGAGTTAGTGGCATAGAACCAACTACATTGTACTTTATTCATAATAAATACCTTATCTTATCTTTATTGTTCTTATTCATGATAATGAATGTGATAATTTCCTAAGGAATGATGTTAAATTAAAGTTTCATAATGGACTATTTTATATGCATGACAAAAATTAATTAGGCCACTGGGGGAGAGGGCTCATAAAAAAATTGTCATATATTCTCATGGTGTGCACCCTTTGTAATATCCAGGGGGACATTTTGAGAGTGAGACTCGCTAGGAGGAAATCCACATTTTATAACATCATTGGATCTTCCTATCTACAGATGTGTGTATTGGTCCTTAGACTTTAATATTATTTTTAATGGGTATTACAACTTTGTACCTTAGATGTATTGACGAAAACAGTGATGAAACACTATTCACAACATGTTAGGATATGTTGGGTGCGTCATGAGTAATACTGCATTAATAGATAATGAGAGAAATTATTTGTCCCTTATATTCAACAATAGAAGTAGATATATCAGACCCTTTGATAGAGTTGATAAAGCCTAATAAATCCCTATCCATTGTAAGGAGTGGGTGAGTTCAATTATGGGAATTCAAAGAAGGAATAATTGACCTCATGGGTTGATGGCACTAGTATGCAACCTGCTTGATTAGAGATTATAAGAAAAAGGGATTACATTACATGGTAAGCATTCATAGGAGGTGACGTGTCATTGCGGTGTTAACTTATTTCTCTGTGGGTGCCTTGGCATGTTGTTAGATGCTAACATTGGACTTTAATAAGGCTCCGCATAATTATATTGAGAAAGAGGCCTAGAGGGTCACACACTATGTGTGGCCAAGAATCTAATATAAATATTAATTTAACAAGTTGAATAAATATTATTCTCAATTATGGATTAATAATTTTTCAAGGATTCCTGATCACATTTAATTTGACACTAGTTATTCAAGAGACTATATTATGGGAAAAATAATATATTTATTAGTGAGTAAGGCAGTGATATTTATTTGAGAATTAAATATCCTTTATTTAAGATCTATTAAACATGGTGGAAGGAATAAATAAAATGGAAAAAAATTACACGCCATGTATATTATTATACATTCCGGGTAATTGTTCTTAGGATTTGTGAGAAATAATATAGGTGTAATTCACTGGTTTGATGTCAAGTAATTATAATAGCCAACTGTTATTATTAGAAATGGGGTCTTACTAAGAATTAATTGAAATGAATAAATAATTTTGGGTAATTAATAGAAATTATTAATCTATCTAATTAAAATATTAATTATAAAATTATCATTATAATAGACATTTTTCGGGTGGTTCCCAATGGATATAGAGAAAGATATCAAGCTAGTAGATAATTATTTTCTTCCAATAATGCACTGAAGCTATGAGAGAGATCTTCCTCCACCGGATCAAGGAGAGTGTATTGCAAGCAGCTCTCAAGGAGATCGAAGGTAGAAATTGAAAGCAAAATATATTCTATGATAGCACCCAATGATCCCTTTTGAAACATCCAGAGATATGTGGAGCATGTGTTGATAACTTCTAGATGAATCCTACACATGGATTCTACAATGTAATGACATATCACATCAGATCTTGATAGGAAACATAAATGGAGAGACAATTACATCAAGGAAATTCCTATATTTTAATTAAATTAATCATAACAACCATATGATGATCCTATCTTTGGTTCCATGACTCCCTTCCTTTATTTCATTATTTGTTCTATGCCAATGATCTGGTGTTTTATTATCATGTTGAATCTCAGATGGATCATTGTTTCGGAAAAAATCATGTTGGGTACACCCAACAACGCACTTCTGATGCGCCTGGTACCATTAGGTCTATGATTATTTTTGTAAATATTTTCATCCTAGATATTGTATTTTCATATCTATTTTTTTGGCTTCTATTATTTTCCTTTTGTAGGTTACCCAACTGGATGAGCATGGACCCACCAGACATGCCTCCCCAAGACAGTTGTCTTCTTAGAATTGTACTCAAACTAATTAGGTACCTCTTAAATTTCCTACTAGTAAGGTGGTTATTATAGAGGACATTGATTCCTCAACAAATAAATGTGAGTTTTAACATTATTGACCATCTCAAATATCCATTTACAATGTATTTATATCAAGATTCCAATTTTAGTAGCATTAGTACATGTCCCAAATACATCAAATCTCTAATCAAATTAGTTGACCCAAGCTTCAACATATATATATCACTACCATAAAGAGAATTTTGATGAAAAGACTTCCCTTTTAAGTCTAGCCCCAAAATATTTTCTCACATATGAGAGATATTTTAAATTATACCAGTAGACTATTGGATATTTTTCATTTCCTGCTAAACATTGTTGAGGAACATATAGAAACTGAGTTTTCTGACCCATCTGTCTGGTAATCCATTAATGTTTTCCAAACAATGCTTCAGAGTTTATGTTCATTTATATAAGGGTTTTTAACACTACCTTGTTCTTACTAATGTAAAAGCTTTAATTTCCTTTGGAGATAAGTTGAGAATTTTTCCCTGTCAATTCACTATTGGGGAGTCCACGAGCTATTTTTCAACCATGGGAAATATCATTCTTAGTGAGGTTTTTTATGTAGGACAAGATAATAGAACATCACCAAAGTCACTTTGCAGGATGGATGCAATTAGTATAAGTGATCTATCAGTAATTTTATCATGTTAAATCAATGGTATTTGAAGAGTGTTGGATAGTTCCATAGGAATATAAATACATGAAAGGTGTAATTGGGGGGTGCTGGAACTAAAAGAAGATGTGGATATATAGGTTCGAAATATTTGTAGTTGTGTAAAGTAGTAGAGGACTTTTACCATTTAAGGATTCAGATCTATGAATATAATGACTGAATATTGTAATAAATATGATTAAAACATATTGTGGAACTCCATGTTCTAGATGTTTCTAAAATTGTCTTTTATAATGAATGGAAATTTTTATGTTTTCAATTGTATGTCTCTTCACTCAATATTTATATTTTAATTCTTACAATTATAAAATAATTTCATTCCTTATTAGAATTTATGTGTATTAATTTATTTTAATTTAAATAATGGGAAGATTAGTTTTGTTTAATTTTTGTAGTTTAGGGTCTTTCTAGACAAACAACAGCACTTGTTTTTGGTCAAACAGACTTGACCAATTGTTTTAACTGTAATTAACTCATACTAGTTATTTAGGTCCTTTATATGAGACACCCTAATAAGATCTGATTATCATTTAATGTGAATGAAATTTTATTATTTTAATTTGTCAATTAATAAAAAGAAAGTGTTACATAATTTTTTCTGTATGTTGAACTCAGACATAAAAAGATGGGTATTATTCTTCCGAGGTACAAAATATTTAAGAACCAAAAACTTATATAGAGATAATGTTATCATGTAGGAAGGAAATACATTATAATAAATGGACCATGAGTAAAATTTTCATTCTAATCAATATTTCCCAGTGAGCCCTCGAGAGTCACATATGGTCATTCTTAGCAAGAGAAACAATTGGGAAATTTGGAAATCCTTTAAATCCAAAAAATAATAATTTTATGGAATACGTATTTCCATTAATTTAAAAAAATGGGCATTATAAAGGAAAATGATTGATTATAATAGAAACTTTTGATTGGGGTCTGATAACCAAGACCAATGAGTTCTTTAGAATGGGTGAGACCCCTATATAGATCCGATTATTATTTAAGGGAATGAAAGTTAAAAATTTAATTCTTTTATGATATTGGTTAATGTGAGTCTCCTAATCTAGTATAAATCATCCTTGCTTAGATGTAGCTTTTATGCGGGTAAAGGGTCAAATAGAATACTTTTATTGTCAAGAAATATAATGTCTTGTCATAAGGACTATAATGTTGTATAATTATGGGTCATGTGATAAGGACCTTGCCTTATATTTTAATGTTAGATACAAAAAATATGTATCCCAGTTTAACGTCAATTTGAAATGGACACCGACTACCCAATTTAACGTCATGTTGTGGGGATGTATGAATGGTTCTCTTAAGGTCACATATATTTGTTAGAAATATTAATGATATCCCATTGAATGGTGATCTAAAATATCACGTTTCACCATCCTCTAGGCATGATTTTTAGAGTTTGAAAGTTGTAGTCTTATAGATTCCTATATAAAAAAGTGATATGGGACATGAAGTAAATGAATGGTGGTTTCCGTAATAAAATTATCAGGTCATACAATGATTGAATAGGTATATATTTAAGATTGTCATTACTCTGGTAGAAAATAATTTTAAGTTTGAATTATATATATCCATACTTTTTCATTTTCTTTATAGTTAAAACAGAAGTGTCTCTACCAAAGTGAAATTTCCACATCAATGGGAAATAGAAAAATTTATATAGATTCATATTTTCTTAGATATGGAGTTTTATTTTTTTTTTGAAGTTTCATGAGTATAAAAGTAGAATTAAATATCAAAACCACTCCAAAATGATGAGAAAAGTTTCCTACATAGGTCAAACCCATACCCATAGAATGGATTTTTGTCTTCTCCATAGTTAGGCCTACGGTACAGGGCCTAGGAATCAATATGTATGCCATGAGGATGGGAATTAAGGCCAATATAGTCTCTTTTAAGCTCAATGAATGACCATAAGACATTTCCATAAATCGGTTCCCATATAAATATTCTCCATGTTTGATTTAATGTTCATCTATGGAGGGGGACATTTTTTTAAAATGTTATCACAAGTAGTGTTAGAAACCATATTATACCTTCTTCTAAAGATCTCACTCATGTTTATAAGAGTGGAGGAATATTCATATTATGGATCGATAAGAATATATCATCGGTCTATCAGTATGTATATTATAAAATATAGAATCAACCAATTCATAGATCATGGGAGCAATGCAGTTTTACAACACATGGGAGGGATGAAATATATGAATTTTAAGGTCATCTATTTAACACAATGTTAAACCATGATGTTATGTAATATTCATTATCATGTGTGGAAGTCTTTTACTAAAACTCCTAAGATTAAGTGAATTATGCTCAGTGTGAGACAAAAGTAGGGGATATGGTTTTTTCACCACACAGATGAAATTATTAGAAATATTAGTGGAATTTTTATTATGTGGTTTATTGAAATGAATTTAGAATCTATCAACCACTATGTATCTCAAAATAGTAAAAAACAAGCCATACATTGTTATGGGATACCATGCAGTTTAATGTATGGTGAAAAGGACTAATGGCTACCCAATGTCATGGAAATGATGAGTGATTTATGGATTTACAGGCCTCGAATATTCCTAATTTCTATATATGTGAAGAACTAAATTTAAAACCAATATCTTGGAGACTATTATAATAGAAGGAATGATATGGGATAAGTATACAAGGAATTCCCATATACCAAGTCTGAAAAGTTGTTTCGAACACTATGTTGTTAGGTCCTATGTACATAGAAGAGGTCTCTCATAAAGATGGAGCTGCCTCAGGGTGATATAATTATTAACAGTGACCTATTTATATCCAAGATACAATACATTATGCATATTTTTTATCAAAGTTATCTTGTGAAAATGGATTTACACCAGTAATGGAAATATATAGCTATAGAGATATGGGTTTCACAATGAGATGGCGTATGATATATAGAAGGATGTGTTCAATGAAAAAGGAAGCAATTGAACTGGTATCTTCCATGATTTATGAAATAACCTACCCAGATATAAATCATTTTTATGAAAGGGAATTTTTTTCATGATGGGATTCTGATGGAGGGAACCCAAATATGATCTCTGACACAGATATTTTCTTGTATATATTAAAGAGTATATTTTAGTAACTTCATAGTTGGGACTAGTAAATATAGTTTGAGAGTCACTATGTATCCAATTGTGATGAGTGTAAATCCCTACATAGTTAATTTAGTAATTCTCTTTATTCATGTATGAACCATTCATAGGGAGCAAGGAAATTGTTTTATTGTGATTGGACACATGATTGGTTATTTCAGAGTCATTACATTTCTTGCGATGGCAGAAATCATTCCACATACACTTCATGAATAGAGGTGTGTTGGGATACTAAAACCATAGATTTTGATCTATTCATGAAGGGATAAAAATGAAGTATATCTCTACATAATGTGACAAGGATGAGAACCATGTTGTTTAACATGATACGACATGGATGAAGGTTTTGGTTATACCATATTTTTCACATGAGGAGTCCTGGTTTTATATGGGAGAAGTCTTACTGTTTAACATCATGTGATTTGGATGTTAATTCAGGATTACACCTAAAAATGTGTCCCATAGGAGCACATTTGGGGAGTCTGACCTATAGGTATCAAATGGTTTTGTAGTGAATCGACAATAGGGACCAGATATATAAATTCTAGGAATTACTACATTTCTCATAAGGATGGGAATCATGAAACATGTAGTGCTAGAATGTAGTCATGGTAGGAGACCATGAAAATTTATTATGATCCCCTAAAATATGGACCAAAATGATATATAGTTTTACATCATCCAAAAAGTACATAAACCATTCAATTTTACATCACTTAGATAATATGTTGGTGTATATTTTAACTATATGTGTCTAGGACATCAATTGAGGCTTACACTTAATGTTGTATCCCATGGGAGCAATTTGTTTATACCATGATGGGAATCACAATTCATGGAGATTTTTTTAAAAATTTGTTAAGGGAATACTCCTTGTAAGGGTACCCATATGTTACATTGTTTATATTCATATTATTAAGACTATGGAATCTTTTAGTTTACGTTTGTCTAACTAGGACCATTGGATTTAATTTTCTAGGAATGCTAATACAACCATGAGGCTATGATGTTTATCATACTATGGTGATGTCATTGGTGTCATGAATTTTATCATCCTGATATATGGATAATGACCATACAGTTTAACAACAGGTGGCCAAGATAATATTTTTTATCCCATGAAGTATTTAATGATAAATATTTAATTTGTAGCGATCCTACTGTGTTCCCTATACATTTTGATTAATGAGTAAGGTCAATTTATGTAGACCTTGTATATGACATAGTTCACACCCAATTTGGTTCATGATTTTGAGGATTCTTCATTAGTATCATTGGGGTTATGTGGACTAGTACTATATCTATATAGAGGAATGACCAGAGACAAACATTCTTGTCGAAGACTCATGCTATTTGGTTCTAGTATATTTTCAAATGATACATGGTGTACAAACTTTTATCATTGAGTTTCAATAAAACATAAAATTGAATTAATGGAGAGTCGCATTGAGGAATTTAGTTTGGTAAGACCATATGGTGTGAATAATCTTGTCAGGATAACGTCTCTTTTCCCTATCCACCTTCTTCAGGATAATTTTTTATAATGTTTTTTCAATCCTCTATTTATCAATTTCCTATTTCACGGTATTTGGAAGAATGGTTGTATTTGATGTTTTACTCTTACTACAACATATTTAAATAATAAGAGAAGGATTTTTTGTTATTATCTATCTATATTGACTAAGGGATACCAAATCTGGTAATTATGTTTGGCTACATGAACATAATGATACTTTTGTTTTGGACATCCTTTGCAGTATTTCTTCCTCCCATTTAGAATATAATTAAAAAATAGGAAGTATATATATGAACTACTTGGACATAGCTAGTTAGTACAATCCTACAACATATTTCCCCTATATTGACTCTTCAGTGAGTTTTTTTCTATATGCAACAACTTTAGATGATAATGGATGAAGATGGAATGAATTTCGCATGAAAGAAAGTTTTTGAAAAATTGGTTCCAATATATTTTCATTAAAGGATATAAATATCTAACCCATCTAATTTGGTGTGAAATAATGGTTTCTGACAAAAGGAATCCACATGTTCTGGAATGATCTTCATCTACAGTGGGAATTTCACCTTTTTTTGTTAATTAATATGAGGATAATTCCATAAAATCACTGCATGTAATGAAAATTCTGAGAAACAGGAAAATCATGGAGATAGAAATTGACCACCTATCATTGAAATTGATCTCTTCCATCTCTTTTTAGATAGTGGGAATCATTTTTGGAGATATTCTAGGTTTATATTCATCAAAATATTCACATCATTATCTGATTCAAAGATTGAATTGATCTCATTGATCTCTTCCATATAAATGTTTATGAATAATAATAGTATTCATTTATGGGTGATGTTGACGACCATTTTATATAGACCGAGATCTACCAAGGATTTAATAATATTTTCAAAATGTGTTTTTGTAAAAATTATGCGAATTCATGAAATGATTTAGTATTGGTTCATTTTTGAATTATTTCATCAAAACATAAAAATAATTAAGAAGGGGTCATATCTACTTTTCTTATAGTCTAATCACAATTGAACTTCATTAATACCCCCTCAGAATCACCATTGTTTATTAGATGAGTAACTGGAAATTTTTAATCCAATTCTAAACCTAAAATGTGGGCTTAGAATTCAGTTTCATTATTGGTGTAGACTTATGATAGTAGAAACTAATAGTGTAAATAATCCTTTTTTTCTGAAATGAAGATGATTTTCATCCCTACCTTGATGATTATGGGGTATTGTCATCTCTCTCGAGTTATACTTATGGATGCACCATCAATGTACATTTTCCAAATTAAGGTTGATACATGAATTGAATATACTATCTAATTTGTATGTTCAGGAATAAATGTTATTTCTTCAGTAGATGAATGTTCTTACAAGAATCTTTTTATGGAATGTAAATTTATTGATTTCAACGGTATAAACCAGATGTCAAACAATTACAAAATGACTTCACATTGATCCAAAAATCCATTAAACAAGGGATGATTGATGATATATTTGATTGAGTGAATCTGAGAAATCAAATGGACCACTTGGTGCAACAAGTAATGAATTAAATTTTTTATTTTGAAAAAACATAATGAAGTTCTTCTTGATATCAGAATACTGAGTCTCAATATCATACATGGTGGGACAGAGATAGTAAAGGTTGCTCTCACTCAAAATAACATTTCTCTATAAAAGGAAGTAACATATTGATATCTCTTGAGTCATCACATATAGGATGATCAGCTTCCCATCGACTGGTGGAATCATCTCTATTGGGTTCAAAAGATATTACTGGAGGTAACCAAATACATTGTAGCAGTGTTCAGTCCACTAAAATACAATTGATTTTTTTATAATCCTAGTGAGGTGAAAATAATTTACTACAAGATTTTATATGAATCATCAAAAATTATAAATCTTTCACTACAATACTCTCAACTCTTTGAGATTTCTAGGAAGAAACATACTCTGAATTTTCATTGTATTATCAGCGTCATCTTTGGTACCACGATGACATATGATGGTGTTGATAAATTTACATGAAGTAACACAAAAAGAAAATTTATGTCGATTCATCTTCATACATTTTTTTCAATGTATTCAAAAAAATATTCAAACCAGAAATAATTTTGGAATGATATAGATATTTGACCTCTAAATCATCAGTATAGCACTGTATTATTTTACCAAAGATGTGTTTGATGGTACATTATGTGGAATGATGATAAGAATCAACAACATTATTCAAACCACAAGGAATAACCCAAGATAAGAATACTCTCTATGGGGCCCTGAGGTTGGTATATTCTTCATGTACATGGGACAATCAGATCTAATTATGCCCTACATATCCCGCCACCATAGAAAGTTATTGATAGAAATCCATTGAATTGGTCATAATTTCTATGATCAGAACCAAG
This sequence comes from Viscum album, assembly GCA_963277665.1. NCBI lineage: Eukaryota > Viridiplantae > Streptophyta > Magnoliopsida > Santalales > Viscaceae > Viscum > Viscum album. The sequence continues at coordinate 28,340,670 of OY728140.1, read as the reverse complement.
AAGTCATCATTAATAAAATTTCAGACGAGGGCTTCTAAATTAATGAAAGAACCATATATTCATGTTATTTTACTCAACTAAGACTACATTTTTTGAGCCATTTTATGTATTGGGATTCATAAATGATATTATATTTGATGATATTATAAAATTCTGTTTTAGTCATGAATGTATGAGTCAAATTTATTCTTTTGGAATCCTTATTATAGCCAAGATGGTCTTATAGTGGACTTAGTTGATGAGTGTATATATTAGGATATAGAACTAGGAATTGTGAGTAAATCTAGAAAAACAAGGAATGTTTTTGATTTTTAAAATATGTGTAAATTTCGTGTTCATTGATGGGAATAGAGGTGTTGATCAATGTTTCTCATGTATCCTCTTATGTCGCAAGATTGATCCCTATGAGTTTGTTATTATTGTTGGACACTCCATCCTCAAATTTTGGAGGGGCATCGATGATGTATTTTTATTCATTTTATTCATTTACTTCTTCTTCATCTTTCTCTTTCTCTATGTTGGGATTTATAAGAGATAAAGGAGAATCATTGAGGTTATGAGAATAGTTAACGTCCAAGGATTTAGCTTCCAATTGTGATTTCATGAAGTCTTTATACTAAATAGATGAATTTATGACCTTTTAAATATATATAGTAAAAGTTTTAGAGTATTCATATGAGATATCACTTCCAATTGAAGAATAAAATATTTATTCATCATTATCAGTTTCTCCTATCATAGTTGATATCATAATGAAAAATAATCACAAATCTCAATTTGAGCTAATATCATTGACCTAACTAATTAATAGCACTTATTCATCACCAAGATATCTAAACATGTTGATGAATTCATTACCAAACCATTCAAATTAGTAACCTGAATGACAACACAATTGACGGGTTCCCTTATCCATGGAAAATTCATCATAGATGTTTTGAGATTCATAAGATTTGAATGGATATTTTTACCATGTAATTTCCCAATATGTTCTTTTCTACAATATTTGAGGCATCAATAATGTGATGTTGGTATTTCTACATACTATTTAACCCAAGGCCTTCAAATAAATACATTTATATTTATAACATTCTAAAAGACTATGACATTAGAGTCAGAAAACAAATCTCCAAAATGAAATCTATGATTAACACAGCATAGATGAATCTGTTTCGTTTTATTATACCCCGAAAAGAATTGAAGTAGAGGGAGATAAATCAACTTTATCATGTCCCTCTATATGTAGAGTTATGAAGAGAAGGAGGTTTACACCCGATCAGTTATCAATGAATGTTAACCAAATATAAATTTCATCTAAATAGATTAATATATACATGGGACTTATGTGTTCCTGTATATCATCATATCTATCTTTTTCAGAGAAATAGATATCTATATGATATTCTGCATGATCAACCTCTACAGAATACACCTCATTCACAGATATTTCAGTTTTATGCTCTTGAGGGTATGTCAAAGACTCTATAAGGTCTTCCCATTAATATCAAGATAGATTAAGAAAAAGCATAATTGAATGTTTTTCTGGAACTATGGCCAATGGTAACAATATGTCATTCATTTGGGACAAAGTCCTATGGTTCCTTATAGGAAGTTTTTGGGTATGATTCATTTTTGGCACTGATGTTCCTGGCGTAGATATTTTAGCTGACTGAACAGATATTGATTAATTTTTACATAATTATGAATTTATCCATCTTAGACTTCCCACATTACTAGGATGATTAATTGTTTACCTACTAATCAATAAAACATCCAATATGACTAGTTCAGAATGATTTTTGACATGTTTAGTGGACTTTTACTACACCATTTAGTTTTTACCAAGGACTTTCCAATGGATTTTAGTGGCATTGATAGCTCTAGTAGGGATGATTCTGGTATGTATTACATAGCTAAAGTTGTACCTCCCTCTTTTCCCTTGACTAATGTTACCTTGATTCTTATCACCATAATTTTTTGTGTGGGAATCATTGATTTAAAGTAACAATCATAATAAAATATGGGGTTCATTAAATGAATGAAATTAATGATTATTAATATTAAATATTCCACTGATGATAAATCCATTTTGTGGATCTGTTCCAATTTTAACATTGTGCAGGGGGACTACCATTATCATAGGACTTGATGATTATAGTCAGAGAGTGTCAAGTATATCTCTGTACTTGTTGTAGGTTCATCTTCCCATGTTTTTTCTACATCCAACCACTAGAATTTATCAAAATATTTTCCATTGGAGGAATTTTTTGTAGTTGGATTCTGATATTCCACAGTGGATTTTTCTTGAAGAACAATTGGTTTCGTTAATTGTTCTCAGAGAAGGGAATGAGTTTAGTTGAATTTTTTTATCCATCCAATCAATGAAATTTTACACACCTTTTTTTAGGATATAATAATGAATGTAGATGATCAATATACAAGAGGGGTGTTGGGTGAATTGTATATAAAAAAAATTCCTTTGGAACCTTTAATGTTGGTATAAAACATTCCTTTATTAACCTTAAGGTAAACTATATTTAACAAGGTTAAAAAAGGTAAATTTAGAAAACCACTTATTTATACAAAATTTCTAGGTTCGAGAAATATGGTTCCAGAAATGAAACTTGTGAGAAGTTTACAAAGACAATGATTCTACCTTAATGTGCATAGAATCATACTAATCAGATTATACAGGTATAAGAAAGTATAGGATAGTTATACTTTCCTTACTAATCAAAAATCAGTAGAAAATAAACATGATAAAATACAAGTAAAAAATATAGAATGTGTTATCCCAAAGAGTAGTGTATCCAACAACCTTGAATAAAGGTCCCTTGATTTATACGTTTAGGAAATCTTTTCTTACCCACACCAGGTTAAGCCCTCGATATGAATATCAGAGTCTGGATTGCTATCCCCACAATCCCTCAAACATCATGGTAGTCAGCCCCTCCACCTTCCTTATCAAGGAAGTCCTCGATCTTTAAGGTAGTTGGAACCTATTTCTTCATATCCCCAGAAGCCCTTGTATGTACTCAACAACATTCGGAGTCACACTAGGCAAGCTGAACAAGATGTTCAGTATGCACAAATCATGAGAGTATCTATATATATAGAAATCACATCAACTACATGTTGCCTCTAGAGTTATACACTTTTCTTCAAAAGTACTGAGAATATTCAAATGATCTCATGTTTATTGGCACTTCTCCAATGGTTGTCTCCCTCCTCAAATAGTCATATTTTCCATTGAATCTCAGAGGGACCTATATACCTATCACTCAAATAATAGTTATTTCGAAACAGATTGTACAACATATTTTCATAACTATAACAAGGGTAAGAAAAATATGGTTGCATAAACAAATTCATTTCTCAGAGTCAAAGTAAAAAATAATTTTTAGAGTCTAAGAAAGTAAGAATTTATAGTCTATATTACATGGATATTCAGATTCTATTTTTCAAGGAATTAAGAATCAGAATTCTATAGACTTCAGATCCTGATTTCCAAGGAAATTCGGAACCTGAATACTGAAGAATTCAGAAACTGAATTCTAAGGAATTAGAATTCATAATTATGAAGAATTCAGAATCACAATTTCAAGAAATTCTGAGACAAAATTATGAGGAATTCAGAATCAGAATTATGATGAATTCAGAACCCAAATTATGAGGAATTTAGAGTCTGAATTTCAGAGAATTAGGAGTCCGAATTTCAGAGAATTCATAGTCTAAATTTCAGAGAATTTGGAATCTAAATTTCAAATAATTTGGAGCTTGAAATTCAGAGAATTTAGAGTCTGAATTTTAGAGAATCCAGAGCATAAATTCAGAGGAATTCAGAACCTGAATTTTGATACAGAAAAAAGAATACATAATATATATGTATTTATTGAATTCTGAAGTTTTATATGTGAGAACTAATTTTTCACTTAGGAATGAAAAGATTTAGATTCAACGAAACTAAAATACAAACAATTAAAATAGGTAAGGATAAATTTTCCTTGGGCTTGGAAAATTATCATTATTAAGGAAAATCTGGGTAAGGAGAAAATTTCCGTATAAAAAATATTAGGGAAAATAAAATTTTCCTTGAGATAGAGTGTTTGTGATTTTGAAAACAATGTAGAATGCTGAAGTTATATGGAAACCTTATTGACTCAACAACCACCCCCTTTTTGGAATGCACAGACATCCTTACTGAAAATAATATAAGGACTTTAAAATTTTTGTGAACATGAAAATAAAAACCTTTCTCCCATTACATAGAGAACATAATGAATATGACTAAATCCACCTTAAGCTTTGAAATTCCTATGCATCATATTCATGATTTCCAGAATGAGATTTTTTAATTTCTTGCATATGATAATCTTCATAATAAAACTCCCCCTTAGATTAACTTCCCCTTACATGGGGAAATTTCTTCTTTACATAGTATTTTCTGGACATTAATTTTTCCCCCTATGTGATTTTCAAAAAGTAATAAAGGGAATTGAAAAGAAAATATGGTACCTGAAATATTAATACTAAACAACAACAAATATGATTTTCAACAAAAAATTCATTAAGATTGAATGAATTTGTACAATAGGGAAATACAAAAAAAAGATCAGATTATAATGAAATTATCCCTCTTTCTCTTTCGGAATTATCTTCTTCACAATAGTTTTTAGCTTCATGAGCTCTTTGTGATCATCTTCCACACACTTGAGTAGCTGATCTTGGTCATCACTTTTCATTATGAAGTCTTTAATTTTTTTTTCATGAGCCTTAAGAATATCATCCCGAGCCTTCAAGGATTCTTCATGTTTGGCAAGTTATTCCTCATGTTGAATTCTAAGATCCATTTCCCTCTTCCATCTCTGAGTAACTAAATACAATTTTCGATTCCGATATTTCAAATGTTTCTTCTGAGTAGTTTCTTCAAGGGATATATTTTCTTCAAAAGACTTGGTGAGATATTTGAACATGACATCTTCGGTTTCAAAGGAATCATTGACATTGTCTAGATACTCATCAAGAATTATCATTTCTTCTATAGTTTTCCTTATCCAACTAGTCATATTCTTGTAAGATCTTATATGGGATTCATAATTAATGAAAAAAGTTTTAAAATTGTCCTCAAGTTTGACAAACTTTTACATCACCATGGATACTAAATCTTTTTTCTGATTTAACGAATGCTGAAGCATTGGACATCTTGAATCTATGTTTAGAAATAATAGAATAATACCTACCGGCATCTTTAATGGCTGAACAATAAAGTCATGGCCAAGAGAAGATGATTCTGAATTTGAATGCTTTGTTGATGAGGATTTCTTTTCAATCACATAAACATTCCTCTTTGATAAAGCACTAGAATCTTTCTTACTGACCAACGAATTAGTAGGATTATCAACCATCACCTACATTCCCATATATATTATTGAAATGATTTATTCTTGTTTAGGTGATTCATGTTCACTATCTGATAGCTGAATAAACTTATCTTCATTAACTTCTTCCTTCTCAGCTCCTTCCTCAACACCCTCTGGCTGTATGAAATCATGATTTCTACTATATTCGATAGAAAATTTATTTACATTTTCCTCACCCTTATCATCTTTTCTTGGGGTATCATGTTTTGATGAATCAGCTTCAGAAGTTTGGATTGATAACTTCTCAGAAGGACTATCCTTCTCATGATAATATTATACATGATTTATCATATCTTTGGTATCACCACTCCCTTTTTATTCTTCTTCTTCCACTTTTTCTTCTAACACTAATTCTTCTTCTTTATATCTCTCTAGAATCACCAAATTATTTCTCAGAGTCTCTGGGATTGATTCTGTTAAAAAGTATTCTACTATTGGAATTATCTCAGAATCATTCTCAGCATCCTTAAGAAGATATTGTACTATCCCAGCCTCATACATATTCTTCTTTTTCTTCTTCTCTTTATCTTGTTTCTAAATAATCTCAGTAGCCTTTATCTTCAAGGATTATTCCTCAGTAGGGTCAAAGACAAACATAGTATCCCATTATTATTTTTCTTATCCTCTCTCCATTATGAAACTACCTAATTAGGATAAGGTTTGTTCTTCTTTAACATTGGTTGTGAATATTGTCTTTCCTTGGAAACAAAATTTTTTTATATATCTTTAATTTTCATCACTTTCTTCCTACTTCCACCATTCATGGAGGTTTTCGCTACCACAAGATTCTTTGATAAAGCATCAACTTCTTAATTTGATAAATAATAAAACTCTCCAGATTCACCAAAAAATAAAATTTTCATTCTTCTTGGAGTGTCATCTCTTAGCTAGATTACCCTGAAATTTTATGACATCGATTTTCAAGAAAGTTTCACTGATTCTAAACAAGAAAAAATGATCTTTGATAGTATTTTTGGATACATGATAATCTGAGACATCAGATTTCCATTCTTGATATTCTCAATCATAACCAAAATGTACATAACCAGATTTAGCTTCGGGAGTTTCACTAAAAAATCCAAAGAATATATATCACTTCTATTCAGAGTATCTTTATCTCTATTCATCATAATGAAAAACCTGAACCTAATGTTAAAGAATCTAGAAATTTGATGAAAGATGAAGAATCTTCAGAGTCTTGACGCTAACCAAACCATGGAACTCAATGGAATTCTCCTTATCAAAGCTTCATTAATCATCACATAACTTATGCGAACAAAATTTAGATTCTCCTTCGTAAGGTATTCCAATCAGACTAGATTCCTTAGAATAAAAAAGAGGGTAAGTCTTGCCATAACTCTTAAAAGAAAATTTATCATTGCATCCTCCATTGAAAAAAGATATTGATTCATAGAACTCTACTAGAAACTCCAGAGTCACCAGATCCTTTTCCTTGGGTGTAGAAACATCTATACTCTCCCATCTATTTAACTTCATGTTCTTTGAGAATATTGAATCATACTTATTAAAGTAGTTGGGGTCAACCAACATTTCACGATAAATCGTTCATTTAGAGACTTCATTTATGGTATACATTTCTTTCTGAGGAGAGGCATCTTTAGACATTCAAAACTAAGGAATTACTAAGAAATTCAGTATTGTCATAAGTAGGAAGGGATGAGATTCGGAACGCAAGAGCTTGGGATTCGATGTGGTACAACCATTGGGGTGTCTTTTATATAATAAATTTAATTGACAATTCAACATCCCTAATTCATCCAATGGTTGAAAACTTCTTGAGAAGATCTGATGGTTGAGATGAAATCTGAAAAAGGAATTTGATATATTTTTATTATTTTATGTTTTTTAAAAAACATTTGGATTTACGGAAAAGTGATACCAAAAATTTTGAAAAAAAAATGAGAATTTCAACAAGTAAAAGATGATTATGAAAATTTAAGAAAGGAAACATACCTTTTTGATTTCTAGGAAGATTATTCATAATAAGTAAAATTCTTCATGAAGAAATTTAGATTTCGAAAATTTTTATTACGAAAATTTTTAGATTCTGAAAAAATTAACTATGAAAATTTTAACTAAGAAAATTTTGACTATGAAAAAATTTTATAGCGGAATTTTCATTACAAAAATATTAATTAACAGAAAAATGTACTCCCCCTATGAAAATAGTTTTGTTACTGCAAGGAGATATGATTCAACAAAATGTTAATAAGGAAGATTGCCTTACAGATAAAATTCATAAATTTTTTTATGATTTCAAATCTATCATATGTTATGATTTTATGAAAATATTAGAAAGTTGAGCTTGCGTTCTAATAAATTGAAGAATGATATCTCCTTTTTGTGTGTGATCCCTAAGAAAGTGATGGCTAATATCTATGTTTTTTGCACAAGAGTGATGTGCATGGTTTTTTCATAAGGAAATGGCACTAGTATTATCACAAAAAAATTTTGTTTTAGTAAAACCTATACGGTAGTCTGTGTGTGTGCATTGCATCCACAAAACATGAGCACAACAACTTCCAACTGGTACATATTCATCTTCTGTAGTGGAATGTGCTACTGAGTGTTGCTTTTTTCATGACTAACAAACTAATGAATCTCTAAAGAAATGAAAAGTTCTGGATGTACTTTTTTTATCCATTCTACATCCACAAAAGTAAGCATCTGAAAGGATTTTTAAAACAAAATAATTTCCATAGGTATAAAAGAGCCCCAAATCCATGGTTCCCTTTACGTAGCAAAAAATTCTTTTCTATTCCATTAAATGAGATTCCTTAGGATTGGGTTTATATGTTTCACAAATGAAAACTGAGAACATTATGTCTAGTCGACTAGCAGTCAAGTATTGTAAACATCCTATAATACCACTGAATGATGTTTTATCCACTGGTTTCACATCTTCATCAAGATCAAGTGAATTTTAGGTACCAATGGGAGTACTAATACTCTTAGTATCTTCATATCCATAATTTTTAAGATGATGTTTAATATAATTATGTTGAAATATATATGTTTCATCTGGTTGTTTAAAAATTTCAAAACCTAGGATAAATGTTAACTCATCCATGATACTCATTTCAAACTCAAATTTCATTATATTCATAAAATAATCATTTAAAGATTGCTAGGTTGAACCAAATGTAATGTCATCAACATAAATTTGAACAAACAAAACATTTTTCTTATCATTCTTTTATAAAGATGGTTGAATCGTCATTTATTTTAACATAATTGTTTGGAAGAAAAAATCTTGTAAGTCTATCATACCAGGCTCTAGGAGCTTGTTTAAGTTCATATAATTCTTTTGTAAGTTTGAAATCATGTTCAGGATTATTTTTATCTTCAAAACCAAAAGATTTTCAACAAAAACATCCTATTGAACATAACCATTAAGTAAAGCACATTTAACATCCATTCGAAAAAGTTAGAAGTTGAAAAATGCTGCAGAGGAATGTATAATATCAATAGATTCAATCCAGGATATTGGAGCATATGTTTTATTATAGTCTATTCATTCTTGTTCATTATAGCCTTTAGAAACTAATCTATCTTTCTTTCTTACAATGACTCCATTTTCATCACATTTGTTTCTAAAAACCAATTTTACTCAAATAATAGAGATTTCCTAAGGTTTTTCATTCATGGTCCAGACTTCATTCCTTTTGAACTCATTTATCTCCTAATTTATAGATTTAATCCAATCATTATCACCAAAAGCTTCATCTGTGCTTTTAGGTTCTGATTTGCAAATAAATGCTAGATGTTCTACTTCATTTCATAATTATATTCTAGTACTTATAGGTTGACTTACATCACTAATGATACTATCACATGGATGATTCTTTAGAAACAACTTATTTGGGTTTTATATGAACTGGTAATTGTTATAGAGTAGGAAATATTCAGGGGTAAACCATTCAGTAATATTTTCTTGGAAATTTTCCTTATCAGAAGGATCTTCTCTCAAGGCTTGATAATCTGTTTTTGAAAACACATCTGATAATGTAGTTTTAGGTTGTTTAAAAACAAAAGGATATGTTTCATCAAATCTAACATGTACTATTTCTTCAATAGTACAAGTGTTTTTATTGAAAACTCTATAGGCCTTAGAGGTTATGGAGTGGCTTATGAAAATTACTTCATCAGATTTGGCTGAGAATTTATGTAAATTATATTTAGTATTCAAGATGAATACTTTACATCCAAATAGTTTGATGCAGGAAAGTCTTGGTTTTCTACCATTCCATAACTAATAAGGGGTTTTGTTATGAAAAGGTCTAATCGAAACACGATTTATAGTATAACAAATAGAATTTACAGCTTCATCCCAAAAATGTTTGTCTATCGAATATACACTGAACATGGTTATAGTTAACTCTTGAAGAATTATATTTCTTCTTTCAACAACACCATTTTGTTGAGGAGTTCTCGGTGCTATAAAGTTATGAGTAATGCCTTTTTTAAAACAAAAGTTTCAAAATCAGAATTTTGAAATTCACTTCCTTGAAAACTATGAATAGTTATAAATGGATGGTTTTTCTCATTTTTAACATGGGCTCTAAAACATTTGAAATAAGAAAGAGTTTCATATTTATTTTCTAGAAAATAGTCCAATGTGAATCTACTATAATAATCAACTAAAAAAATACATAATGTTTGCCTCCAATGCTTCAATTTTGTGTTGGACCAAAAAGATCCATATGCACTAACTATTATGAATCAGTATTTAAGACTTTTCCTATTGATTTAAAACATGATTTATGTTGCAATATATATTGAAAAGGATCACAAACTTTTGGAGAATAAAATCAACACTTCAGTAGATACTTAAATAGTCTTTTCATATAGAGATTACATAAGTTCCTAATTTTACAGTGTCCTAACCTTCTATTCCATTGCCAATATTAATCTTCCATTGCACTGAGATAAGGTAGATCTTGGCTCGTAAGGTCTTCTTTGTTTAATGTGTATACATTCTCTTTCCTATTGGTAGAAAGAATACACTCTTCCTTGGAATTGTGTACTAGGAACTTTTCATTCCAAAAATTCACAATGAAACCTTCATCACACAATTGAATTATGCTAATGAGGTTGTGCTTGAGACCATTAACAAATAAAACAATTGAAATCAACGTTTTTCCAAGAAGAATAACATCACCTATACCAATAATTTCTCCCTGAGAATTATCTCTAAATGTTAATTTTCTTCCTTTCGTCTTGATAATATTTTCAATGATTTTTTTGTTATAATTCATATGCTGAGAAAATCCACTATTCATTTACCATGTATTTCTATTGGTACTTGTTTTATTTTTTTTGAAAATAAGAGTGTTAGAATTTCGGTACCCGAACATTCTTGGATCTGGAGATTTTAGAAAGAATAATTTTAGGAATACACATTTTCAAATAAAAATAAGCTTTATGAAAACCTAAAGAATGAGTTTTGTTTAAGGAACAACTTTTTTCCCAATGTCCACCACACTGACATTTAGTGTAGAATGGATCACATTATGGAACAAAATAGTTATTATAGAAAATTGGTTTTGAACCGGTATAACCGAAACCATAATTATTCCTTAGTGGTCGAATTTGGGAATACATCTTATCAAAATTTTCATTACCAAGGTAAGGTTTGAAAAAATCTACCTCAATGAAAATATTTTTGTCTTTATTTTAATAACAACATTTTTATCCTTAAAACATTAGTTTATCACTGGAGTTAGTCTCTAAAACATTCTTCTTAGAAATTACTTTTTCTATATACTTAGAATATTTATCATTCTCTGAATTAACACCCTCAATATTTTTTGATATAAATTTAGAATCAAGGATTTTCGTTTCAAGATCTTTAGAATTATCAGATATTTCCTTTTTAGGAATAGTAATTCTAGAATTTTTATTATCAATATTTTTCTTGACACTAGAATTTTCATTCTCAAGGAGTGTTGAAAACCTAGACACTTCTTCATAAGTAGGTAAAGTATTATCTTCATCAGAAGAAAATTCTCCATACAAGGATTCATAATATTTACTATCACTTTAATTAGCATTCATGGATACATTAGTGATAGATTCATCATTGTGTACCAAAGCCATTAGACAATGATTTTTAATAGGTAGCTTAGGTAATAGACCAAGATTCTTCTGTCTAAAAGATGCGTACTCTGAGGATTCATCAAGAGACTCACAACCACTGGCACTATATGTGTCATTGGATTTTAATAATATCTTAGATTTAACCTTGTAGTACTTTTTTCTGTTCCTCTTATAATTCCTTACCTTTCTATCTTTTCTCTTAGGCATAGGAAAATTTGGCCTTATATGCCCTGCTCTTTTGCATTCATAGCAAGTGACTTCCAAATCATTCTTGTCTTTTCATTCTTTACTCATGTATCTATATTGAATGTTTTTCTATCCAGTAATCTTGTTCATTCATCAGGAAATATTGGATAAATAATTTTCTATGGATTCACTTCCACTAGATTCGGATTGAATAACAGTCCTTTTAAATTTGGATCATCTAACTGCCTCAGTAGTCCTATATTTCATATGATTTGAAGTTTTTTTAAAAGAAACACTACCATTTCCATTATTATTCTTAATCATATAAACATATCTCTTTATTTTAATCTCATGTTGAATAAGAGTTCCAAAAATCTCATCAAGTGAAATCTAGGTACCATTATTATTTTCATCAATAGTATTCCTCATAGATTCCCTTTCATTCGGTATGATGTATATGATATTTTCTATAAGAGCTTCATCATCTAATCCTTTGTCACCCATAGGTTGTAAACTGTTAACAATAGTCATGAATTGTTTTGGTACCTTATATATGGGTTCTCCATCAGGAAAGAAGAAACCATGATATTCATCTCTGAGTGTAACACTTCTAGTTTCAATAACTTTTGAAGTTCCAAAGTCAGTTACTTCAAGCTTCTTCCAAATACAATTTGTTTCTTCACAAGGTTAAATCTGGCTATATATATTTCTAGTCACATTACAAAGAAATGTATTACGTACCTTGGAATTTATTTGATTTTCATGTTTTTCTTCTTTGGTAAAAGTATTGACTTTCTTGTTAAGGATTTTATATCCTCCAGTAAGAATAACAAAATTTTCTACTCCAGTGTTAATAACAAATGTCTTCATATGATCTCTCCAATATTCATAATCATTCCCATCAAATATTGGTGGTATAGTAGGATTAATATTGTCAATTGAACCAAAATTAATTCCTGCCATATAAAAGAAAATATCATTACACCCAAACATTGTTAATAATAGATGTTTGTAAATAAGGATAAAAATTTATAAAAAGGAAAATATTATGAAAAATGAAAACTTGAGCAAGAAAACATATATGTGAATACATGTATTTCAAAAATCGCCTCTGATACCAACTATAGGATCAAAATAAGAAAGCAGATGCTCAATATACAAGATGGGGGTGAATTGATAACCTTAAAAATTCATTTGGAACCATTATTGTTGATATAAAAATCTCATTTTTTAACCTTAAGGAAAACTATATTTAACAAGGTAAAACAAGGTAAATTCTAAAAACCTCTTATTTCTACAAACATGCCAGGTTCTAGAAATATGGTTCTGGAAATGAAACTTATGAGAAGTTTACAAGGACAATGATTCTACCTTAAAGTGTATATAATTTTACTAATCAGTGTATACAAGTATAAGAAAGTATAAGATATTTATAATTTTCTTAATAATAAAAATGCAGAGAAATCCAAACTTTAAACAATACAAGTAACAAGTATAGAATCTTTTATCCTAAAGACTAGGGTATCCAAAAACCATGGATAAAGGTCCCTTGATTTATACATTAAAGAATGTTTGTCTTACCCACACTAGGGTAAGAACTCAATAGAAATATAGAAGTATGTCTTACTATCCTTGTAAGCCCTCGATCATCAAGGTAGTCAGCACCTATGTCTTAATTTCCATGGAATCCCTCGAATGTACTCAACAACATTTGGAGTCACACAAAGCAAGCTGAACAAGATGTTTATTTCGCACAAAGCAAGAGAGTATCTTTGTCTCTATAAATCACTTCAATAGCATGTGGTCTTTAGAATTATCAACTCTTTTTCAAAAGTACTGATCTCATTCAAATGAGCTCCTATTTATAGGCACTAATCCAATAGTTGAATCCCTCATACAATGGTCATATTTTTCCTTGAATCTCAGAGGGACCAGTACACATGTCACTCAAACAATTATTAGTTTGAAACAGATTGTACGGCATCATTTAATAAATATAAAAAGGATAAGAAAAATATGGTTTCTTATACAAGTTCATCTTTCGGAGTCTAATGAATAATTAAGTTCAGATTATAAGAAAGTAAGCATTCAAAGTCTGGATTACATGTATATCTAGATTTTGTTTATCATGGTATTCAAGATCATAATTCTACAGACATCGTAGTTTGAATTCCACAGAATTTCTGAAATTGAGTTCTAAGGAATTCGGAGTCATAATTCTGAATAATTCAGAATCAGAATTTCAATAAATTTGGAGTCTAAATTATAAGGAATTAAAAATCAATATTCTAAGGAATTCGACACCAGAATTATAAGGAATTTAGAGTCTTATTTTCAGAGAATTAGGGGTTTTAATTTTAGAGAATTCAGAGTCTGAATTTCATAGAATTCAGAGTCTCAATTTCAATGAATCTAGAGTCTGAATTTCAGAGAATTCGGTGTCTAAATTTAAAGGAATTTAGAGCCTGAATTCTAATGAATTCAGATCTTGAATTTGGATCCTAAAAATAGAATACATTATATCTAAATATTTGTAGAATTCTGAGGTTTTATATGTGAAACCAAAATTTTCACATAGGAATAAAAAGAGTTAGATTCCGAGATACTAAAATATGAACAATGACAAATAGTTAAGGATAAATTTTCCTTATTGAAGGAAAATATTCCTTATTAAAGAAAGTATAGTTAAGGAGAAATTTTCATTATAAATAAAATCTTAGGGAAAATAAAGTTTTCTTTGAGATAGAGTGTTTTTTATTTTCAAAACATTGGGGAATGGAAAAGTCATAAGCAAACCTTATTGACTCAACACTTTTTTCGTGAATTCTTATCATTCAACATATTAATATAGAACAGAGATAGAAACACATACTACTAATGGAGGATGTTTTCCTAATTTCACTACCCTAGAATCAACAAAAAATTTCAATATTTCATTGAAGATGAATGAATCTTGGATAGATCATCCTAGATTTCAGTTAAAGAGGATATAATTCAAGGATCTTTAAGAATGTCTTGATTGCATCTTATAGGCTCTAAAATAGTTAGCAGGTTGTCTTAAAAGGATACTAATAAACTTCCAGAAACAGTTTCATCTCATTAAGAGTTGGCTCAGTTCATCCATTCATAAAACTGAGAGAATATTGGATCTCAATTTTCATCCATGTGGGGTTTTTATTTCATTTAATTCCACACTAGAGGGGGTGCTTCATCATAAGGAGCATTCTTCGAAGAAGGAATTAGTACCAATAATGGTTTTCATGTATTGGTTTTAGTTTATGTTTTACACTTTCACATTCCTTGGAATGTTTCTGTGTGTATATATTTATCTCTTGTTCATAAGATAGAGCCTTCCAACCATTAATCAACAATAACAATGTATCAGTACCCAATAATGTACATCACTGAGATGAATGGTGTTCGCAACTCATCTAAGATTTCTTCTATTCTGATACCCAAAAAACATTTATGGGAATTAATAAATTCAGTGGGTAATTTGGACCCTTCCATATGGAAATAAATTCTAAAACTCTATCATTTTCTCAGTTTTTGTATTATTAGAGGTCGAAGACCATTATCTTTAATAATTTTTAGTTTAATTGGTAATGAAATTTAAAAAAAATGTCTTCACATTCATTGATCCACCCTCAATGTAAACTACTGTATCATACTATGGATGATCCCTATATGATTTGTATAAAATAATGGAGTTTGAAGGCTTCCTATTGTAACAAATTTACCATCATGGGTCCACATCAAGATTCATATTGTATCAGATACTAGACTTTTCCCCTTAAACTGTTGATTGTTGAAAATGTATGAAATCCAAAAATATGTGTGGGAAGAGTCGCATCTACCATCTTGGGGAAAGGTATTATTTCCAGTTTAACATGTTTATATTGCCCATAAATAGAATTTATCTGGTCCATCAAAAAGTTAATAGTGACAGAATGTTATACGGAAATGGCCTACAAATCCAGAGATGAAACTGGGGGAATGTATGACAGAATATGTTGGTAAAATTTGTACCTGTACATGAACTAGTTGTGTAATGCCCTGATGCCAGTTACCCAGAGTCGGTGCATTATTACGTAACATTGGCATGATCACAAAAGATCAAGTCTCGAAAGACCGATTAGTTTAGTAGTCTTTGAAACACTAGATACATTCATAAGCCTTACATTACATCATAAAGTAAAACAAAACTAAAAAACCATCATGTCTTCATGTCCCCTCAAAATATCCCTACAGGCCATTCATAATATTCTTCATCACTTCCTGTAAAAATTAAAACATTGAAAGGGGTGAGCATAGATGCTCAGTAAGGATAACAATATAGCAGAAGCTTTCAGAAATAAACATAAACATTTAAGGTAGTGTATAACTAAACAAAAGCCTTTTAAACATGAACTTCAACATAATATGGAAAAAGTAAAATTAAATAATCCCATTAACTTATTCACATAGATATTCTACTGGTCTAATAATCACATGCAATATCAATAACAACATTCATAATGATGGAATGCATAATAAAGACTATCATAACCATGTAGACAAGGCCTCGAGCCAAGACTACAAATAAGATTTTGTCAAGGCCTCGTGAAAAGACACTAGTTTTTCTCATGAGACCTGCCGATGCATCGAGGAGCTATATCGGGCTCCACCTGTCACTTATTAAGTCTAACGCATTCCACATATGAACAGGTTTAAAAATATCATAAACCATAACAAAATCGTACCTCATAAAACATGTATAATGGAAACATAACATTTCCAAATTTCAATCACAAGATATAAATACAACACATTGATTTAATAAAACCATTATCAAAACCATTTTCAATACAAACATAAAAGATAAGTAAAACATGGTATTTATTTTTTATTTAAAAAATGTTATGGATTGTAGAGAAAGCTGAAACACAAATAATGGTCACGGTGGTGGAGAAGTCATTGTCACCGCATACATACAACAAATCAAAAATTACCTTTTTTCATTTAGTAAAACTCTTTGTATAAAAATATTCCTTTTGAATTAACGTAAAAGTCAAAGGGGTTTATACACCATATAAAAGAAAGTTGTGTATAAAAAAAATATGCCTCAATGAAAGGAGATTGAGAAAAAGCCCCTTATAAAGATCATTTTATGAATAAAATAGATTTATTATGTCTATTCACTATAAGTACACTTAATGAAAGTAAAAATACTAGATAGAAGATAATAATATCATGACATAATTTGAAAGTAGGGGATTAACCCAAAGAACGGAAATTCGGTTAAGATGTTCCCTTACCTCGTGTCCGACTTGAATCAACTGCTCTATAACATCCTGAATAATAAACTAGAGTTAATATTTACATTCTTAAGAACCTTTTTCAAGTTCATTATCCCTTTTATATCACTTATTACAATTTTACAAAAATTATGTATTCATTTAAGTTAATAACGGTCGTTTTCCCGATCTTTGGTACTTGAGTCAAAAATAAACTTCTTATAATTACATGTTGTTTATGTGGTAGAATATCCATTATATCCAGAATTGTATCCATGAATTATATATATCATATATATCATATATATCCCATATATATATTCATTCATAATATTACGTAACATTTAGAGGTAAGAAATGAAATGCATCGTTCATGGAGATGGTAAGCCGTACGTACGCATGAACGCTACTTTCATTTCTATTTCATATTTAATGGAATGAAGTTATAATTATATAATGGTATAATATAATTTCAGTATTATATAATTTATAATACCATTTACTCCCTCCTTTATACATCCCACATAAGGAATTAACGATTCAAATCACTTTGAGGGGGCGGTTGTCCGCACTTCCTAAAATGAAATTATCGCGTTTACCCATAATGGAAATCGAAAAGGTTTTCCATAAATGAAAAATAAAGAATCATAAGGGAAAAAACCATAATATATATCATATATAAAAATAGTGTCATCATAATGGCCACCATGAGAGGTGTTAAAAGATGATTGAACAATCATCGTTTCGTGAGGCAGAAATTTTCCAACCACAGAAACAATATGTTCTTTAACCATTAGACGATGGTGTGTGTAAGTTTAAATCAAATAATTATCATAACAACATACTAGTATATTGAAGATACTGGATTTGTTACAAAATAAAGGAATAAAAATAGTTTAAGGGGTTGGAGAAGCAAAATAAAACAAAATAACATAAGAGAAGACATTACTTTAAAATCGGGTAACTCTTTTTTGATTTGAGCCAAAGGCTTCCATGGGGAGAATTCTGCCTAAATTGAGGCTTCTAGTAGTAATATAGGGAAGTTTAGAGAGTATTTGGGAAGAGTTTGGCTGAGTCCAATGGCTTGAATGTGTGAATAAGGTGGTAGAGGTAGGGGCCTTTTATAAGTGGAGAGGAGGGGCACTCTTGGAAAGTAATGAAATGTTACATTATTATGAGATACCTTTCGTATTTTATAGGTCCCACGATTATATATTTAGAGGATAAGGTGATAAGGGTTAAAAATCTACCCATCCAAGAGGTTTTTTACATGTTTAGGTCGTAGATTTTACATTATCTTTTCATTTTATTTAAATCATTAAATAATGAGGAAATCGCTGCATCATCATGGTGTCATAAATAATTTAATTTATTTAATGTCTAAAATTTTTAAAAAAATTATCCTTATGTAGGAAATATTTTTATATTTATAATGAATATTTATAGTCAAAAATATGACTTTTATAACCCCATTTAAAAATTGTTTTAGTAAAACAACTCATGTTTGTGACATTTTTATTTTAACATGAAATAAATTTTTTTAATATCATTTTCCTACCAATGTGGCTCCATTGGGTCCCCCAAGTTGACTCATGGATTTTCTTGCTCGAACATGACTCATCCAATAGGGTTAGGACATGTGTCAAGGTCATTTTATATTATTATAACATTATCTTTACCTTAAATTACACTAATTACCTTTAATCGCGATTAATTTAACTGAACTGTTACTATTCACCAAAAAATAATTTTAATACCATTGAACCACATTTTACTTTCTAATGAAAAGCATGTATGTCGGATTTTCTAAAATCAAATCACAGACGTGGTAATGTTTCATTTAAAATAAAAATCAGTTTTTTAACTACCACTTAGTGGTTTCACTATTCACCAAAAATTGAACTTTATCAGAACAATTCCAAAATTTCCCCATAAGCTATAATTGATATTCCGAATTCAAAAATTATGTATATTTTACAAAATTAAAAACATATAATTTGAATTAATTAATTTTATAATTAATTCCCGCTGTCACAACAGATAGCGTGTTTTTAAGAAACAATATATATCAAAAGATTGACAATTGTTAATGTCCAATTTCAATGTTAAATTAATTCTAATGACCACCATTGGATAAAATGGTAAAAATATATTCTAATTATACTTTAAAACCACTAAATAGTATAATTTATCACTATAAATTATTTTGATTAAAAATTTTGTTTTAAGTATTTTTCACTATTCATAAAAATTTGGAAGTTCTCAGAAAATTACAAAAAATTCAACATAGGATAATTTCGATATTATGAATACAAAAAATAAGTCTA
This sequence comes from Viscum album, assembly GCA_963277665.1. NCBI lineage: Eukaryota > Viridiplantae > Streptophyta > Magnoliopsida > Santalales > Viscaceae > Viscum > Viscum album. The sequence continues at coordinate 28,321,341 of OY728140.1, read as the reverse complement.
TTTAGAAATATAAAATTTCTGTAATTTCAAAAAGTGTGTATTACTATTCATTATGGCTAGTTTGATTAGTTGCGGTGTGTTAGAACTCAAACTTGCGTATAATGCAAGCGATTTCATTATTGGAAGAGAAGCGTATCGTGGAAGCTTGGGGTGTTACATTCTCCCCACCTTAAATAAATTGTGTCCTCGAAATTTGAAATTTTTCTTTGAAAATAAATGGTTGAAAATAGAAAATACCTTTGGAAAAAACCCACATCGGAAATAAAATATAACATTAAAATAATGAAAGAGAAGTACAAAGGTCACCCGAGATAGTCCATACTAGGATTCTATGAAAATATGGATATGGAGGAAAAAAACCATCAAGGTTTGATGGAGAGTTGTAGAAAACAGGATTAGGAGAAAGCTAACCACAAGAAAATCAAAAACATGTGATTGGCTAAACGGTCATTGAATCTCTAGTTGGAAAATCTAAACAATAGAATTTTTGTTTTAAGTTACCTTTCATAAAGTTGAGGAATTTATTTAAGAGATTTAATAAGAATATAAGGAAATATACTTACTTTTCATGTAGACTTTCATTCTTTAATAAATTTTTACCACAAACCCATCTTTCACTCAAAAATATAATATAACTCAAAAATATTTTATTTATCCTAATAGTACAAGGTTCCAAATATTAACACATACCATTTACATTATGAAAACTTTTTTGTAATAACCAGGGACTTCTTGTAGGCTAGTGGTATGTAATAAAGGCATGTCGCACTATGGTTGTGGGTTCAATTCTTATAGCTTTGTCCGACGCGACAGATTATCCCCCAACCTGCAGGTTGTCCTTTTCCTAAAACTATAGTATTATAATATTCCAAAAAATAATCTTCATAAATGTTTTAACCTTAAACAATACTATCCAAAGTTAAACTTAATCCATTCCAACCTTTATAGTTATCCATAATAACTCTGTCTAGACTTTCTCTAAAAGGTCTCTAAATTCCAAAATCAATTGTAACATCATCTTTCCCCAAACAGAGTAAAGTTTCTCTTATTGTCACATACTAAAAATATGATTACCTTTATTATATTAAAAACTTAATGAATAGAACAAGTACTGCAGTACAATCCTTATATATATCACATTATTCTTATAACCAGAATATAATCCTTGAGTCCAAAAGTACCAAAACATTAATTATTCCACTTCAACTATAGTAACAGGATAAGATTGTCCTTGATCCCTTGGAATTTTCTGAGGTAATTTTCTCGGACGCTTAGGACATTCATTTGCATAATTCCCCATTTCCCTACAATTGTAGCAATCAACATTGATAGCCTCTTTCTTTCCCTTACAATCACAGACATGGTGACCTTTTTCTCCAAATTTTTAACAAACTCCCATTCCCTTTAGGCAAGTACAAGGGTGATTCTTCCCACAATTATTGCATAATAGAAGATCCTTCTTTCCCTTTTTCCCTTTATCTGTCTCTTATTCCACCGTTCTCTTCTTCTCTTTCTTCACTTTATTGTCATAAGATTTAGAGAATTCATGTCCTGTCTTGATAGCACATGATACTATATCTTCATATGTTGAGAAATATTGTGAAACTAATGCTCGATGGAGAAATGGTCTTAACCCATCAAAGAAACGATCAACCTTACTTCTTGGGTTACATATATAATCTGCAGCATGCCTTGCTAACCTTGTAAAGTTAGACTCATACTTTGCGACATTTTCATCCTCCTACTGCCTCAGAATCAGAAATTGATTTTCCATATCTGCTCGATGGTCATGTGGAAAGTATTTTTCTTAGAAAATTTCCTTAAACTCCCTCCATTCCATACTTGATACTTCTTCATCATCCTTTGTGTTTTGAATCAGTGACCACCATTGATCAGCATCTCCAGTGAGGAGGTAGACTACCATGAAAACCTTCTCCCTTTCGCTACTCCCCAAGGCGTGGAATATTTTTTCTCTAAGGATTTTATCTATTGCTCAGCTAATAATGGATTTGTACCCCCATTAAATGTTGGCGGTTGCTACCTCATGAAGCGGTCTAATATTGATCCTCCACGTCGTGGATCAGGGTGATCCATACGAGTAAGGTTATTATTCATAACCTGAGTGAGTTGTCCCACTATGGTAATAAGATGATCAGAACTAGTTTTTCTCTATCTCCAAAATAATTATCTTGAGAAGGAGGGAAATCCCTACACGGATTGCGTGCATTGATACGGTTTCTATTCCTCCCACCATGTGCCATTTCTAAACAATGGCATAAACTAGATTAGTTTATGAATTAAAATACATAATTCCATACTTGTAAAACACTTAACATAAATTGAACTATTTATGGATATAATCCATAATCATAAAAATGTTTTCATTAAAGATGTATATACTCATAATCCCTTCATAATGGTTTGTAAAGAAAATGATAATTATCCTAAGCATATCCCCCCGGGACTGTCGTAAGCAAGAGTGCATCAAGGCCCGTTGTCGTGCACCAGTTCCCGTTTGAGTCTAGATCAAAGTGGTGTTTTTGGGTTTTACCCCTAGGTACATCTGTGCCAGAGCCGCCTCTACCTGTTCGTATCCAGACAGGGATGTATTTCTCGGAAAACTCACAAAATCTTTATAATACCAAAATTCTAGGAAGTTATTCTATACTAATCCTCAATGTATATCTTTGTGTTATGTGATCTAATAAGAGTTTATCTAAATCTAGCTTCCAAGGTTGGTACTAAACTTCCTCTGATAGCAACTGTAACGCCCTGACCCCAGTTACCCAGAGTCGGTGCATTATTGTGTAACATTGGCATGATCACAAAAGATCAAGTCTCGAAAGACCGATTAGTTTAGTAGTCTTGGAAACACTAGATACATTCATATGTCTTACATTACATCCTAAAGTAAAACAAAACTAAAAAACAACATTTATTCTTGTCCCCTCATAATATCCCTTCAGGTCATTCATAATATACTTCATCACATCCTGGAAAAATTAAAACATTGAAAGGGGTGAGCTCGGATGCTCAGTAAGGATAACAATATAGCGGAAGCTTTCATAAATAAACATAAATAGTTAAGGCAATTTATAACTAAACAACAGTCTTTTAAACCTGAACTTAAACATAATATGGAAAAAATAAAATGAAATAATTACATTTAATTATTCACATGGATATTCTACTGGTCGAACAATCAAATGCAATATCAATAACCACTTTCATAATGATGGAATGAATAATGCCAGACTATTATAACCACGTAGCCAAGGCCCCGTGCCAACACTACAAATTGGATTTTGTCCAGGCCTTGTGCCAAGACACTTGTTTTTCTCATGAGACCAGCCGATTCATCGAGGAGCTATAGCGGGCTCCACCCGTAACTTTTTAAGTCCAATGCATTCCTCATATGAACAGGTTTAAACATATCATAAACCATAACATAATCGTACCATATAAAACATGTTTAAAAGAAAACATAAGATTTCAACATTTCAATCACAAGATATCAATACAACACATTGATTTAATAAAAACATTATCAAAACCATTTTCAATACCAAAATAAAAGAGAAGTAAAACATGGTATTTATTTTTCATTTTAAAAAAGTTAAGGCTTATAGAGAAAGCCGAAACACAAATAATGGTCACGGCGGCGAAGAAGTCATTGTCGCCGCATACGTATGACAAAAAATCATTCCCTTTTGTCATTTAGCAAAAACATTCCTACAAAAAGATTATTTTTGTATAAATGTAATATTCAAAGGGGTTTATACACCGTATAAAGGAAAGTTGTGTATAAAACAAAATATGCGTCAATGAAAGGAGATTGAGATGAAGTCCTTTACAAAGATCATTTTCTAAATAAAAGAGATTTATTATTTCTATTCACTATAAGTACACATAATGAAAGTGTAAATACCAGATATAACATAATTATATCATGACATAATTTTAATGTAGGAGATTAACCCAAAGAACGGAAATTGGGTTAAGAAGTTCCCTTACCTCATGTCCGACTTGACTCGACCGCTATTTAACCTCCTGAATAATAAACTAGAGTTAATATATACTTGCATAAGAACCTTTTTCAAGTTCATTATCCATTTTATATCACTTATTACAATGTTACGAAAATTATGTAGTCATTTAAGTTAACAACGGTCGTTTTCTCGATCTTTGGTACTTGAGTCAATAATAAACATCTTATAATTACAAGTTGTTTATGTGGTAGAATATCCATTATATCCTGAATTATATCCATGATTTAGATATCATATATATCATATATATCCAATATATACATTCATTCATAATATTAAGTAACATTTAGAGGTATGAAATGAAATGTACCATTCATGGTGACGGTAAGCCGTACGTACGCATTAACGCTACTTTCATTTCTATTTCATATTTAATGGAATGAATTTATAATTATATAAAGGTATAATATAATAGCAGTATAATATAATGTATAATACCATTTACTCCATCCTTTATACATCTCAAATATGGCATTAACGATTCAAATTACTTTGAGGGGGCGGTAGTTCACACTTCCTAAAATAAAATTATCGCGTTTACCCATAATGGAATTCATAAAGGTATGCCATAAATGAAAAATACAGAATAATAAGGAAAATAAAACCTGATATATAACATATATAAAAATAGTATCATCATAATGGCCACCATGGGAGGTGTTAAAAGAAGATTGAGCAATCATCGTTTCGTGAGGTAGAAATTTTCCAACCACAGAAACAGTATGTTCTTTAACCATTAGATGAAGGTGTGTGTAAGTGTAAATCAAATACTTCTCATAAACATATACTAGTATATTGAATATATTGTTTTTGTTTCAAAATAATGTAATAAAAATAGTTTAAGGGGTTGAAGAAGCAAAATATATCAAAATTACATAAGAGAAGACATTACCTTAAAATCGGGTAACTCTTTTTTGATTTGAGCCAAAGGCTTCTTTGGGAAGCATTATTTCCCATGTGAGGATTCTAGGAGTAAGAGAGGGATGTATAGAGAGTATTTTGGCAGAGGTTGGTCAAGCCAAATGGCTTGAAGGTGTGAATAAGGGGGTAGAGGTGGGGGCCTTTTATAAGAGGAGAGGAGGGGCACTCTTGGAAAGTAATGAAATGTTACATTATTATGAGATACATTTTGAATTTTAGAGGTCCCACGATTATATATTTAGATTCTAAGGTGATAAGGGTTCGAAATATTCCCATCCAATAGGTTTTTTACATGTGTAGGTCTTAGAGTTTACATTATCTTGACATTTTTTTAAATCATTAAATAATGAGGAAATCACGGCATCATCATGGTGTCATAAATAATTTACGTTATTTAATGTATAAAAATTATAAAAAAAATATCATTATGTAGGAAATATTTTTATCTTTATACTGAATATTTATAGTCAAAAATATGACTTTTATAACCCAATTTAAATTTTTTTAGTAAAACAACTCATGTTTGTGACATTTTTATTTTAACATTAAATAAAACGTTTTTAATGTCATTTTCCAACCAAAGTGGATCAATGGGGTCCCCAAGTTGACTCATGGATTTTCTTGGCCGGCCATGACTCATCCAATAGGGGTAGGACATATTTCAAGGTCATTTAAAATTATTATAACATTATCTTTACCTTAAATTACACTAATTATCTTTAATCGCGATTAATTAAACATAAAAGTTACTATTCACAAAAAAATTATTTTAACCCCACTGAACCACATTTTACTTCCTAATGAAAACCATTTATGTCAGATTTTCAGAAATCAAATCACAGAAGTGGTAATGATTCATTTAAACGGAAAATTAGTTTTTAAACTACCACTTAGTGGTTTCACTATTCATAAAAAAATGTTGTTTTTCATAACAATGCCAAAATTTCCCCCTAATATATAATTTATATTCCGAATTTAAAAATGATGTCTATTTTAGAAAATTCCAAACATATAAGTTGCATTAATTAATTTTATAATTAATTTCTGTTGTCACAACAAATAGCGTGTTTTTAAGAGACACTATATATCAAAAGATTAACAATTGTTCATGTCCAATTTTAATGTTAAATTAATTCTAATGACCACCATTGGATAAAATGGTAAAAATATATTATAATTATACTTTAAAAACACTAAATATTATAAATTATCACTATAAATTATTTTGATTAGAAAAGGTGGTTTATGAATTATTTACTATTCATAAAAAATTTGAAGTTCTAAGAAAATTACAAAAAATTCAACATAGGATAATTTCGATATTAAGAATACAAATATTAAGTCCATTTTGAAATATAAAATTTCTATAATTATAAAAAGTGGGTATTACTATTCATAACAGCTACTTTGATTAGTCCCGGTGTGTTAGAACTCGAACTTGCGTACAATGCAAGCTATTGCATTATTGGAAGAGAAGTGTATCGTGGAAGCTCGGGGTTTTACAAGTTGATTGTAACTTGATTGGAATTAGTCTAGTTTACTAGAAAATAGAATAAAATCATGGTACATATCTATCACTAGTTTGAAATAAATTGTCTTCTTTGATCATGTATTGGGTTCACATTTGAACTCAATTTTTTGGGTATGATTTTCTCTTCTTATCAAGGGACATTATTTGGTGGAGATAAATGAGTTTATGTTGCATGAACCCACCCAGTGGGAAGATGAACCGCAATTAATAAAACATTAAAACTCTTAAATTATCTTATTTATCTCTCATAATGAGCTATACTATCATATAGTTTTAGGGATTAATGATTATTAGGTAATAAGTGGGATTGACCCATATCCTTACCCTTTTCATTGTCTAATAACCATTGAGTGGGAGGTAATGGATAATTAATAGGAATTACTAAATTTTGGGTAATCCATTGAATCCACCCCCACACTTTCTTCAACTATCTCATCATAGAACATATTTTGAATGGATATATATTCTTCTGGTTCCACCACACTATCCTGATGTTTTTAACATTTTTAGAAGTGTTTTTGATGATTACCAATGTGAATTTCATTTGGAGCATTTTCTATGTATCAGAATAGTGGGAGAGGCGATTGTTCTCAAATGAATCTACCCGAAGAAATGTGATTACTAGTAGCAGTTTTTTACCTAAAATTCCATTTATAATTGTTATCATCAATGGAGTCCTACCTATCATTATAGGATCTCATTAAAGGTGGTTGGTGAAGGGAAACCTGAAGGGATCGTGAAGACAATTTTTTTTTCTATGTCCCTAAAGAATAAACCTCAATGCGTGATGCGGTTAATATGGATGATTCATTTTATAGAAATCACCCCAAATGAGAAATAATGATTTTAACCAAGGATGAGGTAAAAAACAACCCAATTGCTATCATTTGGGGGCTCTCCTGTTTTATTTCCACAAAATTTATTGTTTGATTTGTTATACCTACAGGTTATGTTAAAAATTACCCCATCCCTACATGATTAGTTTCTCTCGTAATTCCACAGCTTTAATTACCATGTATAATCTTATAATTATATAGATAATTGATCTAACATGGGATGGGTGAATCATATGACCTACCTCTGAGACATATTCTTCAGAATTAATTGCAACATTTTCACTACCATAAAATTGAATTCGCTTTTGTGGGAGGCCTTCTCAATATTCTCAAATGCTCGATGAAATAGTATTCAAATGGATTTATCTCTTATATCAAGATATATTTTAGAGACATTGTATACTTGTGGTTTCTAAGAAGGAAATATATATTTATCATAGTTTATTCCAGGAATCCTACCTATGGATATGATGTTACATGTTGCTTCAATTGGTAAGAGTTGATGATCGTGGATTTAGGTGAGGTAAAATTCTCAATGGTCACCCCAACCCCCGATATGGGTAACACCTGAGGAGTAATTAATCATCAAGAAAATTCTTTTTAATTATTCAATTCATGCATGTGAAGGTCTATTTTCAACTCTCCAATTGTTTTTGTTCTGTGTATCTAGGAAGGGAAAAAAGATAATTGGATGGTGGATTTACTTTATCACATTAACATGACTTGGATATATAATGTATGGTAATAATTTTGGCTCCAATTGAAAAATACCATTCTATATGTTTGGGAAATATCCATAGACACAACCATCAAAAAATATACATGGAATACTGAATTGGGGTGTGGAAATGGCCCAGATCAATACGGGAATATTGTCCTACACTAATTTTCCCCTCTTTTGTAATATTTTTCGTTTGTATTTTATCATTGATTACTCATCCATATATTATCATATTGAAAATTTTCAAGTCATATTATTTTAAACATTTAGTTTGGTAGGGATTTCCTGTGTTTAATTTGAAGGACGGTTATTTGAGGAGGTTTCGAGGAATAATTGTTTCAATAGGCTACATTCTTGTTGATATAGAATATCTATTTTCAATAAAAAGGCCTCATGCATGAAAAAATTGTTTTTTACCAAGAACCTTAATGTTTGTGGGTTTTCTCTAAGTTGATTTGTCAAGTGGAGGACCTTCTTGATGGAATGAAATATCACTATGGAAAGGACATTCATTATGAATGAAATCATGTGGAGGATAGCAATCATGGACTAAAATCCAAATACAAGGAGAAAATCAAAAATACTTACCCTGGTTATGATATTTGGGGTTGATAATAGGAATAAATTATTGATATTTTACCGTATATCCAAGGAGAAGGATTCCATGGTCCCCAATAGAAGATGGTATATCGAGACTGATCAGATTAAGATCGTATTGTCTGGTTTTGTTGTAATGTGTTTGGGGATGTCCTCTAGAATTTCTGATAGAAACATTTTGGGGAGGACCATCGAAACTACCTATACTATCTACTTTATTTGGTCATGGATTTTTAGGATCAACATTCACCCTATATAGTCATATAAGGGATTCCATAACACCATCATTTAAAAGATTAGGGTTGCATAATATCTCTTCATTTTGACAATCACCATTGAAGATGCTTATTTTTAGATATCAACATTAGAGAAATTTGATCCAACAATGGTGAGTGATGGATTTCATATATGCAATATATTTTTATTATTTCATGTTTTTTTTGTTTTCATTGATATAATTTTTTGATTTTAGAACATATGTATTCTTTCCCTAGAGTAGCCACCGAGGGAGACCAATGACCTCTAGTTGGTATGGGAATATGGTCATGATACCGTTATACGTTTAGAATGGGATGACCGATACCTTCCTAGATGGGAGTATAGATGTTCATATACACTGTGGTGACTCTATAATTATTTATCCATGTCATTTATAATTTGGAGTTAGGGTTTTGTGCCTAAATCCTCGTCACTACTGATGTTGTCTTCATGTTTTTAAAAAATGGTAGAATGTGGAAATAAATATACCCATGTCTCTCCATCATATATGGAGTGACTTATATATATAAAAAACTAATATATTCCAATTATATAGATAGAGAAGAAATGTATTTTTTTATCTTATCCTCCATTTATCACGATGATATGCCAACAAAAATTAGGTTCGAGGAAGATATATAGGTCTACCCTCTATTATTAGATAGGATCTACATTCTTTATTCTCTTGGATTCTCCATGATGTGTTGATGGGATTGATGGATATGTGTATATATGTTTCCATACTCATGGTTTTATACCATTTATAGCTTGATATATTACTTGGATTATCTCGAACTGATTCAATATGATTGTCTACTGTGAGAATGTTCTTTTACCTACTCATACTTTTCACCCAATTTTTTCTTGTAGATTTAATTGGGGGGGAATAATGGTATGATGATACACCATGAAAACTAGTCACTACCCTTGGAAAATAGTCAAGGATGCCCAAGCCCAAGTGACCAATATTGGAATCTCAAGACAAGTACCCGAGTCATTCTAATGGTATGTGGTAGCATGAAATTAGCATAGTTGACTATAGGTAAGATTCCTTTTGTGGGACCCATGTTCTATCTAGATGAGTCATTTAGTTACCTATTGATTATCAACCCTGATATAAGGGATGAATTTATTGCATAATTATGAGGATGAGTTTTTAAAATGTTTTGACAAGGAAATTAGTGTTGTATGCTTTTGGACCACCATCCATCATTGAGTGGGTGGGTGGAGGGGTTTCATGAGCTGTAGGTCTTGTCACGTTTCCTCCAATATTGGTATAATACCATTTCATGCTACACCTAAATGAGCATGATTGAAACGTGGCATTGTAGATGTAGGGTCAGAGACGATGTCCACTTATCGGATGAAGACACCGAATAAGATGAAAATGTTTAGTTTTGTATAAAGGGAACAATTTATTGGATCTCAGCGAGTTCTAGAAAAAATTGTGTGCAAATATATGAAAATAAAACAAGAATAACACACCCAAGTAACATCTCAATAAATGATCATAAGAATAATTAATTATTTTTGATCCATTTTTTATCATCATTAATTTGATACCTGAAGCGCACTGAAATGTGGAATCCATATTTATATTTTTGTTAAGGATTTATGTTGGATTATCTATTTTTTATTCCCACCACATTCTATAGCAGTGATCATTTAGAGAAAATTTGGACATTCTATCCACAGATAGGTGGTCACTTGGATTTCTCCTAAAAGACTTTAGAAGGCACATGGGATGAGGGGATAGTAGGTTAGGCTCATCACACCATTGGGGATGGATTTCCTTCTATGGGATAATGTTATTTATTTAAGATGAATTCATGAATAATTTATTTAGTCCAAAAATATAAGACAAGTCTCCCTTGTATCATTAATTAATTTGTTTTTCATGTTTTGATATAGGAATAATAATTATGTATATGAGGTTCTTAATCAATGGAGACATCAATATGAATCGGTGGATCCCTATCTATATTACCATTATGAAAGTGAATTATATATTCTTATGCCCTTTATTATCAAGATGATAGTTTTAAGCCACATAATTTTCTAATCAGGAATTTAACATCATCTAGAAAGAAAGAATTTGTATCGATGGTGGGATTATCCCCCTGATATGGGATTCCTAGGAGTCCTCAGGAATGGAATCATAATACACATAGTTTGGTTCCACATAATGGGACACATCATACCTTTTATTATCATGTGATGATGAACAAACTATACATTTTAATTACCTGTTTCAGGGATGTCTAGGAGACTGATGCATAGTCAACAGATGGTGTGGGTCTTACACTAAAGTATGATGAATGAACTGAGATGGTATGTGTTCTCCCATGTGGGGGAATAATATTAATGAGAATGTACTCCAACATGGATGGTTTTGAATGATATTCGAATGGAATATATCCCTTTGAGTTGGATATGACCTTCCATGGGATGTATTACATATAACATTATGTTGAATTTGGGTGTTGGGTTTGGAACTTAGGGTGGCATCCTATTTATCCTATTTATTCATGAATCAAAACCCACATAGTTGGGAATGTTGGTTATTAAACCTATGCAAGAGGCCTTATGGTTTATTTGATAGGGGATTATAACGAATGAGATGCCTATAGATTTGTATCCTATGTATTTCATGGTCACCAATAACCTCTAATCCCACATGATTGATTCTTAGTGTACACAACAAGGGGAAATGAAACATATGGAAATGCACATAATCTACTTCCTCCACTAGGGTATGGGGAACATCATACCTTTTATGATCATGTGATGATGAATAAACAACACATTTTAATGTTGGTGATTACCCCTATGTAGGAGGTCGTATGGTTTATATGATGGGGGCTTATAATGAATGAGATTCCTATAGATTTGTATGCTAAGGATTTCATGGTCACCAATAACCTATAATCCCACATAATTCATTCTTAGTTTAAGAAACAATGGGAAATTTTATGTATGGAAGTGCACATAATCTCCAGGATAGTTGAATATGACCACCATATGTAATATCAGGACCCTATTACAATGGGAAATTATTTTTAGGAACATTATAATGGTCCTACATATTGTGTTGGTTATCATTGGCCCTCATTTTCAATAGGAATATAAGATCAACAGGACATGATTCTTTTATTTGGTTCGATCATAGATGTATGATAGCATTGGAGGAGGCCTTAGAGTGTTGGTTCATGAAGTAGTCCATCTAGGTATATGTGCTTTGTGAATAGGTTGACTATGAGGGTTTATTAGAAAGTTCATGAAGGGACCAAGATGTTGTCGAATGATATTAAAAAGGACACTAAGGATAATGGGACCCATACAACGTATTACTATATATTTAAAAGGGTGTATGATAAAGAATACATCCACATGTTATTCATAGAATGGTGGCCTATATTGGTGTTCTCTATCGGGACAAGTGTTACACAATGGACACTTTTCTATATAGACATCTAATTTTTCTTATGCGGGACTCCTTTTTTCATTTTTATATATAGTACATGATTACCTTCATGAATTTATTTTTTGATCTTTTACACACATCGTATCTCCCACTCAAAAATTTCACCAATGGGGAATCCTCTATCCCCATCATTCCATGTATGAGAGTTTTATAAGGGTATGGATAAAACTACTCAGCTATCACCCTTGAATAATTTTTGTTTGTGGGTTGACACCCATCCTCGCTATGGGAAAATTTATTTTCAAGTTCAAAAGAGTAATGTGCCACTCCAAAAATAGAGTTTTTAATTGGGGGAGATGCCTCTCCATCCAAAAATTATTATTTATTTTGGAAAAAGGAATTCATGACATAGAAAAAAATCAATTTCAAGGGAAAAAAGGAAGCTACCACCTTTGGAAAACAAATATTCATTTTCTATATAAAAATGGAAGACACCTCACACTAAAATTGAAAATCCATTTGAGGGGTGAAAAATTATGACCCTTCATGCAAATATTGAAAATACATTTGAAAGGGGAAAAGGGAGATGAATTCGCTTAAAAATAAAAATCCCTTTTCATAGAGGAAACGTAAGATGTCTCACCCCAAACATGAACATTCATTTTTATGGGGTTATGTGGGAGGCACATCAAAGGGGTGATATGGGGACTAGTGAATCATATAGTGTGAATGTTATTCAGTTGATGGGGGTTGTTTTTTACACATTGTAATAATAAATTTTAATCTCCTTGGAATTGCTGGATTGATTTTAATCCAAACATTCCAAAATCCATAAAGCCTTCTAATCATCCATGGGAACTTCTCATGATTAAAAAATAATGAATTAGTATTTTTTTATTCAGTTTTATGAAGCACTACTCTCCCCCCTTTATCTATTTTTATTAGAAACACTGATTACTATAGTCTATTCTAAAATTTATACACATATATTTTAAATTATCAATAAAATCATATAAATCTAAAACCATTATATGTGACTCTAAATTAACTATAATGGGAGTTCATTTTTTAATTAAATTTCAATTTTATTTAGAAATAATTGAATATTTTTAAAATTTATCTCCTTATTTTTTATTGGTTATCACATCAACACAAATAGAGAGATATTCCCTAAATCCCTTATATCACAATGTAATACATGGTTATATCATATAGCCATATCAAGTGGGACATCACATATTAAATCAAAATATGCGATTCATGGATATTTATATAATTCCCTTTATAATACAAATGATAAGTGTTATTATATAGGTATTTTTTATATGTGAACATGTCTACAAGTAATCAATTTATAAGATGAATTACGTGGATAATAAGATTTTTATTTATAAGATTAATTCACGCTTCACTAACTATTCTAATGAGTTGAAAACACCTATATTGAAATGAATGTTTTGTTTGAGTAAATTCATAAAGTCTCATTAAATTTCCATAAGAGTAATAAAAAAAGGCAGACAAAGTTTGGATAGTGTTCAATATTACCCAGTAATTTATCATATTATTGAGTAATGTAACGTCCCGGACCATGGTGCCATGCAATTGGTGCACCGAGCCCGGTTCGCCACATGACCACATGCACGTTTCCCCAAACGCCAGAGGCTGCCGACTAGCAGCGAGGGCCCAGGTCTGATTGTGGGAAAACTATGCCCTCATTTGTCAAAGTGTAGTGCAGTGGAATACCAAAATAAACACACAACAAACAGCGAATGTAGTAAACATACACAATTGAAATAACTATAGGAGTTGATATAACCAAAAGTATATGAGTGATGATGCTACATGATTCATGTTCTGTGAAAATAGCCAGAACATGTTATACATCAATAAAGTATAGTAGAAAACAGAGCACAACAAAACAAGAAAAATAGCTGGCAGCGGCATCGCGAACCTAGGCTCGGTTCTATGCCCTCTTACTCCCTAGCAATAGTCAAGTACCTATATAGGGACTCTTTCCCCTATCGACACCTACAGCAACGTAATCTATTAGGGCCGAAAAGCATGACCCAAAAAGGGTGTGAAAAATATATCTCTGTAGGCACCCACCAAAGGCACGTGCCCAACTGCGTGTAAGCATGCAATGATAGTGTACCATAGTAAAATGCAATAAAGTAAGCAGTACTCAAAAGTAACTAATTACCAGTTATATTTCCATTTCATTATCCATTTAATCCATTTAAATATTAGAAACCACCACAGTGCATTTCTATGTAAATAGTCCACGTCCTCAGACAAACAAAACCTTACCCTCAGGTAAGTAGAATCCAACCCGCAGGTATAGCCCTCAGGCGTAACAGAAATTGCCCTCAGGCGTAGTAAGTTTCGCCCTCAGGCACAGAATTCAAGCCCTCAGGCAGGAAAGGTTTCCCTCATGAGAAAATAAATATATCCCCCGGGCTAAATAGTGCAGTGCCCTCAGGCTAATCACAACAATGCCCTCAGGGTAAATACAAAAACGCCATCAGGCTAAACTGGTAACCAGGCCATACCCAACATGTAAACAAGCAGTAACAAGCAATTCCTCTCAAGGAAATTCTACAATTACAACTTTTAAGGCATACCCTCAGGTATCCTGGCCAAACGGCTAAACAGAGAAACACACCCCAAGGGTGGTTCCGGATCCAAGAAACGATCCCAACCAGCATTTTATTATCACAATTAAATACCTAATCAATTCTAGGTATTAAAAATAGAAACGGACTCAGCAACACGACACCCAAACATGGGTTCGTGGCACAAAAACGCACAAAACAAACAGTAGTTGGAAAAATAAACACAAAGCCACCTACATTATACGTCAACGAGCGTTATAATCGAACGCCAATTCCAGAAACTCTCATGAATGGCGTAGATTTGATGAAGAAAAAAACTCATTCAAACATAAATAACTTACGTTAGGAGAAGAATTGGAAAGAACGGTACCAGGAGAGGAGAGGGCTTACCCGTGTGGTTCCAATGAAATCGTCTGAAGCCGAATTGGATTCCAGACGAACGCCTGGTGGATCTTAAAATATCCGGCCTCCTCATATGGATCCAAAATGGCTCAAGTGCCTCCTCTCCCAAATTAGGAGGCTAATGACTATTTTAAGATGAAAACAACAAGGTACACGGTGTGTACTTCCAAGTACACGGCATGTACTCCCTTCATTTAACTATTCCTCTGGTGGCACCGCCACACTATTCATCTGTCGACATGAGAACACGACATGTACTCTTAAGTACACGACGTGTACTGCCACCCACCTAGTGGAGACGCCACCGCCTTACTGTTTAATCCTGCTGACTCACTACACGGTGTGTAAGTTACCTCTACACGGGATGTAGTTGATTCCTACACCCTTCATCGTCGGCATGTCTACATGCCCCATGTACTCATCCCAACACGGCAAAAAGTACACGGCGTGTAGTTCCAAAATTCAGGATTTTTCCCCATTTTCCATATTTTCTAAAAAACTCTTAAGGAAAAGGAAAAAGATGAAGCCCGTACCTCAAAATTAAGAATAGGGTTCTTACAAACTTCCCCCCTTATAGAAATTTGTCCCTGAATTACACTTCTCAGTGTGGTGAAGAATAAGCTCAGAACAGATCCGGCCACTGATCACGTACGTCGGCCTCCCGCTCCCAGGTCTCGTCCTGCACTCGGCCATGCTGCCATAGCATCCGTACGAGATGAACTGACCGGCCTCGGAGAACCTTCGTGCTCCTATCAACAATATGGATCAGATGTTCCTCAAAGGATGCCTCATGCTGAAGCTCAACCTCCTCTGGCTGAAAGGTGTGATATGGGTCTGAATGGTAGCGATGCAACTGAGACACGTGGAAGACTTCGTGCATGACTCAGTACCGCTGCGGTAACTGCAACTGATAGGCAACCATCCCAACACTCTCCAGAATCTCGAATGGCCCCACATACCTCAGTGAAAGCTTACCCAGTCCCCTGATCCGTTTGTGTCCCAGCTTCATTGAAACACGCAAGAAAACCAGATCTCCTTCCACGAACTCCAAAGGGTGTCTGCGGTGATCAGCATAAGACTTCTGACAAGACATTGCGGGAGCCATCCACTTTCGAATCAACTAGACCTACTCAGATGTCTCCTGCATGAGCTGTGGCCCCAGTAAAGCTGCCTCACCTACCTCTAACCAGCACAAAGATGATCAGCATGCCCTACCATATAATGCCTCATATTGTGCCATCTCAGTAGTCGTTTGAAAAATATTTTTATAGGAAAACTTCACTAAGGGTATATGCTTCTCCCAAGAGCCCCCAAAGTCTTGGACACAAGCGCACAGCATGTCTAGCACCTATATCACCCGCTTTGTCTGGCCATATGTCTAAGAGTGGTATGCTGTGCTCAAAAGAACCTATATACCGAGCGCCCTATGAAAACTCTTCCAGAAACGAGACATAAAGAGGGTGTCCCTATCTGAAACGATAAAACGAGGGACCCCATGAATACGTATGATCTCTCGGATATACAGCCTTCCGAGCTCATCCACACCGAAGGTCTCCTTGATCAGCAAAAAGTGAGCTACCTTCGTGAGCCTATCCACAACAACCCACACAACTTCATTGCCTCGAGGTGACCTCGGCAATCCCGTCACAAAATCCATTGCGACATCATCCCACTTCCACTATGGAATGGGAAACTACTGTAACTGCCCAGCTGGCCTCTGATGCTCTGCCTTCAACTTCTGACAGGTGGAACATCTCATAACAAAACCAGATATCACTCTCTTCAAACCCGGCCACCAGTACTAACGCCTCATGTCACAGTACATCATGGTAACCCCGGGATGAACTACCTAAGCTGAAGCATGAAAGTCCCGCATCATCTCCTCACCTATATCCCCTGGAACCCATACACGTCCACGGAAACGCAAAACCTCATCATCGCCTATCGTCCAACCGGGAGGAGGGTCCTCACTTGCCACCGCCTCCCGTAGAACTAGGCCTTCTGAATCTGATAGCTGCCTCATCCTCACTCTGTCCAGGAGGGTAGAATTCACAGATAACGAGGAAAGATAAGTCTTCCCCTGACTGTCATGCACCTTCAGATGCATCTTAGAGAACAAATCCATAAGCTTCCACTCACCACTGGCCTCCTGCACTGTCTGTATTTGAGTCTTCCTGCTCAGTGCATCAGCTACTGCATTACCATTACCAGGTGTATAGGCAAGCGCAAAAATTGAAGGATGGTAGGTACTCAACCCACCTTGTCTGACTCAGATTCAGTTCATGCAGAGTAATGATATTCATGAGGCTTTTTTGGTCGGTGAAAACCACAAAATTCTCTCCGAAGAGATAGTGTCCCCAACAGCGCAACGCATGCACAACTGCAGCCAACTCGAGACCATGAGTCGGGTAATTCCTCTCATGTGGCCTCAACTGCCGAGACCCGTACGGAACAACTCAGTCGCCCTGCATCAAAACTGCTCCCATCCCAATCCCTGATGCATCATAGTAAACTGTATAGCTCTTCCCCTGCTCTGGGAGTATCAGGATCGGTGCAAATGTCAACCTTCCCTTTAGGTCCTGAAAAGATGTCTCGCAAGCTTCTGACCAAACGAACTTCACACCCTTCTTAGTCATACCTATTAATGGTACTGTTAAGAGGGAGAAGTCTTGTATGAAGCATCTGTAGTAACAAGTCAGCCCTAAGAAACTTTGTATCTCAACCGTTGGATGTACTCATTTCCTAATAGTGAAGAGGTGTTTGACTTTCTATATTATTGTCTCATAATTGGTACTTAAAATTTCTAGGTATGCATCCATTCGGGTCATACGATCCTCACACTCCCATTTTTCCTCTATTTTGGAAATCAACTATTCATGATCCTTTTCTTCCTCAGCTGTTAGGTGTTGAAAATCTTTAGTAATATTATCAAATGAATTTTTTTAGTGGTGTAAAGCATTTAACTGCGAAAGGCTATCTTCTTGAGTGGGTAGATCCTCTAAACATAAGAAAAGTTGGTGTATAATATTGTAAAAATGTAGGTAGTAAAAGATTCTAGAACCCAAGTTGGTTAATAGTCATCAAAGGGTGTCCTCATTATCAACAAATTATTGAGGAGTAATTTAAGAAACAATATTATAGATTTTAATCCACACACATATCTACACTATTCGATGTCTCCTAGAAATGTTTGAACCATAACTCTATTCCTTTTTAATATTATGTTGTTTGGAAACTGAACCACAACCGATGATACAGCCCTAAGAAGGGATACCCAAGCAGGGGAGACTTCATCCCTTATATTAAGTTCAATGTATGGATCCATGATTAGGGATTTTACCACATCTTTAGGGGTATTCGATGATGTTCTCCTTGGACCAGCTTCAGTAGGCCTGTGAAATGTATTAGTTGACTCTAGGGTTTGAATAAATATCCACATAGATAGGTTGAGCATAAGAAGCCCCTTCTGAATGAATTTTGCGACGAATAGAGATCCATTGGGTAATATTAATGGAGTGAGATTACCCAACTAGAACAAGAAAAATGGTACTAGAAGTATTCAAAGGTATTTTCACCCATCAGACTGGCATGGATAGTACATTATTAGGATAACATGCTAGTCACTGTTGGTCATACATCAAGGACAAGTTAGTAGAGGACGATATTGGAGGAATAATGACATGTATGCAAGTTTCCACCCACATCATCATCAACCATGGACGACGAAGGATTTCTAGTTGGGATACATCTTAACCTGGGTAACATAGAAGAATGTGAGTCACTAAAAACATCCAAATTCCCTATAAAATTGTTAGGGTGTGTAGGGTTCATAGATGGTTGTATTATATATAAAAATGGTTAAGATTATATCCCCATGTGTGATTGGATATGAATGTGATTTATATGAACCATACCCTTCATTAGTTATTACTATACAATGGATGGGGTATGGTGCAAATGAAAACTGATAAATATCACTTAGTAGTTCGAAAACTCCGTTAACATTAATAGACTAGGGGAGAATGGAAAAAATACGGATAAGGGTTGTGTGGAAGTTATAATGAGGAACTATTGTATTATGAATATACTCATAGTAGAGAAAATGATCTACTATCCGACCATATAAAAATTTAAGTGGCCCACTGAGATGATGAGGAGGCCTCCCTTGATGTATCTGCCCCAATAGATCCTAGATTAGAGAAAGGGTAGGTAAGGCTATATTGATAAGCTACCCCTCCACCTATGTAGCCTCCATTATTAGAGTAAAATATCTAACACTAGTTTATACATCATCATTGGGAGAGATCCATACACTCAAGAACATGGAAAAGAAACCCAATAATTTGATCTTGGGTGATATGTTAGACCAGATCTCATATTCCCAAGTGATGTACCAACCCACCTTGTGGGTAGAATAGTATAAACTGAGTATTTTCTGAGAATGCTGAGTAGGATGAGTTTTCAGGTGGAAGACTTTTGGATTCATTCCTCTTTCCAATAGGAATATCCATATCTAATATTCATATGAAATCAATGGGTGAGCATGAAGAGGTTGACTATACAGTCCCTTTTCCAGGACTAGTAAAAATCTCACCAATGGGGATACATATTTTGAGTTCTCCTAAGTATTGGTATCATGAATAAATTCATTATACATGTCTTCGAGGATAAGAAGTCACCCAATCTGATATAAATCCCACAAACTCATCCCCGCATCCATGTGGGACAAGTAAAAGGAGTTAGTACACGAACATAAGTGGATGAGTATCTCAGGGAACATTTCACCAAATGAATAGATGGAAAAATTGGAGACCATACTTCTCTACACAGACTAAAAACATTCAAATTATTAGGGAAATCTAGGAATATTTGGTGCACCCATATGTCCCATGCCCAATTGTACTAAAATAACCCTCTAGATTGTAGATCCCAATAGGGGATCCACCCTTCACTGGGGTTGATTCCGGAAAAATTTCCAATTGTTGGGTAATTATGGAAAACTAATTTAGAAGATCTAAGGAGGTTATGATGAGTGATATCCACCCAAAAATATCAATTCCTAACAAATATGTCATCCTGGATCGATGTAGTCCTGATCTCCCCTATGGAAATAATATTTGTCCCACCATATTCTGGAGACATCTCGAACAAAATGGTGAATCCACTTCAATCAACTGGTGGTAGTAGAAAATTGTATTATGGCCAAAGTTGTAAACTGAAAATTGGATAGATAGTTGATAATAAATAAGCTCTGTTAAACTTATATTTATGAGGATTCCCAATTGAGGAATAATATAGGAGTGATGTTTGTCTTTAGTGTTCTCAACCATGTACTCCCTCATTCTGGTAACTTCTATTGTGGTAAGTGGAAGGTGTATATCTTATGTATACAAAAATACTATAAAAAAGTTCATTCAAATAAAATATTTGGATAAAAAGAAAAAAATGGAAAAAGGAATAAAAAGCATTCTACAAAACAATCATCCACAAAATAAACCACAAAAATGGTTCGCGGAAGGCCTTACCCACAAACAGAAAGTTTGTGGATCCCCAAGGCACTAGAACATGGGGAATATCCTAGTGAACCAAATTCTTTTTGGTGAAAGTGAACCATGCATGGACCTCGCTATGCAGAAGTGTAAGATCATAATTTCAAAATACAAAGATCCCTTCATGAAGTTAAAAATTATGTTCGCAGATGAAGATGACCCGCTTATGGAAATCACTACGCTAAAACTAAAACTCACCATTGGTAGAATCAAAGATTAGTTCATGGATTTAAATATACGTTCGTATATGACAGAGACTATGAATGGTTTTCCATTCATGGAATTCAAATCACAATTCATAGTTGAAGTATTTTGCGAAGTGAGTTGTATGCAAAAGGAGAGATTCTGAGAGTAAAATCAATAGCGTAGAGTTCACTAAAAATCAAGTAAAAGATAAATGACCTATCCCCTTATATATAAGCATGGTCCCACCACTAGGACCATCTTTCTACTTCCATCCAATTAAAAAACCCTAATTTTACTTCAAAATATCATCTTTTTCATCCCAATTGGAACCAATTCTGATGGGGGAATTTGTAGGGTCCTTAATAAATTACAAAGGAAAATTAAATTCTCCCATAATATTTTGAATAGTAATGAAAAAATTGGATAATGGACTTAGATAAACATTTTTATGAATCCAAATTTGTTGAAGAACCCAAAATGGACTGCATACGGAATCCTAAGAATAGTTCATGAAAGAAATTCCCCTTGAACATAGTAGTATGCGGAGAAGGATGTGAAGGGTAGATCCACATGTAATGGAGTCCTTTGTGAAAATAAGACCGAGTTGTATTTGACCACGAACCACCCTTGAAAAGGAAAATTGTTCCTTGGAAAGGATAAGCCAGGGGAATCCCATTAACAAAACAAGAATTTTTTGGTATTGAGGTGGTGATTACTGTCAGCACGAATCATAACCGCCATGAACCTCAGCCCTGGATACCTAAGTTGACCGAGTCTTCTACAGACTATATGATTTCTATATGGACTTTTGTAAAACATGTCGTGTTACCCATAGATATGTCCTCCTCATAAATCCATAAAGGACCCCCATGGTAGATGAGAAGGATAGAAGATGATTTTCAGAGAGCATGGGAAAATGGAAAAAAAACTTAGAAGGAAAACCATTTACAAATTATGGAACTGTGAACAGTTTTCAGAAGGTATAAACCCACCACTAATCATAAAAAGAAGGAAATGTAATAATAATAAATTGGTAATGAACCTATTTGGGGAACTGTGAGCCCATTCCCTTCACGGATGAAATTCTTATGAACCATATGCTAAATTCCCCTTCTTCAATCCAGCATATTGAATAGTGCATCGCTATGTGGATGAAGCCCTATACCGCATAACACCATGTTATATAGACAGAACTTGAAACTTCATACTACCCCAGTACATGACTCAAATATAGGTCCACATACCACCTCGATACGTGGATGGCCCCTCTAACCACATAGTAGTACACAATGTCGGAAACCCCCTTCACAAATGAGGAAATGGTATGTGAAATGGTGTTTCTTCGGGTTTTCCACCTCAGAGTTCCCAACTTGTCTTTACATTCCAATCATGTCCTCAATAGCCCCTCTACAAACCATTATAATAGGATCAGGATGAAGAAACATCCAATGAATCTAGACTCGTTGATAATATCATTGGGTGAAGTAGTGAACCCTTCCATGTCTACATACACATAGTAAGCGTAGTCACAAAGGTTACCCCCACAATGATGTAGAACCTCGAAATGTCCTTATTTTTAAATTCCCATTGTAGCACAGGGTCAATCCATGAGATATTAACATCAACCTCACTATTCTGGTTATCAAGGTTAATCACTAGTTTTTCTATTCAATTAAGGGTAGTGACAAGTAAAAGGGATCATTCCATCTTTTCCTATTGATGTGGATAGATACATCTCCGAATTGCTATAAATAATTTTAGGGAACCCCCAATAAGGAAAGCCATTATATTTTCTTGTATGATGTTTCATTAATGCACATATATGCCTTCACCCAAGAAATAATGAGATAGGATAATTTTTCCTTCAAGAAAATGCAAATTAAGAGGAGATATTTTAATATTCAAATCCCTCCCCACCTTTGGGATATAGTACCATCTATCAGTAGATGATGTGGTATAGGCAATATTTTGATCCACTACCTCATCTTGTTTCTCACAGTGAGTGTGAATCACATGGGCATAGAGGTTAGCAGTGATCAAAACATTCACATAACCCAAAATCATGGGCCTCTTTTATGGTATAATATCCAAACCATGTCATGTTGAACTCTCAAATAGGCATCGTCATTTGTGTAAACCCGATATGCATTCAACTGTGAGAACTCTGATTCACAACATGACATGGATACAAGGAAGCCTACCTAAAGCCTGAGCTCTGTTCTATATCATTCGTGAAATAATAAATTATACCTCCCCCAAATGGGAGTTATGGAAGGTGTAATCCCTAATAAAATAACATTAAAAACATTATAAGGGCCTCTGATTCATTGTAAGCCCCAAATGATTTAAACTACATGAAATCTACTTCCCCCCATAACTTGGGTATATAGGATTCATTACTAAAGCCCGAGCTCAAGGGAAATTATCATTAGAAGTTATTACAAATAAAATACCCCAAGACTCACTAGAGAATCCCATTTTGGTGTCATCTCTAACTTGTTTCTCTTAAATGGGCATCTCTCATTAATAAGACCCATTAAACCAAACTATGAGGGATTTGATTCCAAAACAACTGGATTACATAAGAAGACACCCTGAGGTCCAAAACCATTAAAAATGTCACCCTAATGTTCTTTGGTCCAAATCTCTAGTAGGGTCTATTATCCTAGGATACCATATCTCTCATAGACATATCGGGCCACCTTGGTGTAAGCGCTATATTAGATCATGACTAGGAACATTTTTCATGATGTGAACTAAATTAATGGGTCAATGTCACCTGACATTAAATGGTGTTGTTTCAAATTATGCAACATTGAACTGCGAGGATTTGATTCCCAACTAACTGGGATATTTAGTAAGACTCCTTGAGGTCCAAATATAATACCCATGTCACCCAAAGGTTATTCAAGACACATCCCGAGTGGGGTTATATTAACCATGGAGACCATATCCCCCATGGAAATAATGGTCCCCATCGACGTAATCTCCACATTAGATCTTTACTACACACATTTCTCCTAGACATCTGTGTTGCACAATGTTAAACTGCACAAATGGGTCCTCGTCACACACCCCTAGAAGGTGTTGTGTCTAGTTATGTGGAACTGACGTACCTGGGACATGATTCTCTCATATGGATATGTAGGAATACCATATCATGTGTTCGATCCCAATATTGAAGCATTTTTTATGCTCCCTAGATGATGATAAAAACCAGATTTCCTCATCATGGGGCTTAAACTAGAATTTTCTTAGCAATTTCTAAACCATGAACATCCTATAATGATTATGTGACCTAGGAAAAATCCACAGACATATGATTGGGAATGAACAATGGATTGAAAAACATGTAAATGTTTCTTAAAACTATTAGTGTCCCAAAAAATGAAATAATTCCCCCCAAAAGGGTGTGATGATCCTGAATTCCCATTATATTTACCAAATAGACTGCTTAAGCATCGTTGGACAAATTTTCAGCCAACGAGCACCATTATTTTGAATAGAGGTCCATGAATCATTGGTAAATGAGTCATTGGTAGTTTCTAGATCCATGGATATTCTTGTTGGAGTCCATCCGAGGAAATCATATTTGATATGAGATGATCGCACAAATACATAACCCCTTTCAATAATCCATTGGGTCCCTTCAACTATGATACCTCCATCAAAACATAAAAATGATATAATACCCATTCCTAGTGAAACCATCTCTCCCACAAAAAATCCACATGACATAGCTCAGGTTGAAACAAAAATGGTCAACCGAATATGAATCCCTTCATAATAATGGACAATTGGTTACTATATATCGGTCCATTTTGTCTGCAGAGGATTTGAACGAATTTGGATAAAATAATGATCCTTATTGAGTTTCCATAATTCAACAAGATTAATGTGTGTTATATGTGGTCTAGGATAATTTTCATGTTATTAATATAACACATTATTTAATTAAAATTCATTTAATAGAGATTTCATCATGTGTCATAGTTTCATCATATATATAATTAATAAAATTTATGGAAAACTTTATAAAACAACATCCATATGTTGGTAGAGGTAAAAACAACCCATATTAACTCCTAAAATAGCCTGAATGGGAATAAAACGGAGAAATTGAAAAATACCCTAAAAATAGGGAATATTAGATTTCCAAGAAAACGTTCTGCATATGAAAAGATAGACTAAGAATATTGGGTATCATATCAAAGCTCTTAATGATACCCCTCTAACGTGATAGAAAGTTATAGATGTGATGATCAAAGGAGAGAGAGGCTTCAAATCCAATTTGGGATGAAGAGAGAGATGTATCAACATGCAGCCAACTACTAGAAAAAAGAATGTAAAATTGGGATTTTTATTTAAGATTGATGTAGGAAATGTGTCATTTAATATGTATTTTAAATATGATCATGTTTTGGAGGACTAGTTAGTGCACAATGTTTGAAACTACACTATCCATGGAAACCGACCCTCATATAGTTAGGCACGCCCATTGAAAAACCACATGTTAACACGGAATTTCATCTCTAAACTAGGTATGATGTTTCACTCAAGGACATGAATCATCCCTCTCAAGGATTATCAAATATTTTTCCCTTATATATTTTTCACATTATTGAGACACATTATTACTACTAACTAAGTACTAACAATGGAAATCATATAGATTAAAAAAATAGATTTTGTAGGTTCCCAACAAGCCACTAATTCTCTTGATCCATTAATATATCATTTAAAAACCAATATCAGGCTAAAAAAGAAGATAAAAACTTATTTATAAAGGAAACTTACCTCATCATGAATCCAGGATGTCATAGACATCACTATTATGTGCGATTTTAAGGGACAAAAGGGAATATTCCATGATTATAAACTGAATATTCATTTGTGATGAGAAAAAGGTAGACACATTCTGCTGATAATGATGAATTTTTAGGGATAAATGTATGTTTTCTTTCCATTACAATGAAAATGTTTTTTTGGGATAAATTTGGGAGGTGGGGTAATGCGGAGGTGATCCACAGATGTGTTATGTAGAGAAGTGAAATTCAAAGTGAGCATGATATAAAGATGATGGGGGTCGATTGTTGCTCATAATAATTTAACAATTTATTTTATAAGGAATCTATCAAATAATTTTATTCAAACTATTCAAAAATTCATAAAATACATCTGATATTTCATGAAATCTTTCCAGAACCAACAAAATTATCCCTGTAGGAATGGTCCCCAGTCAGCATAAAGAGGGGTTTAGTTCAATGAATAAGTCAATCTGGTTGAATGATTTGGAAAATGAATTTTGGGGTTCATTTGGGTTCAGAGAATGTCCCATACATATAAAATGTGTTAGAATCAGATCATATTCCAATTTTGGAAATTCATTTCATTGTGGTTTTTCAGATATCTCATTCACAAAATCCTTCTTTTCAAATAATTTCCATTATGAATGGCCTATTTTATATAGTGAAAAACATCATCCTAAAACATGTATTTTCTAAAAATGTACTATTGTAAATTTTTTCAATTTATTTTTTCATAGTAATAAATAATATGAGGAGCTTCATGTTCTACATATAAGGTAATGTGAGTCTTGGTTTTCGTAGCATCTAATGGGATTCCATGTTCGTATAGAAGTTAAAGTGATTACAAGTTCACATAGACCTATTCAATTTGAAAAACTATGGGAAAAAATCCTTGATGGTGTTAATTCATGGAACACAAATAATGGAGTTTGTTTAAAACCATGTGACTCTTTGGGAACTTAAAAGGTTCTTGATGTTTTTTGGATGAGGTTGGTGATTTGAATATGTTTAATAGGGTTATTTTCTATGAGAACCATGTAGTGGGATCAAATCAGGGGCAGTGTGTCATTTTTGGAAGGTGGTTATTTAAGGTTTCCACACAGAATATTTTTCTTTTTGGATAAAGACATTCACACCATGAAAAATGTATAGTCGAAATAGTATACAGTGATGGAAAATCTTTAATGATGTTTTCAGTAATTATGATTAGTGGGTTTTTCAGATCTATTTTCCTATTTAAATACCACTATTTAGATCATTAGTAAGATTGAATTTTATAATGTCAAATTATCATTAGAATAATTAGTCATTGTCTGAGAGTTGTCTGTGGATTTGGATGTGGTATATAGAGGAGTAAGTGGTTCGAGAAAGAGGTATTACACGAAAGAGAATTCAATGTATGAAATAGTCTACGTAGATAATTTGTGATAAAATTTGTTTACAGGGAACAATATCTCATAAATAATTTTATGTGCATGAATTAAAGACATTTTTTATCAAAGGAATTCTACAATGCACTCTCACTACATTGTTCATGGTAGAACTTGGATGGACTAAAAAGAATTTAGGAAAGTAATTTCTGTAGAATAGTAGTTCTTGGAAAATTGGATTTCCCATACCAGGTGAAAATATATACTCATGAATAACACATATATTCATGATATAATTATTTCATGATTCAGGACTAAAAAAGATTATTTGGACGGATTATTGATCGGACATTAGTGCGGAGAGATTAGTGAGCCTTAAAATTGTTATTGGTTGTAAGCCATGTGGGACAATATGTATGAATTGAACCTTGTATTATTAGTGGGTTATAGTGTATTTTTTACATAGGATCACTTTATTATTATGATCCATGGATGAAGCCCAGTGATGGTGAACCACATAAAATTGATTCTGCTTGTACATTTTTTTGTTCCTCATATTATTATCATCAATGGGGAAGCAATGATAATAGTTTTTTGTTTGAAAATGAAACAATATCCAAAGGGAAATTTGTTTTAATTTTTCATACCCATATTCAACCCCTTAAAGTATATTTAAAAACATTTGGATAAAAATTGGTATCAGAGGGTTAGGATGATAGTCACTGGTTATGACTCATTAGAAGAAAGGGTTGTTGTTAATCACAATGGGATTCTGATCGTCATTGAAAAAAATCATATTTTGATGAAACAGATAAAATAACATCATTCAATCATTGGGTATGGATGATTTTAAAGTTTCAACTCAATATATTTCTACCAGTATGTCCAATGATGTTTTATCTGAAGTAGGACATATATAATTGGATAAAACACCAAAAGAATCTTTGCTTTAGGGTGATCCATATCCAATAAAATATATATAAAGGTTATAATTTTTAAGTCATCACATTATATTTTGGAAAACATTATAAATATTTATGAGGGTGACTCAAAAGAAAATGAAGTCATTTTTAGGTTCTATTGAACAATTTTAGTAATATTAGAATTCACTATAATGGGGTTTGGGATGCATTATTTGACCGGGTGAATATGTTTGTGGAAGATATGTGTGGTCTCAGAGAAATTATGAAAGGAATAAACATTTTTAAGTTCATAATGAGAAGATTAAAACCTTCATTAAATTTGATATTTTTTATTTTGAATGATAAAAACACAAGGGTGCTAGCATTGGATATATTACACAATACTTTTATTACATATGGGAGGAGAAATGATGAAAATAATTATTCAGAAAACTTGATATGCAAATAATTGGTATTCAATTCCATAGATATTCTCACAATTGAAGATGATCATGATGAAGACAATTTGGATGAGGGAATTCCATTCCACTCCTAAAATCATCATAGTGAAAGAGGAATATTAATATGGGAACATCCACTTGAATACTTTAAAAATGGAATGATTAGACATCTTGTATTGAAGTGTCCAAATATGTTTCAAGATTATGATGAGGATGATTATTTAATTCATGAGAATATTTATTCTTCCAATATGAATTTTAGGATACGTACCAAGTTAAATTTCCTCTAAAAGAAGAATATGCATTCCGAAAATATTTCAGTTTAGAAGAATCTGATTTAGAAGTGTTTAAGGACTGTAAGGATCAAGAAGAAAATTATATGGTGGTAGTTTTAAAAAATTATCATATAAAGGAAGAAGTTGGAAATGGATAAGGAGATGCTGAAGGAAGATGTAACCATTAGATTTAATTAGAGACTACAGTTTAAGAGATTGACATTTGGATAGTCAAAACAATGAAATCCAATAGTGTGGTTATGAATTCCCAACTTTGCATGAGATATAAAGAATAAGAGAATTCTAAGATGGAGGATAAAATAAAAATTCCTAAATATGAATAGATATAACCCTTAAAAAAGTTCACATAATATAAGATTATGGTTCAAGAAAAGTCTAGATTTTTTGATAGTCTTACTAGAACATTAAAAGACTGAGTCAAACGCATAGAAGAGATTAAGGAGGAGGTTTTAAATCTACATTTAATGATAAAATAACAATAAAAAATATTTACTCTAATAAATTGGGATCAAAACATAATAAAAAAAATCAATCATAGAATTTAGAGATCTAGTTAAAAATAAAATGGAGCATGGGGAGAAGAAAAATTTAGATCAGAACAGTATTGATGGGATGGTCTTGATCATAAAACGAAAGTATTAATGGTTGAAGTTAGACCACAAGAACCCAATATGTGGTTGAAGATTAAATTTGTTATGAATCAAAACTAGAAGATATATATATCCTAGGTGAACACTAGTTTTTCAGTAGTGACACATAAGAATACACCCTGCATTAGAAGTTATTATTGTGAAAAAATGGCAAACTCACAAAACTTTTTGTTCCCTAGATAAGAGGTAATGAAGGGTATAAGTGTAACAAATTCATCAAAAAATATATCAATACTATAGGATAGAATTTTATAGTTATTTTTCCGTGTGTAGGAGATGTAGAAACATGGATACATATTGTTCATCAACTATAAATATGAACATGGAAAAATAAACTCAATGTGGTTGTAAGTAAAAAATCAGGGAATCATAAAATGAGTTGAAAAAAGTAAATTGATCTGCATATTTGCAATATAAATTTCCCCATAATATTTTGAGAATGATCAAGAATATTAATCAAATACATGGTTTAAGAATAATAGAGGTTAATAGGAAGTGGTTATAGATATTTCATTAAAAGCATTAGACCGCACTAGATTATTGATCATTGATAGTCAATTAATTTCCCATATGATAGGGAATAAGGATCTAGTGATTGAAAATAGATACAAAAAAGAATAAATTGGAAAATTTGTAATGACGAAGTCCAAAAGATAATTTTCTTGATGAAAGAAATGTTTTGGGGAAATGACATCAGATGTAAATATGTTTCAGTGGATGAAGGTCTCAGTCAAAAAATACTGACTGTCAATCAATTATTTGACTCAAGACATTCCATATTATTTTCCTTGAAGTTATTTGTCATCCTAGAAAATGATGGTGCTGTTTTTTGTAGGGAAATTATATAAATGTGAATCTATACCTCATGAGTGCAGAAGAATATATATTCTTTCTATCAAAGGAGGAATGAAAAAGGTTATTCCATCATCATTTTGGTTATTTTAACTAAACAACCATAGAGGGTCTAGTAAAATGTGATTCCACTCAGGATCTACCTATGTTATCACGCGATCATACCCATACAAGTGATGATTATCTATAAGGAAAGATCATTCAAAAGTTATATACGGGAAAAATAGAAAAGGTTATCAATATACCTTTAGTTTAGGTATATTGTTATTTATAGACCAATTTCATTTACTAATATGAGGATATATTATATTCATTTAAAAAATGAATTTAGTTTAATGGAATGGGCTTTAGTCATAACCCATATGATTAATCTGTTCAGTTTCATTACACGTTATCAAAAGGATGTTTTAAAAGATACTAGACTAAAAAAATACGATTTTCAAAATAGATAATATATTCGTTTTAAAAAATAGAAAAATAGTGGTTTATCTCAAAACACATGGGATAAAGAACAATGTGATATTAGTATTAACTACACATAACATAAATTAGTTGAGAGAAGAATGAGGAATATCAACAACATGGATAGAAAAATACTCATTGACAAAGTCCTTTATGAAACGTTTTTGGAAGAAGTAGTGATAAAATAAATGTAGACATAATATACGGAATTATTATGTACATGGGAAGTGAAGACTCCATATGAGCTATTTTGTAGAAAGAATATAACAATGAAGTACTTGTGACTATTTAGAGGAAAGTGTTTTTCATCAACAAGGAGATCCATAGGAAGTAGGAATCCCTTGTAGATAAAGGGATATTTCTTATCTTATATTGAAAAATAAAAGAATTGAAATGTCTCAATAAGAGTTTTGTAAGAGTATTAGAATGTAATGATGTGGTCATGATAGAAGATGATTCAAATCTTTAGAAAATATGTGATTAGTTTCACGGGGATTGTGATAAATAAATAAGTAGCGCTGGGTGAGTTTCAATACCTGAGGTAGACTCATAAAAAGATTTATTCAATGAAACATGTATCTATATAGAGATAAAATATTGAAGCATCCATTGGTAGAGATAACATAATCGGTGATTAGATAATTCCAGTATAGAAAAGGAGGACGAAAACTCTAAATAAAGAATATTTTTTATCACATGTAGAGCCAAAGTGTTCTGATAAAACATAATGATATGAGACTCGGGATCAGACAATTAATGAAGAACTAGGCCAAATAGAAAAGAACCGGACATGGGAGATTGTTTAATGACAATAGATAAAAATTTCATTAGAACCAAATGGTTCTTTTAAAACAATCGGTATAAAGATGGTATAGTGATCTGAAAAAAGCATAAATTGATTATAAAGGTTACTCCCATATTGAGGGTATCGATGTTGGTGAAACATTTTCACATGTTTCAATGCATAAAACAGTGAGATTATTCTTGTCCATAGTAGTGGAAAAAGTTAAAAGTGTTCCTGATGGACATCAAGATAGTGTGTTAAAATTGGGTTCTATAAGATTAATTATATATCAAGAGGCTAGATTGTTTTTTATTCATTAATATGAGCAGTTCTTTGATTAAAAAATAACTATATAGGTTTAACCAAGAATTGAGAGGGTGATATTCTCTTCTGTTTTTCAAGAATATTGGTTTTTTGTGTGGTGGGGGATGATTAAAATATATATTCCAATAATGATATTAATCAATGTATAATGGTGTTGGTGTATTTTGAGGACATAGTATTTGGTGGAGAAAATTATGGAAAATACAAAACAAATTCCAAAATTATGAAATGTTATTTTAAAATGCCAATGATTAGAGAAATGTAATTTTTCCCTACTTTACCAGTGAAAAAATGAAGGAATTACACATTTGTTTCTCAATATTAATTTTCCAATGAGGGTTTGATTACATTTGGAATAGATAATTCCAAGGAGATGAAATCTCTTGGGGCTACCGAGACGAAGCTATCATGATATGATGGAGGTTAATGGGTCATTATAAAATAATATAAGAATATCATTATAATCCTATTGTACTTAATAGATCCCCTACAATATATTGGTGTTTCTATATTCTATAAAACAAGTTATCAAATAAATCCCAACGAAATACAAATAATTTTTGTAAAAATAATACATCAGTATATCAATGGCATAGTGGCATTCAATTTTCTATACAATAATGAATCTCATCAAGTGTTATTAAGCTATATAGATGCAGATTGGTTTGGATAAGTAGAAGATATAAAATCAATATTAGGTGGTGAATTCAATCTTGGCTGATTTTTTATTTCAGGGATAATAAAGAACCAATATTTTATTTCATTGAGAATTGGAGAAGTTGAATATAATGTGTCCAATCAAACGTTAACATAGTTATTGTGGATGAAGAAACAACTGTACGATATGGGATTTGAAGAGAGGTCTTCGATTAGAATCCACTATGACAATTCAATTGCTACGAATATTAACAGAAATACATTAAATCACTCAAGGACAATGCACGTGGAAGTAAAGTATCATTTTATAAATAGAACGGTGGATAATGACCCTGTGAATTTGGATTATGTGGATACAAAACTATAGGTTTCATAAATTCTAATAATATCCATGCACAAAGACGAATTTGAGTAACATTGACTAGCTCTTGGAGTTCATTTGACTCCCCACACATAAAAAATCATGGTTGTGGGACCTCCTCTCCTAGAGGAGTGATGTGGTTTTACCTAATGTATTGATATTTTTTCCTAGTAATGGTTTTTCCACAAAGGATTGACCATTGCATTCATTGAAAAGTGAGAAGAAAATATCTGTATCAATATACGGGTAGAATGAATAAATAGGAGAAGAGGAATTGGATGAGTTCTGAAAATTAGATATATGATTGATCAATGGTTATATATCACAACATATGTGGTCTATGATTAATGAAGTAGGTTGTTTTTTGAATGAGTTTTTTCATTGATGAACATTTCCTAATAATCTTGTTTCTCACACCCTTTATGGTTCACATGGGGTCAGAGCGTGTGTTGATTAAATAATTCTTCCCAATCTAAATTGTATGAAGTTATTTTTGGTAAAATGGGTCATGTAATTTCTCACACCGAGCATGGTTCTTGGACCTAAAAACATATAGTTCATCGAATGAAAATCATGGAGTTCACTGACTGCAATTTTTGGAGTTCATGGAATGTGAAATGACGCTACATGAACTGTAAAGGGGAATTATGTTCTATGGATGAGGGAGGTGATTTGAATCCACCATATAGGGTTATATGTTTTGTGAATCAGATAATAGGATCAGTTCATAAGAGGAATGTAATTTGTGGAAAGTGGTGAATTGAGGTTTCCAAAAAGAATATTTTATATTTAATATGACAGTGGATTCACTATGTTAATTACATAGCAGAAATAGAATGTCGTGATGGATAGTTCTCAAAGGAGTGCATGGAAAATTTGATTAGTTTGTTATATGTATCTATTCTCTTATATAAAGGCCCATAATCAGATAATTAGTAAGATAAAATATTATCATAGATGATTATCTCTAGAAAAATTTGGCTGATGCTATAATTTTTTAAAGAGGAGGATGTGATCTATGGAGGAGGTAGTGGTTCATGCAGGAAGAATTCTGCAAAATAGATCTAGTTCGTGAATGGGAGATTATGAGAAATACATAGTACTTGAAGGTTTTCCATGATGGAATTTGTTTTTGAGGTGTTGTAGATCATGAGTAATAAACTGTATATGAGGTAAAGAAATACTATGGATCAATGGAATTCCTCTAATCACTCATTCCATGTGGTGTAATGCAGTTTATGAAGGGATTAAGGTAGTTCTTATAGTGAATAAAAATAGATCATGAAATCAATTTTCAAAGGCCAATAGTGTGTGGAAAAATATATTTCACATACCAGGATAAATTAGAGCCTCATGGAACACTCATATACTTGTGATACAATTCCGAGTTAATTCTTCACAATATTATAATATTATGAAGGGTTAGTGGGAAGACTTCATTTGAGATATAATAGAGAAATTTAAAATGATCATTGGATATAAGAAATCAGGGATGGTGATTTCGCTCCAAAACTTATATTGGTAGTGAGCTTCGGTGGATTTGGTACATAATAACATTTCCTTTGTGTTCTCTTGTATGAATACTAGTGAGGGAGAGCCATGTAAAATTACGGTGCCTGATGTATGTTTTCAATTCTTATATTATTCTTTAATATGGGAAGGAGAGATAAGAATTGTTTTTCAATGAATATTCCAAATCCAACGAGATAGTTGTTCTAATATGTCACATCTGGATATACCCCCAATCTCATGGTATTTAATACAGTTGGGATACCAAATGTTCCATAATTTTGATTTTCCAATCCTGTTTATTACCCACATTAACTTTCCTGAATTCTTAGGGGATGAATATGGAGAAGGATCCTCCATAGGCGTCTAATTCTTTTTTAGATGAAAAGGTGAACTCTATGATTGAAGTAATTCAACATAATGCCAAACATGACATTTCCCACATCATCAATATTTATCAAGACTTATGTATACATGAATATAAGGGTACCTTTTTCAGATTCTCTTCATCTTTATGAGTTTGAATTTCCAAAATATATCCCTATTCTAGAACCACGTCGAATAAATTGACTGGTGTCATGAATACTCTATTCTAGAAACACACCCCTAAGAAACTATTTGGAGAAGGGGGAACTTTGTCTTGGTGACCTATTTGAGGATTTTTTTATCACACCCCTTTTTGATTAAAGGAATCATTATGGGTACCATAAATTAATATTCATTGATATCATTATATTTTATTGAAATACAAAACTGACAAGTCATTAAAATGGTCTTCAAAATTGTATCATCATCTATGGGTATCTATTGGTCTACAATGAAAATGGAATTTATTGTTTTGTAGATATTTGATGACTATAGGGATGAACTAAATGTATTCGTATTGTAGAAGTATTCTTTAATTTCACAAATGTTTTTCCCTGAAATAGATTAAACATCCCCCCACTACTCAAACAGTGGATCCCATATACTGTCATGTTCAATGTGGTGTGTAGGGAAGTTGGTATAATCTATTGGTATATCTAGATGATCTCAGTGGGTCCAATAAAAGATAAAATATATGGTGTGTGTTTACATACCTCTTCATTATTGTATTAACCTAAGTGAATCCATCCACATTTGAGGGAATTTCTCACCATATAAAAGAATCTTAATGATGGGTACAAACCCCACTCTTGGGTAGATATACATTTTTATGATTCGATAAAGGTCTTATCCACACCTAATGGCCATGAGAATAATGTGATGATTCCAATGACATATCAAACTCTTAGCATCTGGAGATACATCAGTTATTACTAGGAAACACTCAAGAATGGTCGCTCTAATAAGTGTGGGTGGAAAGCTACCCCCAAATGTTGACCATTTGGTTCTCCTTGTTACCTTATTTGCGATGTTACTTAGAGGTTGGATAAACCCAGTTCATGATTCAAAAACTAGAATTAGAGTCACAACCATTGTGATGGTGGTCCATCTGGCCACAAGGTGGTGCATTCATCTAAATATAATAGTATTTTTTTATGATTTATCACTTGATGGAGTTTATATGTAGGGGAAAATCAACCAACTTTCTCATAATCCAATTCATAGTTCTGTGGGACTAGATAACGGTCCACATAGGTGGATAAAAGTTTATCAATGAACATAATATTCCAGAATATTTATTATTTCCTTCATTTCAATGCCCATGTTTGGTGATCCCAATGATCTTGGGAGAACATGAAGTAATGGATTTTCACAATCATTACATCCATTTTTCATACACCATGTATTTTTCACCCACTAGTATATTTTTAAATGACTTATCTAGAGAAAGAACCATATGTGGGTATCTAATTTCCCCTAGGGATGGTGTCACCCCACCAAAATTGATGTAATATTAATTTCCAAGGATATTCATACTATTTATTGGGATTTCACATCCATTTCTTCTAGTAGAGGTGTCGACTAATGATTAACAACGTGCGAGTGGAAAAAAAATATGATGGATTCTCTTCAAATTTTTATTATGTTCTTGAGGGAATATATAGGATCTATGATTGAACATATGATTATATATATTCAGCATAAAATATTATATTCATATGTCAAATAATGGATTCAGTGGTAGCAAGATAGTCTTTTGGTGAACCGAGTCCCCGAAATAGAAGAACAAATCCTTTCAAAGGACATGGATAATGAAGTGGAGGCCACAATGTTCATTATGATAGAAAAGGGGATTTCCCTTATGAAAACACTAATTAATGAAATTTTGATGAAATGGATCAGGGTTTGGGGTTCATCCCCATTAAAAAATTGTTATGAATCACAATATAAGATACCAATCCACCATCCTTGTCTTCCCCATAGAGGCTACAAATCCCCTAGCATGGAAGTAGTGGGATACCTGGATGAACTCATTACACATTGACTATATATAGTTCTTTCATTAATATGAATTGATTATCCGTACTAGGTATGGTGGCATAGAAACACCCAAAAAATTTTCTCATGAAGATAATATTGATTTGGTAGTGGAAAACATCTAGGACCTTGATGATTTTATAAATTCACTCTACAGCCAATACATACTTTTGTCTTAGGTTGTTGATATTCCACGGACATATTACATTACAGGTGAGTAGATAAATTCAATTTTAATATGAATTTTATGAGGTATATTATACAATCCCACATTAACTTTGTAAGATACCATCTCCCTCATGGTTGGGGACTCAAATGATCCCCACTCTAAGGGTAGTACCATTGTAAATTCGAAGAAAATAGGTCTGGAAACATAATCACACTTCACCAAAAAGGTAATATTCTTCTGAACTATTGAATCCCATTATTTTAGTGTTTTTATAATATTGGAAGCAATCCTATTTTTGTATAAGGTGTTATTTTGTGGGAGACATCCAATGTGCACTACCCGCAGAGGAGGTTGATCAACATGGATATGGGATTACCATTGCACCTAAAGATATTTATTTTCATGTAAATACTAAAGAAGATAGTTCATATCTTCGGGATATGGATGCCTTTATCTATTCATAAAAATATAGGATTCTTTATTCAAAATTTTTCCAGGGTATGGTCATTATAATGTTGTAAGGGATTAATTTTTTTATAGAGGTAATATGAGAGGTTTTGTATACCCTCTTTTAATTTCCACAATAATATTATAACTATTATTTTCTTATCAATTCCCCACTTTTTATGATTATTAGTTTCATTATTCACCCATTCCATCTCAATATTATAAATTTGGAGTAAAAACTATCTCAATGGCTTCTTCTAAGGGTGAGAGGGACATTGAATAAGTCTTTTATAGGGAAAATAAACATTTTCATTCTGTAATTACTGATCCTACATGAGAATTCCCACCTCCTCTCAAACCTAATACATTAACTATAAAATCAAACACCCTGGGAATCCATGATGTATAATAAATAATGGAAGCCTTTAATTCAACTTTAATCTAGAACTACACATAGAAAATATATCCTTATTGTTTAATTTAATTTTATATGTCTAGTTGTTTTAATGAAAAGATTGTTCCATTAGTTCCCATTGGATTTTTATGTTTTAAGGTTCCAAACATTCAAGATCATGAATCATATTTTCATATGGAGTCAGATTCTATGGGAAAAACTTTTGCAGGGTAGTTTGGTCCAAATTAATATATAGGACCAATATATTCTTCTTTAGGAATGGTAGATCAGGGAGATGATGCTCTATCATTATGGATAACAGGCATCACCATATCAAGAGAAATGGTAGGGGAATCATTGGTGTGGGTCTTGGTGGAGTTGGTGGACTAGAACCAACTACATTTTACTATATTCATTAATAAATTCCTTATCACAACTTGATTTTTCGTCTATGTTATAATGCATGTGATAATGGCCTATGGATAGCTGTTGCATTAAAGTGTCATTATAAATCCCTACTATGATGAGAACATTGAATTTCT
Source organism: Viscum album (assembly GCA_963277665.1). Taxonomy (NCBI): domain Eukaryota; kingdom Viridiplantae; phylum Streptophyta; class Magnoliopsida; order Santalales; family Viscaceae; genus Viscum; species Viscum album. The sequence goes on along the minus strand of OY728140.1, from coordinate 28,282,864 downwards.
ATAACACTATTCTTGAATATATGTTCTATGACCGAATGATGTTATTTTAGGGACACAAATAATATAGGCCATTAGTTTTGGGGACTAATAAAACATTGAGGCATCTTCTCATGGTGTGCTCCCTTGGTAATATCTAGGAGGATATTACAAGAAAGATACCCTCCAGCATGAAATCCTGTTTTCATAATGTCATTGGATGTTCATATCTGTGGACATGTGTATTGGTACATAGACTTTAAGATTAATTTTAATGGGTATTAAAACTCATGCACTTAGTTTATTGACAAAAACCTTGACTACACACTATTCGTAGTTAGTAGGATATGTTGGGTATGTCCTGAGTAGTACTTCATTAATTGATAATGTGAGAACAGATTTGTCCCTTCTGTTCCATAACCAAATTAGATATCACAGTCCCTTTGATTGAATTGATATAGCCTAAATAAATCCATGGATATGGTAAGAAATGGGTTATTTCAATTCCATAAAGTCGAAAAATGAATAATTGAGCATATGGATTGATGGAAGTAGCATGTAACCCACTTTATTTGAGATATCGAGACAAAAGGATTACAATAAACATTAAAAATCCATAGGAGGTGACACATAACTGTGGAATTTTTCTAGATGCTAACCTTATACTTTATGTAGGATTTTCCAAATGCCACTGAGAAAGAGGCCTAGTGGGCCAGACACTAAGTATCCAAGTATCTTAGTTAAAAATTAAATTAAAAAGTTGAATAAAGATTATTCTCGATTGTGGTTTAATTATTATTCAAGGATGCCTGATCACATTTATTTCAACAATAGTTATTCGATAGAATATATTTTTCCTGAAATAAAATATTTAATAGTGACTAATGAAGTGATATTTATTTGAAAAATAAAAATCCATTATTCAAGGTCTTACAAATGTTGTGGAGGAAATAAAGAAACTTGAAAAGAAAAATTACATACAATGTATATAAATATACATGTCGTGTAATTTTTCTATGGATTTTTGTGAAATAATATTATTTATATAATTAAATAATATTATTTTTAATTCACTAGGTGCATGTTCGATAATAATAATAGTCAACTATTATTATTAGACATGGGGTCTTTCTAAGAATTAAATGAAATGAATAAATTATATCAGGAAAGTAATTTATTTTACTATTCTAAGTAATTGAGATCCCAATTATATAATTCTTATTAGCCTAGAAATTTCTGGAGTTGTGCACAACAGATGTAGAAAAATCTCTCAAGCCAAGAGTGAATTAAATTCTTCTCAGAACTCTCCCAATCTACGAGAGAGATATGCGGAGCACGTGTGGATCACTGTTAGAGGAATCCTACACATGGATTTTATGATTTTACGATGGATCATATCCAATTATTATTAGAAACATCAATAGGCAGAGAATTCCATCATGGTTATTATTGTTTTTTAATTAAATTAATTAAAACCAAACATAAGATGATACTCTCTATGGTTGTGGGACCCCCTTACGTTCTTTCATTCTTCATTCTATTCCGAAGATCTAGCGTTTTATTATCATTACAGATCTCGGATTAATCATTTTTAATGGAAAAAATCTAGTTCAGTACACCCACCAATGCACTTTCTCTATGCCCAAAACCTTCAAGTTGTATTAGAGGGGTCATATCATTGATTATAAATTTTAAATTTTTCATGTGTGATTTATGCATTTAATAATTTAGTTGTTTCAATTCATGTTATTAGTTATAGATATTTGAATCTTGATATATATTTATCTTCTTCTGTTTCACAGTAACCGTATAGAAATTTTTTTATTTTAATTTTGATTAAAATAAAATAGAGGATCTCATTTGGAGGTGCCAAGGACTCATGGACGTACAACACCATAACACACAAAGTGTATTCGGTAGTACATGTCATGTAGTATAGGTTCCATGCAATGGGACAACCCCAAAATCTAGGCTGTGTCATTGGATTCTATGAAAGCCTTTAAGACTCTATGTGTAGACCGAGAATAGATGGCACACAGTTTTCAGATTACATGTCATGTGTCCCACTGAACACGTCATGTAGTCCTTTCATGATAGGGTTGGATGGTGTACCCCATTCATGGCTTTCCAGGTTGGAAATTGTGTAATGAGGAAAATAAATGGTGAGTGTCCCACTGAACATATCGTGTACTCCGAAGATTTATGATGTACATCTACATGCCATGTCACCAGGAGTGTACTTCAAATGGATGGTGAAAAAACATACATTCCATGTAGTTGGATCTACACGCTGTGTACTCATCCAAATTATAGAGATGTATTAAAATTTATTATTATATTATACAAACCCTTGAGATGTTTACCATAGTGTGGGTGTAAAGGTGAGGCACAACACGTGGTAGGTGTTTTATATATATGTGCTTAATTCATCATCTGCGTAATATTAATTTCTATTCATTGGGTAATTATGAAAGAGAATTCACCGAGTTTCCTCCAAGGCAGAAGTTATGTACAATGATTATTTTAATTGTATTTATTTGTTTAAAATTATAATGGATGAAAATATCAAGGAAATTCAAAGAAAGTGTTTAAGTTAAAATGATTGATTAATTAAAGACAATTAATTGATTCCAACCTAATATTTATTAAACAAGATGAATTAAATAATAGAATACTAATTATATTTATGCATAAATATCTTTACATTTATGGATGATCATGAGCTAGACCCGGACTTTGTATGTGAATGATTTCTTTTAATTAATTTATTAAAATTAATTTATTTGGCATGTGAGCCTTATCCTCATTAACATGTAGGGCCCCCATGCCCATGATTTATTTTATGTAAAACCCCATTTTAACCCTCACCTGTGAGTGAGATAAAATCATATGTAATGGATGGAGCTCCCAATCTAGTGGAGGCGTCTCAATTTAGGATACAAGGTGAAACCAATCCATGGAGATAAAAATGTGACCATGTGGAAAGCTGTAAATAAAAACCCAAAAGGTTCAAGGTGATTCACTCATAGGTCTTGAGTTAGTTTTTCAACCGCTACATAAACTAACGAATAGAAAAAGATCATTATCATACCATTTATTTTTATTTTATTTATGTCCTGGTATATTTTATTTATTGTGGGTGTGTTGTCACGATCACACAATTAACGAATTAAACAAGCATGCAAGATGGAACTAAAATAAGATCAGCTTATGTGTAAATGTTATACTAAACATGGTTAATCACTTAATTATATCCCATATAATATTAACAATCATGTAATCAAATATAATAAATTGACAATTTACATATAAGGATAAAATCCCACAATGAAAATATTATGTCGGTATATACTTCCATAATCATGGTTAGAATCAAACCAATGTTCAAAGTGCTTGACCAACCCTAGTTGGGGTGCTTTCAATTATTGGGAAATTATTACTCATGGTTTTTGATTGACTTGAATTTGTTCACATCATGGTTTGAATTCCACAGTAGGAAATGGATTAACCAAGAGGAAAAGGTTGAGGGATTATAAAATAATAGGATTTCAGGATTATGGTGTCCTCTAAGCGGTTCAAGGAGCTGTGAGTTAATGTAGTTGGCATTCATAATGACTACCTACGACCCTTAATGTTTCCTAACTAACCCTAGTTGGAGTAATGTGAGGGAAAAAATGGATCATTTCAACTAGAAGAGCCAGGCAATAGAATATTCCTAATTCAATGGTGAGGGATATTGTATTTCGACAAAATACTGGAAGACTAATAAGTATTAAATTATTTATTTTTCTCAGTTTTATCATGATAAATTACTAAACATTTTCTCATTTTAATTTCTAGAAACCGAATGAAAACTGACTTCAAACATACCATTGCAAACCATACGTGAGAAGGAAAACCTTCTCACTAGAACCAATTTCCAAGAATGGAATAGGTGTTTACGCGTCATCCTTCACCATGAGAATAAATTGTACGTGATGGAGGATCATATTCCAGTTATGCCTAGAAAAGAGTCTAGTGGTGAAGAATTACCTATCTATATGAAACATATAGACGATGCTAGATATATCCCATGCCTCATTCGATCAGCCATGTCTAATGAGATCTTGAAACAACATGAAAACATGGACGCGTATATCATGATGTCTCTCCTTAAGGATCTCTATAAATTGAAGGTGAGTTAGTAGAGATATGATATCTCCAACTCTTTCTTTGCAACTAAGCTTGTAGAGTTTTCTCCAGCTTGACCTCAGGCAGTAAATCTTATTGTCTACATTGAACACCATACATCTTAGGGATTATGTTCTCGGATGAGTTTCATACAGATCTCATCCTATCATCACCACCCAAGACCTTCTCTAGCTTTATTATTAACTACAATATAAAAAATTCTGATAAGTGTCTATCAGAACCTCTGAAAATAATTTTCTAAGAATATAAGGAAATGGGTTGTCAAAAACTAAGATTATATATGGTGAATAAGAAATGGAAGGAAAAGGAAAAGGGGATAAGGATTCATAAACAGCCTGACGACCTTGAGCACCGTCCCTCCAATAAGGGGATGATCCTGAGGTAGGGTAATGAATGAGAGGTGGTATGCTTTTCATGTGGCAAGCTAGGACACTAGAAGAGTAACTGAACCCAAAATCATGGGGATGTTAATGGTTCATTCGTTAACGAGTTTAATCATTCCATTTCTACACATTGGGTATTAGATACAACTTTTGGGGATCACATCTGTATTAAAAAATAATAAACCAAGTAGAATTAGAAATATTTTTAGAGGAGAAGTGGATCTTCAAGCTTCTAAGGTCGTGAGGCTAGCTACATTGGTCATTGGATATTACCATCTCTCATTTCCAAATAGAATTCTTTTAGTTTTACATAACTGTTATTATGTGCCTAGTGTTACTAAGAACATAATTTTTGTATCACTTTTGTATATGGATGGATTTATTTACATGTTTGGTAATAAGGGGTGTTTCTTTTATAAGAACAATTTATGTTATGATATGAAACATTTATATAATGGTTTGTATGTATTAAATTATGAAAGCCAAGTGCTGGAAATCAATAATGAAACAAACACACATGACTCACACATCACCCAATTGTGTCATCACTGTCTTGGTCATGTAAATGAGAAGTGCTTGAAAAATATCTACCAAGATGGTTATTTTGACTCTAATGAGATAAAACCACATGATAGATGTCTCTCTTGTTTACATGGTAAAATGACCAATCCACCTTTCGGTGGAAACGGTAAAATGTCCACTTGGCTTCTAGGATTAGTGTACAAAGATTTGTGTGGACCATTTCCCATAGAATCTATAGGTGGATATTCATAATTTATTACATTTAATGATGATTTGAGTAGACATGGATATGTCTACTAAATGAGAAATAAGTCAGAGTGCTTAGATAAACATAATTAATTCATGAATGACGTTTAGAATCAGCTTGTCAATAAGATAAAGAATCTTTGATTGGATCGATATGGAGAATATCTGAAACAAGAGTTCGTAGATCTTCTATGAGAGTTTGGAATTCTATCTCAGCTCACTCCTCCTTATACACCATAGTGTGATTGTGTTATTTAAAGGAGGAACTACTCTATGTTAGACATGGTGAGGTCGATGATGAGTCATGTATATCTTTAATTAACCTTTTGGGGATATGAATTACAAACTAAAACATACACATTAAATTTAGTACCAACTAAGGTGGAAAATGGAATTACCTCAGAGTTATGGAAAATAAAGAACCCCATTTTGTCACACACGCATATGGGGATGTGAGGAATTTATTACGGCCTTATGAGGAAAAAAACTAGAAAATAGGGGAAGAAGGTTTATCTTTATAGTATTTCACAAAAAACAAAAGGATATTACCTATATAAACATTCGTACAAGAAATTTATTGTCTCCAAACATGTTGTGTTTCTTGATAGGGAGCACATCCCCACAAAAGGATAGTGGGAGAAAGATTTAATTCGATAAATTTGATGCCCACGATACACATGAGTTTGTACATGAGAAAGTACCACAGGTCCCTGTGGAAGAGGTTACAAAAATACAAGTACTGTGTAGTGGCTCAAGATAGTTCAGGGAACCAGAGTGATTTGGTTTCCTAGTCAATGAGGATGGGGAATAATAATTTTTGGACAATGATGAACCTCTCTCTTACGAGGAAGAACTAGAATGCTCATAAGCTTCATGTTTCCAAGAAACTATGAATTCTGAGTTGAATTCCATGTATCAAAACAATGTCTGGGTTATGGTCGATGAGCCAATTGATGTAAGTCCTATTGGATGAAAATGGGTATTCGTTAGAATTTTAGACATGGAAGGTCAGGTTATCACCGATAAAGAAAGGCTAGTGGCTAAATGATTCATAAATCTTCAGGGAATTGACTATGATGAAACATTCACTCTAGTTTCTAGGTATAAATACCCATTAATTATACTTGACATAACAGCCTACGAAGACTATGATATTTGTAATATGGATGTTAAAACAACATTAAATAATGGGAACCTTCTAGAGGATGACTATATGAAATAACTAGAAGGGTTTGTGACACCAGGTGAAGGAAAAAGAGTTTGAAGTTTGTAGAAATTCATTTATGGATTAAAAGCAAGCATCCATGTCAGGGAACATTCTATTTGATGAATCCATAAAGGAATTTGGTTTCATTAAGAATGAATATGATCCATATTTTTATAATATGTTTAATGGGAATGCGGCCATTATCCTTGTAGTATATGTTGATGATATATTGATTATTGGAAATGATGTACAAGTCTTACAGTTAGTTAAGGACTAGTTGAACAAGTGTTTCTCCCTGAAGGACATAGGTGAATAAGCCTACATTATAGGGATCAAAATCATTTGTGATAGATCATAGAGGTTTCTTGGACTATGTCAGGGTACATAAATTAACCAGATACTAAAGAATTTTGGTATTGAACAATCCAAGAGGGGATTGGTTCCAGTGTCACCTGGCCAATATCTTTCTAAGAGAATGTGTCCTGAAACATAATCTAATAATGATAGGATGAGTAAGATCTCATATGATTCGGCTATAGGATCCATCATGTATGAAATTTTATGTACCCGAATTGATGTTGTCTATGCACTAATAATGGTTGGAAGATATCAAGTAGATCCTGGAGAACAGCATTGGACTGCTTTAAAGAATATCCTTATGTATCTGATAAGAACTAAAGATATGTTCTTTGTGTATGGAGGAGATGAGGAGCTTGTCATCAAATGGTATCATGATATTGGTTCTTATAAATATCTGAATGATCTGAAGTCATAATCAAGATACATTTTCTATCTCAATATAGGATCTATGAGCTGAAAGTCTTCAAATAATACGGTTTTCATCAATTATGTAGTGGAGTTTAATTATATAGTGGCTACAGATGTAGCCAAAGAATCCTTCTGGAAAAAGAACATTTTCTAGTATCATTATGTGGTTCATAGTAGTAAAGACCCTATAACATTGCATTGTGATATAGTTGTGGATCTTTCAAAATAACCAAGGTCACATCAATGGATAAATAACATTCTCCAAAAGTATCACATCTTGAGGGATTTTTATCATAGGGGTGAAGTTGCAGTGAGAAAAGTGTCCACAGAAAAGAATGTGGCAGAACCCTAACAAACGGCCTATCTTAGTAGAAGCATGAATATCATGTGAGAGATAGTGGGTTATAGTGTTTTAGTAGTTTTAACTTGTCCAAGTGGGAGTTTGTTGGAGTTAGTGGCATAGAACCAACTACATTGTACTTTATTCATAATTAATACCTTATCTCATCTTTATTGTTCTTATTCATGACAATGCATGTGATAATTTCCTAAGGAATGATGTTGCATTAAAGGGTCATAATGGACGATTTTATATGAAGGACAAAAATTAATTAGGCCACTACGGGAGAGGGCTCATAAAAAATTGTCATATATTCTCATGGTGTGCACCCTTTGTAATATCCAGGGGGACATTATGAGAGCGAGACTCGCTAGGAGAAAATCCACATTTTATAACATCATTGGATCTTCCTATCTACAGATGTGTGTATTGGTCCTTAGACATTAATATTATTTTTAATTGGTATTACAACTTGGTACCTTAGATGTATTGACGAAAATAGTAATGAAACACTATTCAAAACATGTTAGGATATGTTGGGTGCCTCATGAGTAATACTTCATTAATAGATAATGCGAGAAATTATTTTTCCCTTACATTCAACAATAGAAGTAGATATATCAAACCCTTCGATAGAGTTGATAAAGCCTAATAAATCCATATCCATTGTAAGGAGTGGTGAGTTCAATTATGGGAATTCGAAGAAGAAATAATTGACCACATGGGTTGATGGCACTAGCATGCAACCTGCTTGATTAGAGATTTTAAGAAAAATGGATTACGTTACATGGTAAGAATTGATAGGAGGTGACGTGTCATTGCGGTGTTAACTTATTTCTCTATGGGTGACTTGGCATGTTGTTAGGCGCTAACATTGGACTTTAAGAAGGCTCCTCCTAATTACATTGCGAAAGAGGCCTAGAGGGTCACACACTATGTGTGGCCAAGAATCTAAGATAAATATTAATTTAACAAGTTGAATAAATATTATTCTCAATTATGGATTAATAATTTTTCAAGGATTCTTGATCACATTTATTTTGACACTAGTTATTCAAGAGACTATATTATGGGAAAAATAATATATTTATTAGGGAGAAATGCAGTGATATTTATTTGAGAATTAAATATCCTTTATTTAAGATCTAATAAACATGGTGGAATGAATAAATAAAATGGAAAAAAATTACACGCCATGTATATTGTTATACATTCCGGGTAATTGTTCTTATGATTTGTGAAAAATAATATAGGTGTAATTCACTGGTTTCATGTCAAGTAATTATAATAGCCAACTGTTATTATTAGACATGGGGTCTTACTAATAATTAATTGATATGAATAAATAATTTTGGGTAATTAATAGAAATTATTATTCTATCTAATTAAAATCTTAATTATATAATTATCATTATAATAGACAATTTTTGGGTGGTTCCCAGTGGATATAGAGAAATATATCAAGCTAGTAGATAATTATTTTCTTCCAATAATGCACTGAAGCTATGAGAGAGATCCTCCTCCACCGGATCAAGGAGAGTGTATTGCAAGAAGCTCTCAAGGAGATCGAAGGTAGACATTGCAAGCAAAAGATCTTCTATGATAGCTCCCAATGATCCCTTTAGAAACATCCAGAGATAAGTGGAGCATGTGTTGATAACTTCTAGATGAATCCTACACATGGATTCTACAATGTAATGACATATCACATCAGATCATGGTAGGAAACATAAATGGAGAGACAATTCCATCAAGGAAATTCCTATATTTTAATTAAATTAATCATAACAACCATATGATGATCCTATCTTTGGTTCCATGACTCCCTTCCTTTATTTAATTATTTGTTCTATTCCGATGATCTGGTGTTTTATTATCATGATGAATCTCATATGGATCATTGTTACGGAAAAAATCATATTGGGTACACCCAACAACGCACTTCTGATGCGCCTGAAACCTTTAGGTCTATTATTATTTTAGTAAATATTTTCATCCTAGATATTTTATTTTCATATCTATTTTTTGGCTTCTACTATTTTCCTTGTGTAGGTTACCCAACTGGCTGAGCATGGACCCACTAGACATGCCTCCCCAAGAGAGTTGTCTTCTTAGAATTGTACTCAAACTAATTAGGTACCTCTTAAATTTCCTACTAGTAAGGGGGTTATTATAGAGGACATTGATTCCTCAACAAATAAATGTGAGTTTTAACTTTATTGACCATCTCAAATATCCATTTACAATGTATTTATTTCAAAATTCCAATTTTAGTAGCATTAGTACATGTCCCAAATACATCAAATCTCTAATCAAATTAGTTGACCCAAGCTTCAACATATATATATCACTACCATAAAGAGAATTTTGATGAAAAGACTTACCTTTTAAGTCTAGACCCAAAATATTTTCTCACATATGAGAGATATTTTAAATTATACCAGTAGACTGTTGGATATTTTTCATTTCCTGCTAGACATTGTTGAGGAACATATGGAAACTGAGTTTTCTGACCCATCTGTCTGGTAATCCATCAATGTTTTCCAAACAATGATTCATAGTTTATGTTCAATTATATAAGGGTTTTTAACACTTCCTTGTTCTTACTAATGTAAAATCTTCAATTTCCTTTGGAGATATGTTGATAATTTTTCCCTGTCAATTCACTACTAGGGAGTCCAAGAGCCATTTTTCAACCATGGGAAATATCATTCTTAGTAAGGTTTTTTATGTAGGAAAAGATAATAGAACATCACCAAAGTCACATTGCAGGATGGATGCAATTAGTAGAAGTGATCTATCAGTAATTTTCTCATGTTAAATCAATGGTAGTTGAAGAGTGTTGGATAGTTCCATAGGAAGATAAATACAAGAAAGATGTAATTGGGGGGTGCTGGAACTAAAAGAAGATGTGGATATATAGGTTCAAATTATTTTAAGTTGTGTAAAGTAGTAGAGGACTTTTACCATTTAATGATTCAGCTCTATGAATATAATTACCGAATATTGTAATAAATATGATTAAAACATATTGTGGAACTCCATGTTCTAGATGTTCCTCAAATTGTTTTTTATAATGAATGAAAATTTTTATGTTTTCAATTGTATGTCTCTTCACTCCATATTTATATTTGAATTCTTACAATTATAAAATTATTTCATTCCTTATTATAATTTATGTGTATTACTTTATTTTAATTTAAATAATGGGAAGATTATTTTTGTTTAATTTTTGTAGTTTAGGGTCTTTCTAGACAAACAAAATCCCTTGTTTTTTGTCAAACAGACTTGACCAATTGTTTTAACTGTAATTAACTCATTCTAGTTATGTAGGTCCTTTATATGAGACATCCTACTAAGATCTGATTATTGTTTAATGTGAATGACATTTTATTATTTTAATTTGTCAATTAATAAAAAGAAAGTGTTACATAATTTTTTCTGTATGTTGAACTCAGACATAAAAAGATGGGTATTATTCTTCCGATGTACAAAATATTTAAGAACCAAAGACTTATATAGGGATCATGTTATCATGTAGGAAGGAAATACATTATAATAAATAGACCATGAGAAAAATTTTCATTCTAATCAATATTTCCCAGTGATCCTTATAGATTAACATTTGGTCATTCTTAGCAAGAGAAACAATTGGGAAATTTGTAAATCCTTTAAATCCAAAAAATAATAATTTTATGGAATATGTATTTCCATTAATTTAAAAAAATGGGCATTATAAAGGAAAATGATTGATTATAATAGATACTTTTGATTGGGGTCTTATAACCAAGACCAATGAGTTCTTTAGAATGGGTGAGACCCCTATATAGATCCGATTATTATTTAAGGTAATGAAAGTTAAAAATTTCATTCTTTTATGATATTGGTTAACGTGAGTCTCCTAATCTAGTATAAAGAATCCTTGCGTAGATGTAGCTTTTATGCGGGTAAAGGGTCAAATAGAATACTTTGATTGTCAAGAAATATAATGTCTTGTTATAAGAACTATAATGTTTTATAATTAAGGGTCATGTGATAAGGAACTTGCCTTATATTTTAATGTTAGATAGAAAAAATATGTATCCCAGTTTAACGTCAATTTGAAATGGACATCGACTACCCAATTTAACGTCATGTTGTGGGGATGTATGAATGTTTCTCTTAAGGTCACATATATTTTTCCGAAATATTAATGATATCCCATTCCATGGTGATCTAAAATATCACGTTTCACTAACCTCTAGGCGTGATTTTTAGAGTTTGAAAGTTGTAATCTAATAGATTCCTATATAAAAAAGTGATATGGGACATGAAGTAAATGAATGGTGGTTTCCGTAATAAAATTATCAGGTAATACAATGATTGAATAGGTCTATATTGAAGATTGTCATTACTCTGGTAGAAAATACTTTTAAGTTTGAATTATATATATCCAAACTTTTTCATGTTCTGTATAGTTAAAACAGAAGTGTCTCTACCAAAGTGAAATTTCCACATCGATGGGAAATAGAAAAATTTATATAGATTCATATTTTCTTAGATATGGAGTTTTATTTTTTTTGTTGATGTTTTATGAGTATAAGAGTAGAATGAAATATCAAAACCACTCCAAAATGACGAGAAAAGTTTCCTACATAGGTCAAACCCATACCCATAGAATGGATTTTTGTCTTCAACATAGTTACGCCTACGGTACAGGGCCTAGGAATCAATATGTATGCCATGAGGATGGGGATCAAGGCCAATATAGTTTCTTTTAAGCACAATTAATGACCATAAGAAATTTCCATAAATCAGTTTCCAATATAAATATTCTCCATGTTTGATTTAATGTTCATCTATGGAGGGGGACATTTTTTTAATATGTTATCACAGGTAGTGTTAGAAACCATATTATACCTTCTTCTGAAGATCTCACTCATGTTTATAAGAGTGGAGGAATTTTCATATTATGGATCTATAAGAATATATCATCAGTCTATCAGTATGTATATCATAAAATATAGAATCAACCAATACATAGATCATGGAAGCAATGCCGTTTTACAACACATGGGAGGGATGAAATATATGAATTTTAAGGTCATCTATTTAACACAATTTTAAACCCTGATGTTATGTAATATTCATTATCATGTGTGGAAGTATTTTACCAAAACTCCTAAGATTAAGTTAATTATGCTCGGTGTGAGACAAAAGTAGGGGATATGGTTTTTTCACCACACAGAGGAAATTATTAGAAATATTAGTGGAATTTTTATTATGTGGTTTATTGAAATGAATTTAGAATCTATCAACCACTATGTATCTCAAAAGAGTAAAAAAAAGCCATACATTGTTATGGGATACCATGCAGTTTAATGTATGGTGAAAAGGACTAATGGCTACCCAATGTCATGGAAATGATGAGTGATGTATGGATTTACAGGCCTCGAATATTCCTAATTTCTACATATGTGAAGTAGTAAATTGAAAACCAATATCTTGGAGACTATTATAATAGAAGGAATGATATGGGATAAGTATACAAGGAATGCCCATATACCATGTCTGAAAAGTTGTTTCAAACACTATGTTGTTAGGTCCTATGTACATATAAGAGGTCTCTCATAAAGATGGAGATGCCTCAGGGTGATATAATTTTTAACAGTGACCTATTTATATCCAAGCTACGATACATTATGCATATTTGTGATCGAAGTTTTCTTGTGAAACTGGATCTACACCGGTAATGGAAATATATAGCTATAGAGATATGGGTTTCACCATGAGATGCAGTATGATATATAGAAGGATGTGTTCATTGAAAAAGGAAGCAATTGAACTGGTATCTTCCATGATTTATGAAATAACCTACCCAGATATAAATCATTTGTAAGAAAGGGAATTTTTTTCATGATGGGATTCTGATGGAGGGAACCCAAATATGATCTCTCACACAGATCTTTTCTTGTATATATTAAAGAGTATATTTTAGTAACTTCATAGTTGGGACTAGGAAATATATTTTGAGAGTCACTATGTATCCAAATGTGATGAGTGTCAATCCCCACATAGTTAATTTATTAATTCTCTTTATTCATGTATTAACCATACATAGGGAGCATAGAAATTGTTTTATTGTGATTGGACCCATGATTGGTTATTTCAGAGTCATTACATTCCTTGCGATGGCAGAAATCATTCCACAGACACTTCATGATAGAGGTGTGTTGGGATACTAAAACCATAGATTTTGATCTATTCATGAAGGGATAAAAATGATATATATATCTATATAATGTGACAAGGATGAGAACCTTGTTGTTTAACGTGATACGACATGGATGAAAGTTTTGGTTATACCATATTTTTCACATGAAGAGTCCTGGTTTTATATGGGAGAAGTCTTACTGTTTAACATCATGTGATTTGGATGTTAATTCAAAATTACACCTAAAAATGTGGCCCATAGGAGCACATTTGGGGAGGCTGACCTATAGGTATCAAATGGTTTTGTAGTGAATCGAAAATAGGGACCAGATATATAAATTCTAGGAATTACTACATTTCTCATAAGGATGGGAATCATGAAACATGTAGTGCTAGAATGTAGGCCTAGTAGGATACCATGAAAATTTATTATGATCCCCTAAAATATGGACCAAAATGATATATAGTTTTACATCATGCAAAAAGGACATCAACCATTCAATTTTATATCACGTAGAAAATATGATGGTGTATATTTTAACTATATGTGTCTAGGATATCAATTGAGGCTTACACATAATGTTGTATCCCATGGGAGCAATTTGTTTATACCATTAAGGGAATCTCAATTCATGGATATTTTTTTAATTTTTTTTTAAGGGAATACTCCTTGTAAGGATACCCATATGTTACATTGTTTATATTCATACTATTTAGACTATGGAGTCTTTTAGTTTAATTTTGTCTTACTAGGACCATTGGATTTAATTTTCTAGGAATGCTAATACAACCATGAGGCTATGATTTTTATCATACTATGGTGATGTCATTGGTGTCATGAATTTTATCATCCTGATATATGGATAATGAACATACAGTTTAACAACAGGTGGCCAAGATAATATTTTTTACTACATGAAGTATTTAATGATAAATATTTAATTTGTAGCGATCCTACTGTGTTCCCTATACATTTTGATTAATGAGTAAGGTCAATTTATGTAGACCTTGTATATGACATAGTTCACACCCAATTTGGTTCATGATTTTGAGGATTCATCATTAGTATCATTGGGGTTATGTGGACTAGTACTATATCTATATAGTGGAATGACCGGAGACAAACATTCTTGTCGAAGACTAATGCTATTTGGTTCTAGTATATTTTCAAATGATACATGGTGTACAATATTTTATCATTTAGTTTATATAAAACATCAAATTGAATTAATGGAGAGTCGCATTGATGGATTTAGTTCGGAAAGCCCATATGGTGTGAATAATCTTGTCAGGATAACATCTCTTTTCCCTATCCACCTTCTTCAAGATAATTTTTTATAATGTTTTTTCAATCCTCTATTTATCAATTTCCTATTTCACGATATTTGGAAGAATGGTTGTATTTGATGTTCTACTCTTACTACAACATCTTTAAATATTAAGAGAAGGATTTTTTGTAATTATCTATCTATATTGAGTGAGGGATACAAAATCGGGTAATTATGTTTGGCTACATGAACATAATGATACTTTTGTTTTGGACTTCCTTTGCAGTATTTCTTCCTCCCATTTAGAATATAATTCAAAAATAGGAAGTATATATATGAACTACTTGGACATAGCTAGTTTGTACAATCCTACAACATATTTCCCCTATATTGACTCATCAGAGAGTTTTTATCTACATGCAACAACTTTAGATGATAATGGATGAAGATGGAATGAATTTCGCATGAAAGAAATTTTTTGAAAAATTGGTTACAACACATTTTCATTAAAGGATATAAATATCTAAACCATCTAATTTGGTGTGAAATAATGGTTTCTGACAAAAGGAATCCACATGTTCTGGAATGATCTTCATCCATAGTGGGAATTTCATCTTTTTTTGTCAATTAATATGAGGATAATTCCATAAAATCATTGCATGTAATGAAAATTCTGACAAACAGGAAAATCATGGAGATAGAAATTGACCACCTATCATTGAAACTGATCTCTTCCATCTCTTTCCAGATAATGGGAATAATTTTTGGAGATATTCTAGGTTTATATTCATCAAACTATTCACATAATTATCTGATTCAAAGATTGAATTGATCTCAATGATCTCTTGCATAAAATTTTTTATGAATAATAATAGTATTCATTTATGGGTGATGTTGACGACCATTTTATCTAGACCGAGATATACCAAGGATTTAATAATATTTTCAAAACGTGTTTTCGTAAAAATTATGCGAGTTCATGAAATGATTTAGTATTGGTTCATTTTTGAATTATTTCATCAAAACATAAACATAATTAAGAAGGGGTCATATCTACTTTTCTTATAGTCTAATCACAATTGATCTTCTTTAATACCCCCTCAGAATCACCATTGTTTATTAGATGAGTAACTGGAATTTTTTAATCCAATTCTAAACCTAAAATTTGGGCTTGGAATTTAGTTTCATTATTGGTGTAGACTTTTGATAGTATAAACTAATAGTGTAAAAAATCCTCTTTTTCTGAAATGAAGATGATTTTAATCCCTACCTTGATGGTAATGGGGTATTGTGATCTCTCTCGAGTTAGACGTATGGATGCACCATCAATGTACATTTTCCAAATTTAGGATGATACATGAATTCAATATAATATCTTATTTGTATGTTCAGGACTTAATGGTATTTCTTCACTAGATGAATGTTCTTAAAAGAATCTTTCTATGGAATTTACATTTATTGTAACACCCCAAGCTTCTACGGTACGCTTCTCTTTGAATAATGTGATTGCGTGTGTTGTACGCAACACCGAGTTCTAACACACCATAACTAATCAAACTAGTCGTTATGAATAGTAATACCTACTTTTTGAAATTATATATATTTTATATTTGAAAATGGACTTCATTTTTGGATTCGGAATATCGAATTTATCCTAAGGTGAAATTTTGGTACATTTCGGATAACTTTCATATTTTGATGAATAGTGAAAATTACTAAGTTTTAATTAAAAACAACTTTTTTAATCAAAATAATTAATAGTGATAAATTATGAATTTGAGTGGTTTTAAAGTATATTTAGAATATATTTTTACCATTTAATATAATGTTGGTCATTGGAAATAATTTTACAATTAAACCGAACATAAACGAGTGTCAATCTTTTGATAGTTATTATCTCTTAAAAACACGCTTTTTTTTTTGACAGCGAGAATTAATTTTAAATTAATTTCTGCCACTTCTGTGTTTTGAATTTAGGAAAATGGATTCCATATTTGGAATCAGGATGTTTAAATTGTGTAAATAGGTAACTTTTATTTTTAAGACATTTTGAATAATTACTGCGGTAAATATTTTATTTACCATGGTTAAGGGTAAATCTGGTAAATAAGGGTTAAAAAATAATATTATAATAATACTAAATTACCCTAAAACGTGTAATAACCCTATTGGTTGATACATGGTCGACCATGATAATCTTTGGGTCTATTTTGGGACCCCATGGATCCACTTGTAAGTGATAATGACACTTTATTTTAATTAAGTTAAAATGAATACAAAAATGACACAAGCATATATCTTTTAGAAAAACAATTGTTACATAGGGTTATATATATTGGAATTTAGATTATAAATATTCATTAGAAAGCTAAAAAGCTTTCCTACATAATTATATTTTATTTATAATTTTTAGACATTAAATAATATATTTTATTTATGACACAATGATGATGCAGTAATTACTATAATACTGCAAAATTAAAATAATTGATATTATAAATACCCAAATAAATATAATATGAAACTTTTAATGAATTAAACTAATTTTCTAGGATAATATGATATATTAGGATTGATTTAATTGACTTTTTTCGAAGTAATCAATCTGTTATGAGTTTCACAAAAATCAACTATTGAATAGTGTCAAAATTGACATAAAAGAGTTCTTAAAACAAATATTATATTATTAATTGATATTAAATTCGAAAAAATCTAAGGTTCGGCCAAGAGACTTATATCATGATAGGTTAATCATTACTGTACCACTTGGGGGTCTCTTGGATGTATATAGTATGTTTATTAACCATATTATATAAAAATACAAAGAGACATTGTAAAAGTGAAACTAATTAACTTAGAGTTAATACTTAAATATAAGGTTAATATAAGTACCCAAACCTGTCTAAATTCTATTGGTTGAGTGGTGTTAGACCTATCCCCACCTTAACCTTTGAAAAATAAGATTTGGAGCCATTATAAACCGAATATGAATTTATTATAAATTAATATTTCTAGCTTTTCCAAAGGTGCCCCTCACCCCTCTTATAAAAGGGAACTCCTCCTTCTCATTTCTTCACACCTTCAAAGCCTTTTGGTTCGGCCAAAATCTGTCCAAATACTCTCCAAACATCCCTCAATACAACCTAGAGGCCTTAGTTTGATCAGAAAGCCAACCTAAGGAGCCCTTTTGATCAAATCAAAAGGAAGAACCCGAAGAAGAGGTAATGATTTCACCACCCTTCTCCAAGTTCATTTCTTCTTCCACTTCTTCTTCCTTTGTTCTTACCATTCTAAAATAATAAATCCAGTATCTCACATATACTGTGATGTTATTATAAATATGGTACAACCATATTCCGTATTCTATCCACCCTTTGAATAACATGTCACCATACATGCGTACGTACGGACTACCGTCTCCACGTCGTGGTGTAATTGTTATTCAATATAATATTATTTGGATGGGTATAATAATGATGTGTAACTCATGTAAATAATAAATATAACATGTTAATGATTTTGTATATATGATATACCATCCATTTATATATTATTTTAATATCAAAAGAATGATATTGTCGCTCGTGCGTACGTACGGACTACCGTCTCCACGAACGCGATGAGATTCATTCTCCATCGTATCCATTCAAGTATAATTATCATTTGATGATTTAAAAATGATGTTTAAGGACTAGATATCATTCTGGATATGAATAAGATACAACAACCATGGCTTATGTAACAAAACATATAAAAGAAAATGAGTAAGTTAACTCCCGAAACGACGATAATTCTAAGATATTATTAACAAATCAATGTTAAAAGATCATATATGATATCATATTATTATATATGATTATTGTATAATTTAATAACAACTATTTCACCATTATACAGGAGGTTAACCTACCCCAACCAAGGAAAAGTACAAGGTAAGGGTTATTTCACAATCTCTTCATTATCCGAGGTTGTTTATACGTAATAATCTACTGGGATCTCTTTATCATCCACATCCATGTTTCTTAAAAATGCATTTCAAAACATTTTTACTATTTACTAGAATATGAGTTAAAGTCATTTATACCCTTTTTGACTTTTATAAGTGGTTTATAAAGGAATCTTTTGGTCGTTTTCAAAACAAGGTCCTTTTTAACCTTTTCGACAGAATTAAGGTAAGAATGTTTTTTTTAACTTATACGGCGGGTGCAGCTATTTTCCGCCGTTATAAAATATTCAAAGCTTCCCTTACAAGCTTATAAGAATATTTTCAAAGAAAATGTGTTATATGGATCTTAAATTATTTCAAAATAAAAGGAGATATTTCTTTAAAAAGAATTTTTATTTCATCTATGTCAACATCCTTTGATGGATTTTAAGATTATTTGAAGTTGATTTATTATGATACAAAACTTCTATATTGTATTGAAGGTTTTGTGATATGTTTGACTGTGGATGTGCTATTTTTATACCATTCATAGTTTATGGAGAAAGTATTGACATTTCATATGCTAGTTTTAATATGAATGTTTATGTTATGTTTAAACCTTTTCATATGGGAATGCATTGGACTTAATATGTGACGGGTGGAGCCCGCTATAGCTCATCGATGCATCGGTAGGTCTCATGAGACAAACTAGTGTCTTGGCACAAGGCCTTGACAAAATCTTCTTTGTAGTCTTGGCACGAGGCCTTGGCTATGTGGTTATGATAGTCTGGCATTATGCATTCCAACATTATGAAAGTGGTTATTGATTTTTGCATTTGATTATTCGATTAGTAGAATATCCATGTGAATAAGTAAATGGCATTATTTCATTTTATTTATGCCATACCATGTTGAAAGTTCATATTTAAAAGGCTTTTGTTTTAGTTATACATTGCCTTAAATGTTTATTCTTATTTGTGAAAGTTTCTGCTATATTGTTATCCTTACTGGGAATTTGAGCTCACCCCTTTTCTATGTTTTATTTTTCCCAGGATGTGAAGAAGTAAGTTATGAATGACCTGCAGGGATTTTATGAGGGGTTAATAGTGTGGATTGTGGAAACATTATGTTGTTGTAGTAGTTTTTCATTTTATGATGTAATGTAAAACTTATGAATATATCTAGTGTTTCCAAGGCTACTAAACCAATCGGTCTTTCGTGATTTGATCTTTCTTGTGATCATGCCAATGTTATGTAATAATGCACCGACTCTGGGTTACTAGGGTCGGGGCGTTACAGTTGGTATCAGAGGAAGTTTAGTACAAACCTTGGAAGCTAGATTTAGATAAACTCTGATTAGAGCACGTAGACCTAAGATGAACTTTGAGGATTAGTATAGAAGAACTTCCTAGAATTTTGGTATTGTAGAGATTTTGTGAGTTTTACAAGCAATACATCCCTGTCTGGATACGAGCAGGTAGAGGCGGCTCTGGCACAGATGTACCTAGGGGTAAAACCCGAAAACACCGCTTTGAGCTAGACTCGAACGGGAACTGGTGCACGACAACGGGCCTTGCTGCACTCTTGGTTACGACACTCCCGGGGGATATGCTTAGGATAACTCTCATTTTCTTTACAAATCATTATGAAGGGTTTATGAGTATATACTTTCTCAAAGAAAACATTCTTATGATTATGGATTATATCTATAAATAGTTCAATTTATGTTAAGTGTTTTATAAGTATGAGATTATTTATTTTGATTCATAAACTGATCTAGTTTATGCCATTGTTTAGAAATGGCGCCTAGTGGAAGAAATGGAAACCGTATCAATGCACGCACTCCATGTAGGGATTTCCCTCCTGCTCAAGATAATTATAGTGGGGCTGGTGATGCAACTGGTGCTGATCAGCTAATCACAATACTGGGACAACTTACTCAGGTTATGAATAATAACCTTACCCGTATGGAGCACCCTGATCCGCAGTGTGGAGGATCAATGTTAGATCGATTCATGAGGCAACAACCACCAACGTTCAATGGGAATACAAATCCCTTAGTAGCTGAGCAATGGATATTTTCCCTAGAGAAAATATTTCAGGCTCTGGGGAGCAGTGAAAGGGAAAAAGTTATCATGGCAGTTTACCGCCTCACAGGAGATGCTGATCAATGGTGGTCATTGATTCAAAATACGAAGGAAGATGATGAAGTATCAAATATGGAATGGAGGGAGTTCAAAAATCTGTTTTTAGAAAAATACTTCCCTCGCGACCATCGAGCAGATATGGAAAGGCAATTTCTGAGTCTGAGACAAAAGGAGGATGAGAATGTCACAAAGTATGAGGCTAACTTTACAAGGTTAGCGAGGTACGCTGGTGATTATATTCGTAACCCAAGAAGTAAGATTGATCGTTTCTTTGATGGGTTAAAACCATTTCTCCGTCGAGCGTTAGTCTCACAATCCTTTTCATCGTACGAAGACATTGTCTCATGTGCTATCAAGACCGAAAAGGAATTCTCTAAGTCTTATGACTTTAAAGCAAAGCAAGAGAAGAAGAGACCTGATGATCAATCTGGGAATGGAAATAAGGGGAAGAAGGGAAAGGTTGAATATCCATCTTGTGGTAAATGCGGGAAGAAACATCCCGGTACTTGCTTGAAGGGAATGGGAGTCTGTTACAAGTGTGGTGAAAAAGGCCACCAAGCTCATGATTGCAAGGGGAAGAAGGAAGCTACCAACGTTCAGTGCTACAATTGTAGGGAGATGGGGCATTATGCAAATGCATGTCCTAAGCGTCAGGAGAACTTACCTCAGAAAAGGCCAAGGGATCAAGTCCAGGCTTATGCTATCACTACTGCTGAGGTAGAAGCTCCGAAAGACGTGGGGGCAGGTAATTTAATGGTTTCCTCAAGTTTAGAAAATGCATTATATGATTCTGGATCATCGCATTGTTTCATATCTTCCCAGTTTGCTAAGAAAATTAGATATTTCCAATTTGATTTAATAAGGGAGTTGTCAGTTAAAACTCCTAAGGGAAGTATCGTTGCAACAAAGTTTTGTGAATCAGTCCCCATTAGAGCACATAAGTTTTCTTTATCTGCTGATTTCATCGTCATACCTATGATTGAGTTTGATATAATCCTCGGTATGGACTGGCTTTCAGACTATGATGCGAAGATTTATTGTAAGAAGAAAGAGGTTACAATTCTTGATGATAATGATAAGGAGCACCTTATTTTTAGAGCAGAATCGTCACCACCTAATTCTTATTTAGATCCACCCCCAGTAGCTCAACTTAATTAAATTATTAGGGAGGAAGAGAATGAAGTAACTATCGGTGAGGAAAGGAATGTTCAAATAGAGGATGTACCTGTTGTGAAAGAATTTGTAGATGTATTTCCGGAAGATTTACCTGGACATCCTCCAGAACGAGAAGTTGAGTTTTCTATTGATTTGATTCCTGGATCAAGGCCTATATCGAAGACCCCTTATAGAATGACCACTGTAGAGTTAGTCGAACTAAAGAAACAACTAGAGGAATTGAGTAATAAGGGATTTATTCGCCCTAGTGTTTCTCCATGGGGAGCCCCTGTTCTTTTTGTTAAAAAGAAAGATGGATCTATGAGGTTATGTATCGACTACAGGGAGATCAATGCTATAACGATAAAGAACAAGTATCCCTTACCTCGTATTGATGATTTATTTGACCAACTGCATAGAGCTCAATACTTTTCAAAGATTGACCTTCGATCTGGATACCATCAGTTGTGTGTGAAGAAGGAAGACATTCCGAAAACAGCATTTCGAACCAGGTACGGGCATTACGAGTTTACTGTAATGCCGTTTGGATTGACTAATGCACCCTATGTATTCATGGATCTAATGAATAGAGTTTTCAAGGAGTATCTCGATGAATTTGTGGTGGTATTTATTGATGATATCTTGGTATACTCCAAAACCTACGAAGATCATGAAAATCACTTGCGCATTATCTTGAAGACTCTGAGGAGGCATGAATTATATGGGAAGTTTAGCAAGTGTGAATTCTGGCTTCAGGAGATTTCTTTTCTTGGCCATATTGTCTCTAAAGATGGAATCTCTGTTGATCCTTCTAAGAACAAGGCAATCCAAGAATGGCCAGCACCTACGAGTATAACTGAGGTATGTAGTTTTATTGGTTTGGCAGGTTATTATCGACGTTTCGTCTAGAATTTTGCCCAATTGGCTAACCCATTAACGAAGCTCACACGTAAAGGGGTTAAATTTGTTTGGACAAAAGAGTGTGAAGAATGTTTCGAAGAACTGAAGATAAGATTAGTCAATGCTCCTATATTGACTCTACCATCGGGGAATGATGGGTTCGTTATTTATAGTGATGCATCGAAGAAAGGACTTGGCTGTGTCCTTATGAAGAATGATAGAGTTATTGCCTATGCATCACGACAGTTGAAAATTCATGAACAAAACTATCCTACTCATGATCTTGAGTTAGCAGCAGTGATCTTTGCTTTGAAGATGTGGAGGCACTACCTCTATAGTGAAAAATGTGAGATTTATACTGATCACAAGAGTTTGAAGTATATTTTCTCACAAAAAGAACTCAACATGAGGCAAAGGAGATGGCTTGAATTACTCAAGGATTATTATTGTACGATACACTACCACCCAGGAAAGGCAAACAAGGTGGCAGATGCTTTGAGTAGAAAAGACCATGGAGTTTTGAACAATATGAGAATTGAAAGGGATCCAATTTTCATGGATCTAGTGAAGATGGACATGGGAATAACCAGGGAAGGTGAAACATCAATGCGTTTTCAAATGGTTGCCAAACCATCTTTACTAGAAAGGATTAAGAGTTCTCAGACCAATGATGAAGAATTCCAAAAGAAGATTAAAGCTGTGAATGATGGGAGATTGAGAGACTTTGTGTATGAAGATGGAATTTTGAAATTCGGGAAGAGACTTTGTGTTTCCAATATACCTGATCTAAAAAGGGAAATGCTGGATGACGCTCATAGTTCCAATTTCTCTATACACCCTGGGAGCACCAAAATGTATAGAGATTTGAAGGAACGTTTTTGGTGGGACAACATGAAGAGGGAGATTACTGATTTTGTGTCAAGATGTATGGTTTTTCAACAAGTGAAAGCTGGAAGGCAACAGCCTGGAGGAGTCATGCAACCTCTTCCCATATCGGAGTGGAAATGGGACAATGTTACGATGGACTTTGTCATGGGGCTACCAAAGACTCCTAGAAGGAACGATGCAATATGGGTTATTGTTGATCGTCTTACCAAGACAGCACATTTTCTTGCTATAAGAGAAGATCTACCCCTGGAACGTCTAGCAAGACTATATATTAATGAAGTTGTGAGACTTCATGGAGTACCCCTATCGATTGTTTCTGATCGTGATCCCCGTTTTACTTCAAGATTCTGGAAAAGTCTTCAGAAAACCCTGGATACTGAACTTCATTTGAGCACTGCTTACCACCCTCAGACAGACGGACAATCAGAACGGACTATTCAAACCTTAGAAGACATGTTGAGATCTTGCTCACTTGACTTTCAGGGTATGTGGGATCAATATTTACCTTTGGTAGAATTTTCCTATAACAATAGCTTCCATTCGAGTATTCAGATGGCACCATATGAAGCGTTATACGGAAAGAGATGTCGTACACCAACCTGTTGGGATGACGTTGGTGAAAGAAAACTTGTAGGCCCAGAACTGGTGGAGGAAACGGTGGAAAAGGTGAAAGTAATCCAAAATCACATCAAAGTAGCTCAAAGTAGGCAGAAGAGCTATGCCGATAATCGAAGGAAGGATTTGGAATTTCAAGTCGGTGATCATGTTTTTCTGAAGGTATCTCTGTGGAAGGGAGTCATACGTTTTGGTAAGAAAGGTAAATTGAGTCCCAGGTACATCGGACCTTTCGAAATTCTAGAACGAATTGGGGTTGTAGCTTACTGATTGGCAATGCCGCCAAGTCTCTCCAAAGTTCACGATGTGTTCCACGTATCTCTATTGAGGAAATACATGGCTGATCCGACGCATGTACTCACCTATGACGAATTAGAACTGGAACTCGATCTGTCTTATTGCGAAGAGCTCGTCAAGATTCTTGATACGAGAGAACAAGTGCTGAGAAACCGGACGACGCGTCTGGTAAAAGTTTTGTGGAGAAACCATAAGATGGAAGAGGCAACGTGGGAACCCGAGGAACTTATGATGAAGAACCACCCGAGTCTTTTTATGCAGTAATACCCTAGAAACTGCGAGGACGCAATTATTTGAAGGAGGGGAGAATGTAACACCCCAAACTTCTACGGTACGCTTCTCTTTGAATAATGTGATAGCGTGTGTTGTACGCAACACCGAGTTCTAACACACCATAACTAATCAAACTAGCCGTTATGAATAGTAATACCTACTTTTTGAAATTATATATATTTTATATTTGAAAATTGACTTCATTTTTGGATTTGGAATATCGAATTTAGCCTAAGGTGAAATTTTGGTACATTTCGGATAACTTTCATATTTTGATGAATAGTGAAAATTACTAAGTTTTAATTAAAAACAACTTTTTTAATCAAAATAATTAATAGTGATAAATTATGAATTTGAGTGGTTTTAAAGTATATTTAGAATATATTTTTACCATTTAATATAATGTTGGTCATTGGACATAATTTTACAATTAAACCGAACATAAACGAGTGTCAATCTTTTGATAGTTATTATCTCTTAAAAACACGCTTTTTGTTTTGACAGTGGGAATTAATTTTAAATTAATTTCTGCCACTTCTGTGTTTTGAATTTAGGAAAATGGATTCCATATTTGGAATCATGATGTTCAAATTGTGTAAATAGGTAACTTTTATTTTTAAGACATTTTGAATAATTACTGCGGTAAATATTTTATTTACCACGGTTAAGGGTAAATCCGGTAAATAAGGGTTAAAAAATAATATTATAATAATACTAAATTACCCTAAAACGTGTCTTAACCCTATTGGTTGATACATGGTCGACCATGGAAATCTTTGGGTCTATTTTGGGACCCCATGGATCCACTTGTAAGTGATAATGACACTTTATTTTAATTAAGTTAAAATGAATACAAAAATGACACAAGCATATATCTTTTAGAAAAACAATTGTTACATAGGGTTATATATATTGGATTTTAGATTATAAATATTCATTAGAAAGATAAAATGCGTTCCTACATAATTATAGTTTATTTATAATTTTTAGACATTAAATAATATATTTTATTTATGACACAATGATGATGCAGTAATTACTATAATAGTGAAAAATTAAAATAGTTGATATTATAAATACCCAAATAAATATAATATGAAACTTTTAATGCATTAAACTCATTTTATAGGATAATATGATATATTAGGATTGATTTAATTGACTTTGTTCGAAGTAATCAATCTGTTATGAGTTTCAAAAAAATCAACTATTGAATAGTGTCAAAATTGACATAAAGGAGTTCTTAAAAAAAATATTATATTATTAATTGATATTAAATTCCTAAAAATCTAAGGTTAGGCCAAGAGACTTATATCATGATAGGTTCGTCATTAATGTACCACTTGGGGGTCGCTTGGATGTATATAGTAAGTTTATTAACCATATTATATAAAAATACAAAGAGACATTGTAAAAGTGAAACTAATTAACTTAGAGTTAATACTTAAAGATAAGGTTAATATAAGTACCCAAACCTGTCTAAATTCTATTGGTTGAGTGTTTTTCGACCTATCCCCACCTTAACCTTTGAATAATAAGCTTTGGAGCCATTAGAAGCCGAATATGAATTTATTATAAATTAATATTTCTATTTTTTCCAAAGGTGCCTCTCACCCCTCTTATAAAAGGGCACTCCTCCTTCTCATTTCTTCACACCTTCAAAGCCTTTTGGTTCGGCCAAAATCTGCCCAAATACTCTCCCAACATCCCTCAATACAACCTAGAGGCCTTAGTTTGATCAGAAAGCCAACCTAAGGAGCCCTTTTGATCAAATCAAAAGGAAGAACCCGAAGAAGAGGTAATGATTTCACCACCCTTCTCCATGTTCATTTCTTCTTCCACTTCTTCTTCCTTTGTTCTTACCATTCTAAAATAATAACTCCAGTATCTCACATATACTGTGATGTTATTATAAATATGTTACAACCATATTCAGTATTCTATCCACCCTTTGAATAACATGTCACCATACGTGCGTACGTACGGACTACCGTCTCCACGTCGTGGTGTAATTGTTATTCAATATAATATTATTTGGATGGGTATAATAATGATGTGTAACTCATGTAAATAATAAATATAACATGTTAATGATTCTGTATATATGATATACTATCCATTTATATATTATTTTAATATCAAAAGAATGATATTGTCGCTCGTGCGTACGTACGGACTACCGTCTCCACGAACGTGGTGAGATTCATTCTCCATCGTATCCATTCAAGTATAATTATCATTTGATGATTTAAAAATGATGTTTAAGGACTAGATATCATTCTGGATATGAATAAGATACAACAACCATGGCTTATGTAACAAAACATATAAAAGAAAATGAGTAAGTTAACTCCCGAAACGACGATAATTCTAATATATTATTAACAAATCAATGTTAAAAGATCATATATGATATCATATTATTATATATGATTCTTGTATAATTTAATAACAACTATTTCACCATTATACAGGAGGTTAACCTACCCCAACCAAGGAAAAGTACAAGGTAAGGGTTATTTCACAATCTCTTCATTATCCGAGGTTGTTTATACGTAATAATCTACTGGGATCTCTTTATCATCCACATCCATGTTTCTTAAAAATGCTTTTCAAAACATTTTTACTATTTACTAGAATATGAGTTAAAGTCATTTATACCCTTTTTGACTTTTATAAGTTGTTTATAAAGGAATATTTTGGTCGTTTTCAAAACAAGGTCCTTTTTAACCTTTTCGACAGAATTAAGGTAAGAATGTTTTTTTTAACTTATACGGCGGGTGCGGCTATTTTCCGCCGTTATAAAATCTTCAAAGCTTCCCTTAAAAGCTTATAAGAATATTTTCAAAGAAAATGTTTTATATGGATCTTAAATTATTTCAAAATAAAAGGAGATATTTCTTTAAAAAGAATTTTGATTTCATCTATGTCAACATCCTTTGATGGATTTTAAGATTATTTGAAGTTGATTTATTATGATACAAAACTTCTATATTTTATTGAAGGTTTTGTGATATGGTTGACTGTGGATGTGCTATTTTTATACCATTCATAGTTTATGGTGAAAGTATTGACATTTCATATGCTAGTTTTAATATGAATGTTTATGTTATGTTTAAACCTTTTCATATGGGAATGCATTGGACTTAATATGTGACGGGTGGAGCCCGCTATAGCTCCTCGATGCATCGGTAGGTCTCATGAGACAAACTAGTGTCTTGGCACAAGGCCTTGACAAAATCTTATTTGTAGTCTTGGCACGAGGCCTTGGCTATTAGGTTATGATAGTCTGGCATTATGCATTCCAACATTATGAAAGTGGTTATTGATTTTTGCATGTGATTATTCGATTAGTAGAATATCCATGTGAATAAGTAAATGGAATTATTTCATTTTATTTATGCCATACCATGTTGAAAGTTCATATTTAAAAGGCTTTTGTTTTAGTTATACATTTCCTTAAATGTTTATTCTTATTTGTGAAAGTTTCTGCTATATTGTTATCCTTACTGGGTATTTGAGCTCACCCCTTTTCTATGTTTTATTTTTCCCAGGATGTGAAGAAGTAAGTTATGAATGACCTGCATGGATTTTATGAGGGGTTAATAGTGTGGATTGTGGAAACATTATGTTGTTGTAGTAGTTTTTCATTTTATGATGTAATGTAAAACTTATGAATATATCTAGTGTTTCCCAGGCTACTAAACCAATCGGTCTTTCGAGATTTGATCTTTCTTGTGATCATGCCAATGTTATGTAATAATGCACCGACTCTGGGTAACTAGGGTCGGGGCGTTACATTTATTGCCTTCAATAGTATAAACCAGATGTCAAACAATTATAGAATGACTTCACATTATTCCAAAAATCCATTAAACAAGGGATGATTGATGATATATTTGATTGAGTCAATCTGAGAAATCAAATGGACCACTTGGTGCAACAAGTAATGAATTAAATTTTTTATTTTGAAAAAACATAATGAAGTTATTCTTGATATCAGAATACTGAGTCTCAATATCATACATGGTGTGACAGAGATAGTAAAGGTTGTTCTCACTAAAAATAACATTTCTCTATAAAAAGAAGTAACATATTGATATCTCTTGAGTCATCAGATATAGGATGATCAGCTTCCCCTCAACTGGTGGCATAATCTCTATTGGGTTCAGAAGATACTACTGGAGGTAACCAAATACATTGTAGCAGTGTTCTGTCCACTAAAATACAATTGATTTTTTTATCATCCTAGTGATGTGAAAATAATTTACTACAATATTTTATATGAATCATCAAAAATTATAAATCTTTCACTACTATACTCTCAACTCTTTGAGATTTCTAGGAGGAAACATACTCTGAATTTTCATTGTAATATCAGCATCATCTTTGGTACCACGATGACATATGATGGTGTTGATATATTTACATGAAGTAACACAAAAAGAAAATTTATTTCGACTCATCTTCATACATTTTTTTCAATGTATTCAAAAAAATATTCAATCTGGAAATAATTTTGGAATGATATAGATATTTGACCTCTAAATCATCAGTATAGCACTGTATTATTTTACCAAAGATGTGTTTGATGGTACAGTATGTGGGCTGATGATAAGAATCAACAACATTATTCGAACCACAAGGAATAACCCAAGATAAGAATTCTCTCTGTGGGGCCCTGAGGATGGTATATTCTTCATGTACATGGGACAATCAGATCTAATTATGCCCTAAATATCCCACCACCATAGAAAGTTATTGATTAGAATCCATTGAATTGGTCATAATTTCTATGATCAGAACCAAGAAGTCATCATTAAGAAAATTTCGGACGAGGGCTTCGAAATTAATGAAATAACCATATATTCATGTTCTTTTACTCAACCAAGACTATAGTTTTGAGCCATTTAATGTATTAGGATTCCTAAATGATATTATATTTGATGATATTATAAAATTACGTTTTAGTCATGAATTTATGAGTCAAATTTATTCTTTTGGAATCCTTATTAAATCCAAGATGGTCTTATAGTGGACTTAGTTGATGAGTGTATATATTAGGATATAGAACTAGGAATTGTGAGTAAATCTAGAAAAACAAGGAATGTTTTTTATTTTTAAAATATGTGTAAATTTCGTTTTCATTGATGGGAATAGAGGTGTTTATCAATGTTTCTCATGTATCCTCTTATGTGGAAAGATTGATCCCTATGAGTTTATAAATATTTTTGGACACTCCATCCTCAAATTTTGGAGGGGCATCGATGAGGTATTTTTATTCATTTTCTTCATTTACTTCTTCTTCATCTTCCTCTTTCTCTATGTTGGGATTTATAAGAGATAAAGGAGAATCATTGAGGTTACAAGAATAGTTAGCGTCCAAGGATATAGCTTCCAATTATGATTTCATGAAATCTTTATACTAAATAGATGAAGTTATGACCTTTTAAATTTATATAGTAAATGTTTTAGAGTACTCATATGAGATATCACTTCCAATGGAAGAATAAAATATTTATTCATCATTATAAGTTTGTCCTAACATAGTTGATATCATAAAGGAAAATAATCATAAATCTCAATTTGAGCTAATATCATTGAACTAACTAATTAATAGCACTTATTCATCACCAAGATATCTAAACATGTTGATGAATTCATTACCAAACCATTCAAATTAGTAACCTGAATGACAACACAATTGACGGGTTCCCTTATCCATGGAAAAATTCATCATAGATGTATTGAGATTCATAAGATTTGAATGGATATTTTGACCATGTAATTTCCCAATATGTTCATTTCTACAATATTTGAGGCATCAATAATGTGATGTTGGGATTTCTACATACTATTTAACCCAAGGCCTTCAAATAAATACATTTATATTTATAACATTCCAAAATACTATGACATTAGAGTCAGAAAACAAATCTCCAAAATGAAATCTATGATTAATGTAGCATATATGAATCTATTTCGTTTTATTATACCCTGAAAAGAATTGAAGTAGAGGGAGATAAATCAACTTTATCATATCCCTCTATATGAAGAGTTCTGAAGGGAAGGGGGTTTACACCCGATCAGTTATCAATGAATGCTAACCAAATTTAAATTTCATCTAAATAGATTAATATATACAGGGGACTTATGTGTTCCTGTATATCATCATATCTATCTTTTTTAGAGAAATAGATATCTATATGATATTCTGCATGATCAACCTCTACAAAATACACCTCATTCACAGATATTTCAGTTTTATGCTCTTGAGGGTATGTCAAAGACTCTATAAGTTCTTCCCATTAATAGAAAGATAGATTAAGAAAAAGCATAATTGAATGTTTTTTTAGAACTATGGCCAATGGTAACAATATGTCATTCATTTGGGATGAAGGCCTATGGTTCCTTATAGGAAGTTTTTGGGTATGATTCATTTTTGGCACTGATGTTCCTTGCGTAGATATTTTCACGGACTGAGCAGATATTGATTAATTATTACATAATTATGAATTTATCCATCTTAGACTTCCCAAATTACTAGGATGATTAATTGTTTACCTACTAATCAATAAAACATCCAATATGACTAGTTCAGAATGATTTTTGACATGTTTAGTGTAATTTTACTACTCCATTTAGTTTTTACCAAGGACTTTCCAATGGATTTTAGTGGCATTGATAGCTCTAGTAGGGATGATTCTGGTATGTATTACTTAGCTAAAGTTGTACCTCCCTCATTTCCCTTGACTAATGAAACCTTGATTCTTATCACAGCAATTTTTTTGTGGGAATCATTGATTTAAAGTAACAATCATAAGAAAATATGGGGTTCATTAAATGAATGAAATTAATGATTATGAATATTAAATATTCCGCTGATGATAAATCCATTTTGTGGATTTGATCCAATTTTAACATTGTGCAGGGGGACTACCATTATCTTAGGACTTGATGATTGTAGTCAGAGAGTGTCAAGTATATCTCTGTACTTGTTGTAGGTTCATCGTCGCAAGTTTTTTCTACATCCTACCACTAGAATTTATCAAAATATTTTCCATTGGAGGAATTTTGTATAGTTGGAGTCTGATATTCCACAGTGGATGTTTCTTGAAGAACAATTGGTTTCATTAATTGTTCTGAGAGAAGGGAATGAGTTTAGTTGAATTTTTTTTATCCATCCAATACATGAAATTTTACACACCTTTTTGTAGGATATAATAATGAATGTAGTTGCTCAATATACAAGAGGGGTGTTGGGTGAATTGTATATCAAAAAAATTCCTTTGAAACCTTTAATGTTGGTATAAAACATTCCTTTATTAACCTTAAGGTAAACTATATTTAACAAGGTTAAAAAAGGTAAATTTTGAAAACCACTTATTTATAAAAAAATTCCAGGTTCGGGAAATATGGTTCAAGAAATGAAACATATGAGATGTTTACAAAGACAATGATTCTACCATAATGTGTATAGAATCATACTAATCAGATTATACAGGTATAAGAAAGTATAGGATAGTTATACTTTCCTTAATAATCAAAAATCAGTAGAAACTAAACTTGAAAAAATACAAGTAACAAATATAGAATGTGTTATCCCAAAGAGTAGTGTATCCAATAACCTTGGATAAAGGTCCCTTGATTTATACTTTCAGTAAAGCTTGTCTTACCCACACCAGGTTAATCCCTCGATATGAATATTTGAGTCTAGATTTCTATCCCCACAATCCCTCAAACATCATGGTAGTCGGCCCCTCCACCTTCCTTATCAAGGAAGTCCTCGATCATTAAGGTAGTTGGCACCTTTGTCTTCATATCCCCAGAAGCCCTCGTATGTACTCAACAACATTTGGAGTCACACTAGGCAAGCTGAACAAGATGTTCAGTATGCACAAAGCATGAGAGTATCTATATATATAGAAATCACATCAACTACATGTTTCCTCTAGAGTTATAAACTTTTCTTCAAAAGTACTGAGATCATTCAAATGATCTCATGTTTATTGGCACTTCTCCAATGGTTGTCTCCCTCCTCTAACAGTCATATTTTCCTTTGAATCTTGGAGGGACCTATATACCTATCACTCAAATAGTAGTTATTTCGAAACAGATTGTACAACATATTTTCATAACTATAACAAGGGTAAGAAAAATATGGTTGCTTAAACAAATTCATTTCTCAGAGTCAAAGTAAAAATAATGTTTAGAGTCTAAGAATGTAAGAATTTATAGTCTATATTACATGGAGATTCAGATTCTATTTTTCAAGGAATTAAGAATCCGAATTCTATAGACTTCAGAGCCTAATTTCCAAGGAAATTCGGAACCTGAATACTGAAGAATTCAGAACCTGAATTCTAAGGAATTAGAATTCATAAATATGAAGAATTCAGAATCACAATTTCAAGAAATTTTGAGAAAAAATTATGAAGAATTCAGAATCAGAATTATGATGAATTCAGAACACAAATTATGAGGAATTTAGAGTCTGAATTTCAGAGAATTAGGAGTCTGAATTTCAGAGAATTCATAGTCTAAATTTTAGAGAATTTTGAATCTAAATTTCAGATAATTTGGAGCTTGAAATTCAGAGAATTTAGAGTCTGAATTTTAGAGAATTCCGAGGGTAAATTTAGAGGAATTCAGAACCTGAATTTTGATGCTGAAAAAAGAATACACAATATATATGTATTTATTTAATTCTGAGGTTTTAAATGTGAAACCTAATTTTTCACTTAGGAATGAAAATATTTAGATTCAATGAAACTAAAATATGAACAATGAAAAATAGGTAAGGATAAATTTTCCTTGGGGATGTAAAATTATCATTATTAAGGAAAATCTAGGTAAGGAGAAAATTTCCGTATAAAAAATATTAGGGAAAATAAAATTTTCCTTGAGATAGAGTGTTTGGGATTTTCAAAACAAAGTAGAATGAAAAAGTTATATGGAAACCTTATTGACTGAACAACCACCCCCTTTTTGGA
Source organism: Viscum album (assembly GCA_963277665.1). NCBI lineage: Eukaryota > Viridiplantae > Streptophyta > Magnoliopsida > Santalales > Viscaceae > Viscum > Viscum album. The sequence continues at coordinate 28,248,578 of OY728140.1, read as the reverse complement.
ATGCACAGACATCCTTACTGAAAATAATATAAGGACTTTAAAATTTTTGTGAACTTGAAAATAAAAAAATTTCTCCCATTACATATAGAACATAATGAATATGACTAAATCCACCTTTGGCTTTGAAATTCCTAAGAATCATATTCATGATTTCCGGAATGGGATTTTTTTATTTCTTGCATACGATAATCTTCATAATAAAACTCCCCCTTAGATTAACTTCCCCTTACATGGGGAAATTTCTTCTTTATATAGTATTTTTTTGACATTAATTTATCCCCCTTTGTGATTTTCAAAAAGTAATAAAGGGAATTGAAAAGAAAATATGGTACCTGAAATATTAATACTAAACAACAACAAATATGATGTTCACCAAAAATTTCATTAAGATTGAATGAATTTGTACAACAGGGAAATAAAAAAAAAGATCGGATTATAATGAAATTATCCCTCTTTCTCTTTCAGCATTATCTTCTTCACAATAGTTTTTAGCTTCATGAGCTCTTTGTGATCATCTTCCACACACTTGATTAGCTGATCTTGATCATCACTTTTCTTTATGAAGTCTTTAATTTTTTTTCATGAGCCTTAAGAATACCATCCTGAGCCTTCAAGGATTCTCCTTGTTTAGCAAGTTATTCCTCATGTTGGATTCTAAGATCCATTTCCCTCTTCCATCTCTGAGTAACTAAATACAATTTCCAATTCCGATATTTCAAATTTTGCTTCTGAGTAGTTTCTTCAAGGGATATATTTTCATCAAAAGACTTGGTGAGATATTTGAACATGAAAACATCGGTTTCAAAGGAATCATTGACATTGTCTTGATACTTATCAAGAATTCTCATTTCTTCTATATTTTTCCTTGTCCAACTAGTCATATTCTTTTAAGATCATCTATGGGCTTCATAATTAATGAAAAAAGTTTTGAAATTGTCCTCAAGTTTGACAAACATGTCCATCACCATGGATACTAAATCTTTTTTCTGATTTAATGAATGCTGAAGCATTTTACATCTTGAATCTATGTTTAGAAATAATAGAATAATACCTACCAGCATCTTCAATGGCTGAACAATAAATTCATGGCCAAGAGAAGATGATTCTGAATTCGAATTCTTTTTTGATGAGGATTCCTTTTCAATCATATAAACATTCCTCTTTGATAAAGCACTAGAATCTTTCTTACTGACCAAAGAATTAGTAGGAGTATCAATCATCACCTACATTCCCTTATATATTCTTGAAATGATTTATTCTTGTTTAGGTGATTCATGTTCACTATCAGATAGCCGAATAATCTTATCTTCATTAACTTCTTCCTTCTTAGCTCCTGCCTCAACACCCTCTGGCTGTATGAAATCATGATTTCTACTTTATTCGTTAGAAAATTTATTTACATTTTCCTCACCCTTATCATCTTTTCTTGTGGTAGCATGTTTTGATGAATCAACTTCAGAGGTTTGGATTGATAACTTCTCAGAAGGACTCTCCTTCTCATGATAATATTATACATGATTTATCATATCTTTGGTATCACCACTCCCTTTTTATTCTTCTTCTTCCACTTTTTCTTCTAACACTAATTCTTCTTCTTTATATCTCTCTGGAATCAACAAATTCATTCTCAGAGTCTCTGGGATTGATTCTGTTAAAAAGTATTCTACTATTGGAATTTTCTCAGAATCATTCTCAGCATCCTTAAGAAGAGATTGTACTATCTCATCCTCATACATATTCTTCTTTTTCTTCTTCTCTTTATCTTGTTTCTAAATAATCTCAGTATCCTTTATCTTCAAGGATTTTTCCTCAATAGGGTCAAAGACAAACATAGTATCCCATTTGTTTTTTTCTTATCCTCTCTCCATTATGCAACTACCTCATTAGGATAAGGTTTTTTCTTCTTTAACATTGGTTGTGAATATTGACTTTCCTTGGAAACAATTTTTTTTCTATATCTTTAATTATCATCACTTTCCTCCTCCTTCCACCATTCATGGAGGTTTTAGCTATAACAAGATTCTTTGATAATGCTTCAACTTCTTAATTTGATAAATCATAAAACTCTCCAGATTCACCAGAAAAAAAAATTTTCATTCTTCTTGGAGTGTCATCTCTTAACAACATTACCCTGAAATTTCATGACATCGATTTTCAAGAGAGTTTCACTGATTGTAAACAAGAAAAAATGATCTTTGATAGGATTTTTGGATACATGATAATCCAAGACATCAGATTTCCATTCTTGATATTCTCAATCATAACCAAAATATACATAACCAGATTCAGCTTCGGAAGGTTCACTAAAAAATCCAAAGAATATATATCACTTTTATTCAGAGTATATTTATCTCTATTCATTATAATGAAAAACATGAAACCAATGTTAAAGAATCTAGAAATTTGATGAAAGATGAAGAATCTTTGGAGTCTTGATGCCAACCAAACCAAGGAACTCAATGGAATTCTCCTTATCAAAGCTTCATTCATCATCACATAACTTATGCGAACAAAATTCAGCTTCTCCTTCGTAAGGTATTCCAATCAGACTAGATGCCTTAGAATAAAAATGAGGGTAAGTCTTGCCATAACTATTGAAAGAAAATTTATCATTGCATCCTCGATTGAAAAAATATATTGATTCATATAACTCTACTAGAAACTCCAGAATCACCGGATCCTTTTCCTTGGGTTTAGAAACATCTATACTCTCCCATCTATTTAACTTCATGTTCTTTGAGAAGATTGAATAATACATATTATAGTAGTTGGGGTAAACCAACCTTTCACGGTAAATCTTCCATTTAGAGACTTCATTTATGGTTTAAATTTCATTATGAGGAGATGCATCTTTAGACATTCAGAACTAATGAATTACTAAGAAATTCAGTATTGTCATAAGTAGGAAGGGATGAGATTCGGCACGCAAGAGCATGGGATTTGAAGTGGTAAAACCATTGGGGTGTCTTTTATATAATAAATTTAAGTGACAATTCAACATCCCTGATTCATCAAATGGTTGAAAACTTCTTGAGAAGATCTAATGGTTGAGATGAAATTTGAAGAAGGAATTTGATATATTTTTATTATTTGATGTTTTTAAAAAAAACATTTGGATTTACGGAAAAGTGATTCCAAAAATTTTGAAAACAAAATGAGAATTTCAACAAGTAAAAGATGATTATGAAAATTTAAGAATGGAAACATACCTTTTGGATTTCTAGGAAGAATATTCATAATAAGTAAAATTATTCATGAAGAAATTGAGATTTTGAAAATTTTGATTACGAAAATTTTTAGATTATGAAAAAATTAACTTTGAAAATTTTAACTAAGAAAATTTTGAAAATGAAAAATTTTTATAGCGGAATTTTCATTAAAAAAATTTTAATTAACAGAAAAATGTACTCCCCCTAATAAATAGTTTTGTTACTGCAAGGAGATATGTTTCAACAAAAGGTTAATAAGGAAGATTACCTTACAGATAAAATTCATAAATTTTGTTTAATGAATTCAAATCTATCATATGTTATGATTTTGTGAAAATATTACCATGTTGAGCTTCAGTTCTAATAAATTGACGAATGATATCTCCTTTTTGTGTGTGATCCCTAAGAAAGTGATGGCTAATATCTATGTTTTTTGCACAAGAGTGATGTGTAGGGTTTTTGATTAAGGAAATGGAACTAGTATTATCACACAAATTTTTTGTTTTAGTAAAACCTATACGGTAGTCTATGAGTGTGCATTGCATCCACAAAACTTGAGCACAACAACTTTCAACTGGTACATATTCATCTTCAGTAGTGGAATGTGCTACTGAGTGTTTCTTTTTTCATGACTAACAAACTAATGAATCTATAAAGAAATGAAAAGTTTTGTATGTACTTTTTTTATCCATTCTAAATCCACAAAAGTAAGCATCTGAAAAGATTTTTAAAACAAAATAATTTCCATAGGTATAAAAGAGTCCCAAATCCATGGTTCCCTTTACGTAGAAAAAAAATTCTTTTCTATTCCATTAAATGAGATTCCTTAGGATTGGGTATAATGTTTCACAAAAGAAAACTGAGAACATTAATTCTGGTCGATTAGCAGTCAAGTATAGTAAACATCCTATCATACCACTGAATGATGTTTTATCCACTGGTTTCACATCTTCATCAAGATCAAGTGAATTTTAGGTACCAATGGGAGTACTAATACTCTTAGTATCTTCGTATCCATAATTTTTAAGATGATGTTTAATATAATTATGTTGAAATATATATGTTTCATCTGGTTGTTTAGAAATTTTAAAACCTAGGATAAATGTTAACTCATCCATCATACTCATTTCAAACTCAAATTTCATTATATTCATAAAATAATCAGTTAAAGATTGGTAGGTTGAACCAAATGTAATGTCATCAACATAAATTTGAACAAACAAAACATTTTTCTTATCATTCTTTTATAAAAATGGTTGAATCGTTATTTCTTTTAACATAATTGTTTTGAAAAAAAAATCTTGTAAGTCTATCATACCAGGCTCTAGGACTTTGTTTAAGTTTATATAATTATTTTGTAAGTTTGAAAACATGTTCAGGATGATTTGTATCTTCAAAACCAAAATATTTTCAACAAAAACATCCTATTGAACATAACCATTAAGTAAAGCACATTTAACATCCATTTGAAAATGTTTGATGTTGAAAAATGCTGCAGAGGAATGTATAATATGAATAGATTCAAGCCAGGCTATTGGAGCATATGTTTCATTATAGTCTATTCCTTCTTGTTGATTATAGCCTTTAGAAACTAATCTATCTTTATTTCTTACAATGACTCCATTTTCATCACATTTGTTTCTAAAAACCTATTTTACTCCAATAATAGAGATTTCCTATGGTTTTTCAATCAAGGTCCAGACTTCATTCCTTTTGAGCTCATTTATCTCCTCTTTTATGGCTTTAATCCAATCATTATCACCAAATGCACCATCTGTGCTTTTAGGTTCTGATTGGAAAATAGATGCTAGATGTTCTAATTCATTTCATAATTATATTCTAGTACTTATAGGTTGATTTACATCACTAATGATACTATCACTTGGATGATTCTTTAGAAACAACTTATTTGGGTTTTATATAACCTGGTAATTATTATAGAGTAGGAAATATTCAGGGGTAAACGCTTCAGTAATATTTTCTTGGAAATTTTCCTTATCAGAAGGATCTTCTCTCAAGGCTTGATAATATGTTTTTGAAAACACATATGATAATGTAGGTTGAGTTTGTTTAAAAACAAAAGGATATGTTTCATCAAATCTAACATGTACTGTTTCTTCAATAGAACAAGTGTTTTTATTGAAAACTCTATAGGCCTTAGAGGTTATGGAGTCGCTTAAGAAAATTACTTCATCAGATTTGGCTGTGAATTTATGTAAATTATCTATAGTATTCAAGATGAATACTTTACATCCAAATACTTTGATGCAGGAAAGTCTTGCTTTTCTACCACTCCATTACTAATAAGGGGTTTTGTTATGAAAAGGTCTAATCGAAACACGATTTATAGTATAACAAATAGAATTTACAGCTTCATCCCAAAAATGTTTTTCTATCGAATATACACTGAACATGGTTATAGTTAACTCTTGAAGAATTATATTTCTTCTTTCAACAACACCATTTTGTTGAGGAGTTATCGGTGCTATGAAGTTATGAGTAATGCCTTTTTTACAACAAAAGTTTCAAAATCAGAATTTTGAAATTCTCTTCCTTGAAAACTATGAATAGTTATCAATGGAAGGTTTTTCTCATTTTTAACATGGGATTTAAAACTTTTCAAATGAGAAAGAGTTTCATATTTATTTTCTAGAAAATAGTCCAATGTAAATCTACTGTAATAATCATCTAAAAAAATACATAATGTTTCCCTCCAATGCTTCCAGTTTGTGTTGGACCAAAAAGATCCATATGCACTAACTATAATGCATCAGTATTTGAGACTTTTCCAATTGATTTAAAACATGATTTATGTTGCAATATATATTGACAATGATCACAAACTTTTGGAGAATAAAATCAACACTTCAGTAGATACTTAATTAGTCTTTTCATATAGAGTTTACATAAGTTCCTAATGTTTCAGTGTCCTAACCTTCTATTCCATAGCCAATATTTATCTTCCATTGCACTGAGATAAGGTAGATCTTGGCTCTTAAGGTCTTCTATGTTTAATGTGTATACATTCTCTTTCCTATTGGTAGAAAGAATACACTCTTCCTTGGAATTGTGTACTAGGCACTTTTCATTCCAAAAATTCACAATGTAACCTTCATCACACAATTGAATTATGCTAATGAGGTTGTTCTTGAGACTATTAACAAATAAAACAATTGAAATAAACGTTTTTCCAAGAAGAATAACATCACCTATACCAATAATTTCTCCCTGAGAATTATCTCTGAATGTTAGTTTTCTTCCTTTCATCTTGATAATATTTTCACTGATTTTATTGTTATAATTCATATGCCGAGAAAATCCACTATTCATTTACCATGTATTTCTATTGGTACTTGTTTTATTTTTTTTTTGAAAATAAGAGTGTTAGAATTTCGGTACCCGAACTTTCTTGGATCTGGAGATTTTAGAAAGAAAAATTTTAGGAATCCACATTTTCATATAAAAATAAGCTTTATGAAAACCTAAAGAATGTGTTTTGTTTAAGGAACAACTTTTTTCCCAATGTCCACCACACTGACATTTAGTTTAGAATGGAGCACATTGAGGAACAAAATAGTTATTATAGAAAATCAGTTTTGAACCGGTATAACCGAAACCATAATTATTCCTTAGTGGTCGAATTTGGGAATACATCTTATCAAAATTTTCATTACCAATGGTAATGTTTGAAAACACTACCTCAATGAAAATATTTTGGTCCTTATTTTAATAACAACATTTTTATCCTCAAAACATTAGTTTATCACTGGAGTTAGTCTCTAAAACATTCTTCGTAGAAATTACTTTTTCTATATACTTAGAATGTTTATCCTTCTCTGAATTAACACCATCAAAAAAATTTTATATAAATTTAGAATCAAGGATTTTCTTTTCAGGATATTTAGAATGATTAGATATTTCCTTATTAGGAATAGTAATTCTAGAATTTTTATTATCAATATTTTTCTTGACACTAGAATTTTCATTCTCAAGGATCTTTGAAAACCTAGACACTTCTTCATAAGTAGGTAAAGTATTATCTTCATCAGAATAAAAGTATCCAACCAAGGATTCATAATATTTACTATCACTTTAATTAGAATTCATGGATACATTAGTGATGGATTCATCATTGTGTACCAAAGACATTAGACAATGATTTTTAATAGGTATCTTAGGTAATAGACCAAGATTCTTCTGTCTAAAAGATTCGTACTCTGAGTATTCATCAAGAGACTCACAACCAATGGAACTATATGTGTCATTGGATTTCAATAATATCTTAGATTTAACCTTGTAGTACTTCTTTCTGTTCCTCTTATAATTCCTTTCCTTTCTATCTTTTCTCTTAGGCATAGGACAATCTGGCCTTATATGCCCTGCTCTTTTCCATTCATAGCAAGTGACTTCCAAATCATTATTGTCTTTTCATTCTTTATTCATGTATCTATATTGAATGTTTTTCTATCCAATAATCTTGTTCATTCATCAGGAAATATTGGATAAATAATTTTCTAAGGATTCACTTCCACTAGATTCGGATTGAATAATAGTCCTCTTAAATTTGGATCATGTAACTGCCTCAGTAGTCCTGTCATTCATATGATTTGAAGTTTTTTTAAAAGAAACACTACCATTTCCATAATTTTTGTTATTCATATAAACATATCTCTTTATTTTAGTCTCATGTTGAAGAAGAGTTCCAAAAAGATGATCAAGTGAAATCTATGTACCATTATTATTTTCATCTATAGTAGTCCTCATAGATTATCTTTCATTCGGTATGATGTATATGATATTGTCTATAAGAGATTCATCTTCTAATCCTTTCTCACCCATAGGTTGTAAACTGTTAACAATAGTCATGAATTATTTTGGTACCTTATATATGGGTTCTCCATCAGGAAAGAAGAAACCATGATATTCATCTCTGAGCGTAACACTTCTAGTTTCAATAACTTTTGTAGTTCCAAAGTCAGTTACTTCAAGCTTCTTCCAAATACAATTTGCTGCTTCACAAGATTAAATCTGGCTATATATATTTCTAGTCACATAACAAAGCAATGTATTACGTACCTTGGAATTTATTTTATTTTCATGCTTTTCTTCTTTGGTAAAAGTATTGAATTCCTTATTAGGGATTTTATATCCTCCAGTAAGAATAACAAAATTTTCAACTCCAGTGTTAATAAAAAATGTCTTCATATGATATCTCCAATATTCATAATCATTCCCATCAAATATTGGTGGTATAGTAGGATTAATATTGTCAATTGAACCAAAATTAATTCATGCCATATAAAAGAAAATATCATTCCACCCAAACATTGTTAATAATAGATGTTTGTAAATAAGGATAAAAATTTCTAAAAAGGAAAATATTATGAAAAATGAAAAATTGAGCAATAAAACATATATGTGAATACATGTATTTCAGAATTCTCCTTTGATACCAACTGTAGGATCACAATAAGAATGCCGATGCTCAATATACAAGAGGAGGGTGAATTGATTACCTTAAAAATTCATTTGGAACCTTTAATGTTGATATAAAATTTACATTTTTTAACCTTAAGGAAAACTATATTTAACAAAGTAAAACAAGGTAAATTCTAAAAACCTCTTATTTCTAGGAACATGCTAGGTTCTAGAAATATGGTTCTGGAAATGAAACTTATGAGAAGTTTACAAGGACAATGATTCTACCTTAAAGTGTATAGAATCTTACTAATCAGTGTATACAAGTATAAGAATGTATAAGACATTTATAATTTTCTTAATAATAAAAATGCAGAGAAAACCAAACTTTAAACAATACAAGTAACAAGTATAGAATCTTTTATCCTAAAGACTAGGGTATCCAGAAACCATGGATAAAGGTCCCTTGATTTATACATTAAATAATATTTTTCTTACCCACACTAGGGTAAGACCTCAATGGGAATATAGAAGTATGTCTTGATATCCTCGTAAGCCCCCAATCATCAAGGTCGTCAGCACCTATGTCTTCATTTCCATGGAAGCCCTCGAATGTAATCAACAACATTTCGAGTCACACAAAGAAAGCTGAACAAGATGTTTAGTTCGCATAAAGAATGAGAGTATCATTGTCTCTATAAATCACTTCAATAGCATGTGGTCTTTAAAATTATCAACTTTTTTTCAAAAGTACTGATCTCATTCAAATGAGATCTTATTTATAGGAACTAATCCAATAGTTGAATCCTTCATAAAATGGCCATATTTTTTCTTGAATCTCAGAGGGACCTGTACACATGTCACTCAAACAATGATTAGTTTTAAACAGATTGTACGACATCATTTAATAACTATAAAAAGGGTAAGAAAAATATGTATTCTTATACAAATTCATTTTTCGGAGTCTAATGAATTATTAAGTTCAGAGTCTAAGAAAGTAAGAATTCAATGTCTAGATTACATGGATATCTAGATTTTGTTTATCAAGTTATTCAAGATCATAATTCTACAGACATCGGAGTTTGAATTCCAAGGAATTTTGGAAATTGAGTTCTAAGGAATTCAGAGTCCGAATTTTGAATAATTCAGATTCAGAATTTCAATAAATTCGGATTCTAAATTATAAGGAATTCAAAATCAATATTCTGAGGAATTCAAAACCAGAATTATAAGGAATTTAGAGTCTTATTTTCAGAGAATTAGGGGTTTTAATTTTAGAGAATTCAGAGTCTGAATTTCACAACATTCAGAGTCACAATTTCAATGAATCTAGAGTCTGAATTTCAGAGAATTCGGTGTCTAAATTTCAAGGAATTTAGAGCCTGAATTCTAATGAATTTAGACCCTGAATTTGGATCCTAAAAATAGAATACATTATATCTAAATATTTGTAGAATTCTGAGGTTTTATATGTGAAACCAACATTTTCACATAGGAATAAAAAGAGTTAGATTCCGAGATACTAAAATATGAACAATGACAAATAGTTAAGGATAAATTTTCCTTATTGAAGGAAAATATTCCTTATTAAAGAAAATATAGGTATGGAGAAATTTTCATTATAAATAAAATATTAGGGAAAATAAAATTTTCTTTGAGATAGAGTGTTTTTTATTTTCAAAACCTTGGGGAATGGAAAAGTAATAAGGAAACCTTATTGACTCAACACTTTTTTCGTGAATTCTTATCATTCAACATATTCATATAGAACAGAGATAGAAACACATACTATTAATGGAGGAAGTTTTCCTAATTTCACTACCCTAGAATCAACAAAACTTTTCAATATTTCATTGAAGATGAATGAATCTTGGATATATCATCCTAGATTTCATTTAAAGAGGATATAATTCAAGAGATCTTCAAGAATGTCTTGATTGCATCTTATAGGCTCTAAAAGAGTTAGCAGGTTGTTTTAAAAGGATACTAATAAACTTCCAGAAACAGTTTCATCTCATTATGAGTTGGCTCAGTTCATCCATTCATAAAACTGAGATAATATTGGATATCTATTTTCATCCAAGTGGGGTTTTAATTTCATTTAATTCCACACTAGAGGGGGGTTCTTCATCATAAGGTGTATTCTTCGAAGAAGGAATTAGTACCGATAATGGTTTTCATGTATTGGTTTTAGTTTATGGTTTACACTTTCACATTCCTTGGAAAGTTTCTGTGTATATATATTTATCTCTTGTTCATAAGATAGAGCCTTCCAACCATTAATCAACAAAAACAATGTATCAGTACCCAATAATGTACTTCACTGAGATGAATGGTGTTCGCAACTCGTCTAAGATTTTTTCTATTCTGATACCCAAAAAAACATTGATGGGAATTAATAAATTCAGTGGGTAATTTGGACCCTTCCATATGGAAATAAATACTAAAGCTCTATCATTTTCTCAGTTTTTGTATTATTAGAGGTCGAAGACCATTATCATTAATAGTTTTTAGTTTAATTGGTAATGAAATTTTAAAAAAAGGTCTTCACATTCATTGATCCACCCTCAATGTAAACTACTGTATCATACTATGGATGATCCCTATAAGATTTGTATAAAATAATGGAGTTTGGAGGCTTCCTGTTGTAACAAATTTACCATCATGGGCCACATCGAGATTCATATTGTATCAGATACTAGACTTTGTCCCTTAAACCGTTGATTGGTGAAAATGTATGAAATCCAAAAATAGGTGTGGGAAGAGTCTCATCTACCATCTTTGGGAAAGGTATTGTTTCCAGTTTAACTTGTTTATATTGCCCATAAATAGAATTTTTTCTGGTCCATAAAAAAGTTAATAGTGACAGAATGTCATACGGAAATGGCCTACAAAGCCAGAGATGAAACTGGGGGAATGTATGACAGAATATGTTGGTAAAATCTGTACATGTACATGAACTAGTTGTGTAATTCCCCGATGCCAGTTACCCAGAGTCGGTGCATTATTACGTAACATTGGCATGATCACAAAAGATCAAGCCTCTAAAGACCGATCAGTTTAGTAGTCTTGGAAACACTAGATACATTCATAAGCCTTAAATTACATCATAAAGTAAAACAAAACTAAAAAACCATCATGTATTCATGTCCCCTAAAAATATCCCTACAGGTCATTCATAATATTCTTCATCACATCCTGAAAAATTAAAACATTGAAAGGGGTGAGCTTAGATGCTCAGTAAGTATAACAATATATGAGAAGCTTTCATAAATAAACATAAACATTTAAGGTAGTGTATAACTAAACAAAAGCCTTTTAAACAAGAACTTCAACATAATATGGAAAAAGTAAAATTAAATAATCCCATTTACTTATTCACATGAATATTCTACTGGTCTAATAATCACATGCAATATCAATAACCACTTTCATAATGATGGAATGCATAATACAGACTATCATAACCATGTAACCAAGGCCTCGAGCCAAGACTACAAATAAGATTTTGTCAAGGCCTCGTGACAAGACAGTAGTTTGTCTCATAAGACCTTCCGATGCATCGAGGAGCTATATCAGGCTCCACCTGTCACTTATTAAGTCTAATGCATTCCACATATGAACAGGATTAAACATATCATAAACCATAACAAAATCATACCTCATAAAACATGTATAAAGGAAACATAACATTTCCACATTTCAATCACAAGATATCAATACAACACATGGATTTAATAAAAACATTATCAAAACCATTTTCAATACAAACATAAAAGATAAGTAAAACATGGTATTTTTTTTAATTTAAAAAAAGTTATGGCTTGTAGAGAAAGCAGAAACACAAATAATGGTCATGGCGGTGGAGAAGTCATTGTCGCCACATACGTACGACAAATAAAACATTCCCTTTTTTCATTTAGTAAAACTCTTTGTATAAAAATATTCCTTTTGAATAAACGTAAAAGTCAAAGGGGTTTATACACCGTATAAAAGAAAGTTGTGTATAAAACAAAATATGCCTCAATGAAAGGACATTGAGACAAATCCCTTACAAAGATCATTTTCTGAATAAAATAGACTTATTATGTATATTCACTATAAGTACACTTAATGAAAGTAAAAATACCAGATAGAAGAGAATAATATCATGACATAATTTGAAATTAGGGGATTAACCCAAAGAACGGAAATTTGGTTAAGATGTTCCCTTACCTCATGTCCGACATGACTCAACTGCTCTTTAACCTCCGAAATAATAAACTAGAGTTAATCTTTACATTCATAAGAACCTTTTTCAAGTTCATTATCCCTCTTATATCACTTATTACAATTTTACAAAAATTATGTATTAATTTAAGTTAATAACGGTCGTTTTCTCGATCTTTGGTACTTGAGTCAAAAATAAACTTCTTATAATTACAAGTTGTTTATGTGGTAGAATATCCATTATATCCATAATTATATACATGATTTATCTATATCATATATATCATATATATCCCATATATACATTCATTCATAATATTACGTAACATTTAGAGGTAAGAAATGAAATGCATCGTTCATGGAGACGGTAAGCCGTACGTACGCATGAACGCTACCTTCATTTCTATTTCATATTTAATGGAATGAAGTTATAATTATATAAAGTTATAATATAATTCCAGTATAATATAATGTATAATACCATTTACTCCCTCTTTTATAATTCCCACATAAGGAATTAACGATTCAAATCTCTTTGAGGGGGCGGTTGTCCAACCTTCCGAAATTGAAATTATCGTGTTTACCCATAATGGAAATCGTAATGGTTTTCCATAAATGAAAAATAAAGAATCATAAGGTAAAAACATAATATATATCATATATAAAAATAGTGTCATTATAATGGCCACCATGAGAGGTGTTAAAAGAAGATTGATCAATCATCGTTTCGTGAGGCAGAAATTTTCCAACCACGGAAACAATATGTTCTTTAACCATTAGACGAAGGGGTGTGTAAGTTTAACTAAAATAATTATCATAAAAACATACTATTATATTGAAGATACTGGTTTTGTTAAAAAATAAAGGAATAAAAATAGTTTAAGGGGTTGGATAAGCAAAATAAAACAAAATAACATAAGAGAAGACATTACCTTAAAATCGGGTAACTCTTATTTGATTTGAGCCAAAGGCTTCCTTGGGCAGCATTCTGCCCAAAGTGAGGCTTCTAGGAGTAAGAGAGGGAAGTTGAGAGAGTATTTGGGAAGATTTTGGCCGATTCCAATGGCTTGAAGGTGTGAATAAGGTGGTAGAGGTAGGGGCCTTTTATAAGAGGAGAGGAGGGGAACTCTTGGAAAGTAATGAAATGTTACATTATTATGAGATACCTTTCGTATTTTATAGGTCCCACAATTATATATTTAGAGGATAAGGTGATAAGGGTTAAAACTCTACCCAACCAATAGGTTTTTTACATGTGTAGGTCTTAGAATTTACATTATCTTTTCATTTTATTTAAATCATTAAATAATGAGGAAATCGCTGCATCATCATGGTGTCATAAATAATTTAATTTATTTAATGTCTAATTTTTTTTTAAAAAAAATATCCTTTTGTATGAAATCTTTTTATATTTATAATTAATATTTATAGTCAAAAATATGACTTTTATAACCCCATTTAAAAATTGTATTAGTAAAACAACTCATGTTTGTGACATTTTTATTTTAACATTAAATAAATTTTTTTAATGTCATTTTCCTACCAAAGTTGCTCCATGGGGTCCCCAAGTTGACTCATGGATTTTATTGCTCGACCATGACTCATCCAATAGGGTTATGAAATGTGTCAAGGTCATTTTATATTATTATAACATTATCTTTACCTTAAATTACACTAATTACCTTTAATCGCGATTAATTTAACTGAACTGTTACTATTCACCAAAAAATTATTTTAATCCCATCGAACAACATTTTACTTCCTAATGAAAAGCATGTATGTAGGATTTTTGAAAATCAAATCACTGAAGTGGTAATGTTTCATTTAAATGAAAAATCAGTTTTTAACTACCACTTAGTGGTTTCACTATTCACCAAAAAATCATGTTTTTCAGAACAATGCCAAAATTTCCCCCTAAGCTATAATTGATATTCCGAATTCGAAAATGATGTATATTTTACAAAATTAAAAACATATAAGTTGAATTAATTAATTTTATAATTAATTCCCGCTGTCACAACAGATAGCGTGTTTTTAAGAAACAATATATATCAAAAGATTGACAATTGTTAATGTCCAATTTCAATGTTAAATTAATTCTAATTACCACTATTGGATAAAATGGTAAAAATATATTCTAATTATACTTTAAAACCACTAAATAGTATAATTTATCACCATAAATTATTTTGATTAAAAAAGTTTTTTTATGTATTTTTCACTATTCATAAAAATTTGGAAGTTCTCAGAAAATTACAGAAAATTCAACATAGGATAATTTCGATATTACGAATACAAAATGAAGTCTATTTAGAAATATAAAATTTCTGTAATTTTAAAAAGTGGGTATTACTATTCATAATGGCTAGTTTGATTAGTTGCGGTGTGTTAGAACTCGAACTTGCATATAATGCAAGCTATTTCATTATAGGAAGAGAAGCGTATCGTGGAAGCTCAGGGTGTTACATTCTCCTCTCCTTAAATAAATTGTGTCCTCGCAATTTGAAATTTTTCATTGAAAATAAAAGGATGGAAATAGAAAATACCTTTGGGGAAAACCCACATCGGAAATAAAATATAACATTAAAAAAAAAAAAAAAGAAGTGCAAAGGTAACCTGAGATAGTCCATACTTGGATTCTATGAAAATATGGATATGGAGGAAAAACAAACCATAAAGGTTTGATGGAGAGTTGTAGAAAACAGGATTAGGAGAAAGTTAACCACAAGAAAATCAAAAACTTGTGATTGGCTAAACGGTCATTGAATCTCTAGTTGGAGAATCTAAACAACAACATTTTTGTTTTAAGTTACCTTTCATAAAGTTGACGAATTTATTTAAGAGATTTACTAATAACATAAGGAAATATACTTACTTTTCATGTAGACTTTCATTCTTTAATAAATTTTTACCACAAACCCATCTTTCACTCAAAAATATAATATAACTCAAAAATATTATATTTATCCTAATCGTACAAGGTTACAAATATTAACACATACCATTTACATTATGAAAACTTTTTTGTAATAACTAGGGACTTCCTGTAGGCTAGTGGTAGGTAATAAAGGCATGTCGCACTATGGTTGTGGGTTCGATTCCTATAGCTTTGTCTGACGCGACGGATTATCCCCCAACCTGCAGGTTGTCCTTTTCCTAAAACTATAGTATTATAATATTCCAAAAATAATCTTCATAAATGTTTCATCCTTAAACAATACTATCCAAAGTTAAACTTAATCCATTCCAACCTTTATAGTTATCCAAAATACCTCTGTCCAGACATTCTCTAAAAGGTCTCTAAATTCCAAAATCAATTGTAACATCATATTCTCCAAACAGAGTAAAGTTTCTCTTATTGTCACATACTAAAAATAAGATTACCTTCATCATATTAAAACCATAATGAAAACAACAAGTACTATAGTAAAATCCTTATATATATCACATTATTCTTATAACCAAAATATAATCCTTATGTCCAAAAGCACCAAAACATTAATTATTCCACTTCAACTGTAGTAATAGTATAAGATTGTCCTTGATCCCTTGGCCTTTTCTGAGATAAGTTTCTCGGACTCTTAGGACATTCATTTGCACAATTCCCCATTTCCCTACAATTGTAGCATTCAACATTGATAGCCTCTTTCTTTCCCTTACAATCACGAGCCTGGTGACCTTTTTCTCCAAATTTTTAGCAAACTATCATTCCCTTTAGGCAAGTACCAGGGTGATTCTTCCCACAATTATTGCATAATATAAAATCCTTCTTTCCCTTTTTCCCTTTATGTGTCTCTTGTTCCACCGTTATCTTCTTCTATTTCTTCACTCTATTGTCATAAGATTTAGAGAATTCATGTCTTGTCTTGATAGCACATGATACTATATCTTCATATGTTGAGAAATATTGTGATACTAATGCTCGATGGAGAAATGGTATTAACCCATCAAAGAAATGATCAATCTTACTTCTTGGGTTACATATATAATCTGCAGCATGCCTTGCTAACCTTGTAAAGTTAGCCTCATACTTTGAGACATTCTCATCCTCCTACTGCCTCAGAATCAGAAATGGATTTTCCATATCTGCTCGATGGTCATGTGGAAAGTATTTTTCTAATAAATTTTCCTTAAACTCCCTCGATTCCATACTTGATACTTCTTCATCTTCCTTTGTGTTTTGAATCAGCGACCACAATTGATCGGCATCTCCAGTGAGGCGGTAGACTGCCATGAAAACCTTCCCCCTTTCGCTACTCCCCAAGGCGTGGAATATTTTTTCTCTAAGGAGTTTATCCATTGCTCAGCTACTAATGGATTTGTACCCCCATTAAATGTTGGCGGTTGCTACCTCATGAAGCGGTCTAACATTGATCCTCCATGTTGTGGATCATGGTGCTCCATACGAGTAAGGTTATTATTCATAACCTGAGTGAGTTGTCCCAGTATGGTAATAAGTTGATCAGAACCAGTTTTATCTCCAGCTCCAAAATAATTTTCTTGAGCAGGAGGGAAATACCTACACGGAGTGTGTGCATTGATATAGTTTCCACTCATCCCACCAAGTGCCATTTCTAAACAATGGCATAAACTAGATTAGTTTATGAATTAAAATACATAATTCCATACTTGTAAAACACTTAACATAAATTGAACTATTTATGGATATAATCCATAATCAGAGAAATGTTTTCTTTGAGGATGTATATACTCATAATCCCTTCATAATGGTTTGTAATGAAAATGATAATTATCCTAAGAATATCCCCCAGGACTGTTGTAACCAAGAGTGTAGCAAGGCCCGTTGTCGTGTACCAGTTCCCGTTCAAGTCTAGATCAAAGCAGTGTTTTCGGGTTTTACCCCTAGGTACATCTGTTCCAGAGCCGCCTCTACCTGCTCGTATCCAGATAGGGATGAATTGCTCGGAAAACTAACAAAATCTCTATAATACCAAAATTCTAGGAAGTTCTTCTATACTAATCCTCAATGTATATCTTTGTGTTATGTGCTCTAATAAGAGTTTATCTAAATCTAGCTTCCAAGGTTAGTACTAAAATTCCTCTGATAGCAACTGTAACGCCCCGGCCCCAGTTACCCAGAGTCGGTGCATTATTGTGTAACATTGGCATGATCACAAAAGATCAAGTCTCGAAAGGACGATTAGTTTAGTAGTCTTGGAAACACTAGATACATTCGTATGTCTTACATTACATCCTAAAGTAAAACAAAACTAAAAAAACAACATGTCTTCATGTCCCCTCATAATATCCCTTCAGGTCATTCATAATATACTTCATCACATCCTGGAAGAATTAAAACATTGAAAGTGGTGAGCTCAGATGCTCAGTAAGGATAATAATATAGCGGAAGCTTTCATAAATAAACATAAACATTTAAGGCAATTTATAACTAAAAAAAAGTATTTTAAACATGAACTTAAACATAATATGGAAAAACTAAAATGAAATAATTCCATTTACTTATTCACATAGATATTCTACTGGTCGAATAATCACATGCAATATCAATAACCACTTTCATAATGATGGAATGCATAATGCCAGACTATCATAACCACGTAGCCAAGGCCCCGTGCCAAGACTACAAATTGTATTTTGTCCAGGCCTCATGCAAAGACTCTTGTTTGTCTCATGAGACCAGCCGATGCATCGAGGAGCTATAGCGGGCTCCACCCGTCACTTATTAAGTCCAATGCATTCCTCATACGAACAGGTTTAAACATATCATAAACCATAACATAATCATACCATATAAAACAAGTTTAAAAGAAAACATAACATTTCAACATTTCAATCACAAGATATCAATACAACACATTGATTTAATAAAAACATTATCAAAACCATTTTCAATACCAAAATAAAAGATAAGTAAAACATGTTATTTATTTTTCATTTAAAAAAAGTTATGGCTTATAGAGAAAGCCGAAACACAAATAATGGTCACGGCGGCAGAGAAGTCATTGTCGCCGCATACGTATGACAAAAAAAACATTCCCTTCTGTAATTTAGTAAAAACATTCCTACAAAAATATTATTTTTGAATAAATGTAATATTCAAAGGGGTTTATACACCGTATAAAAGAAAGTTGTGTATAAAACAAAATATGCCTCAATGAAAGGATATTGAGATGAAGTCCCTTAAAAAGATAATTTTATAAATAAAATAGATTTATTATTTCTATTCACTATAAGTACACATAATGAAAGTAAAAATACCAGATAGAACGTAATTATATCATGACATAATTTGAATGTAGGAGATTAACCCAAAGAACGGAAATTGGGTAACGAAGTTCCCTTACCTCGTGTTTGCCTTGACTCGACCGCTATTTAAACTCCTGAATAATAAACTAGAGTTAATATATACTTGTATAAGAACCTTTTTCAAGTTCATTATCCCTTTTATATCACTTATTACAATGTTACGAAAATTATGTAGTCATTTCAGTTAATAACGGTCGTTTTCTCGATCTTTTGTACTTGAGTCAACAATAAACATCTTATAATTACAAGTTGTTTATGTGGTAGAATATCCATTATATCCAGAATTAAATCCAATTTTTAGATATCATATATATCATATATATCCAATATATACATTCATTCATAATATTACGTAACATTTAGAGGTATGAAATGAAATGCATCGTTCATGGAGACGGTAAGCCGTACGTACGCATGAACGCTACTTTCATTTCTATTTCATATTTAATGGAATGAATTTATAATTATATAAAGGTATAATATAATTCCAGTATAATATAATGTATAATACCATTTACTCCATCCTTTATACATCCCACATATGGCATTAACGATTCAAATTACTTTGAGGGGGCGGTAGTCCGCACTTCCTAAAATGAAATTATCGCGTTTACCCATAATGGAATTCATAAAGGTATGCCATAAATGAAAAATACAGAATCATAAGGAAAATAAAACATAATATATAACATATATAAAAATAGTTTCATCATAATGTCCACCATGAGAGGTGTTAAGAGAAGATTGAGCAATCATCGTTTCGTGAGGCAGAAATTTTGCAACCACAGAAACAGTATGTTCTTTAACCATTAGACAAAGGTGTGTGTAAGTGTAAATCAAATACTTCTCATAAACACATAATAGTATATTGAAGATATTGGTTTTGTTATAAAATAATGGAATAAAAATAGTTTAAGGGGTTGAAGAAGCAAAATAAAACAAAATAACATAAGAGAAGACATTACCTTAAAATCGGGTAACTCTTTTTTGATTTGAGACGAAGGCTTCCTTGGGAAGCATTATGCCCCATGTGAGGATTCTAGGGGTAAGAGAGGGATTTATAGAGAGTATTTTGGCATAGTTTTTCCGAGCCAAATGGATTGAAGGTGTGAATAAGGTGGTAGAGGTGGGGCCTTTTATAAGAGGAGAGGAGGGGCACTCTTGGAAAGTAATGAAATGTTACATTATTATGAGATACTTTTTGGATTTTAGAGGTCCCACGATTATATATTTAGAGGCTAAGGTGATAAGGGTTCTAAATATACCCATACAATAGGTTTTTTACATGTGTAGGTCTTAGAGATTATATTATCGTTTCATTTGTTTAAATAATTAAATAATGAAGAAATCGCGGCATCATCATGGTGTCATATATAATTTACATTATTTAATGTCTAAAAATTATAAAAAAATATCATTATGTAGGAAATCTTCTTATATTTCTACTTAATATTTATAGTAAAAAATATGACTTGTATAACCCAATTTAAAAATTGTTTTAGTAAAACAACTCATGTTTGTGACATTTTTATTTTAACATTAAATAAAACGTTTTTAATGTCATTTTCCAACCAAAGTGGATCCATGGGGTCCCCAAGTTGACTCATTGATTTTCTTGGTCGTCCATGACTCATACAATAGGGTTAGGACAGGTTTCAAGGTCATTTCAAATTATTATAACATTATCTTTACCTTAAATTACACTAATTATCTTTAATCGCGATTAATTAAACTTAAAAGTTACTATTCACCAAAAAATTTATTTTAATCCCAATGAACCCAATTTTAATTCCTAATGACAACCATGTATGTTGGATTTTTGGAAATCAAATCACAGAAGTGGTAATGTTTCATTTAAACGGAAAATTAGTTTTTAAACTACCACTTAGTGGTTTCACTATTCATCAAAAATTGATGTTTTTCAGAACAATGCCAAAATTTCCACCTAATATATAATTTATATTCAGAATTCAAAAATGATGTCTATTTTAAAAAATTACAAACATATAAGTTTCATTAATTAATTTTATAATTAATTTCCGTTGTCACAATAAATAGTGTGTTTTTAAGAGACAATATATATCAAAAGATTGACAATTGTTCATGTCCAATTTCAATGTTAAATTAATTCTAATGACCACCATTGGATAAAATGGTAAAAATATATTCTAATTATACTTTAAAAACCCTAAATAGTATAATTTATCACTATAAATTATTTTGATTAGAAAAGTTGTTTTATGTATTATTCACTATGCATAAAAAATTTGAAGTTCTGAGAAAATTACAAAAAAATCAACATAGGATAATTTCAATATTATGAATACAAATATGAAGTCCATTTTGAAATATAAAATTTCTATAATTATAAAAAGTGGGTATTACTATTCATAACAGCTACTTTGATTAGTCGCGGTGTGTTAGAACTCGAACTTGCGTACAATGCAAGCTATTGCATTATTGGAAGAGAAGCGTATCGTGGAAGCTTGGGGGTTTACAAGTTGATTGTAACTTGATTGACATTAGTCTAGTTTCCTAGAAAATAGAATAAAATCATCGTACATATCTGTCACCATTTTGAAATAAATTGTCTTCCTTGATCATGTATTGGGTTCACATTTCAAATCAATATTTTTGGGTATGATTTTCTCTTCTTATCAAGGGACATTATTTGGTGGAGATAAATGAGTTTATGTTGGATGAACCCACCCAGTGGGAAGATAAACCACAATTAATAAAACATTAAAACTCTTAAATTATCTTATTTATCTCTCATAATGAGCTACACTATCATATAGTTTTAGGGATTAATGATTATTAGGTAATAAGTGGGATTGACCCATATCCTTACCCTTTTCATTGTCTAATAACCATTGAGTGGGAGGTAATGGATCATTAATAGGAATTACTAAATTTTGGGTAATCCATTGAATCCACCCCCACACCTTCTTCAACTATCTCATTATAGAACATATTTTGAATGGATATATATTCTTCTTGTTCTAACACACTATCCTGATGTTTTTAACATTTTTAGAAGTTTTTTTTGATGATTACCAATGTGAATTGCATTTGGAGGATTTTATATGTATCAGAATAGTGGGAGAGGCGATTGTTCTTAAATGAATCTACCCGAGGAAATGTGATTATGAGAAGTAGTTTTAGTCCTAAAATTCCATTTCTAATTGTGAGCATCAATGGAGTCCTACCTATCATTCTAGGATCTCATTAAAGGTGGTTGGTGAAGGGAAACCTGAAGGGATCGTGAAGACAATTTTTTTGTCTGTGTACCAAAAGAATAAACCTCAATGTGGTATGCGGTTAATATGGATGATTCATTTTATGGAACTCACCCCAAATGAGAAATAATGATTTTAACCACGGATGAGGTAAAAAAACAACCCAATTTCAATCATTTGGGGGCTCTCCAGTTTTATTTCCACAAAATTTGAGGTCTGGTTTGTTATACCTACGGGTTATGTTAGAAATTACCCCATCCCTACATGATTAGTTTCTCTCGAACTTCCACAGCTTTAATTACCATGTATAATCTTATAATTCTATATATATTTGATCTGACATGGGATGGGTGAATCATATGACCTACCTCTGAGACATATTCTTCAGAATATATTTGCATCATTTTCACTACCTTAAAATTGAATTCCCTTATGTGGGAGGCCTGCTCAATATTCTCAAATGCTCGATGAAAGAGTATTCAAATGGATTTATCTCTTATATCAAGATATCGTTTAGAGACATTGTATACTCGTGGTTTCTAAGAAGGACATATATAGTTTTCATAGTTTATTCCAGGAAGCCTACCTAGGGATATGATGTTACATGTTGTTTCAATTGGTAAGAGTTGATGATCGTGGATTTAGGTGAGGTAAAATGCTCCATTGTCACCCCAACCCTCGATATGGGTAACACCTGAGGAGTCATTAATCATCAAGAAAATTCTTTTTAATTCTTCAATTCATGCATGTGAAGGTCTATTTTCAACTCTCCAATTGTTTTTGTTTTGTGTATCTAGGAAGGAAAAAAAGTTAATTGGATGGTTGATTTAATTTATCACATTAACATGACTTGGATATATAATGTATGGTAATAATTTTGGTTCCAATTGAAAAAGACCATTCTATATGTTAGGTAAATATCCATAGACACAACCATCAAAAAATTTACATGGAATACTGAATTGGGGTGTGGAAATGGCCCAGATCAATACTGGAATATTGTCCTACACTAATTTTTCCCTCTTTTGTAATATTTTTCATTTGTATTTTTTCATTGATTACTCATCCATATATTATCATATTGAAAATTTTCAAGTCCTATTATTTTAAACATTTATGTTGGTAGGTATTTCTTGTGTTTAATTTGAAGGCCGGTTATTTGAGGAGGTTTCGAGGAATAATTGTTTCAATAGGCTACTTTCTTGTTGATATAGAATATCTATTTTCAATAAAAATGCATCATGCATGACGAAATTGTTTTTTACCAAGAACCATAAAGTATGTGGGTTTTCTAAAAGTTGATTTGTCAAGTGGAGGACCATCTTGATGAAATGAAATCTAACTATGGAGAGGACATTCATTATGAATGAAATCATGTGGAGGATAGCAATCATGGACTAAAATCCAAATACAGGGAGAAAATCAGAAATATTTACCCTAGTTAGGATATTTGGGGTTGATAACAGGAATAAATTATTGCTATTTTACCTTATATCCAAGGAGAAGGATTCCATGGTCCCCAATAAAAGATGGTATATCCAGATTGATCAGATTAAGATCGTATTGTCTGGTTTTGTTGTAATGTGTTTGGGGATGTCCTCTAGAATTTCTGATAGAAACATTTTGGGGAGGACCATCAAAACTAACTATACTATCTACTTTATTTGGTCATGGATTTTTAGGATCAACATTCACCCTATATAGTCATATAAGGGATTCCATAACACCATCATTTAATAGATTAGGGTCACATAATGTCTCTTCATTTTCACAATCACCATTGAAGATGATTATTTTTAGATATCAACAACAGAGAAATTTGATCCAACCATGGTGAGTGATGGATTTCATATATGCAATATATTTTTATTATTTCATGTTTTTTTGTAGGTTTTCATTGATATAATTCTTTGATTTTAGAACATATGTATTCTTTCCCTAGAGTAGCCACTGAGGGAGACCAATGACCTCTAGTTGGTATGGGAATATGGTCATAATACCGTTATACGTTTAGAATGGGATCACCAATACCTTTCTAGATGGGAGTATAGATGTTAATATACATTGTGGTGACTCTATAATTATTTATCCATGGCATTTATAATTTGGAGTTAGGGTTTTGTGCCTAAATCCCTGTCATTGCTGATGTTGTCTTCATGTTTTTAAAAAATAGTAGAATGTGGAAATAAATGTACCCATGTCTCTCCATCATATATGGAGTGACTTATATATATAGAAAACTAATATATTCCAATTATATATCTATGGAAGAAATGTATTTTTTTATCTTATCCTCCATTTATCACGATGATATGCCAACAAAAATTAGGTTCAAGGAAGAAATATAGGTCTACCCTCTATTTTTAGACGGGATCTACATTCTTTCTTCTCTTGGATTCTCCATGATGCGTTGATGTGATTGATGGATATGTGTATATATGTGTCCATACTCATGGTTTTATACCATTCATAGCTTGATATATTACTTGGATTATCTCGAACTGATTCAATATGATTGTCTACAATGAGAATGTTCTTTTACCTACTCATACTTTTCACCCAATTTTTTCTTGTAGATTTAATTGGGGGAGAATAATGGTATGATGATACACCATGAAAACTAGTAACTACCCTTGGAAAATAGTCAAGGATGGCCAAGCCCAAGTGACCAATATTGGAATCTCAAAACTAGTACCCCAGTCATTCTAATGGTATGTGGTAGAATGAAATTAGAATAGTTGACTATAGGTTAGATACCTTTTGTGGGACCCATGTTCTATCTAGATGAGTCATTTAGTTACCTATTGATTATCAACCATGATATAAGGGATGAATTTATTGCATAATTATGAGGATGAGTTTTTAAAATGTTTTGACAAGGAAATTAGTGTTGTACGCTTCTGGACCACCATCCATCATTGAGTGGGTGGGTGGAGGGGCTTCATGAGCTGTAGGTCTTGTCACGTTTCCTCCAATATTGGTATAATAGCATTTCATGCTACACCTAAATGAGCATGATTGAAACTTAGCATTGTAGATGTAGGGTCAGAGACGATGTCCACTTATCGGGTGAAGACACCGAATAAGATGAAAATGTTTAGTTTTGTATAAAGGGAACAATTGATTGGATCTCAGCGAGTTCTAGAAAAAAGTGTGTGCAAACATATGAAAATAAAACAAGAATAACACACCAAATTAACATCTCAATAAATGATCATAAGAATAATTAATTATTTTTGATCCATTTTTTACCATCATTAATTTGATACCTGAAGCATACTGAAATGTGGAATCCATATTTATATTTTTGTTAAGGATTTATGTTGGGTTCTCTATTTTTTATTCCCACCATGTTCTATAGCAGTGATCATTTAGTGAAAATGTGGACATTCTATCCACAGGTAGGTGGTCACTTGGATTTCTCCTAAAAGACTTTAGAAGGCACATGGGATGAGAGGATAGTAGGTTAGGCTCATCACACCATTGGGGAGGGATTTCCTTCTATGGGATAATGTTATTTATTTAAGATGAATTCATGAATAATTTATTTAGTCCAAAAATATAAGACATGTCTCCCTTGTATCATTAATTAATTGGTTTTTCATGTTTTGATATAGGAATAATCATTATGTATCTGAGGTTCTTAATCAATGGAGACATCAATATGAATCGGAGGTTCTCTATCGATGTTACCATTATGTAAGTGAATTATATATTCTTATTCCCTTTATTATCAAGATGATAGTTTTAAGCCACATAATTTTCTAATCAGGAATTTAACATCATCTAGAAAGAAAGAATTTGTATCGATGGTGGGATTATCCCCCTGATATGGGATTCCTAGGAGTCCTCAGGAATGGAATCATAATACACATAGTTTGGTTCCACATAATGGGACACATCATACCTTTTATGATCATGTGATGATGAACAAACTATACATTTTAATTACCTGTTTCAGGGATGTCTAGGAGACTGATGCATAGTCAACAGATGGGGTGGGTCTTACACTAAAGTATGATGAATGAACTGAGATGGTATGTGTTCTCCCATGTGGGGGAATAATATTAATGAGAATGTACTCCAACATGGATAGTGTTGAATGATAGTCGAATGGAATATATCCCTTTGAGTTGGATATGACCTGCCATGGGATGTATTACATATAACATTATGTTGAATTTGGGTGTTGGGTTTGGAACATTGGGTGGTATCCTATTTATCCTATTTATTCATGAATCAAAACCCACATAGTTGGGAATATTGGTTATTAAACCTATTCAAGAGGCCTTTCGGTTTATATGATAGGGGATTATAATGAATGAGATGCCTATAGATTTGTAACCTAAGGATTTCATGGTCATCAATAACCTCTAATCCCACATGATTGATTCTTAGTGTATGAAACAAGGGGAAATTGAACATATGTAAATGCACATAATCTACATCCTCCACTAGGGGATGGGGCACATCATACCTTTTATGATCATGTGATGATGAATAAAAAACACATTTTAATGTTGGTGATTACCCCTATGTAGGAGGCCGTATGGTTTATATGATGGGGGCTTATAATGAATGAGATTCCTATAGATTTGTATCCTAAGGATTTCATGGTCACCAATAACCTCTAATCCCACATGATTCATTCTTAGTGTAAGAAACAATGGGAAATTTTATGTATGGAAGTGCACATAATCTCCAGGATAGTTGAATATGACCACCATATGTAATATCAGGACCATATTACAATGGGAAATTATTTTTAGGAACATTATAATGGTCCTACATATTTTGTTGGTTATCATTATCCCTTATTTTAAATACGAATATAAGATCAACAGGACATGATTCTTCTATTTGGTTCGATCCTAGATGTATGATAGCATTGGAGGAGGCCTTAGAGTGTTGGTTCAGGAATTAGTCCATCTCGGTATATGTGCTTTGTGAATAGGTTGACAATGAGGGTTTATTAGAAAGTTCAAGAAGGGACCAAGATGTTGTCAAATGCTATTAAAAAGGACACTAAGGATAATGGGACCCATACAACGTATTACTATATATTTAAAAGGGTGTACTATAAAGAATACATCCACATGTTATTCATAGAATAGTGGTCTATATTGGTGTTCTCTATCGGGACAGGTGTTACACAATGGACTCTTTTCTATACAGACATCTAATTTTTCTATGCGGGACTCCTTTTTTTCATTTTGATATATAGTACATGATTACCTTCATGAATTGATTTTTTGATCTTTTACACACATCGTATCTCCCACTCAAAAATTTCACCAATGGGAAATCCTCTAGCCCCATCATTCCATGTATGAGAGTTTTATAAGGGTATAGATAAAACTACTCAGCTATCACCCTTGAATAATTTTTGTTTGTGGGTTGACACCCATCCTCGCTATGGGAAAAGTTATTTTCATGTTCAATAGTGTAATGTGCCACTCCACAAATAGTGTTTTTAATTGGGGGAGATGCCTCTCTATCCAAAAAATCATTTATTGGGGAAAAAGGAATTCCCGACATAGAAAAAATTCAATTTCAATGGACAAAAGGAAGCTACCTCCTTTGGAAAACAAATATTCATTTTCTATATAAAAAGGAAGACACCTCACACTAAAATGGAAAATCCATTTGAGGGGTGAAAAATGATGACGCTTCATGCAAATAATGAAAATACATTTGAAAGGGGAAAAAGGGAGGTGAATTCGCTTAAAAATAAAATCCCTTTTCTTAGAGGAAATGTAAGATGTCTCACCCCAAACATGAACATTCATTTTTAGGGGGTTATGTAGGAGGCACATCAAAGAGGTGATATGGGGACTAGTGAATCATATAGTGTGAATGTTATTCAGTTGATGGGGGTCGTTTTTTACACATTGTAATAATAAATTTTAATCTCCTTGGAATTGCTGGATAGATTTTAATCCAAATATTCCAAAATCCATAAAGCCTTCTAATCATCCATGGGAACTTCTCATTATTAAAAAATAATGAATTAGTATTTTTTTTATTCAGTTTTATGAAGCACTACTCTACCCCCTTTATCTATTTTGATTATAAACGCTGATTACTATAGTCTATTCTAAAATTTATACACCTATATTTTATATTATCGATATAATCATATAAATCTAAAACCATTATATGTGACTCTAAATTAACTATAAAGGGAGTTCATTTTTTAATTAAATTTCAATTTTTTTTTGAAATAATTGAAATTTTTTAAAATGTATCTCCTTATTTTTTATTGGTTATCACATCAACTCCAATAGGGAGATATTCCCTAAATCCCTTATATCACAATGTAATACATGGTTATATCATATAGCCATATCAAGTGGGTCATCACATATTAAATCAAAATATGCGATTCATGGATATTTATATAATTCCCTTTATAATCCAAATGATAAGTGTTATTATATAGGTATTTTTTATATATGAACATGTCTACAAGTAATCAATTTATAAGATGAATTATGTGGATAATAAGATTTTTATTTATAAGATTAATTCATGCTTCACTAACTATTCTAATGAGTTGAAAACACCTATATTAAAATGAATGTTTTGTTTGAGAAAATTCATATAGTCTCATTAAATTTCCATAACAGCAATAAAAAAAGGCATACAAAGTGTGGATAGTGTTCCATATTACCCAATAATTTATCATATTATTGAGTAATGTAACGTCCCGGACCATGGTTCCATGCAACGGGTGCCCCGAGCCCGGTTCGCCACATGACCACAAGCACATTTCCCCAAACGCTAGAGGCTGCCGACTAGCAGCGAGGGCCCAGGTCTAATAGTGGGGAAACTATGCCCTCATTTGTCAAAGTGTAGTGCAGTGGAATACCAAAATAAACATACAACAAACAACATAAGTAGTAAACATACACAATTGAAATAACTAAAGGATTTTATATAACCAAAATTATATGAGTGATGATGCTATATGTTTCAAGTTCTGTGAAAATAGCCCGAACATGTTATACATCAATACAGTACAGCAGAAAACAGAGCACAACAAAACAAGAAAAACAGCTAGCAGCAGCATCGCGAACCTAGGCTCGGTCCTATGCCCTCCTACTCCTCAGCAACAGTCAAGTACCTGAATAGGGACTCTTGCCCCTATCGACACATAAAGCAACGTAATCTATTTAGGCCGAAAAGAATGACCCAAACAGGGTGTGAAAAATATATCTCTGTAGGCACCCACCAAAGGCACGTGCCCAACTGCGTGTAAGCATGCAATGACAGTGTACAATAGTAAAATTCAATAAAGTAAGCAGTACTCAAAAGTTACTAATTACCAGTTATATTTCCATTTCATTATCCATTTAATCCATTTAAATATTAGAAACCACCACAGTGCATTTCTATGTAAGTAGTCCACGTCCTCAGACAAACAAAACCATACCCTCAGGTAAGTAGAATCCAACCCGTAGGTATAGCCCTCAGGCATAACAGAAGTTGCCCTCAGGCATAGTAACTGTCGCCCTCAGGCACAGAAGTCAAGCCCTCAGGCACGAAAGGTTGCCCTCAGGCAAAAATAAATGTATCCCTCAGGCTAAATAGTGCATTTCCGTCAGGCTAATCACAACAATGCCCTCAGGGTAAATACAAAAACGCCCTCAGGCTAAACAGGTAACCGGGCCATTCCCAACAGGTAAACAAGCAGTAACAACCAATTCCTATCAAGGAAATTCTACAATTACAACTTTTAAGGCATACCCTTAGGTATCCTGGCCAAATGGCTAAACAGAGAAACACACCCCAAGGGTGGTTCCAGATCCAAGAAACGATCCCAACCAGCATTTTATTATCATAATTAAATACCTAATCAATTCTAGGTATTAAATATAGAAACTGCCTCAGCAACACGACACCCAAACATGGGTTCGTGGCACAAAAATGCACAAAACACACAGCAGTTGGAAAAATAAACACAAAGCCACCTACCTTATACGTCAACGAGCGTTATAATCGAACTCCGATTACAGAAACTCCCATGAATGGCGTTGATTTGATGAAGAAAAAAACTCATTCAAACTTAAATAACTTACGTTAGGAGAAGAATTGGAAAGAACAGTACCAGGAGAGGAGAGGGCTTACCCGTGCGGTTCCAATGAAATCGTTTGAAGCCGAATTGGATTCCAGACGATCGCCCAGTGGATCTTCAAATCTCCGGCCTCCTCCTATGGCTCCAAAATGGCTCAAGTGCCTCCTCTCCCAAATGAGGAGGCTAATGACTATTTTAAGCTGAAAACAACAACGTACACGGTGTGTACTTCCAAGTACACGGCGTGTACTCCCTTCATTTAACTATTCCTCTGGTGGCACCGCCACACTATTCATCTGTCGACATGAGAACACAACATGTACTCTTAAGTACACGATGTGTACTGCCACCTAGCTAGTGGCGACGCCATCGCCTTACTTTTTAAGCATGCCGACTGACTACACAGCGTGTAAGGTACCCATACACGGCGTGTAGTCGGTTCCTACACCCTTCATCGTCAGCATGGCTATATGCCCCATGTACTCCTCCCAACACGGCCAAAAGTACACGACATGTACTTCCAAAATTCTAGATTTTTCCCCATTTTCAATATTTTCTCAAAAACACTTAAGGAAAAGGAAACAAGATGAAGCCCGTACCTCAAAATTAAGAACCAGGTTCTTACAAACTTCCCCACTTATATAAATTCGTCCCTGAATTGTACTTCTCAGTCTGGTGAAGAATAAGCTCAGAACAGCTCTGGCCACTGATCACATACGTCGGCCTCCCGCTCCCAAGTCTCATCCTGCAGTCGGCCATGCTGCCATAGCACCCATACGAGATGAAATGACCGGCCTCGGAGAACCTTCGTGCTCCTGTCAATGATACGGATCGGATGCTCCTCAAAGGACGCATCAGGCTGAAGCTCAACCTCCTCTGGCTGAAAGGTTTGATATGGGTCTGAATGGTAGCGATGCAATTAAGACACGTGGAAGACGTCGTGCATGGCTCAGTTCTGCTGCAGTAACTACAAATGATAGGCAACCATCCTAACTCTCTCCATAATCTCGAATGGACCCACATACCTCAGTGAAAGCTTGCCCAGTCTCCTGATCCATTTCTGTCCCAGCCTCGGTGAAACATGCAAGAAAACCTGATCTCCGACCACGAACTCCAAAGGGAATCTGTGGCGATCAGCATAATACTTCTGACGGGACATTGCGGGAGCCATCCACTTTCGAATCAACTGGACCTACTCAGATGTCTCCTGCACGAGCTATGGGCCCAGTAAAGCTGCCTCAACTGCCTCTGACCAGCAAAAAGATGATCGGAATGGCCTACCATATAATGCCTCATATTGTTCCATCTCAATAGTCATTCGAAAAATATTTTTATAGGCAAACTTGACTAAGGGTATATGCTTCTCCCCAGAGCCCCCAAAGTCTAGGACGCAAGCGCACAGCATGTCTAGCACCTATATCACAAGCTCTGTCTGGCCATCTGTCTGAGGGTGGTATGCTATGCTCAAAAGCACCTGTATACCGATCACCCTATGAAAACTCTTCCAGAAACGAGACGTAAAGAGGGTTTCCCTATCTGAAATTATAGAATAAGGGACCCAATGAACACGTATGATCTCTCGGATATACAGCCTTCCGAGCTCATCCACACCGAAGGTCTCCTTGATCGGCAAGAAGTGAGCTACCTTCGTGAGCCTATCCACAACAACCCACACAACGTCATTGCCTCGAGGTGACCTCGGCAATCCCGTCATGAAATCCATATTGACAACATCCCACTTCCACTATGGAATGGGAAACTACTGTAACTACCTAGCTGGCCTCTGATGCTCTGCCTTCACCTTCTGATAGGTGGAACATCTCATAACAAAACCAGATATCACTCTCTTCAAACCCGGCCACCAGTACTGGCGCCTCATGTCACAGTACATCTTGGTAACCCCGGGATGAACTGCCCAAGCTGAAGCATGAAACTCCCGCATCATCTCCTCGCCTATATCCCATGGAACCCATACACATCCACGGAAATGAAAACCCTCATCATCACCTATCGTCCAACCGGGAGGAGGGTCCTCACTTGCCACCGACTCCCGTAGAACTAGGCCTTCTGAATCCGATAGATGCCTCATCCTCACTCTGACCAGGAGGGTAGAATTCATAGATAACGCGGAATGATAAGTCTGCCCCTGACTGTCATGCACCTCCAGATGCATCTCAAAGAACAAATCCATAAGCTGCCACTCACCACTGGCCTACTGCACTGTCTGTATTTGAGTCTTCCATCTCAGTGCATCAGCTACTGCATTACCTTTACCAGGTGTATAGGAAAGCGTAAAATCGAAGGATTGTAGGTACTTGACCCACCTTCTCTGACTCAGATTCAGTTCATGCTGAGTAAAGATATTCATGAGGCTTTTTTGGTCGGTGAAAACCACAAAATTCTCTGCCAACAGATAGTGTCCCCAACAGCATAACGCATGCACAACTGCAGCCAACTCGAGACCATGAGTCGGGTAATTCCTCTCATGTGGCCTCAACTGCCGAGACCCATACGGAACAACTCGGTCGCCCTGCATCAAAACTGCTCCCATCCCAATCCCTGATGCATCATAGTAAACTGTATAGCTCTTCCCCTGCTCTGGGAGTATCAGGATCGGTGCAGATGTAAACCTTCCCTTTAGGTCCTAAAAAGCTGTCTCGCAAGCTTCTGGCCAAACGAACTTCACACCCTTCTCAGTCAGACCTATCAATGGTGCTTCTAAGAGGGATAAGTCCTGTATGAAGCATCTATAGTAACAAGCCAGCCCTAAGAAAATCTGTATCTCAAACACGTTCTTAGGATGCTCCCAAGAAACTACTTCTCTCACCTTCTTTGGGTCCACTGCAACTCCTTGCTCTGAGATGATATGACCTAGGAAGTGAATCTGGTCCATCCAAAATTTCCACTTCTAGAGCTTAGCATATGGGCAATGCTCTCTCAGTGTTTTCAATACGATCTCAAGATGGGTGGCATGGTCGTGTCGAGAGTGATAGTACACCAAGATGTCATCCATGAATACTACCACAAATTAATCAAGATATGGATGGAACACACGATTCATCAGAGACATGAAAACTGCTGGCGCGTTCGTGAGTCTGAACGGCATAACCGTGTACTCATATAGACCATACCTACTCATGGAAGCTGTGAGAGGTATATCTGAAGGTCACATGCAAATATGATGATATCCTAATATCAAGTCAATCTTCGAGAACACTCATCCTCCACGAAGCTGATCAAACAGATCATCTATCCTCAGCAAGGGATATCGGTTCTTAACCGTCAACTGGTTCAGCTTCCGATAATCCACGCAAAGTATGAGGGTACTGTCTGCCTTTTTCGCAAAAAAGACCGGAGAACCCCAAGGAGAAGTACGGGGTCGGATAAAACCCTTCACCTGTAGCTCCTCCAACTGCCTCTTGAGCTCCCCCAACTCAGGAGTGTCCATCCTATAAGGAGGAATGGACACTGGTGCTGCTACTGGAACTCGCTCGATAGAGAAATCCACCTCTCACACCAGAGGTAGACCTGAAAATTCGTCTGGGAAAACTTCCCGGAAACGATCAACAACTGGAGGGAAATCCGTCTGACAAGTCCCCTGGTCATCCAGATATAAGCACACAATCTGGGATGTGACTCCACCTCGCCCATGATGCTCTGGTCCGGCTCGACTCGCCCGAACATCCCACTCGCCCTTGCATAGAAACTCCCCACCCTCTGGTGATGTGAAACACACCCTGCGACAATAGAAGTCTACGAAGGCTCGAAAGGGAACCAACCAGTCCATCCCGAGAATGAAATCATAGCTCGTCATCTGCAGGACATCGAGGTCCCAAAGGAAGTGACACCCACCAATCTCAAGGGGGCACTCCTTTCACTGATGCACACCAACCATCCTAGTCCCCAAAGGAGTGTCTAGAATCAAGATATTAGAAGAAGTAGAAACACCGAGACCAAGGCTCTCCACAATGGGTAAAGATATAAAACTATGTGTAGCACCCGTATCAAAAAGTACTGAAGACAAGATAGAAGCTACTAGAACAATACTTCTGACTGTAGAAGGTCCAAAATCCTGGTCATACTGGGTATGTTGCACTGCATATGCCTGCCCAGTGCTGTGGCCCTGCGACACAGCCTGGATACCCTCAGCTGTCCCGCCTTGCTACCTCTGCGATCCTGGTGTCTGGCTACCATGGCCACAACCACCATCTTTTCCTACACGCCCTGATGTGTTCCAGTTCCCGGACTGGTAAGAAGCCAGTGGTCCTGCTCCCACACGTGGAGTCTGCACATAACCCCTCTCACTAGCCACTGGTAGAAACGCCCTGCAAAAGCGTTGCAGATGACCCATCTTGCCGCAAGCTCAACACTCCACTGGGTCTCGTGGACACTGTGGCCTCTTTTTCACCTCTCTACCACATTGGTAGCACCTGACCGGTCCACCTGAAGAAGCTTCCTAGATGGTAATGCCGCCCTAAGATATTTCCATCCGTCTCTTTCTCTTTCCAGCAGAAATAGTACCAGTAACTGGTGCTAAACTTCCCTGGCCCACACCACTTGATTCCTGCAGGTTCCTCACTATAATCAATGCCTGGTTCACAATCGCCTGTATAGTTTGCAACATGAAAACATTCACCATTGCTCGGATGTCATACCGAAGACCATCCTCAAAACGTCTTTCTCTCAACGTCTCGTCACCCACCATCACAGGTGCAAAATGCTAAAGCTCTGTAAAATGATCAGAGTAGTCCATCACCCACATAGCACCCTGCTGCAGATTCATGAACTCTCGAGATCTATCTGCCATCAGTGTCTCAGGAAAGAATAATTCATAGAAGACTGCCTGAAAATCTTCCCATGCCATGTCCCTGTGATGCTCTGACTCGGTGGTAACATCCCACCACCTCTTGGCAGAATCACATAGCATATACGTCGCGAGCTTAACCCTCTACCCTGGAGGCGTCTCAAGATGCTCGAAAATAGTGTGCATAGATCCTAGCCATGATTTTCAGCCCGTGGTCCGCCATCCCCTAAAAACATAGGCGGATGCTGCTGCTGAAAGATACATGTCAGCTCGGCTATAGATTTGGCAGCCTGCGGTTCTCCCTGAAAGGTCTGCATGAACCAGAATAAGCCTTCACGGAACTGCGCCTCAACGCCAGTTTCTGGTATAACAGCTGGTGCCGCATCTGGCTCTGCTGGTGGATCAACTGGTAGCCCATGGCCCACCATCTCCGAAGTATAATCTTCGCCACTCTCCTAGAGAACAACTCGCGGTCTTCTATGTGGCATGACACTATAAGTTCAAAACAACGCCTCAAATTCTAGATTATTAAGACCGGAAAGCGAAGGAAACACAAAGGAAACAAGAGGAATAAAGAATTAAAAATTGGTAAAACAATACTACATGATGTGTACAATGACTACACAATGTGTATTGACTTCCTTTCCCCTGCCCGGGTCCTTCTACACGGCTATGCCACACGGATTCTGTTCAACAAAACTACACGATGCGTATAATATCTACATGGAGTGTACTGTGTTATTTTCCAAATGCCTGTGTTGTTTGTGACATGGCCGACTACTCGGCTTTACTTCACATGGTGTGTTACACCCATACATGGTGTGTATAGCACCCCGTTTCCCAGCCACACGGCTAGCTCCTCACTATCTGTCCTCAGACAAGACTATACAGCATGTCCCTAAGGTACACGGATTGTTCAGGGAGAGGTGACACCAGCCTGTGTTGTTAGTTACATGGCCGAGTCCCCAGGTCACACTACATGACATGTCTATAATTGACACAGCATGTTCCTTCAAGGAGTTCACCGACCCATGTTGTTAGTTACACGGTCGGACTCAGGGTCAACACTATACGGCATGTACAAAAACTACATGGTGTGTTTTACCCAAGCCCTTCCCTACCCCATGTCGCCGCCCACACGGTTTGACATCTTATTTGTGTTATAACCAATAACAGTCAATGATCCACCAAATTCTGGTCGATGGGGGCCCATACTCCACAAAAACCAAAGTTTGGCGTCCATCCTATAAACAAGATCAACCAAACAGGAAGGTATTTATCAAGAATATATCACAATAGCATTCTTTCTTAGCACATCAACTATCACAACAACATGCAATTTCTAATGCACCTACATGGCATGGAAAATATGCATGGAATGTGATTTCTAGCATGTGCCTATATGATGCATGAGACGACATACCATCATCTCATCGGGTTGCAACTAAATAGAACCCACAGATGAAATATACAAAGAAAAATCCAAGTGTGTCACCCAACGGTGAAAACATATCAACCGTAAAATTGCAAAATCAAAATAATGCAAAATATGAGGTAGACTGGCTTTTCCCAGTACACGGGTTAGATACGCCCGGGCACAGCTTATTACCAACTACCGTTCTGTCCAATCCCTGACTACAGCTCCAAATAGTAAGTCAAATAAAAGAAACTCCTCTGATACCACTTTGTAACGTCCCGGACCCGGGTGCCACACAACAGGTGCCCCGATCCCGGTTCGCCACGTGACCTCAAACGCATTTCCCCGAACGCCAGAGGCTGCCGACTTGCAGCGAGGACCCAGGTCTGATAGTGGGGAAACTATGCCCTCATTTGTCAAAGTGTATCACAATGGAATACCAAAATAAACATACAACAAACGGCTGAAGCAGTAAACATACACAACTGAAATAACTACAGTAGTGGATATAAGCAACATTATATGAGTGATGATGCTACATGTTTAAAGTTCTAAGAAAACCGGAAGAACATGTTATACATCAATACAATACAACAGAAAACAAAGTATAGAAAAACAAGCAAAATAGCTGGCAGCGGGATCGTGAGCCTAGGCTCAGTCCCATGCCCTCCTACTCCTCAGCAACAGTCAAGTAACTGTATAGGGAATCTTTCCCCTATCTACACCTACAGCAACATAATCTGTTCGAACCGAAATGCATGACCCAAACAGGGTGTGAGAAATATATCTCAGTAGGCACCCACCGAAGGCCCGTGCCCAATTGTGTGTAAGCATGCAACAATAGTGTACAGTAGTAAAATGCAATAAAGTAAGAAGTACTCAAAAGTAACTAATTACTAGTAATATTTCCATTTAATTATGTATTTAATCCATTTAAATATTAGAAACCACCACAGTGCATTTCTAAGTAAACAGTCCACGTCCTCAGACAAACAAAACCTTACCCTCAGGTAAGAAGAATCCAACCCACAGGTATACCCCTCAGGCGTAACAGAAATTGCCCTCAGGCGTAGGAAGTGTCGCCCTCAGGCTCAGAAGTCAAGCCCTCATGCACGAAAGGTTTCCCTCAGGTGAAAATAACAACATCCCTCAGGATAAATAGTGAAGTGCCCTCAGGCTAATCACAACAACGCCCTCAGGCTAAATACAAAAACGCCCTCAGGCTAAACTGGTAACCAGGCCATGACCAACAGGTAAGAAAGCAGTAACAAGTAATTCCCCTCAAGCCAATCCTATAATTACTACTTTGAAGGCATACCCTCGTGTATCCTGGCCAAACGGCTAAACAGAGAAACACACCTCGGGGGTGGTTCTGGATCCAAGCAACAACCCAAAACAGCATTTTATTATCACAATTAAATACCTAATCAATTATAGGTATTAAATATAGTAATTTCCTTAGCCACAGGACACACCAACATGGGTTCGTGGCACAAAAACGCACAAAACACATAGCAGTTTGAAAACAATACACAAAGACACCTACTTTATACGTCAACGAGCATTATACCAGAACGCCGATTCCAAAAACACCCAAGAACGGCGTAGATCTGACGATGAACAAAACTCATTCAAAAGAAAATAACTTATGTTAGGAGAAGAATTGCAAGGAACGGTACCAGGAGAGGTGAGGTCTTACCCGTGCGGTTCCAACGAAATCGTCCGAATCTGAATTGGATTCCAGACGAACACCCGGTGGATCTTCAATGATCTGACCTCCTCCTTTGGCTCCAAAATGGCTCAAGTGCCTCCTTTGCCAAATGAGGAGGCTACTGCCTGTTTTAAGACGAAAAAACAAAGTACACAGCGTGTAAATCCAAGTACACGGTGTGTACTCCCTTCATTTAAATGTTCCTCTGGTGGCACTATCACACTGTTCATCCATCGACATGAGTACACGGCATGTACTCCTGAGTACACGGCGTGTAATGCCGCCCAGCTGGCGGCGACGCCACCGACTTAATATTTAAGCATGCCGACTGACTACACGGCATGTAACGTACCTCTACATGGTGTGTAGTCGGTTCCTACACCCTTCGTCGCCGGCATGGCTACACACCCCGTGTACTCATCCCAACACGGCCAAAAGTACACGGCGTGTAGTTCCAAAATTTAGGATTTTTTCCCATTTTCCGTATTTTCTCAAAAACACTTAAGGAAAATGAAAAACTTGAAGCTCATAACTCAAAATTAAGAACCGGGTTCTTACAAGTAACTTCTTTAATGAACTCTGTTCCTATTCCCAATAAAAATTATATATTACTATATTGTGGGAACGAATGGTGTTGGGACCTTACAGTGGGAGATTTATAATGACCCATGGATACACCATGATGTAAAGAGTCCTTTGGACTCCACTATGACATTTTATTGAAGAATGTGGGATGCAGATAGTGGAGACAGAAGCTCTAGGTCAAAAAGGACTTGAATATTTTTTATTTTATACTTGAATGGTTTTAGTATCAATCATTTTAGATTAGGGGCTTTATAGTTTCTAATTTCTTCTCTATTGTTAAAAAAGAGTCTTTTAATCCTAGAAAACCATTTTGGGGTATCATTGTATTGTAAAATATTTTTATTTAAGAAATCATGTTTAAATTGAATATAATATATAATGTTTTTTTATATTGTATTGGAAAACAAAAAATGTCAATGAATTCAATAAATCACAATCTATATGTTAATTGATATCATAATTTATAAATTTAGTCATTAAAAAAATCATAATATATAATTGGTAGTGACTAAATTAAAAGAATGAAGCATAAACATAAGAGATCATATTATTTAGTTATTTATATAGTATGATGTAACTGTCACAATTTTGAAAAAATAGAGCACTATATCATAGTAATTATATCATGGGATGATGTAAGATACAACTTCATAAATTGATGTGTTACTTTTATAACATCACGTATCATAAGTCATGATAGTATACCTAATATTTTTATTCTCATTTAGGCTTGTGTTAGGGATGGTATATGTTATGAAAGGGAAACAATATGCCTTTATATTCCATGAAAATGTATTTAATTTTACATAGCCAACTACCACGGTGTCACACCTACATTGGAAGAATGACTTATTTCATGTTTCCAAGCCACATATTATTTATGTTTTGGATGACCAACATGTAGTGCTAATCATATAAAGGAATTATTATAAGGACCCAGCCTTAACACAATACTTAATCTTGAACTAAATGAATAATTCACTTTGAGGATCTTTTCGGGTTTATAGTTTTAGAGAATTAGGACTTAACTATTACATCTCAAAAGATTACAAAGTAGACACTTCAACAAAGTTTCCATTTTTTATACAAAACATGAACTCTTTAAAAAAGAGTAATGACAAGTTCCATGTTTAAGGAATCATGACTTTTCCTTGATCCCATCCTTGACCCTATTCCACATTATGTCATGTGAAAACCATTTCAAAAACTTGTGGTGAGCATAAAAAGCTCAGTAAGGGATACACAATGAATTAATACTGTTAGTTTTCCATAACAACAAGTAAACCATGAATACTATAACATCATTAATACTTTTCACCTTTTTGAAGTAGTAAATACTCTTCACTAAATAAAAGTTCATTAATTACCAGTTTTTAACTAAAATACTACCATAAAACCCATGTAAAGAACACATAACATATAAAGGTAACTTGGTACATTAACATACATAAATGGAATAACCATACGGTCTAATTCCACACATATCACTAATTGGAATATCCATACGGACGACTTCCATACCCAAAGCATTAAAGGTTATAATGTAACCACCCATCCTGGTATTCACGGCACCACCCATCATTTGGTTTATCAGGTAACCACCCGTCAAATGTCCAAGTACCATTATAAAATCATAAAACAAATATAATGGATTGAGAAAATTTCCACACATAAAACCCAATATATCACATAAAAATATTAACACAAAAAATCCATTATCAAAAGAATTTTCAATACCAAA
Source organism: Viscum album (assembly GCA_963277665.1). Classification (NCBI taxonomy): domain Eukaryota; kingdom Viridiplantae; phylum Streptophyta; class Magnoliopsida; order Santalales; family Viscaceae; genus Viscum; species Viscum album. The sequence goes on along the minus strand of OY728140.1, from coordinate 28,207,880 downwards.
ATACATAAAAGATTATATGGTATTTATTTTCTTTTAAAAACCTTACGACTTGTTATGGATGCCAAAGATCAAGTAGTACTCGCGTAGGCGGAAAGGTCAATGTCACCATGTACATGAAAAGAAACATTCCTTTTTTCGTTTAGTAAAATGATTTGTTTAAAAATATTCCCTTTGAATGAAATGAAAAGTCAAAGGTGTTTATAAAACATATAAAAAGACTTGTATTAAAACCAAATATGCCTCAATGAATGGAGATTGAGATTAAGTCCCTTACCTTGTGTCCGAGTTGACCCAATCGGTATTTAATCTCCTGAATAATAAACTAAAGTTAATTTATACTTGCATAAGAACATTTTTCATGTTTATTATTCCTTTTATATAACTTATTTCCATGTTATAAACATTATGTAATCATTTAAGTTAATAATATTTGTTTTGTCAATATTTGGTACTTAAGTAAAAAAGGGACTTCTTACAATTACAAGTTGTTCATGTGGTCAAAGGTTCATTACATACAGAATTAGATTAATGATTTTGATATCATATATATATCATATATATCCAGAATATACACGTATTTATAATGGTACATAACATTTATAGGTAAGAAATGAAATGCACCGTTCATGGAGATGGCAAGTCATACGTACGCATGAACGCTGGTTTCATTTCTATTTCATATTTAATGGAATTAAATCACAATGATATAAAGGTTAATTATAATTCCAGTATAATATCTTATATTATATTATTAACTCCATCCTTTATACATCCCACATATGGCATTAACGATTCAAATCTCATTGAGGGGCGGTAGTCCGCACATTCAAAAATAAAATTATCGTGTTTATCCATTATGTAAATCATAAAGGTATTACATAAATGAAAAATACAGAATCATAAAGAAAACATAAACATAATATATATCATATATAAATATAGTGACATCTTAATGGCCTCCATGAAAGGAGTTAAGAGCAGATTGAACAATTACCGTTTCGTGAGGCAGTAATTCACCATCCACAGAAACAGTATGTTCTTTAACCATTAGACAGAGGTGTGTGTATGTGTTGTTCGAATCCTTCTCATAACAACATCCTAGTATATTGAAGATATTTTTTTCTGTTACAAAATAATGGAATAAAAATAGTTTAGGGGGTTCGAGAAGCAACATAAAACAAAAGAACATAAAAGAAGACATTACCTTTAAATCGGGTAACTATTCTTGGTTTGAACCAAAATGGTTTTTTGAAGTGCTTTCTGAATAAGGAAAGGCTTCTAGAAATATGAGAGTTATATTGGGAGATTGTTTGAGTAGAGGATGGAAGAGCCAAAGGGCATGAGATGTGTGAGTAAGGGGGTAGAGGTGGGGGCCTTTTATAAGAGGGAGGAGGGGCACTCTTGGAAAGTCACGAAATGTTACTTTATTATGAAATTATTTTCTGTTTTTAAGGGTCCCAAAATGATATATATCGAGGATAGGATGATAAGGGTTCGAAATCGTATCATATAATAGGTTTTACATGTGTTTAAGTCTTATATTTTACATTATCTATTCATTTTATTTAAATCATTTATTAATGAGGTAATCACTGAATCATCAAGGTGTCATAAATAAATTTATTTATTTAATGTCTTAAAATTATAAAAAAATTACCATGTTGTAGGAAATATTTTTATCTTTTTAATTTATTTTTATAGTAAAAAATATAACTTGTATAACCCCATGTAAAAATTGTTTTAGTAAAACAATACAAGTTTGTGATATTTTTATTTTTACTTTAAATAAATGTTATTAATGTCATTATCATACCCAAGTGGCTCCATGGGGTCCCATAAATTTACCCATGGATTTTCTTGGTCATACATGACTCATCCAAAAAGTGTAGGACACGTGTCAAGGTGATTTCATATTATTATAACATTATTTTTACCTTAAAGTACACTAAATACCTTTAATCGCGATTAATAAAAATTAAAAGTTATTATTCACCAAAAAATTATTTTCACCCCATTGAACAACATTTTACTTACTAATGATAACCATGTATGTTGGATTTTTGAAATTGAATTCACAAAAGTGGTAATGTTTTGTTTAAAAGAAAAATTCAGTTTTTTAGCTACCAGTTAGTTGTTTCACTATTCATCAAAAATTGACGTTTTTCAGAAAAATACCAAAAATTCACCCTAAGCTATATTTGATGTAAAAAATTCCAAAATGGTTTCTATTTTACAAAATTCAAAACATATATGTTCCATGAATTAATTTAATAATTAATTCCCATTGTCAAAACAAATAGCTTGTTTTTAAGAAACAATATATATCAAAAGATTGATACTTGTTTAAGTCAAATTTCATATTGAAATTAATTCCAGTGACCACCATTAGATTAAATGGTAAAAATATATTCTAATTTCACTTTAAATCCAATTAAAAGGATAATATAATCATATAAATAAGTTAGATTAAAATGAGGTTTTGAATTAAAATACATCATTTTTCACATATTCATTAAAAATGAACTTTATCTGAAAAATAACTAAAAACATACACAATGTAAATTTTGATGTCCTGATTCTAAAGAAAGATTTTATTTGGTCCAATATAATGTATAAGAGTGAACAAGACTATTTTTAAAGAGGTTTCACCATCAAAAGTTGATAAATAAACCTTTTAGTGAATATTATATTATCTATGCCTAAAATTGAATTCTTTTCTTATTTTAAGCCTTTATCCTTTATTGGATAAATGGAAAAACATTTATCAAACATATATGATCATATTTTAGTTATTTATATTCATTCCCGCTAATACAATGGCTACATGTTAACTAAAATTTTAAATAATTTTATAATATTATTAGTGTGGAAACTAATATTTCAAAGAAACTCGTTGTTGCGTATCAGGTACACTATGGAACATAGAAACCCCAATAATGTAAAATTAATATTTAATACAAAAATATTTTTAAATCTGAAAATGTATTATTCTTTATTAACCTGGGATGTTACACCCCCCCCCCCCTTTTAGGAAATGTGTCCTTGCAATTTTATTCACTTATCAAAATAAGTGGGGGTATTTATCCCTCATAACATTTTCAGATTCCCACGTTGCCTCTTCCACCATATAGTTTTCCCATAAAACCTTCACTTTATAAATTACCTTATTTCTAAACACTTGCACTCTTCAGCCAATAATCTGGATTGGTTGTTATCCATAAGAGAGATTCTCTTCCAACTGAACTACCTCTGGGCTCAAAACATGAGATAGATCTAGAATATACTTTCTCAAAATCGAAACATGAAAAAAAAATTGTGTACCTGGTATAAACATGGATGTAAAGACACTCTATATGCAACTGATCCAACATTCTCCAATATTTTATAAGGTCCAATGGAACTCAGACACTTCTTTCCTTCCTTACCAAAATGAATCAAACTTTTCCATGGAGAAACATTGAGAAAAACATGATCACCTACCTCGAATGATAGATCCTTCCTCCGGTTATCCGCATATCTTTTCTGTCTGCTCTGAGCAGTTCTCTTGTGCTTATGAATCAACTGAACTTTTTCTACCATCTCTTCTACCAATTCTGGTCCCATCAGCTTCCATTCCCCTACTTCATCCCAAAAAGCTGGAGTTCGACAATGTTTACCATATAATTCCTCAAACAGATCCATCTATATACTAGAATGAAAGCTGTTATTATAATAAAATTCAACCAAAGAAAGATGTTGGTCCCAACTTCCTTGTTAATCCATCCTGCAAGCACGTGATATATCAACAAAGGATTGAATTGTTCATTCTGGTTGCCCATCTAATTGTGGACGAAAATCTCTACTAAATTTTAATTTGGTACCCAAAAACTTTTGAAGGCCATTCCAAAAGTTAGAAGTAAACCTGGGATCATGATCAGATACAATTGAGAGGGGAACACCTTATAACCTGACTATCTCATTAATATACAATCGAGAAAGTTGATCTAGGGATAATGTATCTCAAATAGGAAGGAAATGAGAAGATTTAGTCAATCGATCAACAATAACCCAGATTGCATTATTACATTGAGATGTCTTTGGTAATCCCACAATGAAGTCCATGGATATATTTTCCAATTTCCACATTGGCACTGATAATGACTGAAGATTCCCTTTCGTTAACTTCTTGTCTACTTTAACCTACTGACAAGCCAAACACATCACAGTAAAATCAGCAATATCATTTTTCATTCCATTACAGTAGTAATTTTCCCGTAGATCCATGTACATCATAGTACTGCAAGGATGAACTGAAAACGGGGAACATTGGGACTCACATAACAACTCATTATTCAACTTTGAATCAAAAGGCACACATAATCTCTTCCCAAACCTCATAATACAATCATTATCAATAAAAAATTTAGGCAACATACCCTTCTGAACCATCTCTACCTTTTTCTACAACCCACTGTCTTTATTTTGTGCTTGCTTAATTCTGTCTGATAGAGATCATCTCACTGACACCTGAAACACAACTGAAGAACTTCATACACCAACAAATTATATGCCAAATTTCATCAAATCAAAATACAAAGGATCTCCTTCAAAACATAGAATGGTTAATGAAGAATTACATTTCGACTCAAAGCATCATCCACTTTATTTGCTTTTCCTGGATGGTAATGAATTGTACAATCGTAATCCTTGATTAATTCGAGCCATCTCCTCTGTCTCATGTTCAATTCTATCTGAGTGAATATATAATTTAAACTTTTGTGATCAGTATATACTTCACACTTTACTCTATACTAATGATGCCTCCAAATTTTTAGAGCAAAAACAACAACAACTAATTCCAAATCATGTGTAGGGTAATTTAACTCATGATTTTTCAACTGACGTGAAGCATAAGTAATTACCTGATCATTCTGCATAAGGAAACAACCATGTCCCTTCAACAAAGTATCACTTTAGATAACAAACTCACCATTTCAGGAAGGAAGTGCCAAAACTAGAGCATTCACCTATCTTCTTTTCAATTCCTGAAAACAATCATCACATTATTTTTTCCAGATGAACATAACACATTTTCGAGTTAACATAGTCATTGGACTAGAAAACCAGGAAAAATATTCAAAAAACCTCTGGTAATGACCTGAAAAAACATGGAAACTATAGATCTCGGTTATATTTTTAGGTCATGGCCTTTATTCAATAACTTTTGTTTTAACAGGACCAATAGTTATGACATTTTTTGAAACAATGTGACCAAGGAATGGAATTTGATGTAACAAAAACTCACACTTTCTAAATTTTCCATACATTTTCTTTTCATTAATGTTTTGTAAGATAACCCTTAAGTGACTTTCAAGCTCCTATTTAATTTTTGAAAACACCAAAATATCATCAATGAACACAACCACAGACATATCCAAGAACTGATGGAAAATTATATTCATTAGATCCAGGAATACAGCAGGTGAATTGGTTAACCCAAAAGGAATAACAACAAAATTCACAATGGACATATCTATTACGAAACACAGTCTTCAGAATATATGCTTCCTTTATGTTCAACTGATGGTACCCCAACCAGAAGTCAATAATTGAAAAATACTGAGCTCCCTGGAGCGGATCTAACAAATCATCTATATGAGGCAAAGGATAATTCTTCTTAATAGTGATGTTATTAAATGCTCTATAATCAATGCAATGTCTCATTGAACCATCTTTCTTATTAACCAGCATGACAGGAGAACCCTATGGAAACCCTGCTTTTTATTACAACTTAAACATGATTTATTACATAAAACATCACTTGATACAACAATAAAGATTGAGAGTTTTAGTGTCTCTGGGGCTTAGGATCATTACATGAAAACTTGAAACACGAAATACAACATCTTTATTGAAAAATTCATTTACATGACCACTAAATTTTCTCGTACTTAGAATTGCATGGGACCACCTGAGGACATGCATAAGAAACTGGTGAGCTATAAAGCCCAGTAAGGGAATACACATGGAATAAGATGAGGATTACAATTCATGTTATACATTATGAATATCAATAGAGCACAAGAGAAACATTAACATAAAGTAATGATAAATCATGATAATCATATCATGGAAGTGTGGAAACAACACTTAACATGGAATTAGCATGAGCCAAGACTCAATGCACATAGAGAATGAGTAAATCCTCATTTCACATAAAGCACGTGTATCCCATCATTGCACTTGAATTAGCATGAGTCAACAATCATTTCACATGATGTATCATGATACTATACATTACCCAATGCATTGGAGCGCTATAAGGGTGCACCCTTCTTAAACAATTCATTTCATGCATTAGTGTGACATATGGTTCAAAAAACATTAATTCATAAAACATAATCATGTATTCCATGATAAAGGAATGTGGAATTAATACATGAAACTTTATAATCAATAAGTAAATGTGAATAAAGGTGAATACCTATGATGGATAAATGTGAATGGTATTCACTACACAATGACATTGGCTTAGAAAATTGGTGCAATTTCGGCAGCGTAATGGCATGACATAAGAATTCATAAAAACGGTTGATGGGAGAGAAAGTGGTGTCTCATCATATTTACATGAAATGTATGGTAATGGGGTCATATAGATACATTTCCAAATAATTTTAATGTAATTTATAATCAGGATAAAAAAGTATAGCTTGAATGTAAAAGAGGAGAGAGAAGTTCCTATCGGAATTTCGGCATTGTAACGGGTGTACATGGGAGGCATTTATTGAGAGAGAAAGGGGGTCTCCCATCATTAAAAAAATAAGAGGGCAATATTGGGGAGGAGTGAAATCATACCCCAACATTGATAATTTAAATTAAAAGTGAAAAACAACTTAATGAAAAATAGACAAAAACGAGAAAGGAAGAAAAGACCCTTACTTGGAAGTGTGCTTCCAAAGGCTTGAGAGAGGCTTTTGAGAGGCTTCATGGGAGATTGGGGAACCTTGGGAGGATTATAGAGAGAGTAGAGTAGAGGTTGGATAAACTCCAAAGGTTTTTAGTGAGTAGGAAGTGGGAGCTTGTGTGGGATTAAATCAGAAAGGTGAGGGAATTCTTTATTATTTAGGTTTGGGACCCCTTATATTAAATTAATCCAAAACACAAACCATACCATGGTTTTTTCCCATGGGTTTTGTCAAAAGGAATAAAAAAACAATATTTTATAAGGCCAGAGTCCGAACTTCTTAAAATAATATGGTTTCTTATGTGGAGGTTAGTCACAATCTCATGTAAAATATTTTAAAAAGACAATATGTTCAATAAGTCTCGAGGGGTCCATTAATGCTTTTAAAAGTAGGTAAAACAAACCCAAAATCATATTATTTTAATGGTAAAACATATATTGTCTGAACATAAAGCTTATAGTATTTTATTACATCACTATTGGGTCATTATGATGTCATAAGACACATTATATATTTAAATGGTATTTAATTTTGACCCAAACATTTGTCTATCTCAGAAAATTATGAAAAATTCACTGTTGGATAATTTAGAAATCCTGATTCAAGAAATAACATTTATTTTATCTAAATAATTTCCTAAATATGTTATTTTTCACTTTTAGAATAAAAAACGAAATTTATTGAAAATTCACGGGTTTTGACAGAAATGGCTTTCAAACCTTAATAAAAATTATAATTGCATTCATAAAATTATAAGATCATATATATTTAATAAAAATTAATTTAATAAAAATAATAATATTTTATTAAAATATTATTTAATTCAAAAATCCCTTAATTTAATAAAATACAATTCTTAATTAAATAATAACTAAAAATACTATTTGTACTTTAAAAACTATTTACAATGAATCGATAATGACAAGAAGGTGTATTTATTATTATGTAAAGAAATAATATACATGAACATAGTACTAGAAATTTGTTACATAACCCCTTAAAACAGCCATATAAGACCTTAGGGTAAGGTGTGCGATGGTGACAGACTCTTGGGGGGGCTTGGATAACAACGCTCGAGTGGTAATTTATATCATCTTCCACTTCTCTCGTAGATGGTCCTGTTCGAGCATGACATGGTGAATCTCAGCTTGGGCTTGGTCAAGAGAGAAGCCCAAGGATTCCACCTCTTTTCCGAGCTCCGAAAAATGGGATTCGTATGTAGCAATTCTACGGGATGAGGCCATCGCTTCTTTTGTCTGAGTAAATTTGATTCGTAAAATCCCTATATTTATACTAATCATGTGATAACTGTTTAACAGCTATATTAGAAATGGTTAAAATTATTATCATAAAACAAAAGAAGTTGACATCTTACATAAACATAAAGAGACATTAAATTAGATCAGTAGGGATTTCCATTAATGAAACATTGGGTCGTTATAATATTCCCCCCTTAAAAAAATTTCTCCCTCGAAATTTTCCTTTTCCCACACTAAAACAGATGTGGGTAACTCAGCTTCATCTTTTCCTTGGATTCCCAAGTCTCTTCCTCAGACTTGTGGTTTCTCCACAACACCTTGACAAGGAGAATTTTCTTATTTCATAGAACGTTTTCTCTACGATCTAAGATCTTCACTGGTTGCTTCTCATAAGAGAGATCATCTTCCAATTGTACCACCTTAGAAGAGAGTACATGTTAAGGGCCCGGTATGTACTTCCTTAATAGTGATACATGAAAGACATCATGTACTTTTGCCATGGTAGGTGGAAGTGCTAGTCGATAGGCCACTGCCCCAACACGATCAAGAATCTCAAAGGGGCGATGTACCTTGGACATAAGTTACCTTTCTTTCCAAACCTCATGACCTTCATCCATAGATATATGCATAGAAACACCATGTCTCTAACTTTAAACTCATGGTCTCATGGTCGGTTATATGAATAACTCTTCTATCGACTCTGGGCAGCCTTGATATGATTCTGAATGGTTTTCACCTTCTCCACCATTTCTTCGACCATTTCTGGTCCAAGGAGCTTGTGTTCACTGACCTCATCCCAACATACTCATGTTCTGCACCTTTTCCCATACAGGGCTTCATATGGAGCCATTTGGATGCTTGAGTGGAAACTGTTATTATAAGAGAACTGAACAATAGGAATATGTTGATCACATCTTCCTTTAAAGTCCATGGAGCATCCTCTCAACATGTCGTCAAGTGTTTGGATAGTCTGCTCTGATTGGCCATCAGTTTGAGGATGAAAGTCCATACTGAAGTTCAGTTCAGTATTTAGAGCATGTTGAAGTCTCTTCCAAAACATAGAGGTGATTCTTGGATCTCATCCAGACACAATAGATAGTGGTATTCCAAGAAACCTTACCACATCCCTGATATATAGTTGTTCCTGTTGATACAATGATAAATCATGTCAAATAGAAATGAAGTGTGCAGTCTATGTAAGATGATCCACCACAACCCAGATTGCATTGATCCCTTTATTTGTCCTCGGAAGTCCAGTGACAAAGTCCATGGTGATGTTCTCCCATTTCCATTCTAGTATGGGAGATGGTTGCATCAGCCTCTTAGACTTCTGCCTCTTTTCCTTCACTTGCTGGAACACCAGGAACATTGATGTATATTCAGTGATCTCCTTCTTCAAATTATCCCACCAAAATTTTTCTCAAAGATCATGATACATCTTTATGCTCCCTATGTGAATAGAGAAATTTTAACTATGTGCATCATCCAAAAGTTCCTTCTTCATCTCTGGACTCGATGGAACACGTAGTCTTTTCCCAAATCACACAATTCCTTATTCATTATCATTAAACTCTGAGGATTTCCCCTTTTTGATAGCTTCCACTTTTTCCTAAATTCCCACATCATCCTTTTGAGCATCCTTCTACCTTTCCAAAAGAGATGGTTGATCAATCATTTGTGAAAGGATTGATGATGTTCCCTTATTTATGATTCCCATTTCCATCTTCATCAAGACTATGAAGATTGGATCCATCTCAATTCTCACCATTAATAGAATAACTGGGTCCTTTCTACTTAGGCAATCTGCCACCTTGTTCACTTTCCCAAGGTGGTAATGTATTGAATAGTCATAATCCTTGATGATATCTATCCATCTTCTCTGGCGCATATTAAGCTCTTTTTGTGTGAATATATATTTAAGACTCTTGTGGTCAGTATATATCTCATATTTATCCCCATAGAGATAATACCGACATATTTTCAAGGCAATGATCATTGCTTCCAACTCCAGATCATGCATTGGATAGTTTTTCTCATGGATTTTAAACTGCCTTGAGGCATAGGATATCACATTTTCATTCTGCATCAGTACACAACCTAGGACCTTCTTTGAAGCATCAATGAATACCTCAAAATGTTCCCCACTCGTGGGTAGAGTGAGCACAGGTGCAGTGATAGGCCTCCTTTTCAACACCTTGATTCTTTCTTCGCATTCATAACTCCATGAAAACTTTACTCCCTTCCAAGTTATCTTGGTAAGAGGGTTGGACAATCGTGAGAAATTCCTCAAAAATCATTGATAATATCCAGCTAAACCCATGAAGCTACGGATATCCGTTACTGATGTTGGCCTCGTCAATCCTTCAATTGAATCTTTTTTGGAGGGATCCATAGATATCCCATTGATTGTGATGATATGGCCCAATAATGAGAGCAACTTTAACCAAAACTCACACTTATTGTACTTTTCATAGAGCTTATCCTTGCGCAAAGTCTCTAGTATAGTTCTTAAATGCTCCTTGTGATCCTCCTTGGTTTTGGAGTATATTATAATATCATCTATAAAGACTACCAAAAATTTGTTGAGGTAATCTCTAAAGACTCTATTCATCAAGTCAATCAAGATTGTTGGAGCATTAGTGAGTCTGAAAGGCATTACTATGAATTCATAGTGCCCGTATCTTGTGCGAAAAGTAGTCTTGGGGATATCTTCCTTCTTCACCCTTACATGATAATATCCTGAACGCAAGTCTACCTTGGAGAACTATTGTGCTCCATGCAGTTGATCGAACAAGTCATCAATTCGTGGGAGAGGATACTTGTTCTTTATCGTGATTTTGTTGAGCTCACGATAATTGATGCAAATGCGCATTGACCCATCCTTCTTCTTCATGAAGAGGACTGGTGCACCCCAGGGTGAAGCACATGGGCGTATAAACCCTTTATCCAGATTCTCCTGTAGTTGTTTCTTCAGTTCTTCAAGCTCTACAATAGCCATTCTATATGGAGTCTTGGATATTGGTAAATCCCCAGGTATAAGTTAAATTGATAATTCAAAATCTCTTCTAGGAGGAAGACCATATAGTTCTTCGGGAAACACTTCTGCGAATTCCCTCACAATAGGCATTTCCTCAAGGACGGTATCTTCCATGGAATCAATAATCTGAGCTAGATATGCGTGTTCATAGGGCAGTGATATCCATGTATGAGATGATGGATCTAATGGAGATTCATCTTCCTCCTTACACTTGTAAATAATCGGTGGTTGATTCTCCATATGGAATGTGATTTCCCTCTCCTGAAAATTTATGTTGGATCTATATAAGGAAAGCCAATCCAGGCCAAGAATTGCATCAAATTCCACCAGAGGGAGTATGACGAGGTTCTCCAGGAAATTCAATCCACAAATTATAACAGGGGAGGACTTTTATTCATGGGATGCAATGATTGCCCTATTTTCTCTACTCCCCAAAATGTTCACTTCCATTATTTGTGGTGGAGTTAGGATTATTCTTATAAACTTTAGAGATATAAAAGAATGCGTAGAACCTGAATAAAAAAAGAACGTTCACTATTCTTGAATGAATAACTAGCATAACTATCACCACTTTATTGTTGGGGTTAACTTTGACAGAAGTGATGGAAAAATCTCTCCCTTGATGCCTTGGAGGTTGTTGATTGCCTACTAAAACATTTGGGTTAGGGAACTGATTTGAAAAATGACTCGGTTCATTGAATTTGTAGCATTGAACAATGCATTGAGGTTCGAACAGAGAATTCGTCTCCTTTGTCGCAGCCACGGGTCATTCTTGCCGACAGATAACAGCTAGGTGTCCTTCCCTTCCACACCTGAAGGATTTCCTCATCCCCATAAGGAAATTTCCAGGTTGCTTCTTTCTGCACATTTGGCAAGTGTGGTGATGGATATTCTTTGCACCGTTGGATTTATCCATCAGACTGCCAGCATTGAAGTCTACCTTATGCTTCTTGTCCCCATGATTCCCCTGTGATTCTTCGATCTCCATTTCAACCTTGAGGGCACATCAAACTATTTCCTCATAGCCTTCGAAGTCACGTATTGGTAATGGTTTCCGTAAGCTAGGCTTCAACCCACCAAAGAAGCGGTCAACATTTAATTCTAGGGTAACGACAAAGCCGGAAGCATATCGTGCAAGGCTTGTGAAGTTTTCCTCGTACGATCCGACAGATTCTTCATCTTTTTGCTTGAGGGAAAGGCAGTCCCATTCCATCTTAATTTGGAGGGTGCGCGGAATATATTTATCAAAAAACATTTTCCGGATATCCTTCCATTCCAATGCCTCGATCTCCTCTTTAGGCGTCGTATTTTTGATCAAATTCCACCATTTATTCTCTTCACCCTCCATATGATAAGCCTCCAGGAGAACCTTCTCCTATTCATAACATTGAATGATGGAGAAGAACTTTTCAATGGAGTTGATCCATTGTTCAATGATCGTGGGATCGGATGATCCACTAAAATTAGGGGGCCTTTGTCTCATGAAGCTCTCGATACCAACTTGTTCCTTCTTAGGGGGGTTTGGACGTTCCTCATGACCTGTGTTTCTATTCAAAACTTGAGTAAGCTGAGAGAGAAGCGTGAAAACTTTTGCGATTCCCGATCCCATTGGATTAGGCATCTCATTAGTACAATCATCACACTGATCTTTACAACGGTTGTTAGCCCTAGTCCTCATATTACTAGCCATTGGATAGAATAAAAGGATAGTTAGTGGTAAATAATATAGTGTAATCCAAAGACAAAATTTATGACTTATAAATAAACTTATATTTACTTAACTCATGAGTATATAGGCTTCAATCTAGTATTTTCATGATCTACTTTCTAACATAAATTCTTGGAGGCATTTTTTTAATTCCCTTAATAAGAGTTCATACTAAGCTTGTTAATTTATCAAAACATATCCCCTAGGAGTTTTGTAACCAAGATTGCAGCAAGGCCTGTGGTCGTCCACCAGTTCCCTTTCGAGTCTATCTCAAAGCGGTGTTTTTGGGTTTTACCACAAAGATACATCTTTTCTAGAGCCACCTCTACCTGCTCGTATCCAGACAGGGATGTATTTTCTTGATAAACCACATACTCAATACTTACCAAAACATAGGGATGTTTTTATTATAATTAATATTGTCTCTAAGGATTTACTAGGGTTTTCTAATCCTAATCCCAAAAATAACTAATCCTGTCCTCTGATACCGACTATGATAACCCTACATTTTATTACAACTTAAACATGATTTATTACATAAAACATCACTTGATACAACAAAGATGATTGAGAGGTTTAGTGTCTTTGGGGATCAGGATTATTACATAAAAACATGAAACATTAAATACAACATCTTTATTGAAAACATCCTTTACATGACCACTGCATTCCCTCGTACTTTGCATTGCAGGGGATAACCTGAGGACATGCATAAGAAAAGGGTGAGATATAAAGCCCAGTAAGGGAATACACATGGAATAACATGAGGATTAAAATACATATTAGACATTAAGAATATCAATATAGCACAAGAGAATCATGAACATAAAATAATGATAAAGCATGAAAATCATAACATGGAAATGTGGCAACAACACTTAACATGGAATTAGCCTGAGCCAAGGCTCATTGCACATAGAGCATGAGTAAATCCTCATTGCACCTGAAGCATGAGTAAACCCTCGTTTCACATGAATTATCATGAGTAAACACTCATTGCACATGATGTATCATGATACTATAATTTACCCAATGCATTGGAGTGCTATAAGGGCACACCCTTCTTAAAAGTTTTATTTCATGCATAAGTGTGCCACATGGATCATAAAACATTTATTCATAAAACATAATAATTTATTCCATTATAAAGGAATGTGGAATTAATACATGAAACTTTATAATCAATAAGTAAATGTTCATAAAGGTGAATACCCGATATGGAGAAATGGGCCTGGTATTCACTACATAATGGAATTGGCTTAGAAAATTGGTGCAATTTCGGCAGCGTAAATGCGTGACATAAGAATTCAAAAAAATGGTTGATGAGAGAGAAAGGGGTGTCTAATCATATTTACATGAAATGGACAGTAAGGGGGTCATAGAGATACAATTACAAACAATTGTAATGGAATTTATATTCATGATACAAAAGTATTGCTTGAATGTAAAAGAAAAGAGAGAAGTTCCTTTCAGAATTTCTGCATAGTAACGGGTGTATATGGGAGGAATTTAATGACAGAGAAAGGGGTCTACAATCCTTAAAAAAATAAGAGGGAAGTATGGGGGAGTTGAGAAACCATATCCCCAACATTCATAATTTAAATTAAAAGGAAAAAACAACTTAAATCAAATTGGACAAAAATTAGAAAGGAAGAAAAAACCCTTACTTGGAAGTGTGCTTCCAAAGGCTTGATAGAGGCTTGAGAGAGGCTTCTTGGGAGCTTGGGGCACCTTGGGAGTATTTTAGGGAAAGTAGGACATAGGTATGATGAACTAAAAATGTTTTGAGTGTGGAGGAAGTGGTAGAATGGGTGGGTTTATATAGGAAAGGTGAGGGAAATCTTTATTATTTAGGTTTGGGACCCCTTATAATAAATTATTCCAAACCACAAACCATCCCATGGTTTTTGCCCATGGTTTTTGGCAAAGAGAATAGGAAAATAATTTTTTATAATTCCAAAGTCTGAACTTCTTAAAATAATATGGTTTCTTATGTGGGGGTGAGTCACACTCCCATGGAAAATAATTTAAAAATACAATATGTTTAATCAGTCTTGAGGGGTCCATTTATGCATTGAAAAGTAGGACAAAAAAACCCAAAATCACATTATTTTAATGTTAAAACATATATTAGCAGAAAATAATGCTTATTGTATTTTATTACGTCACTATTGGGTCATTATGATGCCCTAAAACACATTATATATTTAAACGGTATTTAATTTTTACCCAAAAATTTGATTGTCTCAGAAAATTATGAAAAATTCACCGTTGGATTATTTCAACATCCTTATTCTAGAAATAAAATTTATTTTATCTATATAATTTTCTATGTATGTTAATTTTCAATTTTAATATAAAAACTGACATTTATCGAAAATTCATAGGTTTTCATAGTAATGTCTTTCAATCCTTAATAAAAATTGTAATTTCATTCATAAAATTATAAGATCATTTATATTTAATAGAAATTAATTTCATAACAATTATAATATTTTATTAAAATATTATTTAATTCCAAAATACCTTAATTTAATAAAATATTATTCTTAATTAAATAATAAATAAAAATGCTATTTGTACTTTAAAAACTATTTACAATGTATCCATAATGACAAGAAGGTATATTTATTATTATATACAAAAATAATATACATGAACATAGTACTAGGGATTTTTTACATAAACCCTTAAAACAGCTGCATAATACCTAAGGGTAAGGTGTGAAATGGTGACAGACGCTTGGGGTGGCTCGGATAACATCGCTCGAGTGGTAATTTCTATCAACTTCAACTTCTCCTGTAGACTATCCCATCCGAGTTTGACATGATGAAGCTCATCTTGGGCTTGGTCAAGAGCGAAGCCCAAGGATGCCACCTCTTTTCCGAGCTCCGAAAAATGGGATTTGTATGGAGCAATTCTACTATATGAGGTCATCTCTTCTTTTGTCTGAGTAAATTGGATTTGTTAAAGCCCTATATTTATACAAATAATGTGATCACTGTTCAATGACTATATTAGCAACGGTCAAAACTCTTAACATAAAACCAAAGAAGTTGACATTTTATATAAACATAATGAGTCATTCAATTAGATCAAGTGGGATTTACATTATTGAAAATTTGGGTCGTTACACACCCCATGGTGATGTGCTTGGTTGAATGAAACCTTTATCTATAAACTCATGCAAATGCTTCTTTAACTCTAAAAGTTCAACTTTAGCCATTCGATAAGGGGGTTTAAAAATTGGCTTAGAATTAGGAACTAAGACAATAGTAAATTTAACTTCCCGATCATGAATAATACTTAGAATCTCATCAGGAAAAACATCATGATACTCATTTACCACTGGAACATAATTAATCTAAATAGTTTCTTTTTTCAACAATATGTGAAAAGTAACATTCATTTCTATATTTTACTAGTTTCTCTACTTCCTGATATGTTATCAAAACAAAGGGTTCATTATTGTACACAAACTGAAAATCTTTCTAAAAAGAATCCTCTTTAGCTCTGCAGTAAATCGTAGCATGATAAAGACAAAGTCAATTCATGAAAAAAATAACATCGAACTCATGTAGAGGCAAACCAATAAGTTTTGCAGGTAGAGTCTTTCCGCACACAAGGATAATAAGGTTCTTATAATTTCTTTTTGTCTCAACGTTTCCTCTAGGTGTTTTTACAATAAGTTCAGGATTCATATCTTGATATGGAATTCCAAATTTACATGAAAACATCTCATAAATGAAAGAATGTGTAGACACTGAATCAAACAACACATTGACATAATCTGAACAAACAAACAGTGTACCTGATACTACTTCATTCAATGGCCCAACATCTGCTGAAGTAGTTGCAAAGGATTTCACCACCCCTTTCTTCTTGTAGTCTAGCTACATTCACTCAGTTGGGTTCTTTTTTAGACACTCATTTTCATAATGAACCATTTCATTACACATAAAACATCATACCACAGGCTTTTCATTACCTGCTTGATCATCTTCGATACAGTTACGAGAAATATGACCAGACTTACCACACTAAAATCACTTTCCAGACTTGGAAAAACATTCTCCAGGATGCATTTTACCACACTTCTTACAGGATGGATATTTGGTTTTATTACCTCAATGATTCTTTGTTGAATTCTTTCCCTTTTCCTGCAAACTAGACCTCTTAATATGTTGTTTCTCAAATAACACCTGATCATCGGCAAACTCCCTTTCCACCTTCTCTGCACATCGAACAAGTTTTCAATAACATTTGAAATTACAAGATTCTACAACCCTTCGATACTTTGGATTTAACCCTAAGTAAAAATGGGTGATTTTACTATCAAGATATCTTATGAAATTTGGAGCATACCTTACCAGTAGAGTGAAGATTGCTTAATAAGTAGACACTGAGTCATCCTCCTACCTCAATTCTAGGAATTGTTTTTTTATCCAAAGACAAACCACCTTAGGAAAATATTTCTCAAGAAAAATTCCTTTGAATTCATCCCCGTGAATATCATCAATCTCCTCAAAATCCCTGATATTTTTCACCATTAACCACTACTGGTCAACTTCACCTTCAAAATGGTAAATAGCGGGACTAACAATTTAATGTTTTGAACACCCCATAACATCAAAATTCTTCTCCAATGCTTTAATCCTCCCGTCTTATAGAATAGGGTCAGATGATCCTCTGAATGATGAGGGTTGTTGCCTCATGAAATGTTCCACCACTGACATATTCCACTGCAGTTGATCTGGCTGATCTCGTGCATAGATACCACCACTATTTATATCCTGATTCAACTATTCCATCAATACAACAAACTGTTCAGTTCCGATTTCGACCTTCTCTGGTTGCTGGTTTGGAAGTTTGTCTTCCTCTTGAAGTCGTCCCAACATAGATGCCTTGTTTCCTACATTGAAAACCATTCTGAAAACAAAAATATCTTTGAAGAAGCAACATTGTAATATTTAAATGCTATATCATTTCAATAATACCATAAATTAATTTACGTACATGAATTTAACAATTTTCTAACTGCTAAAGTTGTCTAAACCGACCTATGATACCAACTATAAGGACCCAGCCTTAAAACAATACTTAATCATGAATTAAATGAATAATTCACATTGAGGATATTTCTAGGTTTAGATTTTTATAGAATTATGACATAACTATTACATCTCAAAAGATTACAAAGTATACACTTCTACATAGTTTCCATATTTTTTTACAAAACATGGATTATTGAAAAAAATAGTCATGTCATGTTCCATGATTAAAATATCATGACATTTCCCTGATCCCATCCTTGACCCTATTCCACATTATGTCATGTGAAAAACATTTCAAAAACATGGGGTGAGCATAAAAATATTAGTAAGTGATACACAAAGAATGAAAACTGTTAGTTTTTTAAAAAAACAAGTAAACCATGAATACTTTAACATAAGTAATACTTTTCACCATTATGAAGTAGTAAATACTATTCACTGAATAAAATATCATTACTTACTCTTTTGTAACCAAAATATTTCCATAAAACCCATGTAAATAACACATAACATATAATGGCAACATGGGACATAAACATACATAAATGAAATAACCATACGGTGGACTTCCACACAGTTCACTAATTGGAATAGCCATACGGCTGACTTCTATACCAAATGAATCTGAGGTTATAATGTAACAACACATCCTGGTATTCCTGGAACCACCGGTCATTTGGTTTATTATGTAACCACCCGTTAAATGTCGAAGTACCATTATAAAATCCTAAAACAAATATAATGGAAAGAGAACATTTCCAAAATTCAAACACAATATATCACTTAAATATAATATCATAAAAAATCCATTATCAAAACCATTTTCAATAATAAAATATATAAAAGATTATATGGTATTTATTTTCTTTTAGAAACATTACGGCTTGTTATGGAAGCCAAGGATCAAGTAGTACTCGCAGCGGCTGAAAGGTCATTATCACCACGTACGTTAAACGAAACATTCGTTTTTGTCATTTATTAAAAAGCATCATAGAAAACGATTCCCTTTGAATGAAATGAAAAATTAATGGTTTTTATACAGCGTATAAAATAATGTTTTGTATTAAAACCAAATATGCCTCAATGAAAAGAGATTGAGATGAAGTCCCTCGCCTCGTGTCTGACTTGACTCGATCGCTCTTTAATCTTCCGAATAATAAAATAATGTTAATTTCTACTTGCTTAAGAACATTTTTCATGTTTATTATTACTTTTATATCCCTTATTTCCATTCTATAAACATTATGTAATCATTTATGTTAATAATGTTCGTTTTGTGGATATTTGGTACTTAAGTCAAAAAATGGACTTTTTACAATTACATGTTGTTCATGTGGTCAAAGGATCATCATATCCAGAATGATATTCATGATTTGTATATCATATATATCATATATATCCAGAATATACATGTATTTATAATCGTACATAACATTTAGAGGTAAGAAATGTAATACACCGTTCATGGAGATGGTAAACCGTACCTACGCATGAACGATGCTTTCATTTCTATTTCGAATTTAATGTAATGAAATTACAATTATATAAAGGTAAATTATAATTAAATTATAAAATCATATATAATATTACTAACTCCATCATTTATACATCCCACATATGGCATTAACGATTCAAATCACATTGAGGGGGCGGTAGTCCGCATTTCCAAAAATGAAATTATTGTGTTTATCCATTTTGGAAACCATAAATGTATGCCATAAATGTAAAATAAAGAAGCATAAGGAAAACATAAAAATTATATATATCATATATAAATACAGTGACATCTTAATGGCCTCCATGAAGGGTTTTAGGAGTAGATTCAACAATCATCGTTTCGTGAGGCCGTAATTCGCCATCCACAGAAACCGTATGTCCATTAACCATTGGATGGAGGTGTGTGTAAGTGTAGCTCCAATACTTATCATAACAACATCTTAGTATATTTAAGATACTTGTGTTTTTATAAAATAAAGGAATAAAAATATTTTAGGGTTTGGAGAAGAAAAATAAATCAAAAGAACATAAGAGAAGACAATACCTATAAATCGGGTAACACCTCTTGGATTGACCCAAAAGGGTTTCTTGAAGAAATTTCTACCTAAGGTAAGGCTTCTAGAATAATGAGAGGGATGTTGGGAGCTTATGGGAGTATAGGATGGACGATCCAAATTTCTGGAGATGTGTGAGTAAGGGGGTAGAGGTGGGGGCCCTTTATAAGAGGGAGGAGGGGTACTCTTGGAAAGTCATGAAATGTTACTTTATTATGAAATGATTTTCGGATTTTAAAGGTCCCAAAATGATATATTTCAAGGATTAGGTTATAAAGGTTAGAAATACACCCATAAAATAGGTGTTTGATATGTGTACATCTTAGATTTTACATTATCGTTTTTTTATTTAAATCATTCATTAATGAGGTAATCACTACATCATCATGGTGTCGTTAATAAATTTATTTATTTAATGTCTAAATTAAAAAAAATTATCATGTTGTAGGAAATATTAATATCATTATAATTAATATTTATAGTTAAAAATATAACTCTTATAACACCTTTTAAAAATTGTTTAAGTAAAAAATACATGTTTGTGACATTTTTATTTTTACTTTAAATAAAATGTATTAATGTAATTATCTTACCCAAATAGCTCCATGGGTTCCCATAAATTGACCCATGGATTGTCTTGGTCGGACATGAATAATCCAATAAGTGTATGACACATGTCAAGGTGATTTCATATTATTATAACATTACTATTACCTTAAATTACACTAATTACCTTTAATCGCGATTAATAATACTTAAAAGTTACTATTCACCAAAAACTTATTTTCATCCCATTGAACCACATTTCACTTACTAATGACAACCATGTATGTCAGATTTTTGAAATTCAATTCCCTGAAGTGGTAAGGTTTCTTTTAAATGAAAAATTCAGTTTTTTAACTACCACTTAGTAATTTCACTATTCATAACAAATTGATGTTTTTTAGAAAAATACCAAAAATTAACCCTAAGATATATTTAATATTCCGAATTAAAATATTATGTCTATTATACAAAATAAAAAACATATAAGTTTCATTAATTAATTTAATAATTAATTACCCTTGTCAAAACAAATATCATGTTTCTAAGAAACAATATATATCAAAAGATTGACACTAGTTTAAGTCCAATTTCAATGTGAAATTAATTCAAATGACCACCATTGGATTGAATGTTAAAAATGTATTCTAATTTCACGTTAAAACCAATTCAAAAGATAATATAATCATATAAATAAATTAGATTAAAATGAGGTTTTGAATTAAAATCAACATTTTTCACTTATTTATTAAAAATGAACTTTATCAGAAAAATAACAAAAACATACAAAAAGTTGATTTTGATTTACCCATTCTAAAGATGGACTATATTTGGTCCAATAGAATGTATTAGAGTTACCAAAACTATTTTTAAAGAAGGTTCACCATCAAAAGGCGATAAATCAACCTTTTAGTGAATATTAGAGTATCTATGCCTAAAATTGAATTTTTTTCTTATTTTAGTCCTTTATCCTTTATTGGATAAATTTAAAAACATTTTAAAAACATATATAATCATATTTTAGTTATTTCTATTCATTTCCGCTAATACAACGACTATGTGTTAACTACAATTTAAAATAATAAAATTATATTATTAGTGTGCAATCTAATATTTCAATGGAACCCATTGTTGCGTGTCGGGTACGCTATCGAACATAGAAACCCATTTAAAGTAAAATTAATATTTAATTCACAAATATTAATAAATATGAAAATTCTTTATTCTTTATTTACCTGGTATGTTACAATTATAGTATATGGTTGGTCTCATATTTTATCCTACTATAGGAAATGAAATTTTAGGTGTTATATTATTATTGTGACACCCACCCAAGTAGCCACAAGTTTTTCTCTATAAATTATATTATTTTATATACAATGTCTCTAGTTTTACCAATTTTAATGTATTGTCATATAATTAAATATGATGAATATTAAAAAAACATTTTCTATATTTAAATATAATTTCTAATAAGATTACTTCTAAATTATTTTGTAAAAATTATTTAACAATAAATATATGAAATTTATTAATTTATATACATGTTTATTAATTAACTAATTTTAATCTAATATTAATTAATTATAAAATATTTATGAAACTTTTAATATATGAATTTCTATAATATTTATTATTAATATTGAATTTCACATGTCAAATTATATGGAATGTATTATAATTTCGAAATAATGTGTTTATATAGACATTATAACTATAATGAATAATGTATCTATAAAGAAAAAAATAAGGCCAAATATAAATGAGTTTATATTTAAATATTTTTAGTAAATAGTTATTTCATTTTACTTTTTCAAATTAAAATTCAATATTTGAGAAATTATTTAAACTATATTAAATGATTTCGGTCGACTAGGCACCGACATCCCCTTCCTCAGCGATCCTCGGTGGCTCGGTTCTCATCACTGTCTCATCTCGGCGGGAGAAATCTTAGATCTGGTGGGTGGAGGCATCTTGGTGGCAGATTAGGGCTTAGTGGCTGCGGGCGACGACTTCGGTCCTGAGCGGCTTCGCGTTGGTCCCGGTATGGCATGGAGGGGGGAGGGGATTTGATGGTTTCATTTCCCATTTTTTTATTGTATGATGCTCTAATGGGTTATTGCGTTGGATTCATATTTGGTGTTCCCCTCTGCATCGCCGGTTCCACTTGTTATCCATGGATCATTCACTGAGGAATCCATTGAGGGTTCTTCTGTGGTAGAGATTTTTCCAGCTCCAGCCTAGAGAGACGTTGTAGGCTCCAATGTTCTCAGATCCCTTCACTGGAGACTTTTCCCTCTAGGTGATGTCAGTTCTCTCAGTCCTAGGTGACATAAACCCGAATTCTTTCTCCTTGGATCGTCTTCTTCATCGGGTTTCTGTGGATGCGGATGAAGGAGTTCGTGGTTGCGGTGGGGTGCTTCCAATTTTGGTTCTGGCGATTGGGCTCTGGGCTGTTTATGGCTTGCTTGTTCGATGGTTGTCCTTTGAGGCACGATGCAGATTTAGTTAGCTGGTTTGTCATGGTGGTCACTGGTTCTCTATGGGACAACGACGATGTGGTGGGCGGTTTGTTTACGGTCGCCGACAGTGATGGGGGTGAAGGATGCCAGTTTAACTCCACGGCGGTGTGGTTAATGCTGATTTTCTGTGTTGTGTCAGTCAAGGAAGGTCGTTGATAGTTTTAATGGACGGCGACGACATGATGATTAAAGAGATATGATGATAATAGTGACAATGGAGATGATGCAAGTGATACAGTGGACTCGACATTCGATGCAGGTTTCTCAGTAAATCACGTGACGTAATGGTTCCCAGAACGTGATCTGAATTTTGATAATGTTTTTGGGTCTTGTGCCCCTGAAATTTGAATTTTGAATGTCCATCCCTCCCTTTTTAGGGTGTAGTTAGGTCGGTTCCCACTCTACCCTCAATGTGGCTTCTATGAAAATACCAAAAAAATGATTTGGCCAATCAATATATATTAATAATATGAAGTGGGTTTGATTTGGTATAGATATACATAATTTATATTTATACGTTTTTATTTCTTAGAATTTTTAACTCATGTATAAGTTAATATATTGTTCATATATTTAGTTTATTCCCTTACTTATTTATGAATATTATTTTTTATATTATGAATATTTATTCGATTCAGATTAAATTACTTTTATAAAATTTCATTCTTTCTTTTAAAAAGGTACATCCAATGTATAATAATATATATATTTTAATTATATGTATAATTTGTCTTATATTAGGATATAAGGATCAATTATGTAGTTAATTATGATTTATACATGTTATGTGATAGAATTTCTATATAATAGATGTCTATGGGAAGTAAATAACCCTTTGGAAGAATACTTTGGGTCATAATACTCACTAGCCTAGAGGCTATTTCCTTATCTAGAAATTTGAAGGTTATTTATCTATCTCCCTAAATTTACTCATGTGTAATGATTTGTGTAAAGAGAAAGATTTTAATATGGTCAAAATATATTGATTATGGAAACATTATATTATTTGAATCTAATTAACTAAATGAATATATATATGTACAGGGAATGTAAGACTTATGATTTCGGGATTAAATTCATTTTTATCATAAATATGTTTTATATTAGTTCTAATGAAAATTTATTTTAATATCTCAATCATCCAACCAAGTAGTACCATTTTTATATTGGGTTCCCATGGATAATCTTGTGGAATTCATAGTGAAAAGTTTAAACCATAATAACTAGGAAACCAAATCCAGATGTGATCATTATGATTCACTTTGTAGGAAAAAATATTAGCAATGATAAAAGTAGAATAGTGTTATGTTTATCAAAATAATTAATTGGATAATTATTTGTTTCAGAAAAAACCCACGAGTCATACATTATATGATATTCATATGGACCATCATAAATAACAATGTGAACAATTCCTAAAGAGGATTCCTTACATATATATGTATGGATATTTCTCCATGGGTGTATTTTTTATCATCTAAAATGGTTCATCATTTTAGTGGTGAATAATTAATTTATTTATTTATTAAACGATTGTAAAACATGATACTCACAAGATAAAAGAGGGTATTATGGATTATAGAATCACAATCATCAACCATAACTTTTAGATAAATATAGAATAATCGAACAGAATATTTGTTTCTGCTACAATTCATATTAATTTAGATTAATATTTAACATATTCATGGTATAACAACCTCAGTTTTTATGAATTAATTTTTCATTGAATAAATTTAATTTCATTGGTTCCTAGTGTTTCATGCTACCCCATGATAGTATTTATTTATAATCAAAATTTTTTGATGATTTCTCTTAATGAAACACTGATTTTATCTTCTTATACAAGAATCTCTGGTTTTCTTGTGTTACACACAATATAGAGATTATCTTTCTTTACATGCAACAATGTGTTTAAATGAGACATGTTATACTGTTAAAATTCTATTATTTAATATGATATTTATCACCTATCCAGTTTAATGGTGAGTATCAATATGATTAACTAAATTATGAAAATATGGTTGACACATGTGAATAAAATTATTATTTGGTGAATAATTAATTTTAAAATAAAATTATACCATTTTTATAATAAATGGAAATATTCTTCTTAAAAACTGTTTTTATGCACGCATGTTTATTTTATATACATAAATTAACCAAAACACTTTAGGGTAATGAAATTAAGGAAATTTATATGTTATATATTAAATAAAATTTATATCATTTATCAAATATTTTTTCTAGATATGATATATGAATAACTATAATTTTATTGTTAAAATGGTATTTTTTTAATGTTGTTTTGATTCTTTTGTATACTGAACTTATTAAAAAAATAATATTCTAATTTTGGGAAACTTATTAGATAAAATAAATATATTTTTTCAAATCACAATAAAAAAATTATATCAGAGAAAATATTTTTATATGTTTTTGGGGAAGAATCGTTTTTTCAAAAATAATGAATAATACTAAATTTTAATTGAAAAATGCTTCCACCTAAATTACATAGAAAGTTAAATTATATTTTAAATTGTTTTAAATGTATAATTTGTTCATCTAGTCATTTATTAATATAATATTTCAAATTTAATATATTTTTTATTGAAATTGTATATAAAAATATTGTCTTTTTAACATATTGACTATAAAAACAAAATTTCTCATTACGTTTGTGGAATTTATTTTTAAATAAATTTTGAATCATTTTATGTGTAATTTAGAAATATTTATTACATAGTTGAAATAAGATTTATTTTATAATAAGATAAAATTAATTTTTTAGTAATATTATTAGAGGGAAAATATATAATTATTTACTGTGATTAATGTTAAAACATGTTTCTTAACCTTACATGCTTTTTTATAAAAAACAAATTCACATGTGTAGATGTTTTTTATTTGATATATTGTATTTCATATCTAGAATAATTATGTATAAATTTGATTATAAATATCATGTTAATATTATTATTTAATGATAAATTACCTATTTAAAAAAAAGATTCAAGTTACCATGGTAAAAACTTTTAGGATAAAATCAAGTAAATTTTTGGACTGAATAATAGCATGATAAAACATGTCTATTTTGTGTTTCATAGTTTTCTTATGGACTATGAAATATATTCCAACCTTTATTAATCATGTTTTTATCCCCTTGAGGTATGTTAGACGACCTACAAGTGAATACATTTGTGAATTTACAAGAATTCCACCCATCCTCAATTATAAATGGGCCCAAACTATACCATTCTATAAACCATTCAAGACAATTCAATTTCCCAAACCCTTAAAATTTCACTTCCAAAATTCCCTATAATCATATTATATTGTTTATTTTGGGCATAAATCCAAACTAGGATGTTTTTAATCGAAATATAATAAGGATACTCGAAGAGGAGGTATTGTTCTTCCACGAGAATGTTTAATTTATTTCTTTCTAAATCTCATTTTATTCATAATATAACGTGGTTTTATAATATTAAAAGAATATTATATATAATTATGTTTGATTATAATAATCATATGTCCTAAAACATTACACACTTCTTTCAATTTGTTATGAAATCAATGTTGGGGTGTACGACAGACTACAGCCTCATGAACCATTATCATTTGTTTTCCCATTATCGGCCCTCAAGGATGGTCAAAATGATAGATTTATTTCTTATATTTTATATGTACAATATTTATTATTTTTTTATTATTATGGAATTATTATATCACACATAATTCCATGCCTTCGATTTTTTGGGTGTATGGTGGACTATCAACTCATGAAGTGATGAGATTCATTCTAGATTTATATGTAATGTATTATGCATGATATTAATAAAAATGTGTGATATATATGTCATAAATATAATTTGTTAATGATTATATATAGATTATTTAATTTTATCTTCTTTCATATGATAAGGAAATGGAATCATTTTTCATGTGTTTGTATAACCTACCATCTCCATGAACCGTCTGTTTCATTTTCTATCACTAAATATAATGTTTTACTATAACTATACATATAATGAATATATATGATATTTATATCATTATTTATATTATGGATGTTATGAAACCATTTTCTAATTAAGTAAAAAAAAATTACCAAGTCAAAACATATATGAAAAACAAGCGATTATTGTCTCAAATGTAACATTAGCATTAATTGTTTTTAAAGAGGTAACAAAAGGACATAGGAAAATAATATATTATTGATATATATAATTAATATTATTTAAATTATGTATAATAACCTTATATTTATTATAAAATAGGTTATAATGAGTACAATATAATGTAAGATTTATGGTAATGGAAAAACGTCTCAATTTTATTTTCTATGAGGCAAATTCCTTATTAACAGAAGGTTTCCTTTATTTGGTGTATATAAATCCCATGAAATAATGTTTGTATTATTATAATTATTAATATTATTATTCACATATAATCTTTATGATCTCATTTCCAAGGGGTTTATAATATCAATGCTATAAATTTGTTAAAGGATATTTGTCTCAATTTTACTTTGCTGAGTCGTATGTTCTGTTATGCACCTATATTATTTCATGAGTTTTTTATACAGACCATTTGTCATATTATATCATGAAGTGTAATCCTAATTATATATTATGTTTCATTTTATATTATTAATTCATGGGTTATATTATTAAAATTTACCGATGTGTTAAATATTTCTTGTTACAATCTTTTAGATTATACGGATTGTTCAAGACTATGTTTATGGATATAAATTATTATAAAACATTCGTCAAAAAATTATAAGGACGTTATTATTCTTTAATTATTCATGATATCCTCAACTAATGTTACAATTTTTCGAGTTTTTTTACTTAATATAATTAATAAATATCTTTTATGAAAATACTTCTTTATTTCCTTCTCCAATCAGAAATCTGTTTTCATCAAAAACCATGTTCTTGAAAAATGTTTTCCAAAAAGGCCACAAATCATCATTAAATCTCATTGTAAAACAAAATATTTTCCCTACCTTTTTATTTTAATAAAGTGTTTAAAATAATTTTCAGTCATTCATTTATATGTTTTCAATTCTATTTAATAGGAAAATTTTTTAAAAGAAACTATGATTTAAAAATGTTATTAAAAGTTGAAATTTTATTTTCATCAAGAATGTCTTAATTATTTTTAAATTTTATTTACATTAATCATAATAAAAATTAATTGTTGTTAATTATCCTCCACTAATGAATTTTGGTATCCATGCTATCTTTATTTTTTATTTTGATGGGATAAGACGGTTTCATGGAGATTGTTATGAAACTCATGTTTCTTCAACTAATTAATCATGTTTTAACAAGATTGTAATGAAACCTATTTCTCTTTTATGGATTAATGAAGTTTCAATTATATTTTTATCAAACCTATTTCTTTTCTATAGGTATAACATGTTCAAAAAATATTCATATAAAATCCATATATTTTCTATGAATTAATCAATTTATAAATGTAATATTGTTTTTTAATTAGTTTAATAATGACATGGGAGATGTTATTAATTTATTTATGATGTTGTTATTTTCCATTACATTTATGACTAGGTTCCTATGATATCCCAAGGTATTACCATTAAATCTTATTTGATTGGTTATCCTAGAGTGCACTAATTATGCATGTTAAAAATTATACGATTGGGTGGCCTAGATATAGTCATGTCATCCAGTTATATCTTATACAATGTGGTGACCGAGATAGCACTGGGTTTTCCTAATATAGATTACATGATTGGGTGACCTAGAAAACATCGTGTATTCCTATTATAACTTTTACAATGGGAAATCAATGAAAAATTTTGGTAACACTATTACAACATATAAAGTGGGGAATCCCAAAAAGAACTTGGTAAACCCATTACATCTTAAATGAAAGGGATACTTAGATAGAGACATGTAATCCTATTATATCTTATATGTTGTGGAATCCTAGGTAGTGCTAGTTGAGGTTTTCACATATTAAATTATGGGAGTACCCAAATTTCACTCCATTCCATTGGTAAATTATAAATTTTCAATTAGATTAGAGGGTACACAAATGTTTAACCCATGCCAGAGGAGGTCACACGGGTGATTAAACTAATCTGAAGGAGGATGGTATAGGGTTGATCTACCCATGAATGAAAAGTATGGTACATTTTTTGTTACACCAATTCTAAAAAATAGGGTATATAGATGGTATGCTCAATCCTAAATATGAGGGTACAATGTCGACCATCTCAAGCTTGAAAAAGAGGGTACCCGTGTGGTCATCATGTTCCCAAAGAAGGTATACACGTGGTTATCCAATTCCTAACATGTTATGAATTTATTTTTGGGAATCATTAACATAATGTTATTTATTCTTATGTGTATTCCATAAATCCTTTCCCTTTTTCCAATATTTTTGATTCATGCCTTATTAACTGCTAATCTTTATTCTATGAATCATGTTTATGATATATGATAGGTTTGTTATCAACTTCAAAATTTATTATTATCACATAAATTTATTACTATGTTATTCATTAATATAACCATAAATTCATATCCATTATATTTACCCTTACTTAGCATCTAGGATCACCCTTTCTTAAGTTCCCTTTACCAAACTTAGGAAGATAGATTTTTTGTAGCGTATATCAATAAAGTTTTCAAAATGGGAAAATCATTTTGGGAAAATTTGAAGTTCATTAACCAAATTTTAAGATTGCGTTCCATGTTTCCAATGTACATAAATTATTGTGGCCTCTATACATATTTTGGTGTAGTATAATTTATATTCCTCTAAAAAGATGAAATATCCATTTATGTGAATCATAGGTTTCTATAGTAAGTACTAAAGGAATGGTTTAATTATATTTTTGAAATAGGATTATGAAATATTTAGTGAGATTAAGAGGGTTATATAATAGAATATTCAAAATAAATTATCTATGGATTAGTATTAGTATGATATAATGTTTAGGGACATGTCTTTGATTTATTTATAGGATAGGGTGAGTGGTTTCTATGAAATTACATCACTGTTTGGATATTATAAGTGGATGATTCTTTGGAAAATATGTACCTAGGGTAAATAACCTAGAAAAAACTATATTTAGATGGAATCAATCAAAAACTATTATAAAAATATTTTAATTTATGCAATATTGGTTTTACACTCCTAGGGAATTTTCTTTGCAAATTCACAAACTGTTTGGGAAAAATCATGATGTATTTAAATAGATGATGAACATGAATTATCTATGATAAACCTAAGGTTATATATATTAAAAATAATATATCATTATTTATACATCCTATAAGTTATTTTCATAATTATTTATTTTCATATTATGAATATTTTTACGCACATTATGATTTTTAGTTTTACTCAACTATTTAAAATAGAAGAAACTTTTTTACATTAAACGTGCTGATGTGAATCCTTGTGAGATGATAACTAGAGTGAAAAATATTGTGATTATTCTTAATATATTATCAAAGAACATGATTAAAAATGTGCACATTAACCAACTATCAATCTCACTAATGAATAGATGTATACTATTTTTTGAATTTTTAGGTAGTGGAGACCACGGAGGAAAGAATATTTAGTTACGTATATTTATATAATGTGGTAATAAGAACTCTAAGGAATGTATCAAATGAATAATAAGACTATTCATTAATAAGAGAATAAATTATTAAATAATTGAGTGAAAATGATAGATCAGTTAATGAAATGAATGGAAATACCATTCTTCTTAAGGTATTATCAATGGATGAATGATTCAAATTTTGAATTTAAGGGAGCTAAGAATATCAATATCCTAGGTGGGAACTTTAGTTGAGGAAATTAAAAATTTTTTATGGGAAAATGGTATTTCTTTATATGATGAAGTGACCAAAAATGATATATTAATGATATGGTCTTTTCTAGAAATATTTTTATTTAGACACTAAAATCCTTATTAAATTAATGTTATTGAATGTTAGGAAATAATTCTTACTTCACACTATATGAACAGATTATTAGGATATTATAAACTAAATCTAGTTAATTACCTATGGATTTGGTGGATGAATAAGAGAATTTTCCTACTCATTTTCATGAACTCTTAAATATATAATGATTATTAAGTATATGTTTTTCATTATGTATTCGAATGAATGTTTCATATGGTACTGATGACCTAGAAGAGCGATTAAATATCAATGTAATGTTTTTATTTTTAGAAGGAAACCATTAATATGTACATTATATTAAGGAAATGATGTTTACTTTTGAATAATAGATTATTTATATGGATAATATTAATTGGGTAGTTTTGATGACCTAATGACTAATAAAGGAATTGTGAAAAAGTGTTTTATGTTATCATTTATGGAGTTTATAACATTTTTTATTCAGGTAATATATCCAATAACCTGTATTCTACCTAAGTAATGTGTAATACTATATTTTTTCTCTAATTGTTATGGTAATTAATTTCATTTCCATATTTATGAGGAATATATAATGAAGTTATTCTAATGTCTGATACATGATAGTAAAGAGCCAGTTTAAGATATGTAGTGGAGCAATGTCATGATAATTATGAGAAATTTTGTGTCCTTATTTCTAATTTTTTGGATATTCATCTTTTGGAAAGGTAAGAGGGTTAAAAATTAATTAAATGTCTTATGATGAACTTTGAATGTGGTTTTTTTTATTGATGCATTATTTCACCTTTAAAAATTTATGTATATTAGATAAAATATCCTAATTTTTTTGATGATAAATATATATATATATATAGAATGGATTATCCTTCTATCAATGGATCTTATGATCTATTACTGCTTCATGAAGAAAATGTTCAAAAATTATTTTATTGGATTAAAATATGTCGTTGAAATTTACCAGTTAAAAACCATATGGGGGATTCTGCTTATGAAATGGAATTAAATCAAGTATGTGTATCTTCTCAGGAATAGTGTGAATTGTAAAGACCTGGATTTTTCATGTAATTTTTTTTAAAATTACATGGGACTATTCTAAGGATGTGAAATTTGGCAGCATTTTATTATGATACCCTATGTGTCCAAAACGGAATTTTAAACATTATTTAAGGTACGTTCAGTAAACGTGCGAACGGGAATTCCAAACTTTTGAACTGGTGCTAGGAATTGTAATATGACGGAACCATTGAACACGTAGCACCGAGATTCGCTAAAGGGGGGTTTAACCTTGACCACAATGGGTTGAGAAAGAATGTTTTTTTTGCATTTATTGGGGATGAATAAATAAAATAAAATAAATTTTATTTTATTCTTATAACATACTTCCACCTCACTTTTATGTATTGATGATGTGTACCACAGGGTGGTCGAGTATTTAATGAAGGACATTAAATACCGGGTTACACAATAGTTTTGTAACTACCCTTCGTGTGATTAATGTGCCTCATTAAATACGACAATTAATGAACCTCTTAATCACCTGTTAGAGAGCTAAACTCTAATGCGGGGTTTTGGAAAATCATTGGGAAAGGCTTGATCGTGGGAGGATTATTGAAGAAGAATGAATCCCCTCACCGAGGAAGAACCAAATAATGATGATTGAGTGGAATCATTGGAGGCTTGTTCCAGGAATGATGAGCACCAACTCTTCCAAAAATGTGGATGTCATCTAACAAACTTAAGGTAGGGATTTTATTTGGTATAGTTTTATAAGAATTGTTGAATCTTACTCTTCCCTCATGTTATCAAGTTAACGCGGAGTGTGCAGGATGAAGAACAAGGCCCAGACCCTATGGTACGTTGTTGATATATTAATTCTTCGTAGAATTTTTATTCGGGTTGGACGAAACAAAAAACTGAGTGTTAGGAAACGAAGGGAATGACATGGGAAGACCGTATAACTGCTCGGATGAAAAATTGGACCACAAGAGCTAACTCGATGGTCCATTGAAGACCATCGACATGAATGTACCGGCGACCCAAGTCGGAAGGCGATGGGGTTGGCCGACACTAGTCGTCCACGATGGAGGCGCTGCACTATCATGCACCACCAGAGGAGGCTTCGACTTTTAGTAGAGCAGCTGACACTAGCCATCCATGACAATCAGCACATCGACCAACACTGCACTACCGCAGAGGTGGTGCAGAGTTCCATTGCGTGCCATTAAATAGAAGGCAGTGGCTTTTCAACTGTGACAGTCGAGCATAGCGACCGACACCAGCCAGCCGCAGAGGCAGAGCGGTGTGCCGTCGTGCACTGCTAGAGATGGACGCAGCTTAATGTCGCGACAAATGAGGAGGGACCTGCCCCTGCAGGACCCATGGATACTAGGCGACACCATGTGAAATTACTACTCTGTTACCAAAATGGATTAGCCATTCAAGAAGATGGAGGGATGCAATACCCCCCCCCCCTCTCGTGCCAGCTAGGGCGAGCCTCGCGCCACTAGCGGGCTGGGCCATGCCCCCTACGGAAGAGATGCACCCTTCTTTGGTCTGGGGTGCTCCCCCCTTGTGGGCCGGGTTGGGCCCCACTAGGGGCTGGGCTACGCCCCTCACGAGCAAGGTCGCTCCCCTTATGGGCGGGGCGGGACTGCAGCATAGTGGGCCGACCCTGCCGCAGCCCAGCCCAACTAGGCCTGGCCAGCCTGGTTTGGGCAGAACGGGTCGGTCCCATCAAGGTCTAGTTTTTCTTAAAGGCCTATAACATGAAATCCATACATCTGTTTGACAAACCATCTACGGTGATGGGATCCTTTTCGAGAGACTTTCCTTTTGGTATACACTACTCAACTGTTTTAGAAAGTTAGAGTGTGGCTAGGTAGGAGCGAACTGGAATCCAACTGGGCCCTCATTACTAAAACCATTATAACTCACTGACCGAGCATCCAATTGATGCACTATCTACAGTGTCGGAACCCGTAAGACATGGCAGTCCTATGGGTTACTTCTTTTTGGATCCTAGTGTTGGTCAAGGTATGATCTATATCTCGATGCGCAGATTCTACGGAACTCAAGCGCACTCGGTGTGATGAAATCTAGTGGTGGGTTGTAACATGAAGAAAGAACATCAATCATATTTGGGTTAGAATCTATCGATTATATCTGGGTCAACATTTATTGATCATATGTGTGTTAATTCTCAGTGATCCTGAGTGGGTCACCACTCGCTTATCCTATGTGGGCCAACATCTACAGATCCTATGTGGGTCATCAGCAGAGCCTCGCAACCGAATAAGATTATCTAGAGATACATCTAAACATCTGAAATTCTATACATAAGGTATTCCTAGATTAATCTGAGTCTTTACATTAGTGGTAATTTGACCTTTATGGTGTTACCTTTGTGGTATTCTCCCCTCGTGGATCAGTTGCCCAAATGGCTTAATAGTTGGTTCCTTATGATTCTTTATGAATGAGACAACTATATTTTAATAACATAGGTATAAGTATAGTAATATATCTAAGTAAAGTTTATGTCGACTTCAGGATTTGTGATTAAGGTGTTTCTTTGTAGTTTTTTCCATTTTGGAACTCTGGGGGACCACTGGAGGTCTCGGGATCCCTACTGAGTATTTTTATACTCATCCTTCCACGGGCTACGCCAGCACCATATTGTGTCTTGTGTAGAAGATAGACATCGTTGATCGAGGCTTAGAGAACCATGACTGGACAGTGCGTAGAGGAGGTCCATTTGATGTGATGTTCCATAGTGACTATTGATCGTGAGCTATACATACCCTTCAGGTAGGATCCTTGGAGGATGATCACAAGAGTTGTTTTTCTATTGTAGTTGTACTTTCTCAGTTTGACTTGTATTTCGGCCCCATTTTCTTAGAGTACTCTCTATTTTACTATATAGTTTTACTTTGTCATTTTCTTACTATTGGGTTATTTGACTGTGCTTATGCAGGTTTAAAGGCAATGCCTTCCCATTTAAAGTGATATTCTTTTTTGTGCTAGTCTCTATTCCCTTGCCCATGGAAGGTGGGTTTATGGTAGTCCCCACATGGGCCCCGAGGGATGGGTCATGACATAGTGGAATCAGAGGAGTCAATTCTACCGAAGAACTAGGACTAGGATCTTTTCAATGTGGTAAGAGTGTTATGGGTTATGAGTGTGGTTTTAGTTTAGGGAATCAAGAGTTTCTGCGGTGGCTGATATACCCATACACCAGGACCCTGTATTCTTATTTTTGACTCAGTGTATAGAAACACTAATTGCATGTGTCTTGAAAAGTTTTTTAATATATCTTTGACTCAGCTCACCAGGTAAAATTTATTGATCAGGGTGTATCTGTTTTCATTCAGGATTCCACTGCATAGACATCCATATAGGTTTCCCGAGAGAGTATAAGTTGATGGACCACTGAGTGATGAAGTCTAGGTGCACAACCCTATTATAGTGTTAGCACCTCTGAGTGGTGTACCAGCAGCACCACTAAATGTTGTGAAGCCGTTGTCACCAGCCTCACTAGTAGTTAGTGCACACCGACTGAGCGCATTGCACGAGTTATATCGGAAGAGGCCTCTGAGGTTCTATGGTAAGGAGGATCCACTGGCGACTGAGGACTGGATGGAGGTTGTGGCTAGAGTTGTTTACTTGGTTAGGACACCAGCCGACCGGATGGTGATCCTAGCTGCCAGTCTCTTCGAGGGAGCTGCTGGAGATCGTGGATCCTAACACTCCAGATATCCGATGAGGAAACCCGTACCTGGGCAGACTTCAAGGGCCTTTTTTAGGGAAGAGTTCATCCCAGTGACTCTATGA
Source organism: Viscum album (assembly GCA_963277665.1). Taxonomy (NCBI): domain Eukaryota; kingdom Viridiplantae; phylum Streptophyta; class Magnoliopsida; order Santalales; family Viscaceae; genus Viscum; species Viscum album. Next base: position 28,171,992 of record OY728140.1, on the reverse strand, counting down.
TCAGTGCAAATATAGGAGTCATTACACTTACAGTATGGCATCATAACCGTGGCTCAGTACTCGATGTGGTTCCCTAATATCTCCCGTTATTCCACCGACATGGTATGAGACCCTTTCTTCAGGGACCAGACCTTTGAGTAAGGTCTCTGAGAGAAGATCATAGCATCATTGATATTGCTACAAATTCAGACATAGGATGGGGTTATAGAGCGAGCACTTTTGTTGGAGATCTTCCTAGATGGGGAAGTCACTGACAACAAGAGCCTCCACCAGATGTTAGGTAGCACATTCATCCACAACAGGCACCACATAGAAGACGAAGAGGTCCAGTCAGGCCATACCTTCTAGTGGATGACCTGAAGATACATGATCAGTGGTGTGAACCTCACGGTACAGAGAAGGACAGAGGAGTAGCATGCAGTGCTACTCGGGAGGTGGGCAGGGTCACCTGACTCGTGACTGTCAGACCCGCCATACGGACGACCAGTAGACGGTCGAGGGACCGACGAGGTTGATGTAGAGATTTGATCAGGGAGGTCTGCAGACAGTAGGTAGACATGGAAAAGTTGCAATCCATATAGCAGGTTCTAGGCGGTGATTTGAGGTTCTACTACCACAACCTTCAGGACGTCCAACCCATCCACATAGAGCAGGAGGATAGGGACGAGATCAGCTCCAGGAAGTTGAGGCCTATGATCACAACACTCTAGAGATGATTCGAGGTACAATCTGTTTCTACAGCACCCTAGTTGTAGTACTTATAGACACAGGTTATAGTCCCTATTTTATTTCCATGACCCTCGTTCAGAGCTCAGATATTCCGGTAGAGTAGTTGGCTCATTCCATACGACTAGAGACTCCTACAGGAGGAGATTCAATGATTACACACTGGTTTCAGTAGTTTGAGCTTACTCTAGAAGGCGAGTGCTTCAGCTGAGATCAACATGTAGCAAGGTTTAGGCCTTATGATGTCATCATGGGTATGGACTATTTATCTACAATCCATGTTCAGATTGACCATATTAGGCACAAAGTGCGGTTTGTCCATGAAGACGGGACTAGGTTTTCCTTCACCAAAGAGAAAGAAACCTTTACAACACAGGATGCACTAAACCAGAAGAGGGTGCATTCAATCACTCATCAGTTGGATAACCTTACCCAAAGAGTATTTTATTCTGAGAGTCTGAGATACCATATAATGGTGGACTTGTAATCTAATGTCTTTCCTGATGATGTTCTGGGACTACCTCCACACTGATAGGTGGAATTTTACATCGACCTATACCCTGTGAAGGCACCGAAATCTACAGCAGCATATCAGATCGATCCCTCAGAGCTTCATGAGATACCGGTACAGATAGAGGACTTGTAGAGGAAGTGGTCTATAAGGCCCAGTGTTTCACTATGAGAAACCCCGATTTTGTTCTCCAAGAAGGAAGATAGGAAATTGAGACATTGTGTGGACTATCAGTTCCTGATGTAGGAGACCATGAAAAATAAGTATGCACTTTCGAGGATTGATGATCTTGTTGATCAGCTGAAGGGAGATCATTGGTTTTTGATGATATACCTCAAGTAATTCTATAATCAGCTCAGGGTATGAGATGTGAATGTGCGTAAGACTACCTTCAGATGTTTGTATGGCCACTTTGAGTTCTTGGTTAAGCCATTCAGCATCACCAACACCCCAGAATTGTTCATGGGACTCTGAACAAGATATTTAACCATACATTGATCTATTTGTGGTTGTCTTCATCGATGAAATCTTGATATAATCGGCATCGGAGGAGGATCATGCATCTCATATGCAGATAGTTTTGTATACACTCTGAGGGAACTGGTATTATAGTAAGCTCTCAATGTGATAGTCCTGGATACTAGAGGTCCACTTTCTGGGACATGTTTTCTCAGAGGTTGATGTTGTAGTTAATTTGGTGAAGATAGAGGCCGTTTTTACTTGGGAGATACCTAGAAGTGTAACCGAGGTGCAGAGATTCCTTGGTTGGTTGGGTGCTACTAGAGATTCATACCCGACAATTCTAGAGTTGCAACACCCCTGTCAGTGTTGATGAAGAAGGGGAAACCCTTCGTATGGATGAAGATATGGCAACAGATTTTTTAGGAGCTAAGGTAGAGAATGAAGAGTATCCCATATTGAGACTACCAGAATATGATGTCTAGTATATAGTCTACTGCGATGCATCAAGGACCAGACATGGATGTTTCCGGATGCAGGAGCGAGCAGTGATCGTTTATGGTTCACAACAACTAAGATAACAGGAGTAGAACAGTGATACTCGTGGCCTAGAGATAGAAGTAGTATTCTTCTCCAAGAAGATGCATCGACACTACTTGATGGGTTAATGATTTACTGTTTACTCTAATCAGAAGATTCTCAAGTATATCTTCTCACAAAAGGACCTGAATATGAGAAAATATTGATAGATCAAGTTCCTCCAGGACTATGATTTCGAGATAGTATACACTCCGGGGAAGGGGAACATTTTTGACACACTCAGAAAGAGGTCTGGTTTACTGCTGCTGAGTGATTTGACATAGAAGCTAGCAGCGTTGTAGATATCCTTTGTGGATAGAGATGTAGAAGTTTACCTCTAGTATATGAAAGTCAATCCCACACTTCTTCAGCGAGTTCAGGAGGCACAACTTTGGGACATTGACAACAAGGATCAATGTGCCCTGATATCCTTAGGAGAGGCACCTGGTGGATTTTCTGAAGGTGGGGAGCAAGTCATCCTCTTTAGAGGACGAACCATGGAATAAGGGTGCAATGGGAGGATGTGTTTAAGGAGTTCCATATATCCCCTCTAGTGGTAAATCCTGGTGTGGATAAGATATACTAGGACCTCTTGCGTCAGCACTGGTGGAGAAGGATGAAGAAGGAAGGGGAAGAGTTTTTTTCATTATGCCTCACTTGTCCGCATGTGAAGGCCAAGCATCGGGTTCCTGTAGACTTAGCGCAACCACTTGTGGTGCTAGAGTGTAAGTGGGATGAAATCTCCAGTGAATTTATGACAGAAATATAATATACATCTTGGAAACATGATTCCATCTAGGTGATCATTGACCGAATCACCAAGTCGGCCCACATCCAACCCATCCGAAAGTAGGGATCGGTAGAGGGCTTGTGATGCCACTACGTAGAGGAGATTGGATGACTACATGGGGAGCCATTGATGATAGTCTGACCATGACACATCTTTTACATCCTGTTTGTGGAAGAAATTACATGAGGCATTTGGGATTCACATACATTTGACCACCACCTTTCATCAAAATACAGATGGGTAGATTGAGAAGAACATTCAAACCATGGAGGAAATTTTTCGTGCTTGCGTTCTAGATTTTGGTAGGAGTTGGGAGGATCACTTTCCCTTGGTGGAGTTTACATAAAATAATAGCTATCACTCCAGCAATGGTATCCCACCATTTAAAGCCTTGTAAGGTCAACCTTATAGATATTCTCTATACAGGACAGACCCAAGGGAGTCCGCACTTATGGTTCCAATGTTGGTATAGGCTACCAATGGGATGGTGCAGATCATCCAGGTGCGGATGAAGACTACACATAGTAGGAAGAAGTCGTATTCTGTAGGAGACAGAGACCTTGGGAGTTTTCAGAGGGCAACCAAGTCTTCTTACAGGTTGCACCTTGACAAGGTTTGCAAATATTTGGTTGGGTCGTTAGGTTATCTCCTTGGTTCATTAGACCTTTTCAGGTTCTTAGCAGACCTAGTGAGGTGATGTATCTTACGACTATTTCGCCCCAAATTCACTAGGAGCATGACGTTTTCCACGTGTCGCAGCTGAGGAGGTACATGCATGATCCATTGCATGTCATTGACCGGGAAGAGCTAGACATCGAAGATGGGGAGACTTTTATAGAGGTTCCAGTGGAGATTGAGGATCAAAAAATGATGGTCATTCATGGATGATCGATTCCTTAGGTGTGTGTTCACTGGCAGCATGAGAACCTCCAGGAGAGAACATTAGAGTGGGAGGCTCAGATTCATGCTCAGTACCCATATTTGTTTCCTTAGCATATGTTGTTAATTTTTGGGGAGGAAATGAATAAGGTGGGGAGAATGTAATGACCCATATTTTCTATGTAAATTTTCTTAAATTATATCAAACTATTCAGAGGCTACAAAATCTGACGGTGTTTGATTCTGATGCCCGATGTGAATGGAATGGAATTTTAAACATTCATTAAGGTAAGTTCAGTAAATGTTCGACTGGCAAATCTTTACTTTTTATACGGTGCTCAGAATTGAAATATGAGGGCACCGATGAACTCATAGTGCAGGGATTCTCTTATGGGAGATTTAACCTTGAACACAGTAGGTCAAGGAAGAACGCTGTTTTTTCATTTATCGTGGATGAATTAATAAAATAAATTTTATTTTATTTTATTTTTTAAACATCCATCCTCGTCACTTTTATGTTTTTATGGTCGGGACCACAAGGGTGGTCGGGCATTTAATGAAGGACATTATATTCCAAATTACACAATGGTTGTGTAACCACCATTCGTGTGATTAATGAAGCTCATTAATTACACCAATTAATGAACCACTTAATATCATTTTAGAGAGTTAACCTCTAATGTGGGGTTATGGAAAATCATTGAAAAAGAATTGATCTTGGGATGATTCTTGATGAAGATTGAATACCCCCACCAAGTAAGAAATGAATAATGATGATTGACCGGCATCGTTGGAGGCTTGTTGCGAGAACGAGGAAAACCGAATCTTCCTCAAACATGGACATTCTCCAATGATCATGAGGTAGGGGTTTTATATGGTTTATTTTTAATGGAATTGTTGAATATTATTTTCCCCTAGTGTTTTCATGCTAACACAGTGGGAATGAGAAAAATGAATAAGGCTCAGAACCTCCGCTACTTTGTTGATCTATACGTTCTTCATGGACGTTTTATTCAGTTTGGAAAGAACCTAAATCTAAGGGTCAAGAAGTGAATGGAATGAACTAGGAAGACCGTAGAAGTGATCAGATGAAACAAATGGAACACCATAGCTCACCCAGTGGCCTGTGGAAGACCATCGGTGTAGAGACACTAGTGACCCACACCGGCAGGAGATGGAGGAGGCCGGCCGTGATGGAGGTGGCGCCCCGTCGTGCGCCGCTGGAGGAGTCCATTTCACTAGGTTGGGGCGGCCATCATCGGCCAGCTGTGGAGGCAATGCGGCGAGCCTTCACACGCTGCTAGAGAAGAAGTCCGAAACATTTTAGTCATGGCGGTCGATCTAGGTGCCCAACACTGGCTGACCGCAGAGGTGGAGTGGTGCGTTGTCGCGTCCTGCTAAAGAAGGACATGGCATGAAGTCGTGATAGAGAAGGAGGGGCCCTCCCTTGCTGGTCCCACAATGACCAAGCAACACCACATGGCACCACCGCATGGTTACCCGAATGGATTAGCCATTCGGAAGATAGGTGAGATGAATCACCCCCCACCCATGCTAGCTCGGGTGGGCGCAGTGCCTCTAGGGGGTCGAGTCATGACCCCCTGTGGCTAGGCTACATGCTCTTGTGGGCTGGGTTGTGCCCCCTTGTGGGTTGGGCGGCGCCCCCCCTGCGGTCCTGTCGTTCCCACCTGCAGCTCTATCCACACCACCCTATGGGCTAGGCCACACCCCCCATACGGGCTAGGCCCCACCTCCTGTGGGCCATGATGATCCCACTACAGCCTTGCCCAACCGGGCCGACCCAGGTTGGTTCAGGCCGGACCGGGTCGGACCAACTCACACCCATCTAGGCCCAATTTCTCTTAAAGGGCCATAATATGAGATAAAGACATTCATATGATGAACCGTCTATGTAATTTGGATACTTGCAGTGAGATGGTCCTATTGGTATACTCCACTTGAAGTTTCTAAATAAATGGGGTATGGCTGGGGTTGATCGAAGCCCAATCTAACTGGGGCCCCAAAACTAATACAATTATAACTCATAGACCAGGTGTCCGATTGATGCATCATCTATCGCGTTGGAACCCTTACGACATAGAGGTATTTTGGAATACTTTTTGTGGAGATTAGGGGTGGTAGTTTTATGACCGATATATCAAGGAGAAGATTCTACGAAACTTGATTTCCCTGGCTGTGAGAAAATCTAGTGGTTGGTTGTAACGTGAAGAAAGAACATCGATTCTGTGTCGGTCAGCATCTATCGAACCTATGTAGGTCAGTATTTTTTGATCCTAGGTGGGTCAGTGCTCAAAAATCATAATTGGGTCAGCGCTCACAGATCCTATGTGGGTCAGCATCTACAGATCCTATATGGGTTAGCATTCGAGCTTCTTGAATGAATAAGATGACCCAGCAATACATCTAATCATATGTACTTATATAATTAAATTATACCTGGTCTGAGCTAATTCTTTAACTTTGTAGTACTTTTTCCTTCATGGTGTTACCTTCTTGGTGTTACCTTTGTGGTATTCTCCCCTTGCGGATCAGTCTTAAAAATGGCTTAAAAGTTGGAGCCTTATGTTTACTCATGAATGAGACGAGTATATTTTGATAACATAGGTATATGTATGGGATTATACCGAAGTGGAGTTGATGACTACTTCATGCTTTTTGATTGAGGTCTTTCTTTGTGGTTTTTTTCCTTTGTGGAACTCTGGGAGACCTTCAAGGGTCTCGGAGGCCCTAATAAGTGTTGTTATACTCACCCCTGAATGGGCTATGCTTGCAACATACTTTTTCATGTGTAGATGACATGTAGAATTGATCGTGGCTAAGAGAGCAAGGATTGGATGGTGCTCAGAGGTGGACCTTTTGACGTTACATGTTATAGTGACTACCAATCATGAGTTGTATCTTGCCTATAGGTAGGATCATTGGTGGATGTCCACATGATCTGTTTTTTTTTTGTTGTTGTACTTTCTCAGTTGGGATTGTATTCTATCCCCCTTTACATACAGTACTCACTATTTTACAATATTTTTTTACTTCATGGTTTTCTACCTGATGTGTGCGTAGACTGTGTGTTTGTAGTATTAAAAGTAATGCCTTCCCATTTAAAGGGATATGCCATTCCCGTGCTAGTCGTCATCCCCTGGCCTATCGAAGGCGGACTTGGGGTAGTCACAACATGGGCCCCAAGGGACGATTCATGAAATTAATCATTAGAAAAAGGTTCATAAAACAAAATGTTTTCTATTATCATTATTTCGTGATATTAAGGACCATTCTATAGGCTCATTTGTTTTGGATTTGTGATCATTAATGTTTTTTCATCCATGTTCTCTATCAGTCTACATCTACATTTTAGTGTTACTTTTCTCTTCTATTTACATGTTTTCACTTCACATCTATATTCTCTATTTTGAAAACATAATATTTTATGATACTAGATGAACTTCAGATATCCCTTTTATATTTTTCAATGGGCTGTTTTATTAAACCTTATTAAAAGTAGGTTTTCAATGAAAGGACCATTCAAGTATTAAAATTTTAATAACCCAAATTAATTTTGTTGGATAAATTCATTTTAATGGTCAAAGAATGTAACAACACAATTTTAATTATGTAATTTTCTATTTAATTAATTTTAATTTATTTGATGTCTTGCATTGAATGATCCACCAATTTAACCTTGAATTATATAAAACACCATGTTTAGCTTGTGATATACAGAACACTGTGTTTATCTTGTGGTAAACACAATAATAATTTTTTCTTCTATTACACCTATTACCAGGATTAGGTTGTGTTACATACATCACCAATTTTAAACAAAACATGTCATAATATTAAAATAATTTTATTTAGCATGATAGTTTACCAATTGGAATAGTAGGAATTAATAGGATTTAATAAATTATAAAAATATGGTTTAATCGAGCACAAAAAAAATAATTTTCTTCATAGAGATTAATTATATATAAAAATAAAACCCTTTTGAAAATACATGAAACATTTTATTTGAATAAATAATTTTGCATAAACAAGTGTATTTTTTATGAATAAAATAACCAAATAAAAATTGGCTAATGATTTTAATTTAATGTATATATTAAATATTCTATCCAATTTATTATATTTATCATATACTTCTACTAGTGAATCGATAATAATAAATCCAATTTTATTATAAAAAAAATATTTTTCTTAAAAGTAGTTGTGTTTCCTTTTTTGTCTTACTTTTTTTAAAACTAAATATTTAATTTTTTAGAAAATATATTTGATAAAATATTGATTTTATTTTAAATATTAATATCATAACTATCTTATGTGGAATTTATCACTTTTTTCTATACTGTTTCATTTTTGGATGAATAATTAATAGTACTAAATTTTTATTGACAATTTACTTTTCACTTAAATTATTTATAAAATTAAATAACATTTTAAATATTATATAATGTAAAATTAGTGAAATTATACACCTATTAATCCAATTTGGGAAATTTAGATAACTTTTATATTGAAATTGGATATAAAAACATTGTAAACACTTCAACATTTTCACCTTAATAACACACTTCTCGTCATGTGTGTGGGATTAATTATGAATTAAATTTTACCACATATGAGAATGGAATAATGAAACATGGATTCCATATCATTATTCCAGAAAAATTAATTTTATTTAATTTGAGACCAAATTTTATTTGTGGAAATAGTTAAATATATCTTCCATAATTAATATTACAATGTGGTTTTTTGCATTACCATATTTTGTATTAAAACAAACATTACACACACGTATGATTTTTATTCAACAAATTTAATTTCTTAAAAAAATAAGTATTTCTAAATTATATATTAAAATCCATTTTTAGTTATATTTTTATTGATAAATTAAATTGGTAAATAAAATTTTTCATGTTTCCTTGGTTGAAACTACAGTGATAAAATTTAGTTAACAGACAGGCTATGAAATATGTTGATAAAAAAGGTGTTTATTTTTAATTTAGAACATGTTAATAAGTAAATTATCAACTCCAATAATTTATTAATCTATTTTTGAGACACATGAGGTAATTGAGACCTGTGGATAATGAATACTTTTGGCTATTTACAATAATTATACCCCTCCTCAATTATAAAAGATAACTCAATCTACTCACTTATTCACGCTGCTAAAGCAATCGGGCATAACAAAAACCTCACAAAATCACTTTCCAAGTTACCTAAAATCATCATATATGTCTTATTTTGGGAATAAATATTTACTAGGAAAGATATATATCAATCCTGTAGAGGATACCTAAAGAAGAAGTAATGTTCTTCAAAGAGCATCTATATTTTATTTATTTCTTCATCTTCTTGAATTCATATTATACAATTATTATATAATAAAATCATTATCTACCAAATACTGAGATGTCTTATGTATATTTTATAACCTATAACGACACACATAACCATCAAATGGGTTATGAAATCATCTTTTATTTGTACGGTGGACTACAGCCTCGAAAACAGAATTAGTTTTTTTCCTATTACCACACTCAAGTCTGGTCGTAAGGATGTATTTTTCTTAAATATGATAAATAAAATATTTAATATGTAATTAATATTATCGTATTATTATATCATACACAAATCCACACTTTCAATCTTGTGGGAATATGGTAACAACGTTCTGGTGTATGAAAGGCTACCACCTCACAAAGCGATGTGATTCATTCAAGCATTACATGGAATGTATCAAGGATGAGTTTAATAATAATTTGTAAAATATATGTAAAAATTATACTCAGATGATTATATATATATATATATCATTTATTTTTATTTCTTTCAACATGATAATAAAATTGAAATAGTGCTCTTGCGTACGTGTGGCCTGCTGTCTCTATGAAAGGCGTGTTTCATTTTCAATCAGTAGATTTTTTGGATTAATAAATATAAATATATATTGACGTATATATTATATTTATATCATGGTCTATATTATATATATTATTAAAACCATTATCATTTTAAAAGTACAAAAAAATAACCAACCGATACATATACGAAAAACGGTTATTAACCAAAATGTTACTTTAACATGGAGTAGTTAATAAATGTGTAACAAATGGTCATATTAAAATCATGTAACAAATTCTATATATAATTATGTTTCATTAATATATTTTTAAAAACTCTATATTTATTATATATGTGGTTTTAACAATTTTAAATTAATTCAATACTTATGTTAAGGGTTTTTTGTCTCACTTTTATTTTCTATATAACAAATGCTATATTCACTAAATGTTTATTTTGTGTGATATATATTGAAACTGAAGGTATTTTATGATTATTATAAATTAAATTATTCATATTTACATATCCATATGTTGATATCCTATTCTTGGGGTATATGATGTCAACATTACGAAACTGGTAAGGTATTTTTGGCTCAATTTACATTCTTTGAGACTTATGTTATGTTGTGAAATTTTATTCCTTCATGAAGTGTATAAAAATACCCTTTGAAATGTAATATCATGAATATAATAATAATAATGAAATTTATTGTTTTACATTATGTAATTCCTCCATGGGTTTTAGGATTCAAAGTTACCAAAGTGGTAAATAGTAATTGTTTCAATATCAGTTTTTATCAAGATTGTTTATGACTTGGATTAAGATTAAAAAATCTTATAAAAAAACCTAAATAATTCACATGAATTTTATTCTACAGTATTTATTCATGAAATCATTATTTAATAGAACCATTTTTCATCTCATTGGTACTTATGAAAATTTAGATTCTATTTTTCATAAAATCCAACATTATTTCTCTCTTGGTCCAAAAATCTATTTTCCTCTAAAATGAAGTTTTATAAAAATGTTTTAATAATTTTTAAATGATACATTAATATCATTTTCAAATAATTGAAATATGATTTTCTATGTTTAACAACTTTTAAAATGATATTTATCCTTCCTTTATATGTTTTAAAACACACTTCTAAAGAATAGGGTTTCCAAATGTTTTATGTATTAAAAAGAAATTTTGAATGTTGAATGTAAATTTTCATAAAAATGTTTCTTAATGATATTTTTATGGTGTATTAATTAATAAAACTAATTTCCCTTGTAGTTACTTATCCATGACTAAGGATATACATGATTGAAACCATCTTTATTCTTACAATGGATGTAATAAAATTATTTCAATGATATTGTTTTGAAATATACTTCTCACACATGGGTTAATCATGTTTCAATGTGAATATTATGAACCCCATTTCAATTATTAGGGTTATTAATATTTAAATGATATTATCATGGAACCTATTTTATTTATAGGGGTGAATCTATATTTAAATATATTTACCTAGAGTTCATTTCTTTTCTATGGGTTAATCATGTTATAAATGGAATAATGACTATTTTATGTGTTTTATGATGAAATGAATAATCTTGTTTACTTTATTATTTTTTTGTTTCATGTAAATTACTTATATGATTTCGTGGAACACATAGATCGAACTTATCCAATTACGGATTATATAAGGCGGTGGCCCATATATTGTCATGAATTCCAATTATAACTTATATGATGGGGTCCATATAATGTCATGTAAGATAGTTTCAGCTTATAATATAGAGTGGTCCTGATAGTGTTTGGTAATCCCATTACAGCTTAAATGGTGGGGGATGACTAGAAATTTACAAGTAATTTCAATACGTCTTGTACAATGGGGTGACCCCAAAATCTATGAGTAATCCCATTATAACATGTATGATGAGGAGGCCCACATAGAACCATGTAATCCCATCACAACATTTATGAATGGTTGGGACAAATAGTGTTTTTGGAGCTTGTAATAGCTTATATGATGAACTGAACCATATAGAGTTTGGTTAATCTGTTACATCTTAAATTAGTTGTGATCCCAGATAGCGATCCAATGCATTTGGGAAATGATAAATGTTTTATGAGTTTAGATGGTACATGCATTTTTACCCCAATCCCAAATAGAACGTAACAATTCTGTTTAACTCATAATGAAAATAGATGGTAAATGTGGGATCATAACAAAAAATAAAAGGATATTACTTGGGAAATTATCCCAAGCCTATAAACAAGGGTATATAAGTGGTATGGAAAATACTAAAGAAGAGGGTTTATGAGTGGTTATCTCAAGCCTAAAATGGATGGTACACTGATGGTCCTCCAGAACCCAAAGAAGGTACATGAGTGGTTATCCTAATCATATAATGTTAATAATGTCATGTTGGTATACTTGACAAAATATTTTATATTCCTATGTATATTCCACAAACCTATGTCTTATGCTAATGTTATAATCTCATGGATAATGTTCTTTGATTACCTTATGATTCGTGAATTAGAAATATCCAATATTTATGACATGAATTGTTTTATGATCTATTAATTGTTGGGTATGAATATTTGTTTATTCTTATTTTAACAGACCCATATTCTTAACATATTAATTTATATGACAATAGATTAATTTCTCTTTTCAGTACTCTTTCTGAGCATATAGACCACCCTTTACTTTTCTTCCTTTTTTATATGTTATAAAGAAAGGTTATATGTATGGTATGTGTATTATGGGTAATAAATAAAAAGATCTTTATTGGAAAAATGAATATCTTTCAGCATATTATTATATCTTGTTCCAATGATTCGAATGAGAATAATCTTTTATGATCCTCAGGGGTATGTTTGTGAAATGAAATGTATATTCTAATTAAAATATTTAATATGCATGTATAAAAATTCATGTAAACTAAAATATGTGTTATAAAAATACATTCCTCAGTATCTAAATGTTAAATAGTTTCAACAAATGTATATAGATAGCTATGAATGATATAAATTAATTCACTCAGGGTCATGTAAGGATTTTTTAGATACGGTGATTATTTTATTTTCCATCATGAAATAGTTTTAAAAAATTGTTTAACTTGAGGAATGTGTTAACTAATTCTCTCAATGTGGATAGAATAGTTTTATTGGGAATGAAATGGAAATGTTATGTTACTTTTTTGATAGAAATAGTGGGTAAAAGGTTAAACTTGAAGAAGAAATGTGAGTGGGAATGTAAAGAAATGAATCTATAAGTACATATTAAAGTATATTAACAAATATGGAAGTTATCATAAGGAAGTAAATATATCTACATTACTAAAAATAGTATGAGGCGAACCATGGAATGATAATGTTAGTTATGTCTATTATAATAATAATTTCATTATTTTTTAGTTGTTTATGATACCAACTTTACAAAATTCAAATTTTTTAATTACAAACGAGTATAATATCAAGTTATGAATTCAAAATGATTATAGTATAAATTCATGTCATGAAACAAAGTGTTTTTGATTTAGATTTTTTAATAAAATTTAATTTATCTATATTAGACGATTATTTTTAAAGGAAGGGTATTCATATTTCATTTGTATTACTTCAAAACAGAAGTTTCCTTTTGGGAAATTATTTTGATGTACATGATGTGATGTCAAAAATGGTTTATGATTTATATAATTATATATTATAAAATTATTTAAACACATATAATACCACATATAATAAATAATTACTAGTTTATTTGTAAAATATTACCACTAATAAAAAAAGTTTAATTTTTTAACATAAATTATATTAATTTAATTTTAACTAGATATCCAAAAACCTAAAATTACCAAGAGGCCATTGGATGTAAATTTAGTCTTCTAGAAGTTCTATGCTAACTATTAAATTATTCTTCAAAAAAGAACAATGTTAACATCACCTTATATAAAAAATGATTAATATATGTTTGTGAAATTTTAATGAAAATGGTTACCTAAATTATCAAAATATGTACATGAAAAATATTTATGTAAAGGGTTATAAGAATGACAAGGATGATAGAAAAGAATGTTCTCTTGGTTGGAAATGATAGTTAAAACATCATAACATTTGGTGTTTTTTAGTTATGATTATTTAATACCATGTTCAAGGAGTTGAGAATTAATAATATGATTCCTAGGTTTTATCATTATTCACACCAACATACATAATAGCTAATTCGTACTAGATGGTTTAGTGGGATATTATTATTATAATATCATATAGTGATTTCAAGGGAATTTCATGGAGAAACAATGAGTTCATGAAAATCATAAATGTACAACCGACATATGGATTATATATATGTATATTTTATGTGATATATTTAGACCTATGATTGTGTATTATTTTCTAAATACTCTTAAAATAATTTAAAAGATTTTTTATCATGTTATAAAAATTAAAATATCAACTTTATCATTATTTTACATTGGATTAACGAAATACTAAAGTGAAATGATAATATACCTCTGAAATTATGACTACGAGTTATTTTTGTCCCACATTTATCATCGATTATTAAAGTGGTTTTTTCTAGATAACCCCAAAAGTATACCACATTCTGCACCATAAACTATGACTTTGGTGTACTATTGTTTAATGTTTCATATTTGGATTTACCTAATACCTAAATTTTGATAGACACGGAGAATGATAATAATAAAACATTGAAACCTTATTTAATCTATCCTTGGCCCTAACTGATCAAGGTGTGGTTGAGTTTTTTCATCATTTCATTGATCAGACCGCAATTAATATGAGATTTTACAACTTATATGATGATAATGATATCTTTTTCTCCTATTTGAGATCTAATAAGGTAGTTTATATCCCTACCTATATATTATATATTATGTGAAAATCTATCATGTGTGATTCATGTGATATAATCATCCAAAAATATGATCAACATGTAAATAATTCATCAACACAACTAGCATATTTTTAATGAATTGAAAAATGTATGTGTAGATATTTAGTTTCTAAATACTCCATGTCCAATAGTTTCTCGATGTATTCAAAAAATGAATCGTTTAAAAATTTAGTCGTAAATAAAGTTTATATAGTGAAAAAATGTGAAGAGATACATGTGATTGATTGAGATCAACATGGATCAATTTAATACTTGAGTGAAATTTCTTCTTTCAAAGAGGCCACAATTTTCTTGTATTTAAAAATTTTGGAATTTATGATCATTTTAAACACCATTAAGGCTAATGGTATCCAATTATTGTATTTCCAGAATATGGATTATTTTATTCAAACCCAAAGAGACACTCTAAAAAATATTTAGAGTTTAACCAGAAAGATTATTTGATGGATATTATCAAGTGGTTTCATTTGATATGATTCCATGTGAAAATAATGATATATTTCCAAAAGTGATTTTATACAACATCCATATTTAATTTTCAGTGGGATTTCATGTGCTATTTTATATGATTATATATATATATATATTGAAATGAAACTATGGTTATAAGACTATAATACAACTTGGAGATTAACGGTGATGTTCCCTAAATCCATTATATCAAAATGTTTGAATTGGATATACTATATGGTCATATCATAAGAGTAGTCAAATATTGAATCACAATATATGAATCAGTGGTAGTTATATAATACCATTAACCTTAGAATAAAACTATTATTATTCTGTTACTCTTCCATATAAATTTATCATTCATGAATCATTTCATAACATTCAATATATGGAGAATCAATGTAGTATTTATTTAAATATTTCATGATTTATTTATGGATATATTGAGCTGTGACTGTTTGTATTTATATAAACATCATGTTTGTGTAAATTCAATAAGGTTAATAAAATGTCCCTGAGACCTATAATAGAAGGCTTACACCATCTTGATAGTGTAAAATATTTCCCAAGTCTGAATAGTTCAATTCTCTCCATTCTTCAAATATTACCCATCCTCATCACATTGTACCACAAGATACTACCATATCATCGAATTTAGGAGGGTGTTTTGAATATTATGTGTTATTAGGTAACAATAGTTGACACATGAATGTGTATAGAGTCTTAGGGATTCCAAAAAGAGATCTTCATCAAGAACATCAAACATATATAATTCCATAAGTATCTCTATGGTGAATGGTAAATAAATGTTTTTATTTTATTTATTCATGGTTTCACATTGAATCGTTATTTATTATGGGTCTAATGATTTATAATTTCTTCTATAATGATGAAAATGTGTTTTCATTACTATGAGAAATAACACCTCTATGTGAAAATACTATGTGAAGCAACTCATGGGAGAATGAAGTGGCTACTTCAATTTCAGGTCATGGACAAGAACCGTCCATGTTTTTTTAACTCTATTATCTATAAAATGAATTATATGATTTGTTTGTTTCTTATTAAATTGATGTGTATTATTTTTTGTCTTATCGAAACAATAATCCTCCCAATACATATCTAATGTAGTGTTTCAACCATAGAATAAATCAGATATTGGATATTTGGGTTCTAATAAATCTTTTAGAAAAACATATGAAAAAATATATAGAGATATTTAAATATTTTATACATCCTACATGATATCCTCCTTAAATTAATGTGGGAATTTATCAACACCCTTCATTTCCCTTTTCGTGTTTTCTATGAAATATTCTAATTGATATGTTCTAAACAATCCATTATTGTCTATTTCTGACACATAACTTGTATATTTAATTCAGCATATAAATATTAGAATGGGGTGAAAATTATTGTTGTTTGGACACTATTTGTTTATTATATTCTGAATTTATATTTTAATTAACTCATTCCCAAATAAAATTTAAAATTAGATATTTAAACAATTCATATGTATCTAATAAATATCTCCTAAAGAATATGTTCTTACCCTATATAATTTTTCTATAATATTGGTTTGTGTTTTTGATTATAAAAACATATACATTATCATTTCAATAAGGTCATAAAATATATAAGATTGATATGGAGTTTCATTATCTATTTCCACTGGCAATAAAATTATATACTAAAATAAATAATCATGATAAATGAAATGAAATATATATAAATAACATAACATTAGTGAAAAAAAATATACTCCATAATAATGGATCCAATTTTATTGAAACCCAGTTATGATGTCTAATAAATAGGAATTTAAAGATCCTCTACAAATTGAGTAAGGGTATTGATGATAGGATTGTCTCTAAGGAATCCATGAATGTTACTCACTACTCTTATTCTCATAATTTATTATTCTTTTCTTTTACATTTTAACGAATTTAACATCATGAATTTGTGGTATTTTCAATATTTTTTTAAATTTTCAAATTCAATTTAGTGTTAAGAAGAATAACTACTAACTCTGGGGTGTTCCATCAGAAGTTTCATGTCATAGTTCTATATTAATAATTTATAGTAATATTATAATTTCATAATTATAAGACTCAACATCAATCAAAAACCAACCTCACATGTTTCATAATTTTGTAAAATTGAAAATCTGAGATCTCAAGAGGTGGTTATATTTTCATTCTAGGTATATCAGTAATAATAATACCTAAATTTAGATTATGAAGAGATATAATGTCTACCCATTTAGGCTTAATTATGGAGGGAGTTCCAATATACATTGACAACAATCATGTGACAATTTCCATTTTCACCATCCATTTCATACATTCTATGGAAATTACCATGAAAGGAAGAACATAATTTCCCTAATAATATTAGAATAAGAATAAATTTTAGGTAATATAAGATCATATCTATATCCATAATATTTCACTACACACTAATGATACTTAAACAATATCATAATATGAATTAATAAAAAAATATTGAAAACTCAAAGACACATCAATTTTTATTCCCCCATAAATTAACACTAGGGATAGTTAGCCATCATAATTGAGTAATATAAATATTATAGGAGGAATAATAATTAATATTTTTGAATTAAAATTCATAAATCTTGATGTTCAAAATGTTCATTTCTAAGTGAAACCCTTTTATTTATTTTCTATTCATAGTTCTTCTTGTAAAACATAAAACATCAATATGGAATCAATTATCGCTATGGTTTTTCAAGTCTAGGTTACATTACTGATGTTAATCTCCCTAAATTTCTCTTATATTATCCCCAACATGACCAAGTTGATTTCATGATTAACATGTTTTCATGAAAATCAGTATGGGGAGTCCTAGATGGTTCTCTGAGGTAGCATATCTTCCTTATGGATTTGTAATTCATCAATGCATCTAAATTAATTTGTATTATTTTATAATCTTTCTATATATATGGGGGAATAATGGTCAACTATTGAGTGTCAATATTTACCAAAATATATAGCATCAGTTAGTTTTTGGGGATGAATTGGAGTGAGTTATCCATCACATGTTCAGGTTTTTACCTTAGTTTTTGGGATGATGGATATTTTTCTTCCACAATAGTCTATATTGTTGAATTTTAACTTTTATTTTAAGTTTGTATACTACGTTGTTAATAGATTTAATATGCATCAGTGTGTCTATTATAAGTCAAGAAGATATGGTGTTACAATTTCAATTATTTTCTATCATTAACATAGTGTTTATTGGGTGATGATACTCTATTGGTTCAGATAAAAAATGTTCCCTAAAACACATGATATCATTATAGTGGTGCACTATACTTTCTATATGATGAATTTATTTTGATATATATGTAACCTTATTCTCAGATGTGGGGTAGCATTGTGGGATCTGACACCATTATAAGATAAAAATTGATCGCTAAGTTAGAGGAGGACATAAGTATGATGAATAATGAATCCTATGGTTTTCTTATGATATATTCTAAGCCTACAATTGAGATATAATTTACTTACTGACACTATCTATGTTTCTTATCATTTTAATCAATAATATATTTTATTTTTCAATATTTTAAGTATAACAACCCTTCTCTTTATTACACATTTAAACATGATTTATTACAAAAAAGAGAACTTAATAAAACTCTGAGGATTGAGGGGTCTAGTGTATTGGGAAATTAGGTACATTACATAATGACTTAAAACATGAAATACACATGTTTATTGGAAACATCATTTACATGACCACACACATTATTTTATACTTAGAAATATATTGGATAACTTGGGGACATAAATAAGAGAAGGGTGAGCTATAAATCCTAGTAAGGGAGTAAAAAAGGAAAAACATAAATAATAATGTACATGTTATGGAATATTCATATCAATCGAGAACAATTGAAACATGAACATAAATTCATGATATAGTATGATTATTATAACATGGAAATGTGGAAGCAACACTTAACATGATATTTGCATGATAAAAGGCTCATTGCACATGGGGAATGTGTAAACCCTCATTGAACATGAATTAGAAGGAGTAAACCCTCATTTTACTTGACATGTCATGATAGTAATATTTTCCCAATTCATTAGGGTGTTTTAAGGGAACATCCTTCTTAATCATTTCATTTTATGCATAAGTGTTCCACATACAACATTGATTCATTAAACATAAATATTTTTACCATGAATATGATATGTGGAATACATTTGTATAAGTACTAAATCAAAAAGTACATATAAATACAGTTTAATACCCTTGATAGAAGAATTGGTATGGTATTCACTTACATGATGATATTGGTATGGAAATTTTTGGCGTCACTTCGATTGCATAATGACATCTAATAGAAATTTTAAAATGGGTTGATGAGATAGAAAAGGGTAACTGATCATTTATACATTAAATAGATAGTAATAGGGTCATGTAACATAATATCCCAACATATGTGATGGAATTTAGATTCAAATTAAAAATAATTTCTTGAATTTAAATAAAGAGAGAGAGGGAGGAATTCCTTGTAAAATTTTGGCATGGTAATTGGTGTACATGGGAGGCATTAAAGAGAGAGAAAGAGGTCTCTCATCATTCAAAAATAAGGTCGGAAGTATGGGGGAGTTTTGAAATCATAAACCAAAATTTTTAATTTATATTAATGGTGTATAATAACATAAATAAATTTGGACAAAATGATTAAGGAAGAATTCTATTATTAAAATATGGCATGGTAATAGGTGTACACGGAAGGAATTATTGTGATAGAAAGAGGTATCTCATAATTAAAAAAAAGATGTCAGTATGGGGAGGTGTGAAATCATATCCTAGTAGTTTTAATTGAAAATACATTCATATAGTAACATAAATAAAAATTGAAAAAAACAAGAGAGGAAGAAATCCCTTACTTGGAAGTGTGATCCCAAAGGCTTGAGAGGGATATGAGAGAAGATTATTTGGGAGATTCAGAAGCCTTGGGAGGATTTTAGAGAGAGGAGGGATGGGTAGGTACGTTCTACAATGGATTTTAGTGAAGTGAAGTGGGATATCGAGTGAGTTTATATAGGAAAAGAGAGGAAATTCTGTATTATCAAGGTTTTGGACACTACCCATTAAACTAATCAAAACCACAAACCAAACCCTAGGTTTTTCCAATGGTTTTTGGAAAAGGGGAGTGGGAAAAATTATTTTATAATTCTAGTACCCTAAATTATTAAAATATTATTCTTTCTTATGTGGAGGTCAGTCACACTGTCAAGGAAATCATTTCAAAATGTTAAAATTTTTTATAAATCTTGTAGGGTCCACTAAGGAACCATAAAATTAATCAAAAAAAATATAAACTCACATTATATTAAATTTAAAACATATATTGTAAGAAAACACCATTTATATTATTTTATTACATAACTATTGGGTCATTATAATGTCATCAAAACACATTATATAATTAAACATTATTTAATTTTTACCCAAAAAATAGACAGTTTTAGAAAATGAAGAAAATCCCCCATTAGATAATTTGGACAACTTGAATCCAAAAATGAAATTAATTTAAACTAAATATTTTTCTAAAGATGTGGATATTTAGTTTTAAAAAAAAACCTACATGTTTCAAAAATGGATGGGTATTGACCAAAAACAGTTTTCAAACCATAATAAAAATTTTGATTGTATTCATAAAAATCATATGATCATTTATATTTATTAAAATATAATTTATTAATAATATTTTGTTAAAAATATTATTTAATTCAAAAATCCATTAATTCATCGAAATATATTTCTTATTTGATAATTAACATAAAATATTATTTTTTCTCTAAAATCTTGTTACAATGTAACAATAATAAAATTAATGTATAATTAACATAATCATAGTGATATGGTCTTATTACATAAACACTTTTAACACCCACATAAAACCTATGGTTATGGTGTGTGATGGTAATAAACTATTTGGGTGGCTCAGATAACAACGCTTGGGTGGTAATCTTTATCAAATTCCATTACGCACATAGGTGGTTCCGTTCAGGATTAACGTGTTGAATATCGGCCTCGTATTGGTCAAGAGTGAAGCCCAGTGACGCCACCTCCATTCCGAGCTCTGAAAAATGGTTTTCTTATAGAGGAATTTTATTGGATTTGTCCATCACTTCCTTTTTATTAGTAAATTGAATTTTTTAAGGCCCTATGTTTATACAAGTCATGTGATCACTTTTCAATAACTATATTATCTATGATCACAATAATTAACGGTATTACAAAAACATAAATCCAAAAAGTCCATATTTTATATGAAAATTTTACATAATAAGAAATTTAATCAGATGAAGTTGAATTTTTATTAGTAAATGTTTGGGCCTGAAAATCTTACCCCCTTAAGAAATTTGACCCTCTAAACTTCCGTTTCCCACAATAAAACAGATCTGGGTAACTCTACTTCGTCTCTTCCTCTAATTCCCACATTGCCTCTTCAATATTATGGTATCAACACAGAAACGTTATGAGGGACATTGTCTTATTTTGTATAAATATTTAACTATGATCTAAGATATTCACCAGTTTCTCTTCATAGGAGAGGTCATTATCAAATTCCACCACCTCTGGATTGAGTACATGTTATGGGTTAGGTATGTAATTCCCCAAGAGTGACACATGGAATACATCATGTACTTGAGATAGGTTTAGTGAGAGTGATATTCAATATGCTATTATTCCAATGAGATCAAGGATCTAAAAAGGGGAAATGTTTCTTTGAATAAGCTTTCCCTTTTTTCAAAATATCATAACTCTATTCCATAGTGATATGCAGAGAAATACCTTATCATCGACATCAAACTCTAGGTATCGTCGATAATTATCAGCATAACTATTTTTTCGATATCGAGCAGTTTTATTGTACTTCATGATGGTGTTAACCTTCTACACCATTTCGTCGACGTTTCTGGGCCTAGTAGTTATTTCCCCAACATCATCCCAACATGCTGGTGTTTTGAGCCTCTTCCAAAATAGGGCTTCATAAGGATTCTTTTGGATGATTCAGTAGAAATATTTATTATAATACAACTCAACTAAAGGAATATGTTGATCCCATCCTCCTTGGAAGTCCATTGAGAATTCTCAAAACATGTTCTAAAGTGTTTGGATAGTCCGCTCAGATTGGCCATCAGTTTGAGGATGATAATCTATACTGATGTTCAACTCAACATTCCATGAATATTGAAGAATCTTCCAAAATATAGTGTTGAATCTTAGATCTCGATAAAAAACAATAGATATTGGTACTCCATGCATCCTTACCAATTATTTGATATATATCTCTGACAGTTTATCCAATGATAAATCCTCTCTAATTACAAAGAAGTGTGAAATCTCTGTAAGATTTTCCACAACAACTTATATAGCATTGTTTCCTAAGGATTTCTTCAGATGATCCAGGGATAATGGTGATGTTCTCCAATTTCCATGCTATTTTGGATAATAGTTTCATCATCCCCTTAATCTTCTTCCTTTCATCCTTCACTTATTAACATACTAAGAACATTTATTTATACTCAGTGATATTCTTATTCTTTTAATCCCACCAATAAATCTCTTGATTATCATGATAAATCTTTGTGTTTCCTTAGTGAATAGATAAATTTGAACTATGTGCATCATCTAAAAGATTTTATGTTAACTATGGATTTGATGGAACACATAATCTTGACCCAAATCTCACAATTCCATCATTATTAACACTGAACTCTGAGGATTTCCCTTTTCTCATAGATTCCACTTTCTTATGAATTCCCACACCATCCTTTTGAAAATCCTTTAACCTTTAAAAAAGATATGGTTGAGAAATCATTTGTGAAAGGATTGAGGATGTTACCTTTTTATGATTACCCTGTCTATCATTATCAAATCTAATAATATTGGACCCTTTTCAAATTTCATCAATGATAGAGTCACTGGGTCATTTCTACTTAGAGCATATACCACCTTGTTTACTTTCCCAGGGTGGTAATGGATTCAGTATTCATATTCTTTGATCATCACTAGCCATCATTGTTGGTGCATATTTAACTCTTTCTGTGAGAATATATACTTGAGCCTTTTTTTATCCGTGTATATTTCACACATCTACCCAAAGTGGTAATTCTGAAATTTTTTTAAAGAAATTATCACTGCATCTAACTCTAGATCATGTGTTGGTTATTTTTGGTCATGAACATTAAATTGTCTAAAATAATAAGCAATGAAATTTTAATTTTTCATCTACACATAGCCCAAGCCATTGTTCGAAGAATGATGAAATACCACAAAAAGTTTTCAACATGTGGGTAATGTGAGAACATGTGTAGTGATAAACCTCTATTTCAACTCTTTTATGCTCTCTTCACATCCATCTCTCTATGAAAACATTAATCAAATTCGAGTGATCTTGGTATGAGGGATGGAAAATCCTGAGAAATTTCTCACAAATCGGCGATAATATATAGCTAACCCCAGGTAGCTATGGATATCTGTTTTTTTGTTTTCCTCAGCCATCCATCAATTTCTACTATCTTGGAGGGATACACAAATTTCCCATTACTTGTGATTATATGACCCAATAATGGGACCTCATTCAACTAGAACTCATACTTGATGTACACTGGATAGAGCTTCTCCTTTCGCAAGGTCTATAGTACAATGCTTAGATGCTCCTCATGCTCCTCTGTAGTTTTGGATTATTTTTTAATATCGTCTATAAAGACCACAATTGTTTTTGATGTAATCTATAAATACTCTATTCATCAAGTCCATGATGATTTATGGAGCATTAGTGAGTCCGAAAGGCATTAATAAAAATTTATAGTTCTCGTATCTTATAAGAAAAATAGACATAGGGATATCCTCCTTCACCCTAAATTGTAATATCCTGAATGAAAACCACCTTGTATAAGTATCATGATCCATGTAGCTGATTGAAGAAGTCATCAATTCATGATAGATCATAATTGTTCTTTATCGTGACTTTGTTGATCTCACAATAATCAATGAAAAGGCGCATTGATCAATCCTTCCTATTGATGAAAAAGACTATTGCACTCTATTGTAAAGCACTTTGGCATATAAAACCTTTATCCCAATTCTCCTATAGTTGTTTCTTCAACTCATCATAATCCACAACATCGATTCTATATATACTCTTTGATATTGGAAGCACCCTAGTTATAATATCAATTGATAATTCAAGAACTCTTCTAAGAGGATGGCCTAGTAATTTCTCAAGAATACTTCAGCAAATTACCTCAAAATAGGCATGTATTTAAGGATGGTTTCTTCCTTAGACTTAATCATCTGATCAAGATACACATTCTCATATAGTATTAATATCCACGCATGAGATAATTGTGCTATGGAAGATTCGTCCTCCTCCGTGATCATGTATAGAATCGGGGGTCAATTATCCATATGGAGAGTGATTTCCCTCTCATAAAATTTATGTTCACTCTATATTGGGAAATCCAATCCATTACCATAATTACATCCAATTCCACAATAAGATGTATGGAGATATTCATTGAGAATTTCAATACATAAATTATGATAGGGGTTGAGTTATATTAATGGGATTCAATGATTTCCCCATTTACCATTCTCATCGACATCTTTACTTCCATTATTTGTGGTGGTGTTGGGATTGTTGTACTAAACATTTGGGAATAAACGAATGATTAGAACTGGAATAAAAAATATCATTTTCAATTCATGAATGAATAACTATTATACCTATCACGAAATCATTTCTTAGGTTCACTTTGGCTATATTGATGCCAAAATATCACCCTTTCTACCTTGAAGGTTATTGGTTGCCACTGAAAACCCTTAGATATGGGCACTAGTTTCCAAAGTGCCTTCATTTCTTGTTCTTGATGTAATGCAGAATGTGTTGAGGGTTGAATGGAGCATTTATCCCCTCTTTTTCAATCATGGGTTATTTCTTAACAGAAATTAATGGACATGTTCCCTTATCTTCCACACCAAAATCATTTCCTCATCCCCTTCATGATATTTCTAGGGTGTTTCTTTCAGCTTCTTTGGCTAGTGGGGCGCTGGTTTTTTTTCACTATTGGATTTATCCATCGGACAAAAAAAATTATATTCCACCTTACGCTTATTATCCCAATGATACCCCTGATATTCACTGATCTCTATTTCAACTTTGAGGGCACATCAGACAATTTCTTCATACCTCTCGAAGTTACAATCACTAGGTATTTGCGTAGACCAGTTATTTGTCCACCAAAGAAGCGGTGAACCTTGCATTTGGGGTAATGAAAAAGCTGAAAGAACATTGTGCTATCCTTGTGAAGTTTTTCTCATATGGTTTGATGTATTCACTGACATTTATCATGTGGTAAAGGAAGTCCCATTCCATCTTAATTTTGAGGGTTGAAGGAAAATATTTGTCCAAAAAAGACTTCCATCAATCCTTTCATTCCATCACCTCTATCTCATCCTTAGGCCTTATATTTTTTATCAATGTCCACCATTTATCAGCTTCAGAATCCATACAATAAGAAACTATAAGTACCTTCTCTAGTTCAGAGCATTGAAGGATGGAGAGAATGTTCTCAATAGAGTTGATCCTTTGTTCAGAGATTGAGGGATTAGATGATCCATTAAATGTTGGTGGCCTTTGTCTCAGGAAGCACTCAGTCGCGGCCTGTTCTTTATTAGGTGGTTGAATGTTCCATGTGACCGATATTTCTATTTAAAACTATAGTTAACTGAGAATGTATACTGAAAAAGATTGTGATTCCTGCTCCCATCAGACTGGGTATCTCATTAGAACAGTAATCACATTGATCTTCACACTGGTTGTTATCCTGAGCCCTCTTATTATCGGCCATTAGCTAGAATAAAAAGAAATTTATGGGTAACACATAACGAAGAATCCAAGGAGGAAAAGTCTTAACTTATAAATCACATTTATTTCCTGAACATATTAATATATAGGCTTCAATATATGTTATCCATGATATACTTCCCAATATATTTTTATAAGGGATTTTATTTAATTACCTTATCAATGGTTCATAATAAGATTATTAATTTACAACTGAATATCCCCAAGGAGTGTTGTAACCAAGAGTGATTCAAGACCTATTGTCATGCCCCAGTTCTCATTTGATTCTAGCTCAAAGCTTTATTTTGGGGTTTTACCCCCGCAAACATCTATTCCATAGTCACCTCTACCAGATTGTATCCAAATAGAGATGTATTATCTTGATAAACCACTTACTAAACACCCACAAAAATTTTGGGATGCTTTTATTACACCTATTATTATCCCTAAGGTTTTCACAAGGGTTTTCTTATCCCAATCCCAAGAATAACTACTCATATCCTCTGATATCAACTATAACAACCCTACTCTTTATTACACACATAAACATGATTTATTAAATAAACATTTACTTAAGATGAATCTAAGGATAGAGTGGTATAGTTTCTTGAGAAATTAGGAATGTTACATAATAACTTAAAACATGGAATACAAATCATTATTGAAAACATATTTTACATGACCACACACATTGCTTCATACTTATCATTTCATGGGATAACTAGAGGACATGAATAAGAAGAGGGAGAGATATAAAGCCTATTAATGGATAAAAAATGCATAACATGAAGAATACAGAACATTTTAATCAATAGGGATATCAATGGATCTTAATAGAAACACAGACATTAAGCATTATATAGCATTATTTTCAAAACATTGAAATTTGGCAACAACTTTTAACATGATATTAGCATTATCCAAGAATCATTGCACACGGAGCATGAGTAAACCCTCATTTAACTTGAATTATTATGATTAAACACGCATTTTACATGAAGTATCATGATATTAATCTTTACCCAATGCATTGGAGCGCTATTAGGGTGAACCCATCTTAATTATTTAATTTGACACATAAGTGTGACACATAATACATGGATTCATTAAACATCATAATTTATTACACGAATAAGAGATGTGGAATACATAAGTGTATGTCAAAAATACAAAAGTACATGTGCGTAAATTTTAATACAATTGATAGTGAAATTAGTGTGGTATTCACTTACAAGATGATTTTGGCATGGAATGTTTTTGAGAATCTTCGGCAGCATAATGACATCTAATAGAAATTGTAAAATGTTTTGATAAGAGAGAAAAGGGTAAATCATAATTAATACATTAAAATTTATAATAATGGGGACCTGGAACATAATATCACTATATAAGTGATGTAATTTAAATACAGAATATAAAAGAATCGCTCGAATGTAAATGAAGTGAGTGAGAAATTCCTTGTAGAATTTCAGCACGGTAACATGTGTACATGAGAGGCATTAATGAGAGAGAATGAGGTCTCTCATCATTCAAAGCTAAGTAGGGTAGTATGGGGGAGGTGATAAATCATACCCAACCATTTTTAATTTAAATTTAATGTGTATTATAACAAACAAAATATGGAAAAAATTAGAAAGGAAGAAATACCTTAGGAAAATTCCACATGGTTATAGGTGTACACAGAAGGAATTAATGAGAGAGAAAGAGGTAACTCAACATTCAAACATAAATATGGATGAATGGGGTATGTGATAAATCATACCCCAATATTTTTAATTTAAAATAAAATTGTATATCATCATAAAGAAACTTGAAAAAATGATAGAGGAAGAAATCCTTTACTTGTATGTGTGATCACAAACGCTTGGGGGGGGGGCTTGAGAGAGGATTCTTGGGAGCTTAGGGCACATTGGGAGGATTTTAGCGAGATAAGGGCAGTGTAGGGACGTGATCCAAGGGTTTTTAGTGAAGATAAGTGAGAACTTGGGTGGGATTATATATGAAAAGAGAGATAATTCATTGTTATTTAGGTTTTACGCACAACACATTAAACTAATCATAACCACAAACCAAAACATAGTTTTTCCCATGGTTTTTTAAAAAGCGGAGTGTAAAATTATATTTTATAATTAAAAGGGTTGATATTATTAAAATATTAGGATTCCTTATGTGGAGGATAGTCACACACTGAAGGAAAGCATTTTAAATATTTAAAATGTTTTTTATGTCTTGGAGGGTCCACTAAGACACCACAAATTTAATCAATCAACTCTAAAATAACATTATTTTAAAATTAAAACATATATTGGTTGAACATACCACTTATAAAATTTTATTACATCACTATTGGGTCATTATGATGTCATAAAACATATTACATAATTCAATGATATTTAATTTTTACCCAAAAATTCGACTGTCTCGGGAAAATTAGGAAAATTCACCGTTAGATAATTTCGACATCTTGAATTGAAAAATGATATTCATTTTATATAAATAGTTCTTTAAATATGTGGATATTTAATTTTAAAATAAAAAATGACATTTATCGAAAATTCATGAATTTTTTAAAAAATAGCTTTCAATCCGTAGGAAAAATTATAGTTGTCATCATATAAACTATACAATAAATTATATTAATTAAAATTTAATTTATTTATAGTATTTTATTAAAATATTATTTAATATCAAAATCCATTAATTCATCAAAATATATTTCTTAATTTAATATTAACTAAAAATGCTATTTTTTTCATTAAAAACTATTTACAAAGTAACAATATTAAAATGACTGTATAATGCACATAATCATAGTATTGGGTAATTGTTACATAATCCCTTATAACACCCTCATTTTTCAAAAAGGTATGGAGGGCGATGGTGATAGACTATTGGGGTGGCTTAGGTAACATTTCTCAGGTGGTAATCTCTATCAACTTCTACTTCTCTCGTAGGCGGTTCTGTTTGAGCTTAATGCGTTGAAGATCAACCTGGGATTGGTTATGAGCGAAGCCTAGTGACACCACCTCATTTACAAGCCCCAACAAATGATTTTCATATAGTTCATTTCTACTGGATGAAGGCATCGCTTCCTTTTTCTGTGTAAATTGGATTTATTAAAGCCTTATATTTATACTAATCAAGTGATCGCTGTTCAACAACTACATTAGCAACAATCACAATTCTTAATGGTATTCCCAAAACATAAAACCAAGGAAGTTTATATTTTATATAACCAATTTACATAATAATAAATTTAATCAGATCAAGAAGAATTTTCATTAGTAAAAGTTTGGTTTGTCACATTAAGAACTCTCTATAGCTTCTTATCACATTCTCAATGTCAAAAAGTAAATTTAAAATATATATATAGAACCTAAGAACATGTTGTTAATTTTAAAATCAAAATTGATATTTTTTTTTGAAAATAGATTTAAATTATTTATATGTAATGAAATTTAGTGAATTATCAAACATTGTGAATTTGGAAACGTCATATATGATGTTTTATAAAAGAAAATAAAAATATTATACTTATTCACCGCTACATTATCATTTCTATTCATAATATATACTAAAAATAGGGATAAGTAGATATATTTCCCATTCTATGTGGCAGTGGGATGGTCATAAAACATTATATCACAATAATTGGTAATGATTTACTAGATAAAAAGAAATGATCCAATTTTTTCTATATTATAAAAGATATTATGAGTGATCCATTTATAATAGACGTATTAGTTGATTTATTTCACTATATTTGGTCCTTGTTGATTCTTTATTGTGATTTAATTGTTTTGGGTGTTCCATCAAACATGCAAAAAAATCTATTTTTCCATGAAATTTCTAATCCCTAATTTATTACCCCCACACTCATAGGTTTTCCATGACATCATGGTTGCAATTGTACAAAAACATGTATATCTATACTTTTATTCACAAAATATATTTAATACATTGGGAATAATCATAAAAGTCTTTTTATTACAAATTAAAGTGACCATAAGACAAAGAATATTTTAATCTAATATAGGTTTTCCCATACATTCACAATTTGATGAGTAATGATTAAATGAGAATAATAATAAAATCACATTCCATTCATCTAATTATAAAAATACAACACATGTTAAAAATGTAACTAGAAATAAAAATCACATGTTACGTGTCTTGGTATTAACAATTTTATCGTCAATAATTCTAAAAATAACCTAAAATTGATACCTTGAATGGTTTCATGTGACATTAATATGAAAACTAATACATAATAAATAAATAATAATTAATTTAGTGGAAAATATTATACTATCTTGCATCCCCATGATCTTTTAGTTTAATTTTTTTACGGATTATTAAAACCATTACAAAATAAAATTTACACTTCCACATAGTCAACATTTTCCCCAAAAAATAGTTTCTGAAATTTATCTTCCAAAATTATTCTTAAGAGAAAGTTTTCTTTGAAGAAAAGTATTCATTATTGAATGTTATACTATTATATAGTTTCTAAAAATATATTGAAAATATAAAATCATTTGAAATTAAGGTATGAGAAGATAAAACATATTAAGGTATAAAAAATGAACGGAAATGTGTTGTTCTATTAGAATATGTAAAAAACAATAAAAGTATTTTCCCTTATAAAAATAAAACCAATGATTATAGTCACATATGAAATTAATAATTGTTTAAGAAATACCTTATAACTTGTGCATATTATATATAGGCTATAATGGAGTCGTGGGACATCATATTCAGATCCATGTTTCACTCATAATTAATAATTTATGAAATAAAACATAATTAGATATTTAATATATTTATTTATTTAGATAATAAATTATTACCCAATTAATTAGACATATATATTTTATTCTCACCATTCATTATCATTAATTTCTAATAACCATTACATGAATAAATTATATAAAAAAATTCAACATTTATAATAATAATAATCATTTTCACCCTAATAAAATGTACTTTCAATCATTTATTAAAAACTATTAACACATCCTTCAGTTTTGATATGCCAAAAAGAAATCTTGTAACTATAGAAATTTTATTTTCATTAAAAAATGATTAAAAATTATTATGATTATTTATAGTGAATAATGTATGTGATTTTGGGGAAATGTGATAAAGTGAATAACATTAAAAAAATTAAACATTAATATTAATGTCAAAAATAATAGATATTGTAAACAATTAAAATATATATTTATAAATGTATATAAAAAAATATATTCGACATATGAAATATCAATCCTTTTTTTTAATTTCTTAACTCTACTACATGTTTGATCTATCCTCACATTTAATTTAATAATTATTTCCTTTCAATCCATATAATCTATGAATTCATGTACCGATAACATTATTTGTTTGAATTTTCTCAGCATGCTAGATCATCCACTTTGCATATAATTTCCTAAATTCTGATATCTATATGATTGAATGAAATCTTTTATTATAATAAAATTTTACGTATTAAATATGATGAAAAAATTACACAAATAAAAAAATAAGAATTCATAGATTATATCATAAATTATTTCCATTTTTTTCTCTTAGTTGCATTTATATTGAGGCTAACAACTCATAATGAGACGTACCTTAGTTTCTATTTCCATTTAATGTTATTTAAAAATAGTTAATGTATATCTAGGATCATAAAAAATTAAAATATAATGTGGAAATCCATGTGAAATGCCTATCATTTTATGATATATCCTAAAAATCTAATTAATGTAAATATTATATTGAATATTAAAAAAATATAATATTTAGTCATGAAATTTTAAATACCCCAAATATAATTATAAACATGAGGTGTATTTGAAAATAACACCATTGAATATGTTGATATTTTACCCGATTTATTTTAAAGGATTCCAATGGATAATGAATTCACATAGATAGTTAAAATTAATCATTTACCTATTTAAAATTCAAACATTTATTCATATAATCTGTTATATATGTATTTATTTGGTAACATAAATATATAAACCTACAGGAATCTATATATCTAAGTATTAGAAGGATGGGTAGAATACAAAGAGCTGTGTGATTCTCTCAAAAAATTATATTTCAAGTAAAATTTGAATGATTTATATATCCTCTTTTCAAATCATATGAAACCTTCTCTTTATATATTAACATCATGTAACATCCCCTCCACAGGAAATTCTATTATTTGGTTAAAACTATGACATTCTTTATGAGAGTTGAAAATTTTTTCTAATAGGGATGATTGTAATTGTAAAACCTTATTATTTTAATAGAATAATGTTTTATCGTATTATATATGTGAGAGGATGAACTAATATTGAAAAATCCATGAAATGTATTTTGTTAAATTAATTCTCTTCCACAGCTTGTGGAACACAAAAACCTGAGTCTAAAAGAGTCTGAATATTTTATATTATTATGACATTCCCATTAAAATGGAAAGAATAATAGTGTTAATGTTTTTTAAAATTATATGGTTTATAAATTTAATAATATTATAAGTTATCTATTTATTTAGAGAAATAATAGTCATTTTAATGAACATAAAATACTTTTTAAAAACTATTTTTTTTTTCAAGAAGACTATTTTGTTGAACATTCCACATATAATTTAATATTAGTTTTTACCATTTTTAAAAAAATTATTTAACAAAATAAACTCATTTTTTTATGAAAATATATAAATTATCCTAGGGTGAATTTTTGAGATGTTTATGAAATTATTCCTTTTCTATGGAATAGTGACAAATACAAAATTTTAATTTAAAAATGCATTTTTTAAAATTAAATACATGGATAAAGTATATTTTATTTTTTTAATGTAAAATTAGTTTAATTATATTTCCAATAATACAATTTATGAAATTGGAAACATTTTTATATTGAATTTGAATAAAAAAATTATAAACTTTTGATCATTTCCCTTAAAAAACACATTTTCTAATCACGGTTTTGAGAGTAATATTAAATTTATATTTTCTCACTTCTATCATTTAAATTTTGAAAAATGTATTCTTTATTTTAAATAATTATTATATATTTTATATAGTCATTTCAACATTTTTTTACAAAAATAATTAGTAAAAATAGAGAAAATTATGTAACGTGCTTATGACAAATTGGTTTAGTTGGGGTTAAAAAAGATGATAACGATTAAAATACACTATTAAGTTTCCTAAAATTTATTTTATGTACTTATTTATACCTTATAGTATACTAGGATAAACAATAATTAATATTTATCCTTTTTCCTTACAACCCCTGTGGGTACACCTTTTCATTTAAAATATTTCAAGTGTTTCACACACCTCACTTATAAATGGACACAATATACACTCTATTCATCAAACCATAAAAGAGTTTTTGTTATGAAAATACCGGACCAAATAAATTCATAAACTTTTTAGCCACATCCTAAAAAAATGTTTTTACTTAAATCCATCCAATGATGGATTTCTAGCAATGCTAAGGAGGATTTCCTAATAAGATGTAATGTTCTTATGTGGGCGTTTTTATTTTATTTCAACATACACATCCTTTTATTACTATTAAAACATGATGATATAATAAATTAAATATCTTCTATTTATGTGTATGTTTTATGATAATTCCATGACCAAGAACCATCTACACTTCAATCAGATGGGTTACCAAATCATTAATCATTTGTATGATGGGCTACCACCTTACTGAGAGATATCATACATTTTTTCATGACCAAAACATATGGATGGGTATTTTTATGAATATAAAATGTAAATATGATATATATTAAATATATATTCTTCTGGAGTCAATATATCATACATACCTATTTACATTCTATTTTATAATGATTAAATAATATTACTCTTGTTTAAGATGGACTACCGCCTCACTAAGCAATGTGATTCATATTTCACTAACATATTATATGGAAGGTGATAATGGTAATGTTAATTACTATAAGAGGTATAAATAAAGAAACTGTGTTCAAGAAATATGAATCATAATTGAAATATAATATATCATTCTCATTCATACACTGTAAAATGATAACATCATTTGCGTACGTGTGGACTACTGCCTTCACGAAATGATGTGACTCTCTTTTCATATCAACAACACATGGATTATATATGTAAGTATGTTAAAATTAGAAATGTGGTATATATTTTACTATTATAATTATCGAAATATAAAATAATACTTTTACTTTTTATATGTGGATCATTATAAAATGAAAACGTTAATCATGCGTATGTACGACCTATAGTCACCATGGTAGTAACATACTACATTTCTGAAAAACATCATTCATGATTATTTTTAAGTGAATAATTGATGTAAAAATAATCTATTTTTTAATTATTATTATTTTACTTATTATTAAACTATATAAAATAACTGATAACCAAAACATTCATGATGAATCACAAATGCGAAAATAATGAAATTAATACTATAAAAAACGAAAATAATTAGATATTATTAATAAAAGTTAGATAAGATCTTATAAAAGGGTTTTATATGGAATTATAAATATTAATATATTTATATCATTAGTAATTTACATGTTTTTAACATCTATAAATGTGGTTTTATTACTTTTAACCATAAGGATTCATGAGAAAATTGATTTCATCTAAATTTCTTTTTATTGATGGATATTGAAATATTATATACCTATTTTATTTTTTATGGCTTATATACGTCCCATTTTACATGTAATATCATGATAATTTAATTAGTAATCATATTTTATATTTCAGGTTGAAAATTTTCATCCATGGGAATTAGGCTCACAAGTTACCAAGTGTGAATGATTTTCGAAACTCAATTTATTTTCATTACATTATTTTAATTATTCATTGTCTATATATTATATGATAATGGGGGTAATGAGTATTTATTATATTAAATTTTATATTCACTTGTATTTACTTGGTTTTAAATTTTAAACACACAATTTATTCATGAGTTAATTTTCATTTCAATTTTATGTTATTTTTAAGGGTTTATCAGACAATTTTTTTTTCATTGGGGTTGTTTATGCTTGAATTGGAATTTAAATATTTTATGGGTTAATTGGATAGTTGGACATTTAGTTTTATTACCTTAAAAATTTTTATGGGGTTTTATTGTAATAATAATATTTTCCACATATTGGTACATTAAATAATTAATAAACTGTTATTTAAAAAAACCACCTGAATTTCTATAGTTAGCCAGAAATCCATTTTCTTCCAAAATAATATTTTCTAAAATTACTTTCAATTTTTTTATTCATTTTAAAATTAATTATTACATTTTTTTTAACAATTATAACTTCTATCAAAAATGATTTAATGTGTTTATCATGTCATTTTCAAAACAATGTCTCTTGGAAATTTACTGAAATTCTGAAAGGAATAATTGTTTTAATGTACTCAGTATTTATGGAATTTTATCCTTCATGAAAACTTATGTTTATAAATCATTTTTTACATGTTTAACAGGTACTGTTCATTGAAAATTATTTACATTTTTTAAAATATTACTTCTATACGGTTATTTTCATAATAAAAATGTTATTTTCTACAAAACTTTTTTTACTGATCTTCTAATGGTATTTCTATTCATCAATGTAAATAATAATTTTTTTACATATTATATACTAGGGTTATATTTTATTGATAACGTACTGTTTCTTCATATAGATGGTTTATGCTCATATTATCGAGGGAATGTAAATACATTCAACTTCCTGATTCATTTATTTTGTCCGTAAATTACCTTTGAAACATTTACACACTATTGATCATTGTAAAATTAATTTCTCTTAAATATACTAATTATTTTTACCATGTATAATATTATTTACAAAAATATATACCATTTATAATTAAAATTTTCTACATTGAACGATATTAATTTATTTCGGTAAATATTGAAAAATTTATTTTCCATACTCAATATAGATATTTGATGATAAAGAATATTTTTCATTTATTATTATGACCAATAATAACTTTTTTCCCCCAATAATTATATATCCCCTTAATTAATTAGTAATGTTCATGATAAAAATTTGTCATCTTGAATTAAAAATATTTTTTCCAATAGTTTTAAACCGTCTAATGAGAGGTCTCAAAGGTAAAGGTACCATGTGGTTATTAATATAAAGTCCCATAATAAATAATTTCCTTCATTGAGAATTAAGTGGTTATTATCCATTATATTTTTACAATGATATTATCTCCATATTAGTTTCATTCCCTGTTTATTAATTAAAAGGTAGGTATTTTCAATTATTTACCTTTCTATATAGATTATTCCATATATATTATTTTCCATGATATTAATTTAATAACATTTTATTTGGATTAATGTATTCTAATATTATTTATTTAATGGAATGTGTGTTAAATTATATACCTTTTCATATTTATTATTCCATACAATATAATGATTGTAATATTATTTAAATGGTATGTTTGTTTAGTTATTTAACTTCCCATGTTGGTTATTATTCATTTTAGATAATTTTTTCACTTTACACAACCCTTACAGAGCATAATACTCACAATTATTTCGTTTCATTTCGTAGTAACCCCTGAAATGTAATATGTTCGATATTTAATGATATTATAGATGGAATAATTCTTTTAAAATAATTCTTTTTTTCAATTTTATAAATTTAATATGTAAATATTATGTGTTTCTTGTTATATAGGATTACTACGCTATTAGGTCTTTCAAAATGGGATTCCTTATGTCCTATTCCAGTGTAATAATGTATGTGGGTTTCTATGTTTTGGGTCATTTCATTTTGTGTTAGATAAATTTTACTGGAAACAATGGAACAATATTTAGGAAAATATAGATTAAATAACATTACATTATAATTAAAATTTTGAATAAATATATAAGAACATCATAATTATTTATTAAGTAAGATATTTGGTGTTTTTTAACATTAAAACATCATTGTTTTGGAACTATAAGTGGACATTGTTCTAGAACCAATATTACCTAGGTGTAGTAACTCTGAAAATGTTGTAGTAGGCTTGACCAATTCGTAACCTTGTTTAGGAAAGAAGACCGTAATATACACCTAGTTAAACACCCCGAGTGGATATCCTTACGAAATACCGTATTTTCATTAAAAACATTTTGATGGATTTGAAAATTGTTATATCCATAATGAATCCATATTTATGATTATGAGATTCGTTCTTCTAATTTTTTTATTTTATGTTATGTATTTAAAAAAAATTGATTATACATTATGATTCATAATACTATGACTCAATCTATATTATTCCTTAATTTGGAAAGAGTTCCTCAAAAAAGGAATTGGGAAAACATAAATTCTTGTAATCCAATGAGTAAGAATGATCATTTCATTGATGAGATTAAGTTCATATTTCAAAGGGAACTACTCTCCCAACCATTATAATCATATGAGGAAATAGTATAGTTTTATAAAATGTTAAAGGATTTATTCTCATTGTATTATCCATTTAGAGGGTTGAAAGAGAAGAATAGGTTATAAGGGGAAAATACGGATAAATTGAAGAATTTAATGCAGGATTTTCCCACATGTTATAATTTTAGAAAGATACCCCATGTTACATTATTAAATGGAATAATAATTTTCTACTTTTTTGGAATGAATATACATTATTCTCATGTTTTGAAGACAAAGAATATGTTACCAATTCCCAATTATTAAATTATAAGGATATGGATCACTACACAAATAAATTCCCCAACCGTCAATGTAATATCCTTCTATCAAAGAAAAAATATCATTGTAAATATTATTATATTATTACTGAGGAAGTGAAATTTATTAGTGTTATTATATTTATATTCAAGAAATAGTTTATTTAAGTATTTGTTTTCAATGATATCCTTGTTATTTCAGGTATAAAATGTATGTCTATTGGTCTATAAAACGTATCCACTAGTAACATGAATGCGTATGATGAATGGGATCGATGATCATGAAAAATGAATCAGTGGACATTTGAACTTAATGGATAACACATGATTTAGAGAATGATTACTCTAATATATTCCCAGTGTTGAGATAATAATGTTGTGATAAAGGGATAAATGGTATGGATAATGTGAATTGCATATTACTGAATACTTCGGAACAAATTAATGTTTTTATTGTAAAAATTATTTAATCTATAATTGATGGAATTTAAAAAAATAGATTTATGGAAGATATAAAATAATATATGTTTTAGTTAGGGAATATTTAAATATTAATATCTTTGAGATAGTTTTATTATAATATATTTACTACAATGTTTCAAGAGAGAACACGATGAAGGTATTGACATGTTTGGTATGTGATTATAAAGAGTAACTTTATGTTGTTTAGTGTATTAATTATATTTACATTTTTAAATTAAGTTACCTTATTTATAATTTCTTGGATATTAATATATTTTATATGGGTCATAAGTTTAACCATTTATGAAATGTTTCATGTTGTAATACGGATTACATTTTGAATATTAATGTATTAATTCACTATATATTGAATTGTGTATATTGGATAAAACAGGATGAAAATATTGTCATAGTGAACTCTAGATGTCAATGGAATTAATTATCATTATATTATGGATATTACAATCTATTAAAAGTGATTTTTAGTGTATCATGCATAATATATTCCTTTGTAGATATTCATTCTTAAGAGTAAGCATGAATTGTAATTTTTCATAAGCACAACAAAATGATTAAATTATAATTATGATATTGATATGTGTGTTGTAAATATATTTTCACATATTTTTAGACAGTAAAATAATTCCTCAAAAAAATGAAAAGGATCTTGAAACAAAAAAATTATCATTGTACCAACATTTATTTAAAATCCAATTGACCATTAACTCACCAATAATTTATGGTTTGTTGATCCATAACCACAACACGATAATACACATTGTTACGATCAATGAGAATTATCACTATCCATTAATCTTTGGGTGTTTGTATTCTCTTATATGTCCATTATTTTAATTTAAAAAATATTTTCACATAATTAGGAAACATGTAATTTGATTATTCTATTCAATCATTTTACTAACATTCTCTATTATTACAAGGATTATAAGCTTAGCAATTTTAAAATTTATTTTTTTTAATAATGGAATTTGTAAATATTAAACCCTTGATTATAGATTTCATGTTTAAATTGATATAAATAAATTTATTTAATTGATGATGAATGTTAAAAACCAATTTATAAAATAATAACTTTATATTATATATAATATATGACCCATAACACCAAGGATACACACCCCATGAAATATATTTCATTAAATATATTCTCCTTGACAACATAAAGAACAATAAACCATAATTCTAAATAAAATGTAAAGTTGTATACTTTTATAAGATTACTGTTAAATTGGATTATATGAATAATATAAATTATATTTTATAAAATATATGGTTTACAAATGATAAAAACAAACTCATTAGTTATTTTATAATTTGGAAAAAAAATAAACATTTTAAATTAAAATAATGGTTTTCTTAAAAAGTATATTTTGTTTCATAAAGACAGTTTAGTCTCCCAGTTTTCTCAATATTTAATATTTATTTTTTCCAATTTTATAAATTTTATTTTATAAAAGAGGATTAAATTTTTAATCATAGTATCAAATTTATATTAGATTTTATTTTGGATATTTGTTATATTTCTTTTGTTTTTTGATGAATACTAAAAGATACTGGGTTTTAATTGGAAACTATATTTTCATTTAAAAATTATATAAATATAAATTATATTTTAATTAGTCTTAAATTAATATAACTTCAAATATATATCTTCTAGTCTAATTATGTTCCCTGGAATCATTTGAATTTTAAATTTTTTTATATAGAAACTCTTTAAATTATTGAACTTTTTCTCATTCAAAACTCACTTTCATACCGTATATATCAGATTAATTTTAAATTAAAATAATTGAAATATGTTAATGGAATTTGGAAAAATATATTACATGTCGGTAATAGTAATTATTTATATTAAAAACAATTTAAACTCAATTTTTTAGAAATATAAATATTAAAAACATTAAAAATTATTTACCACGGTTATTGAAACAATCATATTACTAAGGGTCAAACTAAAATGGTAAGATTTAAAATGACATAGGAACTTGATTAAAATATATTTTATGGAATTATATTTAACTTATAATTTATAATTATTGAATATATATATTTTTTAATACTTTTCTAATCATTGAAAATGTGGGTACACTTTTTTTCAATAATTATAAGTGTACTACTCACATTACTTATAAAAGATCACCCCTCTCCTCTATGATTCACAGTTTGAAACCTTTTTTTAAACCCTAAAATAATCACTTAATAAATTTCATACCATCATTATAGAATCAATATTTTGGGTTTAATTCAACACTAAAACGTATTTTTTTGCAAACATAAAGAGGATACCTAACGAAGTGATAACGTTCCGCAACATGTGTTTTTAATTTATTTCTTTCTCCAACCATTTTAGTTATTATTAACTGATGATGATATGATAATATATATATATATATATATTACATACATTTAGATTCGTTTTTCTTAAGTGAATTCCCTAAAACCATCTCCACTTCTATTATATTGGTTATAAAATCATTATTCAAGTATATGTCAGAATACCACCTTAAGAAATGATGTCATAGAACATTCCATTACCAAATCTCTCAATTTTTTATGGTGATGGATACAAACTATAAATATGATATTTATCAACCAATTATACCTATTTAGTAAATATATATTATTTAACTCTTTAATATCCATTACATAGGTTATTAAATAACATCGCTCGTGTGTGTGGTAGACAACCGACTCACTAAGCAACAAGATTCATTTTTCACTGACACTTTACATTGAAAGTTATAAAGATATTGTTAATTAATACATGATATATGCATGATATAACTATGATATTAGTTATGTATTTATCATTAATAAATATAATTTAATATTTAATTTCACACAATGAAAAATGATTAAATAGTTTTTGTACGTGTGTGCATCTTCCTTCACGAAGAGATGTGACTCTATTTTTATCATCACACCAAATGGAAGATATATATATATATATAATATTATTTTGAAAAAATGGAATATATGATATTTTTACCATTATTTAATGAAAATATATTACCTACTATCTTTCTGTATTGTTCCTTGGAAAATAGATATGTTACTCATGTGCACGGAAGATGTATTGTCTACCACATTATAACGTAACTAATATCCCCAAACCATCACCCATGATTGTATTAAGAGGTATAATTGATGTAAATGTCATTTAAATATTTAATTATTATTATTATTGATATGATTAAACAATACTATGAAAAGTAACAGAATCATTCAAGATGAATCCTGAATGAGAAAACCAGAAAATTAACACAAAAAATAGAGAAAGGACTAAATGACTATTAATGAAAGGGTGATAAGATGTTATAAAAGGATCATATTTGATATATTAAATATTAATATGGTACAAGAATAAGTTAATAACATTCTTAAAACACCTATAATTTATTTTCAATCATGTTTATTAAAATGTATGTGTGGGGTATGGTCTTTCATCCAATTTACATTCAGTGAACCTAATTGCAATATTGTGGATCTAATTTCATTAATTATCTATATATACTACCAATTTTACGTGTAATATAATTATTATTTAATAATTCATAGTATGCTATCATTCTATTTTAATTTTTTTTATCCATTTATATTTGACATAAAAGTTACCATATAGTAAAAAATCTCCTAAATCAATTTCTTTTCATTAGGTATTATTTCTTATTTCTAGTATTTAATAAACATTTTTTATGTGATTACTGAATTATGATTTTCAAATCGTTTATATAAATTAATTTTATATAAATTAACATTTGACCCACAAAAACTATTCATTGGTTAATTATCACTACAACATTAGATCTTTGTATGGGGTTATTTATGGGTATTATTCTAATCAAGATTACTGATGCCTAATTTTCCATTGAAGGGATTAATTTATCATTATATAATAAAAAACTTTAATTTTATTCCCATATTTTGATTCATTATTTTTTCATGTCATATTATGTTTTTACACTCTACTATTCTTAAAATAATTCGAGGAATTATTTTATAAAAACCCTACTTCATTTCATTCTTTAGTTGGAAATCACTTTTCTTCTAAAAAATATATCCAAAAATGTTTTTATAAATGATTTTATCCATTCCTAAATGGTATTATAATGATATTGATACCAAATTTTCTTTTTAAAAAATGTTTTAAAAGAAATCTTCATTTAATTTTGAAAATAATGCATGTTTGGTATTTACTAAAAATGTGAAATGAAACATTTTTTTAATGTTCTTGACATATATGAAATCTACATCCATTAGAACCACTCAAGGTTTCAAAAAATAATTTAT
The DNA here is from genome assembly GCA_963277665.1 of Viscum album. Taxonomy (NCBI): domain Eukaryota; kingdom Viridiplantae; phylum Streptophyta; class Magnoliopsida; order Santalales; family Viscaceae; genus Viscum; species Viscum album. The sequence continues at coordinate 28,129,426 of OY728140.1, read as the reverse complement.
ATTTTTTTATGGTTATATTAAAATAAACAATTCGTCATTTTTTTAATTATTATTTTTAAAAGGTGTATTTCAAAATGAAAATTATAATTTCCTCAAAATGTTTTTCAAAAATATTTTTATCGTTTTCTATTTATCCACCACATAATAACTTTATTTTACATAAAATAAACTATGTATATGTTGTATTTATACCATTCTTATTCATCTTCTAGATGGTTTTTGTACATTTTGGCCCAATAATGTAGTGAAATTCACGTTCATGATTAATTTATTTGTCAATATCTTTTTTTTAAATTCACTCTATTTTGATATTGATAAATTCATTTATTTTATTGTTAATTATAATTTGTATAATGAATATTATTAGTTGGAGTGAGTTTCTCAATAGGGGGAGTGGTGAATTGAGTACCGAGTAAAAATATTTTTTAAAATTAAATTAAGTAAATCCCCCCTGAGAATTAAAATTACCTAGTTCATAAAAAAAATATAATAATACAAATTTGTTCTTTTATTATATTTCTAATATTGATATTAGTTCTTAGATAAAAAAATATTTTAAATTACATTAACATTAAAAATCAATTTTGATAATCAAAAACCATTATATAATTATAGGTCAGTAATAATTTTCATATTATAGGTATTGTTTATAGATTTAAGGACAAATGATGTTTTATCTTAGAGATAAAGAATGAAACAAAACACATGGATGAATATATAAGAGGTTTAGTCTCAAGACAGGACGTAATCCTCTCCACATGGAAATCGACCACTTCTAGGTAGATTATTATAATAATAATCTGATACACAACCTAGATCAGTTTAATAAAAATAATAACCCATAGTTTTTCAAACCTCATAGGCTCTTCCCCAATTATATGTGGGGTGAAATACAGTATAGACCATACAGATCCTCATCCACAGTTTCTATAAGAATTGAAAATAGAGAAAATTTGGAATTTTATCATGAAAACATCAGATAAATAATAAAACATGATGTGGGAAAATGTATAAATCAATACATCATACATCTAAAATTTAAGGAAAAATAGAGAGATAAAATAATTACAGATAATATTTGTACTGTTAACCGGTATGTGATTATTCATATGCACGAGGGTCCTCAAATTTCACTTGGAGAGGAGCATGAATGATTTCTATAAATTTTATAGAAAATAGGGAGATATAGAGTCTTTGTATCATGTAATTATATTCTACGAATAACATTCTCCACTAATACCTTCAAATGATGTATAAATGAATCATAATAATGTATATTTTCCACATTTTCACACACACACATATATTGGTATGTATGTGGCCAAAAACTATCCTATAATTGAATAAGTAGAAAAGTTGATATTCATAACATATTCCTCTATATTTATAATTATCCATTGAATGAAAATAAAAAATATATCCTACATCCTCATATTGGGTAGAAAATTACAAAACCTATAAACTTGTCTTCAATGAATCCATTGAGCAGTTTATGAATAATCATTCATAAAATCTACATGATACAAAAAGCATTAAGTCCTGTAAACTATCCATTAGAATAATTAAATTCAAATGAAGCAATGGAACATTAATAGAATTTTTTCAGTGGCATGGTCTAACAACACCACATTCAATAGTAGGACAAGAAAATATTATCGCACATGATAGTATAAAGGTTGAACAAATGATAGAACATGGTTAGATGTAGCATATCTAGTGATTTCACAGTTGAACTAAAACTATCACATGGATAAAGGAAGAACATATTCCAATAGTTTGAGTCTAATGTTACCATGAATCTGGTGGTATGACATCTCGAGATAGCATATTCATTAAGGTATCTGAAATATTCTTGTGGAATGACTTAGGCGATAGTATTAACTAAATAATGGAATCGTAATTGTAGTAGTGGAAGAACATAAATAATGGAACTACACCTCTAATAGTCCCAGAACACAAATAGTCATACCAAAACTCTAGTAGTATCATAACCTGACCTGATGATATCACATAAAAATAGAAAGTAAAACATATGAACTAATATTATACCTTTTTTATTATTGTCTTATTTTCATCCAAATTTATTAAGAAAATAAAATACTATCATAAAAATATAAGATCATTTGAAACCTAATAATAATGATTTTTGAGAATTTAAAAAAGTATCTTCCAACAATATCCCTCACCAGTCATGGAATTTTATAATCCTTTCATAAAATAAGTATTAAAAAAAGTAGATGAATTTAACCATAATGATACTGGATTGAAATTTTAAATTAATAAAGTGATATTTTCATTTTATAGTTGAAAATATAAAAATACATGAAAAATAATATAAACATAAACCTAAAATTGTTAAATTATACTTTTACAAAGATAACACATAAATGATATAAACAAGTTCACCATTTTTTTTGGATTATCAAAAGGTTATTAAAATTAAATTCAGTCAATATAAGGAATAAATAATAGTGAATAAGGATTAAATATATAATTAAAAAAATCTCATCCCCAAAAGAAATATAAGTGATAAATACAACAAAACCCCTATCAAATACTAATCCAATTCCAAGTCACTCTCAACTCCTTGGGAGGAAGGATAATCTAGTTACCTCAATTTTCTATATGTAGGAGACACTAATGTAGAAGCTAAGGGGGATGAGGTTTGAGTAAGAATTTTCAAATTCACTATTGGTTTGAGATGTCTAACTACATTTTCTAGGGACATACTAAAAAGATGACACTGTGGAGGGAGTGGTGAAGATGATTGTGCAGTAGAAAAGACTAACATATGAATATATATAGGTGCCACAACATATATACAAGACATATAGAAAATGGATTCAAGAGGATTACAATGTACATGATTATATTTTCCCCACTCTCCATATCATTGTTGATGGATTTATTTTGTTCCATGAAGAACATTATTAGATAAGATAAGAATTTTAGATATCATACTTGTTCCTTAAAGGCCCTACCCATAGGTGGAATTCTTATGTTCTTCTATAAAAACATAATGCAAGAATGCAACACTTTATGTTTATATATATTGGAATGATTTTATTTTATATCCATAGTGACGGTTTCTATATCAATTATGGATTCATTGAAAAACTCACTTAGTAGTTTCTGAAATTTCCCACCATGTTGTTAGATTTTCTGAAGGTCTTCATGATTATATGGAATTTGATATCCCATGATGGAATGTAACTCCTCTATGAATATGGATTGGATCATCTCACCATGTATTTAGGAATCAAGAGGTGGAGTAGTGTATGTAGTCACCAAAACAGATAGTAACCCTTCCAACATGTCAAAATGATTATTCCTCCTAGTAAGAATAGCGGGACTCATCTCCTCCATAACAAACACAATTACATCCATCTCATAAGAGAATATTCACTTCTCAATTTTATCATTTAGAATATTCAAAACCACCTTGGTCTTAATATGTAAAACAAAAAACTAAAATATTTTCTTGGTATCAACATAACAATGATTAATAATAGGAGGATAATCGGATCTCATAATACAACTAGAAATAGAGTGAGACCTCTCTCAGTAGAAATACATATTACCTCTAGTAAAATACTCTAATGACACTAATGTTGAATTAGGCAAAAGTGAAAGGAATATCTCAGGACTAGGCTTGGTAGCCAATAGATGATCTAATATTGTGACTGGAGCATCAGAAGGAATATCCTAATACCCCTTAGGATCATATCAAAAAATCTTGATATTAGGTCCAACATGATCCGGTGGACTTCTGTGATCATTATCACTATCTTTAAACTCATATTACCTAGGATATAAAATTCTATGCAATTGGGAACATGGAGAGGGTTCCCTTATATATATATATATCTATATACTCCATAAAAACAATCGGTTCACCCCTATTAAAAGACATATGGTTGGTAGAACCATGGGGATCCCTTACCTTCAATTGTTACTCCTAGATATCCTCTCATAGAGGTAACATCACTAGTAGATTTAGTTGAACCATTTATCTCCACATACCTATAAAAAGAAGAAACAAAAAGATAAGTATGATTTTTAGGATCCCACTCAACACCATAATCATCAAAATAATCATCATGAACATCTGAATCAAGAGTTCCATCACCATTTCAATTCTCATCATCAGACACTTCGAACAGTTCATTATAGGTTTCAGAAGAGCATTTAATCTGTTATACTCTAGATAGACCAGTCTCTTCATCAGTTCCATCACTCTAGAGGCCATTTCCATTAGGGATATAAGTTGGTATACCTTCACCTCTATAAGAAACAAAATGAATTTTTTTCAATTTTTGGATCAATAACTTATTAAAAACAACAAGCTTCCTCTTCAACTTATTCATTGACTTCTTCAACATCATCATCAAAAGATTAATTCACAATATAATATAGGTCTAATATAGGAACAAAAAACATATTTTTCCTAGTATAGTGTTGAAAATGATTAAAATAATCATAGAGATTGTAATTATCCTCAACCCATATCTTTATCCAAGGGTTCAATTTCACTATCATTCTTTTACGAGAATTTTTTTTAAATAAGAACAACAATATTCACTGTCATTTCTTCATCTTAGAAAAATATATCCTTGTATTACATCATATCTAAAATAAAAATAGATAAAATGGATGAATTTTTTATGGAATAAGAAATACACATCTCGATCTTGTATGTTATAATATGTTTACAATGATTGATTTTGTCAAATATTTTTATATAGAATAAAATAAATATTTATTGATATATCATTGTGATAAAATACAATATATTTCTATACAACATATATTGAATAAAAATGAACTGGTTTCTAAACTCACAAACTATTTATATTGAAGCAACTCTTCTTACTGAACTATTCCCATCTTGCTATAGAAATGCATCATCACACACAACTAACTCTTTATCTCTTGATATTTAAACACTATAGTCACCAAAGACTCCTCAATAGTGTGAATTAATACACATAGACCATTTTATTGAAGAAAAGATAAAATATTTTTCATATATAATACTCTATTTGATATTATTCATTTCACATAATATAATCTCTGAGTATTGAAAAAACCAGTGAACAAACATCATATAAAATGTAATTTCATTTTTGGAGAACAAATATATCCATCCCTATTCATCAATAACCTTGTGTACCAACAATATAACACCTTGAGTTTTTATGAAAACGTTTTGTCATATAAATAAATTTTCATTAATGTGTAATGTTTCATGATTCCCTAAGTTAAACATTCAATATAGTTTTTACCAAGCTAAACATACAGTACATATCACTTACACGGCATGGGTAACATGCAACACCATGATTCTATAGAACATCATTTTAATGTTATAATTATTTAAATGAGATAGTTATAACCTAAAATCTAAACAAAATTATATCAATATAAAAAAACAATGATTAAAAATTATTTTAATGGTTTTATATAAATAAACAATATTCATAGTAAACAAAGTAATATTGGTAAAGACATTATATATTTTAAAATTATATTTTCTCAAACAAACTATTTTTTATGCACTTCTATAAAAAAGAATAAAATTACATTTATACAATCTTGACTTTAAATTTAATAAAATAAACATCATTTTTAATTAATAATTTCCAAATTTTCTAATGTTTAAATTTTTGTATTTTTCGGAGAAAGTACATTTTTCTTTGAATTGTAAATAAATATTGAATTTTAATTCAAGACAACAATTTTTTCAAATTTATTTAAATATTTAAAGTATATTTTAAGTTGGTTTTATAGTCATAATAGAACGATTATAAATTTATAAAACTTATTTACGTAAATTGAATCATTTTTGAATTGAAGTTTGATATAATAGCTTAATTATCTTTTTATCATTCTAACATTAAAAAACCTACTTTCTCTCTAAATATGCAGGATTACCATCAAACATAAAAATTGTTCTTATCTGAATTGAATTTAGAAAAATTATTAAAAATTAGTTTTGAAAAATTTAACATTTATATTCTAATAATATCAGCATTATTCTTTATAATAAATATTAGTGAAATTTTATAAAACTAATTATGGCGATTAAGGTAAAATAAACATAAAAAGTGACTAAAAATTAATCCAAATGGGTAAAATGACATATAAACATATAAAAAATAAATTTTATTGATGTATTTTTGTTATAATAATCAATTATTGAGTTTTATGGGATTTTGGTAACTTTTGTTAGGTAAAAACATGGGTAATCCTAACTTGTTATAAAAAATGCCAAGTGTATCCCCTCCCTCCATTATAAAAGGCCACCACCACTCCCCATTATTCACACTTCCAATAAAACATAAGATATCCAATAATTAACCAATTAACTTACCAACACCCATCCATTACTCATTAAATCCTCCTGTTGGGTGGAAATAAAAATAGGTTTCCCTTTGTTGCAAACCAAAATGAGTTATTCAATAAATATAAAAAATCCTCCCTCAGGATTCTTTACATTATTTTGTTTCTCCACTACCTCTATTCATCTTATTAAATACCAAACATTATAGAAATAATATCCTAAATTTACTATGATGTTTTTATTATATGTTTTCATCCTACACTTACACACACTTCTATCAATGAGTAACAAACATTTCATTCTTCTGCACGACGAACTACCACCTCACAAAATGATGTTGTCCATTTTTCCTTTAGAGACCAAAATGGTTTGAAATTTGGATGGAAGGTATATTTTTTTATAATAAGTATTATATAAATATATGTGATTTTAGGAATTATTATATAACAAATACCTTCATGATTTTCATTTTTGTAAATATGATTATTTTATTTGGGGAAGTGTGGTATACCACATCCTAAATGGGACGTGATTAATTCAAACTCTATATGAAATTTCTGAAGGATGGGTTCTATAGGCATATATTACAAATATGAAATAATAATTATTATATAATTATTATATATTCATATTTATATATATTCCATTTATTAACTTTCTTTAAATATGATAATGTAATGGAATCATCATTCAAGCGTACAGATGACCATCAATCTCCATGAAAGGTGTATTGTATTACATATTTATATCATTTATATATCATTATAAATAAATATATATAGAATAATATATATATATATATATATATATCATGGTTTACAATTTGGAAATCATGATATAAGTATGTGTACAAAAAATATAACAAATTAAGACACAATCCAAAATCAAAGCAAATAATAACCAAAATGTAAACATAACTTGGAAGTGTTAATAATTCGGAAATATAAAGCCATATATGATTTTATATATATTGATATTTTTCTTTGTTATATGTATAGTAAAATTATATTTATTATTCCATAAATTTAAATGAATATATTGAGAGTCAAGACATAACGTAAATCAATTCCTAGTCTCATTTATATTTTAATGATATTTATACCTTATTAACCACTAATTTATTTAGTGTGGTGTATATAATTCCCATTAATATATGATATGATTTCTAACCGTAATATTATAGATATTTCACTTCCATTTTATTATCTCTTTTTCATGGGGTTTATGTTCCAAAATCTACAGAATCAAAAATGTAGATTGGTCTCAATTTTACTATTTTGAGACACATCCACGAATCTAAGAAACCATGTTTTTATGATTTTTTTATCAAAAACAACATTTTAAGATGATTTTCTAGGAAAAATAATTTTAATTGTTTTTGGTATTCATCTATCCTTTATAAATATTCATATTATTTTCAATGTGATATTTTTGAAATATTCGTCAAGATTCCTTTCCAAATAAATGGTTTTCAAAAATGATTTCAATTTTATTATATGTTTTCATGGAAAAAGGTTTTCACAATGTTTTAAATCATCCATGTTATGTTTTCAAAGAAATTTTTTAAAATGATTTATGTTTTAAAAGAATTTATTTTAAATAGGAAAAGATTTTTTCCTCAAGAAATGTTTTAAGAGGATGTTTCTAAATTTCTATCCATCTAATATGACATCAGTTGGTGTTACTCATGCCTTCCAAGTAAATGATCTAAAGGTTCCACTCATATTATTTATCTAAATGGAATATTTTTTCAGGGAATGATTTTTATAAAACCAATTTCTCTTTCACAGGGTATATACTTATGAAACATTCTTCTTTTCATGAGTTTTGGTTTTACAAAATGATTATGAAAAATATCTTTTTTAATAGGTTAATATATAATTACATGTTTATGAAATCCATTATTTTTTATGGGTTATGATATATTTTATTATGAATTCATGTTAAAAAATTTGATTTCATTTTTATATGATTGGAACTAATATCTCTCTCAAATTCATTGGGTAGTTATAAATGGTATATGAGATCAAAGGGTACACAAGATATATCCCAATAGTGAAAAAAAGAAGGTTCACAGGTTTTATCCCAAGCCTAAAAATGAGTAGGTATATAGGTTTTAGCTTAAGGAAAAATGTATGTGGGTATATGGGTTTCATCCAAAGCCTAAAAATAATATGATACACAAGTTGTTGTCCAATTCCTCAAGAAGGTACAAGGTTTTTATCCAATGTCTAACATGCTATATAGATCTTTTTAGGTATCATAGACATAATATTTTATATGATTATCTTAACGACACAAATTACATGTCTTATTCGCCATTCATTCCATTGTAAAATATTATATTTATTCCCTTATGACTCATGCCCTTCAAACTAATATTATCTTTCCATGATTCTTATTTAGGATCTTCTAATTTCTGTATCACATTTTGAAACCATTATACTCATTTTTTTTCTTAGATATATCCCTTTTTAAACCTTACTGAGTAAATTACCTCAACCAATTTTATGTTTTAATTCCCTTGGTTATGAAGATATCTATTATGTATGATAGGTATAATAATGGGGATAGTCTAGAAGAACCAAGTGGGAGATAATGTAGCTCACTTATGAAACGGTGGTAACATTACCAAGTTTCCAAATTCACATGAATAATATATTCTCTAGGAGTCCATTTATATAATGTTTTATTTATTGCACAAAATATTGTGTATTATTAATGAATAAAATGTGAGTCACCGTATTTGGTATCAGAGAAAAATTTTAGTTAAACATTAGAATCTAGGATTAGAAACCTTAGTGAGACCTCTATGGACATGTCTAAGGGTAAGTAAATTTAAAATAAAAGGTCCTAGAATGTTGAAGAAGGATTGAGTTAGTGGTTTCCTAGAACAAATACATTCCTTGATACTAAAATATTACATTGTTTTGGCTAGGAGAACAACTCTGACAAGGATAATCAAGGATGATCGTAGGAAAACCAGTTATAATTCAATGGGACTTACCACACACCTAGATTAACACTACTCAAGGAAATTCCTTTGGGAATTCACAAACACTTATAAAACGATAATTAAATATTTAAAAATATTTTGGCTGTGAATAGAGTACTATAATACTGAACTGTCATTGATTAATGATGATATCATAACATAGACATATTCTATGTGGGTTTTCAAGATTATGTAATTCTTCATTATGAATACTATTTCTTACTCTATGTTTTTTGTATTAGTCCGTGGATGGAACATGAAGGAACTACAATACTAGTGACTACAGTGGACAATTCAATGATTGTTACCATGACTATCAAAATTCTATGAGAGCTAGAATTAAAAACCTCATTTCTTTGATGACACAGATTTATCAAGCTATGGATGATGTGGAGATTCCAAACAATAAAAGGAAGAAAAGATTTATTGTTGAGTCATTTATGTGTAAACATCCACTTTCATTTCGTGGGTCTTATGATCAAATTGATGTTGAACAATTGATTAGTACTATTAAAATGATACTCGGCGTTCTCTAATGTTTTGATCATGTGAAAATAATTCTCATTTTTTATCGATGATAAGGTATAGAAGAAATGTGGTTGAATTTGATAATGAATATGAGGGAGATATATGAAAGTGAATACATGTATTGTGATGAGTTCAGGAACTTATTATTTAATAATTAATTTCCTCTTGTTCCTCATAAAACATGAAAATGTAGTTTTTTGAGTTGAAACAAATAGATGATAAATATGTAGATAATTATGAGAATAATTTAACATAAATTTGGTTGTATTCTTATAGGATTAAAATCCAAACCAAAAGTATTTTCGATAGGTTCTTCAGTGGCATAAATCCAAATATCCAAAGGTTTTTGGCCATAATAGACTTTGGTATCTTGATGGGAATGTGCGTCGTGAAATCAAAGTTGAAATGGAGTTTGTAGTTATGTTTGAATCTCATGGTTTTAATATAAAATATAAGTTACAGTCAATGGATTATCAAAAAATAATGTATAGTGGAAAATGATACTTATTTTATGATCCATGTGTGGAATTTTCCATAGAGAAATATGTATTATAGGGTCAAATATGTTTATTTAGCGAGGAAGGGAAGGTTATTGGGAAAGTGGTCTCTGAACTGATTGGAATAAGTTGGCTAATGTTGAAAATAGAAAAAAATAAACACAGAATTAACCTCCCTCACATCATGGAATCAGGTATTTGGAGGATGTACATTATTCTAACCATTCCACAAAAACAGGTATTGGTGACGATTATCGACATCAGCAACCTCTTAAATCAATGGAAATGGTAAATCTCATGTGATCATTATTTCGGACAAGGGGTGTGATGAGAACTTGGAGGAAGATACAATAACCATCCAAAATAGTATTGATAATGTCTTATTTTATTGGGAATATACCTAACCATTCATATATAATGAATTTTTTATGGGAAATAATACTCAACCTGAAGGATTAGATATGGAATTAGAAATATAGACCCGTAATCTTATGATGATTGTATCTAATGTCTATGATTCCTCAATGATTGACATTTGAGGAAATGTACTTCCTGTAAATCATGTCATTCTTCTCCTGGATGAATTTTAAATCATATTAGGTATGGATTTGAAATATTTGCATAAATCTCGTATCAATTATCAAGGAAATGATATGATGTTTTATATATTCAAACAAACCTATGATAATCTATCAATGTGATTATATCTGTGATCTTCCTATGGTTATTACACCGAGTGTATCGGTATTAATTCTCATTCAAAAGGTTTGTTCATCTAAAATGGTTTGGGAGAAACCTGACAACAATGATATTCGTATTTTTTGGGAATTTGTTGATATCTTCCTAGAATAGTTTTCTAGTCTTCAATAAAAATGTTGTATTGAGTTCTTGATAGAACTCATTCATGGTTCCACACCAATTAAAAATCCTCTATATATAATGAACCAAATTGAGAGGATATAATTCAAGAATAAACACAATGAAAACCTTGATAAGGTATTCATTGGACCAAGTATGTAAACTTGGGGTGCACCCAATCTCTTAATAAAAAAGAAAGATGGATAAATGAAACTCTGCATTGATTATTGGGAGTGGAACATGATTATGATCCTGAACATGAATATTCATCCCCATTTTTATGATTTATATTATCAACTACGTGAAGACCAATACATTTCCAAGATTGAACTTAATTATGAATGGGATCAATCGAGGATCAAATTAAGACCATATACTCAAAATGAAATTCTGTACATGGTATAAAAACTATTAATATACATTGATTTTCTTTTGTCTTAATAATTCCCCTTTTATATTCATGAATTTAGTGAATAAAATATTTAGATATTACCTTAATCATTTTGTGTTATTATTTGTCGATTATATTATTAATTATTAAAAGAGAAAGTATGAGCATGAATAACACTTACAAATTGTAATAAAAAAAATGAGGAAGGATATATATTATAAAAACTTTACAAAGTGTTAATCATTTCAGAAAAAGGTTTCATTTTTTTCTCACATAATCTCAATAGATGTTATAGTAGTATATTCATCAAAGAAGTAGGTTGTTGAATGATGGACTAGACCAACCAAGGTGACCGTGATTCATTGATTTCATGGATAGGATAGATATAATTGATTTTTTTGTAGATAATTTCTCAATTCTGTCGAGGTATCTAGCCAAGTAAACATGGAATGGTGGAATGTTCCTACTAATAGATGAATGTGAGAAAAATTTCTCGAATCTAGATAGAAGGATGATCAACACACCATTTCTTACATTACCTTATAGATAAAAGTTATTTTTATTTATAGTGATTCATAAAGAAGGGATAGGGATGTGTTTCTATAAAAAATAACTTGTTTTTCATTAATGCGTCAAAATAGATGAATATCCATGATAAGAATTACAGAACTCATGATTTAGAGTTATTTACAGTAATTTTAGAATTAATGATATAGAAGAATTATATTTATTGAAAAAATTGTTATATATGTACTAATCATAAATGTCTAAAATATATATTCATAGTGATGGAGTTGACCATTATATAGATAAGATGACTATCACTTATACATGATTTTCATTTATTAAAACATTACCACCCATTGAATTCGAATAAGGTGGTTGATTCTTTGAGTTGAAAGGATCATGATATATTATCCATGACGAGTATCACAAAAGATATTATATTTATGTAATGTATGAGTTTGGATCTATAAATCATACAAAAATGGTATAAATCTTATCTTATTGAATTTAATATTCAACCCTCAATCTATTTGAAGATTAAAGAGGTTAAAATAAATGATTTTGAGCAACAAAAGAAGGATATAAATCTACCTAAGTATAACCTTGATCATGATGAAATGAGATGGTTCATGAACCATGTATTTGTTCCATCCATGCTTTATTTGAAGAAGGAGAAGTATGGGTATTCTCAAAGTTCTTTATTCTATATTCATCCTATAAGTACAACTATTTATAGAGATTTCAAGGAATACATATAGTGGGATTGAATGGGGATGGATATCACTAAGTATTTATATTGGATTTTTTTATTCTTGTAAGATATTGTAGAAAGGAAAAATTCTAAGGGGATATTGCTTCCATTACCCATAACATATTGGAAGTGGTAGAACAACACTATTGATTTTGTTCATTGGTTTACAAAAAAACTCTAAATGTTTTAATTAATTTTGGTGGTATTCAATCACCTTACTATGTTAGTGCAGTTGGTTTCTATCTGAGAAGACATCTTTATGGATTAACTTTCAATGATATTCATTATTTAAGTGGTAAGGATTCATGGAGTACCGAATTCCATTTTCTTTGATGGGGATCTATGTCCTAACTCAATGTTTTTGAAATTTCTTCTGCATGAACTTGGAAAAGAGCTATGTTTCAACAATGCCTATAATCCCTAGGTTGATTTTCAGTCTAAAAGAAAAATTAAAACTCTAGAGGATATGTTGAGATATTGTTACTTGGATTCCAGAGGTGGATGGTATCAAAATATTCCAATAGATAAAATTTTTTACAATAATAAATGTCCCAAAATCATTTAGATGGATCCTTATGCATCCCTCCTTGGGAATAAATGTATAACTCCAACACGCTGGGATGCAGTTGGATGAAGAATGATTTTGGAACCTAAGATAGTTGATGGAATGGTTAAGAATGATAGAAATATTTATAAAAAAATCCAGGAATATCAATGTTGGATGAATATATATAATTATAACCATTGGTGTGACCTTGAATTTAAATCTAGTGGAATGTTTATTCAATAACATTCCCCATAGATGAAGGTTATTTGGCTTGGAAAGAAATGTAAACTAATCCCTAGGTATATCCGTCCCTTTGAGATTCATGATCATATCATAATAGTATCCTATATCTTTGAACACGCTCCAAATATATATATATTCAATGATGTGTTCCATGTATCTCTTCTAAGGAATAATATACCAGACCCTTCACAAGTAATGAACTGAGAATTCATTCCACTGGAGTAGGATCATTCTTATAAGAAAAAAGTTGTTGAAATTATGGATCATATAGAGAAATTTCAATAAAAAAACTCACATCGTCAAGGTTCTATGGATAAATCACCAATTATAGGAATCAATGGGGTAACTTTATGTAATCATGAGGAATATGGTTCCTCATTTGTTTGTATCAGAATGAAAACTTTTGAAGGACTACTTCATTTTAAGGGGGCTTAAATGTAATATCCTGAGTTTTTTAGAAAAATTTTTAGAATAAATTTATTTTATTTGTTATATATACATTTTAACTATAATATTTCATACATTTATTATACTCTACACCAATATAATATTTTCCTACATGAAACGCCGACATTTCTTGTGTTACCCGCCACATTGAGTTTCCATGAAACATCATTCTATTTTTATAATTATATAAAATTTATAGTTATAACCTAGATGCTAACCATATTTATATGTATAGAGATAAAAAAATTTAAATATTATTTATATTGTTTTTATATAAATAATAAATACATTTATAATAAAACTTGTAATATTCGTAAAGTCTTTATATGATTGAAAATGTTATTTTTTCAAATGAGCGGATTTTTATGTCCTTCTATGAACAATAATAAAATTTATTTTAAACCCAATATGAAATATAATTTTCTAAAATAAATTATAAATTTAAATTTAAAATGATAAAATTATCACTGGGTGAATTTTTGTGATTTTTTAGAGAAACATCATTTTTGGGTGAATAGTAAAAAAAAAATAATTTTTAATTCAAAACAGGGTTTCGTCTATTTTATTTATATAGTTAAATTATATTTTATGTTTGTTTTAAAGAAACAATAGAAATTTATGAAATTTATTAATTAAATTTTGGTTATGATATTCATTTTTATCTAGAATTTAGATATAAAATAATAATGAACTTTTAAACATTCTCACTTTTTAAACCTTCTTTCTCGCTACATTTGTGGGATTAGCATTAAAATTATTTTTTCCCTTATTTGAATTTATTTATAAATGAAAACTCGTTTTTAATATTTATATTATTTATATTCTAATATTTTCAAATAACTTTTGTTCATAAAATATTAGTGAATGTGATTAATCCTAATTACAATAATAAATGTAAAATTAAGATTAATAAAGGACTAATCCTTAACCATAAGGGAAAAAGTAACCCTTCCACTTGTCAAAAAACCATTTTATGGATATATATTATCCTTAATCCATTTAATATTGATTGTTTTGTTATTTCATGACTTTAATTGGGTAAAATTTTGTTCACTCCTTACTTGAATTCAAAAATTCCATGTGTGTCCCCTCCCTCCAATAGAAAATCCCTCCCACATCTCCTCATTCATAAATAATCTAAAACCACATTTTATGGGAATATATTTTCCAAATTCACATCGTATAATAACTAAATACCTCTTTTAATCTTCTATTTTAGAGGAATGTGATCCAGGTAATCCATTTACTACAAACCCAATGGATTTACCGAAAGTTGAGGTAACATCCTTCCTATTGATCCTTTCCATTATTTTCTTTCCTCAATCCTCAATTATTATTATTAATTTCATAATTAATATATTTATTATACTAAATATAATAATATTTTTTAATGATAAGGGTTTGACTGACACATAAAAACACTTCCTTCTATTAGGAAACGAACATACCATTCTTATGTTTGACGAACTACCACCACATGAAATGTTGTTATTCATTTTTTCTTTACCACCTATCATGGTTAGGAATACTAGTGGAAGATATATTAGTATTTGAATTATAAGATGTATTTATCATTATGGTATTATTATCCAACACAACCTTACTGTGTTCTATTTTTTTTAAATAGGATAACTGTTTTTTGGGATGTGTGAACTACCACCTCCCCAAAGCGATGTGATTTGTCCACACTCTACATGGATAGTATTAAGGAAGGGTTAAGTAAACATATATGATATATATACATAAATTAGTAAATATATAAATATATACATATATACATATATACATATATTTAATTTAATTTCTTTCTTTCAATACGATAATTAAACAGAAACAATGTTCATGTCTATGTATGACCTACCTTCTTCATGAACTATGTATTCCTTTTTATATTTCAACATTTCATAGATTATTACATGTAAAGTTATATATATATATATGATATATGATACTTATATAATCGATTACACATTATAAATCAATATATATTATGGGGACCAATAATATTCCAAATTAATAAACAGCCAAAATAAAAGAGAATATTTCACAAAATACGAACTTAACAAGGAAGTGTGAATTAGAAGGTAATATAAAAACATTTATTGCATTATATATAATAATATTTTTTGGGTAGATGTATAATAAACTTATATTTATTAAAAATTAGGTTTTAACGAGTATGGATAGAGGCAATACATAAGGGAAGCGGATTTCTAGCCTCGCTTTTATTTCTAAGAGACTTATGCATTATTCACCCATTAATTATTTTTGGTGGAGTATATACTGCCCCTGAATATATTCTATGATTTTTATCCTTATATTTATTTATATTTTCATATTAATTTGATGATAACCCTTTCATGGTATTTATTTTCAAAAGTTATCAAATCATTGATGTTATTTTGCCACAATTTTCTGTATTAAGGACACTCGCAATGAACTTAAAACCCAATGTTTTACAAATTGTTTTTTAAAATGTTATTTTAAGATCATTTTAAAGTACCAATTATTTGAAAAATATTTTATGTTTTCTAATCTCCCTTTATATGTTTTCAATTTTTATCAAATAATTTTTTTCAAAAAATATTTTAAGCATCATTTCCAATGATTTTCTTTTCAAAATGTATTCATTATTATTTAATTTATATTAAATGAAAATTTTTTAAAAATGTTTCAAGATTCCATTATTCATTTCATTGAAATTGGTTTTAAAAAAATATTTATTTCTTCAAATAATTTTTAAAAAATGTTAAAGGATATTTTCATCATGATTATTTTAAAAGGGACTTTCAACATTATTTTCCATATAAGATGACATAAATTGGTGTTATTGATGCCATTCTTATGATTTCATTCCTTGATGTTTTGAAACTAATTTATATTTCACTAGTTATATGTTTCTAAAACTCACTTATTTTCATGGGGATATCATTGATGAAATGATTTTAAACCTATCATTTTCCACATCTTAATATATGATTACATGTTTATGAATCCCATTTAATTTCATTGTTTTTTATATGATTTTTTTATGATTTTTTGGATAAGATTTTTATGATTTCATTATGAGGTGGGTTGGACATACATCTCCCTAAAATGCGTTGTGTAATAATAAATGGTATATGTGATCAAAGGGTACACATGTTGTAGAACATGCCCAAAACCAAAAAGGTTCTGGGGTAAATCCAATGATTGAAAATAAAAAGATACAAGGGTTGTATCCCAATATTTAATGTAAGATGATACATGGGTACAATCCCAAGAGAAAAAATAAGAGGGAACATGATTTGTTAGCCCTTTTCTCTTGCTGTTAAACAAGTTTTATCCCAATCCTAACATTTTATAATGTTCTTATTTTGTTTCCTTGAAATAAACGTTTACATTAATATGTGTATACAACAAATTATATATCATATTCCAAAATTATGATTTCATGGATTGTTCTCTTGATTCCAAAATGATTTATTTCTTATCAACTACCAATACTTTAGTCATGGTTCATGTTTATGATCACTGATATGGAGGCAATGATCGCCTAATGTTATTATCACGTTCTCATACCCTAATAGCCTTGTTTATGGTTACATATGCCTATCTATTAAGCTTACTAATCAACTAAGCTCACTATTTTTTATGTCTCCATTCCACTGGTTATGAAGATATTTATTATGTATGATTTTTCTAAAAAGGGGGCTCGTCATGAAGAACCTAGTGGGAGATAATGTATCTCACTTATGTACTAGTTTTTATGTATACATAGTTATAAAGGCACTATACTAATGTGGTCATTGGGTGTCCGTTTTTTTAAAATTTTATATAATCCAAATGAAATTATTTAATTCTAATTTATGAAAAGATATGGATTCTATAAAAACGATTCTAGACAACATGCATTCCACATCAACGTATTTTTTTCAAAAATCACACCATTCAAAAAATGAGTGTTCATCAGCTCAACAACATCAAGGATCTATTGTTAATGATATTTAATAGCTTGAAGTAATCTTGCAAGATATGACATTAAGGAGATATTAAATCTCACCATCAAAATTAAATAAAAGGTATACCAATTTAATGATGAATGTCAAATTTTTTGAAAGAAGGGATTTTGAAATGGTTCAAACGGTAGAAACAAGCGAGAGAGTGTGTTGAAATCATATTTAAGTCCAAATTTTATCATTTTTTATTTTTAAATGGATAATATAATGAAATATACAATAATAAATAAAATAAATATTTTACCCATAAATATTTAGATTGGTAAAAAATAGAAATAACATCTGATAGACCATCGAATGCTGAATAATTACAATAATGGATCATTTTAGAAGTGGGGTTTTCCAATTGTGGACCATTCTAACAGTGGATTTCTCAATGATGGAAAACTAGTGGTGGCTATTCCAATTATGTGTCACCGTTAGTGGAATATCCAATAGTGGATCACCAAAATTGTTTTACCTAATGGTGGATCACTAAAAAAAATTTATCATTCCTAATTTATTTTTCTTGTATATTAGTCTCTAAGTCTTTATGGAGATTATATAAATATCTGATAGATGCAGTTTAGTTATAGTGAATTCAATATCTATATAACTTTTTTTTCAATTATGTCTCAAAATGCAATGGCTTGTATCAATATGATTTGTCTTTGAATGAGACATAGGATAATTAGAAATATTTATCACACTTATATTGTCTTAATTTATAGTGACATGCCTGAAATGATATTCACAATCCAGTAAAGTGTTTTTGATCCACAAAATTTGTTCACAACAATATCCAGTACCTATATATTCATCTTCATTAGTTGAAACTGAATGATGATTTTTCTTTTTTACTATGTTAATATAGTCGATACGTAGAAAAAAGAATACAACTTCCATGAGTAATTTTTCAATCATACTTATAACCTGTAGAATCCACATCTAAATTACTTACAAAATCAAATTCATGTCCTCTAGGATAGTAGATTCCAAGATTGCTTGTATATTTATTGTATTTAAAAATTAAATTAATATAATGTTAATTATATTAATTTATATATTCCATTAAACAAGAAAACATACAAACATAAAAGACAATATCTAGTCATTTAGTGGATAATTATATCATCCGTACAATCATACCTCCTAAAATAGTTTGATCTGCTTATTTTCTAGCTTTATCGATAACCAACTTATAGGAGGTACACATGGGAATATCGCTAATTTTAGTGCTATCAAATCCAATATATTTATAATGTCATTAGAGTGCTTAATTGTCATTAATATAATTCAATTAAAATATTGAATTAATTGTAAAGCAAGGAATAGTCATATTTCCCCCATTAATCTTAGTTAATATTCATATTTTATCAATTTAGAAAAGTCAGTACACAAATATTTTTTTGAATATCCAAAAATAATATCATCAAATTAAATTTAAAATTCTAAAACAACCTCGAAAT
Source organism: Viscum album (assembly GCA_963277665.1). Lineage (NCBI taxonomy): Eukaryota > Viridiplantae > Streptophyta > Magnoliopsida > Santalales > Viscaceae > Viscum > Viscum album. Next base: position 28,109,873 of record OY728140.1, on the reverse strand, counting down.
TATTATTAAAATAAGAGATTTATTAGCTATGAATTTTACAAATCCATTAGAAATATCAAAAGAAATGATCCTATCATAAAATTATTTGGTATTTTGTTTTAAACTATATAAATATTTTTTAATTTTATAAACGTGATTCAGAAAATGATGATTTTGAAATCCATAGAGTAGTTTCATTAAAAAATCCTCAAACATATGACTATTTATGAATGAAATTTTGAAATACAATTGAAATAATTTTAAGGCCAATTTATCTTTATAGGAAATTTGTATTCTAATGAATTCCATTATATTCACAGGTAAATATTTTTCCTCAATGTCAATAACTTTTTCATTGTTATATCCTTTTTTAACAAACCAATATTTTTTTCTAACAATAGTTTTTAAATCATTATATTTGTTTCTAAACACACACTTTGTTCAAAAAGTAAAAGTGCGGTTTGGTTTATCTTGTAGATCCAAAAATAAATTTATTTAAATATTTTAAGTGGTTCTTCCATTTCCCTCACCCATAATTTATCTTTAATTTTATAATTGTTGTTCTTATGTTCAAGATGTTATAATAAAACCTGATTTTCTACCTGATTTATAAGAGATTATATAGTTTGTGTACCTCTAACTAGTTCTGTAATTTCAATACCTAAAGGGTTTAATATATGGGACCTGACCAGTTTACAAAAAGAAGTACTAGAAATATTATTTTCTAATTGAAGTTCTAGTTTCAGTTCTTCCTCATAAAAGGATGATTTTTCTTTTTTCCATGGAATTATAAGAGGGTTTGGTAATAATGTTTTAATTTGATAGATCATCCTTACTATTTTCAAATGGGGTCTTAGGGTCATGTGGATTTGTTTTATCAAATTTTACAAGAAAATTTTAGTTTAAAAACATTTTTCTTTTATTAAAACCCTAATATAATTTACAAGATGTTCAATAATAAATAGAAATTATTTTATGGCTTTTAGAATAAACATTTTCAATATTATCAATGGTGTTTTGAATTAATATATTACAACAAAACAAAATAATGTATTTAAAATATAGGTTTCTACTATTAAATAGTCTATATGAATTATTCCATAACAGATGATAAATTAAAAATATATTTACTATAGAACCAATTTTATTAAGAATTTTCCCAAGAAACAAATATATTCTTCATGTTAATTGAGCATGGTCTATGTAATTTTATTAATGATTCTATTTATTCATTATACAACACTATTTTATTACGAGAACCTATATGAATAAAATTTATGATTATAGATATTTTTTGAGAAAAATGATTCAAAGTATAGATCTTCAAACTCGTGACTATTATCAATTCTTAATATCATAATTATAAGTCCACATTTATTTTCAATAGATTTTTCATGTGTGGTAAAATAAGAAAATGATTTACATTTTTCAGATAGAAGGAATACAAACATATACCATGAAAATTCATATATAAGAACATAAAAATAATTATTCCCATTTAGTATAGAATCTATAAAAGGTAAAAACATGTCCATGTTCACCAACAATTGTGGTTTAGAAAAGGAAACATATTTATTTGATTTGAAATAGATCTTATGATGTTTCCTATTTTTCTTAGTTTGCAAACCTTATATTTTGGAAATTATAGTTTAGGTAGATCTTAGACTAACCCATTCCTAGTTTTATTTCTAAGTGAATAATTATTATAAGGGTATATTATCCTATTAAAAATCCAATAATCATTGGGAAAGTTTCATAGGTATGAACTGTTTTGAGAAAAAAATAATCTAAACTGACAGCAAAAACGTTATCATTTCTTAAGGCCGTAAAAAAGAATCAAAATCATTTTTGACATATTTTTTTGACATAATATAAAACAAATCATCACATATATGTGTGATTAAAAAATTATTATAATTAGAACTATCAAAAAATAAATCATAAAATAATAAAATCGTGTTAGAATTAAAAATTTGGCCATGGACAACTATTTCCCGTTAGGCATTATCACCAAAAAGTGATATGTACACCATGATGCAAGTGATGATAAGTCACAATTATAGATGGGATGAAATTAAAAACCTAGATGGGGTTTATATAAAGAGAAACACATATGTTATTTAGGAATAAAGAATCTTCAACAATTTTATATGGGAATAAATTCACCACATGCTACATTTCACATCATCAATAGTTAACATGGGTAAAAAAAATAGAAAATGGTGACACAGTCTATCTAGAACACTATATTAAAAGAACATGCATCAGTGTGTGAAAATATATAATGTAATATTGAATACATATTACATGTAATAAGAAACATAGAAAAAAATTAAGTGGTGGCAACAAATGTAGTGATGCTCTATATGTAATGCCTTATATGATTAAGTGTCCTTGAATTTATCTTAGAGGTAATCATGGATAAGATTCTTTGACAGAGAAGGAAAACATAGTGTTAAAGAGATCAATGATTTTATATGTCGATTTTTAGAAGAACATATACTAATATCTATTAATACAATGTATTAACAGAATTTTAACTTCTATATTTTCCGCACATTAACATATGCATATATTCATATGTAAAAGGAAAAATACTAGTTATTTATATTTTCCTATTGGAGATTTTAAGATTATATATAGCTCGATTGGTTTAATTTTATGTTGAGTAATAACAAAAAATATAACCAGGATCCCCATTCTATATTGTTAATTTATAAACCTATAACTTTTTATTCAATGAATCAATGTAGAGGTTTTGGAATAATCATTATAAAATCTACATGATACTATCTACATTAAATCCCCTAAACTACCAATTGGAATAATTAAATTAAAATAAATTAGAATAACAATGATACCAAGATAAAAATGGATGGATCTAGTGGTAGCATAAGACAATGGTAGCATACCTGACAGTATCTAGGATAAAATAAGGCACTCACACAACTGGCAGAAGCACATCTTGTGGTAACACAGTTAAAATAATAGTATCACATGGCTGATCGTAGAACATCTTGCGGTAGAATAATTTTGATAGTAGCATGATTCTAGTGGTAGCACATCTAGATGAAGCTCATTCCAGGTGGTAGTAGAACTCTGGTGATGGCATGGATTTTGTTGTATCATAACTTATATGATGATAGAACAAATATAGTAATAATAAAAGTGAAATAATGATACCACAACTCGTGTAGTTGAAGAATTAAACTAATAATTACACAACTCTTGACATAGAAAATCATGATCTAATGGTATCACATATGAACTAAATGTTGAAGAAATGAACTAACTAGATATATTTTCTATACTTATACAATTTTCATCAATTTTTTTTTAAAAAATTAATATTTTATCATAAAAACAATATTTTCATTAGAATCATAATAATAACGATTCATGAATACCAAAATATTGAGGTGCCAAAATTTATGATTATTTTCAAAAAAATTACATTTTTACATATTATGTTCTAAATTAATTATTATTTGAATGTCTATGGAAATACGTATATATTGGTATTAATTAAATTCTATTGATCATTGATGTTAAGGAACATTGTTCATGAATTTAATTTATTATTTTATATATAATAAATGATTTGGACCTCTATAGATTGTATGTCCTTATAATTACATAGCTCCACGATGTATCAATATGTCTAATGAGACAAATCATAAAATTTAAATGGTGGTTTTACCTATAGTTTTAAACCTTTTTATGAATGATACTTACTATATGGGAATCATGTTATTAATAACTCTACAACCAATAATTATGAATTTATTTCATTTAGAATTTCTATATTATTAGCCATTATATTTTCAAAATATGTTTTATCTCGATGTATTTCATTCATACCTTATTTATCAAATGGGATGTATTTTAATTTATATACCTTTTCGTATTTATAAATCATATTATTATTATTCATGATATGTTTTAAATGATATTATCTATGGATGTATAACATTATCACACTATTCATTAAATGGAATCATTGTTTAATTATTTACCTTCCCCTATAGATTATTCTTCATCTTATCATAAATTTCATATTATTTAAATGGAATGTGTGTTGATTTAATTTAATTTTAAATGTTGATTATTCTTATTGAACCATGTAAAATTTTGTTATACATACCCCTTATTTATAATTTGAGGAAAACCTTACTTTATTTCCATTCAGATGAATCCATGAAGTGTACCATGACTGGTTTGAACCCATATAACAGAGAGAATAATATTATTAAAAAAATTTAATTTTTAATTTTTGTATTCAAATGTAATAAGGAACCTATATATGTATATAGTTCAGAAGAACTATTTGAATATTCATTTATTCTAGATGTAAATCCTTGTATATTATTTTAATGTTAGAATTTATGTCATGAAATTAGGATTCTAGGGTTGGGGCCATTACAATAATGATACCTATTACAAAATAGAAAATGTTTTTAAATACACAATTTATAAACTCATCTTTATTATGTTATTAAATAACTAATTATGTTTCAAACTTACCCTGGATAAGGATGCTCTATCCTTTTAACATAATTCAGGTAAAACATTATTATATATACATTGATGATAATGAATAATAGAACTATAATATTTTATCAATTAAAACTATAATATTTCTCCCATGATGTATTAATTGTAGTTAATACATAATTTAATATTTTATGATCCATATATGTATATATATATATTAAATTCCTCTCCATTCAAATGATTCCACCAAATTTTATCATCCAAATTACCAATATACCCTCAAAATTATGTTTTGTTTAATTTTTATCAAAACGATTTATATATATCTTATATTATTTTATTACCCTATCATATTTCATTGAAACACAACCAATTACCTTCATAAAAGAATCACTATAAATAAATAATTACATATACATTATAGTAATAAAAAATTTCATTATTAACCGGCATCCTTTTTAATTATATTAAACATTAATCACATTTATTTATCCAAAATGAACCTAACTCTCTTTATAGTTAACATGGATATTTATTAGCTAGTCGATAAATGTTTTTAAAAAACTGTTCGTTATAACTCACTAGTCCCAAGTAACATTGAATTTTGGAAAAAAAAAATTGACATTTTTTTACAACATTAGCCTTATCAGGATCAAATAGTATATAATTATTAATTATAATATGTTCAAGGAATGAAATACAATGCATCAAAAATTAATATTTTCAAAATTTATTGACAAATTATTTTCATTCATGGTCTATAAAAAATATTATATGTTTCTCATGATCCTCATAAAATTTAGAATATACCATTATATTATCAATAAAAACTATAAAATAAATATTCAAATAATCCTAGAACAATCAATTTATATAATCCATAAATCAAATAAATTTATTTTTTATTTAAAATGGAATAACCAAAAAACTTATAATGTCTATACATAGTATAAAACATCATCCTCAAAATGTAATCTTCCTTTATTTTCAAAAGCTAATATCAGGAACTGATATTAACATACAAAAAATACTAAACATGTTGGAGCTGATAAAATAAGTCATCAATATAAGGTAAAAGATACTTTATCTAAAATGTGAGATTATTGGGTGCTCTATGGTCAAGAAAAAGTCTTTTTTGACCATATTTATTCTTAAAAAAATGGGATCACCTCAAGTTGATGTACAATGGAGGGTAAAACTCATATCAAGAAACTCCTATAAAATTTATTAAACCCCTATAGTAATACTATCATAATTTCTTATTGGGGTGAAGAAATTGGGATAACATCATGAACTATTTCGACAATAATCAGATCATTCCACTATGAATAATAATTGGAAAATCATTAGAAATTAAAAATATATATTCATTTACCAAAAGTATACTAATAATTTGAATGAATTATTATCAGTGATATAGACAAGAAAAGTTTCACTTTCATTTTTCATAAATTTCATTGATTTATGACATGGTAAGATATGTATAAAATAATTCATATATATAAATTAAATAACATTAGGAAATTTTAATATAACCTAATTTTCATAGAATTATATATGATCATTATAATCCATGTTCCAATCCATACCCAATATAAACTCAACAATTATTAAGGGTAAGAAAACAAAATTATAAGTAATATTCACTCCATAGATGATAATCATAATAATCATATAAATTCTGGTTTCCATGGTATTTTAACCATGTATTATATCCAAATTTTCATTCACTTTTCAATTTTGTTAATTTAGTTTTTATTCTAGAGAATTTCCTCATAATAATATAATGTGTGGATCCTGAATAAAATAATAAATCAGAATAATTTTAATACCATGAAATGTACCATTAACTACAATAGTTGATGGTGTAGATTCTACTCTGGTAGTGCAAAAACATTTTCACAACTTACTTATTTCAATCTTATTGATTATCACTTTGAGTGACTACATTTTGACACATTTTTTTATAGTGACCCAATTCATAGTGATGAAAACATTTACAAACTAAAACATACTTTATTTCCCATTATTTGTTTTATTAGTACTATTTTCATTGCATTTACATTCCATTTTACTGAACATGTAACACCGATAACAAATTTATTATCTTGTTAGAAATTCCTTGAAATGATTATTTTTAAACATTTGAGTTCTGCGGGAACTATATCTCAAGGATTACTTATGGTGTAATGTTCAATTTATTTTCACCAGGATGACATCCTATTATTTATTTCAAGGGATTTATAACCATTAACATATTTCATATTAACATTTCTAGAATGACAATAAATTTGTTCAATACATTAAATTAACAAGAGTTAAATATTCTTGGTAAAATTATTTGAAATATATTGTAAAACCTATAAATTTTACATTCACGTTCTAGAATAAAAGTTATACAAACATATAAATTCTTGTTAAATATTATTATAAGAAGAAATTTTGTCCTGTTTAATTTTCACCAATTCTAGATATTTAATTTCCATTAAAAATTGATCAACCATTGGAATGTCTTTTTTAGGAAAAATATAATTAATCACTGTATAATCCATGGTATCAAAATATTTCATCAATTTAAGGAATTTAATTAACACCCATATTGATTGAATTTACCTTGAAATGGATAAACTACAGTAGTTACCTTATGATGTTTTTAAAACCCCAAAATATAAAATAAATTATCTAAATGATCTATCCCTCCTTCAGTTACCATTGGGTTATAGTTTGCAAAAAACGTCAATGGGTGATGGGACATGAAATTTTATACTATTTGAAAGTTACTAGGATGATAATTTTGTTACTCTATATAATATGTACCACCAATAATATACTATATTAATTGAGTTAATACATTCATATGTAATTCATATCCAACTCTATCCATTTGATGTTACTATATCAAATGAATATTTTCTTTTTACTACCTTCCTAATTAATTCACTATGTAAATTCTACTAAAAAAATTCTAAAATATCCATAAATTTGATAATGAAACAATTAAACCGTTAGAGTAATTAAAAACACTCACATTATAATATATTCATAAATTATAATCCTCTTATTTTCATTCTTTATCAACATCCAAACATATAAAGTTATCAAAACCCTAGTCTGATTCCAAAAAACCCATAATTACCATATTAAAAGAAAGTATTATATTTTATTTCATTCCCATGATCCCCTAAGGATTATAATTGTTGAAAATTATTAAAAAATACATAATAAGGAGGACACATTAACACAGTGTTGATTGTTACGAAAACAAATGGTTCTTAAATTTACCATACTATTTTATTCTAAACACAATTCCTTTATTCAAGAAATGTTTTCATTACAGTAATTAGTAACATTCAATACTCTCAAATATCCTTTAAATATAAAAATAATTATTTAAATTTGAGATGAACACTTATATCTCAATAATGGATATAAAATGAATGCAAACCCATTATTCCTTTGCGAATCATGAAAACCAATAAAAAATTCATTCTTTTATGAAAATATACCATAACCATATAATCAAATTTGAAATAAATAATTCTAAATAAAATGATTAAAACTAAGTGAAATAATAGATAAAAAATGAATGTGTTTTAGGACATCATATTCCTCAATTTTTCCACTCAAATTTCACCCAAAATAGATTAACATAGAATTAGTTAATTACAATCATTATTTTTATTGAGAATAAATCACTACTAGATGTATTATAGAGCTATATCACAGGCTAAAACAAATTCAACTCTAATGTCCAAGAACTGTAACATATACAAAACATATAAAATCTTATACTTTTCACCATTGAAATAATTTCATCCAATAATCAAAATCATTTTTAACCACCTCATAATAAAAAGATGAAATTTATTTATCTTTTGATACATCTTTAAAAACATAAAATTCAAAAAAAAACTGGATTAGAATATAATTTGGAAAACTATTAATCCATGAAGAGGAATATTCATAATGAGAAATGAAAATGGTGATATGAAGATAAAATCGAACACAAAATTTAAAAAACCTTCTTTTAAAAAATTTATTAGAAACTAAAAAATGATGTATGAAAAAAATTAAGAATATTAATTTTCAATATTTTTATGGAATTTTTAAGGTAATATAATATTAACATAATAAAAATATTTATGTATAAATAAAAAAATTCTTGATTCAATAAGTATATATAAGAGAAATATTTTTGAGGAAAATATTATATTATAATAATTACTATTTAAAATAAAATTCCATTTCCTAAAATGTTTCCTTGTCAAACATGATCTAAGATGAGGTAAAATAATTTTTTTTAAAATTTTTTATTAGAGTAATAATACTAAAAATAGACAATATAATTTATTACATATATTTAAAATTTATTGTTATCCATATACTAATTATTTATGATTAACATGAACATTTAGATATATACCCTACCATTTTCTCTATATCCCTCGGTTTGGTCAATATGATCATAGTATATCGATTGTGCATACATCAAAACAAAAATGGTAATAATTTTATAAATATAATATTTATTATTTATCTAATATTTTATAACCATCCAAGGTAGTAGGTGATGAAATATAAAATATTTTATTTGTAGATTTAGTAGTTTTGACATACATAAGAGTACTTTTTTTTATAATGGATATAAAAGAGAGAAAATATAATATTATTTATATTTATCGAATAATATTTACACAAAAATAAAATATTTTTATCATTATATCCTAATTTATAAACAACCATATAGGATGGAAATGGAAAATAAAATACATCGTTCATGGAGGTAGTGGTTTGTATGCACACATGAGAATCATTTTCCATTGTAATTGATGTAAATGAGGTTGTTAATTGTTGTTATGAAATTAAAAAAATTATTTATAATATTAATATAGATTTCATTATTCTAATGATATTATAGATTATGTTTATTAGGTTTAAAAATATTGAAACTTGAAAAAACATAGTTACGAAAATTACCACCTAACTTGATATCCTCTATTTTATAAAAAAATTAGCTTTATTATATAAGTTTTTTTGTGAGAACAATACAGTAAGAATCTATAAATGTTATTTATCGATATATTTTAAAATTCAAGTGGAACCTAAATTCTATATAATATTATTAATCTATAAATACACATATAAAATTAAATAATAGATATTTTTTATATTTTAGACCTTATCATATAGTTTTAATTATTTTAAAATAATTTAAAAATATATCATGGTTTTATGATTTTAGCACGCTATTAAATTTATGAATAAGAATAAAACATTCCTTATTAAGTAATGTGAAAATAATGATTCCAAATATGAAAATAAATATATAATATTTATTTTCTAGACGAGGTTTAAATTACTATTAATATATATTCATAAACATAATGAAAATTTATTTTCAAAATAAATTTTTCAGAAACAATTTTCATTATAGTAAAGTAATGAATTTTTTTAATTACCTTGATAATTATTTTTCATTATTAAAAAGTATAGTAATTTTAATTTATAACTATGAATGAATATTGGCACACTTTGTAACTCTAGAATAATTTACTATATAAAATTCCTTTAAATAAACATTTTTTAATAGATTGTTTCACAAGAAACACGTAAAAAGGATTCAAGGCATACTTGTTAGATATTATTACAAAATTATGAACAATGAATCGTAAAGTATGTAAATAAAGTATAATAAAATAAATATTTATATAGAATATGATTAAAAACCCTTAACATTTTAAATCGTAATTAAAAAACAAAATTATATTTTCTTTATATTTTCTATTTTCATTTAAAAGATTAAGATAGAAATTTCAAAATTTTAACATTATGAAATTAAATTCATTTTCGACATAATTATTTTGAAATTATTATATGAATAAATGTTTTTTATTTTTTAAAATAATGGTTTTTTTCGGTGAGTAGTGTGAAAATAATGATTCCAATTATACAATAGTCTTTATTATATAATCATAATGAAATAATAACTTAAGATTATTTAGAAACTTTTAATATATATATATATATATATTAAAATAAATCATTTTAAATGACTATGTTAAATTTATAAAACACATGTTTCTTAGCTACAAAACATATATAATAGCATACTCTAAATTTTTATTCACTTCAATTAAATTTTTTTTCATCAACTATAGATATTAAATATAAAAAATTCAATATTTTATAAAATCTTCATCACATTATTTTTTAATTTATGATTCATTTTTATGGATAAAATTATGATAATTTTGATTACTGTTAGTGGTCTTGAAAATAGTAAAATTCTTTTCTTAGTGAAATTTTTTATTTACATTATTCAATTTTAATCCGTAAAAATAAATTTATCACATCTACTAATTAATATAATACAATTTTAAACCTATATATTAATATATATTATCAGTATGTAAATTGGGAATCAATATTAAATATTATTAATAAATCATAACAGTGAAAAAAACAATATTCAACAAAAACATTTTTCAATATAATATATTTTTAATATAAAATTAAATTTTAACATATTTAAAATGTGAAATAGATTATATAGTGATTGAATGTATGTTTATATAATAAATATATTCTACAATTAGTTATCTTAAATTTTGGGAAAATCATAAATTATATAGTTAAAATCTGGTAACCAAAGTAAGAAACCAGAATTGTAAAATTTATTGATCACTAGGTAAAAGGATTAAATAATGTTTCAAAAATCTGTTATAATTAATCGTAGAGTACATATAGATCATATATCACCCCAAAATACTTTATTGAAATATTATTGGGCATTTTAAACCAAAATAGTGACATACAATAATTAAAATGGAATGTGTACTTCCAAAATTACCCCACACCTCACTTATAAAATGGGAATACTTCCATAACATAATTTCACACCTATTACATTAAATTTACTCATGAATATATTACATACATCTCATAACATAAAATATTTTCATGTTAATAATCATCGTTTCTTAATTATATATCTTACATCTTCTATTTCGAATGATATTTTTAATGGAAATCTTATGATTTAAAGTGAATATTTGTTTTCTCCTTAGACTTTTCTTGTTAGTATTTCTCTTAAAATATTAAAGTATAATCATGAATATAAAAAAAATTATTATTAATTTAATATAATGTTAAATATATTAAATTATAATAATGATTTAAATACTTTTTATACCCGATGAAAAATTAAACTATATAAATCATGAGTACATGCAGACAACCACCTCCACAAAACAATGTGGTTCTTTTTTCATTGGCACCTCTTATGGAAAGTAACATGGATTGATTTTAATAAATTATACATTTAATAGGATAAAATTATAATTATTAAATTATAACATATTATATACATTCATTACATCCAATTCTTTGAGAAATAAAGTCATTAATTATGTGTATATGTATACTAATACCTTCACAAAATGATGGGGTTCATTTTTCACCGTCACCTCAAAAATCTAGTTATAATTATAGAATTTATTATTTTTATTGAATTTCGATGTCTAAATTATAATAATATAGTTTAATATATAATGTTATTTTATCTTGTTTGGTGAGAAATTGAAAAATTAAATGTGTGTATGGGTGGACTATCACATCCACTATTAATGAATTTCATTTTTAATGAACTACCATAATAGATGGATATATGATTGAATTTATTGAAGAGATATTATATGTACTAGTTTTTTAATATTAAATAAATTTTATATAATCATTACCTAAAAACATTCATTACATATCGATTCATTGTAACACACAATTGTTTAGGTTAGTTTTATCTCCTATAGGAAGAACACTATAATATTTTTGTCATTAATGATTAAGGTATATACTATAATATTAATATCATATATTAATAATTTATTTATTATTTTTTAGGTTTTAATGAATTTTTTTTATATTTAGTATATTTGTTAATATACCACCATTTGATCATTATTCACATAGAAACTAAATCCCCACAATTTCTATATTTAGAAACCATAAACTTATCATTCATCAAATATAAATGAAGATTTATAAATAAATGAGAAGCCATGTTTGTATAACAATTTATATCATAGTAATGAGGAATGTTTTTGTAAAAAATAGTTATCTAAAAATCCATTCAAAAACTAGTAAGAAATAAGAAATCAATGTTTCTAGCATCTGATGATCAGAATAAACAATAACTAACATATATATATTTGTAAAATGGTTAAAATGAAGTTTATAAATGGAAATACATATAAATAAGCTTCTAAAATTAGTGATTATGATTGATATGTTAAATATAAAATATTTTATAGAATATTATATCTAATTGGGAATAACAGAATTATTTTTATGCATGTAATTTATTCTTAATTGTGATTTTAGGTTTATTCACCAATAGTTTAATTTTTTTATGTACATATTTTTTCATTGATTTAATTCATAAAAAGTTTAATGTAATATAATATATTTAAAATTCAATATCTCAATATATAGTAAATGGTAATTTTATTCAAAAGATTCCACAGTTTTAAGGGTCATTGTGAAAAAAACCCCCATCAATGAGATATAATTATTCATCTTGAACATCATTCTTCCAGGATTGTTCACTAGCCCCTTATGATTTCATTTCATTAAAATTTATATATCTATATAGGTATACTTACTTAATAATTCAAATATCTTACGTTGATTTACTTCTTAAATTTTTTTACCATTGATAATAATAGTTTTCATTCTCATTAATAGAAGTTTCCACTAAATGTTTATTTTTCATTTCCTACAAATTTTATCTTATATTATGAGAATGTATTTATATGTTATCTCCTGTGACCCTGATATCAACTTTATCCAAATTTCAATATGATTTTTTTGATATTTTTTATAATGTGGGATCTCAACTGAATTATTTCAGATAATTAAAATGATTTATATTATTTTCAAAATAAAATTATTTTATTTAAACCAACAAATTTTGGATATCTTGTTTTTATTCTCAATGTTTTGTATTTTATTTTTTTAAAAGTAAATACATTATTTTTTTTTCATTAACCTTTTCAAAGCATCATTATCCTTTTTCAAGGCCTCATTATTGTGATTTATTTCTACAACAGATTTTGAAAATTCATTCATTTAAATTACTTAAATGTGACATTTTGGAAAATAAGTTTTCAATGTGATCTATAACTTCATCACTTAAACCAAATTGAAAATATTGTTCTAAAAACACTTTTGCAAATAAACTAATATTTTCTACCATATCAATAAATTAATTTTTTGGAACTTATCATTAATAAACCACAATTTAATTATTATTATGAAATTCCCTTTTGGGATAATTTAATTATTACTTTCATCTTGTTATATTATTGAGTTCAATTTTTGTTATGTCATATAAAAAATTTGGGAATCAATATTTTTGTCCAATTAATTCATTATAATGTGATTAATTAACCCCATTTTATTTTAATGGTTTCATTATGATATGATTAATGATTAATTTATAATTTAACACATATGTATTAATATTGATGGGTGGGGTCCAATATCACCCTAAAATTCATTTTTTACAGTTTTATATCCCATTAGATAAAATACATCACATTTTGTGATACTTGAGTCATTAATGTACTTTATTTGAAAAAACAATCAACAATGTATAGTGACGTTGGATACATTATCCAAAAACGGTCAATGTCTAATGATTATTGATTCACTAATGGGTCATGAGTTATGATTCAGAAATCTGAATGGGTACTAGGATGTAATGAGCGAGACACCATATAATTAATTTTAATATATTCATATATAAACAAATTTATAATTATTTCTTATTATTTTTCTGTTCTATAGTTCCTTTTTATTTTTTCATAACACATTATTTCATATGTGTAACACCCTCAAATTTTAAAATAACACAATGTTGGATAATGTATATAACACACATGACCAAGCCTAAACAAACCCCAAAATTTAATTATTTAAATATGGTCTTTATAACCCATCTAATAAATTCATTGGTGTTCATTGTATTATAAAATTGTGATATATATATATATATATAAATGACCTAATAAATGAATGTTCTTATGATATAAATCCTAAATTTTTACTACAGTTATTTTATTCTATAGAAATTCATATTCAAATTAATTAATTTCAATTTATATTTTTCATCAATTTTATATTAAATATATTTATTTTATATAAATTTTATTTTATTTAAATAATAATTTTTTTTAGATAATTAAATGTAACTTATGATAAAATTTTATTATGTTTTCTAAAATTATTTATTTTTCGGTGGATAGTCTAAAATATATATTTTTTTTGGAAAATGTATTTTTGTTTCCAGAATTTTAAAAAGTCATTTTTATTTTCATATGATTTTATTGTAAAAGTAGTTATGTAATATAATTAAAAATATATTTATGTTAAACTGAATTATTTTTGTGGTTGAATTTGTTATGAAATCATATTTATAATTACAAAATTTATTTTATCAAAAAAAGTAATGTGAACATTGTGTATTAATTAAAAAAAGTTAAATCTACAAATAATTGTGACTAATTTTAATGAAATTTATCTACTATATATTCAATAATAATTTTTAATATTCATCTAATAAATTCAATGGATGAGATAACAATAAAATATTTTTTTATCCTTAAAATTGTAATGTTCTTAAAAGGATTTTCATCGAATTTTGGGCAATTATTTTAAAATAATTTATTTCCAAATATTGATATTGAATGTGCAAAAATTAATTAAATATTTAGAATAAGGATATTAAAATTTGGTAGGAAGGTAGCTTTTAGTTTTGGTTACAATGAACAGTTTCCATGGTGATATTTTCCACCATAAAAAGTGAAATTCTGGATAATCAATGTTAAAACATAATGATAAGGCCATAAAATTTTAACATATCTATTATTGGATGAAGATAATTCTACCTTTAACAACGGACGATCTAAATTGAGTTGTTTAATTTTCATGTTTACCTGAAAATTAGTAAAATTTTATTCTATTAAATGAAACATGCAAAATGTCATTCATTTTGATTTTAATATTTCTTATGTGTCCACATAGGGGCAAATAAAATATATGAATGAACCAAAATTATATTTTTATGTGAATAAAAATATTTTCATTCAAAAATATATATCCAATTTATATAAATTATATAATTTACTTAAATGTTTTTCAATGAAAATATTATATTTATTTAAATAATTGAAAAAATGATTAAATGATATTAGAAATTTTAAAAGTAATATAATATGAGTAAATTAATTTTCTTCCAAATATTATTGATCAATATATCAAAATAGAGATATTTATAACAATTATATTCTAATTAAACCTTTTCCCTCATGTATGTGAAGTCATATTAAAGTAAGATTTTTAATATTTACATTAATTCTAATTTATCAAAACCATATTATATTAACTATTTTAAATTCAAAAAAAATTATATTAGGACATAATAATTTATTACGGTTGAAAAAATCATACATGGTCAATTTTTGAGTAACTTGTATATTTATATGAAGGTTGTCATGGCTTAGTGATTGAAATACTGGTTATCACAGTTTATGTAAAAAACATAACTAACTAACAAGTTATTAAAAAAATAAATATTAAAATGATATAAAAAAATATAAAGGATTAATTATCTTGCAAAATATAAACCATGTGATATATTTTTTTAGATTCATGACCATTTTGAACCCTTTTTATATAGAATGGTCCAACTATGTTATCTTTTAATAGGGAATTCCCATTGATTCCCTCATCTAAAATTTAATGGGGAACATCTTCTTTCACTTAATTACAGAACATTGAGAAGACTATCTTAACCAATCTTTACACATTACCCTTATAAACTTATTTATACCCATTATAGAGGTCATGTTATCATCAAAAGACAATCCTTAGGTCCCTATTATGTTTTCCAAAGGAGGTCTCCCAATGGAAATAAAATCATCTTATCCGACCTCTTTCAATTTTTTCTTATTCTACATCATATGAATATATGGAATATAACATAAAACAGTAAAATAATAAACATTAATATAATTATATTTGATCATTTAATCCACCAGTTCATTATATTTCCCATCCACGTGAATCGAATGTATCAACCATGCGTAACTATGACTTACCGTCTACATATATAGAAATAATTCATTTTTCGTAATCACATTTAATTGATGGATATTATGATGATTAATGTGTCATTATTATAATAAAATTATATCTATAGTTCTATTATAATAATTAAATCATATATACCATTCTATCTTTATATCTATTAGGAAACAATAACGTCGCTCTTGCGAAGGTGTGGACTACCACCTCCATGAAGTGATGTGATTCATTTGACATTTAAATTTTACAAGGATTTTAATAAGGATGGGTTTTATTAATATATTTTATTTATATTATATTATTATTATTCTGTAAATGTGAATAATTATCCACCATTTTATCATTCCTTCTGTTGAAAATGTAAAATTATGTTCATGTGTCTGTAAAACCTACCATTTCTATAAATGATACAATTCACTTGTCAAACATTATCCATTATGGATGACAATAAATGAATAAATATATGAAATATATTTTATATTTATACAATTATTACCATTATTGAGATGGTGGAAACATAATAAATGTATAGGGATAAAAACTAATGAACTAGAAAATATAAGAAAAATGTAACCATTATTAATATAAATAGTGATGTTTACAAACTAATATATGAATAAATGGGTCGAAAATGGAAAATATTTATAACATATGTAATTTTATTTTATAGGAGATTCTAACTCATATGAATGATGCCAGACCCAAGGTAAGGTCTTTAATATCAATTTTACGTTCATGTGACATATTCCATATTCAAATCCTCGTTAATTTTTATTATGTATATATTTCCCATATGATATATTATATCATATGTATTATAATAATCATGGTATTCAAAGATTCATATGAGGTTATTTATTTCAAGGGTTTTATTTTTCATAAGACACCCATGTTGAAAGGGTTTATCTCAGAGTCTCGACTACCTTCATGATTTTCTATTTTTAAACCTCTTCTATGGAATATTTCTCTACCATATCATGTTTTTCAAAATAAAAATTTAATTTTATTTCAATATTATCCTATTATTTTGAAATTTTCTTTTAGACCAATTTTATCTTATTGAAAATTGTTTAAAATTAATCATCCTATCATTTTCTAAATGATGTACTATTTACAACATTTTACAACTACATTGAGGGAATGTAATTTTAAATTATATGGAATGAAACAAATTCCCATAGTCATGAAACCTAAATGAATTAAATCATTAACTGGTGGTGTAAAAGGATTTGTTTAATGAAACTAATTAATTTATAAAGTGCCTAGTAGATTTTAGAAATATATTTTTCATTGAGAAGATGTTAGTTTCCAAAAGATTATTTTTAAAATATATTAATAGAAATTATATTAATCTACATAGACAACCCTTTTTCTACTTATAATTATATGAAAATAAGTTTTAATGACACAAACATTATTATTTATATCGATGTTTTATGATTAGTATCGCTAGGGATATACTATTTTGATTTCATTCAAAATATTTTTCTAAATCTTTTATGATCATTCTTTTCATTAGGGGAATTTTTAGTATCTTATGTATCATTATAAATATTAAACATTACATTCATTATGTTCAAAATATTTTATTTTAGGATTTCTTTTGACATATAATGTGATATTCAAGGCTTAATATATCCCATTGATTCATCTATAGGTATCATGAAATAAACTAGTTTTGGTATTGGATTAAGCCTTGCCCATTTATTTTTTGACGACATGGTAGAGCCCTTGATATTATCTTTCAGATATATGGAATTATGAATTCAATAATTATTAAATAATGTACTAATTTTTATTTAAATATTACTATAGTATTTATATCCTTGGATAATGTTTTTTTAACACACTTAGATTTTGAGAATTTGGTTTTGAATTAATTTATATTTTTAATAATTTTTTTCTAATGATAATGAAAATATCTATTTATATATATATATATATATATTAAAGAAACTAAGTCAGAAATTACTTTCTTATGCAATACTAGCTTGGTTTGTGCTTTAAGAAACACCAACATCACGTATGATCCATACAACACCGAGTTTCTATAAAATACACACATATATATAGTTTAAATGAGGTAATTATAAACTATCCATTAAAATTAGTTACATTAATATTAATAAAGAATGTCCAATTATTGGTTATAATTTTGTATATAAATTAAACATATTTATAATGAAGGATAACAGATTTGGTAAAGTTTATTATGTTTAAAATATTGTATTCATCAATAAATCGCATTTAATAATAAAATTAAATTTAAAAAAAATAATAATTAAATTGAATAAAATAAACTACTTGTTTAATTAATATTTTCTAAATTATTAGATCATTGAATTAAGGGATTTTTTGAGAAAAAATATTTTTGGTTGAATAGTGAAAAATACTGCTTGTATTTAAAAACTACCCTTTTTTCTAATTAATTATTAATGCTAAATGAAATTATAAATATTTTATGAGGTAACAATAGATGAATATAACATCTACTAATGAAATTAAATTCATTAGGACCAACTCCACAGTGAAATTACATACAAATACATAACAAATGATTGAACGTTTTTCAATTATAAAAACCCGGTATTTCGCCTCGTCTGTGGGATATGAGTTAATCATAATTTTCCCTCTTCTGTGATAAGAATTTTTAAAATATGACATAAAAGAATTTAATTATTATGTTATTTGTTTTATAATAATATAAACATAATTTTTCACCAAAATGGATAGTGAATGTGATTAAAATTTATTATGGTTATTATGGTACGATTACACTTAATAAAGGACTACACCATATAATTAAGAACCAAAATGACTTGGATTCTTGTCCAAAATCCATAGGTTGAACAAATTTGACTGTGTACCCACTTCGGTAAACATATATGTGTTTTCAGATATTATTAAATAGAACTCCCATTTATATGAATCCATTTGAAATATATGTGTTTTATTATAATCATAATAAATTATCAATAATTTTAATTGATGGTTTAGATACATAAAATTCATAATAAACATCAATATAATGATTATTTAGTTAATAATTAACTAAAATAAATGATACTATGAAAATTAAAAGTGAATTTAATTGATTGAATTAATTCCTTTATTTAAATTTTTTGATTAATATATCATGTTACACACCTTTGTACTTAATATAGTTTGATGAAAATATATTATTTATTTTTAAAATTTACATTAAATAAATAATGTCATAATTGATATTATTGTTATTTTAATATAAATGAATCCAATAAAATGCATATAAATTGATAAAAAAATCTATAATATTCCAAGTGACATGTATGTTTTCATATATATTAAATATTTTATATTAATAGAATAATAAAAAATTATAATTAACATATTGAACCATATTATATAAATATGTTATTAATACAATCTGGGTTCATGCAGCATTTTAGCACGTCACATACGATTGTTTTAAATTTAATTTACAAAAAAATGGGATTGAATATTTATAAATTATATATAGTGTTAATAATTCAACGGATATATATTTCCTAATGAATATCACTTTAATTTAGTCTTAATGTTTAAAATTATTACATTATAAAATTGGATGCCTTAAAAAATGATAAAATTGGTGAATTATAGAGGTTAAGGAAAGAAATAATTAAAATGAACATATTTGTATGTAGATGTGGTTTTTCATGAATATTATTCTTCTTTAATATATTATTTTTAAATTTTATATGATCTTTATTTAAGATATACAATCAATTGTTGAATACCTTTTGGTATTCACAAATGTTCTACTCCCCCTCCACTATAAAAAGGAAAGAACTCTACCCAATCCTCAAAAGCACTCAAGCCACTTATGTTCGGCCAAAATCAGCCCAAATTGCCTCCAAAAAAAATACACCCTTCAACCTTAAGTCCTTCATTTTGGAATTAATTCTTTTAGTACAAACCAAAATGAGTTACCTGATTAAGAGGAAGCTTGTACGAGTTAGGAGAGATTCAAGACGCAAGGTAAGAGGATGTAATCTCACTTTTAATTTAGATGAGATACAAGATATGTTTTCCCCTATTTCCTTTTGTGTCTATTAATTAATTTTGAAAATTGTATTATATTTATATTTTTCTTAAATTTTTGGGTATTCACAATCCCATTTAATGATCCTTCTTCCCTGGGGTTAGCTTTCAAAAGTTACAAAATCGGTAAAATAGTTCTTTCTCTATTTTACTTCTTTTTTATTTATGTTTTCTTATGAACATAAATTCTTCTTCAAGGTGTATATATTTTAATTTTACATGTTATATCATGAATATAATTATTTGTATGATATTTAATCATTATGTAATTTCTATTGTTTACATTATGAGTTTGATCCCAAGCTCACAAGTTATAAGATATTTTTGAGAAAATATAGTTGCATTCTAAGATTGTTTATGTTATTTATTAACATTATGGCATAGTATGACCCATCCCTCTATAATATTCATGTGTTTCCTTTACTATATTATTTAATGATATAAACATGTAATAGTAAAATATTATACTCTTGGGAACATAATATAGTTAAAAATGTATTCTTAGGAAATTCTGACTTTACCCATTCCTTAGTTGGAAATCTACGTTTTCTAAAAAGGGATTCGAAGAATATTATACCATTATTATATAAAATTTTAACTTAATTACTACCCTTTTTTATTTTAAAATTATTTTCAAGATAATCTTGGTGTCTCTTTTAAATCAAAATAATTCTTTCTAACCATTTTACTATAAACAACGAATGATACTTTTTTACTTCATACAACATGTACAGATTTACCCACCATAACTCATTTGAATATTCCTTTTAAATTTTAAAAAGTTAATTTTTAATAAATATATTTAAAAGTAATTTTCAAGGAGGAATATTTTCAAAATGGTTTCATGTGTTCTTTTTTTTTCAAGGTATTTCATGAGAAGGTAATTTTTAAAATGGTTGGTTGTATTAAGAATCCTTTTTCAAAGAAGAAATCACATTTTCCTTAGGAAAGGTTTTTGAAGCATATATGAAATATATTTTCTATCTAAGATAACATTCTTGGATGTCACTCCTACAATTTTTGGAAATGATCAAAAGGTACCACTCATATCTTTTTTATGAATGGGTTACGCTTAATGTCATGGTCTTTATGAAACTTATTTCTCTTTAATGGGTTATATGTTTACAATATTCATTTATCAATCATGGGTTATTATTTAATAAAATGGTTAGTAAACATATATAATTTCCATATATTTTGAAGTTATGAAATGTTAGTGATACCCATTTCATTTTACAGGTTATAATCTGATGTTTATAAGCCTTATATCTTTTTTATGGTCCATGATACGATGAATGTTTTCCTATATTTTGGAACATGTGTGATGGATTATACTATGTTATGGTTGGGGCCAATATCTCCCTCCAATTCATTGACTTATGATATGTTTTATATGAGCTCAAAGGGTGCATGGTTTGTAGCCCTAGTCCAAAAATAAAGAGGGTGTACGGGTTGTATCCCATGCCTAAATGAAAGAGGGTACACAGCTAGTAGCCCAATCCTGAATTCAAAAATGTACATGGGTTATAGCCTAATCCTAAATGAAAGAGTCTACATGGGTTATATCCCAAGAAAAACCACAATAATGTAAACTAGTTATATACCAATATTAAGAGAAATAAGGCACACAGTTTGTATCCCAAACCCAAACACAAGAAGGTACAAGGGTTGTAGCCCAAGCATAAAAGAAAGGGAATACATGGAATGTATCCCCAGCCTGATTAAAAGAAATCACACTATTTGTATCCCAAGACTAGAAAAAATAAGGTACATGTTTTGTAGCCCAAACCCCAAAACAAATAGGTATATGGGTTGTAGAACAATCCTAAAAGATAGTGGGTACACGAGTTGTATCCCAAGCCTAACAAGTTATAATGGTCATTTTAGGTATCCCTAACATAAAAGTTTCTATTATTATATGCATTCTACACATTCTATGTGTTATTCCTTATTTATTATTTCATTTATCGTTATGTTTATTTCCTTCTGATTAATGTCTTCTGAACTACAAAGATTTATCCCATAGTTCTTGTTAATAATATTTGATATGGATTTTATAATTTCCTAATGTTACAATCATGATATCATACAACTATGTGAATGTTTATTCATACAAGTCTCCCTTGTTTACCCTTAATTGTCACATTATCTCTCCATTCTCTTATGTTTCCTTTTGTACATGTTATGAAGAAAGGTTTTTTGTAGAAGTGCTAATTTTGTAGACCATTATGGGAGATTTTTAAGATCTTTCACTATGATATAAGATTTTATTGGAAATTTTCCAAAGACAGTAAACTATTATGGTCCTTGGGAATGTATTTTTTTATTGCACTGAATATTAATCTAAAATAATGTAAAATCCATGTATGTTAATCCTAGGTTGCTATAGTTGATATGAATGGAAAGGATTAGTCATCCTTTGGAAACTACGATGAGAAAACTGTAGTGAGATCCTTAGGTTTATTTCTAAAGATATGTCTATAGATGTATCTAAGGATTAGTATAGGTATGAGTTAATGATTAGGAAAATACCTTGGAATTTGTATGGAATATAGAGTAATTGGTTTTATTAAAAAATATCCCTTTCTGGATAATATATGTGGGTATGTCTCTGAAACAAATATACCTAGGGGTAACAACTCTGACAAAATGTTTCGGGCTGGACATGGAATAATATCGTACATGACAATTGGCCATGCTGCACAATCAGTTTGACACTCCTAGGGGATATGATTTGGGATTCACAAACTCTTCATGATGAATCATAAAGAATTTAGATATAGGTTATCTATGAAAAACATAAGCTAAACCCAAGGTTTCATAAATTATTGAAGGTGTCCTGATTTAGAAATATTTTAAGTAATTATTTTCATGATTACAGTTTTCTTCTATGATAAATAATTCTCACACTATGCTTTTGGTTTTAGTTAATGGGGGTAACGATAAGGAACTTGATTAATGTTGAATGTGATGGAAGAAATTATAATTTTCCTTCAAGGGGGTGATCTCTAGAGCTGTACATGTCGTGATCATGCCTAACCAGTTTTCATGGAACATGATTAACAATTGTTTCCTTAAAAATTCTTGGACTCACCAAGGAAGTGAAATAAGGAGTTCATTGGGATTTCCTATAATTGATATCTTGGAGGGAATAAGATTCAATTTCATTTGTGTTGGTAATGTTGAAAGAATCACCTAATTAAATGTCCTAGAAGAAAAATATGGTGTTTCGAATTTGGAAAATAAGGATTCAATGAATGTGATTACAAGGAAAAAATGTAGAGTTCAATAAACATAATGGATGAGAATTTTGGACACCATTATTATTAATCTATGGTTAACTATTTTATGTGTGGAATAAATGGTAATTATAAAAATCAATGTCCCAAGAGGAATGTTCATAAAGAAAACCAGTAAGGTGGTGTGTGTAATTGTTACATTAAAATTGATAATGAGAATAAATATGAAATATGTAAAGAGGTATTATGTAATAGGATAAGGTTACATTGTTAATGAAATAACGATAAACTAATGAAAGAATTTTTATATTTGGATTCCATAATTAAGAATAGATAATTATATATGGAATGTTCATTCTGTGTTTTTGTTAAAGTTTTGAAAGAATTTGTTAAATGTTCACGATGGACTATAATAGTTATTGTTGTAATCATGAGGTTTTAATCATGACAAATCATATAAATCCTATAAAACATGTTAATATTGTTTAATCTATCTCAAATCGTGTGTAAAGATGGTTGATTTATTTAGGCTTTAAAAAAACATATCTAAGATCAAAAGTTCAATGTTTCATTATTATAATCTAAATTTAAATTTAATATATAAATATTTATTTTTTGAATGATTTAGTCTAATTCACATTGTGAATATTACTTTTTAAGTCAATATATAGATAGTTTCCAATGTCTGAGAAACTGTGAGTCAGCCACCGGTTCTGTTTTTCTGGAAAAGGACCCAAACATTGTTACCAGACATTTGACCCAGACACCGTGACCAGCCTCCGTGACCCAGACACCGTAACCAGACTGTGTTAGCCAAACACCATGACCGAACACCATGACCCAGAAACAATGACTAGACATAGTGACCCAAACATCGTGACCAGACACCGTGAGCCAGACACCATGACAAGACACTATGATCCTAATACCACATTTGTTCCACCCATTCCTGATCTCTATACAACCATGGAATCATAAATTTCGCACCGCTCAAAGAAAAAAGGGAGACACCATTTCATGGTGACACCATTTCCAAGTGACATAGTTTCCAGACAGACTATGACACCATTCAATAATTTTTTATATCATTTTCAATTTAATTTTTCACAGTAAAACTTGAGTATTTTAAATTCACTTACATAATTAATATTTCTTTGTAGACATGCCACTTAACAGTAGAAGGTACGAGGTTCAGAATACTTTCATCATGTTTTCTCCAACACATGGACTCCAGGAATAAAAAGAAAAGTGTGGAACAGACACCAAAGTGTGTGTGATATAGTGAAGTAGAAGAGATTTCTTGAAAAAAAAATCCACACATGCTACAAGATACATATGAAGAACACATGAAGAATTCATGAATCCAAATTTTGGGATAACATTAACCAGATTCAAGAACATATTCTCAATAAAAACCCCATAAATAACACAAGATAGATCCATCTGGAAACAAGAGCATCATAATTTTGATACTCTATTTCTTGCAAAAAGACTCAATTCATGCATCTCCTTTATCTGAGAATTCTAGAGTTGCATAAAATAACACTTAGAGCACTTATAACCTTATCTCATCATCATTGATTTGTTGTGAACTATTTCTAGATTTTGAGCAGTGTGTGGGTGTGTGTTTGTATTAAAACACACCATGTCTCCGACACTAAACTGAATGATACAATATATCCTTCCTCTCATATATTTTTACAATTGTTTAATCCAATGGATAATTGTTGAAGAGGTCCCTATGTGACCTGTTAGTTTATACCCATGGAAAACTATGTAAGATGTCATGTGACCTGGATAGTACAATGCACTGTTGTTTATCCTAATCCAGGGTGTGGATCAAGTTTATTAATATAAACTACTTTGTTGGAGGTTATCCCCAAGTGGAGTGGATTAGGTCTCCTCCTAGGACTAAACAATTTTTTTTATATCTACTCTTTTGATTAAAGTCGTTTTCTCTATTTTACTGTATAACTCATAAATCATTAGATTTACTTGGATAGTTAATCTTGGGCTAATGTTATAATTGTTTATCCTTATTAGAATAGCTTCAAAAGTAATATCATTAACTAATATTGTGATTAATGAGAATTAATCAATATTTTGATAAGTTATTTGAACTATCAAACATTCATAACTGTATTACCCTGATTAATTGGACTGTATTTATTTTTATTGAGGAACATATTAAGAAAACGTTCCAAATTTTTTTTTTCAAAATAATTTCGCCCTCTCTTGATTACTCTACTATGACCAGTAATTATCTCATAAAATTTAACATTTTGACTATGGGAAGGATAACCATAACATGTTCTTTAGGTTAATATAATGTTATTTGGATATAGATACATGGGATACGAATATGTAAATTGGACATTATTGTTTACCTTTAAACTAAGTGAGGACTTGGGGAAGGGAGTTTTATGCTATCATTGATGAACATTAAAATGTTTTGGGATTTATTGATTAAATCCAGTATACTTTTGAATAAATAAGCATGCATGTTTTTCAAAGGGATTTATTGTAATTCTGTTTATAAAAAAATTTCGAAAAAATTTATGATGAGTGTATTCACAAGTTAGGAATGTGACAACCAAGAGATACATTGTGTTATATAGGGGAATCAATATTATTCTATTTTTTAACATCTTTATAATATTTTGGATTTCCATCATTCGAAAGGTTTATTGGTTTAAATGTTGTTGTAAATATTATGTATTGTCTTTCAACATTTAGATTTATTCATATTGGATATCCTATTATAAAAATTTGGTAATGATGATAACTAATGACATATGGGATGACATATCATGGTACTTTTGATCTGTTAGAACATAATAAATGAACAATTATCTTATATTATATTTAATTAAGTGAAGTAGATCAACTACCAATAAATGGTGACATTGTCTTGAAATCATGTCAGCGTATCTATTAATGAGAATTATTTATCTTTAGGAAAAAAAGGATCTTGAAACCAAAAATGTTGTCCTATACCTACATTTTTTATGAATCAAAACATCCCATGGGTCATCATAGATTTATGTATTTTTGGTAGTTAACATTCTCCTAACCACTCCCTCTATCACCCTCCATCAAAACACTATGGTAGGATTTCACTTCAATATCTGTGTTTTCACTTTCCACCTATGTTCTCCCATGGGGAATCATATTTTTTCTGGGTAACCAATGTCTTTCCAAATTTCCCTTTTTAGGATAACTTTTTATCTATTTTTATCATGTATAATTCTAGAATTAAACATTGAATTATTGAAATATTAATAACCCAAATGAATTATGAGGGAAAATATCTTTTTAAGGGTGATGGAATGTAACACCCTGAGAATTTATGAATTTGTTTTAGAATTAATTTATATTTTCAATATTTTTTCACTTGAAACAAGAATTAGTTCATCATATATATATATATATAAACTAAGTCACAAATTACTTTCATACAAAATACCAACTGGGTCTGTGCTCCAAGAAACATTAAAATGTTGTTCGATGGATGTAACACTGAGTTTCTATGAAACATCTCTTTATATATATATATATTAAATTATGTATTTATATCATATCCTTAAAATGTAGTTATAGTAATTGAAATAAATAATTTCCCAATATTGTTTATAATTTTATTATATAAATAAAACATATTGATAATTAATGTTAATATTTTTGGTAAAGTCCTCTATATTAAAAATGTTTTTTTCTTCAATAAATAGAAGTTAATAACCGAAGTAATTTTTGAAACATTGAGAAATTAAATTGTATAAAATAAAAATAATTTTTAATTCATAATTTTGAAATTAGTGTAGGATGAATTTAATGGATTTTCTATGAGACATATTTTTTTAATGAATAGTGAGAAATACTGCTTTTAGTTAAAAAATTAATTTTTTCTAAATAAATATTAATTCTAAAAGATATTATAAATATTTTCTAAATTTACATTAGATGAATATTACATATATTAGTTCAATTAAATAATTTAGGATCCACACTACTATGAAATTGAATATGAACTCTTAATAAACCTTTGAATGTTTTTCTACTATAAAAACCTATTATTTCACCCCATCTACAGGATTAGCGTTAATCTTAATTTTCCCACTTCTGCTATTAAAATTTTGAAAATATGACATACCTGAATGTAATTAGTATTATATATTTTTTCTAATAAAATCAACATAAATTTTGACAAATATGATTAGTGAATGTGATTAAAATTAAATATGGTTATTAATGTGTGATTAAGTTTAATAAGGGACTTACCCATAATAGTATTGACCAAAATGACTTAAAAACATTCCAAAGTCCATTGGATTCAAAAATATTACCACATAACCACTTTTTTCTAAATATATAGGGGTTTCGTGATATTATTAAACTGATGTTCCCTATAAAAGACATTATGTTAGGAAAAAAGAAATAAAGGGAACATTCCTTACCTTTAAAATTTATAAAAATTTGACATATGTAAAAACCATCATATCTTTGGTTATATATTTCTTTTATATATATATATTTGTTATTTTTATTTTAATAAATTATCAATACTTTTTATATATGTTTTAGGTACATAAAATTCTTAAGAAACATAAATATAATGATTATTTCATTGATAATTAACAAAAATAAATGATACTATAAAAATTAAAAAGTGATGTAAATTGATTGAATTAATATCATTATTTATTTTTTTAGATTAATATTCATGTAACACACCAATAAGACTAATATATTTTAATTCAGATATAATATTGATATTTTAAAATTAACATTAATTAAATAATATCCAAATCGACATTATTGTTATTTTAATATAAATGAATATAATAAAAAGATTTTAATTTGATAACAAAAATCAACAAGTTACATATAAGTATTAATATAATTAAATTTTTTATATTAATTTAATAATTAAACTTTTATAATTAGCATGTTGACCCAAATTATGTAAATACATTATTGAGAAAGTATGAGTTGAAGCATCGTTTTACCACTTCACATGCTATTGTTTTTAAATTAATTTTAAAAAAATGAGATTTAAATTTTCTAAATTTTATAAAATATTAACAATTTAGTGGATCTATATTTTCTAATAAATATAACTTTAATTTATTCTAAATGGTTAATGTAATTACATTATAAATATAGATTCTTTAATAAAAAACTGAAATCATAAAATTGGGGAATCATAGATGTTATTGAACCCATTATTTAAAATGAAAATAGTTTTATATGGATGTGGTTTATATAGACAAGTATTCTCTTTTACTCCATTAGTATTCTATTTTGGAGTATTATTAGTAAGAGATACCATCCACTATTTAATACCTTTAGGTATTTACAAAAGTGCCACTCCCCATCCACTATAAAATGGAATGCACTATACCCTTTCCACACACTTCTCATGCCTCTTAATTTCATCCAAGACTGACCCAAATTGCCTCCCTAAAATCCACCACAAGGCCTTGAAACCTCCATTTGGGAAATAACCTTCTCATGGAATCCTCTTGGAACAATTAAAAAGGAGTTACCGGATTAAGAATAAGTTTGTACGAGTATGATGAGTTTCCAAACACAAGGTTAGGGGATTTCATATCACTTTTAATTTCTGTGAGATACAAGCTATGTTCTACACTACTTGAATTTGTGGGGTTTATGTACTTCAAAAGATTGTTTTATTTGTATATTTTACTTAAATTTTAGGTTATTCACATTCCCATTTGATGATCCTTCTTCTAGGGGGTGTAGCTTTTAAATGTTACCAAATCGGTAAAATAGTTTTGTATCAACTTTCATTCATTTAGATTCATGTTTTGTTATAAACCTAAACTCTACATATATTTGTAAATAGTTCTATTAGAAATGTTATATAATGAAACTACTTCTTTTATTGATATATTAAGTGTCATGTAATTTCCCCATTTTTTACATGGAGTATATGATCCCATGTTACTGAGTTATAAGAGTTTATTGAGACAATATCACTGCTTTCTGAGATTGTAAATGTTATTTCTTCCAATGATGTAATATTATGATCTGTCTCTCATGAATATTCACTAGTATCCTTCTCCACTATTATTTCATGATATACCCATATATTAGTACCAAATTCTACTATTTGTTATATAATATAGTTAAAAACTATTTTTTGGAAAGCCCAATGTTACCCTTTCTTTGTAAGGAAATCTATGTTTTCTAAAAAGGGTTTACAATGAATATTATAACATTAAACAATACGATTTAATAGAAATTTTCTCCCATTTTTTCTATTACCAATATCTTCATATGAATCTTCTTGTCTCTATCAGAAAAATAAATTCCATATAACCTTTCTTCCATGAAAAATGAATGATCCTATTTACTTTGTATTACATGTATAGATTTACCCACAATCATTATTTTGGATATGCATTTTCATTTTTAAAAGGTTAATATTTAAGAAATTGTCTTAAAAGTATTTATCAAGGAAAAAGATCTTCTAAATGGTTTATAGTCTTATTTATATACTTTCAAGGTATTTTCTGAGAAAATTATTTTTAAATGGTATTATGTATTGACAATACTTTTTCCAAGATGAAAGGATATTCTCCCAAAGAATTTTTTTGAGAGAAATTTCAATACAATTTTTGATCTAAGATAACATCAGCGGATGTTAATAATACCCTTTTAATAAATTATCAAAAGGTTCCATTCATATCCTTTCTATGAATGGGTTACGCTTAATGACATTATCTCTAGGAAATCCATTTTTCTTTCATTGGTTATATGTTTGCGATATCTGATTCTACTTAACGGGTCATGATTCCAGGAAATGGTTATGAAAACTATGGCTTTTTCATAGGTTATGATGTGATGAAATGTTAATGATTTCCATTTCATTTTATTGGCCATGATTTGAAATTTATAAGACCTATATCTTTTTATGGTTCATGATAGGATTACTGATTTATTATCTTTTTTCACATGTGTTAATGAATTTATTATTAGATGTGTTGGACCTATTTATCCCTCTAATGAATTTGGTAATGATAGGTTTTATATGAGCTCAAAGGGTACACAGGTTGTATCCCAAGACTGAAAAGAGAGAGGGTGTAAGGGTTGTTTCCTAGGCATAAATGAAAGAGGGTGCAGGGGTAGTAGCCCAAGATCGAACACAAGGTGGTAAACTAGTTGTAGCCCAAGCCTAAATGAATGAGGATACACTGGTTATATCGTAAACCCAAAATTAGGAACATACATGGGTTGTAGCCCAGTCCTAAAAGAAAGAGGGTAAATGGGTTGTAGCACAAGACAGAACAGAAGAAGGTGCATGGGTTGTAACCCAAGCCTAATATAAAGAGAGTACATAGATTATAGTCCATACCTGAACACAAGAAGGTACATGGGTTGTATCCCATGTCTACAATAATGAGGTTACACGGGTAGTAGCTGAAGACCAAATATAAAAAGGTACATGGGCTTTAGACCAGGCCTAAATGAATATGGGTACACATGTTGCTAGACCAAGCCCAAAGCAGGTACATGAGTTATAGCCCAATCCTAACATGTTATAATGTTCAAGTTAGGTATCTATAATATAAATGATTCTATTATTATATGCATGATAAAAATCATATTTCTTATTCAATGGTTATGATTTCAAGGATCGTGATTTTTATTTACTTATGATTCATGTTTTATGAACTACCATGATTTACCCCATAGTTCTTGTTTATGCCATTTGATATGTAGGGTATGAGCTCCTAATAATGTGTTCGCATTATCATACTACTATGTTCCTATTTATACTTAAAATCCTCGCTTTCTTACCCTTATTAAGCATCTAATCTCACCCATTTCTTATGTTTCATTTCTCAAGGTTAGGAAGAAAGGTTTTAGGTTGACGTTGTAACAGCATTGATCTGTATGAGAGAAGTTGAATATTCAGCAAGATAATAGATTTTATTTCAATGATTCTAAATGCACAAAATTATTATGGCCTAATGAAATGTATTTTGGTAATTTACTGAATATTCATTAAAATGATGTAATATCCAAGTATGTTAAGCCTGATTTGCTATAGTTTTATCCCATGTGATTATTTATATTGGAATTAATTTAATATCATTTATTTCCTTCAATATTAATCTTATTGTATTTAAATTCTACTATATTCATATACATAAAGACTATCTAATATCCCTAATTTGTTATAAATATTTTAGACTAGATTGAACGAAACATATTATGATTTGTATAAAAGGACATTCTCGAGGAGATAATGGATTCCTAGATGATAAAAGTATGTTTTATTTAATGTTTTCAAATGTAATTTGAAATTTAGGTACCTTTCTAGTTTTTTATCACTACTAAACAATTCATTCCTTTTGGATGTGATTGATTATATATATTTAAAATTTAATAATGTAACTTCCAACTTGGGGATACTTGTGTTATGTTATATATTTTTGTTAGATGAGTAATTTTAGTAAATACCCTATGTATGATCTTTAGAACAATAATGTGTAGGGAGTATAACTGTATCAATGACATTGAGAATATTTATATGTAAAGGATATGATATTTTTTTGATAATGTCCATGGAAAACCCAGGATAAACATATAGGCTATTATTTTTAGAATAATGGGTTTGGATTTAAGAATCCATTGAATAATATTTCAATTTTATTTGATAGTTCAATATGATAATTATTGTTTGTTGCTTGGTTAGAACTATGAGAAATAATTTTAACTATAAAAATGATGAAAAATTAGGTGATTATGTGAAAATAAATTAGAATATTACTATATATGAATATATTTTGTTTATTCAGAACATGATGTAACATGATATTATTAACATCTTAAATGTTCACGTGATTCTTAACATGTTAAAAAATAGGAGAATTTACTTTTATGGATGTTTAGTTTGAAATAATAATGGATGTAATAACATTCAAATTTTTTTATCAGGAATGTGGTACGAATTACAATGAAGAATATATAAAATGGGGGGGGGTCATCAATGAGGTAGGGGATTATGTGTTTTATGTATTTGATGATTTCTTCCTTACTCTAGAAAATTAACAATGAATGCATATCAACCGACTAACAGGTTGATTCACAAATAGATTGTTCATGTGGGTGGATATTATGTGGGGGTTTGAATATGGGTTTTAATCTTGATGTGTGGTTAATACATTCCCCCATGATTGAACTCTGTCATGGAGGGTGTGGGCTGACCCGAACAAGGCTCGAACCCACATCCATAGTTGATTGTTGTAATTTCTTCATTGATGATTTCTCAAGATGGAGGCAAAGAGAGTTTGGGGGCGCCACAACGAAGGTGGCAGCCTAACGATTCAAAGGATTCAAGAGGTTCAAGAAATGGACCACTATAGTGACTTTGGTGGCCCGTCGATTGTACCACCAGCATTGGCGGTGACAGCCACAAGAGGAGGGTGGAAACACTCCAGTCAGCATGGGCGGACGGTCGTGGAGGTGAGGAAACACGGTGTTTGAATACTCTGGGTGGAGGAGGTGGACCTCATCTGGGCCACTCGGACATACTGATTTGTGATCTGTCAACCACAGCTGGAAAAAGGTCTCATACAGCTAGGGCCCACGGGAGGTTGGACGTGGCTAGATGCCACTTCCCAGGAGCACCCGACCGGCCACACTGGGTAGCAGGTCTTTAGCTGGCAGGCCGCGCAGTAGCCAACGGCCGGGCCAGACCCGTTCCAGCGGGCCGAACCCACGATTGTATGTTGGTCCCATGCCGGTTGTCCAGAACCAAACCTAGTGGGCTAGAACCGCATTCTTTCTGGTCATGCTGTATGAGAGTGGGTCACCATGAGACCCAGTGGCCTGGACCCTCAACCAAACCAGGCGAGGTCCAGCGAGGCCCCGTAGGCGTAGCCCACTGTCCAGGCGGAACCAGACCACACCCAACCCGAACCGGGTCAGGTCGATTCTTTCTAATTAAACCAGGGTTATGTGGAACACCCTAGCATGGGTTGGTTGGGTTGTTCTGATTGGGTCAGACCGAACCCATACACAACTGACCTCCAGTTTACTAAAATCAATGTACCTTATAAACTGCATGTGTGATTGATGCATCATCAGTGGTGTTGAGACCCTCGTGATGAGTCGGTCTTTCAAATATACACTGCACGAGTTTTTGAAAATGTTGGATTATATAAAAGATGAATCAGACTCAAATCCAACCAGGCCCTTATTAAAAAAATCCCTTATCTCACAGAATGTGCATCTAATAAATGTGTCATCGGTTGGATTGGGACACTTACGATGAGAAATTATTTTTGGGTTACTATATTGTGGTGATTTTTATAGACATAAATATGAGAAAAATGTCTTAAGAAGTAGTTTTTCCAAGCCCACTACATACAAAACCCTATGTTTGGTTGATACTTGAAGACTTCATGATGATGGCCCAGTGGGAATCAACTCTATGTGAACTGTTAGGACCACAGTTGGGAGAGGCTCTATATGACCCAAAAGACCCATGGTACTCGACAAGTGGAGTACCTTAGCTCGTCCAATGTGGAAAGAGGCTCTGTGTGATCCCGAAGGCCATGGTGGGGAGGGGCTCTGTGTGACCCAGTATACTTGTGGTACTAATCAAGGATGTGTACCACTACAGTTCAAGGGTAGAGGTAAGATGCATTGTGTGACCCGATAAGCCCACTGTACTTGATAGAGGAGGAGTTCTCCATCTGTTGAGGAGTTCAATGTTATGACTGATGATGCTACTATCACCTCCCTATAATATATCTGGAGTGAGATTCGTCTTTTACTTTTGTCTATGTGTTTGAGACCTTTATTGTGGGTATTACTTATGTGGTATTTTTATTATGGTGTTTTCCTCCGTTTATTACTAAGAGACCTTCGGGGGTCTCAGGGTCCCTACTGAGTATTGTTATACATACCCCTACACTAGATTCGCACGCATGTGTTGTGTCCAGTGCAGACGATCGACATTTCGATAGAGGGGATCATGGGGACGGGACTGACAGATGCTATGATGGTGTACATGGTGGCCTAGGACTATGTTGGGGGGAATTAGGACAGGGTAATAATGACATACTAATTGAGCTTCTCATAGCTTAACTACCCTCACAATCATGTGGGTTTTTTCACAGATGGAAATCAGAGTTTCTTTTTCATACATTACTGTCTTCAATTCCTTGTTTGGTTTGTATTCTTGACCACTTACATTCACTTTTACTTGCACTCATCATTATTATAGTGTTATAATTTTCCACCTTTTATTGTGTTGGGATGTGGTTGGGCATGCGTAAGTGTGTACATGATCAAATTAAATGCCTTTGTTTTTGGGATATGCCTTTCCAGTGCTAGCCCCAACCCTTGTCCTATGGAAGTCGGGTTGGGTGTAGACACAAAATGGGGCCTGGGGGACGGTTCGTGATAAAGTGCTATCAGAGAATGTTGTCCAAAAGGAAAAAGAGACTAAATTCCACGATGGAGGAAACAATGTTATGTGTCTTGAGTTCGGATTTCATATCGGGGAGTCCATTGGTGGTGCAGAGGACAACGTATCCATACATGAGGACCCAGAATTATTTTTTCCAACTTAGTACATGAAAAGGCTAATTGCATGTGTTTTGTAAATGTTCTTCTCTTGATCTCTTCTGAGTCATCTCACCAAGTATAACATATTGACTATTGTTCATCTTGATTCTCTTTTAATAATTCTTCACGTGACCAGCCAGCTAGGGATCTAGTGTGTGACCAGGACGATTTTCCATAGAGTGATGAGGCTTTGGTACTGGGATAGTTGCCCAAGATGGTACCTTGAGGCGGTGTCCCTGCAATACCATTGCACGTTGGTTAGTAGTTACTACTGGTGGTACAAGTAGAGGACACAAGTAGGTTGATTGACTTACATGAGTTTTAGTGACAGATACACCTCATGTTTTGAGGATAACTCGACTCACAGGTGGTTAAATACTTTCATGAGGTGGTGACTATGTTTTCATCTACCTATGTCACCATTAGATTAGATGGTGGTCATGGAAGCAAGCCTCCTACGTGGCTCAACATGGTAATGGAAGGGTTTAGATTACCCATATCTTACGACGAGGTGACTTTTCATGGAGATATCTTGAGAACATTTCATAGATAAGGGGACTCATCCAATAGAAACTAAAGGGTATGTGTTCCCAATAGCTTCTACAACATCAATTGGACAACATGTCATTAGGTGAGTATTCATTGAGGTGCACTGACCATTCTAGTTACTTAATGAATACGATATGACAAGTGACTCTGGGCTCGGACCTCCGAGCAAGATTTGATTAGTGATATCCAAGCCATAACTATTCCTCTGCGCATTTATACTTATGTTATGGTATTAGAGAGGATCTTAGTGGTTTAAATTTCATTTGATGATCAGAGATTTCCAGTGAATATAAGTAATGGGAATGTAGGAAACTAATGTCGGTCATACAGACATGGATGTGTAAAATATTTTAGAAAGAGGATCTTACTAGAACAGATGAATCTGCAAGGTAACCGACATGGAAGTGGATTTAGAAGAGAAGTAGGGGGTGGTATACATTTCAACATGTTACAACCACCACCCCAATGTGGTCCCCACAAGGCTCAAGGAGATGGAGGATAGGGGAAGGTAGTAGCTTCATGGTGTCAATGAGTATGACTCAGGGGCTCTTGGAATGATTCGATGTATGGTATGTATCTACTACTAGGTAATGTATTAGTATACATAGGTACTAATCATTCCTTTTTGTCATGAATCTTTTTCTAGACCAAGAGTTTTCAATTAAACTATTGAGTTGATCCTTATGTCTAGAGATACCTATTGAAGGAGAGTCAATAATCAATCTTATGTCAATGGTTTGATCTGACCCTTGAGGTAAGTGTTTTAGTTGGAACCTTTTGGTTGTACTGTCGAGGCATTACAACATAAGCTTCGGTATGGATTTATCACCTAGAGTTCATGCTCAGATTGACTTCTTTAGGAAAAAGGATATTGTATATCTACAGCATTGGAATGGGGTTTTCCTTGGTCAGAAGAAATGTAAATGCAGGCATCATAGGATACACTCATGCACGGGAGGGTGCAGTCGACCCCACTTTAGCCGACCAGCCTTGCCCTTGTGGCAGCATGTGTTTTGAGTTTTCAGTTCCCATTAGTAGTGGATGTGTACGAGACAATCCTTTCAAAAGATGGTTCCATAATTACCTCCCCCAGGGAGAGAGACTTCTGTATTGACTTGTACCCATGGATGATAAAGATACCTAAAACTACATATCAGATGGCTTCTACAGAGCTCTAGGAGATGAGTGTATAGTTGGGGGACTTTTAGAGGAAGGGAATTGTAATGGCCCGGGTTTTAGGGGTCCATTACTTTGTGAAATCACGTGTTGGGTTTTTTGGTCTGGGAGTCTCAGGGAAGTTTGTCATAACGGTAAGCATACCGGTAGCCTTAGCCTATCGGTAGCAGGCCTACCAGTAGCTCGGTCAACTGTTAGCTGCAGCCTACCAGTACCTCTGTCTACTGGTAGCTCGGTCTACCGGTAGCTGCAGCAACCGGAAGCTCGGTCTACCGTTAGCTCAGTCTAACGGTAGCTGTAGCCTACCGGTAGCTCGATCTACCGGTCGTTGCAGCCTACCGGTAGCTCGGTCTACTGGTTGCTGTAGCCTACGAGTAGTTCGGCTACCGGTCGCAGACACCCACCGGTAGCTCAGCTACCGGTGGCTCTGGCCTACCCCGCAGGTCCTTTTAATGGCACTCCTTCTTGTACAATTAGGGTTTAAACCCTATTTTGACTCTTTTAAGCATGTTTTAAAGACCGGTAGTGCCCATAAATGTTTTAATTAATTACTTAATGAATTAACATGTTGTGTGTGTCGGTTTAAACCACCCGACCCCTTTAATAATGTGTGGGGTCGCGTGGTCAACCCACGACCCCCGCTCCTTATGCGGTTTCACGTTCTTATCTCAACCACCCCAGACCCTTGTAAACTAAAGGGTTCGCCGTGGGTTTCTTCTTTTCACGTTCACCCTGTTCTAGATGACCCTTCCTTCAGGCGAGCCGCATCGCTATGCGTGAAGTTCCACGCTGGGCCTAAGCATTGATAGACGAGGCTATTTTCGTTCAGGCGAACCGCATCACTTTCCGTGAAGTTCCACGCCAGGCCTCAGTGTAGATCGTTTACCAACATGTAGGGAATGTCTCCTTCTCCTCTCTATTTTGTGTATCATGCGGGGTGGGCGTGCTTTTGATTCTGTAGAATTGGATAAACCATACCTAAATAAAGATAATGAACAGATTCTTTAAAGAAAGAAGGGGGGTTGTGAACATTGATACTATTTTATATTTTGATCTTCTTTCTGAATTGTGCGGTTTAAGCCTACTGAAAATTGAGGTCGTTGGTGGTCGTTGACTGTGCACTAATGAACCCTTACCACTGGGGATGTTTCAATTGATCATGTTTTTGGGGGATAACCCTTGCTGTTTAAAGGAATTTTGTTTAATTACATATATTCGGCTAAATGAATTGGAAGAACCAGGATAAATCCTTTTCTGTGATAACCCCAGTTAAAGCACAGGGAAATAGAAATCATGGAGTGTTTTATATCTTATAAATCTGAAAATACCAGCATGGCCCTGATTTGTGTTGGTGGTAGTGGTTTGTTTGTTTTCTTTTACGGGCCGATTGCTGGAGATGTGGGAGGGGATGGGATCCCATGTTTTTATACTCTCGGTGGTTGTGAAATTGGGTATGGGATCCCCTATTGTTATAGATTCAGTGGTTGTGAGTTTTATGACTGGGTGGTTACCTTGTTTATATCACGAATTGGGGTGGGATCCTCGGTTGATGAAAACCCTTTTTGGGGGAGGGGACATTGGGCAGTGTCTCGGGGTTGTCTTTGGTTCTAATACTTCGAGGGATCTCACTTATTCCTTTATTTTTGTGACATTACAAGAGAACTGGGTGTGGATACTTAATTGACGTTTGGCTGGTTTCTTTTCCTTGGTTATGCTTATGGTGTTAGTTTCCCATTAGTTCTTAAACTTATTTGAACATTATTACTGATCATGAAAACAAGAAAGGGAAAAATGGGTTTTTTGGTGAAAGTCATGACTCAGACCTGAGTGTTGTTTGTGTCCTTTAGGCTGGCTGAAGAAAAACCTAACTTGGGTGAATGCTTGTTACCTATATGTACATACTTGTAGTTTTGTGTTTCTTATTTGCGCCCCACCCAAGTTGAGAACATAGTGCCGAAAACCCCCATTTCATGGGGGAGGGTGTTTTTCCCAACATTATTATTAGTGGCTGGTTATTAGCTCCTTTTTTTCTCCCTTTCCCGGATAGCCCAAGTGTCTTCAGGGAGGATGGGATGGCCTGAGGTCCATTATTAGCACAAGAATCTTCGGGAATGGTAGTGTGGGGGTTGGCCAGGTGTGTGCGGAAGGCGGTTTCCCAAGTGTCTTTGGGATGAGGCCCAGGTGTCTTCTGGCGTGGAATTGGATCTTCTAGCCCAGGTGTCTTCGGGCGTGGTGGTGGTTGTTCTGGCCTAGGTGTTTACAGGCGTGGTTACCTGTGACAGTTGTGGCCCAGGTGTTTTCGGGAGGGATTCGGTAGTGGGACTGCATGTGGTTGTTGCCCAAGTGTGTGGAGGTGGGTGTGGCAGTGGGACTGCGGTGAGAATGGTGGGATTGGTTAGATGCGTAGGATATCTCAATAACCAGTGGGAAAGTGGGGTGGGGTACCCAAACATCAATGTTCTCTTATTATATATATTACTTGACTTGCATTATTTGGGGAGTGTGCCTTGATGAGGCTTGGGTGGATAGTTTACCTTGTTAGGTGTTTGGTTCACTCCTTTTCTCACAGGACATTATTACGTTCCCCCACGTATGCATGAAAGTCATTGGTTTTCCAAACTGATTGTACTTGTATGCTCACCCTACTTATAAAAAACGGCTTTCAGGTTTCCAGGAGGACTTCGGGGATCGCGCATGACCATACTAGCTTGGACCTTTGGGGCAGTTGCAGTTGCTGATTTTTTTTTTCTTTGGTACTTACCTTTGTAGTCACTTTTGTAAATTGTGGATTTTAATTTTTGGAACAATCATGTGGGAATGGGTTACTTTTGGATTTACTTTTCTTTTAGTTTTGGTGTTGTTGGGTTACATTATCTTATCTCCCGATCCTATAAAACTAAAAGGGGTAATGCCTTCCATTTCTGTGTAATTTCTATACCCTTGGTTCCAGTCACCACTCCGGGACCTGTTGAGGGCGGGTATCAGGGGTCATTATCTCTCCTTCAACATAAAGAAGGGCCTGGAAATCTGATGACCCTTCCCCGCTTTTTGGTGAAGGCGGGTCGTGAAAGAATGGTATCAGAGGTGATGGTTTAGAGATAGGTTGGAGTGTGGAGTTAGGCATAGTGAGGATTGCATAGGATGGTAGGGAAACAGTGTTGGGTGACCTTGGTGCATGAATTAGGCCTGGGAAGGCCGGCTAGGACACGAGATTTTAGGGCCCCCCATGATCCGATGCATGGACTCTGGATCTACCGAACGACCAATTGAGGCCAAGCTGATTTCAGGGTCGAGAGACCCTAGGAAAGGTACATACATCCTAATGACTTGTGTTCTTGTGTTTATGGGGTCTTTTGGGAATGAAGAATAAATGAAAAGTTTAAGAAGTTTTAAATAAAAACATTCTGCAATACTTGTGCTTAGGAACTCCTTGTTTACCTTGCAGCAATGGAACCTGGAAGGTGACCACGGGTGGTATAGGCGATCGAGGCCCCGCAGACTACCTTGTCCAATTGGCAGAGAGCTGACCTGGAAGAGGAGGATGACCAGTGGTAGAGGACTCTTCGGGCCTTCTAGCGACAGACCCTCGAGAATTATAAGGGATCACCTTTGACATGAAGATGGAGAGCTGACTAGAGGAGCTGGTGTTAGCCTTCGGCTTGATCCGGGCTCCAACCGAGTACTGGGTTCCTGTGGCCATCAGCCAGATGCGGGGATCGGTGCGTCAGTGGTGGACGCTTTGCCTGGGGGAGAGGAGAGAGGCTAAGGTAGCATGGGATGATTTCGAGAGGGTGTTCCAGAAGGAATTCCTCACTTCGACGATGAAGGTGGAAAAGCGATAGGAGCTACTCTCCATCCAACAGGGGAGTATGTCAGTGAGGGAGCTAGGGATCAAGTTCATGGACCTCCTACGTTTTTCTCCAGAACTCTTTCTCGACGAGGAGTATCGGGAAAAACATTTGGAGGAAGCACTTCGACCCTCCATCCAATATGCTGTTACCCCCTGTACCCTTCCGACATACTTGGAGGTCCAGAAGAAGGCCGAAGTGGTGGAGAGGATGCATGCTCTAGGAGGAGTGTCACGAGAGGGGATCCAGCTTGAAGAATCAATGGGGAAGGCAGTCTGAACCAGGCCTCTAGCGTCAGGACCCTCCATGTCACACCCGACCGCAGATGTCCATAATTTTTCCCCTTTCTTGGTCCCGGTTAAAATTTTTTTTCGGAGATTATTTGCGTTGGCGGTTTCGCGCTGGTGTGCGGTCACTGCATCATTAGCAGTGACCGTGCGTTCAGCCCGGGTGGCCGTGTGTTCACCCAGCATGTTTAAATATTATAATTTTTATGTTGACATATTATTATTAACGCTATTTAAGGTGTGTTATTAATATCATAGTTAATTTTATTTTATAGATGTTTACGTATGTTATATATATATATGTATAATAATGTATATATACATATAGGTCTATATATGTTTATGTATATATCTATATGTTTATAAATATATGTATGTGTAGTATCTTTAAATTATTTTATTATTTTAAATATTTGATCAAAATAATTATTATTAGAATTAGCTAATTTATCATTTATTATTATTATAAGTTTTATTATTATTATTATAAGTTTTATCATTATTATCATTATTATTATAAAGTTTTTATATTATTATTATAAC
The DNA here is from genome assembly GCA_963277665.1 of Viscum album. Classification (NCBI taxonomy): domain Eukaryota; kingdom Viridiplantae; phylum Streptophyta; class Magnoliopsida; order Santalales; family Viscaceae; genus Viscum; species Viscum album. Next base: position 28,067,945 of record OY728140.1, on the reverse strand, counting down.
GTTTTATTATTATTATTAATATTAAAAGGTTTTATTATTATTATACATTTGGTTATTATTATTATAATGCTTTACTATTATTATTATTATTATGTTTTTATTATATATATATATATATATTAAAGAAACCCTAACCCGTTTTTACCCTTCCCCCCGTTTTTCTTTCTTTCACGAGCCGCCTCCCCCCTTCTTCCTTCCTGCGTATGCCGCGCCCACCATCCCTCAGCTCGCCGTCCCGACCTCCACACCCTGCAGCCGCCGCTGCCGTCACCGACCTCTCCGCGTGACCGGTCCGCTCCACCGCTCCCCGTCCTGGCGACCCCTGGCCCGGCGCGCCCCCTGCTCCAGCGTCCGGCGGCCCGAACACCGCCCTGCTCCGCCCCTGCTCCACCCCGGTGCGCCGTCCGCCGCAACGGCTCGCCGCCTCCGCCTCCCTGCTTCCGGCCTCGCACCCTCTTTTTCTAGCCCGACCACCGCACCGCCCTCCCAGTTTCCGGCCCCCCTCTGCTGCTCCCAGCCGCCCCGCTTCCCCGTCGCCGTCCCGGCTCCCCCGCGCAACGCCCCCCCCCCCCCCCCTCCGCCTGTTCCCGTCACCGACCCCCTGTCCGACCCCGCCGTCGGCGCTCCGTCGGCCTCCTCTCCCTCCGGCGGCGATACCCCCCCCCCCCCCGCTCCGGCAACCTCCTCCTGCCGAACCACCGCAGTCCGGCCCCTCCTGCGCACTCCTCTCAAGTGGCCCGCACACCTCGGCCTCACCCTCCCTGCTCCTCACCAGGCCTTCCGCCTCATCCCGACCGTCGTGTCCCGTTCGCCGCACCGACCTCCTCCGCCCGGCCGCACCTCCCCTGCCCTGTCGTCGCACCGTCTCGCCGCTCCGCACCCCCATGCACGTCAATTTTTATTTATTTTATTTATTAATTTATGTCTCTTTCTATTATAAATATTATTATTTGTGTCAATATTATTATGATTATATCATTATTTTGATTATTATTATGTTACTTTTATTAATACTAAAGTATTATTATTATTATTATTTTAATTATCATATTATTATTATTATTATTTTAATTTTCATATTGTTATTATTATTATTACTATTATTATTGTTATAATAATTACTATTATTATTTTAACTATTATATTATCATTATTATTATAATTATCATATTATTATAATTATTTTTATTATCATTGTTGTTATAATTATTATTATTATTATTAGCATATTATTATTATTATTATTATTATTTTTGTTATGAAAATAATAATAATAATATTATTATTATTATATTATCATTGTTATTATTATTATTATATTATTTTTTTAATATTATTATATTTTTATTATTATTATTATTATTATTATTATATTATTATTATTATTTTATCACTATTGTTATTATTATTATTATTATAATTACAATTATTACTATTATTATCATTATTATTACTCTGGCTTTCACTTTTGCTTTGTTAGGGGTTTTTCATCAACTTATATTTTTTTGGTAGGTTTAGGATTTTAGAACCCACGCAGGGCGTTTCCGAGAGAGAGAGCCATCGCTGCGCCTTGTTTCCGAGGATCTTCCGTCTCCGCGCCTCAGTTCCGAGAGTGTTGGACTTTATCACGTGGCTTCGGACACACGTCGTGTCATCGCGCCTTGGTTCCAAGGTCGTTTTACCGTCGCGCTTGAATCTTGAGGTAGGTCTCCCTATGCACTTGCCTTTAAATTAAGAATTTATTTATTCCTTGTCTTTTTATTGAATTTCAGTAAAATTAAAAGTAATATTAAGTAGTTTTTATAGTGCGGTGATTTGCTGATAATGCAAACTGTTTAATTCTAGCATTTCATTGATAGTGTTTTCTTGGTTTCAATTGTGGTATTCCATAGTAATATTGCTAAATGGTTCTTCCTGAATAATGAAAGACACGTTGAAACTGTGTTTTGAAATCTTTTTGGTTTGTATAAATTAGTAGGTGTATTGTTCAGGGAAAATCGTGTTTTTCTTAGAACCTTGATTAGAGGGATTTTCGTATGACCTTTAAACTTGTTTTTGGAAACATTGTGTGTGGTTCTTGGTGGTTGAAAAACGTTTTCTTTTGAAGCATGATTAAAAGTTTGGATTTCATTTGAAAAATAGTATTCCTTAAAAATGAGATTAAAGGCCCATTTGGCTCTTGATAAAAGTGGGGTGCGTTTTGATCTTAGAAAATAACTCTACTTGTGAAACAATTGTGTTCCAGGGTTGATATGCTGATTTGGGTTTCTTAAACAAAGTTCTAAGTGTGTTTTTTGGTTTTCAATGAAATTGCGTGTGTCATCTCTCTTTAAAAATTCTTTAGTCTTAAATGATCAAAATGTAAGTGACATGACGGCCCGGTTGGCACTTTATCAAATGTGAAGTGATTATACATATATATATATATATATACGTACTTGTGAGGGCATTTCTACAGGGGGACTTCCCTTCGAGGGTTTTCGTGTAGCGATGTCCGTGTAAGGGGTTGGCAAGTGCGGTGAGATGAGTCACGCGTGCGAGGGTCTCCCACTTACACAGTGTTACTAAAACCACCATGGGTTCCTGGGCGTCTTGTAGATTATCGAGTGACGGTTGCTTGCTAACCCTGATTAGACGGGTTGGTACCCCCTGGAGTTGTAGACAGGCCAGGAGGGATGTTCCACTGGTTGGCTAATAGGGCGGCCAGTTGGTTATTGACTACGGAGTACCACGCCGGCAGGTAGTCTGAACCCGAGTACGTCCAGGGGCTTTCTAGGGATGTTCAGGATCGCCCATGGTTATTGCTGATAACTTCTGGTTTATTTCTGCTTACACTTGGTTTTCCTTTCTTGTTTACCCTTTTCTTGCACTTGTTTTTCCTACTTGTTTACTTTCAGTCATCCTTCACAGCCTATACTCTTGGACTTTGGAAAAATGGTTTTCAAATGAAAAATACTTTATTCTCTTTGGGTAAGATTTGAAAATGTAACACTTTGCTTTTTAGAATGAGTTTAAAACTGATGAAAGAGAACTAACTTTCAAAAAGGAATAAGGGAAATGTCTCGTATTTGATTTTCAAGTAAAGAATTATCAAAACATACTTTTATACATTAAAGTTTAAACCTGGATTATGTAGATTCTTTATTTACTGGAAGTGCATTGGGATTTGTTGTGGGGCTCACCTACTGAGTACTTTTGTGCTCACGCCTATCTTTTACCTTTTCAGTTCCAGGTTCCTTGTGTTCAGGTCTTCTGTTTTGAGTCGCTCAGTGTTGGAGCGAGGTTGCTCTCTAGTTGGGTGGTGACCAGAAAGGTCACATGGAGGTACGTGGTCGTGTGACCTTTACTTCTTTTCCACTGTTAGTGTTTATTTGTTATGTTCTATTTACTTTTGTTTGGGATGAAATCGTTCCCAACGATCAAATTTTAATGCCCGGCACTTGTTGCCATCCCGGGGGGATCGGGAACGCCCCTCGGGACTTGCCGCGGACCGGCTCGGGTAACCGGTCCAGGGTCGACCCGGGCTGGTTCGTGACAAAATGGTATCAAAGGCAGGTTCTTGTTATTTGGGTTGTCCGGTAGAAGGAGATTAGGACTGTCGGAACTCGAGGGGTAGGTGCGGGAAGAGCGTCGCGAACTCTTGCTCGCACTGATCTTCAAGTTACCAGGGGTAGTTCGGGAATTGTGTTCTTGTCTTTTATGGTTTTTCTTGGATTGGGAGATGACGATGGAGGCAAGCCGACGTTACATCGAAATTTCACATGGAGTAGCGACCCATGTGGAGTCCGAGTACGTGGTTTGAATTCCTCCTAGTGGTCGACGCTGACTTGGGACATGACCCACTACCATGTCGCCAGGTTGAGTGTGACTACTAGTCCCTCACTCCAGTGGTTAATGCAATTTTGGATGCTGCTTTTGTTTTGGTCGGTGTAAGTGCGTAGTTGGAAATGAAAAAGGGTTTTTGAAAATTTGACTGGTTTCTTTTAAAGGACTTTAAATGTATAAAATGGGTTTTTAAAACTGAAATCTCTTGATTTGGAAATCTGTTGTTTGCTTGGAATTGGTTAAGAATGATTTGGGGTGAAACCTCATGTCCTCTTTATGAACGTTTTCACATGTGTGAGAATGCATGGAAAATAAATGCGTGTTGGTACGAGTATTATTGGACAGTGGATAAAGACATGTACAACGGGTCATAAGATTACCTTGGTGTGTATTTGAAATTAAAGTCTTGACTTTGTTTTCTCAATTGGTTTAAAAAGGGGAAATGGTTTTGGAAAGTTTTTGGTTTGAAAGTGGATTGGTATTTGGAAAGTGATCTTGAAAAAGGGTGGTTTTGAAATCTAAAAAAAAGGGGGGATTTTAAAAAGTATATTTTAATTTGGGTTGTGTTTGTGTTTGTTTGATCCTTGTGCTGATTGTTTTGATGATGGAACTTTTATTGACGTCGCTTTGGTTTGATGTTGGTTTTGGAAATTGTGTTTTATATATCTCTCAAGAAATGCCGCCCAGAAGGGTCTCTAAGGATTCAAATAAGTCATGCCCTGTTTTTGGTCCTTCTCAGACTTTGCCTATTCTCCATGGTGATCAGGCTCCGTTAGAGGCAGTGAAATGGCTCGAGGAAGTGGAGCGTGTCTTTAGAATGTTGGGAACTCCCGATAATGTTAAGGTTCGTGCAATTATGGAGTTGTTTGAGGGTCCAGCTCTGGACCAATGGAAGAGGGTTACCCCATCATCAATTCAAGGTGAAATGACGTGGGATGTCTTCAGAATCGTTTTCATCCAATGGTTTGTACCTGAGGGAGTGAAGCTGAAGAAAAAGGGAGAGCTTGTGCATATTCAACAAGGTCAACGGACGGTGAAGGCATATGTTGACCATTTCAAGGAACTAATTCCCTTTTCTCCATAGGTAGCATCGCATGAGCTCATGAAGGTCTCTCTTTTCACTGGGGGTCTTCGTCCGGAGATCAAGGAGCGAGTCCTCCCTTCTAAAGACCTTTGTTTCGAGAAGCTGGTAGAGGAAGCATTCTTGGCTGAGTTGGTTTCCAGTGTGCGTGTGGTTAGTACTTCAGCATCCCCAGATGTTCCTAAGAGTTCCCCCTCTGGTGAGGAAAAGGCGCTAGAGATACCTGTTCCTAAGGAGTTATTCCCTTTGGTCCCAACTTCCAGTTCATCAGATCGTTCTATGGTATGCTTTCAGTGTGGTCGTTTTGGGCATTTAAAGCCGTCTTGTTGCAACCCTCTGAAGACGTGTCATCGATGCGGTTGTCTGGGTCTTTTGGAGAAGTTTTGTAGGAAGCGTTGCATGAAGAGGACGCTGTGATGGGAGAATGTCAGTACCTGACTGTGAGGCAGAAGATGCTTCAACCATCAGAGCCCCAACCACAGGTCATGGGGTAAAGCTCGCGCACAGTCAGGAGTTCCCAGGGCTATGAAGATCTGGTCCAGGTTTTGTGTTCCGTGTTGATGGTGGAACCATTAGAAAGCTCTTTCGTACTTGTTTTCCTGCTACTAAATTTTCAACAGCGTTGTAAATATGTTTTTTTTCTATAAAGTGATGATGGACTTGTTCTATGATAAATCTACGTGGACTTGTCGTGTGAATGTAATATTCTAAATCGTGTATCCTTCTTAAAAGTGTGTTTAACTCTCATGTGGGTTGACCTCATTTTAGTTATGTTGTCGATGTGGTTATGCCTTGTGGACTTTGGTGGTTCATGTCGCCAATTTGATGTTGGTAAAATGTTTTTCTATGGGTTTTCCCTGGTGTTGAAGGTTGTTAACTCTAGTCGAGGATTCAATGTCTCGACGGAGGTGTTATTTTAATCGTGCTATAAGAGTTGGTTTAAACCGGTTGGAAGTTCCCACATCGACCCTACCTATTCCAAGGGTTTTCTATTTAGATGGAAAACTTTCCTTCACTAGTTAATTTCTTGTGGTGGGGAGAACCCCTTCATGTTCTCCCCTTAATCTCGGACCCCAGTTTTCTCTTGAATCGGTCGGGTGTGACCTATACGGAGTAAGGTCATCCCCGAGATTCTCAGTTCTCTCTGGCTCCTTTAGTTCCGTTGGGGCATGAACTTAAATCTTGACCGACTTTTGGCCTGGTGACTTTCTGGGGGCAGAAAGTGTCTGTGGTGGGGAGAATTGTCACACCCCTACCGTAGATGTTCGTAATTTTTATCCTTTCTTGGTCCCGGTTTAAATTTTTTTTCGGAGATTATTTGTGTTGGCATTTTCGCGCTGGTGCGAGGTCACTGCATCATTAGCGGTGACCGTGCGTTCAGCCCGGGTGACCGTGTGTTCACCCGGCATGTTTAAATATTATAATTTTTATGTTGACATTTTATTATTAACGCTATTTAAGGTGTGTTATTAATATCATAGTTAATTTTATTTTATAGATGTTTACGTATGATTTATATATATATGTATAATAATGTATATATACATATAGGTCTATATATGTTTATGTATATATCTATATGTTTATAAATATATGTATGTGTAGTATCTTTAAATTATTTTATTATTTAAAATATTTAATCAAAATAATTATTATTAGAATTATCTAATTTATCATTTATTGTTATTATAAGTTTTATTATTATTATTATAAGTTTTATCATTATTATCATTATTATTATAAAGTTTTTATATTATTATTATTATAACGTTTTATTATTATTATTAATATTAAAAGGTTTTATTATTATTATACATTTTGTTATTATTATTATAATGCTTTACTATTATTATTATTATTATTATGTTTTTATTATATATATATATATATATATTAATGAAACCCTAACCCGTTTTTACCCTTCCTCCCGTTTTTCTTTCTTTCACGAGCCGCCTCCCCCCCTTCTTCCTTCCTGCGTACGCCGCACCCACCATCCCTCAGCTCGCCGTCCCGACCTCCACACCCAGCAGCCGCCGCTGCCATCACCGACCTCTCCGCGTGACCGGTCCGCTCCGCCGCTCCCCGTCCTGGCGACCCCTGGCCTGGCGTGCCCCCTGCTCCAGCGTCCGGCGGCCCGAACACTGCCCTGCTCTGCCCTTGCTCCACCCCGGTGCGTCGTCCGCCGCAACGGCTCGCCGCCTCTGCCTCCCTGCTTCCGGCCTCGCACCCTCCTTTTCTAGCCCGACCACCGCACCGCCCTCCCTGTTTATGGCCCCCCTCTGCTGCTCCCAGCCGCCCCGCTTCCCCGTCGCCGTCTCGGCTCCCCCGCGCAACGCCCCCCCCCCCCACCCTCCGCCTGTTCCCGTCACCGACCCCCTGTCTGACCCCACCGCCAGCGCTCCGCCGGCCTCCTCTCCCTCTGGCGGCGATCCCCCCCCCCCCCCGCTCCGGTAACCTCCTCCTGCCGAACCGCCGCCGTCTGGCCCCTCCTGCGCACTCCTCTCCAGCGGCCCACACCCCCCGGCCTCACCCTCCCTGCTCCTCACCAGGCCTTCCGCCTCATCCCGACCGCCGCGTCCCGTTCGCCGCGCCGGCCTCCTCCGCCCGGGTGCACCTCCCCTGCCCTGTCGTTGCGCCGTCTCGCCTTTCCGCACCCCCCTGCACGTAAGTTTTTATTTATTTTATTTATTAATTTATGTCTCTTTGTATTATAAATATTATTATTTTTGTCAATATTATTATGATTATATCATTATTTTGATTATTATTATGTTACTTTTATTAATACTAAAGTATTATTATTATTATTATTTTAATTATCATATTATTATTATTATTATTATAATTTTCAAATTATTATTATTATTGTTACTATTATTATTGTTATAATAATTACTATTATTATTTTAACTATTATATTTTCATTATTATTATAATTATCATATTATTATAATTATTTTTATTATCATTGTTGTTATAATAATTATTATTATTATTAGCATATTATTATTATTATTATTATTATTGTTATGCAAATAATAATAATAATAATATTATTATTATTATATTATCATTGTTATTAATATTATTATATTATTTTGTTAATATTATTGTATTATTATTATTTTTATTATTATTATTATATTATTATTATTATTATTTATTTCGTTCTTATTATTATTATTATTATTGTTATTAATATTGTTATTATTGTCATTATTAATCTTGTTATTATTATTATTATTATTATTTTATCACTATTTTTATTATTATTATTATTATTATTACAATTATTACAATTATTTTCATTATTATTACTCTGGCTTTCACTTTTGCTTTGTTAGGGGTTTTTCATCAACTTATATTTGTTTTTGGTAGGTTTAGGATTTTAGAACCCGCGCAGGGCGTTTCCGAGAGAGAGAGCCACCGCTGCGCCTTGTTTCCGAGGATCCGCCGTCTCTGCGCCTCAGTTCCGAGAGTGTTGGACTTTATCACGTGGCTTCGGAAACACGTCGTGTCATCGCGCCTTGGTTCCAAGGTCGTTTTACCGTCGCGCTTGGATCTTGAGGTAGGTCTCCCTATGCACTAGCCTTTAAATTAAGAATTTATTTATTCCTTTTCTTTTTATTGAATTTCAGTAAAATTAAAAGTAATATTAAGTAGTTTTTATAGTGTGGTGATTTGCTGATAATGAAAACTGTTTAATTCTAAAATTTCATTGAAAGTGTTTTCTTGGTTTCAATTGTGGGATTCCATAGTAATATTGCTAAATGGTTCTTCCTGAATAATGAAAGACACGTTGAAACTGTGTTTTGAAATCTTTTTGGTGTGTATAAATTAGTAGGTGTATTGTTTAGGGAAAATCATGTTTTTCTTTGAACCATGATTAGAGGGATTGTCGTATGACCTTTAAACTTGTTTTTGGAAACTTTGTGTGTGGTTCTTGGTGGTTGAAAAACGTTTTCTTTTGAAGCATGATTAAAAGTTTGGATTTCATTTGAGAAATAGTATTCTTTAAAAAGGTGATTAAAGGCCCGTTTGGCTCTTGATAAAAGTGGGGTGCATTTTGATATTAGAAAATAACTCTACTTGTGAAAAAATTGTGTTCCAGGGTTGATATGCTGATTTCGGTTTCTTAAACAAAGTTCTAAGTGTGTTTTTGGTTTTCAATGAAATGGCGTGTGTCATCTCTCTTTAAAAATGATTTAGTCTTAAATGATCAAAATGTAAGTGACATGACGGCCCGGTTGGCACTTTATCAAATGTGAAGTGATTATACATATATATATATATACGTACTTATGAGGGCATTCCTACAGGGGGACTTCCCTTCGAGGGTTGTCGTGTAGCGATGTCCGAGTAAGGGGTTGGCAAGTGCGGTGAGATGAGTCACGCGTGCGAGGGTCTCCCACTTACACAGTGTTACTAAAACCACCATGGGTTCCTGGGCATCTTGTAGATTATCGAGTGACGGTTTCTTGCTGACCCTGATTAGACAGGTTGGTACCCCCTGGAGTTGTAGACAGGCCAGGAGGGATGTGCCACTGGTTGGCTATTAGGGTGGCCAGTTGGTTATTGACTATGGAGTACCACGCCGACATGTAGTCTGAACCCGAGTACGTCCAGGGGTTTTCTAGGGATGTTCAGGATCGCCCATGGTTATTGCTAATAACTTAAGGTTTATTTCTGCTTACACTTGGTTTTCCTTGCTTGTTTACCCTTTTCTTGCACTTGTTTTCCCTACTTGTTTACTTTCAGTCATCCTTCACAGCCTATGCTGTTGGACTTTGGAAAAATGGTTTTCAAATGAAAAATGCTTTATTCTCTTTGGGTTAGATTTGAAAATGTAACACTTTGCTTTTTAGAATGAGTATAAAACCGATGAAAGGGAACTAACATTCAAAAAGGAATAAGGGAAATGTCTCGTATTTGATTTTCAAGTAAAGCATTATGAAAACTTACTTTTATACATTAATGTTCAAACCTGGATTATGTAGATTCTTTATTTACTAGCGGTGCATTGGGATTTGTTGTGGGTCTCACCTACTGAGTACTTTTGTGCTCACGCCTATCTTTTACCTTTTCAGTTGCAGGTTCCTTGTGTTCAGGTCTTCTGTTTTGAGTTGCTCAGTGTTGGAGCGAGGTTGCTCTCTAGTTGGGTGGTGACCTGAAAGGTCACATGGAGGTACATGGTCGTGTGACCTTTACTTCTTTTCCACTGTTAGTGTTTATTTGTTATGTTCTATTTACTTTTGTTTGGGCTGAAATCGTTCCCAACGATCAAATTTTAATGCCCGGCACTTGTTGCCATCCCGGGGGGATCGGGAACGCCCCTCGGGACTTGCTGCGGACCGGCTCGGGTGACCGGTCCAGGGTCGACCCGGGCTGGTTCGTGACACTCCAGGTTCCGACGGGTAGGGAGCAGGGCACAGGAGTTTCAGTTTCGATCCCCTGGTCCTCTCCCTTTTCCTTCGGGCCTAGGACTGCGGTGCTTCATATGTGGGAGACCTGTACATCTCCGGAGCCAGTTCCCAGACCGGGTATAGTATGCAGTGGTGGACAGCCCCATCACCTTCCCCACCAGCAGCTTCCAGCTAGGCCTTTCCAGCAGCAGCAGCAGGGACAGCGAGCTCCCGCTCCTCTGAGGGTAGATGTAGGAGGAGGAGGCCGACCTCAGGGCGCTCCATAGGGACCTTTGTCGGGGCATGGTCATGGAGTTGGCCAACAGCTGAGGGGTAGAGGAGCTGGGCGTGGAAAGTTACACGCTACAGAGGCAGTAGTTCCAGCAGGGCCGGAGGTTGTTCGAGGTACAATCAGTTTGTTTAGTACCCTTGGTTATGCCTTGTTCGATACCGGAGCTTTTCACTCCTTTGTTGCACCCAGTCTAGCCCGCGCCTTGGGTTTAGATGCCGAGAGACTCCCAGTGGCCCTGGTGTTGAGCACACCAGTCGAGGGTCAGACAGACTTGTTGTTTGTTTTTCGGGGATGCAGACTGATGATAGGGCCACATCAGTTAGTTAGGAATCTTCTTCTGCTATAGATACAACCATACGATGTCATCCTAGGCATCTACTGACAATTCTATGTGTGTTTCGTCATCGACTTCTTCCAAAGAAAGGTCATGTTCTCATTCTTGGGAGGGCGGCATGTTGTTTTCACCGACGAGCAGAGTAGTCAGAAGGGCAACAGGTGAGAGGAACCCCTCCTCTCCTTGTTAGCTGAGCTGTCAGTAGGGTCAGTAGATGCTGAAATGGTGGATGTTCCAGAGATTTTACGTGGGTTTATGGACGTGTTCCCGGAGGAGGTGATGACTCTACCCCCTCGATGTGATATCGAGTTTGGGATAGACCTGCAGCCCGGCGCTCGTCCGATCTCGATGGATCCTTACCGGATGGAACCTTCAGAGCTATGGGAGTTGCGGATCCAAATTAACGATCTGATAAAGATGGGTTATGTTCGGCTGAGTGCGTCACCGTGGGGTGCTCCAGTCTTGTTCGTAAAGAAGGCAGATGGTGGTGTCAAGTTGTTCATAGACTACATGAGGCTGAATTAGGTGACGATCAAGAATCGCTACCCTCTTCCAAGGATAGATGATTTTTTTGACCAGGTGAAAGGGGAAGGATGGTTCTCAAAGATCGACCTATGGTCTGGGTATCACCAGTTCAGATTGAAAGAAAGTGACATCCCGAAGATGGAATTCAGGTGGAGATATGGACACTTCGAGTTCATAGTTATGCCCTTCGGAGTTACAAACACCCCAGTTGTGTTCATGGGGCTTATGAACTCCATCTTCCAGGAGTGCTTCGATCGGTTTGTGGTTTTGTTCATCGATGATATCCTGATCTATTTGAGATAATAGGAGGACCATGCAGAGCACCTGAGGACGGTTTTGGAGGTCATCCGATAGCACCATCTCTATGGTAAGTTTTCAAAATGCAAGTTCTGGACACGAGAAGTGCACTTCCTCGGGCACATGGTGTCCGAGAAGGGGTAGCATTGGACTCGTCAAAGGTTGAGGCAGTTGTTTCTTGGGAAGAACCCCAGAATATGGCAGAGGTCCGCAATTTCCTAAGGCTGGCAGGTTACTATCGTAGGTTCGTACCCATCATCTCCCGAGTAGCAGCCCCTTTGTCAGGCCTGACCATGAAAGGCCAGGTTTTCGTGTGGAGTGAGCAATGCGAGTCAGCATTCAGCTATTTGAAGGAAAAGTTGGTTAGTGCCCCAGTGCTGAGATTAACAGAAGAAGGGTCGGCCTATGAGGTGTTCTGTGATGCTTCAGGATAGGGCATGGGATGTGTGTTCATGCAGCGACAAAAGGTGGTCTCTTAAGCATCTAGGCAGCTATGCCCTCATGAGCGTAATTATGCCCCCCATGACCTGGAGCTTGTAGCGGTCGTTTTTGCGCTAATGTTATGGCAGCACTACCTCATTAGAGAACGCTTTGTGGTCTTCACAGATCACAAAATCCTGAGGTATATCATCTCCCAGTGGGACCTAAACTTGCGACATTGGAGATGGGTGGAGTTCCTCCAGGATTACGACTTCGAGTTCTCTTATACTGAGGGCAAGGGAAATTTAGTGGCCAATGCCTTGAGCAGGAGGACGCAGAAGGATGCGGTCCGAGAGTCAGCGGACTCCTGGAAGGTGATGGAGGAGTTGGCTGCTTTACACTTGGATGCGAGGATGGATAGCAGTAGAGGTTGCCTATATAAGATGAAAATTTAGTCAACTCTATTTCAGAAAGTGGAGGAGTCTCAATGGGGAGACCCAGAGTGCGAAGTGATGCATGACCGAGTTGACCAGGGCAATGCTCCGGAAGGATGGATAGAGGATGGTCAGAACTGGATGCTTTTCCAGGTAAGGTTGTTTGTTCAAGAAGTGATGTGCGGTAGGGTTCTCAGTGAGTTCCACAACTCACCCCTGGTGGTACACCCAGAATATTCCAAGATGTACCAAGGTCTGAAGAGGCAGTTTTGGTAGCTCGGAGTTAAGTGGGTGGTGGCCGAGTTTATGGCCAAGTGCTTAGTGTGTCATCAAGTGAAGGTTGAACACCGAGTTCAAGGCGGCCTACTGCAGCCTCTAGATTTCCCCGAGTGGAAGTGGGATGACATCTCTATGGATTTAATCATGGGACTACCCAAGTTCCAAGGGGGATATGACGCCACCTAGGTGGTAGTGGACCAGCTGACGAAATCGGTTCACTTTCTGGCGATCAGGGAGTCGAGTGCAGTGGATTCTTTGGTGCTATGGTATATGGATGAGGTGGTGCGGTTGCACGGAGTTCCAAGGTCTATAGTCTCAGATAGGGATGCACGTATTACCTCACGAGTCTGGAGGGGTTTTCAGCATGCTTTTGGCCCCAGCTACACCTTAGCACTGCTTTCCACCCCCAGACAGCTGGGCAGGCAGAGCGCACCATCCAAACATTGGATGATATGCTACGGGCATGTGTTCTGGACTCACGGGGATCATGGGTGTGATACTTTCTCTTGGTAGAGTTTTCCTACAATAATAGCTACCACTCTACTATTGGTAAGGTCCCATTTGAAGCCTTGTACGGGAGGCCATGCCGTTCACCTCTGTGTTGGACCGAAGTTGGAAGGCAAGCATCATTTGCCCAGAGGTGGTGTAGTGCATGACAGAAAAGGTTCAGCTTGTACGGGAAAGGTTAAAGGCAGACCAGGACCTACAGAAGTCGTATGCGGATACCAGGAGGAGGCCCTTGGAGTTTGAGGTTTAAGACCATGTGTTCTTGAAGGTCTCCCCTTGGCGTGGGCAGCAGAGGTTCGGCAAGGGGAGTAAGCTTTCCCCCAGGTTCGTTGGACCCTTCGAAGTGTTGTGGCGGGTCGGCGAAGTGGCTTATCAGCTAGCATTACAACCGCCGCTACTGAGGATACATGATGTATTCCATGTGTCCCAACTATATTGGTATCTGCATGACGATTCACATGTCCTTGATTGGGGTGATCTTGACATCGAGGACGACGTGAATTTTGTGGAGAGACTAGCGATGATCGAGGATCACAAGGACAATGTGCTTCTTGGGTGAACCATTCCCTTGGTTCGTGTGTTATGGAGACATTGTGGGATTGAGGAGAGTACGTGGGAGAGGGAAGCACAAATGTGTACCCAGTACCCATAGTTGTTTTGAGTTTTGTTCCTTGTTTCACCTGTTGTGGTAGAACGTTTTGTCTTTTGGCTATGAAATGTACTGGTTTTATTTCCTCTGAATGTGTGTGAAAATCCCTGGCTATGGTGGAGTAGAGAACCTGACCGCTAGTCAAGACGCTTTAAGTTGGATGCGATTAAACTCATGCGGGCGAGTCAGTGCCACCCAAAGCGGATAATATCATGACATGGGGGAGGAGACTCCCCAACCCACATGCCTAGGCAGTTTGACATGGTATGTTGCTTAGTTCTTGATAGGAAACTGTTTTTAATTAGCATGGGTTAACTCCTAAGAGGTATCTTTTGAGGTGGTTTTTCGGACCCTCTATTCTCTTCTGGTTTATTTTGATTCTCGAGGATGAGAATTGTTTAAGAGGTATCTGATGTAATGGCCATGGTTTTTGGGGTCCATTACTTTGTGAAAAAATCTCATGTTGGGTTTTCTGGTCTGGGAATCTCGGAAAACATTGGTGTAACGGTAGGCCTACCGGTAGCCTTAGCCCACCGGTAGCAGGCATTCTGGTAGCTCGGTCTACCGGTAGCCTCAGTCTACCGGTAGCCCAGTCTACCAGTAGCTCGGTCTACCGGTAGCTGCAGCCTACCAGTAGCTCGGACGAACGGTAGCTACAGCTACCGGTGGATGTCACCGACTGGTAGCTCTCAGATACCGGTGGCTCTGACCTACCCCGAGAGTCCTTTCAGTGGCACTACTTCTTACAAAATTAGGGTTTTAAACCCTATTTTGACTTATTTAAGCGTGTTTTAATGCCCGGTAATACCCATAAATGTTTTAATTAAGTATTTAATGAATTAACCTGGTGTGTGTGTTGGTTTAAACCACCCGACCCCTTTAATAATGTGTGGGGCCTTGTGGTCAATGCACGACCCCCGCTCCTTACACGGTTTCACGTTCTTCTCTCAACTGCCCCAGAACCTTATAAACTAAAGGGTTCGCCATGGGTTTCTTCTTTTCTCGTTCACCATGCTCTAGATTACCCTTCCTTTCAGGAGAGCTACATCGCTATGCATAAAGTTCCCCGCCTGGCCTAAGTGTTGATAGACGAGGGTATTTTCGTTCAGGCTAGCCGTATCACTATCCGTGAAGTTCCACGCAAGGCCTTAGTGTCGATAGTTGACCATCAAGTAGGGAATTTCTCCTTCGCCTCTCTCTTTTGTGTATCATGCGGGGTGGGAGTGCTTTTGATTCTGTATAATTGGATAAACCAAACTTACTAAAGATAATGAACAGATTCTTTGAAGAAAGAAGGGGGGTTGTGATCGCTGATACTATTTTATATTATGATCTTTTTTCTGAATTGTGCGGCTTACACCTACTGAAAATCGAGGTCGTTGGTGGTCGTTGTTTGTGCACTAACAAACCCTTACCTCTGTTGATGTTTAAATGGATCGTGTTTGTGGTGGATAACCCTTGCGGTGTAAAGGAATTTTGTTTAATTACGTATATTTGGATAAATGATTTGGAAGCACCAGGATAAATCCTTTTCTGTGAGAACCCTGGTTAAATCACACAGAAATTGAAATCATTGAGTGTGTTAAAACTTATAAATCTGAAAATACCAGCATGGCCCTGCTTTGTGTTGGTGGTAGTGTTTTAGTTGTTTTCTTTTACGGGCCGATTGCTGGAGATGTGGGAGGGGATGTGATCCCCTATTTTTATACTCTCGGTTGTTATGAAATTGGGGATGGGATCCCCTATTGTTATGGATTTGGTGGTTGTGAGTTTTCCGACTATGTGGTTACCTTGTTTATATCACGAATTGGGATGGGATCCCTTGTGGATGAAAAACCTTTTTGGGGGAGGGGACACAGGGAAGTGTCTCGGGGTTGTCTTTGGTTCTAGTACTTCAAGGGATCTCACTTATTCCTTTGTTGTTGTGACTTTACAATAGAATTGGGTGTGGGTACTTAATTGAAGTTTGGCTGGTTTCTTTTCCTTGGTTATGATTATGGTTTTATTTTCCTAGTAGTGCATAAACTTATTTGAGCATTATTACTGAACATGAAAACAAGAAATGGACAAATGGGTTTGTTGGCGAGAGTCGTGACTCAGACCTGAGTGATGTTTGTGTCCTTTAGGCTGGCTGAAGAAAAACCTAACATGGGTGAGTGCTTTTTACCTATATATACATACTTTTAGTTTTGTATTTCTTATTAGCGCCCCACCCATGTTGAGAATGTAGTGCCGAACACCCCCATTTCATGGGGGAGGGTGTTTTTCCCAACACTATTATTAGTGGCTGGTTATTAGCTCCTTTTCTACTCCCTTTCCCAGATAGACCAAGTGTCTTCGAGCAAGCGGTGATGGTCTGAGGTCCATTATTAGCCCAAGAATCTTTGGGCAGGGTAGTGTGGGGGTTGGCCAGGTGTGTGCGGCAGGTGGTTTCCCAAGTGTCTTGGGGATGAGTCCCAGGTGTCTTCGGGCATGACAGTGGATCTTCTAGCCGAGGTGTCTTCGGGCGTGGTGGTGGTTCTTCTGGCCTAGGTGTTTGCAGGCGTTGTTACGTGTGACATTTGTGGCCCACGTGTTTACGGGCGAGATTCGGCAGTGAGATTGCGTGTGGTTGTGGCCTAGGTGTGTGCGGGCGGGTGTGGTAGTGGGACTGCGGCGAGAATGGCGGGATTGGTTTTATGTGTTGGGTGTATCAATAACCAGTGGGAAAGTGGCACGGGGTACCCAAACATCGATGTGCTCTTATTATATATATTACTTGACTTGTTTGATTTGGGGAGTGTTCCTTGGTGCGGCTTGGGTGGATAGTTTACCTTGATAGGTGTTTGGTTTACTCCTTTTCTCACGGGACTTTATTACGTTCCCCCACTTGTACACGAGAGTCTTTGGTTTTCCCTACTGAGTGTACTTGTATGCTCACCCTATGTATATAAAACTTCTTTCAGGTTTCTAGGAGGACTTCGGGGATCATGCAGGACCATACTAGCTCAGACCTTTGGGGTAGTTGAAGTTTCCTATTGTTTTTTTTCATTATTTGGTACTTACCTTTGTAGTCACTTTTGTACATTATGGATTTTACTTTTTGGAACATGCATGTGGGAATGTGTTACTTTTTTCTTTACTTTTCTTTTAGTTTTGTTGTTGTTGGGTTTCATCATCTTATCTCGCAATCCTATAAAACAAAAAGGGGTAATGCCTTCCATTTGTGTGTAATTTATATACCCTTGGTGCTAGTCTCCACTCCGGGACCTATTGAGGGTAGGTCTCGGGGGTCATTATCTCTCCTTCAATATAAAGAAGGAAGGGCCTGGAAATCTGCTGACCCTTCCCCACTTTTTGGTGAAGGCGGGTCGGGACATGAATAATAAGAATTAGTTTTTTAGGATATGTTTGTATTACCGGCACTTTAACCAAGAGGCCATGGAGAATGAGTACCCACTACAAGAGGGTTTATGGTCACATCAATTAGTTAAAGGGGGAATCCTTTCACATGGATTGAAAGGTTGCCATTGGCTTTTTAGCTGTTGAGATAATGAAGATTGTTGGAGTTCTTCCAACACTATGACTTTGAGATAGTCTATAATTATGGGAATAGGAACGTGGTGGATGACCTGCTCAGTATGAGGTATGGTATGTAGATGTTGATTTCGGAGACAGAGCAGCTAGTTGTGCTGTAAATATCCTTCATGGATGTTGATGGAGTATCTTACCTCCATTCTATGACAATCACTCCCCAAATCCTTCATTGAATTATGGAGGCACAACATGTGGATGATGAATTCGAGGCCCGATGTTCTCAGTTATCCTCAGGATGGGATCTTGATTTATTTTCAATAGGTGGTGACCACATCATCCTTTTCAAAGGGTGAACAATTGTACCGATGATGTTGTGGGAGCAGGTGTGGAGGTACTTCCATACAACCCCCTTGGTGGTACATCCTTGAGTTGAGAAGATGTAAGAGGATCTCTGATGTCAGTACTGGAGGCTAGCGATGAAGAAATCAGTGGTCGAGTTCATTTATCGATGCCTCATTTATCCGCAAGTGAAGTTTGGTAGTCAGGTTCTGGCATGCATATCCCTACTATTCGAGGTGTCATATTGAAAAAGGGATTGTATCTCGATGGACTTTGTGACAGGGTTACTATGTACATCTAGAGGCCAAGATTCCATATAGGTGATCATTGACCAATTCACCATTTCAGTTCACTTTCTACCCATCTAGGATTCGGGTCCATTTGAGGGATTGTGACACATCTACATCCATGAGATAGTGAACATTCATGGGATGCCATCAATGACTGTATCAGACTGTGATGTGTGCTTTACGTCTCAGTTGCGGAAGGGGTTAAAGGAGGAATTCAGGATGTAGTTGTGCTAGAAAACAAAATTTAACCCCCAGATGGATGTCCCAATAGAACAGACCATACATGGCTTGGAGGACATTCATCGTGCTTGTGTCCTAGATTTTTGTTGCACCACGGAGGACCACCTACCAACAATGGAGTTTTCATAAAAATAGCTATAATTCCACCATTGTCATGTAACCATTTGAGGCCTTGTATGGGCATCCTTGTTGATGAACCCTCTACTAGACATCCCTAGGGGAGTCGACACTCATGGATATAGAGTTGGTACGATCTACCATCGAGAAGGTGAATATTATATAGGAGAGTATGAGGACTCCATAGAGAAGTCATACATCTTATGTCAACAAGAGATAAATACCCTTGGAGTTTGAGGAGGGCGATCATGCTTTCCTTCATGTATCACCCTAACGAGGATTACCTAAATTTTTCCTGAGAAACAAGCTATCATTAAGGTTCATTGGACCTTTTTATATCATGAGAAGAGTTGGAGAGGTGGAATAATCACTAGCACTTACCCCATAGAAAAACCAAGTGCATCATGTTTTCCATGTCTGACAGCTGACAATATACGTGCATGATCCATCACACATCACCGATTGGGGAAAGCTAGAGATCGTTGATGGGGAGATGTTTGCGGAATTCCCGGTGGAGATAAATGATCAATAAGAGCAGTTACTTTATGGACGGTTCATTCCTATGGTGTGTGTTTGGTGAAATCATGAGAATCTTCAGGAGAGCACATTGGGGCAGGAGGCTCAGATTCATTTTCAGTACCCCCACTTGTTTGATTGAACATTATATTTTATTTTGTGGATGTAAATCCTTAAAGTTGAGATAATTTAATGTACTGGAAATTATGTATAATGTTTCATATTATATAGATTTATTTCGAGACTAGGTGCTGAGACAACATGCGATTCTGAGGCCTGGTGTGCCCGTAATGATCAGTCGATACATGTTAAGCTTTAAATAGCTCATGTTAATGGTTTTCCTGAAAAAGTGAAATAACACAAAAACAGGTTCCTAGATCAAAATTCTGATGGGACCATTATGCTCAAGATGGGGGTTTTACACTAGGTGTGACTTATGTTTCGTCAGTGAAGGCCTCCAATGAGAGAACCCAAAAATAGCATAACCGTAAATAAAAATATTATATAATGTTTTTTGATATTTCAAATGCTTATAAGTCACAAACTGTGACATGAATGAAAATCTAATACCACCGCTGAGCTCATGATGGTATTCATTCCTTAGGAAAATCCGAACATTGGTCAGTGCCGGCCAAAAGTGGAAGTTATTTTTTGGCCATAAATAAAATAATTAATAACAATTATTTTATTTTCAAATATTAATTACTCCTAAATGTTCAATAAAATTGGAAATCCAAGAGTACCATTGAGATTTTGAGGGCATGTTCCCTTTAGGCAGAGCCTCACCACGATTGGTATGGGTTGAGGGTGAATGATAATTTTTTTAACAAGTTTATGGTACGTTCAGTAAATGTGAGGGTGAGCTTTTCTAGCTTCTGAACCACTGCTCGAATAGAAAATCCACGGGAACCGTTGAACTCAAAACTTAGAGATTCAACTAGAAATTATATAACTTAGGTCGTCAAGGGCCTAACTGATTTTTTTTTGAATTTTCAAGACAAATAATAAAATAATTTAAAGGAATTATTTTATTTCTTTTTCTCACCGTTGAGTGGTGGATAGAAACACTATAGAGCAATGATGAGGAAGCAATGTGGCACATTAATGAATCTCATTAGTGGCCCATATCACCCAAAGTTACAATACAATAAATAATCTTAATAGTGGTATTGTTTCATTAATGAAACAACATAACAAGGAAAATTTGTAGCATAATAGAAACGCTGCGATGTGATTCATTTTTATTAAACCATCACATGGTTAAATGTGGAATTAAACTGTAGGGATTCTCTAATGAACCACCAATAGTTTTTCTCTCCAATGATGAATGATGAACAAAAGAGAGACTTCACCGTCTTCGACTTTCCTTGATGAACGGAGCTAGATGTAACATCGACATTTTGAAACCTCAAGGAAAAATGCATCAGCATCAAACATCAACAAGGTAGGGGTTTATGAGTTTTAATTATTTGATCATTTCATTCTCTTTGATGAAAATTTATGACGAACGCCAATCAATCGACTAATAGGTTGATCCGAAAATCGCTCATTCTTGCGGGTAGATATTTTTAGGGGTTTGAATTGGGGTTTTACACTTTTTGTGTGGTTAATACTTTTCCCCATTCATAAACTCTAATGCGGAGGGAGTAGTCCAACATGAAAAAGGCATGTACCCTCCTCAATAGGTGTTTATTGTCTGTTCTTCATGGATGATTTATCAAGATATAAACAAATATATTTTGAGGCTATTTCAGTGAAGGTGATGGCCTAACGATTTCCAAGATGCAAGTGGTTCGAGAAATGGACCACCAGAGCGACTTTGGGGGCCCATCAAAGGTACCAATAGAGGATGTGGCCATGGGCGGAGGGTGGAGGTGCACCTGTTGGCACGTCATGGCAGAGAGGAGATGCGGCACCTGTAGGTGCCCCATGGAGGGGGTGCCCACATTTTGGCCACTAGGATGCGCTAAGCTAAGATCTTTCAACTACGACTGGAGGAAGGTCCCACACAGTGCAGGGCTAGCGGAGGCCAAACACGGCCGGATTCCATGTTCTAGGATCACCCCACTAGACGCACCATGCATCCTGTCAATGGATGGTTGGCCACGCCCTAGCCAGCGGCCTTGCCGGACACATGTCAACGAGTTGAACCCATGCTGGCAGGATGGAACCACTGGCGTGGCCGGACCAGAATGACCCTGACCCGAACTAGGTCAAGTCGAGTCTTCCTAATTAAACCAAGGGTATTTGGAACCCCCAGACCAGGTTTTCTGGGTCGGTCCGACTGGGTCAGACCTGGGCCATACACAATCGGCCCCCTATCTACTAAAACGTATGTATTTTGCGAACCGTTCATCTAATTGATGCTCTTTTAGTGGCGTTAGGACCCTTGCAATGAGGTGGTCCTTCTGATATTATTTGTTTGTGTTTTGGAATAATTGTTTGTATGGAGGGGTTGGATCTAATTTGAATCCAACCATGCCCTTTTTAGTAAAATCCTATTACTTACAGACCGAGCGTCTGATCGATGTACCGTATATTGCATTGGGAACCTTACAATGAGATGATCCTTTGGTGGTTACTTCTTTGTGGTGAATTTCAAGGACATAAAGATGCTAATAATGGATTGAGTAGTCGTTATTCCTATCACGCTATGTTCATAACCCTATAGATGGCTAAGACATAAGGAATGAATGGCGACGACCTAGTGGGAAACACATTTGTGTGACCTAGTAGGCCCATGGTGGGGAGTGGGTCTGGAACACCCCGACCCCAGAAGCCCAGAGTCGGTTCATTATTCCATAACATTGGAATGATCACAAAATATCAAGTCTTGGAATACTGATTAGTTTATTAGCCTTTGAAGTACTAGATACATTCATAAGGTTTAAATTCCATCATAAAATAGAAAACAACAACAACATTGTTTCCATGGAAAACACTCAGATCCCATAGACTAACCCTACAAGTCAGTCATAGTATACTTCTTCGTATCCTGGGAATAATAAAACATTTAAAGGGGTGAGGTTAGATGCTCAGTAAAGGTAAAAATATAGCGTAATCATTCATAAATAAGCATAAACATTTAATACAATGTATAAAACTAAAACAAAATCCATTTAAACTTGAACTTCAGCATAATATGGAAATGGTAAAATCAAAATATTTTAATTTACTTACTCACATGGATATTATATTAGTTGAATAATCACATGCAATATCAATAGAAACTTTCATAATGATGGAATGCATAATGCCAGACTTTATAACCACATAGTCAAGGTCTTCTGCCAAGACTACAAATAATATTTTTTCAAGGCCTTGTTCCAAGACACTAGTTTGTCTCATGAGACCTACTGATGCATCGAGGAGCTAAAGTAGGCTCCACTCATCACATACTATGTC
Source organism: Viscum album (assembly GCA_963277665.1). Classification (NCBI taxonomy): domain Eukaryota; kingdom Viridiplantae; phylum Streptophyta; class Magnoliopsida; order Santalales; family Viscaceae; genus Viscum; species Viscum album. Next base: position 28,045,477 of record OY728140.1, on the reverse strand, counting down.
CAATGAATTCCTCATATGAAAATGTTTAAACATAACATTTACATTTATATTAAAACTAGCATATGAAATTTCAATAATTTATCCATAAACTGAGAATGGTGTAAAAATAACACATCCATAGTCAAACATATCCCAAAACATTCAACACAATATGGATACTTTGGATCCTAATAAATCAACTTCAAATAAGCTTAAAATCAATCAAAGGATATTGACATAGATGAAATCAAAACCTTTTTTAGGGAAATATATCTTTCTATTTTGAAATAATTTATGAATTAATTTATTTTTCAAATATTATTATAAGCTTTTAAGGGAAGCTTAGATGATGTCTTAATGGCAGAAAATAGCCACAACTTCAATATATGTTAAAAAACATTTTTACCTTAATTTTGTCGAAAAGGTCATAAAGTACCTTTTTTGGAAAACGACATAAATATTCCTTTCAAAAAAATTTATAAAAAGTCAAAAAAGGGTAAAAATTAATTTAACCCATAGTCTAGTAAATAGTTAAAATGTTTTGGAATACATTTTTAAGAAATATGAATGGGGATTATAAAGAGGTCCCAGTAGATAATTACATATAAACAACCTCAGATAATGAAGAGATTGTATAATTAACCCTTACCCTGTACATTTCCTTGGTCGAGGGTAGTTTAACCTCTTGTATAATGGTGAAATAATTGTTATTAAATTATAAAATAATAATTAACATTAATATGATGTCATATATGATCTTTTATCATTGCATTGTAAATAATATCTTAGTATTATCATCATTTTGGGTGTTAACTAATTCGTTTTTATTTTATATACTTTTTTACATAAGTAATGTTTATTATCGATAGGATGTATCATATTCATATTCATATTGATATTAAGTGTTTAAAATTTATTTTTAATCATCTAATTAAAATTAGTCTTTAATGGATACGATGGGGAATGAATCTCATCGCGTTTATAGAGACTGTAATCCGTATGTACGCACAGGAAAAAATATCATTATTTTGATATTAAAATAATATATAATTGAATGGTATATCATATATACAGAATCATTATCATGTTATATTTATTATTTACATCAATTACACATCATTATTATACCTATCCAACTAATAATGTGTTGAATAACCATTACACCACGACATGGAGACGGCAAGCCGTACGTACGCACGTAAGGTGGAATTTCATTCAAAGGAAAGATAGAATAAGGAATATGGTTGTACCATTTTTATAATAACATCACAGTATATAGAAGATACCGGAGTTATTATTTTAGAATGGTCCTAAGAAAGAAAGAGTATGTAGAAGAAGAAAAGAACTTGAAAGAGGTGATGAAATATTTACCTCTTCTTCAGGTTCTTCCTTTTGATTTGATAAAAAGGGATCATTAGGTTAGATTTTTAACTAAAAAATGGATTATAAGATGAAGGGAGAATGGTTGAGAGGGTATTTTGGTAGGGTTCGTCCGAGCCAAAAGGATTTGATGGTGTTAATTTGAGAGAAGGGGGAGTGCCCTTTTATAAGAGGGGTGAGGGGCATCTTAGGAAAACCTAGAAATATTATTTTATAATAAAATCATTTTCAGTTTCTAATAGCTCAAAAATGAATTATTTAAATTCTATGGTGTGTATTGGTCGAAAACCACTCAACCAATAGGTTGTAGACAGGTTTGGGTCATCATATTAAATTTATCATTTAGATTTAACTCTTAGTTAAATTGTTTGACATTTACTAGGTCTCTGTGTAATTTTATATTATATGGTTAATAAACATACTATAAACTTCTAAGTGAACCCTAAGTGGTTCATTAATGATACAAATATAATTATATAATTCAATTTGCCGAATCATATGTTTTTAGGAGTATTATATAAATCAATAATATAATATTTGTTTTAAAGATTCGTTTATGTCAATTTTAACACTATTTGAAAATGGATTTTTTTAATATCCAAAAAACTATATTAATTCTATATAAATTAATTTAATAAATCATAAAATTACATATTAACCTAAAAAAATAAATTTATGGAATCAAAACATTAAAATTATATTTAATGTAACATTTATAAAACCATTTATTTGATTCTTTCATTAATAAGGAAAATACTACATCATTATTACGTCATAAATAAGTTTAATTATTCAATTTCTAAAAGTTATAAACAAAATACCTTTTTCTAGTAAAAATTTATATCTTTATAATGAATATTTATAGTCGAAATTATAACATATATAACCCTATGTAAATTTTTTTTTACTAAAATATATATGCTTATGTAATTTTTGTATTTACTTAACTAAATTAATATAAAGTGTCATTATCACTTACATGATGCTCCATGGGGTCCCAAAAGTGACCCAAGGATGCCCATGTCTAGAAATATATCATAAAATATGGTTAGGACATGTGTTACGGTAATTTATAATTATTATAATATTAATTGTTTACCCCTATTTACCGAATTTACCCTTTATCTATGGTAAAATAAATATTTGCCGAATTAATTATTCGAAATGTATAAAAATAAAATTTTCCTATTTAGAAAACATGGTTCTACTAATTCTAAATATGGATTCCATTTTTTCAAATTCAAAACATTGAAGTGGTAGAAATTAATTGAAAATTAATTCACGTTGTCAAAGAAAAAAGTGTGTTTTAAACAAATAATAACTATCAAAAGATTGGTACATACTTATGTCTAGTTTAAATGTGAAATTACACACAATGACCAAAATTGGATTAAATGGTAAAAATACAATATAATTTTACTTAAAATACACTCAATATTATAATTTATCACTATAAATTATTTTTATTAAAAGAGTTGTTTTTTATTAAAATACAGTATTTTCACTATTCATCAAAAATTGAATGTCTTCAGAAAAATACAAAAAATTCACCCTAACCTAATTTCAATACTCCAAATCCAAAAATGAAGTCCATTTTGAATTATAAAATTTATAAAATTTCAAAAAGTTGGAATTACTATTTATAATGGCTAGTTTGATTGGTTGTGGTGTGTTAGAACTCGATGTTGCCTACAACACACACTGTTTTATTATTAAAAGAAAAGCATACCATAAATGCATGGGGTGTTACAATCTCCCCTCCTTCAAATAATTTTTTCATCCAAATTTATAGAGTATTACTGAATAAAAATATTCAGGCAGTTCTTCATCATAAGTTCCTCGGGTTCCCACATTGCCTCTTCTATATTCTAGTTTCTCCATATAACCTCAACCTGACGCGTTGTTCGGTTTCTCAACACTTTTTCTCTTATATCAAGACTCTTGATAAGTTCTTTTCAATAAGAAAGAAAAGGTTGCAGTTCTAATTCCTTATAGGTGAGTACATGCTTTGGGTCATGCATGTATTTTCCCAACATTGATATGTGGAATACATAGTAAACTTTGGAGAGACGTGGTGGAATTTCTAGACGGTAAGCTACAACCCCAATCCATTCTATAATTTCGAAAGTTCTGATGTACTTGGGACTTAATTTCCCCTTCTTACTGAAAATTATAACACCATTCCATGGATATACCTTCAAGAGAAGATGATCTCCCACCTGAAATTCCAAATCCTTCCTTTGATAATCAGTATAGGTTTTTTTCTTACTATGTGCTTCATTGATGTGGTTTTAGATTACCTTCACCATTTCCATAATTTCTTATACATGTTCTAGGCCTACGATCTTTAATTCACCAACATCATCCCAACAGGTTTGTGCGCGACATCTCTTTCCGTATAATGCTTTATATGGTGCCATCTAAATACATGAATGGAAGCTACTATTATAGGAAATTTCTACGACACATAAATATTGATCCCATATACCCTGAATGTCAAGTGAGTAATATCTCAATATGTCTTCTAAGGTTTTAATAGTCTGTTCTGAATGTTCATCAGTTTGAGGGTGGTAGGTAGTGCTCAAACGAAGTTCAGTATCCATGGATTTCTGAAGACTTTTCCAGAATCATGATGTAATATACGGATCACGATCAGAAACAATTGATAGTGGTACTCCATGAAGTCTCACAACGTCATTAATATATAGTCCTTCTAGACGTTCAAGTGATAAATCTTCTCTTATAGCAAGAAAATGTGTTGACTTGGGAAGACGATCAACAATAACCCATATTGCATCGTTCCTTATAGGAGTCTTTGGTAGTCCCATGACAACGTCCTTCATAATATTATCCCATTTCCACTGAGGTATGGGAAGAGGTTGAAAGAATCCTCTAGGCTATTTACTTATAGATTTAACTTGTTTTCAAACCATACATCTTGACACAAAATCTGAAATCCCCCTCTTCATGTTGTCCCACCAAAAATGTTCCTTCAAATATCTATACATTATGGTGCTACCATGGTGTATAAAGAAATTGGAACTACAGGAATCATCTAACAATTACCTTTTTAGATCTAGTGTATCAAGAACACAGAGTCTCTTCCCAAATTTAAAAATATAGTCTTCATATATAATTCCATTCAATCTCCTGTCATTCACAACTTTAATCTTTATTTGAAACTCTTCATCCTTGGTCTGAGAACTATTTATCCTTTCTAGTAAATATGGTTTGGCAACCATTTGAAAAAGAATTGGTGTTTCACCTACCATGGTTATTCATATTTACTAGATCCATGTATATAAGATCAATTTCATCTATCATCTTATTCAAAACTCCATGATCCTTTCTGCTCAAAGAATCTGCAACCTTATTTTCCTTCCCCGGGTGGTACTGTATCATGTAATCATAATCCTTGAGTAGTTCAAGTTATATCCTTTTCCAAATGTTGAGTTATTTTTGTGAGAAAATATACTTCAAACTCTTGTGATCAGTATAAATCTATCATTTTTCACCATATAGATAGTGTCTCCATATCTTCAACGCAAAGATTACAGCCGCTAACTCAAGATCATGAGTAGGATAGTTTTTCTCATGAATTTTTAGCAGTCACGATGCATACGCAATAAACCTATAATTCTGCATAAGGACACCACTAAATCCTATCTTTGAAGAATCACTATAAATAACAAACCCATAATTCCTCGATGGTAGAGTCAATATAAGAGTATTGACTAATCTTCTCTTCAGTTCTTCAAAAAATTCTTCACACTCTTTTGTCCAATCAAATTTAACCCATTCTCGTGTGATATTTATTAATGGGGTTGCCAACAGGGTAAAATTTTGGATGAAATGTCGATAATAACCTGCTAAACCAATAAAAATGTGTACCTCAGTTATACTCATCGGTGCTGGCCATTCTTGGATTTCCTTGGTCTTAGAAGGATCAACAGAGAATCCATCCTTATAGACAATATGGCCAAGAAAATAAATCTCTTGAAGCCAAAATTCAAACATTCTAAACTTACCATATAATTAATTTCTTCTAAGAGTCATCAGGATAATGTGAAAGTGATTTTCATGATCTTAATAAATTTTGGAGTATAACAAGATATCATCAATAAATACCTCTAAAATTTCATCAATAAATTCCTTGAAAACTCAATTCATTAGATTCATGAGGACATAGGGTGCATTATTCAATCCAAAAGGCATTAATGTATACTCATAATGCCAGTACCCGGTTTGAAATGCTGTTTTTGGAATGTCTTCTTTATTCACACACAAATGATGATATCCAGATCAAAGTTCAATCTTTGAAAAGTATTGAGCTCCATGAATTTGGTCGAATAAATCATCTATGCGAGGTAGGTTATACTTGTTATTTATTGTTATAACATTGATCTACCTGTAGTCAATGAACAACCTCATAGATCCATCTTTAATCTTAACAAAAAGGATAGAGGCTCCCCATGTAGAAACACTAGGGAGAATAAATCCCTTATTAATCAATTCGTCGAGTTGTTTCTTTACTTCCACTAATTCTGCAGTGGCCATTATATAAGTGGTCTTTTATATGGGCCTTGAACCTGGAATTAAATCAATGGAAAACTCAATTTCTCATTCTGGATGATGTACAGGTAAGTATTCTGGTAACACATCAACATATTCATTCACAATATGTACATCCTCAATTTGAACATTCCTTTCCTCACCCACAGTTATTTTATTCTCTTCCTCCACAATAACTGAATTTAGTTGATCTACTGGGGGTAGATCTAGATAAGAATTAAGTGGTGGCATTTCTACTCTAAAGATAAGGTACTCTTTATCATCATAAAAAATTGTATCCTCCTTCTTCTTATAATAAATTTTCCCATGATGGTCCAAAAGTCAATCCCTATCTAAGATTATATCAAATTCAATCATGGGTATGAAAATGAGATCAGCAGATAAATAACGTTTATATTCTTTAATAGGAACTGATTCCCAAAACATTGTTTCAATGATACATCCCTTAGGAGTTTTGACTAATAACGCCCTTGTTAAATCAAATTGGATATATATAAATTTCGTAGAAAACTGGGAAGATATGAAACAATGCAATGATCTAGAATCAAATTAAAAATTTTTTAAATGTGAGGAAACCATAAAATTACCTTCCACCACTTCTTTCGCAGCTTCAACCTTAGTAGTAGTGATATCATAAGCTTGGCCTTGATCCATTGTCCTTTTCTAAGTTATGTTCCCCTTACGCTTAGGACATTCATTCTCATAATTCCCCTTTATCTACAATTGTAGTATTCAACATTGACAACCTCATTCTTCCCCTTGCAATCATGAGCAAGGTGGCATTTTTCACCACACGTGTAATAAACTTCCATTCCCTTCAGGCATGTACTGGGGTGTTTCTTCCCACATTTACTCCAGGATGGATATTCACATTTTCCCTTCTAATCCTTATTTTCATTTCTAGAGTTTTTAGCAAATCTCTTCTTCTCTTGCTTTTTTTTAAAGTCGTAAGACTTAGAGAATTCCTTTTATGTCTTGATAGCGCATGAGACCACGTCTTCGTATGATGAGAAGGTGTGTGAGACTAATTCTTGACAGAGAAATGGTTTTTACCCATCAATGAATTGATCAATCTTACTTCTTGGGTTACGTATATAATCTACTGCATGCCTCGCTAACCTTGTAATGTTAGCTTCCTACTTTGAGACATTCTCATCCTCCTTTTGCCTTAGACTCAGAAATTTCCCTTCCATATCTTCTTGATGGTAATGAGGAAATTATTTTTCTTAGAAAAGATATTTACCCTCCTTCTTTTCCATATTTTATACTTCATTAACTTCCTTTGTGTTTTGAATCAATGACCACCATTGATCAGTATCTCTAGTGAGGTGGTAAACTGCCATGAATTTTTTTTCCCTTTTGTTACTCCCCAAATCATGAAATATTTTCTCTAAGAAACTTATCCATTACTCATCTACCAATGGATTTGTACTCCCATTGAATATTGGTGGATATTTCCATATAAACCGACCTAACATTGATCCTCCATGCTGTAAATTAGGGTTCTCTATAAGGGTAATGTTATTATTCCTAACCTAAGCGAGTTTTCCCAGTATGGTGATAATCTGATCAGCACCAGTTTCTTCACCAGCTCCACTATAATTATCTTTAGTAGGAGGGAAATATCTACATAGATTATGTGTGTTGATACAGTTTCCATTCCTTTCACTAGGCACCATTTATAAACAATGGCATAAACTATATTAGTATATGAATCAAAATTCATAATTCCATACTTGTAAAACACTTAAAATAAATTGAACAGTTTCTGGATATAATCCATAATCATAAAAAATTATTTCTTTGAGTAAGTATATACTCATAAACCCTTCATAATGGTATGTAAATAAAATGATATTTAACCTAAGCATATCCTCCGGGAGTGTCGTAACCAAGAGTGCAGCAAGGCCCGTTGTCGTGCACCAATTCCCGTTCGAGTCTAGCTTAAAGTAGTATTTTCGGGTTATACCCATAGGTACATCTATTCCAGAGCTGCCTCTACCATCTTGTATCCAGACAGAGATGTATTTCTTAGAAAACTCACAAAATATCTATAATACCAAAATTATAGGAAGATCTTCTATATTAATACTCAATGTTTACCTTAGGGTTATGTTATCTAATTATAATTTATCTAAATCTAGATCCCATGGTTTGTACTAAACTTCCTCTGATATCAAATGTAATGACCCAACCACAGAATCCAAGATTAGTTGCATTATTACATATAATTAGCATGATCATAAATGATCTAGTCTCAGAAGACCAAATATTTTAGTAGCCTTGGAAGTACTAGATACATTCATAAGGTTTATATTACATCATAAAATGGAAAACTACAACAACATTGTTTCCATAGACAACACTAAGATCCTATAGACTATCCCAGCAGGTCAATCATAATATAATTCTTCACATCTAGGGAAAAATAAAGAATAGAAATGGGGGAGCTCAGATTCTTAGTAAGGATAAAAATATAGTGGAAACTTTCATAATTAAGCATAAAAATTTAAGGCAATGTATAAAACTAAAACAAAAGTTTTTTAAACATGAACTTCACCATATTATGGAAAATATAAAATCCAAATATTTCCATTTACATACTCACATAGATATTCTACTTGTTGAATAATCACATGCAATATCAATATCCACTTTCATAATTATGGAATGCATAATGCCAGACTTCATAACCACAGAGTCAAGGCCTTGTGCCATGACTAAAAATAAGATTTTTTCAAGGCCTTGTGCCAAAACACTAGTTTTTTTCATGAGACATACCGATGCATCGAGGAGCTATAGCAGTCTCCACCCATCACATACTAATTCCAATTCATTCCTTATATGAAAAGGTTTAAACATAACATACACATTCATATTAAAACTAGCATATGAAATTTCAATACTTTATCCATAAACCTTGAATGGTGTAAAAATAACTCATCTATAGCCAAACATATCAGAAAACCTTCAATAAAATATGGTAATTTTTTATAATTATAAATCATCATCAAATAAGATTAAAATCCATTAAAGGATGTTGACATAGATGAAATCAAAACCTTTTTTAGAGAAATATCTATTTCTATTTTGAAATCATTTAAGAAAACATTTATTTTGAAATTATTCTTATAAGACTGTAAGGGAATCTTTGACAATATTTTAATGGCGGAAAATAGTCGCACCCGCCATATAAGTTAAAAAACATTCATACCTTAATTTTGTCGAAAAGGTCAAAAAGTACCTTGTTTGGAAGACGACAGAAAGATTCCTTTTAAACCATTTTATTGAAAGTCAAACAAGGGTATAAATTACTTTAACCCATATTCTAGTAAATTTTTAAAATGTTTTGGGATACATTTTTAGGAAACATGGATGTGGATAATAAAGAGGTCCTAGTAGATAATTACATATAAACAACATCAGATAATGAAATGATTGTAGAATTATCACATCCCTTGTAATTTTCCTTGGTAAAGGGTAGGTTAACCACCTGTATAATGGTAAAATAATTGTTATTAAATTATTAAAGAATCATATACATTAATATGATATCATAATTGATATTTTAACATTTATTTGTTAATAATATCTTAGTATTATCATCATTTCGGGTGTTAACTGATTCATTTTCCATGATATGATTTGTTATGTAAGTAATTTTTTTATGGATAGGATGTATCTTATTCATATACAGAATGATATTAAGTCTTGAATCCTTCTGTTTGATCATATAATGAAAATTAGTCTTGAATGGATATGATGGGGAATGAATCTCATTGCGTTCGTGGAGACGGTAATCCGTACGTAAGTACGAGCGACATTATCATTCTTTTGATATTAAAATAATATATAATTGGAAGTTATATCATATATAAAGAATCATTATCATGTTATATTCTTTATTTATATCAATTACACAACATTATTATACCAATCCAAATAATAATGTATTGAATAACAATTACACCATGATGTGGAGACGGTAAGCCATACATATGCACGTATGGTGACATGTCATTCAATGGATAGATAGAATATTGAATATGGTTGTACAATATTTATAATAATGTCATAGTATATAGAAGACACTAGAGTTATTATTTTATAATGGAAGCAACAAAGAAAGAGGATGTGGAAGAAGAAAAGAACATGAAAGAGGTGACAAAATATTTAACTATTCATTGCGTTATTCCATTTGATTTGATCAAAAGGGTTCCTTATGTTGGATTTATGAATATAGTAAGGCCTCTTGGATGAAGAGAGGACAGTTTAGAGGGTATTTGGGCAGGGTTTGGCCAAGTCAAAAGGCTTTGAAGATGTGAATTTGAGGGAAGGGGGAGTTCCCTTTTCTAAGAGGGGTGAGGGGAAACATAGAAAAAGCTAGAAATATTATTTTATAATCAACTCATATTCAGTTTCTAATGGCTCAAAAATAAATTATTTAAAATATAAGGTTGGGATAAGTCAAGATCCACTCATCAAATATGTTTTAGATTGGTTTGTGTCACCATATTAACATTAACATTTAGATTTAACACTTAGTTAAATAGTTTGAGATTTACCATATCTCTTTGTATTTGTATATTATATGCTTAATAAAACAACAATAATCATCCAAGAGAACACAAAGTGGTTCATTAATGATAAAAATAGCATTATATAAGTCATTTTGTCTAACCTTATATTTTTAGGAATATTATATAAATTAATAATTTAATATTTGTTTTTAAAATTCTTTTATGTCAATTTTGAATCTATTTAAAAATTGTTTTTTAATGTCTTAACAACATTATTAATTCTAAGTAAATTAATTAAATCAATCCTAACATTACGTATTAACCTATAAATGTCGTGGATCGAATCAAAACATTAAAATTATATTTATTGTAACAATTATAATACCATTTATTTTATTCTTTCATTAATAAAGAAAATACTGTAACATTATTGTGTCATAAATTAATTTAATAATTCAATGTATAATAATTATAAATAAAATACCATTATGTAGGAAATAAATTTATCTTTCTAATGAATATTTATAGTCAAAAAATATAACATATATAACCTAGTGTAAAATTTTTTTTACTAAAAGTTATGTGCTTAAGTCATTTTTGTATTAACTATAACTTAATTAATAAAAAGTGTCATTATCACTTAAAAGTGGCTCCATGGGGTCCCAAAATCAACCCAATTATGACCATGGTCGGAAATGTATTAGAAAATAGGGTTAGGACATGTGTTATTGTAATTTAATATTATTATAATATTAATTGTTTTACCTTTATTTACTGGATTTACCCTTTAACCATGGTAAATAAAATATTTAACCAAGTAATTATAAAAAGTGTATAAAATAAAAGTTACCTATTTACATAATTTGGACCCTCTCATTAAAAATATAGAATCCAGTTTTTTAAATTCAATACACAGAATTGGGAGAAATTAATTTAAAATTAATTCTCGTTATCAAAACAAAAAGCGTGTTTTTCAGAAATAATAACTATCAAAAGATTGGCACTTACATATGTCCAATTTAAATGTGAAATTATGTCAAATAAACAACATCGGATTAAATGGTAAAAATATAATCTAAATATACTTAAAAACCACTAAATATTATAATTTAAAACTATAAATTATTTTTATTAAAAAAGGTGTTTTGAATTAAAATATATTATTTTTCACTATTCATCAAGAAATTTAATGTTTTTAGAAAAATACCCAAACAACACTCTAAGATAATTTTGATACTCTGAACTAAAAATTAAATCAATTTTGAAAGATAATATTTATAAAATTTCAAAAATTTTGTATTACTATTCATAACAGCTAGTTTGATTGGTTGTGGTGTGTTAGAACTAGAAGTTGCTTATGACACACGCTATTATATTATTTAAAAAGAAGCGTACCATGGAAGATTGAGGTGTTACAAGATTTGTGGGACCCATAAGGCTCATGGTACTTAATAAGAGGAGTACCTCTGTTTGGACAAGGAGGGAAGTAGCTCTGTGTGACCCAGCTAGCCCACTGTGGGGAGCAGTTGTGTGTGACCCAGCGTACCCATGATACTCATTTGGGATGAGTACCACAATAATTCAAGGTTAGTGGTATGTGGCTCTGTGTGACTCGACAGTCCCACTATAATCGATAGAGGAGGATTTATCTAGAGGTTTAGGAGTTCAATAATATGACTAATGATAATACTATTACTACCATAGAATATATCTAGAGCGAGATGCATCTTTTACTTTGTGCTCTGTGTTTTAGATTTTTCATGGGGGTATTACCTCTGTGGTATTTTATCTGTGTTGGTTTCCATCATGGATTATATGAATACCTTCAGGGGTCTTAGGGTCCCTAATAATTATTGTTATACTCACTCATGCATAGGCATCAACCGCACCTGTTGTAACCGGTGCAAACAATATACATTTTGATAGAGGTGATCAGGGGGACAGTTGTTAAGGACACTGCGATAGAGGAATTGGTATACTAGGACTAGGTGGGGCCCAATATGATATAAAAGGAAGGACATACTACTTTGGCTTCTATTTTCTTCACTGCTCTTCTTATCTGGTGGGGTTTTCTGGGGATGGCCATCAGAGTTTACTTTTTGTCCTGTACTATTTTTAGTTATTCATTCAGTTTGTATTCTAGCCCACATAATTTCACTATAACTTGCACTCATTTTTATTTTATTGATATAATTTTTTTGTTTTGGTATGTTTTTGGGCATCTGTGTGTGTAAACGATTGATGGAAATGCCTTCCCTTTTTTGGATACATCATTAATGTTCTACTCACGAGCCCCTGGCCTATGGAAGGTTGCCTTGGGGTAGTCACAATAGGAGCCCTGTGGGATGGATCATGAAAAAGTTTTATCAAAAGGAGGTTGATTCTACCATAAGAACTAAGAATCATTAATTTTTGATGGGTCCAATAGTGTTAAGAGTCTTGAGTTCAGCATTTAGTCTGTGGAGTCCATTGTTGGTGCAGTGGCCAACATATCTACACACCAATACATTGAGTTATATTTTCTGACACTTTAAATGAAAACACTAATTTCATGAGTTTTGGAAATGTTTCTTTATTGATCTATTTTGATTCAGATCACCAGGTAAAACTTATTTAATGTGGTTTATCTTTATTCAATTTCAAGATGCCTCCATACAGACAACTAGCCAGGGTTCTAGTGTGTCACCATGAAAATGGTCTATAGAGTAATGAGGCATTAGTATGATGACCATTTCCCAAGATGGTACATCCAAGAAGTGTCCCAGAAATACCATTGTCTATTTGTCAGAAGTTACTACCAGGGCTCCCTATATGGGATACATGTAGGCTCAGTTCCATACATAAGTTTCAGCGAAAGATACCCCATTGGACTCAAGGTGATACCAAGTCACATGCAACTACGGACTGATTTTGGGTTCTGACTGAGTTTCCATATGTCTAAGGAACCATTAGATCAGATGGAGGTCATAGTAGTGAGCCTTCTATGTGGCTCAACAAGGAAATGATAGGGTTTATATTACCTCTATTATTCGATGAGGTAAATTTCCCATGGACAGAGCTTGAGAACCATTCTTAGAGAAGAGTCTCTTTCTATAAAAGAAACTAAATTTTATGTGTTCCGAAGAGCTTCTACAACTTCGGCAGGGATACATGTCAGTAGATAAATATTCATTGAGTCATACCAAAAATTCTTGGTACCCGATGAATAAGATACGACTAGTGATTCTAGGATCGTACCTCTGAGTGAGATGTGTTTAGGTAAATCCAAGCCAACACTATTAAAATTTTCATTCCTACTTATCTTAGGGTATTAGAGAGGACCTTGTTGGTTTAAAGTACTTTGGATGAGCAGATATAGCCAGTGATTGTCACGACTTGTCCCCTAGGGCCCCTTTTGTGACTACCCCAAGACATCCTTCTATAGGCCAGATATCGCAACTAATACCAGAAAGGAATATCTCAAAAAGGGAAGGCATTTACATCAAATCTGTACACACACAAACCCAATCACATCCCATAATTCTGAAAGGGGAAACATGTATACCACTAAAACAATTTTGTGTGCATGTACAAGTGAAAATAAGTGTTCCAGAATAAAACCCCAACAATGAACTGAAAACATAAAAGTACCAAAGGGATCATTGATGGCTATCCATGGAAAATCCCAATTGATCATGAGAGTGGTGAAGCTACTGGAATCTGAAGTATTATGTCATGACCACGCAATCCTAATGAGCCATGCCAGGTCCTAGGACCCCAAGTCCACTGACATAGTGTCTATTAGTGAAGTCCCCCTGAGCACCTCTTTTGAAACATCGATCGTCTTCACGAGACACAATACAGATGGGTGAAGCCCACGAATGGGAGAGTATAATAATACTAAGTAGGAACCTCGAGACCCCCAAAGGTCTCTCATTTATACAAGAATGAAAAAACTGAAAATGAAATACCATAGAGGTAATACCACTAAAAAATACCTCAACCACATGGCACAAAGATCAAGTTAGCTCACAATAAGTATATTCTAGGGTAGTTATAGTATCATCATCAGTTATGTCATTGAACTCCTCAGCTACTAGAGAACCCATCCTTTAGTTAATTCCCTAAAAATAGGTGTACACTCTATACAAAATAAGTATATATACTATAAAAATTGATGATGTAATATGGTTGTTGTTTTTTCATTGTATACTTTTTTTATCAATTTCATTCTTCTTAATATAATCGTGAAACCTTTATGGATTTCTACTCATTATTTTTCATTAATGTTTTTAATGTATATATTTAATGGTACCAATAAGGAAGATGAGTAATTTTGTCATATGGTAATATATTATGGAATAAAATCATTATCAAGATGATAACCCTTAATATTGTTTTTCAATATTGGGATAAACCTATAGACTTCAATGATGGTAAATCTACAATCAATCATAATTTTAAAGGAATATGTTAACATTTTTATGTTTTATGTTGTAGTATTTTAAGAATATATATTAAAATAACTTTTTGAAAATTCATCACTTTATTATCATGTATATTTTTTTAAAAGGTAATTTGGAAATAATGCTTCTTTATTTTGTGGAGGTAATTTGAAATTAACTGAAAACCATTAAGATCAATTTTATTTTGAATCCTTTTAATTAATAGATTATTTGGATGAAATATATTGTACAGTTTTTTGAATACATTATATAAATAAAAATAACTATTAAAAAAAGTGATTTATTTTTTTTAGAATGTTCATCATATTCTAGGGAATGTTATAGTTTCAGAAAAGGGATAACTGAAAAGCCTGGTTATAACCCATCGCATCTGGAAATCCCAATATAGTTGAAAAAAAACTATATGGAGACAATAGTATGAATCCTACCAATATCCTACACGATTTCTTTATTAGTATGACAATTTTTACATAAATTATTTGATATATAAATAATACTTTTAATTTTTTAAGCATATTAAAATATCAAATCTTCTTTATAATTTTTGGGATCTTGATGTGATTAATGAAATTATGGGAGAAACTTCATTGTGCTAAATTATATAAATCGTTTAGGTTTATCTTTTTGAATTAGTTTTAATGAATGATATTAATATTTTTATGTTCATTCTCAAGAGTATGAGATAACATTTGAGTTAAAAATTACATAGATTTTATGTTATTGGTGTGATATGAGATATATTGGATGTAACTCCCGAACCCCAGTTACCCAGAGTCAGTGTATTATAACATAACATTGGCATGATACATGGAATCATGTATTGAAAGACCGATCTATTTAGTAGCCTTGGAAGTATTAGATACAAACATAAGTTTTATGTTACAATATAAAATTAAAAACAACAACAACATTATCGATTTTGACCATATTCATATCCCGTGTAGTATCCCTAAAGTCCAGTCATCATATACTTCTTTGCATCCTGGGAAAAATAAAACATAGAAAGGTGTGAGCTCAGGTGCTTAGTTAAGATAAAAATATAGAAAAACTTTCATAAATAGGCATAAACATTTATGGAAATGTATAAGACTAAAACACAAGCCATTGAACCTTAAACATTAGTATATTATGGAAATGATAAATCAAATAATTCCACTTAATTATTCATATAGATATTCTACTAGTCTAATAATCAAATGTAATATAAATATCCAATTCCATAATGATGGAATGCATATTGCCAGACTTCATAACCACATATTAAAGGCCTCGTGACAAGACTAAAAATAAAATGTTTTCACAGCCATGTGCCAAGACACTAGTTTGTCTCATGTGACCTACTAATGGATCGAGTAGCTGTAGTGGGCTCTACCCGTCACTTACTAAGTCTAATTCATTGTTCATAATAAATGGTTAAAATATAACATTAAAATTCATATTAAAACTAGCATACAAAATGTTAATAATTTTACCATAAACAATGAGTGGTATAAAAATATCACATCCATAGTAAAACATATCAAAAAACCTCTAATACAATATGGAATATTGTATCATAATAAATCAACTTCAAAATTGTGTATAATCAATCAAAGGATGTTGAAATAGATGAAATCCAAACTATTTGGGGGAAATATATCTTTCAATTTTGAAATCATTTTAAATTCACATAATTATAAAAGAAAACATTTATTTTAGAAAAAAAATTATAATCTTGTAAGGGATGATTTGAAGATTTTATAACAGTGTAAAATATCTACAATCGCCGTAAATGTTAAAAAAACATTCTTTCCTTATTTTTATCAAAAAGGTCATAAAGGACCTTGTTTGTAAAATGACAGAAATATTCTTTTATAATCATTCTAAAAAAATTAAAACAAGGGTATAAATGAAATTAACCCATAGTCTATAAAATAGTAAATTTTTTTGAAATACATTGTTTTAGAAACACAGATGTGGATGATAAAGATGTCCCAGTAGATACTCACGTATAAACAACCTCAGATTGTGATGACGTTGCAAAATTAACCATTACGTTGTACTTTTCTTTGATCGAGGGTATGTTAACCGCATATATAATTGTTAAATAATTGTTATTAAATTATACAAGAAACAAATTTATAAATATAATATCACATTTGATTCTCAAATATTTCTTTGTTAATAATATTTCAATAGTATCATCGTTTCGGGTGTTAACTGATTCATTTTCCTTTATATGATTGGTTTTGTAAGCCATGTTTTTTATGGATTGGTTGTACTTGATTCAAATCCAGAATGATATTATGATCTTAAAAATTATTTTTAATCAAAAAATAAACATTATTCTTGAAAGGTTATGATGTGGAATGAATTTGATCTCATTCGTGGAGACGATAATTCGTACGAACGCGTGAGCGAAAATATCATTATATTGATCGTGAAATAGTATGTATTTGGATGGTATAATAAATATAAATAATTATTAACATGTTATATCTATTATTTATATCATTTATACTCATTATTATACCCATCCGAATTATTAATTGTTTGAATAACAAACTAAACCACGACATGGTGATGGTAAGCCATACGTACGCACGTATGGTGACTTGTCATTCATAGGATGGATATAATAATGAATATGGTTTTACCATATTTATAAAAAAAATAAAAGTATGTATAAGGTACTGGAGTTATTATTTTGGTAAGGAAACAACAAATAAAGAGGAAGTGGAAGAATAAAAGAACTTTGAAAGAGGTGGTGAAATTATTATATCTTCTTTGGGTATTTCCTTTTGAGTTGATCAAACGGGGAACATAGGTTGGATTTATGATACAATTTAGGCCTATATATAGAATTGAGGGTATTTTGGATGATATTTGAGAAGGTTATGGCTATGAAAAAAGGCATTGGAGGTGTGATTTTGATTGAAGGGGAAGTTTCCTTTTATAAGAGAGGCGAGAGTGACTTTAGGAAAATCTTGAAATATTATTTTTTTTATACTATCATATTCGGTTTATAATGGCTCCAAAATTATTTATTTCTAGTATGAGGTGGGTATGGGTCAAAAAAATTTCAACCAACATGGTTTTTAAAGGATTAGGTCACCATAATAACCTTATCCTTTAGATTTAAGTCTTAGTTAAATAGTTTAACCTTTACCTTGTATTCTTATATTATTATAAAAAATGGTTAATAAATTTAATATAAAAATTAAAGTGAACCAAAATTGGTTCCTTATTGATATATATTACCTTATATATGTCTTTTTTATGAACATTATATTATTAGGAATATTATATCAATTAATAATATAGTATTTGTTTTAAAAACCCATTTATGTCAACTTTGACACTACTTGCTATTTTGTTTTTGCGAAAGTCATAAAAAATTTATCACTTAGATAAAAAAATTATTTAATAAATATTAACATGTCATATTAACCTATGAATATATTTTAATCCAGAAGAAATTTTAATTTACATTTATTTGGATATTTATAATATCAAATATTTTAATCTTTCAATAATAATGTAATTACTCCATCATCATTATGTAATAAATAAATTTAATAATATAATGCCAAAAAGTAATAAATAAAATACGATTATGTAGGAAATATTTTTATATTTCTAATTAATAATTATAGTTGAATTTATCTTATGTATAACACTATATTAAAAATGTTTTTGTTATTAAACATTGAATTTATCAATTTTAACTCTTCTTTAAATAAAATAATAATAAATGTCATAATCTAATCCAAGTGGACCCAAAGGATTATAATTTATTCCTAAGGTGTATTTTGGTATAAATACACCTATCAAATAGAATTAAGACATGTGTTAGGGTAATTTTAATATCATTTTAACCTTTAATTACCCTATTTACATTTAACTGTGGTAAATAAAAGTAAAAGTTACTAATCACCAAAAATTATTTTCATCTTATTGAACCAAATTTTACATAATAATTTCAACCACGTGTCTATAATTTTGTAAATTCAATTCACAGAAGTGGTAAAATTATGTTTTAAGCAAATTTTCAAATGCGCATGGAAGGTGTGTAAAAGACGGTAAAAAGTTCAATAAAATTTTATATATCAAATATTATTTTAAAATGACTCCAATGAATTACTTTGAAAATATATAGGTATTATGTATCTATTTTTAAGTAATATAATGTCAAAAAACTAAATAATTATATAAATAAAAAGTCAATTTTAAATAATAACACAATGTTATTCGTTATTCAGCAAAAAATGAATATTTTTAGAAAAATACCAAAAAAATCACCCTAAGGTAATTTTGATATTCTGAATCAAAAAATGAAGTCCATTTGAAAAATAAAATTTATAAAGTTTCAAAACGTTATTGTCACTATTCATAATGACTAGTTTGACTGGTCGTGGTGTGAAAGAACGTGATGTTTCATACAACACAAGTTATTCTATTAGTCAAAGAGAAACATATCTTGGAATCTTGGGGTGTTACATCCTTCCCTCTGTCAAATAATTAATTCCTCGAAATTTATAGAATACTACGGTATAAAAATAATCGGGTGGTTCTTCATCATAAGTTACTTGGGTTCCCACGTTCACTCTTCCATCTTATGGTTTCTTCAAAGAACATTTACTATACAAGTCTTCTGGTTTCTCAACACTGGTTCTCTGGTATGAAGAATCTTGATAGATTCTTCATAATAAGATAGGTTGGGTTCCGGTTCTATTTCTTCATAGGTGAGTACATGTATTGGGTCAGGTATTTATTTTCTTAACAATGATACGTGGAACCCATCATGATCATTGGAGAGACGTAGAGGCATTACCAAGCTATAAACTACTACTCCAATTTGTTCTAGAATTTCAAAATTTATGATGTACCTAGGACATAATTTTCCCTTCTTACCGAATCGTATTACACCCTTCCATAGAGATACCTCCACGAAAACATAATCCCCTACTTGAAATTCCATATCATTTATTTGGTTATCAGCATAGATCTATTGAATACTTTGAGCTACTTTGATGTGGTATTGGATAACCTTCACCTTTTCCATTGTTTCCTTAACAAGTTATGGGCCTAAGAGTTTTATTTCACGAACATCATCCCAAAACGTTTTTGAGGAACTTCTCTTTCCATATAACACTTCATATGGTGCCATCTGAATACTTGAATGGAATCTATTGTTTCACGAAATTTATACTATAGGTAAATATTGATCCCACATACCTTGAAAGTTAAGGAATAATGATCTCAACGTCTCTTCTGAGGTTTGAATAGTCCACTCTCCTTTTCCATCATTTTGAGGGTGGTAGTCAGTGCTAAAATGATGTTCAGTATCCATGGAATTCAGAATAATTTTCCAGAATCATGATGTAAAATGGGGATCAAGATCAGAAAGAATCGATATGGGTACTCCATGATGTCTTATAACTTCATTAATATATAGTCCTTCTATACATTCAAGTGGTAAACCTTCTCTTATAGCATGAAAATGTGATGACTTTGTAAGACGATCAATAAATACCCATATTGCATCATTCCTTCTATGATTCTTTGGTAGACCCATGAAAATGTCCATCGTGATATCATCCCATTTCAACTCAGGAATAGGAATATGTTTCATAACTCCTCCGGGATGTTGTCTTCTATCCATAACATGTTGAAAACCCATATATCTTGACACATAATCAGAAATATCCATCTTCATTTTTTTCCACCAAAAATTTTCCTTAAATTATTTATACATCTTTATGATACAATTGTTTATAGGGAAATTATAGCTATGATCATCATCCCAAACATCCATTTTTAGATCAGGTATATCATGAAAATAATTTATCTTCCCAAATTTTAAATTTCCATCTTCACATGTTAGGTCAAATCAATCTCTCATCATTCACAACATTAATTTTCTTTTGATACTTCTCATCATCAGTCTGAGAACATTTTATCCTTTCTAATAAAGGTTGTTTGGAAACCATTTGAATAATTATTGATGTTTCAACATCCATGATTATTTCCATGTCCATCTTACCTAGATCCATGAACATAGGATCTCTTTCAACTGTCGTATTGTTAAAAACTCCATGATAATTTATACTGAAAGCATCTTCTACAGTTTTTTCCTTCCCCGAGAAGTAGTGTATAGTAGAATCATAATCTTTGAGTTGTTTGAGCCATCTTTTCTGCCTCATGTTGAGTTCTTTTTGGTGATAAAATATATTTCAAATTCTTGTGATCAGTATATATCTCACATTTTTACCATAGAGACAATGTCTCCATAACTTCAATGTATAGATTATAGCTGATAACTCAAGATCATGAGTAGAATAGTTTTGTTCATTAATTTGTAGTTATCATGATGCATAGGCAATAACTCTATCATTCTTCATAAGGACACAACCAAGTCCTTTCTATGATGTATCACTATAAATAATGAACCCATCAATCCCCAATGGTAGGGTCAAGATAATAACATTGACTAATATTCTCTTCTGTTCTTCAAAACATTCTTCACACTCTTCCTTCCAAACAAATTTAACCCTTTTACGTGTTATCTTTGTTAATAGGTTTTCCAATCGGGCAAAATTCAGGACGAAACACCGATAATAACACTCTAAACCAATAAAACCGCGTACCTCAGTTATACTCATCAGTGCAGGACATTATTGTAAGGATCAATAGATATTCCATCCTTAGAGACAATATGTCCAATAATATAAATATCTTGAAGCAAGAATTAGAACATTCTAAACATCCCATGTAATTCATTTCTTTATAGGGTGTTCAGAATAGTGTGCTAGAGATTTTCATGATCTTTGTATCTTTTTCAGTATACCAATATATCTTCAATAAATACTAGTATAATGTCATGATGATATTCCTTGAAAACATTATTCACTATTTCCATGAAAACAGAGGGTGCATTAGTAAGTCCAAAAGGCATTAATGTAACCTTGTAATGCTAGTAACTGGTTCGAAATGTTGTTTTCAGAATGTCTTCCTTCTTTACACACAACTGATGATATCCAGATCGAAGTTCAATCTTTTAAAAATATTTACCTCCATGAAGAATGTCGAATAAATCATCAATGTGTGGTAGGGGATACATTTTGTTTATTGGTATATCATTTATATCTCTCTATTCAATGCACAACATCATAGATCAATCTTTCTTCGTAACAAAAAGAACACAGGATCCCCAAGGGGAAACAGTAGGCTGAATAAATACCTTATTAATCAATTCCTTTAGTTTTTTCTTTAGTATCACTAATTCCATAGTGGTCATTTTATAAGGGGTATTAGATATGGGCCTTGTACAAGGAATTAAATCAATGGAAAACTCAATTTATTATTATGGAGGATGTCCAGGTAAATACTCTGGAAACATATCAACATATTCTTGCATAATAGGTAAATCCTGTATCTGGACATTCATTTCCTCACCCATAGTTATTTCATTCTCTTCCTCCCTAATAGTTCAATTTAGTAGATCTACTATGGGTGGATCTAGATAAGAATCTGGTGGTGACGTTTCTTCTCTAAAGATAAGGTACTCCCTATTATCATCGAAAATTGTAACCCCCTTCCACTTACAATAAATTTTCCCATCACGATACGAATGATAATCCATAAAAAGTAATATTTCAAATTCAATCATGGGAATGACAATGAGATCAGTGGATAAAGATCATTTTATGCCCTAATGGGGACAGATTTACAAAACGTTGTTGCAATGATACTCACTTAGGAGTTTTTATTGACAACTCTCTCATTAAATCTAATTAAAAATATATAATTTTCCTAGAAAACTAGGAAGATATAATACAATGAAATGATCCAAAATCAAATAAATCATTGGAAAATCTTAAGGAAACCATTACATTACATGCCACCATGTCTTTTAGAGTTTAAACCTCATCAATATTGATCGCATAAACATGTCATTTCTCCCTTGGCCTTTTATGAGGTAAGTTTCCCTGGTTCATAAGACATTCATTATCATAATGCCTCATTTCTCGATAACTGTAACATTCAACATTGACAACCTCTTTCATTGTAGAGACCCAAATCTTGACATACATAGACATTACTTTACTTTTTTGGAATACTTAATACATAACAAAAACAAACACACAAGGACCATAATAGTTTAGTGTCTTTGGAAACTCGGAACATAATATTCTAATCGTGGTGAATGATCTTCAACATTTCCCATATAGAACTTCCCCTTTTATTTTTTTTACCTAAAACCTTTATCTATATACTAGGTAAAATAAAACATATAGTGGGTGAGATCAAATTCTCATTAAGGGTAAGTATGGAGAAAATAGAACAAACCATATACATTTGAACATAAAAACATGAAAATAATGTTTAAACATAAAAATTGTGAGAAATGACATAAAAAATAGTTGTACATAAGGCATAAATACATCAATCATGATAAAATAGCATGGGAATAAAACATGTAATTTTGGTAACCATTAAGCACATGATATGATTTCCATAGTAGCTGAGGCATTGCTGCCAAGACCATCTTAGTGGACAAAGCCCCTTTCGGAATCGAGTTCACCCCTCGTTTCAGTCTCGTATTACTGAACCAGATTAACTTACCATTCTAGCCATGTCTATATAATGAGATATAAATATTTACCCAATTAATTTAAAGTAGATATAGGTTCCACCCATCTCATAATGAAATCATTCTTACTTGTGCCACAAAATAAATTTAAAACATTCATCACAACCCAATGAATAAAATGGGTTTCATAAACATCATCCCATCATCACGTAATCCATTTAAACAAATGGATATTTCATCATAAGAAAAGTGAAACCATGTAAATCATAGAGACATTATTCTTAAAACATACATATATGAAATAATGTCATCTTAGGTGGAAAATGGTTCTGAAATGAATTCGTGAGGAAAATATCCTTTATTCTTAAAAATCATTTTCTTTCCAGAAAATGCCATGAAATTTTAAAAGAAAATAATTTTGTGGAAAATATTTATGAAATATTTTAGAGTAAGATTCATGAAAATAAGGCATTATGAATCCATAAAAATCCATTCATGCCATAAATGTTATAAAAACATTCTTCTCGTACTTTTTTCAGAAAAGTCAAAAAGTTCCCTATATTGTAAACAAAAGTAATATTCCATTCATAACATGTAGAAAATTTCAAAAATGGGTAAAAAAGTCCTTGAAAATACATGAAAACATTTTTATAAAACATGGTCATGGATGATAAAAATAACCCTAGTAAATACTTACGAATAACAATCTCGGATAAGCACGAGATTGGAATAGGTATCCCTTACCTTAGGTATGATATGATTTGTACATATCTGAAACTCTGGTATAATTATTTAAATAATGTCATTGACTTATTACAGAATCATATTCATCGTTATGATATCATATATTTTTCAATTATGACTTTATATTACCCGTTCTTTTGTAAATTCCATGTTAAAGCAGCGTTTTGGTTAAAATCGTTTCATTTATCATACGTGTTTCAACTTGTTGTTCTTCATATTATTAATTATATCCAGATTTAATTAATTATAGAATGTAAAAAATGATTTATATATAATATATATTCATCATATACATATATATATATATATGATACATCGATAAATGGAATGAAATACACTATTCATGGAGACGGTAGGCCATACATACGCATGAACGCTGTTTTCATTTCCTTATTGAATTGAATGGAATTAAGTAGATGATATACATATATATATACCTAAATCTATTATCATTATTATGACATATATTTAATTATTATTCATTATATATACTTTATAATCATTCATGAATGGTTAACATGGAGAATGAATCTCATCGCGTCGTGGAGACGGTAGTCTGTACGTACGCACTAGCGATGATATCATTCCCATGATTGTGAATTGTATTGAAGTGTATGTATAATATTTCAGAATCAATATCACTTTACAATAATCATATATAGATATTTAGTTTCACCATTATACCCATCCATGTAAGGTGGTGGTCGAAAACAGATTACAGCACGACATGGAGATGGTATTTCGTACGTACGCACACACTGCGATTTCATTTTCCATAAGAAGGATACAAGGTGAAATAGGGTTGTTTATCATTTATAATAATATATCAGTATATTAGTGATACTGATGATATAAATTTATAGAAAAAAACTAAATAATAAGAAGTAGAAGAAGAATGAAACTTGAGAGAATCAGAAGAATAGATTACCTCTTCTTCGACGCACCTCCTTTAAGTATCATATTAAAGAAGTAGATTTTGTCTTTTGAAAAGACCATAACCTCCAGAATGTTTCTACGGAAATGGAGAAGATAAATGGGCAGGGCTTGGCCGAGATTCAAGGCTCAAAACAGTGTGAAGAGAAGTGGTAAGGGGTGCCCTTTTTATAAGGGTGGATAGGGGCACCTTAGGAAAACATAAAAAATTATTTTATAATAAAGTCATAATCGGTTTTTAATAGCTCCAAATTGATTTATTTTGAAACTAAGGTGGGTATGGGTAGAAACTATCTCAACCAATATATGATAGAAATTTTTAGGTTACTATTTTATCCTTATCATTTACATTTAACTCTAAGTTAAATAATTTTACTTTTACTGTGTCTTTTTGTTTTCTTACACTATATGGTAAATAAACTTACTATAACAAGAAAAACAACCCCTAGTGGTTTATTATTAATATATATCCTTATCTAAGTCATTTGGCCGAACCTTATATTTTTAGGAATTAAATAACAATTAATAATATAATATTTGTTCTAAAAACTATTTTAGGTCAATTTCGACACTGTTTGGTACTCGATTTTTTTTGAAAATATAAACAGCATGATTAGTTCTAAAAAAGTTAATTAAAGAAATACTAACATGTCATATTAACATAAAAAATTATTGTAATTCATAAAAAGTCTAAAATTTCATTTATTTGGGTATTTATAACAACAATTATGTTGATATTTCATTAATAAGGTAATAAATGCATCATCATTGTGTCATAAATAAATTAAATTATTTAATATTTAAAAATTATATATAAAATACAATTATGTAGGAAATAGTTTTAGATTTATAATTAATATTTATAGTTGAATTTGTCTTATGTATAACACTATATTAAAAATGTTTTAGTTATTAATCTTTGATTGTAACTATTTTAAATCTTCTTTAAATAAAATAATAATAATTTTCCTAATCTAATCTAAGTGGACCTAAAGGGTAATATTTTATCCATATGGTGGTTTTTGGTCGAAATAAACTTATCCAATAGAATTATCACATATGTTATGGTAATAATAATAGCATTTTTTTCTTTAATTACCCTATTTACTTTCAGTCGTGGTAAATAAAAGTAAAATGTTACTATTCACTAAAAATTATTTTTATCTTATTGAACCACATTTTACTCCTTGATATTAATCGTTCCTCTCAGATTTTACAAATTTCACTCACAGAAGCGGTAAAAATATATTTTATATAAATTTTCAAACTCTTCTAGGAGGTGGGTAAAAGACGGTGAAAAGTTCAATAAAAATTTTATATGTCTGAAATTATTATAAAATGACTCAAATGAATTACATTGAACTTATATAGGTGTTATGTATCAATTTTGACATAAAATAAATTTAAATAAAATAAATAAATATTTATATAAAAAGTCGGTTTTTAAATTGTAATCCAGTGTTTTCAATATTCATCAAAAATTGAAAGTTTTGAGAAAAAAACCAAAAATTCACCCTATGCTAATTTTTATATTCCTAATCCAAAAATGAAGTCCATTTTGAAAAAAATAATAAAATTAAAAAAATTTGGTATTACTATTCATAACGGCTACTTCATCGTAATATTATAATAATATATCGTTTGGTGAAACATGGAATTGCATACTACACACGCTATCAAGGGAGGTGTTGATTGCATGTAATGCAAGCCAAGTCAGGGGTGCGCGTAGTGAAATCTCCGTTTGGTGTTGCGTATAACATAATCAAAACATATTTCATTTTTACATTAAACAAAATCTATTCTTAATGTTGCGTAAAATAATGTCCACAAAACGAACATGAAATTTTGTGAAACAAGATCCAAGAATAGTGATGCGTATACTGCAAGCTAATACACTGTTTCGTATAGTGCATGCTAATTTTGGTGTAGCGTACAACACTAGACATCAATGAAATTAAAAATAATAATTATCATAAAATCTCGGTTCGTTACATTCTACCCCCCTTAAAATGAACTTATACCTAGAAATTCGACTGGGCTATAAATGGTTTACTACTTGAAAGTTTCATTCATAGAAACCCACATCATAAAAAGGAATAATAAAACATAATTTTAAAAAGAGATTTATGAAACATATCAGTTACCCAAATTAACTCATGACTGGGTTTCCACATAGGAGAACAAAGGTGAAAATATGGATATGGAAGAGGAACCTAACCATCATGTTTTTATGGAGAGTGGTAAAGAACATGGCTATGAAAAAGCCAATAATCACAACGCCATTAATTTGTGATGATCTATGGTACCATTTGATTCATCAGATATAAGGGCACATGGACAGCATTTTTGGTTTTCAATATCATTTTCCTAAAGGTAACAAATTTTAAATAGAAGAAATACATACTTTATTTCTGTATAATCTCATCGTTGTTCGTGCCTTGAACAATTTCCACTTCAACATTTAAATAAATGAAGTTGAATTTTCATTAGTGAAGTTTTAGTAGATCATTTGATAGAATAATGGGTCATTCTATATGTTTCAAACAAAAGGATAGAGAACGTTATCAAATATACATAAGTCCATCTATGGTGAGGTTAATCATAAATGATTCCTAAAATGGACTTATACTTCATCTATCATACCGATTATTAAAATAAAACTTGTTTATACTAACCCGGGACTTCTTGTAGGTCAGTGGGAGGAAATAAAGTCCTGTCGCAATTCTGTTGTGGGTTTGATTCCCCCATCCTTGTCTAATGCAACGGGTCGTCGCCCATCAGACAGGTTGTCCCTTTTTCTAAAACTACATTATAATAACATTCCAACAATAAAATAGAAAAAAATTTCTAGACATAAACAATACTAAATTATGTCTAACTTCATTTATTCCAATCTTTAGGCTTATCCAAAATACTTCTGTCCAAGCTCATAGTATAAAGAAAGCAATTTCTTCAAATTTCATCTACCGATCATGTGAATACAATCATTTATCCCTCATATATCATACGATATATCTTGTTGGTCAAATTCCAAACATGTGAATACATTAATCATGTATTCTCTTGATCCATAGTGATAACATGAATGTTGTTACAAGGTAACTCATTCTGTATACCAAAATCCTAAATATTCTATATACTCAAACCATGATATCACTTTTTCCTTATATTAGTCATATCTCTTTAATACTATAAAAAATTTCATTATATCCTTATCCCTTCTTTATGTGTATAATAGGTGCTTTCTAAAAATATTTGAATAACCTTTCATGGTTTCTGGTACCATTAAACATATTCTTTCAAAACTCAAGTAAAGGCAATAGTGTAACAATCTTGAGATTTTTCTTTATTCCATAGTACCATACATTATTCTTGATAATCATACAATCATTACACTACCTTATTAAACCACTGACTGAGATTCATCATTTCTACCATCTCATATATCATTTGTAGTCTCTTGATCATCATCCACATAAATACTATCCATATGACCATGCTGATTCCCTTTATGATATTTTCCCTTAGGAAATTTTTTTGAATAATGCCCGTACATTCCACATATAAAACACTTAACCGTTGTTGATGTCTTAGAAATACCATTATCCTTGTCCATGGTGTTAACTGAACCTTTTCCTTTACAATTACTAGCTTTGTGTCCTTCTTTTCCACACCCAAAGAAACTTCCAGTTCCTTTGAATCATTCTCCCGGATGCCTCTTCCCATAGGATTTACACGAGGGAAATTGAACTTTCTTTCCTCTATGATCATCATTAAACTCTATCTTTCTCTTATTAGATGAGTCAGGAAGCTTACCAAAGTTGATATTATTGATCATATTATGATATTTCTGATTAGGCATAATAAAGATATGGGGACTTCAAGATCCAATTTCATTTGGTTGCTCATGAAGAATATCAATCCATTGTCCATAATATCCTCTATTATCGTGAATCTTCATGTTTCCAGCCATTTTCTAAAAGCCAAAAAGAATAGTGTGAGAGGCCAAAATCATAATCAATAAGGAGTAAATTCAATATTTAACATCTTAGGTTTAATTCTAATATAGTTACCATATTTCTAGGACTATAACCTATACTTATACTTAGCCTTAGGGACACCCCTAGACATACCTTAGAAATATCTCTAGGGATCTCCCTAAAGTTATCAGATCCTAGTTTCCAAAGTTTGACTAAACCTTTCCTCTGATAAAAACTGTAGAGAACCAAATCTTAATGCACAAAGACATTACTTTACTTTTGTGGAATACATAATACATAACAAAAATAAACACACAAGTACCATAATAGTTTAATGTCTTTGGAAACTCGGAACATAATCTTCTAATCGTGGAAAAAGATCATCGACATCTCCCTTAAAAATCTTCCCCTTTTGTTTTCTTACCTAAAACATTTATTTATATCTTGGTGAAAAGAAAACATATAAAGGTTGAGCTCAAATGCTTAGTAAGGGTAAACATGGGGAAAATAAAATAAACCAAATACATTTGAACATAAAAACATGAAAATAATGTTTAAACATCAAAATCATGAGCAATGAAATAAAACAAAGCAGTACACAAGGAAAAGATACATCAATCATGATAAAATAGCATGGGAATAAAACATGTAATTTTGGAAGATATTAAGCACATGATATGATTTCCATAGTAGCCAAGGCATTGTTTCCAAGACCATCTTAGTGGACAAAGTCTCTTTCTGAATCGAGTTCACTCCTCGTTCCAGTCCTGTATTAATGAACTAGATTAACTTATCATTCTAGAAATGTCTATCTAATGAGATATAAATCTTTACCCAATTAATTGTAGGTAGATATAGGTCCCAACCATCTAATAATGAAATTATTCTTACCTGTGCCACAAAATAAACATAAAACATTCATCATAACCCAAAAAATAAAATGGGTTTCATAAACATCATCCCATCATCACATAATCCATATAAAACAAATGGATATTTCTTCATAAGAAAAGTGAAACCACGTAAATCATAGAGAAATCATACTTAAAACTTACACATATTATATAATTTCATCTTATATGGAAAATGGTTTTGAAATGAATTTTTGAGGAAAATATACTTTCTTCTTCAAAATGATTTTATATTCACAAAAAGACATGAAATTTTAATAGAAAATGATTTTTTGGAAAATAGTAATCAAATATTTTAGAGTAAGCTTCATGAAAATAAGGCATTATGAAACCGTAAAAATTTGTTCATGCCGCATAAGATAAAAAAACATTTTTCTCGTACTTTTTCCAGAAAAGTCAAAAAGTTACCCTTGTGGTAAACAAACGTAATATTCTATTCATAACATGTATTAAATTTCAAAAATGGGTAAAAAGGACTATAGAAATACCGGAAAACATTTTTATAAAACATGGGCATGGATGATGAAAATAACCACAATAAATACTTACGAATAACAATATCGGATAAGAAGGAGATTGGAATAGTTATCCCTTACCTTAGGTCTGATTTGCTTCGTACATTTCAGAACCTCTTGTATAATGATTTAAATAAAGTCATTGAATTATTATAGAATCATATTCATTGTTATGATATCATATATGGTTCACTTATGACATTATATTACCCGTCCTTTTGTAAATTCCATGTTAAATCAGCATTTTGGTTAAAATCGTTTCACTTATCATACGTGTTTCGACTTGTTGTTCTTGATATTATTACTCATATCCTGATTTACTTAATTCCAGAATTTAAAACATGATTAATATATAATATATATTCATTATATATATATATATATGATAGATCGATAAATGGAATGAAATACACCATTCATGGAGACGGTAGGTCGTACGTACGCATGAACGCTGTTTTCGTTTCCTTATTGAATTGAATGGAATTAAATAGCTGAAATACACACATATATATATATATACATAAATACAGTATCATTATTATGTCATATATTTAATTATTATACATTATATATACGTTATAATCATTCATGAATGGTTAACATGGAGAATGAATCTCATCGCGTTGTGGAGACAGTAGTCCGTACGTACGCACGAGCGATGATATCATTCCATGATCGTGGAATTGTATTGAAGTGTATGTATAATATTTCAGAATCAATATAACTTTAAAATAATCATATATAGTTATTTATTTTCACCATTATACCCATCAAAGTATGGTGGGGGTTGAAAATAGATTACACCACGATGTGGAGGCGGTATTCCGTACGTACACACGCGCGATGATTTTGTTTTCCATAGGAAGGATAGAAGGTGAAATAGAGTTGTTTAATATTTATAATAATATATCAGTATAATAGTGATACATATGTTATAAATTTATAGTTAAACAGCTAAAGAAGAATAAGTATAAGAAGAAAAAAACATGAGAGAATTGGAAGAAATGATTACCTCTTCTTCGACACACATCCTTTTAGATTCCACTTAGGGAAGTAGAGTTGGTCTTTTGAGAAGAATTGAATCTCCAGAATATTTCTAGGAAAGTTTAAAGAAGAAATGTTCAGGGGATGGTCAAGCTTCAAGGCTCAAAATGGTGGGAAGAAAAGAGGGAAGGGGTTCCCTTTTTATTAAGGAGGAGAGGGGCACCTTAGGAAAACTTAAACAATTATTTTATAATAAATTCATATTGGGTTTTTAATATCTAAAAATTGTTTATTTAGAAGCTATGTTTGGGATGGGTCTAAATCCTTTCAACCAATAAATTTTAGACACGTTTAGGTAACTATTGTATCCTTATCATTTAAATTTTTCTCTAAGTTAAATAATTTAACTTTTACCGTGTCTTTTTGTTTTCTTACACTATATGGTTAATAAACATACTATAACAAGCCAAAAGAACCTCAAGTGGTACATTACTAAAATAGTTATCCTTATATAAGTCATTTTTACGAACCTTATATTTTTATTAATAAAATAACAATTAATAATATAATATTTGTTCTAAAAATTATTTTATGTCAATTTTGACACTATTTGGTACATGATTTTTTTTTAAAATCATAACAGCAAGATTATTTCGAACAAAGTTAATTAAATCAATTTTAAAATGATATATTAAGCTATAAAATTAATGGAATTCATAAAAAGTCTAAAATTACATTTATTCGCATATTTATAACATCAATTATGTTAATATTTCATTAATAACGTAATTACTGCATCATCGTTTTTTCATAAATAAATTAAATTATTTAATGTCTAAAATTTATATATAGAATATCATTATGTAGAAATATTTTTAGATTTCTAATTAATATTTATAGTCGAATTTATATTATGTATAACCCTATATTAAAAATGATTTAGTTATTAAACATTGATTTTAACTATTTTAATTCTTCTTAAAATAAAATAATAATAAATCTCCTAATCTAATCCATGTGGACCCACGGGGTAATATTTATTCCCTAAGTTTTTTTTGTCAAAATAAACTTATCCAATAGAATTAGGACATATGTTAGGGTAATAATAATATCATTTTTACCGTTAATTACCCTATTTACTTTTAACCGTGGTAAATAAAAGTAAAATGTTACTATTCATAAAAATTATTTTTATCTTATTCAACCACATTTTACTCCATGATATTAACCTTGTCCCTTCTATTTTCGAAATTCCACTCACAGAAGTGGTAAAATTACATTTTATGTAAATTTTCAAACTCTTCTAGGAGCTGGGTAAAAGACGGTGAAAAGTTCATTAAAATTTCTATATGTCTAAAATTATTTTAAATGACTCCAATAAATTACATTGAACATATATAGGTATTATGTATCAATTTTTAACTAAAATAAATTTAAGTAAAATAAATAATTATTTATATAAAAAGTCGGTTTTTAAATAGTAACCTAGTGTTTTCACTCTTCATCCAAAATTGAAAGTTTTCATAAAAATTCCAAAAATTCAACCTAGGATAATTTAAATATTCCCAATCCAAAAATGAAGCCAATTTTGAAAAAATTTTATAAAATTTCAAAAATTGGGTATTACTATTCATAACTGTTAGTTCATAGTAATATTATAATAATATATCGTTTAGTGAAACTCTATATTGCGTACTACACAGGCTATCGAGGAAGGTCTCGATTGCGTGTAATGAAAGCCAATTCAGGGATGCATGTAGTAAAATCTCTGTTTGGTGTTGAGTATAAAATAATCAAAACATATTTCATTCATCCATTAAACAAAATCTATACTTAATGTTGCGTAAAATAATGTCCACAAAATGAACTTGAAATTGTGGGTAACAAGACCCAAGAATAATGTTGCGTATACTGTAAGCTAATATGGTGTTCTGAATAGTGCAATATAATATTGGTGTAGCATACAACACAAGACATAAATGAAATTAAAAAAAATATTTCTCATAAAAGATCGTGTTGTTACATTCATTCCCTTACAATCACGATCTTGGTGGCCTTTTTCACCACACTTGTAATAGTATCCCATTTCCATTAGGAAAGTACCAGGCTATTTCTTCACAAATTTACCCCAGGATGGAAATTCATAATTTCCCTTTTACCTCTTATTTTCATATCTTGGGTGTTTAGAAGATCTCTTGTTCTCTTGATTTTCTTTAATGTCATAAGACATAGAGTATTCTTTTTCTCTCTTGATATCACATGCTACAATTTCTTCAAATGATGCGATGGATAGTGAGACTAATTATTGATGGAGAAATGGTTTTAACCCCCCAAATAATCTATCAATATTACTCCTTGGGCTATGTATATAATCCACTTCATTACTTTCTAGAATTATGAATGTTATCCTCATACTTTGCAACATTATCATACTCCTTTTTTCTGAGGCTCAGAAATTGTCTTTCCATAACTGATCGATGGTCACCAGGAAATTATTTTTCTAAGAAAATCTATTTAATCTCTCTCCATTAAACATTTGAAAATTCTTCATCCTCCTTTGTATTTTGAATTAATGACCACCATTTTTCTGCATCTCCCGTGAGGCGATAAACTACCATGACAACATTTTCCCTGTCGCTACTCCCCAAATAATGAAATATTTTCTCTAAGGAACACATCACTTGATCAAATACAATTGTATTTTTAGTCCCATTTAATGTTGGTTGTTGTTGCCTCATGAATCGGTCTAACATTTATCCTCTACATTGTGGTTTAGGTTTCTCCATTTGGGTAAGGTTATTATTCATAACTTAAGTAAGTTGTCCCAGTATGGTGATAAGCTAATCAGCACCAGTTGCATCACCAGCTCCACTATAATAATTTTTATTAAATGGGAAATCCCTATATAGATTATGTGTGTGTTTCCTCTGGAAATGGGAATGACCTCATTGATTTAAGGTTCAAATATTCCAAGCAGTTTCTAAAGTGTTTGTTCATAGAACTGGAAACATGTAATGACTCCATATCCATATGAACCTACATTCTAAAGGTAGGTTCTCGTTATTTGTGAAACAATGATGCATAAGAAATTGCATTGGTCGAGAGGATGTGAGGTCAGTCTCATCACACTATTATGAGGGGAATTATTTTCTACTCTGGGACTCTCTTTATAGATTTAAGTTATATTCATGAATCCTTATTAAATTACCATGTATGCAAATGATCTTTCCTTTAAATCTTGCAATCAATGATTAATATATATGAGATTTACAGAATCTATTATATGTATTTGAGGTTATTCATCGATAAATAATCATCTTTATTTTTTAGATATTCTTAGTCAATTGTATCCTTCTACACATTATATAAAAATCTATTGGTAATTATGATAACCATAATTGTTTTAAAGTCACACAGCGGGGCACTTGAAGTTTATTGTCATTCAGAAGGACATAGATTATTTCAGAATTGGGATCATACAAACAGATGGGCTACATATGTATCCTTTGTTTTCTAAAAGGAATCGGAACCCATGTAGTTCGAGTAATGAAGTATGAGGTTTATGCATGATTGATGGCTAAACGAAATATTTCATAATTACTTTTACACTCTAAGCTCACGTGAGTCATGCTCGATGTGAGAAACAAGAGGTATTGGTAAAAACAAGACAATTGTGCCATGAAAGATGCAATTATATGAAATGATGTGGGGCTTATGTCTGTATGACTGCCAAGATAGATGATTATTAGGATTTACTTTAGGGAAGAAGCCCAAGAACAAGGTCCATAAAGGTATATGTGATTTATGGAGATTTGGGTACTTAACATAGGACTTAATCTTGAGGAGGATACCCAAATTAGGGAAGACTTATGATTGGATTTTACTCATGAGAAGGAAGTCCAAATCAAAAGTAAATTAAGACTGGTTAATAGAAATTATGACTAGGGCTTACTCTTTAAGAAGAGGCCCAGGTTAAAGGGAATTATGACTAGGGATTACTCCTAAAAAGGAAACCGAGATTAAGAGAATTTGGATTTTGGGAATTTGGGTCTTACACCTAAGGAGGATGCCCATATTAAAATAATTATGGTTAGGGCTTACTCCTGAAGAGGATTCCCAAAATTAAGGGAACTTGAAGACTGGGGCTTACTCCTGAAAAGGAGTCCCAGGTTAGGGGACTTGAAGACTGGGGCATACTATTGAAATGGAGGCCCAAGTTAGGGTACGTGAGGCTTAATCCTAAGGAGGATTCCCAAATTTGGGTTTTTGAGATTGGGACTTACTCCTGAGAAGGAGTCTGAGGTTATAGATCCTATCATATTTAAAGGATGAGGATGAATGAATTAAATCTCTAACCTTAGTGACATAAAGATATGTAAATCACTTGGTTTTGAGAAAATGTTCCACAAAATTCCTTTCAGATAAAGAATCCAATAAAAGAACCATTCCATAAATTGCATTGAAGAGGGTTCTGAAGGATATATTTTGAAGAGGAGAGGTGGATTTGAAAAAATCAAGTGAATAGGATGAAGGGGAACCCAAAAAAAGAGATGCGCGCAAGTCATGCATGGGCGCTCAAGTCCTGGTCGCCCAAGTATTCTTTTGCGACACATGGGTAGTTGCGCGATGGTCAACCCTTAGGGTAATACTTGGTAGAAACTTGGCTCAAGCGCTTAGTATTATCCCTAAAGTCTTCCAAAAGAGTGGCGAGTAGGTTTTATTGAAGCGATAAGGTGGCACGCAAGTGGGGAAATTTCCCATAAGGGCTGGCCACTTAGGTGCGCAAGTGTTGATGAGTTTCAACTCTTAGGCAGTGTTTCCCCTATTTAGATCTTCCATTCTAGGTATGAAATTACATTAGAAGTGTTCAGAAGACTTCTAGAAGAGAATAGGGAGCAGGGAGCTCGAATATGAGTTTTGGAATTTTTCCTTTGTCAAATGGGAGGCCCACAAGGGGTATTTAAAAGCCTGGGAAGACCCTAGGAGAAAATCAAAGAGGGCGCGCAAGACACATGTGTGACCACTATGCAGCACACAAGTATACTTGCACGACCATGATGAAACTTGTGAGACTTAAGTGGGAAGAAATCCTTCTTCAGGCCTTTGTCGATTTTTTATGTTTCTTTAAAGGATGATCACTTTGGACTAAGGTATTTCCCTTTTTCAGTCAATAGACTTTGTGATGGAATGGAGCATCAACAAAAGTCCCCCCTCAGAGTTGGATCTGAAAGAAATGAGGATGGGACTTTAAAGTAAAGAATAAAACCAAGGAACATGCAGCGTGCAAGTGTTGAGCATGTAGATGGCGTCACGCAGGCTTTGGTGCACTAGCTTCAGTGTGCAGGGTTGCTTCCTTGTCTATAAATATGGATTCATTCTTACGCAAAGCACCCGACTTTAAACATTTTTGAGATCTCATCACACATGTTGTATGAGTCACACAAGTTCCTTGTTTTCCACTATTTCATTGTGTTGCGCTTCTATATAGGTATTTTGACCTGCGCGGTGATACCTGCGCGCCAAAACTTGCGTGTTGCAATTATACTTACGTGCCAACTTTGGGACTTTCACTCCTTAATTCTTTAGCCATTTTTCACATTTTGTCAAAAATTTATGAAAAAATAAACTTACATAAAAGTTAATTATTTGACTTCTACTCAGATTAAATGCCTCCCAGAAAAATCGGCATGGCTGATGAACTGACTAGAAAGCTAATTTTACGATATGATGAGCATCATTGGCCATGATTATTATGATATATGTGACCTCACTCTTCCAGATTTTTCCAAGTACTTGAAGAAGTATCATCTTAATTTCCTAGAGAGCCTTTACTTGACTCTGTATGGCCATGATCATCTGCAAGGAGTCAATGTTCCAGATGCAAGGAACTACTTGCCCTAGATTCAACTGCACTGTTATTCCTCTATTTCGGTTATGTTGTGCATTAAGAGTAGCAACAATGGTGTGAACTTTCCAATTTTTCATTCATTCCATTTCCTTGTAGATATGAAAATGGAAAACCATGGGTTGATATCTTTTCCGCTACCGGTTGATGGAGAGAAGACTATAATGACATTAGAAACAATTTTTGAAAAGAGTACTCTCTCCAAATGGATCTTTACATCCGATGATCCATTCTCAAATCCATGTATCCATCTTCCAAGTCTCTTGGACCGAAACAGAGTCACTGTATGATCAGTAGAAAACATTCTCAAACTGCACTCAAGAACATTCTTTTACAATTGTTCGAATAAGAGCTGATATCACCGCATCTCTTATTGTATCCAATTGAATAAATGAATTTCGGGTGGTTGCTGATGAAGCTTGAGATGTCGTAAATCAAATGAAGAGTTATATTGAAAGCCATTTGTAATTCCTCAAAAAGAGAAAAGACTCCAATCTGTGGATGTCCATTTAACTTTTGTTTATCTATGAAAAACACTTTCATCTTCAATCATTTGTGCATGCCTTCTTTGGTTATTTCTTTAAATTTAACCTAATCTAATGGGCCTATTAAGCATAGTTTAATTATTACTAGGATTATGAAAATAACCCTACATAAATTGAAGCTTTTTTAATTTCTCAATATTACCTAAATCATACGAAATGTTTGTTTAGTGAGATGGGGCTTGAATTTTGTTCAGAGTTCCCTTGACTTTTGTGGGCACTTTAAAGTCATGCACGTTGGATATAAAAAGGCTATTGTTTATGGTCGAAATAGCTTTGACCGAATGGATTAACATTGACTCAATACCTTGATAATTTATCTAAAAACATATTACCATGTTCATGTATGAGGGAAAATATGTAAACGATGACTTAAGAAATTTTGAGTCAGAGGAATGATATGAAAAATGGATAAAATTCATTAGAAAAATTAGTTTCCAAGAATGAGGTTACTATTATTTAATAAACCCGTTAGGGGGTTGAATTATGTAGGGCCACCTAAGGGAATTGGTTGAATTGTCAAATAATAGGATCTTTTGGCTGACAGGTCTGTTATGTAGACTACTTATGCAAGGCAACCTAAGGGCACATGCTACATAGTTAGCAAAAATAACTCTGAGAAATTTACTTTTCTAATGATAAAAAGACAGTGGAAGTTTATGGGGATTCAAATTTTCCAAAGCATAGAGTCTGCTTTATGGAGAGAGGTACTTGAATATGGAGAAGATATTTCCAAACAATATTGTCTAAGAACTGGATGAATGCCACTCCTACGAATGCCTGACCCAAAATTAGGGAAGGGAAATATAAACCTGAGAGTTGAATACTTTCAGATCATGAAAAAGAACATGGGACATATATGTTAAGGATGACTATTTTCTACCGATCCTTACATATTGTTGATAAGACCAATAAGGAAAAAATAGGTTTTCATCCCAATAATGATGTTACCATTATTTAACAAACCTGTTAGGGGTTTGAATTATGCAGGGCCACCTAATTGCATTGGTTGCATAGTCAAATAATATCATCATTTGGTTGACAAGTATGTTATGTAGACTGTTTATGCAAGGCCGCCTAAGGGCATGTGCTACATAAACTAGATAAAGAACTCTCAAGTATCAAACAGTTTGTGACCATAAGTCAAGAAAAGGGTTATGGATATCTAGAAGTATTTAAGGTTAGGAGTATGAAACATGAAAATTGGAATTTTTTCAATGCATGTAGAGATACATAGACCAATTCTAACCATAATCATGTTGTGGCTGGGTACTGAATTGAAGTATTGGAATTCACTACATATCCAATAAGGATAAGAATCAAGCTATACATTGTTCTTGAAATACATTTTAACATCATGTGGGAAGAGATTATAGGAAATCTTAGTTTAGGGTTATAGAGCTTAGACCATAATAATGAATACACTGTGTGAGTTTTCACAGGGACTTTTCAGTCGGGGGACTAAAAATGGAATTTTGGGTAAGGCCCAAAGACTTGGGGTTGGATTCAAGGGATGCTCGAACGTTCCTACGTATCCCATAATGATGGGAATCAAGAGGAATGTAGTTCCTGAAATACCCTCTATATAGATTTGGTTCGTACATATGAAGGGTGAAAAGGGACTTTAGTGCAATGATGGTTTGAACTAAGATAAAAGTTTTTGGCATTTCAATGTATGCACGTAGTCTTTAGAAGATAACATGATCGGAGATCAATGTATATAATGATTCCCTCTCAGGTAAGAGTGAAAAAGAATGTTGTCGTTTATTTTCATACAGGACAAAAAGTGTGAATAGTTTAACATCATATAGCAAAGACGATGGTGAACCAATTCAAAAAGTATTGGTTTTGGGACTGCTTCACAGATCAACATAATATGAGATGGAGGTGAACCGATGTGAAAGAGATTGATTTTGGGCTTGAACCTCAGGAGGTTACCTACGTACCCAGCCTAGAAGGTAAGGATAAAAGTCCATGTAGTTCAATTAAAGAATGAATTGTCGACCAAGTTGTTTTTGAGGAAAAAGACCAAAAAAATTAAATGATGTCTGAACTTACACATGGTTAGTAGCCCAGAGAGGGTGTTATGGTTGAATTTTACTCTATGCTCACATGTGTGATACTCGGTGTGCGAAAAAAGAGGTTGTAGCAACCTTAATGATGCACAATTTATTGTCTTGTAGGACATATTTTACGGGAATTTGTCAGTTTTACATCATGTAGGATGAATGAGCAGTACAGTTTGACATCATGTATGGAAAATATTGGGACCCAGTTTAACATCATGTTGAACAATAAGGGTGCGGTACAGTTTAGCATCCTATAGCTAGGATGATGGGGACAATACAGTTTAACATCATGTTGGACGAAAGGGGGACTGTGCAGTTTAATTTCATGTAGTGAGGACAAAAGAGGACACAATTTAACATCTTGCTGGATGATGGTGAGAATAGTTTATGGTCATATTCACGGACCAGAGATTATGAAGTTTAACTTCTTGCTAGACGTAAGGGACTTCAATACAGTTTAGCATCATGTAGCCAGGACTTCATAGTTTAACATCATGTTGGACGATATGGATGCAAAGAGTTTAAGGTCATATGCATGGAAAAAAGATGGTGAAGTTTAATGTCTTGATGGATGATATGGATAAAAATAGTTTAAGGTCATATGCATGGACTGTGGATGGTGCAGTTTAACGTCTTGCTGGACAAAAGGGACTATGCAGTTTAAAGTCTTCCAGCAAGGACAACATAGTTTAACGTCTTGTTGGAAAATATGGATGAAAGTACTTTAAGGCCTTATGAATGGATCGTGGGATGTGTTTTGTATTTATACAAAATACTTATTCAGAAATATATCATTGGTTGGAGTAGTGATGAGATCTTCATCCATTTAGATTAAAGAATAAGCTCCATTGGAGTAGACCTTATGTATTGAATAAGGTCCTTCCCATTTTGGCACCAGATTGGGAGGTTTCATTCCTAGTATCATTGGATTTCTAATAACCAATACCAATTCTCCCTGAACTAATTAATGAATATGAATTTTTTTGTTGAAAGATCATGATATTCGATTCAGATAGACTTCCAAGTGGTGCAAGGTGCACAATCTTGTCTCGTCTAATCATTCCAATTCATCGAATCGCTTTTGAGGTTGTTCATCTGTAAATGACTAATCACTAATGGCTACTATGAGCGAGGGTAATTGAACCTCAATGGGAAAGACTGCTTCTGTTCTATAAACCAATGAATATGGAGTTGACCACGTTATAGTGCGGGTGGTGGTCCGATAAGCCCATAAAGCGTGAAACAGTTTATCAGGACAAGTTTTCATATCTTTATCCACAATCGTTTGCAGTATGTTTGAATGTGTTTTGTTGAAGGCTTCTATCTGGCCATTGTCCACTGCATGATATTAAGATGAATGATTGGATTTTATGTTTTATTCTTGATACAACTTCCTCACCTTAGATGAATATATGTTGGTGCCATTGTCCGTTAATATGGAATGAGGGACACCAAATCTGGTAATGATGTTAGACTTGATGAAGCTAACAATTCATTTAGAACTAACTTCATTTAGAGGTATGGCCTATGCCAATTTGTAAAAGAATTTAGTAGCACTAAGAATGTAATTAAACAGCTTAGTTGTAGCTGAAGGATAAGGTCTTACTACATCCATTCCCCATGTGGAAAATGACCAAGAGTATTTAGCTGTATGAAGAAACTCTGGGGGTTGATGAATGAAGTTGGCATGTACTTGCCAAGAATGACACTTCATTGTGAAATCAACATAATCATGTATCATTGAAGCCCCAAAGTATCCAAGCCTTCAAATTTGATCAGATAGTCTATGTCTAGACTGGTGGGCACCACAGACGCTTACATGCACATCATTCATGATAGCCATTGTCTCTTCACCGTCAATGTATCTGAAGAGAATTCCATCAAAACCTCTTTTGTAGAGAATTTTCTCTAGGTGATCTGGGCTATCATAAAGAGTAAAATTGACCACACATCGCTAGATTTGTTCTTTCCTAGCTCTATCA
The DNA here is from genome assembly GCA_963277665.1 of Viscum album. NCBI lineage: Eukaryota > Viridiplantae > Streptophyta > Magnoliopsida > Santalales > Viscaceae > Viscum > Viscum album. The sequence goes on along the minus strand of OY728140.1, from coordinate 28,003,441 downwards.
GGTGGAAGTGTTTCATTTTGAAGGTATTCCCTGATGGGTTTCATCCATCCTGTAGTATGAACATATAGTTCTGGATTGGGACTAATTTCAATGATTTCCTCTATTCTAGTATAAACATAAGGTGAAATTGTACGACAGTGGGAAATACCGATGGATGTCTCATCCCGATTTGGATCTACCAGAGATGATTCTATATTAGCCAGTGCATCAGCTTGAGAATTTTGTGATCTTGTGACATAAGAAAATGTCGGTTCCAAAGGAAATTCCACAATTAACTCTCTGACATAATCATACAAAGGGATTTGTTATTATTTTTTGATTTCATAATCCCTATTGAATTGTTTGATTACCAGGTCTGAATCACCATTCACCTTTAAGTAATTCACTTGTGCTTGAAGCGCCAACTCTAATCCTATGATGAGAGCTTGATATTCTACGTCATTATTTGTACCACCTCCCAACATTGAGAAGGAATAAGGTAGCACTCCCTTTTCTAGGGAAATGAGTACAATTCCTAACCCAACATTGTTGAAATTAGGATCTTCCATTTTCTTCCCTGTTGGACATCTGGAAGCACCATCAAAGTACATTTCCCATATTTGAATATTATCTTGAATAGAAAAGACTTCTTCATCCAGAAGTTCAATATCTAAAGATGTAACTTCTGTTGAAGGATGTTCTGCAAGGAAATCAGCCAGATCTTGGCCTTTTTATTGCCTTTTGAGACACATACTGGATATGAAATTGCTGCAAAATAACATCCCACCTTGCTAGACATCCTGTAAGCATTGGACGACTAAGGATGAATTTGAGCGGGTTATTGCGAGATACCAATTGGACCTTGTGATATTGCACATAGTGTCTCAACTTATGAACTGCAATGATTAACACTAGGAAGCCCTTATCAAATATTTGAATATCGGGATTCTTCTTCAAGCATAGTACGATTGAGATAGTAGAGGTTGTTTTCATTCCCAGCATCATTCTTCTGAGAAAGAAAGGCACCCAATGATCGCTCTAAAGCTGTCAAATATAGGATAAGTGGTCTTCCATAAACAGGTTGCATTAATACCGGTGGACTCAAGAGATATTTCTTGAGAATATCTAATGCTTCTTGACATTCTTCAGTCCACTGGTAAGTGACTCCCTTATTCATCAATTTGGTGATGGGTAAACTTTATCCTGCCAAATTGGCGATCAAATGCCAAATATAGGCTAAGTGTCCTTGAATTCCTCTCAATTCATTCAAATTATGAGGAGGTGACATACCAAGGATTGACTTTGTCTTCTTAGGATCGACTTCGATACCATGATGGCATACAACAAAGCCAAGAAATTTTCCTGAGGTTACCCCAAAATCACATTTCAAGGGGTTTATCTTCAAATTATGTTGTTGATGTTTGTGGAATATGAATTCCAAATCAGCCAAGTTATTTGAATGGTGTTTGTATTTAACCACCAAATCATCCACTTAATATTCAACAAATTTCCCTAAAGGGGTTTGAATATACGGTACATGGAACATGGATATGTTGCGCCAGCATTCTTTATGACAAAGGGCATTACACGATAGTAAAACACACCCAGAGGGGATCTTAAAGCTGTAGATTCTTAATATTCTAGAGCCATTCAGATTTTATTTTATCCAGAATATCCATCCATGAAGGAAAGTGCTTCATAGCCAGATGTTGCATCAAACCAGAGTTCTATAATCAGAACAGGAAAATCATCCTTAGGACAATGTCGATTAAGATCTCTGAAATCAATGGAACCTCTAATTTGTCCGTTCTTCTTTTTCACAGGGACAATATTAGCCTACCACATGTGATATTGAACTTCTATTACAAAGTTATCTTAGATAAGCTTATCCAATTCAGCTTCAATTTTGGAAGCATAAGTTGGGTGTGTTCTTCTTGCGGCTCTCTTAAATCCTCGATGTTCTTCTGTAAAACCCAAACAATGAGTAGCAACATCAGGATTAAGCCCTGTAATCTCCGTATAGTTTCGGCCAAATATATCTCGATTTTTCATTAAAAATGAAATATACATCTTTGGATCTTCAAGAGTCATGGACGCACTAATTAATGTGGGGCGTGGATCTTCTTTTGTACCCATATTTATTTCTCTGAGTTCATCTATGGTGGTAGAGATACCCTCTTCAAATGATGGAGGAGCATCCCTGATATCTTCTTCTTCTTCTTCAACATGTTTTATTTCTTCTGTTTCTACTTTCATAGTATATGATGAAGTAGAATTTCCATTAAAGGAAGCGATGTTAAAATTTTAACATCTTGAAGAAGAAACTTCCATTTTTGACCCAATTGATGAGGAAGGGTCTTCCTTGGGTAATGAAGAGGAGATGATGGATTGAGAATCAATATCATCGTCCAACTATTACATTTCTATAACTTCTTCTGGCCTGGTTGGAGAATTATAGATTTTATGGATTTTAGTAGATGAAATGAATACATCCCCATTTGAGCTTTCATCATTGCTTGGTGAATCACAAATTTGTCCCATGCTATCTGTCTTAATTACCGTAATAGACATTATGGAGTTTTCCATATGAGTATTTTGATTTAGGTCTATCAGGTCAATTTGACTAAAAGGCACCACATATTCCGTACTCACATGTGTAAATGGATTTACTGGAATAATTTCCAAACCAAATGGAGCATTAACCTTGGTAACCTCCCATGCTATGGATTTCTTCTTACCCTTCATGTTATAGAATTATGCCTCAATGAATTGAGTTTAACATGTTTTTGAAGTGGGATTTATCACTATACAATGTCCCAATTTGACCATCGAAACAATATTTGAGGCATTGATGGTTTGACTAAGGGATAGCCGCATGTTAATGTAGGAAAGGTCTTCCATGTAAAACATTAAAGGTTGTATCAGGATCAACAACCATGAAATATGAATTGGATACAAGGTCTCCAAACTGAGTTTTGAGTGTAATCTCACCCAGAGGTTCTTGTTCATTTTTATCATATCCTTGCAACATCAGAGTAGAAGGAGATAAATCAAATTCCCTGAGGCCCAATCGACGATATGTATGAATGGGGATGAGGTTGACACCTGAACCATTATCAATGAAAGCTCTTCGGACGTCTACACCATTGACCTTGCCAGATAAGTATAAAGGTATAATATGTCCATGTACAACATCATATTCGTCTTCATCTATGAATGATATCACAGCATGGAATTTTGTAGGATTATTCTCTACATGGTAGACTTCAGCTGCAGAAATTTCAGTTTTGAACTCCTAAGGACTAGACAAAGCCTCAATGAGTTCCTCCAAAAGATCCATGGATAGATTCAAGGCATCCAGAATCGATAACATTGCCGGTACATGGGCCAAATATTTCAAAACATCATATTTTTTATCCAAAGGTCTACGTTTTCCGATAGGAACATGTGGTTTCACAGGTACCTTAGAGTTTGATGCTTTAGAAATAGATACTTCTTGAATCGGGGTAAGAGTTGGAAATACTCACAGCATTGAAATATTAGATTGAATAGGTGTATCTACTTTCTGAGAAGAAGAATGTGGAACCTCTATCTGATCCTCCAGAATAACTCTACCAGGACTAAATCTGTTATTAGTGGAAGAATGTTTTTGTTCTCTTTGAGCCCATTGAAGGGCTCTCCCACGAGTTTTTGCTGCATTCACAGTTCTAGTAGGGGTAGAATTGGAATACTGGTTTCTGGGATATCCACATCTTCCTCTATATCCCAGTCCTCTGGAACTCCCTCTAAATCCTCTGTTTGCTATATGGAATTCAGGCTCATTAAGATCAAAGATACGACCGGCATATGGATCTGTTAAATGAATCATATTAACAGATACAATGATCAACTCTTCATCTAATAAAGATTCTGCATGATCAGCCTGTTTAGGTTATGACGTTTGGTGGGGCAGTGGCCGTTGCTTTGAACAAGATGGTATAAAATCTGCTAGAGTTGAAGACAATTTGGGCTTTGACACGATCTCATCTTCTTCTGATTTCTCTTCTTTATTTGAATTATTCCATTTCATTGAGGATTTTCCCCCTAATGAAGAGGGTTTTGCTACGACTTTCAAGGAAGAAGACACAATTGGTTTCCTCAATTGTGTTCGCAAAAATGTAATTAGTTCGGTTGATCATTTTTCAGACCATACAATCATTATATTTCTACGCATTTAAGTTTTTGACTTCTTGCCACTCACCTTCTTCCTCTAGATTTTTAGTAGTAACACATTCTACCTGAGCTGAAGAACCTTTCAGTTTGACATGTCCTGAGTACACCATCTATTGTATGAGGGATTTGAAGACAAAACAATCTTGAATGGGATGCCCTAACATCTGATTTAATGGTAAATAATTTGGACAGTCTTCATCTTCTTCCTTGATTGGCCTTTTGGGCCTTGGAAATTGAACCAAATTATTCTCCAGAGCTGAAATGAAGTAACTAGGAATTTTTTCATTTCAGAAAGAGTAAATATTGCTCTTTAAATCCTCAAATTATATTTGTCTTTGATCTCTTTTATTATCTTGACGAAATGGACTCTATTGTTGACGCTCAAGAGGTGGAACCCTTCGAGAAGATGAAGGCCATGTAGTAGAAGCAGGTACATGTGCTTGTTTAAGCATAACTATAGTAGTCTCTACCTTACCCATTCTCCTTCCAGGAGCTGATGGAATTACCTGATATTTATCCTTAGTCTTTATAAGAGTGTCTTCAATCTATTGAGCGATTGAAGTAAGGTCTCGAAACCCTCATGTGTATTTCACAGGGATCAACGGTGTTCAGAAATCATCATGAAAATTTACCACACAAATAGGAAAAAATTCTTCTTGAAGGAGTGCTAAAATCTGGTAATCTATTAATCTTTTCTAGTGAGAAATCATATCTGAAACCCTTTCATTATCCAATTTATTACAATTTGTAAGATCAAAAACTATTGTCTTTGGAATAGTTGAGCTGAATTGAAGAAGGAATTGTTGACGAAGATCCTCCCACCCTGTAATTGACTGAGAATTACAGGCTTGTATATCAGACAAAAGCAGACCCTTCTAATGATTGTACAAAACACCTATGATTAACTGCTTCTTGTTGATGATTAGTTCCCATCATAGGATCAAAATGAGAAATAAATGTGTTAAGTGTTGCTCTGGGTCTCTCGAACCATTAAAGATTAGGAATGTGGTACTTCCAAAATTTGATGGGGGAGGAATTGTGTCTACCCATTCAGGGTAAGCTCTCTTCTCTGGTTGAACCAGTGCACGCTTTCCTTCCATATCTTCCAACCGAGCTGTTAATGACTCAATGGCGGTCATTAACTTTTTTGAATCATCCGTTTGAGCTTGGAAGTGTGCAGGTGGAATAACTGTAGATTGGATAAGTGTGGTGACTAGGACTTCCACTGATGGTAGTATTGTTGGTTTTTATTGCGTATAACCCATAGTATTATACCTCTAAGGGTGTACCTATAAAGGAGGATACTCTTGATCCATCTAAGTATCCATAACAAATTCCCTTGTCTGACTGACTCCAGCATGCTTACGAGGAAGACTTGTTGAAGTAGTTCTGCATTCAACACCCTAAATTCCTTCATCTCTTCCTCTTGTTGTGCGAATCTTTTCTCTAGTGAGAGTGGTTAGCCATCTCCAGAGGAAGGTTATATAACCTAATTCTTCCATTTTCCTTTTTTGGATGCCTTTAAAAGTGGGGTATGTTGGTTATTTTAAGGAATACCCAGTTTCTGGGTGAGCCTTTGATTTCTTGTACGCACACCTTCTTCATTTGTGTCTGTGTGTACAACTTCTTGAGCAGGAACATCCTCATCTAATCCCTCTGAGTGAGCCTCATCTTGGGGATCACCAACAACGCAATTGATGACATTAATTGATTCATAATTCATTTCATCTCTTTTATCTGCATTACTGCGATATTGTCTTCTTCCATGTCCTTGTTGAGACACTTCCTTTTGCTGATTTGATCCCTCAGGAACTTCTAGATGAACCATAATTTGGAGGGAATCTCATGATAATTTGGATCTTTATTCCTCTTGGGGATTCTTCCCTAATCGTGAAAGGACTTAATTTCTATGAGGAAGAGATTGGGGATTTGAGAAAGTCCCTAGTCCAGTGGAATGGGGTTGTTCTTTCTATTCCTGATAAACCCCTCGAATCCTATTTTTTGATTCTGAGGGTTTGATTAAAAGAGTCCATAGTCTGGCAAGCTGGGGTGGTTCTTGAGTTGCTATATCTGAGACATTCTAAAAATCTCTCCTGATCTTACGGCCGTTAGTCTAGAAATTTTCAGGATGCATTAAACTACAACCACTCTTATCACCCGGCTCAAAAGACTGTTGGATGATTTTTGACACTTCTGTCACTTGATGATGTGCACGTTCTAAATGAGAAGCCTGTTCGATGTGCTCGTTTTCCTGATGAAAAATTAATTCAACAACTTTTTCTCTGTATTCCTGATTTTGGGAAGAACTAGTTAAGGCATGTTCTTGAGCAATCCTTTGATTACAAACAAAGCCAATTGGTTGTGGTCGTCCATGGGCAATAACATTGGATGAAACCATTTTCAGTGGGCTTTGTTGACTGGAGAGTACAGTGAAATTTAGTGCTCCATGGACACCCCATCCCCTAATATTAATACCAGATGGGGAATTAGAAATTAACTGGAACAATCTTCTTATTGATCCAACGCATGAACGTTGAAGGGCACTCTGCTGCTTTTCAGCCTTCAGATATCATGAAACTGAGATAGATGCCAAATCAATTTGGTGTTGTAACCCTTCTATTATCTTTACATGATTTTCATATTCATCATAAGATAATATTTTATTTTTCAATTGAAAATGAGTTTTTCATATGTTGAGATGAATATCTTGAATAAAATCTTCTATCAACATCTCTGGAATGTCATACTGAGAGTCATCCAAAGGCCAAAACATAATTGTCACTTCACCTTTCGCCAATTGTTTTCTCATATTCAGTACTTCATCCTTTTCATTTGATGAAGATTTATCTACTTGTTTAGACCAAAGCTGGTGCTTCTTTTTTGATTCATCAGATTCAACAAGATCGGTAGAGAATTCACTTATCACATTAGAAGATGCATGACTCAGGGGTGGTTTAGAGAATGACTTACACCCTAGGCTATCTTCTGATTGAAAAAAGTATTTCAACTACTATTGGTAAAGCATCAGACATGACTAGATTCACATTTGAAAGTGCTTTAAGATAATAGTGATTTCTTTTCACTATATATTCTATTGGAAAACTTTCCATGCAATGAGAATTACTACCATGGAGAGGAAATTCGCAGCTAAATTCATCATCATGGGGAGGACCACCATGGCGGGTTACAACAAAAGATGAAATTTTTTCCTCCTTGATCTTTTGGTGACACAGAGGGTTATCGAGACTCTCATATGAAGATGATACTTCAAGATCAACCAAAAATTCATGAAGAAAACCTTCATGAGGAAGTTTCTGATGCAAACCTTCAGAATTAATGTTACCACTATTGGGAACTAAGAGAGTAGAATATTGAGTTGCAACAAATAATTGTCTGAGTGCATCAAGAACTCCAGCATCGAGCAAGGCCTTATTACATATTGGCCCCTGATTTCATGACTTTGCTAGATGAGTCTTTTCCTTAGACGCCTTCTTACTCACTTTGGGAACCATTTTTTGGAATAAAGTGGTTATTATGTGCAGTTGTATGTGCCTGATCTAGAGAAAGGATTAGGATAGGCTGATTATCTCCACTCAAATCAGGTGTATGTGCCTAACTTGGTTGTCCGTAGGATATAAGGGTGTATGCCCCACAACCCTCTTGGACTGGAACAGAGTTGTGTGTCTTTTCCAGAGGGAACTATTGATGTGTCACTCCACTGGTAGGGATATATTTTCATTTCTTTCCCTGTGATGTTGTTGAAGCTTTTATAATAATCTGGCAGGCATCCAGAATATGATCAAGGATTTTCTTATGCTCTTTCACCATTGATAAAATATGCTTTCTGACTTCAGCTACCGGAATGGGGATATATGTCCTTTTCGTTCTTGGAGTTATTGGGTGTTCTTGCTCCTATCCTCCTTTTCCTGTCAGTGAATTCTGACAGTACTCAAGTGTGGGGGTAGAGAATTGAGTCTGCCTCCTGTTTATCATCGGAGCTTTCCGAATGACTTTTTCGTGTGCTACCAAGCGAGACTGTTGGTTGGCTTGATCAATACTGGCAGTTGTATGTGTCTTCTGATTGCACTCTACCTAACATGGTTGATGATATTTCGTCAATATAGGTAGATGAGACTGCTGGAAGGATTGATGAGAGTAATTTGTTGTATGTGCCTGTTTATCAGTTGTCAAAACGTTGGGTTAGGGGGCTTCATCGTATGTAGTCAGACAAGCCTGCTGACTAGATGAAGACTTATAAATAGGTGTATGTTCCTGTCTATAGTACTCCGCTGGAATTTCCTGGCAGGATTGGCATGTTTCTTCCAGGCGAGTCTGTTGGAAAATGGAATTAAAATGGACCGGTGTGTGTGCCCGCTCGTTGCTTGCCACCATGTTAGGTTGGTGGACTTCTCTGGAGATGGAAGAGATAAGAACCTGCTCACTGTTGACCAGTCATCGCCTCAGGTGGTTCGTCTTTCCAGCTCGAGTTCGAGGAACCTGAGCCGAATTCTTGTAGATGACACCCTCATCATGTTGAGGGCACACTTCCGCATGAGTCTGGTAACGATTGTTGGTGGGAGCCATCAGGAAGGACTCATGTTTCCTTGAATTAAGGCCTTGAGTGACCTTTACATTCACCTACTCAGAATATGGGAGGGAATGGTGATTGTGTTCCGTGGATAACGACCCGAAACGGTTGGAGATGGTGTTTGGTACCGCCTGCTTCTTGATCGCTGTTCATCGTTGTCCAGACGACCAGGGTGATTATTGACTTGGAGGGCTTATTTAGCGGCCTCCATAGTCAGAATAGTACTATTTTGATGGTATTCATTAACTATCGCATTTGATATCCATCTTTGAAGATGCTGATTAAGTGATTTCGTCCTCAGAGAGAACGATGATCCAGTAGGTGTAGCATCAAAGGTATTCACAACAGAGGTATTCAAAAGCGTGAACATAAGAGAAGTCTTTTCTATAACGCAGAAGATCATAGAAAAGAGAGCCTTTTTGATATAATAGACATAATCAAGATAAGTTCAGCCGCTACATCTTTTGGATGAATACATATTATATTGATTATTTTGTTGGCCCTCTCATTGAGTTTAAATAAGGGCCTAAAAAATAAGTAAAACATAATTTTAACTTTGTTAAGGATTCACATCGGGTTCACCATTTTTTGTTTCCTCTAGAAATGGGAATGACCTCATTGATTTAAGGTTCAAACATTCCAAGAGGTTTCTAATGGGTTTGTTTGTAGAACCGGAAACATCCAATGATTCCATATCCATTTGGACCTACTTTCCAAAGGTAGGTTCTCATTAGTTGTGAACCAATGAGGCTTAAGAATATTCATTGGTCGAGAGGACGGGAGGTTCGACTCATCACACCTTTTTTAGGGGAATTATTTAATACTCCAGGACTCTCTTCATAGATTTAATTTATGTTCGTGAATCCTTATTAAATTAGCATGTTTAAAAATGATATTTCCTTTAAATCTGACAATCAATGATTTATATGTATGAGATTTAGAAAATCTTTTATATTTATTCGAGGTTCTTCATTGTTAGAGAATCATGTGAATTTTTTAGAGATTCATATTCAATGGTATCCTTCAACACATTATATAGAAATATCTTGGTCATTATGTTAACCATACTGGTTTTGAAGTCACTCAATAGGGAACTTGAAGTTTATTTTCATTCAGAAGGACATAGATTATTTCCGAATTGGGATCGTACCCGCAGAAGGGCTACCTACGTATCATTTGTTTTAGAAAAGGAATCAGAACCCAAGTAGTTCAAGTAAAGAAGTATAAGGCTTAAGCATGATTGATGGCTAAATGAAATATTTCACAATTACTTTTACAGTTTATGCTCACATGAGTCATGCTTGGTGTGAGAAACAAGAGGTATTGGTAAAAACCAAACAATTGTGCCATGAAAGATGCATTTATAAGAAATGATGTGGGTCTTATGTATGTATGACTACCCAGATGTATAAATATTAGGATTTAATTTAGGGAAGAAACCCAGGAACAAGGTCCATAATGGTATATGTGCTTTATGAAGATTTGGATACTTATCCTAGGACGTAATCCTGAGAAGGATGCCCAAATTAGAGAGAATATATTATTGGGTTTTACTCCTGATAATTAAGAACAAATCAAAAGTAAATTAAGATTGATTAAGAGAAATTATGATAGGGGCTTACTCGTAAAGAAGAGGCCCATGTTAAAGGGAATTATGACTGGGGCTTACTCCTGAAAAGGAATCCCAGGTTAAGGGAATTTGGATTTTGGGAATTTGGGGCTTACTATTAAGGAGGATTCCCATATTAAAAGAATTAAATATGGGGCTTACTCCTGAGGAGGATGACCAAAATTAAGGGAACATGAAGACTGGGTCATAATCCTTAAAAGGAGTCCTAGGTTAGGGGACTTGGATACTGTGGCTTACTCCTTAAAAGGAGGCCGAGGTTAGGGGACATGACGACAGGGGATTACTCCTGAAAAGGAGGCCTAGGTTAGGGGACATGAGGCTTACTCTTAAAGTGGATGCCCAAATTTTTTATTTTGAGATTGGGACTTACTCCTAAGAAGGAGGCCCAGGTTAAATATCCTATCATCTTTAATGGATGAGGTTGAATGAATGAAATATCTAACCTTAGTGACATAAATATATGTAAATCACTTGGTTTTGAAAAAATGTTCCACGGAATTCCTTTTAGATAAGGAAGACAATAAAAGAACCATGCCATAAATGGCTTTGAAGAGGGTTCTGAGGGCTAAATTTTGAAGAGGAGAGGTGGATTTGATGAAAGCAAGTGAATAGGTAGGAGGGGCACCCAAAAAGATAGAGGTGTGCAAGTCTTGCATGGGCGCGCAAGTATACTTTCCCAACACATGGGTACTTGAGCGACGGTCAACCCTTAGGGTAATACTTGGGCAAGACTTGGCTCAATCCATTAGTATTATTCCTGAAGGCTTCCAAAAGAGTGGTGCGCAGGTTTTATTGAATGGATAAGGCGGCACGCAAGTGTGGCCATTTCCCTTAAGGGCTAGCCACATAGGCACGCATGTGCTGAGGACTTTCAACACTTAGGCCTTGTTTCCCCTATTTAGAGCTTCTATTCTAGGTACAAAATTACATTAGAAGTGTTTGAAAGACTTCCAGAAGATACTAGGGCATCGAGAGTTCGAATATTAGTTTTGGAATTTTTCCGTTGTAAAATGGGTGGCCCAGAAGTGGTATTTATAGGCCAGAGAAGACCCTGGGTGAAAATCAAAGAGCGCGCACAAGTCACCTACACAACCACTATGCAGTTCACAAGTATACATGCATGACCCTGATGAAACATGTGCGAACTAAGTGGGAAGAAATCCTTCTTCATGCCTTTGTCAATTTTTAATGTTTCTTAAAAGGATGAATAACTTTAGACTAAGGTATTTCCCTTTTTCAGTCGTCAGACTTTTTGAGGGAAAGGAGCATCAACAGTGTGTTGATACGGTTTCTATTCCATCCACTTGGAACCATTTCTAAACAATGGCATACACTAGATTAATTTATGATTCACAATAAATAATTCCAAAATTGTAAAACACTTAACATAAATTGAAATGTTTCTGGATAGAATCCATAATAATAATAAAACATTCATTGGGGAGGTATATACTCATAAATCTTTCATAATGGTTTGAAAATAAAATTCGAATTATCCTAATCATATCCCCTTCAGTTTAATAACCAAGAGTATTGCAAGGCCAATTATCATGTACCAGGATACCCCAGGTCAGGCCCAACACTCCTTTTTATAGTATTCACTCTTAGGTACATCAGTGCCAGACCCGCCTCTACCTATTCATATCCAGATAGAGATTTATATCTTTGAAAACTCAAAATATATTTACATTATCAAAATTATATGAAAATCTTATATACTAATCCTCAATGTCTATCTTAGGGTAATGTTATCATATTAGAGTTTTTCTAAATCTAGCTACCAAGGTTTGTACTAAATATCCCATGATACCAACTGTAATGCCTCGACCCAATTTACCCAGAGTCGATACATTATTACATAACATTGGCATGATACAAGGAATCATGTCCCGATAGACCGATCAGTTTAGTAGCCTTGGAAGTACTAGATACAAGAATAAGTATTACATTACATTATAAAATTAAAAACAAAAAAACATTGTCTCCTTTGAACACATTCATATCCCTCATACTATCCCTGCAGGTCAGTCCTAATATAATTCTACACATCCTAGGAAAAAGAAAGCCAAGAAAGGGGTGAGCTTAGGTGCTCATTAATGATAACAATATAGCACAAACATTCTTAAAAAAGAATAAACATTTAAGGTAATGTATAACATTAAAAAACAATCTTTTTAAACATAAACATAATAATATTATGGAAAAGATAAATCAAATAATTCCATTTACTTATTCACATGGATATTCTATAAGTCGAATAATTACATGTAATATCAACAACCAATTTCATAATGATGTAATGCATAATGTCAGACACCATAACCACATAGTCAAGGTCTCGTGCCAAGACTACAAATAAGATTTTCTCAAGGCCTTGTTCCAAGACACTAGTTTTTCTCATTAGACCTATCGATTAATTGATGATCTAAAGTAGGCTCCACCCGTCAGTTAATAAGTCCAATGCATTCTACATAAGGAAATAATGGAACAAAACATAAATATTTGTATAAAAATAGCATACAAAATGTTAATAATTTAACCATAAACCAAGAATGGTATAAAAATAACACATCTGCAGTCAAACATATCGCCAAACCATTAATACAATATGGAATATTTTATCATAATAAATCAACTTCAAACATTTGTTAAACCCATCAAATGATGTTGACATAGATGAAATTAAAACTATTTGAGAGAAATATATTATTCTATTTTGAAATCATTTAAAAGTCACATAATTATAAAAGAAAACATGTATTTCTAAAATATTCGTATAATCTTGTAACTCCAACTTTGATGATATTATAATGACGGAAAATAGTCATACTCCCCATATAACTAAAATAACATTATTTCCTTAATGTTGTTGAAAAGGTCATAAAGGAAATTGTTGTGAAAATGAAGAAAAGATTCCTTTATAAAAATTCTAAAAAAAGTAAACCAATGGTATAAATGACTTTAACATATAGTATATGAAATAGTAAAAATATTTCAAAATAAATTATGAAGAAACATGGATGTGGATGAAAAAGAGTTCCCAGTAGATACACACATAGAATCAACCTCAAATAACGAACAGATTGTAGAATTAATCCTTACCATGTACTTTTCCTTGATCAAGGGTACATTAACCTCCTATATTATAGTTATATAATTGTTAATAAATTATACATGAACTACATACATAAATATTATATCATATATGACCCTCTAATATTGCTTTGTTAATAATATTTCAGTAGTATCATCATTTCGGGTTTTAACTGCTTTTTTTTCTTTATATTCTTGGTTTCGTAAGCCATGTTTTTTGTTGATATGATGTATTTGATTCATATCCAGAACGATATTAATTTCTTAAACATTATCTTTAATCATACAATAAAAATTATCCATGAATGGTTATAATGGGCAATGAATTTCATCGCGTTTTTAGAGATGGTAATCTTTCCATATGCACGAGCCACAATATTATTCTATTGATGGTGAAACCATGTGTAATTGGATGGTATATCATATATACAGAATCCATAACATGTTATGTTTATTAGTTTCATAATTTCTACTCATTATTATACCCATCCAAATAATTATGATTTTGAATACCAATCTACACCACGACGTGGAGACGGTAAGCCATGTGTATGCATGTATGGATACTTTTCATTCATAGGATGGATAGAATAGTGAATACGGTTGTACCAAATTTATAATGACATAACAGTATGTATAAGGTAGTGGAGTTTTTTTGGGTAAGAAAACAACAATGAAAGAGGAAGTGGAAGAAGAAAAGAACTTTGAAATAGGTGGAGAAATTATTACCTCTTCTTGAGGTGTTTCTTTTTGAGTTTATCAAAAAGTCTCCTTAGGTTCGCTTTCTGATCAAATTATATCCTCTAGGTCAATGTGATGGTAGTTGGGAAGATACTTGAGCTGGTTTTGGCCGATTCAAAGCTTTTTTGAGGTGTGATTTTGAGAAAAGTTTATGTTCCCTTTTATAAGATAGGTGAGGGTCACTTTAGGAAATGTTGAAATATTATTTTATTATACAATCGTATTCTGGTTATAATGGCTCCAAAATTATTTATTTCGAGGTTAATGTGGGGACTGGTCGACAAAAGTTCAACCAGTAGGTTTTTTATAGGTTTAGGTCACCATATTAACCTTATCTTTTAGATATAACTCTTAGTTAAATAGTCTAACTTTTACCATGTTTTCTTGTATTATTATAATAAATGGTCAATAAACATATTATAAAAATTATAGAGAACCCCATGTGGTTCATTATTGGTATATATAACCTTATATAAGTCATTTTCCCAATCCTTAGATTTTAGGAGTATCATATTAATTAATAATATTGTATTTATTTTAAAAAGTAATTTATGTCAATTTTTACATTATTTGGTATTTTGTTTTTGACAAAGTCATAACAAATTTATCACATAGAGAAAAATAATTGATCAACTATAATATGTCATATTAACCTAGAAAATTATTGTAATTCATTATAAGTCTCAATTTAAATTTATTTTGAAATTTATAATATCAATTATTTTATTCATTCAATAATAATGTAATTATTACATCATCATTTTGTCATAAAAAAATTTAATAATTTAATTTCAAAAAATTAAAAATAAAAAAAAATTTTAGGAAACATATTTATATTTCAAATAAATTTTTATAGTCTAATTTATCTTTTATATAACCCTATATTAAAAATGTTGTAGTTATTAAACTTTGAAAATAAGCCTTTAAACTCTTCTTTAAATAAAATAATGATAAATATCATAATCTAATCCAAGAGGACCAAAAGGATCATATATTATTCCTAAGTTAGATTTTGGTTTAAATACACATAACCAATAGAATTAGGACATTTTTTAGTGTAGTTACAATATCATTTTTACCTTTAATTACCCTAGTTATTTGTAACTGAGATAAAAGTGAAAGGTTACTATTCACAAAAAAAATTATTTTAATCTTATTGAACAACATTTTACTTACTGATTTCAATTATGCCACTCAGATTTTTGAAATTAAATTCACAAAAGCAGTAAAAATATATTTAATTCAGATTTGCAGATGCACCTAGAAGGTGGGTAAAAGACGGTAAGAAGTTCAATAATATTATATATATATATATATAATATAATTAAAAAATGACCCCAATGAATTAAGTTGAACATATATAGGTATTATGTTTCTATTTTTACCGAATATAAATTTAAATAAAATAAATAATTATTTAAATAAAATGTTGGTTTTAAAAAATAACTTATTTTTTCACAATTCATCAAAAAGTGAAAGTATTCATAAAAATACCAAAAATTCACCCTAAGATGATTTTGGTATTTGGAATCCAAAAATGAAGTCCATTTTGAAAAATAAAATTTATAAAATTTCAATAGGTGGGTATTACTATTCCTAATGGCTAGTGTGATTGGTTGTGGTGTGTTATAACTCGAATTTGTGTATAGCGCAAGTTATTGTATTATTCAAAGAGAAATGTGCCATAGAAACTTGGGGAGTTACATAGAAAATATACAAATTTAATGTAGGATCCTAGATTTAGTTACTAGGATCAAGGTATTCATATATTTGGAATGTGAAATTATTAAATATTTCATATTTTCAATGAATAAATGATTATCAGACATTGGGGTTTTGAATATGCATAGTAATGTTTTAGAGGAGTCGTATGGATGACTACTTATGGAATGAATTTAGATGATCTATTAATATTACGTTTTTAGAAAAAAAATATGATCTATCATATGGGATTACTTGTATTAACCATTTTGGTATTAATAAATATTTATATGTCAACGAAGTGACTTATATATTTTAAGATTTGTTACCAGTGCTTCATGAATTAAAACATACTAATCTCAAATATCTATTTCCCATCATAATAGATAATGTTGAAATTGATTAAGGTATAGTGATTCAAAGCGATAATGATGATGGAATATAATGAAATAAAAAATGTTAATTTTAATGAGTGATTTACCTAGATATTAAAATAATCCTATGAATTTAGGAAGTTTATATTGAAATAAAAATGTTATTTATTCTATTTTTATTGATTAACTCAATGGTCTTTTAATCCATTACATATTTAGGGTATTGTTATGCATAACTTTCACATGGAAATATTCATTATCACTCTCATTGAATCCTTAGGTGTGAGTTTTCCCTTTCCTGTCTATATTTTCACTTCCCACTAACGTAGTACTCATTGGAAACCTTGTTTTGTGATAATCATTGTATTTCCATTTCCATCTTTTTATTAGGATATTTTTTTGACCTCTTTATTTATGATGTTGTTTATCCATAAAATATTTTGGAAATTTCAAACCCCCCGATTCCCAAAAAAATTAAAATTTCAAGGTGATTTTTTTCTAGATAATTTTATAGCGTGGGATTTTAAAAGATCACTTTGTTTGATAGTGTGTACAACACACAACACTAATCCAAAAAAAGTAAAAAATATTATTAATTAAATTTGTCCATTATATCCTATATGTTAAATTTAGGGATGACTAATATAAAATAAATTATGAAACATAAATAATGGTCTTAATAAATTTTAAATCATTTATTAATTATTAGTAAATAATTACTCAATTTTTAGTACATTTATTTTTTCATGAAAAACAAACGTTCATAAAAACTGATTTCTATTACATTTTGTGAGAAATTCTGATAATATGTTTTTAAAATGTATATATATTTTATAATATATTAATGATATCATTCTTATCAATATTTAAAGAGTATAATATGTTGAAATTTTCATATTTTGATGGAAATATTAATTTTCCAGCTAATAGTGGGAAATATCGATTTCTATTGAAAATTTTATTTTTGATTCTAGGATTTAAAAAGAACCACTATATATTAAAATGATTTATATATAAATTATGTAATATTATAATATTAAAAATACAATTATGTTCCTTGGAATACATTTTATGATTGAATTTTATTTCATAATTTTTTATACACAGAAATTATTTTTCAAATAAAAAATATTTTTATGTGCACAAAGAGTTTTTATATTAGTAAATTAAATTGATCAATATCAGTGAATTATTTTATTGTAAAATATTTATTAAATAATAATTTTTCTGTTTTAAAAAATATATATATATATATTATACTCTCTAGTAATTAATTGAGAATAATGTCCAATTTTATGCTTAACAACTATATTTTTCTTAAAGGAGATTTTCATTCCATTTTGCACACATAATTTCAAATTAATGTACTCAAAATATAGATATTTAATTTCAAACAAATTACTTACATATTTCGAATAATGATGAAAAAATTTCATAAATAGTTCCCTTTTATTTTTGTTCAATATGAATATAAATTTTGGTAAAAATTATCACCTCAGTAAAGGGTAAATTAGGTTAATCTAGAATAAAACTATATTATAAGGAGATTTATTTTCAAACTAATTCTTATTATATATATGTTGTTAAAAACTTATCCAATTATTATATTAATGAAATAGATTAAGGTACACTTTTCTTTAATAATGAAATACATATTATTTAAATAAATGAATGTTACATGATGTCACTTTCTTTGTTTTAAATATCTCTTATGATTCTGTATTGGGAGGAAATAAATATATGATAAAATATAAAAAGATATTTAAAGTTTAATAAAATTATTTTTATGAAATGTATTTATTTATAATTATTTTAAGTCATTTAATTAACACATATTCCATTGTAATTATAATATAGTATTTATTTAATTAAAAAGAGATTTTTGAAAAATTAATTGTGATATAATTCTAAGGAGTTAATTTTTACCATTATTACTCTTGATATATATGACATATTAGATATTGTTGAAAGTATTATATTTCAATTCCTCTTTTTCTTGACGTATTTGAAGTTTAATTAAAAGAATAATGTCTAAATTCACATTAATGATAATTTATCAATGTAATATTTTATTTATTATATAAAAATAATAAAAATAATATCATTGGCTAGGTAAAGGGAACATGGTTGAACACATAATAAATGGCCCATTTAAGAGTCATATTTCCATTTATATTAGGATTATTAACACATTGTGATTAAAATAATGTTTATAGTGGTTATCTTAAAACATAACAAACCAAGGGGTTTATCAAAATAGATAATGATTAAAATAATATTAATGTTGGGTTGAAATATTTATGTTTTACACTTTCTATACAATGTTTTGGAAACCACAAATAATTTCATAAGAAAAAATTTCTATTAACATTGTATTTTCGATGTCATTTAGAATGTTTTTGTAGAAAAACATTTATTATACCGGTGGGAAAATGTTTTTAAGAAAACATATATACATTTTTTATATAAGAGTATAATCCATTTGAATGAAAAAAATTATCCATATAAATGGAAAATTTATAGTCCACCAGATTGACTAAAATCAAGTCTATTATATCCAAAAAAGTCTTATACTACAGATTTATGAAAATTTAGTCTATCAATTTGATTGTGTTTAGGTTATCGGTATATCTAAGATTATTTTATCTTTTTCATTGAGTTTATTCTATAGATTTTATTAATTTTGGTTCAACACGTCCACAAATTTCTTGATCTATTGGAAAAATCATATTTTATTCCATTTTAATAATATATTTTATAATTCGAGTGGATTAATTATATCTATCAGAAGGAATACATTACAACACAATAGTGGTTCTCTCAAAACGAAATTGGATGAAGATAGACATGTTGATCTATGAAGAAAGCGATTATCCGAGGTTATTTCAACCAATAGTTAGAATTATTGAATATTATAATTGGATGTTTTCATACAAAGAGAGGTTCATTTGAGGATCTGAAAAAATATTCTTTTCTAACTCAAATTTTTAAAAATCATAGTATTTTATATCATCTTGTTACCCAGATTTTTATAATTTTTTAGGTGCTTTTGTTCTAAGGATTATGTGTGAGGATTGAAATTTTCATTGCATGTTTCTATGTTTCTATTCATTTTATCTTATCTGGATTTATATGGTGGTATTCTTCAGATAGGAAGAGTAATAATTCCAATCAGGCTGATTAAGTTATTCAAATGATATTAAGAGAAAGTTGATTCATACCATTATGATTGAGGGATTTCATTCTATTGTAAAACATACCCTACAACTTGTATGAAAACTAGGGATATATAAAGTTAGGTATTATTTCTACCTTAACTCATGAGGATATATAGTAAAAAAATATTTACTAATTATTTTTAATAAGTACTTATTACTTTTTTTTCTCCTACAATTTTTACACATCTATTTTAAGATGTCAATATTTTCCACAATGAATATATGTTAAAATATTATTTTTCCAAACAATAAAAAAGTCAATTATATAAGAAAATTTATTATTCAATGATAGAAATATCTTATTTTCTAGAAAAATTCTATGCGTGATTAGCAAAATCTAACATCATATGATATCTATGTGTGATGGTCCAACTAAATGGGGTGTGGTTTGTTTACCAGTGTACATATTAAAACTCGATTTCACCCCTAATCTATCACTTATATACTATATTATTATATAATAATAAATATTATATAATAATAATAATTATATGGTTTAAGTGTATATTAAAAACATAATATGTATAAATTTTCTAGGATGGTTGGTTTAGATTTTGGCCCCACCGTTGGTGGTTGCGTGGTAAGGGTTTGGGGGGTTATGGGGAAGGTCGTGGGGTCAAGTCCCCTGGCATTCAATTTAATGTAATTTTCATCATTGCATCGTGTGCCGCTTTTGCGGTCGTACCCAGTTTAGTTAAATTGACAAAAACACAATGAATGTTTATGTAGTGGAATACGTAGAGTGGTTAGTTTATGAGAAAGAACAATGTTTATTTAAAAAAATATAAAATTATAATTATCATAAACAATTATCAAACAATGATGAATATAATAACAATATTAAAGTGGTGTATGTATTAGATACTAAAAATAGAAACATCATGTGAATGAAAACGAATATGTTGGGTATTCTAAAAGACATTTCTTTGTTGTATAATAAGATTAAAATAAATCTATAGTTAACCTATCCAATAAAAGGATATAATTAATATTTTCTAATTTTAATAAGGATTTGAAGAAGAATCCATATTCTAATCCATATATTTTGTGTATTTAAACTCATTCCAAACATATTTATCATAGGTGAAGTGTTTTAGAACAATATTTTTCTTTGAACGATCTTGGAGACACAACTGTACATAATGATGATTATTTCATGTCATTCAATTTTTATTAGAAAGTAGATAGAAGAAGAGAAAATAAGATTATAAGATCTTTGAAATCAGTAAAAGGTATTTACTATTCATTGATGACCAAATTAAAATGAAATGATGTCATATTTAGAAATTTATGATCCTTTTAGAAATTTTTCTTTTTATATTTCTGAAATTATTATTCATTTTAATCAATTCATTAATGTTTAAAAATTACATGATCTTGAGATATTGGATATGAATAAAAAGAATATATTTCTCAAAGATGTATTAGTAAAATTGAATGGTGATAATAATAATATTTATTCTCTTGATGAGTAAGTTTATAGATTGAACTATGTGGTATAATTATTTCATGTTCTTGAACAAAGGGATTCCATGACAGAGTCATTAACATAAGTGATGAGGAAAAAAATAATATTTAATAAAGGTGAAGGTTATTATATTAAAGTTATAGAATAAGAAATTTTTTCTTTCACTTAAGAAATCTTAATGTTTCAAAAAAAAGTATAATGAATATATGTTTGAATGATTTTTTCATCACAAATTATATGTTAATGTTTTTCAAAAATATCGGGTTGTTTATTCAAAACTCACGGATGAATAATTATTTAAAAGAAATTATTTTGTATTTTTTATATCTATAAAAATTCATGTAAATTTTACCAACATAATTATATTTTAAAAACTTTATGGAGGATAAAATAATGAAGATATTTTATATTTTCAATAATTTATATTTTGAGATGTCCACATCATAGAATTATTTGAAACAAACATTTGGACAATCATTATGGAAAAAAATAAGAGTTAAAAAATAAGGAGAAGTATAAAACGCGAATTCTTCCTAAATAAATAATGGTTAATTATGTTTTTCTTAATTTAATTATTTTATTTATCATTGTCCTTTTTTATTTTCAAAAGGGGGAGATTTTTATGTCGAATGATTTATATTCTACTATTTCAATACAATGATTTTAAATGAAAAAACACCCTTTATTTGAAAATTTGTTTTAATGAATATATATATTCCATGTGTTTTAGAATTGTTTTAGAAACTCATTTATTTTATTGGATATAGAAATATTTCTAATATAATAAGTATAATATTTTTGCACTAAAGTCTAATTTGTAGGACTTACTCAAGTCTAGTCAATCGGACTACCTAAAGTCTATTCTAATGGAATAAAATATTATAATCCATAGAAATGAGAAAATTATAGACCATCATATTGAAAATATTCTAGTCCATTGGAGTGAAAACACATCTATTTCATCAAATTAGCAAAAGTTTAGTCTATCAGTGTAATTGTATTAAGTTTATATGTGTGACTGATTTTAGTTTAACTGTGTGATTGATTTTAGGCTATCAGTATAACTGACATTATCTCATTAGAGAACCAAATTTTTATCCAATGGACAAAAAATAATTTATTCCATTATAATAAAAAAAAATTCATAGTGAGAAATTTATTCTTTTTAGATGAATTTATTTACATAATTATAATGGTGTAATCAAAATGATATCAGATGATTATATTCACGATGAGCTGTCAAGGTGGAGAATATCTAAGGTTGTCTCAAACAACTTCAAAAATCATATCATATGAACATTTTATTTTTTCATATATGTATTAGTTCATTCAAGGAGATGTAAAAAAATATTATTTTGTTACTTAATCCATAAGAGTGCTATCTCTATTGTGACATCCTGTTACTCACACTTTTTAAATTAATAGAGGATTTTGGGTTTTAGAATATACGAGATAATTATAAAGTACATCGAATGATATTTTTCATTTGTATCTATTGTATCTGATCCTGGTTTATATTGAGGTCTTATAGGGATAAGAAGTCTATTTATTCTGATTAGGTTGAACAAGTACTTCAGGGGATAAATATAAAAAGTGGTTTTTAACCTTTATGATCAATGTATTTCATGTTGTATAAGGGAAGGATCTAAGGTTATGTTGAAAAGTTAAGATACCTATGTTTAGAGGTTTTGAAATACATAAATATTTTCTGTAAAGAGTAGAAAATATTTTATAACATGTTTTAGCAGGGTGGACAGGATGGGCAGCCTTCTGGGTATGGGACGGGCTTCTTTTCCCATGAAATATCTTAGTACCCATGTTTCCCAAGGTAGACTGCGAACCAAGTACTTTGGAAAAGTGGTCAGGATAATCACATATCGTATTCTGAAGTGGAAAAATATGTTCCTATCTTTTGGGTGGCGGATAACGGTGGTGAATTGCGTTCTATCAGCTATTTCAGTGCATGATTTGGCCCCTATATGTGTGCCTAAGGGGGTTATCAGATCCATTGATAGAGTGTTGGCGCGTTTCATTTGGGATACAGCAGCTGAAGTTAATAGGAAATGGGTGTCATGGAGTAGAATGGTGCAGCCCATTAGGGAAATAGGAACTAACGTCAGGAGTCTGGAAGGAACTTTTCAATCCATGCGGGCGAAGCGTGCATGGGAAATCATTGAGGATCGTACCATATTAGGGATGCTTATATTACAGAGATACAAGACTAGTGGTTCAAGTTACTCGGCTAATGGGTCACTCTTATGGACTTTGATGAGTAATATCATGTCGACACATCTTCTGTTCTACCAATGGAACATTGGGTAGGGCCTTATCTCCTGTCATACAAACTGGTCGGGTTGTGCACTGGGATACCCAGGGTGCCCGGCCCCTACCATCTCATTCAGGGAGGCGATCTTATATCTCTATTTCTTCAGATCATTTTTGGAAGCAATCCAACCAGAGGTTTACGACTCGATTAGCATGAACTCCGAGCTGGACAGGTGCATTTACACTCCTTCATCCTCGGGGTCATTCCGTTCGAAGGAATTCCGGAGATTGAACTCTTCTCAGGGGAAGAAAGATGGATGGAGTGAGATGGTCTGGGGTAACAAAGTACCCATTAAACTTTGTTTCCTCTCATGGAGGCTTTGTAACAATTCCCTTCCTTCAGACGATAACATTAAATGTTTGGGTATCAGCATGGCTTCCTGCTACCATTGCTACTTGTTCAGAAATGAAGAGAGCCCAAGTCACATCTTCTTCTTAGGTGATTGGGCTCATCAGGTGTGGAGTTCCTTCAGTAGTATCATGGAGTTTGGCCATCCAGGTGTTAACATTAAGCTTTTCATGGAGCATTGGGTCTAGTGGGCCATCGGCTTAGGTACAGAATCAGTGGTGAGGTGTGTCATTTTCATTGCGGGATGTTGTGTTCTATGGAAAACAAGGAAGTGTGCCGATTTGAGGGGATTTCATCTTCAGGTAGGTCGGTTGTGGCCAGAACCAGGTGCCTATTTTATGATTTGGTCAGTCTGTAAGGAACCAGGAAGGAGGCTATTTCCTTTTACATGCTCTATGGTTTGAGGAGTAAAGGTGTATAGAATACTAATAGTCTACTGGGGAGTTGGATCCTATTGATACCTCCTAGGGATGGGGTCAAACTCAACACAAACGGCTCATTTGGGATGGTAGTGATGCGCGGAGGAGGGGTCGTTCAGGACTATCAGGGGAGTGTGGTGCTGTATTTCTCAGTTCATTATGGGAGTGGCACTCCTATTCGTGCGGAGGCGAATGTGGTTCTCACTGGCCTCACCATTTTCAAGGAGAGGGATAGTATCATTAATGAGGTGAAAACTGACTCCAATATTATTCATGACACTTTAAAGGGTAAAGAAACAATTCCATGTTCCATCACTGTCTCCATGAGGTCTTGCAAGATGTTTCTCAACAACAATTTGAGGGTCACACATTTGTAGAGGGAGGGGAATAAAGTGGCGGACTATGTAGCCACTCTTGCAACTACAGGATCCTCAGTCTATTTCCTTTCTAATTTTTTTCAATTTAAACCAGAGGTGGTGAACCTCATACGGGGCAATGCCCTTGGGCTACAATATTTTCACCCCCCCTAGGAAGGGTCACTCTTTTGTAATGCTTTTCTTTGTCTCCTTAAATAAAAATCATAATGTTGGATGGAATTATGATACAAAACAACATTCAATTTATTATTCATTATATTTTTTAAAATATATTCTATTTATCATGATATGGAAACATAATTATCCTTAATATACGTAAATTCAACCATGATTACCAACCAACCATTAGTCACCAACTCTTCCATCAATTGGATGTGAAATCATCTCTCGAACATATGTAAGTCATATCATATCCTTGTAGAGATCAACTTCATTTTTCATAAAATTAATTAATGGATGGGAAATATATTGAGTTTAGTTTTTATATAAATTATTTAAAAAATAATTATACTTATGTAATAAAAATATCATGCATATATATATATATATATATATATTATCTTCCTATCCATTGGGAATTAATAATATCACCCATGCATACAGATAGACTGCCACCTCTGTGAAGAAATGTGATTCATCATTCTCTTTTTTTGTTAGATGGTAATAAGTATGAATTTGATTAATATATTTTATATATATTATATAATAATTATTATTTATATTCAAATAATTATCTGCATTTATTTCATTCCATCCATAAAAAATGTAAAGCCTCATTCATGTTTACGTATGGCCTACCAATTCCATGAATGGTGGAATTCATTTTTTTAATATATCTTTTGTGGATAAGTATATATATAGAGTGAATATATATGATAATTATTTAATTTTTATAATATGGTATATTTTCGAACCATAATCAAATTACAAGTATAGATATTATAAATCCAAAACATACACGAAAACTGAAATAGTTATTACACTAAATATAGAGTTTAATAAAATAATATTTAATAAATTTGTAATAAAATATTATATATAAGTCATATATGTTATTATATATAGGATAAATGTTAATTAATGGATTTATAATAATTACTTATTTAATTTTTTGGATGTTTGAACACATAAAAAGGATGTCAGACTTGAGGTAAGTGTTTCCTATTACACTTTTACTTCTATAAGATATATTCCATGCCCACCACTTATTTCATAATTGTGGTGTATATAAATTCCCTATGATATACTATAAAATTAATATCATTGACTTCATTAAATTTAATGTTTCGTTTTAATTAATTGATTTAATGGGGATTAGGACTCAATAGATACACAAGAGGTAAGGTATTATTTTACGATCTCAAAAAACAGGATATAATTTATATTTAAGTCTCTGCCAAGGAATTTTTTTATACAATATAGATGATTTATAAAAATATTAAAATTTTAATGTTCTCATAATATTTTCAAGATTAATTTTAAACAATTTTTTACATTTAAAAAAATCATTCAAAATTAATCTTATTATCCTTTCTTGAATATGTTACTTTTTAAATTTTTATTTAGAATATTGTGAATTTTTTATACATGTAAAACCTGAACATAATTTCCCAATATCATGATTCCTCAATAATTATATTCTTCATGTAAATATTATAATTTTTTAATTTAAAAATATATCTTCATTGAATGCTTTATTTTTAGATTTTAAACCGTGATATTTCAATGGGTAAAGGGTTTCCCCCCAAATATATTTTTAATGATATCATTTTGGAAATTCTATTCACCAAAATAAAATAGTTTTATTATACTTATAATCCTCTTAGAATAGGATGTAATGATAACATTATTATTATTTACCAGGATTCGTTATGGTTAGTTTTTCTAGGGATATATGATTTTGATACCATTCTCCATATTAGTCTAGATTGTTTATGATTATGTTTATTTATAGAAGAAATTATTATTATTATTTATTCTAGATTCAATAAAAAATATTTTCCTTATGTTTCACCACATTTCCATGAGGTATATATGTTAATTTTTATGTGATCTATAGGGGAAACTATAGCCCCTTGATGCATCAATAGGTATCCTGAGACAAACTTGACGGGGTTTTGGTCGAGTCCTTACTCACCTAATTTCATATGTCTTGGATGAGGCATTAGAGGTATGTTTTTGGTGTTCCACATTATGAATTCCATCATTATGAAATTAGTTATTTATGCTATTGTGATTATTTGGGAAATTTTTATATCCAAGTATGTGTTCTTAGCTAATATTATTATTCATGTTTTCTATAATTGAGTGTCATGTATTTCTTACCTTATTTAGCTTCTAGTTTAGGCATACCCTTACTGATATAAAGTTTTGTTCATTAAAAATTCATGGCTTCCAAAATTAAAGTACTATACTATATATATTGTTTTCATATATAATTTGGAAATGAAGTATGAATCTTGTTTTCTTGGACTACTAAAATATTTGACACTTTCATATGTAATTGATTATATCTAAGTGTCAATGTAATAATGTATCCACTATGTCTATGATATATGATTTGTCTTGTTTTAAATATTCCTATGAATATTCCATATGGTCATGTTTACAATATCATGTTTTTATTCTCTTCTAAAATAGTATAAGTTCATTCATTTTAGATTACATATCCATCTACCATGTCTTACCAAAAAGTCATATTTTTCCTTGTTGTTATTAATATGAAATTTTTCATGTTCATATTATTTCATATATGTATTTTTCTAATCCTTGATGTAACGTTGACTACTACGTTTCCTATAATGTGAACTTTAACTCCCCTATTTCTTATATTTTCAATCCATAGGTTATAAAGAAGAGTATAACATATTATAATTATATAAAATCATCTAATATTTTTTATTTATGAAAAACTATTGACAAATATCATAAAATATAATTATTATAAAGAAAATTCTCATAGACACTAAATATTACATTCCTCTAATAGTTTTATTTTCATGATATGTATTGTTTGAGTTATGGTAATGTTGTAAAATAAAGTTATCTTTATATAAAATAAATTCATGTATAGTGTTTCAAGAAATTTTATTTATAATTAGTCCGTGGAGGTTATGTATGTGTCTCAAAGTCTTGTATCAGTGTAGGGTTTAGGTATTTTTTAGGGGGAGAGTAGTATTTTGGGAATGGGATAAGAGATATATAATGAAAATCCAAGCGATTTGTTTGAATAATAATTAAAATTATAGCACAACATCATGATGGTCTATAAAATGTTAAATAGTGTGGTTCTATTAGAAATTTTATCTATGTTTTGATACATGAATTTTTATATGGAAAATGAATAGATTCACCTTTAGAAAAACATCATTAAAAAGGTTGGTTGACTATCCACTAGATCTGTAGAAAATGCATGATGTGTGGTCATAAGACTGAACCCCAGGATAGAATCTCTTATGGGATATAATTTTCTAAATACATATTATCTTTATGAACAATTATTCTGTAATAAAATATATATCAAATTTAGTATGAATTAAGTAGTTGTACCAAATATGAGGATGGTAATTTTCAATCTAGGTAAAACCAAAGGATTGATGGGTTAATCTTACAATGTTTAAGTTGAAATGAATTGATTGTATTTTAAAATGATGGTGTCATGAGTGAATTATTCATACATTTTTATTTTAATAATAAAAGTTATTCTATTTTCATTTAACATTATTATAAACAGTATAGATTATTTATTTTGATGGTAATGAGATCTTGACTATAATTTTAATAACGGTGTGCCTTAATAAAATATTGATGAATCATAGGTTGGATACATTATTCATAATCATACGTAATAATATAATTAAGATGTCTAATTAGATATTAAATCTAATGTCACTAATATATACACTCATTATTTTTTATTAGTGATTAGTATATAATTTTTTGGTTTAAAATTTTATTTAATTGGGGAGAATGTAACATCCCTAGATTTTACTATAATATTTTCCATCATATAAACATTGTGATGTTAATTGGTTTCACAGAGAACCCTAAAATAAATTTATCACTGTCATATAGTTTCATTCAACTGATAGTATTGAGTTTAATTGAGTTCTCTTATCAATGAAAATCAGTTCATTCATTCAATAGTATCCACATGACACCTGAATAAGAGAAAACATTAGTGGAAACTCATCATTAAAACTATGTGGTATCACCTCTACCATGATAGAATATATAGATAACAGATTCAGAGATAAATTCATCTATAATAGGATTATCAACAATGACATAAAATAGATACAACAAAACAAATTTTATGATCATCCATCATATATGGATGGAACATCTAGAAGTTAAAATTTTCAATACATTATTAAATTAAAAAACTAATATGAATTTTATCTCATTTATTGTTTGTAATGTTAAAATTAGATAAATATTTATGATATTCCTACTCATCATTGTATGATGTGTTAAAGTATAATATTATAAAACCTTGATATTTTGTAAACTGTTTTTTTCAAATTAATTAAATCTTTTAAATATTTTTTGTTACGTGTAACACCAATATTAGATTTTTTTATACACAACACCAAGTCTAATTGAAACCTGAAATATTATTAAAATATTTTTATTTGAGAAGATACATATCTATTGGAATGGGGATGTGAATGAAAATATCTAAATTATGAAAATATATTATTTAAAAATGTACATAAATTGAAGTATTTGGTGACCTATTATTTCACAATTAAAAGAAAAAATACATGAAAATAATTGAAATCTATTTCTAAAAAACAATTTAAAAAAACCAAATTACTTATAAAATAATTAATTTAACAAAAAAGGGTGATTTATATGAATAAAACTTATATAATAAGAATTCAATCAAATTATTAAAATTTATCTTATTTTTTCGAGACATGGTTTATGATTTGGTATAATGATATTCTAAAAAAATATATTTTAAAAAAATTGTTCCCTTTTGGTGAACATATTTTACAACTATGTTTTCTGAATTTCATAAAATTCATTTGAAATAATAAAATTCATTTTTGATAATTTAAATAATTTTTATATTGAGTTTTTCAAAACCCTCCCTAGAGAGTCTCATGTTGTGACAACCCCATTACCACCTCCAATAGGACCTATGATAGAAACTAGCACTAAGAAGGCATATCCCATTAATGGGAAGAATTTTCCTAAGTATTTATGCACACACAAACACCCACATCTCCAATCAAAAAAAGTTGAAATGTAAAAAACTATGTTGGAAATAATGAAACCAACTAGGATAACAAAAAATGAGTATGATAGTCTAAAACTATAATTTAAACAGGGCCAGAAGACAAGACCACCAAAAAGGGAGTTTGGAAATCTTAAATAAACATTTCCTGAAACTCATATGCAGAAAAACCTACCTAAATGGTAGGTAAAAAGACAAATATCTGATGCCACATTAGAAAACCCTGACTATTTTGTATAGCTATGTACTTCTTGGTCTTGGTTCCCCTAGGACCCCATCAATGAGTCAATTTTCTATAGAAGAAATGACACATGCGAGTGATGCCCGTGCATGGGTGAGTAAAACAATACTTAGTAGGACACCATGAAACCACAAAGAAAATACATGAAGAATACCATGAATAAGTACATGAATTCTTTCTCAAGGAAATACATGACGTTTAGTACAATTAAATACATGAATTATACCACAATAAAAAACATGAAGTATACCACAAAGAAGATACATAGTGAGTTTACATAGGTATAAGTCTATAGTACAAAAAAAAGATTATCAAACATAATCCACAAAACACACAATATCAGTAAGGCGCATATTCTTAATGAAAAATAATTCCCTAGAAGATACATATTCTTTATTGGACACATTGTATTGATATGAAATGTATTCTCGGTAAGTCGCGTAGTCTCAGAAAGTGACATAGTGTCATGGTCACAACCAGCCATAGGATTCCTCTCAAGCATGATAATTGCAGTAGAACTCAATCCTCTATCCTTTAGGTTGTATGAAAACATTCAAAAAAACTCACATAGAGTATCTCAAAAATCTAGTATCATCTAATGGTTCCAAACACCACAAATGGTTCACCAAACAGACAAATGGTTTGAATGTTATGAGTGTTGGAAGTTTAGAAGGGAGTCCACCTGCTTATGGACTGACTATGGTGCTTGACTGCCTCATGCACAACTGAGCTGCCAAAGTTGTATGGCATGTCCACATACTGTGGATCATGTATGACCATGGAACGATCATGTCTTCCAACCTAGGTTTGACCTGATTTGGGATCCAACCCCGGGCCCGAACCAACACTCTTGGTTTGACCCGATTTGTTGGGTAGACCTAGCCCAATTAGTCCATTGGGCTGCCTAGTACGGCCTGGTTCATCTAGTCCAGCCTTCATGCACCAAGGTTGGTTTGTCCGCCAAACACTGTCTACCACGACCATATGATCCTGAGGAAGGCAATAATGTGTCTCATCCCACGTGGTTGTTCTACAGTGTCTGCACACACCCCGCACATTTCGCGGGCCTCTTGGCTTCCCCACCACCACGTGACACTCACACGGTGTCAGTCGCTACACTATCATTCACTACAAGCCTAAGCCATCCTTTGGAACCCCCAGTTCCATGGGCCACCCAACTTGATCCACTACACGATTTTTCAATACAGAGACACATCCACGATCCTCAGGTTGTGAAATTCACTTCCCTGGCCTCTAATCCATCTTTCCATTACTCCATGGTTAAAATCATGTTTGGAGCCTCCTGGAAAGTCGAGTCAGGACCACAATTTATCCTATGGCAAATAACTCCAATAATGGAGCAAGGGAGAAGCACACAAATTAATGGGGTAACGAACCTCATCCATTTTTCAGGTCATCTTAAATCCGTTCATGTAATAATGAATAATAAATTAGTAAGAAATCCAAAATATTATATCCCATTTTAAAACCCTGCAACATAACCCCCATCCTGCAAGTGATCGAACTATGGATCAACCTTGTTGTGGGTTGGTCCACGTTCCTCATTGAATTCCAAAATAAGTAAAGGTAAAAAATAATACCACATCCTACCTATATTTTTGATCCTTTTTGACAAATAATGAAGGCTAGATCATCACTTATCCTCGATCCACTAGTATGTTTTGGAGAGAACTCCTTCTCCAACTTTTAGAAGAATTCATTGTTTTTACATTAAGCCTTAATTCCCTAATATGGTTTATTAAAAACCAAATTGTTTTTGTGTTGTAGGGCAATGTTAAATAATAAAAAAATTAATTTATTTTATTTCATCAAGTGTTTAAAAATTACATTTCAAAATCACCTCATGATTGGAGATTTTATGCCCCACTAATGATAAAGTAGCTGCTTTGAATGGAATGTTTACATCAGATCTATGATTTGAGCATCTACTTAGACATTAACCACATATTTAGGAAACATACATGTGTGTTCTATTTAATATATTAATAATCATCAATAAATTGTTCTGGGAACACTGACCATCAAAATCACATGCCCTCTTAGAGACTAGTCTTTTAATAATTCTCTAGAATATATAAAAATAGTACATAGAAATTATGAGATGTTAGATTCTCCTCACCTTAAGGATTTACATCCCTAAAATACAACATATAAATATCTAGAAAAAATGAGGGTACTGATCATGAATCTGAGCCTCCTACTCTCATGTTCTCTCCTGGAGATTCTCATGCTTCCACCAAATATGCACTAGAGGAATCAAACACCCATGATGTGTCCTCTTCTTTTGATACTCAATCTCAACTAATTACTCCACAATAGTCCCCCCATCATCAATGTCTAGCTCCCCCTAGTCAATGATGTGTGGAAGATCAGGAACTCATCTCCTCAATAGTCACACTTGGAAGATGTTTTCACCCGCACTTACTACGAAGATAGAGATAATTGGTAATCAAACTAACCATATTAGTATAGTATCTATAAAGGGATAATGAACCTAAAAGTTATCTTTATGCCCCAAAAAAATCTATGTATCCAACATCAAGGAGATACATTTAAGAAAACATGGTCTCTCTACTCAAACTCCAAGAGCCTCCTTCACCAGTCAATATAGGAATTTTTACGACTATGTGTAGTATTAATATGGTCATGAATGACCTAAACCTTCTCTATAGACACCTCCACCAACTTTGGGCCAATGAGTGTTGACTCTCTTGGGTCCATCGTTCAAATTGGTTACATGAATGGTAGCATATATAAGGCCTCAAATGGTTCCATAATGATGGTGTAATGGTATCTGTTGTTTCACATAATCCCCACCATGGGTAGTGGATTCTCCCAATTGCAGACAAAACCTAGCATGAAAGCATAAAGAATTCCTTCTAAAACATGTATGGTCTGCTCAGTCTGGCCTCACTTGTATGGTTGAAAATCTATTATCAAGAATAGTTGATTCCCAAAAACCTCATATAATCCCTTCCACAACAAGGGTGTAAAGAGAGCATCATTGTATGAGACTATCATTGATGGATCACCATGGAGTTGGACTATCTTTTGTACGTAGAGTCTTCTCAAACACTCTATTGAACTCTACTCTCCAATCACAAGGAAGTGGGCCCACATGGTGATTCATTCAACGATCACCTAGATGGTATAATTCCACCTGAACATATGTGATATCTCTTTCATTAATTACATCGATATCCCATCCAACATCCACTCAGGATCCTCAAGGGTTTGAGGAAAACCTACTGAAACCCGCTACTAGGACTTCACTTGCTAACAAGTGAGTCGTCTAGAAACTAACTCTCCCACAACCTTCTTTATACTTGGCCACCAGAACTGACTTCAATGGTCCTAGTACATCTTCTTCATATTTTTATTTTCCACCAATGGGGATTTATGGAACACCCGCAATTACTTCTCTCATAATGACACTTGTACCACTGTGCATCCTCTAAAAAGAACGATGTGCTCCCTAAATTTTAAATATCAATTTGGGGGATGTCTTGTGGACTTCTGAGCGCATAATGTCTCACAGTCTGTATCTCCAATTTATTCCTCCTTGAATCAATATAAGTGTATACGGGTGAAAACCATCGACTAGAGGTAACTTTCTCCAACTCCATCTGACAAATGATAGTTGTAATGATACCAACTACTCTGATGCCTCGTCTAGTAGCTACAAACTAGTTCTCCTATTGATAGAATCCTCCACCATGTTCCCCTTACAAAAATTATAGAAAATATCCAATTCATTGTCTAAGAGTAACTTATCTATCTCCTCTGTCTCATTTTCAGATCCTTTTATGAGAAGATATACATGAAACTATTCCACTCCAATTAGATGATAAATCAGTCTCCCATAAGGCATGTAACCGCATTCTCAATGAAAATACTACCACTACTAACTCAAGATTGTAGGGAACAAGGATCTTCTCATGTGGTATCAACTATCATAAACCCCATGCAATCAATCCTATACCATTCCCTATGAAACAACCATGTCTGATTACAGATGAATCACAGAATACCACGTATTCATCTCCCACCACTTACAATCTCAATAGAAGATCGATTTTCAATCTATGAATCAATAGAAAAAAACAATATTGACACATATCCATCCATATGAAAGGGTATCCCTTTCATGTCAAATTATCAAAGGTGTCGCTACCATGGAAATGTCATGTAAAAATCTCTAATAGTACCCACCTAAATCAAGGAAACTTTTCATCTCAGTAACAATCTTTGGTTGCTATAATGAAAGCAAAAACTCTATAATTTTTGGATAAACTAAAATCCCAAACTCTAAAATGGCATGTTTTAGAAAATAAACCTCTCAAATCTAGAACAGAAAATTCAAGAGCTTCCAGTATTGCTGGTTCCCTCGGAGAATGTTTGGGTCCATCCTCAAGTATATCCTATGAACCTCCTCAGAATCCGAGTACAATATGATTTCATCAATGAAGACCACAATGAAAATGTCTACGTAAGGCTGTAAAATCTTATTCATAAGCCCCATAAACACTGTTGGGGTGTTCATCACCCCAAAAGGAATAAAAAATTATATATAGTGATTATATCGACATATTAATGCCATCTACTGTATATCCTCAAGCCATACATGAAGCTAGTGATATCCAGAGCAAAGGTCTATAATCATGAACCACCACTCCCCTTTAAAATGATTGAATAATTCATCAATCCTCAGTTGTGGATAATTATTCATCAAATTCACTATGTTCCAGAATAGTAAGTCCAAACATCACCTCGTGCTCCTATCTTCCTTTTTGGAAAACAAAACTGGGCTGCCAAGGGTGAAACACTGGGTTTCATAAAGCCCTTCTTATTCAATTCCTTCAACAGTACCCTCATGTCCTGAAGCTCTATATGAGACATCTGATATCCAGGTTTAGAAATTGGTGTGGTCCCAGTATATAGATAAAATTAGAATCCTACCTCCTTATGAAAAGGTAATCTAGGAACATCCTTCAGAAAATTTTCTAATACTCCACAATAACTATAGTAAATAGATGACTCATATAATCCACTTAAATATGGGTCATCCTAGACCACTGATGAGTGATCAAATACACCCTCCTATGTGTGAGACTACCATGTGCTTCTTAGGCTTCCTTTTCACTAAAAATTGAAAACATGTTCTCATCACTATGGAAAAAACCACACTCTATGACTATAATAGTAAATCAGATCATCAATTTTGGATTACCAGTTCATACCATGAATGATGTCATAAGGCCTCGATTCCTCTAACATGAGATCCCAATAGAAACTCTCACCTCCAAGAGTTTGGTTACATTGTCAACACTATTCCAACAGAATCTATTATTCTTGAGAAGGGGTCATGGAAAGAAAATAATTATTGGAATCTTTTTCTATAGAAACTAATATTAAGGTGTAAAAGACAGAAATCGAACCTCTAATCATCCATGGATACTTGGGGCCATAATCCTCTATCATATCAATCTGGCCTCATATTTGTGCACCAGCTCCTCGATATTATTTTGTACCACCTGGGGGTGTTAGTGGTAATAAGTGAAGCCTCCTCATACCTTATACTACCCTACCTACTCCTCCTCCACATATACCTCCCTACAGACCACCCAACACTTTCCTCCATCTTTGACTCAATGGTCCCTTGACCATCTCTTGATCAATTGTACAATGATTCTTGCAATATTGAGCCAGATATCCCTGACTACTGCATGAGTAACACATCATGTCCTTCAATTTACTGGTTATTCCCTAGGAGAAATTATCCATTGATCTTGTGTCTTGGGGTCTTACCATGGAGTTTGACCCACTTGGGTCCCTAAAACTATTGTTGACTACCAACTGCCAAAGACTCAGCTACCTTGCGCCTAGTTGTAGCTCCCAGTGTCGGTGTCTGCATCACTAGAAATCTATGAAATAGTATATATTTCTATAGTACCCCAATATATGTAGGCATTATATGGGATAACATGTATTCCCTGATCTCCTAGTATAATCTAAAAAAATTCCAAGACCTAAATAATGGGACTATACCATATCTATGGAGTAGTGAGAAAGATTAGTAAATCTCGTCGAGTATGGTGCCACTATCTTGGTGCCCTATATTAAATAAAGAAGCACTTTTATAAGAATTATGTGTAATATATATATATAGAAATCCTCTCTGAAGAGACACTCAAATTAATCCCTTGAAAGAATCATCTCACCGTGTGTCTCGGTCACTAAGCTTCACCATCTCCCCATTGATCCCTGAAGAAGACTTTCAACCAAGACAACCATTTAGTCAAAAGGCATCTTCACAAGGTATAAGACACATGTAACAACCGAAATCCCATTATCAAATACATGGAGGGTCTATCTCACCCAAAATACATGGATTTCTCTACCTATGGAACTCATGAAAATCATTCAACCGATGAGAATCATCATCTTGTAGCACTGGTAGTAACTGATGCTCGAAGGGTGGTGGTTTCATTGGTATACAACCCAAATGTTATATCATTAGTATAAGTCCATATAATGATATAGAATTAATATGAGTCTCATCCTCATGATCATATAATAGAATCCTGGTTGGCAGTCTTCATTGTGGAATCATGAAATAGAACAAGATTTACCATGGTCAATAGGGTATACCTAGGGAGATAACTCAAGAAGTACATTAGAACCCACCCAGTTCCTGTATGATGCATGTACCATTGTTTTCCATAACAAATGAATTTTCATGTATTGAGTTGAAAAGGAGATTTTAGATTCCTAGTGTATAGATATGTTGGTCTCCACACCAACACATGATTCCTTGGTCTAAAAAGAAAACTCAAAACACTAAACATTTTCCCCAAACAAATCTCATAGACTCTGGGTCCTTTATGTAGAACTAACTCCTTTGATACAACTCGATCATGACCCATCCCAGAGGGGCCCATGAGATGACTACCCCAAGCATTCCGTTAATAGGATATGGGATGGTAACTAAAATTGAGTTGGCATATCCCACAAATGGGAGGAATTTCCTAAGAACCTATATACACAAACACACACACATATCGAAGTCCAATATGCTAAATTGTAAAAAAACCAGTATACAATAATTCATACCAATAAGATACCAAAAATTATTATTGTAGAAAACTAAAAAGGAAATAGGGAAAACATACAATCCAACCGAAAATGGAGTCTAGAAAAGTGAATGAATATGTTCCTAGAACTAATACATAGAAAACCATACCTGAAAGGTAGGTATAACAATAGTTGTCTAAATCTGTTGGAGAACACCTCTAATATATGGTGTCACTAAGAACTACTTGTTCATGGTCCACCCAGGACTCCTTCAAATCACTTCTCATTTTCACTTGACATGCCACGTGTGGGTGATGCTTGTGCAAGAGTGAGTAAAACTATACTCTATAAGACACCATAAAACAAACAAAGGAAGTACACAAATAATACAATGAACAAATAAAAGAAGTGTTCCAAAAATAAATACATTAAGTATTCCAAAAATAAATACAATAATTGTACAATATAGTAATACATGAATTATATCAAAAAGATGATACATTTTTAGTTCACACAGGTATAAGACTATAGTACACAAACAAGATTGTGATTCATAATCCAAAAAATACCCAGGATCGATAAGATACATAGTCGTGATGAGACACAAAGTCCATATAAGAAACAAAGTCTTGATAAGAAACATAGTCTCAATAAGACACGCAGTCTCGGTTAGTCATGTAGTTTTAGAATGTCACATAGTCTCAATGTCACAACCAGAAACCCGATTCCTCTCATGTATGCTCATTTCGGGATAAATAACTCTTCAAGAATTTAGGTCAAATGGACACATTAAAAAAACCCACTAAGGGTATCCCAAAAGGTTTGTATCATTATAAGGGTCGTAAAAATACAAAATGTTCATCATATGAATGCACAGTTTTAATTTAATGGGCATTTAATGTTTCTAAGGGGGTCTATTTGCTCGTGGACTAACAAAGAAGTTGGTCCCCTAACCATGGAGGCTGAACACCGCACAATATCTAGAGATACTATAGTGGTCGATTGTGAACGATATTCCGTATCATCATGACAGATCCATCGACCATATCCTAATCTTGTCTAACCGCCCAGTCCCGACTTGGTCTGAACCGGTTCATCAGGTCATCCTGACCTGCTGGGATTCCTTGTGTGGTCCAGTTCCTCTAGTCCAACCCACACACAGGCAGGCTAGATTCTCCGCAAGACATGTTCCACCCTAACTGTGTTCCCCTACTAAACATGGCACCATTCCATATCCCACATTTCCAGTCCACCATGTTTGTAGATACCATGTGCAATCTGTATGCCCCACATTGTCACCGCTACCGCAGCCCACTCAAGTGGATGAACCACCCTCCATGTAGTTGTACTACCTCCCAAGACGTGTCAGTCATCACACATCCATGCGATGTCCATCACCAGTTCCCCTGGTTTAATAAGCCACCCACCTTTCACTAATGATCCATTTTTTAAAACAAAGACACAATCACGGTCCTTAAGTCATGATCATTAATGCCTTGTACTATGATCTATCATTACATTACTTCAAATTTATGATCACATTAGAAGCCTCCCAAAAAATCGATCCATGACCATGAGGTTCCAATAGAGATGAAAACCAATAACGGAGGAAGGTAGAAGAAAAAAATCCTGGAGGAATGAACATCATTCTTTGTTCATGTCGGCCTCAATTTGTTCATGTTAGAAAAAAGAATGAAGAAATAAGATATCACAAAAATTATCTCCCCTTTTAAAACTCCACAACATAACAAACATCCTATAAGCGATCAAATCACAGATCATCTTGTTCGTTGGTTGGTATACATTCATTGAAAAATTTTGAAGCAGGGATTGATCACAAAGAATACTACACCCTACATTGAGTTTGGAAACATTGTTGACAAATAACGTAGGTCACTTCATCATCGATCCCCGGTCCATTGGCGTTCATTGGATAGATATACTTCTGTTCCTTTTACATTAATTCTAGAGTTTTAATGAAAACCTTAAATTCAATAATAAGGTTTATTGAAAAAAGTGTTTTAGCGTGACCACCTAACGTTAAATAAAATAAAATTTCATTTATTTTTTTCTTTATATATCCAAAAAATTACATTTTCGAGTTAAATCATGGTAAACGATCTTAGGACATGATTAAGGTAAAGTAACTTCTTTGAATGTAATTTTTCCCTCAGATTTCTTATCTAGGCACCCATTAAGATGTTATTCCACTTTATCAGTAAAACATCATGCATGTTGTATTTAACCATCTAATATATTCATCAATTTTTATGGGGACACTAGACCTCAGAATCAAATGCATTCTTTGGCCCTAGATTCATAATAATTACATGTTGGTAAAAAATCCCTCCAGGCATCATTGAAGCATTTTTGAGGTGATTCTGTTGGTTGACAAATTGTACATATGTGTTGTGATTATTGAAAAATAAAACCATGACATACAAATGTGTTGAAAAAGGGGATTTCATGGTTGAATTTCGAGTTCAAGATCTGGGGTCAACGATCTGTGTTTTATTCAAGAACATCGAAAATGGAATGGATGATCTGGAGGCGGTACAAAAAGAACAGATACAAGGTGGCGCCGTTTTCCATTGTTTGCCAAATTTTTGGGCTTGAAAATGGACGAAAGGAGAAAAATGGTTTTGGAAAATAGACATGGACGCCGAGGTCTTGGAGGATAGTAAACTTGTGTTCCATATGGTTTTGAAGATCATATCATCAAAATAATCTAAAGGGATAAGGGTCGCACAAGTATTGAGTTGGTCGCACAAGTGACATGCACGCCGTGAAAGAGACTTGTGCGCCGATGCCTTGGAAGCTTTAGAACTTGCGCGCCTATGGTTTTTCAAGATCAGAAGATCAAAATATGGAAATAGAAAGAGGTTCACACAAGTTTTTAATTGGGTCACACAAGTGACTTGCAGGGGAAGAGACCTACGTGCTGAGGCTTGCGCGCCGAAGGGAGACTTGCGCGCTGTCGTGCAGGGTGGTCAAATTTCTTATAAAATATTGAACCACCCCTCCTCATTTCTCAATGGATTTCAATACATAGAAAAATTAGCACTCCTGTCACGCAGGTTTGGAAGTCGTGAAAGTGGTGTGTGGTCACGCATGTAGGGACATGCGTTCCAGTGTTGAACGTGTGTGTCAACTATTTGTTGAGCGCCTAAGGTGGTTTGGGCAGCAAAGGAAGTACATCACGCATATTTGGAGAAGCTTAAGCTTGAGTCATAAAAGTGTTAATAAAAACTTTCATGCCAGTGTTGACTTCTGTTCCAAGACTTGAGCATCGCCTTAGAGAAGGGTACCATGTAAGGTTGATTTCCTATAGTGATTCAGGGCTACGTGGAAGTTGGAGGATAGCCTGATACCTTCGGTGCAAAGAGAAATTCATCTACGAGTGAAGGTTGACCTTCAACAGAGCATCTACATACAAGAGAGGATGTATTCATTTGTGATATTGAAGAGACCTAAAGGTCTATAAGAAGTGAGTGGATCCTTTCTAGAGGAGTGAGAAAATGAAGAGGAAGAAGGTGATCCTCTCCACCAGTAGTGAGCCAGAGAGAGAGATACAGGGAGTGACCCTTGGGAAAGCAGTGAGCTGACCCTAAATCTTGTAAAGGCAGAAAGCCTGGGCATAGAAGTGATCTAACCCGAACCTTGTAAACATCTGTGTGCTTTAGTGAATTTGGTACATCATCTCATCACCATCGTATGCTCCTTGGACGTAGCCCAGTGAGGGTGAACCAAGTAAAACATTTTGTGTCTTGTGCATGCTTTACTTTCTATTTATATTATGTAGTGGGAATGAGATAGAAGAGTATTTTTCTTAACAGAAAAACAAGATCAGAACAGGCTATAATTTTTAATTTTTGATACCCTGATTCACCCCCCCTCTTAGGGTAATCATCCTTGTAGACCTAAAATTACATATAATATATAAAACAAATACTTTTAAATTACGTTATGTTTCGGTATTTTATGAAAAAACATTTTATACTTTTTTACATTTTCAATTAGAAAACTCCATTTTCATGGCGTGTGTGGGATTAATTTCATATTAAATATTTTCACATTTGTTAATGAAATTTATGAAAATTTATTACATATATTTAATTAGAATAATCTATATTTTATAATAATTTTAAAATAATTTTTTACAGTAATGAATTGTAAAAATATTAAAACAAATTCCATAGTTAAGGTTAAAATTGGTTTACTGGGGGTTAATTTAAACCAAAATGGGTTAAACATTACACAAGAAATATAATAAACCCATTAGATTGATAGAGGTATAACGTATAACTTCTATGATCTATTATAGACCATTTTGGATCATTTTGTCATGTGAAAAATGTGGAATTCCTTTTTCATTTAAAAAATT
The DNA here is from genome assembly GCA_963277665.1 of Viscum album. Taxonomy (NCBI): domain Eukaryota; kingdom Viridiplantae; phylum Streptophyta; class Magnoliopsida; order Santalales; family Viscaceae; genus Viscum; species Viscum album. The sequence continues at coordinate 27,962,002 of OY728140.1, read as the reverse complement.
ACAAGTATGACACTCGCCACATTTACATAAGGATGCCTTTTATCCAATCATTAAACCTAATAAATTCACATAAGATAGAAAAATACCATGAAAATAATATTCTTTAATTCAATCCCCCCCTCCTATAATCAATTTTTTTGATGATAAATCCATCCAATGTCGCCTTTTGATTAAAATGAAAAAACAATTTCAATAAAGACTTAACGTACAAAATCGGGTTTTTATTTTATCATCTCTTCCACCTCATTCAATTATTATTAAAACAAGATTATATGATAAAAATATTTTACAAAATATACTAATATCTTATTCTGTTAATGGAATAAGAAAAATCACTCTCCTCTTCCATTAAATGTGCTATGAAATTGTCATTCGTGTGTGTGGAGGATGACTGTTATCTTATGTGATTGTAACTAGAGAATGGATCCCTCATACGTGCCCCAAGTGCTATCGGTGTTTTCCAAATTTCTTCCCATTTCACTTTTTTCATCTTGTTCACCGTCTGGTCCATCCAACATTGATAGCGGCTCCTCTTCGGCCCATCTCCTCTCTACCCCATGGTAGACCCCCCCTTGACCCCTGGCCCCCAACCCCTGGTGGATCCACCTGTTTTCTATGGTCAATTGCTCGCTACAAACACCTCTTTGGCCCAGATGACCACCTCAATTATGCCCCATGTGACCCATAAGTAGGGATCCTTCTAGGATGTCCTCTACGGATCGTTGTGTGGCTTTGTGTAGGATTGATTCTCAGCGATTGGCTTTCCTGATCTGACGGCTTCGAGGGATGACAGTTGTCTCCCTCTAGAGTTCCATGAGGAGGCCTTTACTAATGCTGAAACGTAACTTCGGTGGACCCCTTTGGCTTTTTTGGGTCGGCATCCCCTCTTATCGGTGTCTTCCAATGCTTTGATTCCTCGTGGGGGCTTTGTGACCCTGTCCAGATCTCTCCTATCTATAAGAACTCCTTTTGTCTAATTTTTTCCTCGGAGGGTGAAATCATCCACGTGTGGTGCAAGGATACCCATTATTTTGGACAGTGGCAGTTGATCCAGTCTCACTGGTCCTTGGAGGTCCACAGGGGAAAAGAAATTCAGTTCGTCGTGGTTTGGATTTCTCCCCAAGGCACCCCCTTCCCTTTTAGAACAACGATTTCCTCAAAGCTATTAGAGACTCTCTTGGTGGGTTTATCTGCTTGGATGAAAATACAAGAGGTTGTGTATATATATTGATATCCCACCTCTGCATGGAGATGGACATGTCCCTTCCCCCACCCAATCACCTCTCTTTCAGGGTGCATGTCGCTCTCCCCTAGAACCAAGACATCGTCTTCCCAGTCATCCCCAGTTACTTCTACCACTACCAGCTTCATGGTAACTCTATTCACGTTTTAAGAAGGAAGTGATTAATTGTTAGCTGGCCATATCTTTAGGTTTTTAGTGCTAGAGTCAATCATTCGGCCTCACCCCCTTTTCACCTTCGCCCCATAAGGGAACTAGTGCGTGAAGTATTATCCTATGGAGCTTCTCCCTGCCCCCCCTTTACCTGCTTTTGATCTACCTTCTTTGCCTCTTCTAGTCTACCCAATGTAGTGCTTGGACATGATTTTGTTCTACCCCCTTTCTCTCCCTTCCTCATGTCAGGTCTTGTCCTCCCTCTCCTCCTCCATTCCCTAGTGTTTTAGAAGCCTCGCCCAGATAAGCTCATGCATAACTTCCCTCCCAGTCTCGATGGTTGGTTGGCTTTTCCCCCACCCCTCACTCTCCAAAATTCTAGTCCCTTGGTTTCCCCTAGATCTCCATGACCTTCCCTACCATCACAAGATGTTTCCTCAAGTGGACTTCCTCGATTACATGTTTCACCTGGTTCTTCTTCCCCTTCAAAGGTTGTTTCCTCTAGGGGGTTGGCCTCTCCAGGCTCTCCCTTGAGTCCATCTAAGGGATACCCAACCAGTAACCTTAGTTTCTCCGGTTTAGCCCTATAATCCCCCTAGTGCTCTAAGATTATCTCCTTCTACCCCCTTGGCCCCATTATGATTGATTCCCTTCTAGTTTCAATGAATTGTGGGGTGTGAAGATGATTAAGACCAAAGCTACAAAAGGAGCGATCATCCTCCCTTATCAAGAAGGTAGAAAGTTCTGGATCCAACTCCAAAACCTTGTCCACCTAATAATATCTCTAATAATTTGGATTCCCCTGTGTCTTGGAGCTCGGGTTAAGGAATATTTCCTTGCATACGAAGTGAGGAAACACAAAGCCCCCATTGTGTCCATCCTAGAGCACAAACAAAATTCTTGAAAGATAAAGGATTTCTCTAAGAGAATCATTCGGTACAACTCCATGCATGCTCAACACATCAATAAGCACATCTTGATTTTCTAGGATATGGACATCTCAGTTGATCTAGTTCAAGCCAGTGACCAATTCATCAAGATGAATGTATCACGCGAAGACATGTCAGTCTTTGGTTCCTTCATCTATGAAATCTATGACATAGGTCAAAGGGAAGATCTCTGGAAAGACCTTAACACCTTCGATTCTGGGATCCTCCCATATACCGTGGGGGGGATATCAATGTAATTGTCGGTCTGGATGAGAAAAAATAAAGGGGCCCTTTCAATAATAATTCTAGCATGGATTTCAAGTAGTTCTTGGATGGGACGAGCCTCGTCGATCTAGGATAATCTTGTGATCACTTCACCTTGTGCAACAACCAGAAAGGATCTAATCACACATGGAGCCTCCAAGACCACTGTTTGACTAACATGTAGGCCCTCACCCCTTTCCCTATCTACAAGGTCAGTCATCTCACTTGGGGACTATCAGACCACTCTCCCCTCTTGGTCTCCCTGTCTGTAGTGCAGCACTCCCAGGGAAGTTTCAAGTTTTATTAGCAATGGGATAGCTACCCTGGGTTTCTCTATCTGGTGAGAAAAGTCTAGAAAAACTCCTCCCAGAGGTATAAATGGGTATAAATCCACATCAAAATGGGAATCCTCAAGGCGAAACATTAGGCGTGGGTGACTGGGCTTCCCCCCATCGAGGGAGACATCGACTCTGCCATGCAAGTGGTCTATGGTCTAGAGATTAGTCTAGAGAACATTTGAGCTGATTAGCTCTTCAAAGTACTATACAGGAATAAAGAATCATTTTCATATGATATCTTTATCCAAGAATGCCTGGCAGGATAAAAGTATAGGATCAAATGACTCTCTAAGGGTAACCGAAACAAGGCTTTCTTACACGCATGTATCAAAGAGAGGAAGCACATTGTGAAACCAGATATTCTCTTCGATAATGGATCCTACTCAAAAAAAAAGAGATACTATGGGGGGTATGGCTCAAACCTTCTTCAAGGACCTCTGCGCTGAGCAAAACCCCTACATGATGGCCAAATTTCCATAGTGGAATTGTGAGTTCTTTGATGTGATACCCACCCCGTTATCACATCAAGACAATGAAGGCCTCGATTCAGTACTAGATGAAATAGAGATTCATGGTGCAATGATGAGACTGAACCCAGAATGTTCCCCTATTCTAGATGGCTTCCCATGATCTTTCTATAGATCTTCATGGGAAGTGGTGAAAGCGGATACTATCACTTCTATCCAAGTATTCTTCTAGGGGGGTTCCCTGAATTGGGTCGCAAGTGCCACTACCATAGTTATGCTTCGTGAAACAAAGAACCCTTCCTCCCTCTGGCACTATTGACCAGTGATTCTTTTTGAATTCTCCTTAAAAGATATTGTCGAGTCTTATAAACAACGGGCTATCTCTTCACCTTCCCCTATTGATCTCCTTGTAGAAGCACACATTTTTGAAGGGTCACTCAATCTAGGGCGCCATTGCTCTGTCTCAATAAATGATTCGGGATATCAACCATAAAACTCATAGCTCTAATTTATCAATTAAACTAGACATTAGAAAAGCTTATGATAGCATTGAGTGGGGTTTTATTAATAAGCTGTTGGGAAGAATGGGCCTCTCTGCTAGGAATGTTGATCTCTTTTTTAGATGTTTTAGTTTATCTTGGTTTGTGATCACCTTCATGGGGAAGACCTATGGTTTCTTCATGTTCACCCGCGACCTAAGGCATGGTGACCCCATATCACCGGGCCTCATTATAATCACCCATGACATCCTAAGACACCTCTTTTATAGGATAATCAAAAATGGTTTGATCCTGCCATTCCAAAGTCGTCAGAGGTCTCCCTCCATCTCACACCCTATGTTTGTGGATGATACATTCATATTCATGAATTACAAAAAAAGATCTATCAGAGCCCTCAACAAGATTATGGAAGGGTACTGTCTCTAGAGCGACCATGCCATTAATAAGTCTAAAAGAACTTTATTTATCTCTAATAAGTTCTTGCCTAGCAAGATTCCATCTATCTAACAGAGCCTTGACCTGCAATAGGGGTCTTTCCCTATGGAGTATTTGGGGCCCCTAACTCCTCAGGCCGGACCTGGATTAGGGATTTTGATTTATTGATTAGTAGAATCACGGACAGGATCCCCAATTGGAAGAATAGATACCTATATTTTAGTGGTTGGATCATGCTAGTTAATAGTGTCTTATAGGACACCCCTGTCTATGTTCTTTCATCCATCAATTCAAATAAAGGCATCATCAATATGATTGAGAAGCTACTGGGAAGATTAATTTGGGATCCAACCGCAGAAGTGAGGAACCACTGGTCTTCTTGGTGTAGGGTGGAAAGGCTGGCTGGGGAACGTGGTATTAATGTTCACAACCTCTCCGATACACATCAATGCATGCATGGATAGCTTGCATGGGAAGTTCTTGATCCAAGCATTCTCTTGGGTGTTACCATATATAAATCCCCTTCAGGATTCCTGACCCATCCGGAGGGTCCCGCCTCCACACTCTGGTCTGTGATATCCCCTCTCATCAAGGCCCTTCGGCCTATTGCTCGGTGGATCGTTTGTAAGAGAGACATATCCTTCTACCATCACAGTTGGGCCATACAACCCCTTGGATTCCTAGGGTGACATACCACCTATATCTCTTTTAGGGAGGATAGATTCCACCACACATTATAATGGTTGTCCTGGATGAGGCCCAATTGGACACGAAAAATCTTTTTGAACATGGTTCAGAGTGAAACATGTGTTTCTTCTCTCCCTCTTCCTCAGGGGCTTTCATAGCCAAAGCTTTCTACCATTCCCAGGTGATGCATTATCAGATGGAGAGTCTAAATGATACTCTTTATCTACATATAATCCTTGTGAAGTACAACTTTCTCACTTGGAGGATTAGGAACAAATATGTTCCTACTGACGATAATGTTAGAGGTTGGGGCATTCCCATGGCATCGATTTTCCCATGTTGCAGACTCCATAGGGAGGAGACATCGAATCAACTATTCATTTAAGGGGAATGGGTGAGAACCATGTGGGTTTTCTTTTGTTAATTTACTACTCTTTTTGATAAAAACATGAAATAAATGGATTTTCGGGCTAGATGGCTCCATGGAGCGGTTGAGAAAGGCAAGGAAAAACTTGCCCGATCACTGGTCATGTATGCATGCTGCTGGTGTATTTGGCAGGTGAGGACCAAGTGCAAGAATGATGATGGTCAAGCCTTGGGCAGATCCATCGTTTCTAGGATGAAGTACCTCCTCCTGGATTATTTTTTCCTTTTCTCTAACTCACATGAGGGCCCCACCCTTCAACAGCTTCAACCCATGGTCCCACATATCACCCCCGGGAGAAGTTTTAACAGAGGAAACTGGGTGTCCTAGCCCCCCGACCACCATCCAAGGACCTGAAACTGAATATGGATGGAACCTATGCGGTAGGGATTCTTTACATTTTGGGGTCGTTCATGATGTTTTTGGCTCGGTCCTTCTGGATTTTTTTGGGCGTCTCGGGTGCGGTTCTTCCCTTCAAGCTGATGCCAAGGCAATGATTCTAGGTCTCTCTCTCCGCTAGCCGCGTATCATTGAGCTATCGGAGGTTAAAACAGATTCTATGCTTCTCTATAATTCCCTGCAGGGCATTGGATCCACCCAGTGGTTGATCCTCTTTATCATCAAAAAGTTTCATGCCCTTCTTGTCTTGAACACCAAGGTTCTGCATTCTTGGCACGAGGGAAACCAGGTGGGTGACCACCTTGCTTCCTTTTTAGTTCCTAGACATGATCCTATTTTTCTCCATAATTAGAGTAACTTATCTTCATTGGGGTTCAAATCTGATTACAGGTGGTTCCCTGGGTCTTTATTTTTTTAGGACCCCTTAAGTCATCTCGGCCTGGGTTTTTTGGGTAGTCTATTTCCCCATTCCATTTCTTAATAAATTTGTTTTACATTTGATGGATGTGTGTGGTGGATTATCACTATACGAACAGATGTTATTTTTTTATTAACAATCTATTTTGGATTGATATAATGATGGATTTATGTTTTATATTTTATATTTATTATATTATTATTTTTATATAATCATGATATTACATATTTCTTCTTACTTTCCATTCCATGGGAATACAATAATGCCATTCATGTGAATGGAAGACTACCTACTTGTAAAGCAATTTGATAAGTTCATGCTTTACATAGATGTAAATAAGGATGTTTTTAATGATAACATATAATATATATTATATAAAACCGAGACTATAATCCTAATATATTATTTAAATTTCCTTCATTTATCCATTCAATAAAATGGAAGCAACATTCATGCATACGTATAGACTACAGTCTTGATTATTAGTTTATTTCATTTTCTACCTCAATTTATTATGGATTACCATAAATATATATAATGAATATGTATTATACTTATATAAAGGTTATCAATATTTATATTATGTAACCATGATTTAATTATGTTTAAAATAAATATAAAATCAAAACGAACACAAATAATATAGATATTACACGAAACATGACTTCCACATTGAATTGTAAATAAAAAAGTAAAACATTTTCAAAAGTAAATCATATATTATATGATATATATATATATATATTGTTTTTTAATATATTTATAATAAATATATATTTATTATATTGGATTTTTTAATGTGTATGAATAAACTCAATAATTAAGGTAAGGGATTTTTCTCACTTTTATTTTCTATGAGACACATGTTGTACTACAAAAAATATCTTTTATGTATTTCATATAAAACCCATTATGTTATATGATGATAAATTTCATGAATATTAAGTGGATTTATTTTTACATTTAAATATATATATTCCATGGGGTTTAATGTTCATAATTTACAAAGCTGATAAGGGGTTTTTGACTCAATTTTCATTCCTTGATACATATAAACTATTATGCACTTATCTTCATTAGTGTGGTGTATATAAAAACCATTTATATTTAGTATCATGGATTTAATTATTCTCATAATATTATATTTTCACAATAATATTATAATTTAACGGTTCTTACAATTCAATGTTATAAAGGTGGTAAGAGTTTTATGTTACAATCTCATAAATTACTAGGATTCACTTTGATTTTTCTTACAATGATGAAATACTACAATCTATCTCTTAAGAAACCCCTTAAATTTATTCTCTTGGGGTTAGGTAATGTGAATATATATTTTAACTTCATTTTCCTATTTTTATGTAATCATTATTTCAAAATAATTGTTTTATGAAAAAAACGTCATTATTTTTCTATTTGGTGGATATCCAATTTTCTCCTAAAAATAACATTTCAAAAAAAAATTCTTTTTTTAAAAAATCATAAAATTATTTAATAAAAAAATTTACATATTTTTAAAATTTTAAAATGATATTAATGGGTTCTTTATTTCTTTTTCCAAATAATTCTCATTTTTCTTTTAATGAAAATGTAAAAGTAATATTTGTTTTAACAAGTATAAATATTTGAACATCATGAGCACTAAATATTTTATTTCTTTATAATTATAAATTTCCAGTTTCAATGAATAGGTTTTAAAATATTTTTAATGCTTAATTTTCTTTTTTCAAAGTGGAATTGATATTTTCCTCAAAAAAATGTTTAAAATTATGTTAATTCTTCTTAAAAAGTTTTCAAATATTTTAAAAAAAGGATTTCAAAAATTATTTATGAATTTTTATCACTAAAATTTAATTCTAAATAAAAGATTATATCCCATAATAAATATTTTAAATGATCATTAGAAATCATTTCCAACTAAGATAACATCACTCTAAATTGCCTATTACTTACAAAGGATATGAACCAAGAATAACATTCTTATTATTTTATTTAATTGTTTATAAATACAATATGCTTATGAAACCAAATTCTCCTCTATATGATATACCACGATGAAATTATGGTGAAACTCACATAATTTTCCATGGGATATACTATGATGAAATGATTAAATTATTATAAAACCTATATCTTTTCAATAAGTTATGATACAATTAAATGATTGTGAAACCCATTCCATCTAATGAGTTATGATACAATGGATGTATTATGAAATTATAGTATACATATGTAGGATTATCATCATGATATGGGTGGGGCCATTATCGGTATTGTCTTGTTCTTTATATACATATATATTACATCATTTTAGGTTATCATTCAACACATTACGCAATCACACTCTTGAGTATCGGTATAATTTTTTGTTATTAGAGATGAGGTACATAACCATATTTTCATGAAATATATCTTAAAAAATATTACCAGTGATCATAAAATTTATTAATATTTATTTAAATACCCTACATAAAACAATTCTTCATAACCCAGAGAAAGGAAATAAAATAAAGGGTGATCTCAGATTCACTATAACGGTAATTAAGGGATGTAGAAAAATATATTTTGAGTATAAATGTATGAGGATATGTGAATAACATATATTTAACCATTCCCAACATACCATGGAAACAAAATCATGACTCGTTACATAAATATTATATTTAAATAATAAATGAATAAAAAGAAAATCAAATAACATAATTATTGAGAGAATAACAATTTCATAATACATTGAATTGTGAAATACACATAAACATAGAAAATAATTTCCATAATAGTTATTGATCATTTCAAAAACATATCAGGGAAATACATGGGAGATTACACCTTATAGGTGGGACACACCTCCATACCAAATGACATACCTTTTCTTATAGTAGAATGGGTTCACTCACCATACTATCTTGGTAGTCCTGGATCAATTTCAATAATATCATAGATGAAAAATTCCCTTACTAAATTAAGATCACTACCTAATAGAATAATGTATATATCATGAGATAGAATCCATTACCTAATCCATAGGAGGGAGATATATCTTTCCAATATCTTTTGTTATAACGTAACCTCCATCCTTATTCATACTCTAACCATAATCCTTAATTATAATGTGATAATAATATCCTAATTAAAATGATACATATATGTGACATAATATAATAAAACAGTCATCATATAATATCCAATGAAATGGGAAGGCTTCGATAAACATTTCATCACAACAAAACATGTTTAAAAGAATCCGGTTTCATAATCATATCACCATTTTATCAAAGAATAAACCATAAAAATGAAGGGATTTTCATAATAATTTTATCATGGAAGAAATCATTAAATAGAAATAGTTTTCATCAAAATATGATCATTAAAAACATAAACCATTAAGAGAAATAATAATAATTCTATCATTGTATTAAATCCCTAACAATGAATTAATAACAAGAAATGATGTAAACAAATATAGAAAATGATTTTTAAATATTAAATGGGACACTTCTTCTAGAAAATATATTTTCTGATGTAATAAACACTTTAAAAAATTGAAAAAATTATAAAAAATTACTTTTGTTGAAAATTACATTTTTACCTTATATTGGAATATTAAAAAATAATAGAATAAATTTCTTCAAGAATATGTCTTCGCACATTGAGAAAATATATTTTAAAAAAGAATATTTTTCAAAAAAATATTAAAAAATAAAAATTAAAACATATAAAGTAATCTAAAATATACAATAATTATTTTTAAGTATGTAAATTCCATTTACTTTGTACTAATTAAAAAATTATTGCTTCTTCATTTTTTATAAAATCCAAAATGTAATTTTTTTGAAAGAGTCGTGGAGAATTATTTTAAAAATAACATAAAAATGCCAAACATGGATAAAATTTATTTTTAAAAAATAATAGGATTATAATATAAAATTCTTGAAAAAATTGAAATCATGGATTTGGAATAAAACTGATTTCAAACTTAAGTGAGAAATAAAGTCATATTTTCTAAAATAAAATGTTCAAATTTTTTAGAGTACCAAAGTGTAGATAAATAATAATATTAATTATAAATATATTGAATATATTTGTTGGAATATGTGTCATGAGATTTTTGAGAGGGGGGTCATAATATTTCCACAATGGATGTATAATCATAAAAAATCCCAATAAACGATGTGATTGTAACATAATACTCTCACAATTATGGAAATAGAGAATCCACATTAATACGATATAATGACATTAAATGAAACTTTTAATATAATTAAAATAATTTTTTTCATAATATATCATGTAAATGGGTCCATATATACACCTCATAAAATAATATTGGTGCATAACATAACATATATCTCAATGATGAAAAATTGCAACAAAAATAACTCACCACTTTGGTAACAAAGAATCTATATACCTCATGAAATAGGTATCATAAAATTTATATTTGAAACAAAATAATTTTTTTGATAGTAATAAAAATACATTCATGGTCATTATATACTACACATGATGGAAGCATATGGTAAAAATGACTTCTGTCTCACTGAATAAAATAGGAGACTAAAATATTTTACAAAAAGTAATAACTTACTTTATAAACATTTTAACCTAATTTATTTGAAATATAATATTATTATGAATATATTAAGATTTTTAATTATATATTTCGTAAAATATATGATTTTATTATGTAATTTTTACCTGTTTATTAACAATTATATCTTAACATAACATTTCAAGTATTAACCACTTTGTATATTTTATATGTTTTCATTTTTTATTTTAATAATATTACTCTAATAAAGGTACCATTACTTAAGGAATGATAATAATTACACAATTATCATATTTACAAATCATGTTTACTATTGACACTAATCATTAAATATAGTTTCAAGAGATGATGTGCATTAAGAACATGGAGATGGTTGGTCATATGTACACATTAGTAACAATTCAATTTCTCAATAGTAATTATTGATAGGAGGTAACTAATAAATAATAATTATATAGAGATAATAAAATCTTAAATACTACTTCTTTAATTTTATATATCATCCATGTGGTGTGTTGATGAAAATATAGTCACATCACTTAGTGAATGTGGCTATCCAAGCATACATGTATGACGTTATCATATATCAATGATTGAAAGATATGAAATAAAATGATATATTATCCTTTCATAATGTTTAATATTCCATGAATATAATAAATGTTTAATTTATATCACTTATATACATCCTTATTATCTTAAATGTAGATAATTAATGAAAAAAATAATCAAATCACTTTATGAGGTGGCAGTACAATGTACAAACAAGCGATGTTATCGAATCCCCTATCAAAAGGAAGGAACAATTGTATATATGATATAATTAATAAAAATGTATTATTATTTTATAAATATATTATATTAATATATATATATATATACTTTTTATTCATAATCACCCATTGCTAATAGAGGGTGTAATGAAAACAATAATAACTTCGGTTCATGAGGTAGTGGTCCTCCGTACACATGAATAATGATTTCATAATCCATTTGATGGAAGTAGATATAGTTTTAGGTAAATTATTAGCATAAAACCCTACAATTATATGTGATATAATTATTTAATTATATATTTATTTCTAAATATTAATTTAATGATTTTTAGTAAGAAATAAAATAAAAACAACCATTGAGGAACATTACCTCCTCTTCTAGTAATCTTATAAGGTTTGCACAAAAGGCCATACAAGGATGGATTTTTGTTCCAACATAAGGATTCTATGATGATATAAGGGTAGTGTGAATGATATTTTGTAATTTATTTTCTAAATTATATAGGTATTATGTTGTAAATAAAGGATGACAATGGGTGGCCTTTTATAAGTGAGGTGAGTCGCAAACATGTAATTGTTTGAAATTAAAATGATTACCCACGTTTTTCACATCAAGCAATGATCCAAAATGGATTATTTTATATATTTAGAAATTATAGGGTTTTAATATGGCCAAAAAAGTGTTTCGTAGTCACATATTTATGTCATTTTAATCATTATCATTATAGATTATGCCTAGGTAAACTGATTTTTATCTTTACCATGGTAGTTACATTTTTATATAGTCACTATTCAATTTTCTCAAAAATTATGTTGAAATTGTTAGAAAATATAAATTATGATGATTCTTGAAATGATATCCATTTTTAATAATTCAATTAATAGATAATGAAATTGTTTGTTTAAAAATTATTCATATAGATGTAATGAGAAAGTGCTGTTTCAAAAAAAATGTTGAAAAGCTTTCAAATCATTATATCCAATATCAACATGGAATTTATTAAAATACACTAAATAGGATTATTATATATATAGTTTATCAAATTTTACTTAAAAAATTAAAAATATAATTTTAATTTAATAATAACTTAAATAAAAGGCAGTTCTTAATTAATATTTTAAATTTTTTTGTTATCATAAAAAAATATACCTTTCCAAATAATTATCAAAAGTTTTCCCTAAGATAATTTTAACCATATATGTTTTAAAAAATAAAATATTTTTTAAAATATATTTATAAAATAACAAAAATTTATTTTTATAAATAGTGGGAAAAATAAAAAAAATCTTTTTAAGAAAAGTATTTATTATGTATAAAATTTGATATATACATTACTCTTGTATAGAAAAAACATAAGATCAATGTTGAATAGACAAATGAATATATACTGTATACATTTGAATAAAACATTCATAAAAAGTGTATTTTTCAATTTATTGAGATAAAATGTGTTTTCTTTTATAAAAATCGTTTTCAGAAAAATATTTATATTATTTTAAATGGGGTTTTAGATTTAATTTATAATTTACTAGTCACTAAATAGTTAATTGTATAAAAATTTATAAAAAATATTTATTCATAATTTATTGATTCATATTAATATATGTGATCAAAAATCAAGGTAAAAAATAACATATTAATTTATATGATTTTAACAGTGTGTCACATTTTGTTTAAACTCATTATAGGATACAATGTAATCCAAACAAAAGTTTGGGTGTAATGAAATTTAGACTCAATGATTCATATAATTCATGATATGATTGATATTTCATGTAATGAAAAATATTACAAAATTTAACTTTATTTGAAAAAAAATGTATTTCAAAAAATCATATGGTGTTAAATTCGACCCCCTTAAAATGAATTTTCTCTTGAAATTCATCACTTTAGAACCAATAAAATGGGTAATACTACCACATTACATCATATGAATCCAACATTACATCCTCAAGCTATTGGTTTCTTCAAAAAAAATTGACTGAGTGATTGTTCTGGTTTCAAATATCATTGTCTATTCAGTCCAGAATCTCTACCAGTTGTTCTTCATCAGAAATAGAATTTCCGCACAGTACGAACATTGTGTTTAGTAAATGTGATTGATCAAAAATTTACTTCCACTGAAGAGATATATGTAAAAAATAATCAACCTAAGATATGTTCAGTGGAACCACAAATCGAAAGGTCTTCTTAATGATATGATCAATAACTACCATGGGACTAATATACCTAGGGAATAAAGTTTTTATATTGTAATAATAGTTTCATCCTTTAGTTTTGATTTGATAAATTTATACTTCATCTCTTACTCTAGATAATGAAAATGAATGTCTTCATTCCTAGAGCACTAACTGATGAAAACATCCAAAATAGAATAAAATTTCATTCCTTTTATATCTTGTTAATAAAGGATAGCACCAGATATCCAAATTGGAAAAATCTTCGGATAGTGAAGTAATAAGTTCATATTTTAAACCTATTCGAAATTCCAATAGCAATTATTTATAAAATGGTTACCTTTATAAAAATTCTGAAATTAAAAATTTACAAAAATGTTTTTTAAATTTAACAAAATCAGTATAACGTCAATCCCCACATATAATAATGTAGTTCTTGATTTCACATAACAAAAATTTGAATACCATCTTCTTATATACTTTTCAAACATCGTAATAACCACCATTACCATAAATAATTATTTAATAATTCCATTATTCCTAAATTAATATATAAAGTAATGATTATATTATATATTCATTAAATATAAACAAGATGTAAATTCCATCAACGATAGGATAAAATACTTTTTCAAAAAAATCCTTAATCAATCCCAAGATAATTAGTAATATAAAATCCACATATCCTTATCCATCAACCCTTTATCTAAGCATCATTATATCATCATCATGAACATATTAGGGGTTATCTTCAATTAATAATATGTTTTCTATAAAATTTCACCATGAAATTAAACAACTTTCTTTGTTTATTTGTACCATTCATCATATTATTGCATTTATTTAATGAAAATTAATTGTAGAAGAATCCTTATCCATCCCAAATTCATATATCATAATTCATGATTTTTAATACATATAAACTCAATAATTCCCCTTTATTATTATATCATTAACATGTATTCATCATCTAATTTATTAATACCACTTTGGAAAATGTGAATGATAATTCTCATGATTTAAAAAAATAAATTAAACATATTATCACTTTTAATGAATTATATTCATGATATAACATTAATTAGGGGAAATATATACACCTCATAAAATAATATATGTGTATAACAAAATATATGTATCAATGAAAGAAAATTAATGAAAATATCATTTAACATTTTAGTAACATTTATATTGTAAACCCCATGAAATAATTATCATAAAATGGAGATTTAAATCTCTATAAATATATTGATAAGATTCATAAAATAATTTCATGGTATGTACATACTCCACATAAAACAAAACATGGGAAAATATGTCTTATGGATCAATGAATAAAAAGTGAGATGGAAATCACATACCTTAGTTCTAGACTTCCTTTATACAAGTTTAAAAATATATTATAATAAATATATTATTATCATACCAAAATTATAGAATGATAATTTTATATTTCATATTGTATATGAGTAAATTTTTCCTTTTAATACCCTTTTATTAACAATTCAATGTTAGTGCCAAATTTCTTGTAGTATCCGCTTTGTTTTTTGTATATGTTTTGATTTTTTATTATCTTTACTCAATACTTTATCATTTTTCTGCTATGTATAGAATAATAATACTTATATAATAATCTTATAAATGCAATAATTATACTCTTAATAACAATCCTGAATTGTGGTTTTTAGAAATCATTATTGTTACGATCATGTAGTTGGTAGGTTATACGTATGCATGCATAACGTTTCTGTTTTTCAACAATAATTATAGAAATGTTTTAAGAAAAATATTTTTATAAATAGTTATAATAATATCACAAATACCACATTATTTCATTATACATGTAATCCATTTGGTTTCTTAATTTAATGAGACTTACATCTCTACATGAAGGCAGTAGTCTGCACATACATGAACGACATTATCATCTTTCAGTGGGTGAAGAGGTATTAAATAAAATTACATATTATCATTTTAAAAATAAAAATATGAAACTATTATACTAATTTTTTCATGTATAACACAAATATATATCCTTATTATCATCCATGTAATTATTTTCTGTAAAATTTATTACATCGCTTTTTGAGACTGTAGTCCATCATACACAAAAGTGACATTATCATATCACTTATGTAATGAATAGTAATAAAAGGTATATATTATATGATTAATATATAGGTATTATTTTTTTATAAATATCATATATACTTATAAATATCTTTGTACCCAACTTTGATAGGTGGTAATGGGAAATCAAATGATATCATTTTGCAAGGTTGTATTTTTCTACACACATGAAAGATGTTTTCGTAACCCATTTGATGAAAGTGGAGTTTTTTCATGTAACTAAAATAAAATAAAAATATCTTAGTAAGTGTATGATACTATTTTTTTTATAGAATCGTGTCTTAATAAAAACTGAAGGAGGAAGATGATGAAAAAACACGTGTTAATAAATATTACCTCTTCTTCCGGTATGATCCATAGGTCTTGACTAAAAAACATCCTAGCATGGATTTATCCACAAAATTAGGCTTATAAGATGAATTGAGTGAATATTGTAAGTTACTAGTGTTTGGATAAGATGAAAAAGTGTCTCAATGTGTAAATAATATAGAACATTTTGTGTCTTTTAATAAGTGAGGTAGCTGGAATTCCTTTATGTTTCTTAAGGGAACAATTTGATCACTTTTTTAATAAAAAAGAAAAAAAATTATTTATTTGTCATACTTATAAATTACATAGTCTAAATATGGATATCTAAATGATTTTAGGTAGCTATTTATATCAATTTTAAATTTATTTATAATTATTAACCCCCAAAAACTGATTTTATATTAACCATGGTAATTTATTTTTAGTTTCTTCAATATTAATTTGGGTCACAAAATAAGTTAAATTTATTAAATAATATAAATTAAAATTATTACATATATGAATCATTTTTTCAATATTTATTTTACACATGTAAAATAATTTTATTAAAAACATAATCCGGTAAACGGGATGAGAAAATGGGTTTTCAAATAGGAAATATGGGAAAACATTTACAGTGTTTTTATATCTATTATCAATATGGAATTGATAACAATAACATAAATTACATTAATATAAATCTAAATGAACAATTTTTCATTAGAGAATAATTTCATATATAATTTACCTGTATAAATAATTTATAAAAAATGATTTTGGAAATTAAAATTCATTATTTCCCCAAATTCATTAAAAAAAATTTCATTTAAGAAAATTATCAGGATTTCAATCTATGATAAATCATAAATTCTGATTTTATAAATGAAATTTATTTTTTGAAATAAATTTTCTATATGAATCAAAAATTGTTTTTAAAATATATGCACAAAATGGTGACAATGTTTCTTTAAAAAATACAATCTTAAGGGTAAACTTAAATTTTTTCTCAACTCTTCGCTAGAAAACACCTAAGATGAATTTAACAGATCTTACTAATTATATTCTATATAAATATCATTAAACATATTATCTAAAAAGTGAGTATTTAATATATTTTTTATATAGAATATATATTTTTCATGAAATTTGTTTTTTATAAAAATATTTCCTTCATTTTAAAGTAGTTCTTTTATTTTTATTAATAATAAATGGGAAACCATAAAATAATTTTTTACACATGTGTGAATAATATGTATTTTAATAATATATTAAATCATATTCATAACCATAATTCCCAAAACTAGGTGATAATTATGATACTAAATGACAATATTTTAATAACATATCATGTTTTGTTTTAAGAGAGTATTTCATTTCACACAATCCCAGATTAGTAGTCTATATAATGAAGGAAAAACTCATTATTTAATTTAATGCATTCTAAAATTGATACTACATGTAATAAGAAATATAGAAATTTTTAAATTTATTTTAAAAAACTATTACAAAAAATTTAATCATGTTAAAAACATCCTCTCAAACAAATTAGGTAACAATTTATATCGCATGAGATATAATGGACTAGAACGGAGAGTAAACTCGGTATAAAATTGGAATTATTCTACTATAATGGTCGTGGGTGTGGACCTTGACTACTATGTTGGTCTGGGTAGTTAGCCAATTCCACATGATATCCTAGTAAATGATCCTTGACTACAATGGAAATGGTTTTCTATGCTTATGTATAGTTTATAATTCTATGTAATATCCCAATGTTATTCTCTTATTGTTCTTGGTCATTTATTTCCTCACAATTAAGGTCTTATAAAAATTAATTCTTTATTCCATGATTAATGATTACTATATTTGATATACACAATGTGGATTTTAAATTTTATGCTCATACTCTCATACTCCTAAGCTAATGTTATGTATTCCTATTTCCTATGATTATGCTTACTGAGCATCCAAGATCATCCTTTTTTATGATTACTTTACCGATGATATGCTAAATTGTTTTATAAAGGGTATGTTTTTTAAGAGTAATAATAGTTATGAAATTTATGGGAGATGTTTAATATCATTCATGAAATAAGATGATTTTGTACCTGTTCTGCAAATACACTAAACTGTTACAGTCTAGAATCATGTGTTTGAGTGATGTATTTAATATTCATAAAAAAATATATAATATGAATTTATGAAAATCATAAGTTTAAATGGTTGTTATCTATGTAAAGGTTTATTTTACCTTTAGAAACTATGATGATAAAAAATTACTGAAAAAGCAATGGATATTTCTTAGGATATTTCTAGGAATTAATTATAGATATTTTTAAGTATTAGTAAAAGTATACAAAAATTTCATTGAATTTTGGTAAAGGATACAGACCTGGTTTCATATTAATTGTGTACCTATCATGGAATTACATGTTTAATTGGGTGTGGTACAAACAAACCTATTCGTAATAACTGAAAAAATATCACACTGATCAGGACTAGATTATTACATGGTTCAAGAATATAGTCCTTGCAACACAACTACTATGAGACTCTTAGGGGATATTCTTTTTAAATTTTAAATATCTTCATAAAATAATTATTACAGATTTAAATAGGAAATGATTCTTAATAGTCTAGGATAGTATATGGGGTAATTTATTAAATAGAATATTTCATGATTCAGGCATACTATAAGTTATCTTTCATGATTATGTGGATTCCCATTATGAATATTGTTACTCACACTATAATTTTGGGTTTTTTTAAATAGTGAAACCCATCAGGAATTGGATTAACATTGAATGTGATAGAGAGTGTGTTGATGAGAATATAAATGGGATAAAATTTCGAGTGAATGATATTGTGATTATTTTTAATCAGTTATAATTATATTGGATTAAAAATATATAAGTTTACCAAAATTCAAAATCACCAATGAAAATGAGGATATAGTTTATTGAGAGTTTGGGTATAGGACACCATAGAGGTAATAACTTCAAGTTTTCTGATATCTACAATTTGCGAAGAAGTATTCAATTTAATGTCTCAGAGAAATGATATGGTGTTCTGAGTGTGGAAAAGAAAAAAACAAAGATATAAAATAATACTGAAAACATGAAAGTTATGATAATTTAATGGGTCTTAATAATTATAACCCTAAGGTGTCATCAATGTTCCAAAATTTTATATATATAAAGTATGTGATTTTTTAAAATTAAGGTCATATGGGGATGTTTGCGAATAGAATAAGATGGGTGGTATCAGTAATAGTTATATTGAGGATGATGAAGTGACCACAAGTGAAATATAAATGGAAAGATATAGTAATGAATAAGATGATGATGCCTAGGAAATTTTTTTTTGAATGAAGTGGGATGACTGAAGTGTTTATATATTTTAATTCTAGAAATATATTATATAATTTATGAAATACATAATGATTATTTACTATAATTTTCTTCATTCAGAGTTTTCAATGCTTTAAATGGACATGATGACCTTAAAAAATTATTACATATCACACTGAAATTTTTATTAAGTTAATAAAACCCATAACATGTTATAAATGTTTAGTAAATAGTGTTTAGTTTAGATAAAGCAATTATTGATATGGTTAAAGTAAATCAGATAGTATAGATGACCATAGAACAAATTAATGATTTGCGGACAAAGTGGATTATGTTATCATTGATAGATTTTACCACAATTTTGTATTTAAGGAATATAATTAATATTATGGGGTTTTAATTCTGTATTTAGTATTTATTTATGTTTTCATTATAGTTATATGGTAATTTCAGTTTTTACCATGTTTTATAATAATATATTAATAATATATTCCAAATTTTGACATGTGTAATAGATTTCTATTTCATGTTGTTTTGTGGAATTAATTGAATGTTGATTTATAGGAATTTTGTGGTCGTATTTATAGATATTTTGTTTTGGAAATTTTATAAGGATTCCCATTAATGTAATAGTTTAGGTTCAATTTTGGATGAGGTTTTAGAGATTAATTTATTATATCACTATATAAATATGTTTTGATAAATTGATCTAACCACTATGTTATTTATACTGAATTGATATAAAATAGAATTACATATAATTATATTATAGATCATATTTATTTATTAAAACAGGGAAATTCAAGTCTTAGAGTAAGAGATGATGTGGAAATTGATCAACAAAACCATAGGATGAGATTGTTCTTAAAAGAATGGAATGAAATCAATTAAGTATATACTATAATTTAAATTGTCCAAAATTAGGTTATGATATTTATAAAAATTCACTACTCTCATCATTTTTTATTATAATATTGAACTTTTTCACACATATTTGGTTTATGGATTAATGGTCATTAACTTCTTATGGGCCATGCTCTCTATAACTCTCTATAAGTATTTGGTTGAATATTTTATATTATTATTCCATGTTTCCACATCCCACTACTTATATTATATTTGGAAACCATGTATGTGTTATACCATATGACATTGACACTTACCATTATCTATATTTTATAAGATGTTTTATTAACCTATTTTAAGATGTGGGTTTCCCACAGTTGGATTTTCTAA
Source organism: Viscum album (assembly GCA_963277665.1). Lineage (NCBI taxonomy): Eukaryota > Viridiplantae > Streptophyta > Magnoliopsida > Santalales > Viscaceae > Viscum > Viscum album. Next base: position 27,941,238 of record OY728140.1, on the reverse strand, counting down.
TGTTATTCCATTTCTTATAGATCACATGTTCAAATTACGAGGAAATAATTTTTATAAAGGGGTATAATTTGACACCTTAATATTCTATGAAATATTTTTTCAAATGAATTTAATCTTTACGATTTTTTTAATATAAATAATACAGAGTTTAGATTACATTATATGTGGCACCTTATTCAAACGAAACATTACATATTATTAAAATAGTATTTTCTATTATAAAATTCATCACCTATCCATTAGAATAGTTCGTTTGAATAGGATAAAATAAATCGTGAAATATATGATTAAAACATGTATTTAAAATTAATTATTTGGTGAATAATTAAATAATAATTAAAATAAATTCTCTTTGGGGGTGAAATAATTCTTATCGGGAAAAAACTTCTATGTAAACAAACAAATTTTACATAAATAAATTAAACAAAAAAAATTGGTTAATTATTTTAATTTAATTTATTTATTATATATTCAATAAAAATTTTAAAATTCATTTTATGTGTTTACTATGCATGAGATAGAAAAAATCCAAATTTAAACTTAAGAAATGTATTTCCCTAATTGTGGTTTTTGTTGCCCATTAGATAACTTGTACTGAAACAAATTTTTTACACATTAAAGTTTTATTATAAATTTTTCTTTATATTTTTAAAATAAAAATTTCAAAATAAACATAGGATTAATTTTTGAGAATTTTCTGAAAAGAGTAATGTTTTGATGAAATGTGAAAAAAACTATTTTTATTAATAAATGTGATTTTAAAAAAAATTAACAAACCTCAAAAAAAATGTTTTAAGGTATTTTAAAAAAAACATTTCCAATTATATATATATTAATCCAATTTATTTCATTAGTATCATTTTCATGTTGAAATTTTATATAAAAATATTTTACACTTTTCAACATTCTCTCTTTGTAAACCTAAATTCGGATCGCATTTGTGGGATTAAATTTAAATTAAAATATTATAATTAGTAAAAAAATTAATTTAGAAAAATATATTAAATATTTTTAAACATCATAATTTATATTATCTAATATGGTCATCTTAATGTCTTTCTAAAAAAAATTAAAAATAGAAAACCAAATTATGGGGGTTAAAGTGAAAATTGGTTTACCGGGGGTTAAATTAAAAACTATAAGGGATAAAAATGACGCAAAACATTTCCAACCCAACTTTTATAAACTTATATCCATATATAATCTTCTCATTTCTATAATTTCTTTCATTGGATCCTTTTTCATTTGAGATATTTGGGCAGAACATTTCATTTTTTCAAACTACATGCGTGCCACTCACAAAACTAATAAAAGGACTCTTTTTCTCTTATCCTCTTAAAACATTCCAAACCAATTAATTTTGGAAAACATACTAATATAGCCTCTTTAATTTCCTCCAACAATATGTTATGTATTATTTCTTAATCTATCCTAATAATTCATATTCTAACATAAAGCATTTGTCCGAATAAGAGGAAACGTCCCAAATCGATCATTATATATTCTTTCTTCCTCCAACTCCATAAATTATTATTAAACAATGATACTATGATAAAAAAATTAAATATAATAATATATTATTTTCTTGATAAAAAAACATAAATCATTTTCCTCTTCCATCAAATAGGTCATTAAATCATCATTTTTGTGTATGTTGGACTACTGCCTTCTGAACCGGCGTTATTACATCGCTATCAAACACTATAACTAATGGATATAATGAGAGATTTATAATTTATAATTTATATTTATGATATTATTATGTTTTTTGAATAAATATATCATATTTTACTTGTTTATTTCCATTCAGTGTGAATATGATAATGGCGTTGATGTGCATAATAAAAAATATCCTCACAAATCTATGTTATCCATTCACGCTTTACATAGAATGTTCTAAGGATTGTATTAATAAATATATGTTATATAAAATAAATAAAAATTATTCTAATATGTTAATATATTATTTAAATTTCTTTAATTAAACCTATCATGAAAATGTAAACAACGTTTAGGCATACGTATGGTCTACCGTCTCCATTAATGGTCTATTTTATTTTCTACGTATAAATTTTATGGATTACTATAAATAAATTTATAATAAATAATTGTAATATTTATATCATGGTTTTTAAATTTAGATAATTTTGAAAAATGTTTTTATTAATGGTACTAAAAACAAAAAATCAAAACAAATAAGAAATTCAAAGAGGTTATTACCTGAAACATGATTTTAACAAAGAATTATTAATAAACAGGAAATAAATGGTCATACATTTTCCACATGTAGAATTATATATATATATATATATATTATGGTTCATAAATAAGTATATAGTAAACATATAATTATATTATATGAGTTTTGAATGTTTATGAAGGAATTAAAGAATTTATTTAATAGATTTCCTTGAAATATTTATTTTATATGAGACAAGTGCCATTATCACCACCTTTTTCATTTATGAGGTTTATGATTTACCCAAGAAGTTGTTTTATGTTTATCATTATAATTTTTTTTGGGTATTTATATTTCCATTTTAGGACATCTCATTAATTTAATTTATGGTTTAAACTTTTCCATTGTGGTAGTGATTTTTGTCTTAACTTTCATTCCTTGAGACAAATGTTCTGTTATACATCTATCTTGTTTTTCTATTTATATATAGTCATGTTAATAAGATATTTCCTGAATTTACTTATTCTATAGGATAATATATATTTCATTAAATGTTATTTATTCATGGGGCTTATAACTCAATTTCGACAAATTGTTAAGAGTCTTATGTTACAATCATATCACATAATAGGATTATTTATAATTCTTCTTCAAATGTTAAAATATTCAATTAAATCTCCCATTCCACTCATTAAATTTTCATATGTTTTATTTAATAAATTATAATTCGTGTTTTAACATTATTTTCCTCTAATTATGTACTTAATACTTCAAACTAATGTTTCAAATACAAATAATATTATTTCAGACTTCATTCAAAAAAAATCTATTCCTAAAACTATGTTAACATAAAATGCCTTCAAAAATATTTTTAACCCTATTAAAAGTATTTATTAGAAAAAGGTTTACCCATATTCTACTTTTCAAAAAAAATTGAAAGTAATATTCTTGTTTTTGCTCAAATTAATCTCATTTTTTATTTATCAAAAATATGAATAAAATATTTTTTTAATATGCATATAACATTCCACCATCATTATCACTCAATGATTTAAATATTCCTTTATAAGTTTCAAAATATATTTTCAATAAATATGATGATAAAAATGTATTATGTTTTAAAAACTCCTTTTCAATGTGGAAGCTATATTTTCCTTAAGAAATATTTTTTAAAAAAAATTAATCTTCTTTTATAGGTTTTCAAAGTGTGTTTCCAATGAAATGAATTTCAAAAATGTTTTATGAATTTTTAGTTTTATAAACTGGTTTTTAAAAAAAATTATTTTCATAAAGAAATTCTTTAAAAAAATTTTTATTTTTTTTACATAAATAATGACATATAATGATACAACATATGATTTTCTGGTTCTATAAACATATGATACAACTATTATTCTCCCACTAAATGGTTTCAATGACAAGATTCTCATGAAACCCGTTTTCCTTCCATTGGTTATAATATGATAAAATTTATTTGAAACCTGCTTCTTTTTCCATGGGTTATGCTCTGATGAAATAATAAAGTGATTATGAAACCATTCAATTTTAATTAGGTTATTATATGATGAAATTTTTATGCTATAAATTTCATTTAATGGGTTATGACATAATGAATTTTTTATGATCCTATGGAAATTATATGTATGATTTTTATTATGAGATGAATGGGACATATATAACCCTGTAATGTGTTCAGAAAAGTTTAATATCTCATGAGAAATACTATAATGGAATGGATTGTGATCCTAGTTCAGTAATTTACTTTCCCTTCTATGATGGTATTGGGAGTGACCCTTGACTACTACTATGAGTTTAAGAGTAAACGCATTCCATTATGATGGCCTTGGAAATGAACCTTGACTAACATGACAATGATTTTATATTATTATATGTATGAAAAATTATATATCCTATGCTATTGTTATTCTCTCATGGCTCATAATCTTTGATTTTCTTATGATTCATGTCATATGAACTGAAAATATTTATACCATGACTCATTTTTATGATCTTTTATATGTGGTTTATGCTTTTAAAATGTTACACACATGTTATCAAACCATTATTCCCATGTTATGCTTATATATTTCACTGGTTTAACTTTACTAATCAACTAATCTTACCCATTATTATTTTTCATTTCCCTATTTTATGTAGAATTTTTTTATGTAGTGTATGTTCATTAAGATTTATATAGGGGAATATATTTATAGGTTTTGTTGAATATATTTTAGGACAATTGTATATTGACTATATAATCTCCAAAGATAAAAAACTACTATTTTCTCTATGAATGTGTTAGTGTAATGTAGTGAATATTAAACAACAATAATGTAATATCCATATATTAAAATCATGGGTTGATATGAGAATTAATATGAGTGACTTAGTTTACAATAATCAATAATACACCACTATTAATAAATAAACATAGACTATATTTAAAACATTAAAACTCTTTTTAACCCCTTTAAAACATGTTTTGATATGATAATTATTGCCTTTCGATAACTTTTCAAAAAACCTTTATATAAAAATAATCCATTATTATAGGGACTTATATGTGACCATATTTTCCTTCTTAGTGTGTAAATCAGTTATTAATCCACTAAGACATTATAAAAATTAAATCATATAAAATTACACAATTCTTAGTTAATTTACCTAGTGGTGTAGTTTGATATCAATCAAAGAGACTTGTATCATAATATGAACATGTTTTCCAAATGATGAATCTCAACAAATTAGGTATATGATTACATAATCCCATTCTCCTGATATAGAGTCACCAATAGATATGGAACATGTTAATGTAATTCAATACATATCATAAATTATAAATTATATTAAATATAAATAAAATTATGTATAAATATATTATATTCCATTTACATGTACCAAAACTATGAATGAACACGAAATTCATTATTCTATTTCAATCATGTGAACAGATTTCATACAATTTACAAAAAAGGGGAACTACTTAATTTTTTATATCAATTTATTGCATGATCTATAATATATCATACCACCACTGATTTTCTCAACATTAATAATAAATTAAAAAATGAATGTATGTATGGAGGTCCACATAATAATTATATTTAAAACCCCAGGTAATGGGGATTCAAAATAAGAATTTACCCCTCTGTATATCAATGACTATATTACATTTAATGTAATATTATATTATATGTCAGTCGTGATAATAACACCAAAATTATTATCACATGAGTCTAGTATCTGTTTAACATAAAAGATTCAAGTCGTGTTAATATTAACATATCATTATAATTCATAATACTCAATGATGAGAAAAAATAGGGGGAAATATCCTAAATTGAAGGGATTTTGTCATTATAATATTCATGTAATATATGTATCTCATAAGAAAGAATATAAAATGATATTTTATTTATAAAAACATAATTTGACAATCTAATTTACAGTTTCTCCTATATATGATACCCATAGACTCAACCTAACCCTCATAATTCTACTATTATATTAACACAATCAATGTATATGCTACATTATCCATTATATCAAGTACATAAATATTCACATTTCCCCTCTTAATGATATCTTGAATGATATATTATTTCTAAAGGAAGTGTTTGGTTAACTGGTGATACCACGATTCATTTTCCTAATAAATTGTTCCATTTCTATGACAAAATATATCAGGAGGACTTAAGATGGTAAAAACCTCAACATTTTCATTAATCACCTTATCGATCAAGAAAATTTCCTTCCTAACATATGTGTTAATAATGTACTCCACATCTATTTTTCTTGTCTTCTATGGGTGGTTTTTTTAAACTTTTACAATTGATTTCACTAATAATCATAAAATGTGAAACCAAATTTAGATATCATTCAAATTTATTGGATTGGAAATTAGAATTAATGGAACCCATTAAACATAGTTAATACTTTCGTCAATATACCATGACATATTCCTACATCTTTTCAAGTACATAAGTCTATTAGTAATAGAAATCATGTGACTATCAAATGTATTGGATTAATATATGCATGTTATACCCAGTGGATAAAAGTCATAATGTACAACACATTAGATGGAATACATGATAAGTCCAATGGAAATCATATAAGAAATAATATCCAAAATTAATAAAACATTAGGATAATATTTATTCTTGTAATGAATTATTCTTTCAAACAGGGGTAAATAATCATTTTTTAGTTATCTATGATAAATGACCATCACTTTTACCATAAATATGTTTCAACATAGTCAAAGAAACCTCTTTAATCTATATTTATAGATCTAATACACTTTCTATAATCCACTTCCCCCATTTATTTCAATAATAAGTACATTCCCAATAATATATTTCATAAATTTTATGTTGTAAAATCATTATAGATATGGAGTATGTCATCAACAAAATATGTGAAAATTTTCAAAAAAACGCCCACTAACCCTTTCATATAAAAATAAACCATTATGATTTTTATGATTCCATAATCAATGATTTCATAATTTATTTATATTCTCCAACACTAATAATTAATTAACTCATAAATTGATCATTGTTATTTGAAAACCTTAGTTGAATCATTTCTTACATAAATACATTCAAGTTGTAGTGTAAACAGATACTTGAAAAAATGTCTATTTAAGAAATGATTTTTTGGAAATAATTTTTCATATCTGATGATAATATTGACACATTATAAGAAAATATGAATATATTTTATCATCATAACTAGATATAATGGTTCTTCCGAGTCCATACCAAAAATAATATTTTAATATATTACTACTATATTATCAATATAGGAATAAAATATTTTATCCACAATAGTTTTGTTTGGAAATATACACATTAAACCAATATTATTCACTCTTTTAGCTATATTATCCATGTAATAAAGATTTTTACTTTGTGTAAATTCCATATCAAACCTCATAGTCTCTAACAATTTCATTTAATAAAGAGCCTCAAGCACCACTTACTTTGCAGAGTTTTAATAATTTCTTAAAATTAATTTATCATAATTTTCCGTAATAAATCCATATCTCTTAAGCTCCAAATGAATCATTCTAGACGTTAATTATTGTTTGTATCTTGATTGATTCCCACTTCCATAGCTATTTTTGGAGTAATCTAAATTTACATCACAAGAAAACATCATGTTTGTTACTCTTGAATTATTGTAACATTATTTTTCTTCCCACTAACATCTCTATAAATATATTACTTTCAGTAAATACACTTAGTATGTAACACCCCATTATTCTATCGTATGTTTCCATTTGAATAATGAAATATCTTGCATTGCACGCAACATGGAATTTTAACACACCACGACCAATCAAACTAGTCCTTACAAACAGTAGTACAAACTTTTTGAAATTTTATAAATTTTATTTCTAAAAATGGACTTCATTTTTGGATTTGGAATATCAAAATTAGTTTATGGTGAGTTTTTGGTATATTGCTGAATACATTAAATTCTTGATGAGTAGTGAAAAAAGCAGCATAATTTTTTAAACCCGACATTTTATTTAAAAAAGTAGTTTTCTTATTTAAATTTATATTAGGTAAAAATATATACATAATACCTATTTATGTTCAATGTAATTCATTAGAGTAATTTTATAATAATATTAGATATATAAAATTTTATTAAACATTTTATCATCTTTTACACACCTTCTAGGCACATTTGAAAATTTTCATAAAATGTAATTTTAACACATCTGTGAATTTAATTTCAAGTATATGAGACTCAAGGTTGACATTAGTAAGTAAAATTTGGTTTAGTAATGTGAAAATAATTTTGGGTGAATAGTAACTTTTGGCTTTTATTTAACACCGTTACAAGTTACTAGGGTAACTAAAGGTCAAAATGATATTATAATTACCCTAAAACCAGTCCTAATTAAATTGGATAAGTGTATTTCGACAAAAACCAACCTTAGGAATAATATATGATCCTTTAGGTCCACATGGATTTGATTAGGACATTTATTGTTATTTTATTTAAAGAAGCGGTAAATGTGTTAAAATCAAAGTTTACTAACTAAGACATTATTAAAATAGGGTTATACATAAGATAAATTTGACTGTAGATATTCATTATAAAGAGAGAAATAGTTCCTACATAATGGTAGTTTATTTATAATTTTTATACACTATATAATGAAATTTATTTATGACACAATGATGATGCAGTAATTAACTTATTAATGAATGATTAGAATAATTGATATTATAAATTTTAAAATAAATTTAGATTTATACTTTATATAAATTAAACTAATTTAAAAGATTAATATGAATTTTTATGGTTGATTCAAATAATTATTTCTAATTAATCATGTTGTTATGACTTGCAAAAAAAAATACTAAATAGTGTCAGAATTGACATAAATTAGTTTTTAAAACAAATAATATATTATTAATTGATATAATATTCCTAAAAATATAAGGATCGGAAAAAGGACATAGATATTGTTAGATATAATAATAATGAACCATTTCATGTTCTATTGGAGTTTTAAAGTATGTTTATTAACCATTTATTATAATAATAGAAGAATACATGTTTAAAGTTAAACTATTTAAATAAGAGTAAAATCTAAACGATAAGCTTAATATGATGACCTAAACCTATATAAAACCTATTGGTTGATATTTTTTCGACCCATCCCCACCTTAACCTCAAAATAAATCATTATTGGGTCATTATATACTGGCTATGATTGTATAATAAAATATTATTTCTGACTTTTCTAAAAGTAACCCTCACCTCTCTTATAAAAGGGTACATCCCCTTATTTCAAAATCACTACCCTAAATTTTAATAAGAGGCCTTACCTTGATTATAAATCCAACCTAAAGAGACCTTTTTATCAACTCAAAAGGAAACACCCGAAGAAGAGGTAATAATTTCCCCACCTCTTTCAAAGTTCTATTATTCATTTATTTCCTCTTTCTTTGTTATTTCTATTCCAAAATAATATCTCCAGTACCTTATATATACTATTATGTTATTATAAATATGGTACAGCCGTATTCATTATTTTATCCATCTTATGAATGATATGCCACCATACGTGTGTACGTACGACTTACTGTCTCCACCTCGTGGTGTAGTTTATTATTCAAACACTTAATTATTTTGCATTGGTATAATAATGAGTATAAATGATTTAAATAATAAATATAACATGTTAATTATATTTTATATATGATATATCATCTAATTTTATACTATTTCACCATCAATATAATTATATTTTCTCTCATGCATACATATGGATTGCCATCTCCACCAACATGATGGGATTCATTCCTCTACGTAATCATTCAATAATTATTTTCATTTTATGATTAAAAATAATTTTTAAAAACTTAATATAATTATATATTTAAATAAAATACTTCCTATCAATAATAAACAATACTTACTTAACAAATCCTATGAAATAAAATTAATAATTTAACTCCCGAAACAATGATACTACTGAAATATTATTAACAAAGAAATATTATAAGATCATATATGATATCATATTTATGTATTTGGATATTTAATAATTTAAAAAAAAATTATTTAACTATAATACTGGAGGTTAACACACCATCTACCATGGACATGTACAAGTTAAGGGTTAATTTTACAATCTCTTTACTTATTTTGGGTTGTTTATATGCAAGTATCTACTCGGACTTCTTTATCCTCAACATCTGTGTTTCTTAAAATTTTATTTCAAAAAAAATTTATTATTTCATTGAATATGGTTAAAGTCATTTATACTTTTTTTGAACTTCTATGTTTTCAATTGAAAATTTCCATCATTTTCCGAAGAGTGTACATTATGAACTTTTTGAAAAACAATTAGGTAAGAAAGTCCTTTTTACCTTAAATGGAGGGTGTGGCTATTTTTCACCAGTATATCATCATCGAAGCTTCCCTTACAATATTATAAGAATATTTTCACAATAAATGTTTTATTCTCTAATTATGTGACTTTTAAATTTTTTCAAAAAGAGAAATAGATATTTCCCTCAATTAGTTTTGATTTAATCTATGTCAACATCCATTGATGGATTTTACACTGGTTGGAAGTTTATTAATTATGAAAAAAAATCATAAAAATTGTATTGAAGGTTTTGTGATATGTTTAACTATGGATGCATTATTTTTATATCATTCATGTTTTATGGTTAATGTATTAACATTTTGTATGCAGGTTTTAATACTAATTTTTATGTTATGTTTAAACCTTTTCATATGAGAAATGCATTAGACATAGTAAGTGATAGGTGTTACCCACTACAGATCCTCAATGCATCAGTAGGTCTCATGAGACAAACTAGTATCTGGGGACAAGGCCTTGAAAAAAACCTTATTTTTAGTCTTGGCATGAGGCCTTGACTACGTGGTTATGAAGCTGGTCATTATGCATTCAATCATTGTGAAATTGGATATTTGATATTACATGTTATTATTTTACTAGTAGAATATCCATAAGAATAATTAAATGACATTATTTGATATCTCCTTTCCATATTATGCAAAATTTTAAGTTTAAATGGCTTGTGTTTTAGTTTTATACATTTCCTTAAAATGTTTATTCTTTTTTATAAAAGTTTCTGCTATATTGTGATCTTTACTAAGAATCTAAGGTCCCCCCTTTTTGATGTTTTATTTTTCCCAGGATGTGAAGAAGTATTTTATAGTTTACACACAGGGAGAGGATAAGGGATATAAGTGTGTTCAAAAGGGGAGAAAAATGTTGTTGTTGTTTTTATTTGATGATTTTATTTAAAACTTATTTATGTATCTAGTACTTCTAAGGATACTAAACTAATCTGTCTTTCGAGATTTCATCCCTTGTGATCATGCCAATGTTTTGAAATAATGCACTGAATCTGGGTAATTAGGTTCGGGGCGTTACATAGTAAATACATAAAAACATTTTATTTCTTAGGATAGGAGAAACAAAATCCCACATTTTCCTTGGTAAAACCAAAAATTAAAAAATTATATGATTTGTGTATTATTATATCATGTTATATGAATTCAACATATACTTAACAACCCAAAATCCTTAAAAAAATGTTGGAATGTTTCCTAGTCCATTTCCTATAAGGTGTTATTATGGATACATTACATCGAATGTGGTTATGAATTTTTTAGATAGTATAAAAAATCCCTATAATGTTGTAGGAAGTATATACTAACTCATAACTGATTGGATTATACCAAACAAGTTGTTATTTCACATTATAAACACATCTTTAAAATTTTTGTAACCCAAGTGAAGTATTTTCTAAAATAATTCTACAATCTCATAGATTATGAATACAATTCATGATAAACTAATCCCCACCCTAATCGAATAAGTGAATCTTCATACCTCTACAAAATGGATGTTGTACTTCTTGTTAAAACACTGGGATTTTTTCAATTTTTTCAATATTGTTTCTCTTAAGAAACACACAACCATAGCAACTAAAAACATTTTTATTTTTAATAATTATTTTATATACACCACTTTATTGAGTAACTATTTTTACACATACATCAAAATTTTTATGATTAAATAGTCCACTTTCTCACACATGTTTTCCTCTAAAATGTTCTTTGATCATTTTTTATAATAATATGGATTGATATATATTAAATGATTCACAATAAAATGAGTTTTAAAAGAAATTTAATGGAATATTTTAATTTTCTACTCATTTATATGTCCATGGAATAAATACATAATATAAATTGTTCTAGAATCTACTCTGACCATCTTATCTTGAAATATATATTTTATTATCCATGTATAATGTTTTTAAAAATGTACTATATTCCCAATGATAATGTCTATTTCATTAATTTATATAGGAACAAACCTTTTCTTAATAATGAATGAAAATACTATAATATATACATATCGATTTTCTCTTTATAGTTTGATCATATAAACAATTCTCTAATTCTTGAAAAAAATATACTAGGTGTTGTTAAAAAATGATTAATAACCTCCAATGTAACAACACTTTCTATATTGTCCCAAAACTGACCTACTTAACCTTTATTTAATTATATCACATTGTTAGTCTATTTTTATCTGCATAAATGAGTAATACAACCTAGTATAAAATATAAATGATTCAGATTTGAGGAAATTTATTTCAATGTTATTAAAATCCATATTCTCTAAATGAATCTCTTTGCCAACACTTATCAAAATTAGAAACCAATCTATAATTACATTATAGGTATTCGTATAAAATATATAAATATTATAATCTTGATTCATAACATGATATATAACATTAACATATATATAGTTGAGTAATATCTTTAAAATATCATTTTTAATGAAATTTAAAAAATGATGTCAAAGTAAAATTACTACATCATGCATAATTTCCATTAATGGAAGAAGACTACTATTTAGCTATTTTTTAGTGTCTATATAACTTCTTCTGGTCATTTGATATATATTTTTTCATCATCCCAAACATATCATATGTCTCTCATGAATAGTTTAGTGGATAACCCTTTTCCAAATCCATGATATAGATTAACACAAAACTATATAATTAATATCCTGTTTTATTTAGGCTTACTAGTTTCGTGATAAGGTTCACAATTGAATATTGGATCCTTAACATATTATGTTATCCCACACCATGTATTCTGCATTCTAGATAATTCATTGGAATATATCTTGTTAGTGACCAACCATGTTAGATGATAATGTTCATGGAACGTATTTCATTTATAAGTATTCTTAAATATATTGTTTATTGGGGATATCTTTGTCTCACATTTTCTTTATGAATCCAATGAAAATCATTTTATCTATTAATTACCTTGAAATATGTACATATTATGTTATCTCTATATGCATATTCAAGAAATTTATTTTTAAAAATTCAATTAAAATTGTTATTCAAAAAATATAAAAACAATATATTAGAATGCAAGAATAGTTATATCATAATCAACTGAATTTTTAAATCACTCAACATGAAATAAAAAAACATTAGGAAAGTAATTTTATTAAAAAAGGTCATATACCATTATATAATGTGAATTTAGAGGTGTCCCAAAGGAATTATGTCAATAAAGGTTTTTGATTTAAAACCATATGAGAATCTATAAACCACCACATGCACTACAGCTTAGTCAAAAAATATATCCAGTTTTTTACTTTGATGATATCCACTTGAATCAGACAAGTTTACTATTTCATAAATATTTTTATACCACAATCTTATAAAGGGACATGAAAAATTTCATGGAATTTTTATCCCCATTTCGGTCCATAACAAATACATCCATTTTAGTTCCACACGCATATCTAGTTTATCAGTCTCTACAAGACTCAAAATTACTTGTTGATACCAACAATGACGTGGTTTCTCACTATATTGATTGAGGCCATAAAATAGTGTATGGATAAAAATTTTATAGTTTCATAAAATATTATACATTGTTTTATGATTAGATCAAAAAATGGGTATTTTTATTAATCACTAGTCATTCTATAAGACACCTTAACCATCCATGATGCGGTGATTGGATAACCACATTGTTTTGTGGATAAAATGACCCAAACCATTTCATATTAGGTTGAAAACAACATTTTACCTGGTGAAAATCAATTTAATATATTCAAAAATAATCTACTTTTATTAATTCAATACTAAGATATGTTGTGATACCACTTATGTGTTTCATAGGACATCACTATATCCAATTGAAATAGAAGAATTCGTGAAATCCATTCCATGATCGACCTTTTTATGAATCGATAAAATAAAATAATAAAATAGGTAAGAAAAAGTGTACTGATGTATATGTTCTTTAAATATTCATTTTTGTGAGTTTGAATAGGTTCCCCTAGAAAAAAAAAATATGAACTCCAACAGTATCTACCATCCATTAGAATCATTGAATGCTTCTATATAACCTCCCCTATCAAATAGTTTGCAACAACCTCCATGTTGAATGAAAATGGAGAGAATATAACCATATTGAGTTTTTATGACATTAGGATCAAAACTTTTGTTGTGAATGTGGTCAATGAACTCCATTTATAGAATTCCATCATTAAAGAAATTATCCACAAGAAGATTAAATGTTTTATAAATTATGAAAAGGCCAAAAAAATTCCTTCTATCTCATTTATTTTTCGGATTATTGAACACATCCATATAATCATGATATATATATATATTAAATGGGGGAGTAAGTTTCTCTTAAATTAAAAAGAAACCAAATTTGTGTACCCAAAAAGATAAAAGGAAACATGGAAAATCCAAAGGCATAAAACTATCTACCTATATTTTTCATTAATCTAGTAGTTTTCTTCCCCTCCTCTTCTTGAATTGCATTCCATTTTTCTTGTCCATGACCTTGACCAAGACCTCATGATCTTAATATACTAAAAAGATAACTTTTAGCCTTTCTAAAAGTGTATTAACATCGATACTATCAGAATCATAGTTGTCTTCTTACACTTTGTGTTTACCAGGAGAAGAAACCCCTCAACTGAAGAACCCTCGACATGTATCTCCTGAGTGTCATCAGTAGAGACCCGAGTGGTATCCTGCATCATTGAATCATTATCAAAATGTTGACCAAAGGAAGGGTTACCTGTAGTCAATATAGCTGATTAATTGTCCTTCTTGTAAGAAATGACCGGAAAGCCTTCATTATCCACAATGGGTTTTGAAGAAGAATGACTAGGATTAGAAACAACAGTAGAGTTAGTTTCTAATATTTTCATACCCATTCTAATATCTGAAGGAACCATATCATCATTATAAGTTGTATAGTTAGATTTTTTTGAGTAATATATTTAGTCTCCTTTCCATCTATGGAGTTATCAACATGTCCTTACAGTTGAGGAGATGAAGAAATTTTAATTTGCTGCAAATCAGTATATTTTCTTTGATATTGAGTATCAACATTTTTCAGATTCATCTCTTCAGAAAAGATGGAATCCCATGATTTTGACATGTCTCATAAGTAGAGGAATAGATGTGTCCTTTCTCATCAACTGTAGGATGGAAAACATCCACAGTAACATCTCCTTGAACTATTTTCTTATCAACACGAATGGAATGTCCATCATCACCATTACAATCCGTCTTCCAAACATGTGTCCTTTTAATCATTTTTTGACTATTTCTCATTTCATGTCCACTCAATGCACAATAGCTGCACAAAGTTGAATGCCTACAGATAGATGAGTCGTGACCTATAATGCTCAATATTTTTAGAACCTTGGGGTTCCAAAAAAACCAATTCAACAAATACACTCATACACAAATTTGTGTGATGGTGTTACCAACCTCAAATGAATTGAATTTTTAATCCCATTCTCTTAAGTGAACAATCCCTGGTTTGAGCACAATGGAACCAAAGCACCAAGCTTGTATTTTCATTTACTTCGTGGGGAAGAGCATGTGAAAGTATCCTCTTCATATAGATACACATTTCCAGGATGTAAATCCCCAAATTGAAGAAATATGCATCTAAAGTTTCTTAATTTTTAAAGGTTGAGAGCCTTTAGGAAGAAAAAATTGAGCAATTATTGATATCTCAGCCATTTTAAGCCACACATAAATTGAGTCAGGATCCACTATAATGTGCTCAATGTTTCCCTTTCATCATATAGAAGTGTCAGGTACACCTTTGAAGCAAGAAAATGATCAATTCAAAGAAGGCCCTTCCACATCAGCATTTCTCGCCTGAATCTGTTTCACTAGTTTTGTTGTCAAATCATATGGTAGCTTGGTGTTGCCAGATCCTTCCCTCACCACTCCCAAAAATGTAGTCATCTTGATATTGAATTCAATTTAAGCATCGAAATAAAAATTTCATTCTAGTCTTGCAGCAGCACATGTGTCAGGAAAATGATCAGCTGCTACCACTGACCCTATCTCACCATGCTCACCCAAAGGTCTAGGCCATGCAAAAACTCCTCTGCTCGCTGCTAGGTCACCATCATCACAACCCAAATCATCTTCAACTATCACCACACTCATTACAACCACATAATTCGGTTCCATGAATCCATCAGACACTATTTCGAGCTTGTCATCAACAACTCAAACAACATCAGGGGATGTCGTTCCTCTATTCGTCGCCACAAGGTCACCATAATTGTGACTTGATTCCATCATTGTACGCTGCTTAACCACAGTGGTCAGTGTCACGTCTCAACCGGATGTCGTCATGCACATTACATTAGGAGTACGAACCTCAAAATCACGTGATGTTGCAGATCTGGGAGCCCCGATTCTAAAGAACAGACGGGTGTCAAAGCAACCCTGGGAAAAAATGCCTGCCGCCATACCGTAATTTGCCATCGGTTTAGTGAGAGAGAAAGTCACTTCTCTTCTCCCGCCTCATTTTTTCATATATATATATATATATTATTTAACTGATGATACATCAATAGGATGAAATTTAATATAATAATTAGCATATATCATACCTTATTTAACATGACCACATCAATATAGCCCAATTACATGTAATAAGAAACTCAAAGTTGTGTGGTGAATTTCACCATGTATTGAATTTTCACATAGTAAAAAATACTCACCATTCATACCATAATGATGTAAAAATATCATATATATATTAACAAAAAAATACCACATGATCAAAAAGATGCCCAACCACATGTGGAGTAGCTCATCCATTAGTCTAGTTTATGTAAGGAACCATCCTTTTAAATATATCATGTGAGATTAATTCTTAAATTTCGGTACATGGAATTAATATAAATCAAGGTCCTTAAGTATTATAATGAAATAACGAATCACAACATGTTTCATATATGTAATGGATTATCCTGAACACAAGAATGTTTTATTAATTAACTGTAAAACTCATTATCTTTGTATAACCCCAAACTCATCATATATTTTCATAAAATTAAAAAACATAACTCTCTTTGATATAATCAATTATGGATAGATAAAAATCATAGTTAGAGTGGTTAGTTATCATCTTACCTAAGATTACCTTTATAGGATGATAGATTTTCAAATTCAATTTTTTATTAAGAACATTACTAAATAGGGATAAACATCACACGTTACTATTTACTTAATTAAATGTTGCTAAAACATTAAATTTTATATATATTTTATAACATCTTACATATCCATGTAACATATATTACATCTCTATGTATCACCTGTTTCCCCACAATGTAATATTTTGATAAAAATTTCCAACTCTAAACCTTGAGTGATATAAAAACTACAATAAGATGCATATTGAATAATGGTGATAATTATGATTCAAAATCATTATGTTTAATACCTGAACATTAGACATATACTTATTTTCACTAAATAAATATAATTATATGAGGTCAATAAATTATATTATTTTAAATATCTAAAACCCCAAAAATATTTTAGAAAATATCATATATTCACTTCTTTATAAATTCAAAAGATTATTTCATATTACATTGAAAACCCTTAAAATGTAACAATTTATATTATAAAATTAATTTATAAATATATTCTACAAACATTTAGGATGTAATGAAAAATTATATTAAAATTATATTTGCATCATTATTTACATGTTTTATTTTAAAATAATCTAAGAATAGATCGACTCCCACTTTACTATAGTAACAAATTGTTTTATTGAAAATAATTTTTTTATTAAAATATAAATTTATCTAAGAAAAATAGTATTTATTAATTTTAAGAAATCATAATAATAAAAAATTATTACCATATTATATATATAATTTTTATATTATTTTGATCATTTAAAACAATACTCATATTTATTAAAATATACAACTTATTGGTGGTGGGAACATTTTACCTCCTAGTTTAATATAAAAGTTAGATAAAATATATCTTATATTAATCCCCTTTCATCGTATCATTTAAAATAGTGTCATAGGATTGATTAAATTGTATACCATGTATAATTAAAAAAATCTCCATATTATTTATTAGTAACAACCTAGGTTTAAAAATACAATTTCAAAATAACATAATAGGAATGATTTACAAATGTACATAAAATTTTAATAAATTGACAGGCTTGATGTAATACTTCAAATTTAATATTATTATAGTAATAAATCCTTACTATTTATTGCAATAACAACTAATTGAATCCATTATTAACACTTCCATTATTTAAACCCATTATATAATTACAGTATTTAATTAATATATAATTGGTTTCATATATAATTTAAAATATGATAGTTTTTATTTATCCAATTGTTATGTTCTTTGTAATATATAATGAGTTTATTTATCCCATTTGGATTATTTATGAATTTTTATCTCTAATTTAGAATCCGTTCTTGAATCATCAATTTAGTTTTAATGACTCATGATGACTATTGAAATCTATAATAGTTGCATGTTTATTCTACATTAATCTACTTCATTTCATGTTATCATCACATCATAAGATTCATGACCTCTAATGTGATTCTTAGATTGCCTCAATGTATTGAGAAGACCATGAATGATTATATTAAACCATTTCATATTTTAATTCATCAAAAATAATTTTAACTAAATAAAACATGATTGTAGAATGAAAATATAACACTTATAAACATTTTAGGAGGCAGAGACACTCAAATTATTGTAACACTCATTTATTTAATACACTTAATATAACCTATTTATGTTATATATAATAAACCATCATGTAATTACATAACATGGAACCTAATGAATCCTTACATAGGGATAAAATTGTATTTGTGATCACTATGGGTTGATAACTAGTATGGGGAATCCAAACATGCCTCACTCTGAATAGTTTCCCTCAATAAAACCATAATAAAATGAGAATCTCCACCCTGAGGTTTATAAATACCTCCACATAATTTTTAGGATAATTAATCAAAATTAATTATTATTACAAAAAAACACCATAAATTATAAAATATGATAAATATTACTCATCGAACTAAAAAAATAACATTAATCAAGAGTAAAATCTACCAATGGTATATCAACCAATTTCAAACATAAATCCCTCATATTAACTGAAGGATATTTAGGGAAAGAGGATATAGAGGAATTAAAGATGTTGTGATCAATGAAAAACTATAGAAACATATAACCAAATCAAAATTCAGAATGATCTATATCCATGTGTTAAGTAAATTATAATTCACTAATCACCACCATAACAAACGTTATCATAAATGTGATTACCCAATTAATATATGTAGAGCCAATTCTGAACATGAAATATATGAAAGGCATGATAAAAATTTCCCATAATGTATCATCCACCTGATAAATGAATAATTATTAATAAAAGAATCCATTTAATGTATGATTTAAATAAATATACAATAATTGAACTTTGTAATTTTATTAGGAATATAATGTGGTTGATAACATGAAATCATTTTTCTCAAAGGTATTACATTTATTATTGGAAAAAATCAACAAATATTAAATATTTTAATGAAAAAGGGTTGCATAGATAGGCCAATTTCAATCCATACATTATAAATACTTATGATTAAGGGAAAACAGACAATGAGTAGTGTAACAAAATATCAAATTCATCTATATTATCTGTAAGATTTAATTATAAAATTTTTGAGAAAGGAAAATTCACAAATATAATTTTAGTGGTTATGAAATGAAATTAATTTTTTTAATTATCCTAAATATAATGTAAATTTATTTATTCTTTTAAAGAAATGTGGCGTTGAAGTAGACTCTTTACAATATCTATAGAAGCCATCCTATTTCAACATAAAATTTATAAAACAAAAGAAACCATTATAATCGAAATAAAATATTGATAAAAATGATAACATTAAGTAAAAATTAGTAATAATAATATTTAATACAAATAATCATACTCAAATATCATTTCAATACCAATTATCCTTGTATATAAGCTCGTTCAACACTATAATAGAATCTAATTTATTTGGATGAATGATTCAGTCAAACTACCTAAACACACATTTTACCATATCTATAATAACATGAAGGGAAAATCCAACATTTTTAGGATTTACCTAAGTTAGAGACACAATAAAATGTAAAATAATAATATCGAGCTTTACCCATATATATTTCCAATATACCTATGTAAGTCATCCATGACATATAAATTGAGTTGGGAAATATAACATAATACATGTTAGTATATAGTTAGAAAATAGTCCTCAGATATTAATTCACTCAAACCTATAAAATAAAAAATATTGTGTCCCCCTTTTTAGGATAAAAATATAATGGTAAAACCTATTATTTTAAACATGATTAATTTTGATGAACCAAATTATAATAATAAGATCTTTTGATTAATAAAAAACGATTTTCAACTATAACATCCCACCTTTTTATCACATAAACTTTAATTACATTTTACAAAACCGAGGATCTTTAAGGTTTAGTGTCTTGGAAACCAGGAACTTAAAACATGAAAACAACATAAAGAATTCTTCTTAAACACTTGAAAGGCTTCTCCTCATGTTAACCCTAGGCTCATTACTGAATCTCATAACCTGGGAACATACATCAAAAGAAAGGGTGAGCAGAAGGCCCAGCAAGGGAAACAAGTGAAACATTTTACATATGAACTTGGGATACATCAATAAAGTCATGAAAAGAACTTTAAGGCATGAAAATGAAATCATGAGGCATATCATAATAAAAATAAAACTTTTTCATAATTTGAAGATGTGGCTACATCATTTAACATAGACAATCATGAAAATATCACCAAGGTCCATCCCCAAGGTGTCATTTTAAAATTACCAAGGTTATTCACCAAGGTATCGTGAAAATTGTAATCTCTAGTGGTTACATCATTACCCAATGCATTGGAGCGCTATCAGGGCGCACCCTTAAATTTGCCTTTATTATAATGTGAGCCACATATATCATCATCAAACATTTCATAAATAACCCATATAGCATAAAATAAATGGGTTTCATTTCATAATCATAACGTTTTAAAAACTGCTTTAAAGACATGATCTTTACGTCACTTTAAACCCACGGAAAGGGAAAGAGGGTTTCATGTATGTAATTACCAGAATTTAAAATAGAACATTTTGATATATATGTGAATACCCCTGTAGAAATAAGAGCTTTGAGTATTCACTTTATAACATAAAATAATTTTTAGAAAAGAGAGAGAGGCATTTTGAGACGAAAATTCTGCAGCATAACGGCTATGTTACAAGGTTTTAGAAAACATTGAGAAGAGAGGGGACATGGGTCAAACATTCATAAATGACCCATCAAACAGTAGAGGGAAAAAATATAAGAGATTTAAGAATATGGTAATGAAATTTGAAAATATACCATATGAAATGAAGAACATGAAAGGAAGAAAAAAAAGATTTCTCTTGTGAGAATTCGGCAGCCTAACGGCGTCACTTAAACTTCAACAAAATTGAATTGACAAGGTCAAATAGGGTATCTCATCATATGAACATAAGAGTATATTATGATAGATATAGAGATCATACCCCAACATAATAGAAAGGAACTTGAAAGAATTGACATGAAAGTAGAACTTCAAAACGAGAATGGTGAAGAACCACTTAAATATTCGGCAGCCTAACGACGCCACTTAAACTTCAACAAAATACTGAATTGAAGAGATCAAATGGGGTCTCTCATCATATGAACATAAGAGTCCAGTATGATAGATATATAGATCATACCCCATCATAACAAAAAGGAACTTGAAAGAATTTACATGAAAGTAGAACTTCAAAACGAGAAGGGTGAAGAACCACTTAAAAATTCGGCAGCCTAACGGCGCCACTTAAAACATCAAAATACTGAATTGAAGAGATCAAATGGGGTCTCTCAGCATATGAACATAAGAGTCCAGTATGATATATATAGAGATCATACCCCAATATAACAAAAATTAACTTCAAAGACTTGAATGAAAATAGAACTTGAAAACGAGGAAGGTGAAAGAATCCCTTAAAAATTCGGCAGCCTAACGGCGCCACTTAAACATTCTTAAAACGAATTGATGAGAGCAAGGGGGGTCTCTCATCATATTAACATGAAATAGGCAGTAGGATGAATATAAAATAACATCCTCCAACATAAGAACATGGAGTATAAAAGGAATGACATAAAAGAGATCACTTGAAAAGAAAGAGAGGGGTCGGATCCCTTACCTTAAAATGTAACTCTTAAACCTCAAAGGTTGGGACCTTGAGGGCTTGGGGGAACCTTGGGAGGACTCCTTGGGAGGTAATGAGACCAGAACTTCGTTGGGGAAGAGTGGGGAGTCAAATGGATGAGAGGATGGCTTGGTATTTATAGGGAAAGTGAGGGGACAAGGCATTAATGGCAAAGGGACACCTCATTAGTGGTTTTGGCAAAACCATGGGCTTGCCCATGGTATTTGCCCATGGTATTGGCCACTTGGGACACCTCATACTTTATCTCACTCTTCATAATTCGAACATATTGATTACAAACTTAATACATCATTTAATGATGTCATTAAACACCCGTAACTTAAAAACTGTATTTTCACTATTCATCAAAAATTCAACTTTCTCAGAATAATCCCAAAATTTCACCTTAACCAAATATCAACGCTCTGATTACAAATATGAACTCCATTTTATAAAAATAATTTTCTAAATATTTTTAATTTAATTTTTAAATAAAAACACTATTCATCAAAAATTCATTTTTTCAGAAAAAACCCCAAAAATTACCATAACATAATATCGATGCTCTGAGTTCAAAAATAAAGTCATTTTTATAAAAATAATTTTCTAATTATTTTTAATTAAATTTTTAATTAAAAAACACTATTCACCCGAAAAAACTAATACTTGAATAATAATTAATGAAACCGTTATTTAACTATTTTATTGAATCACATTACTTAATAAAGGTGCCTAGATTATTTTAAAACTTTCTTTAAGTGAGATTACTAATCAGTTTGGTCATATTACTAATCCTAATCATAAAATCACTATTCATAATTTACTATTCATCAAAAATCAAGTTGATCTTATTAGACTATAAATTTCGTACTGAACATAATTGTAGAAGACCATTTTTCGAAAATCATTACACATTTTTATTTATTTAAGGTTTACACAACCATTTTTAAAATATCCTTTTTCTAAAATTCATCAAAAATATGCATACAATATTTATCCGGTCATTTGAAAATTCATAAACATCATCATAAGAAGAAATCCAAATTTTTATTTAAAAAAAAGTATTACACAAGGCAATTACGGTCTCGTTACATAACCCCTTATAATACCAGCATTGGACCTAAGAGTAAGGTGTGCTAGGGTGATAGAATTTTGGGGCGGCTCAGTTAACATTGCCCGAGTAGTAATTTCTATCAGTTTGAACTTCTCGCGAAGGCGATTCCGTTCTAGCTTCACATGATGAAGTTCGGCTTGGATTTGGTCCAGAGCAAAGCCCAATGGTTCTACCTCCTTCCCAATCTCTGTTAGATGGGCTTCGATCGGCCCAAGGCTACTAGGTGAGGCCATCAAATCTTCTTTCTATAATAATTAACCAAGATTACTTAAATTTAGAGACAATAATCAAAACATTTTGTTCACGGTGGTCATATTGACCGATGGTCATATAACACTCAAAAACCAATGGTCTCATTTTATTTATAATCATGTTTATCAAATAAAACATTTTTTTTAGTATAAAAAAAATAACACATGAAAAAAGGAAATAAGATTTATTCAAAATTTCGGGTCGTTACAATCTTCCCCCCTTAAGAAATTGCGTCCTCGCAATTTTTTTAAATTGGGTTTTGAAATTTCATTGAAAGTCCCACATCGGAAAAAGAGTCAGTAACACCATTACTTTAAAAGAAAGAAAAGGAAGTACAAAGGCCACCCGAGTTAACCCACACTTGGGTTCCATGTAGGAAAACATGGACATGGAGGAAAAAAAACAAAGGGTCAGTTCTGAGAGAGAGTGATAGAGAACATGATTAGGAGAAAGTTAACCATGAGAAAATCCCAAACTCATGATGTGTGTAAACGGTCTTTGATTACCTAGTAGGAAACGTAAACCAACAACATTTTTGTTTTACGTTTCTTTTCATAATTTTGAGGATTTCATTTACTACATAGAACAAAAACATAAGAAAATATACCTACCTTCAAGTAGTGTTTCATCCTTTAACAAGTCCCTACCAACACTAATATTTTCGCCAAATGATGAGAATTCAAAAACACTTGGTCTCATAAAAGCACAAGAATCATCTTCTATAGAATCACATAATCTAAAAAAGATTAACTATCTATTTCTTCTATCTTTAAACATTATCCGAAAAAAATAGAAAGGTTAAGGTAAAACAACTCTTCAAAAAGAAAGAATCCCATAGGAATAGAACCTACTTTTAAATCTTCAAAGTTCCATGGTACTACCCAACGTTCATCATAGACCACTCCATAAATAACGGTCCTTAAAATTCCTCAAAATAAACCAAACTAAGATTGAAACCCAAATACAAGAAGGATTTGATAACATAGTCTTCCAAAACAACTTCATTGTTCATCTCCAGACAACATCAACCACTCCTAACATCTTATAACAAAAGTAGCTAACCTAAACATATTTTACCCAATATAGGTTAATCATTCCCAAAAGTAACCTAAATTACTATAAGTCCACCTTAAATTCATCAATTCTTCAAAATATAAGTCAACCTTACTCCTCAATGAAAATACTATAGTAATCTATTTACCTCGATCATATAGGGTCCCCAAAATAGTGAACGCCTTCCAAAAAAATAATCATCTTTTAATCCCCTAATCATCTCTGACATATTAATACGGAAATTGTCGCATTTCCTATCACATTGGTTGTTGGGACACGTTATTCCATTTCCCACCATTAACTAAGAAGATAAAGTATAATTAGAGGCTTAAATACTTAACCAATAATCATGAAAAGGAACTTAAAGCATATAAGGATAACTTGTAGAAGAAAAGTATACCCTAACTTGTGATCCCCTAGGTTCCCATCTAGGTTATCCATGATCATATATTCTTATGTGAATCTTTATTTTATTTTATCTTTGTTCCTTTAATAATGGTTCATACCAAGCTTATGAATTTACCAAAGCATATCCCCCAGGAGTGTCGTAACCAAGAGTGTAGCAAGGCCCGTTTTCGTGTACCAGTTCCCGTTCGAGTCTAGCTCAAAGCGGTGTTTTCAGGTTTTACCCCTATGTACATCTGTGCCAGAGCCACCTCTACCTGCTCGTATCCAGACAGGGATGTATTTGCTTGCAACCCCTTACTCAATACTCACCAAAATACCAGGAAGATTTCCTATATTAAACTTTTCTATAGGGTTCCTCCTAGAGTTTTCATATCCTAATTTCCACAAATAACTAAACCATCCTTTGATACCAACTATAACATCCCACCTTTTTATCACATAAACTTTAATTACATTTTACAAAACCGAGGATCTTTAAGGTTTAGTGTCTTGGAAACCAGGAACTTAAAACATGAAAACAACATAAAGAATTCTTCTTAAACACTTGAAAGGCTTCTCCTCATGTTCACCCTAGGCTCATTACTGAATCTCATAACCTGGGAACATACATCAAAAGAAAGGGTGAGCAGAAGGCCCAGCAAGGGAAACAAGTGAAACATTTTACATATGAACTTGGGATACATCAATAAAGTCATGAAAAGAACTTTAAGGCATGAAAATGAAATCATGAGGCATATCATAATAAAAATAAAACTTTTTCATAATTTGAAGATGTGGCTACATCATTTAACATAGACAATCATGAACATATCACCAAGGTCCATCCCCAAGGTGTCATTTTAAAATTACCAAGGTTATTCACCAAGGTATCGTGAAAATTGTAATCTCTAGTGGTTACATCATTACCCAATGCATTGGAGCGCTATCAGGGCGCACCCTTAAATTTGCCTTTATTATAATGTGAGCCACATATATCATAATCAAACATTTCATAAATAACCCATATAGCATAAAATAAATGGGTTTCATTTCATAATCATAACGTTTTAAAAACTGCTTTAAAGACATGATCTTTACGTCACTTTAAACCCACGGAAAGGGAAAGAGGGTTTCATGTATGTAATTACCAGAATTTAAAATAGAAAATTTTGATATATATGTGAATACCCCTGTAGAAATAAGAGCATTGAGTATTCACTTTATAACATAAAATAATTTTTATAAAAGAGAGAGAGGCATTTTGAGACGAAAATTCTGCAGCATAACGGCTATGTTACAAGGTTTTAGAAAACATTGAGAAGAGAGGGGACATGGGTCAAACATTCATAAATGACCCATAAAACAGTAGAGGGAAAAAAATATAAGAGATTTAAGAATATGGTAATGAAATTTGAAAATATATCATATGAAATGAAGAACATGAAAGGAAGAAAAAAAAGATTTCTCTTGTGAGAATTCGGCAGCCTAACGGCGTCACTTAAACTTCAACAAAATTGAATTGACAAGGTCAAATAGGGTATCTCATCATATGAACATAAGAGTATATTATGATAGATATAGAGATCATACCCCAACATAATAGAAAGGAACTTGAAAGAATTGACATGAAAGTAGAACTTCAAAACGAGAATGGTGAAGAACCACTTAAATATTCGGCAGCCTAACGGCGCCACTTAAACTTCAACAAAATACTGAATTGAAGAGATCAAATGGGGTCTCTCATCATATGAACATAAGAGTCCAGTATGATAGATATATATATCATACCCCATCATAACAAAAAGGAACTTGAAAGAATTTACATGAAAGTAGAACTTCAAAACGAGAAGGGTGAAGAACCACTTAAAAATTCGGCAGCCTAACGGCGCCACTTAAAACATCAAAATACTGAATTGAAGAGATCAAATGGGGTCT
Organism: Viscum album; assembly: GCA_963277665.1. Taxonomy (NCBI): domain Eukaryota; kingdom Viridiplantae; phylum Streptophyta; class Magnoliopsida; order Santalales; family Viscaceae; genus Viscum; species Viscum album. The sequence continues at coordinate 27,914,118 of OY728140.1, read as the reverse complement.
CTCAGAATATGAACATAAGAGTCCAGTATGATATATATAGATATCATACCCCAATATAACAAAAATTAACTTCAAAGACTTGAATGAAAATAGAACTTGAAAACGAGGAAGGTGAAAGAATCCCTTAAAAATTCGGCAGCCTAACGGCGCCACTTAAACATTCTTAAAACGAATTGATGAGAGCAAGGGGGGTCTCTCATCATATTAAAATGAAATAGGCAGTAGGATGAATATAAAATAACATCCTCCAACATAAGAACATGGAGTATAAAAGGAATGACATAAAAGAGATCACTTGAAAAGAAAGAGAGGGGTCGGATCCCTTACCTTAAAATGTAACTCTTAAACCTCAAAGCTTGGGACCTTGAGGGCTTGGGGGCACCTTGGGAGGACTCCTTGGGAGGTAATGAGACCAGAACTTCGTTGGGGAAGAGTGGGGAGTCGAATGGATGAGAGGATGGCTTGGTGTTTATAGGGAAAGTGAGGGGACAAGGCATTAATGGCAAAGGGACACCTCATTAGTGGTTTTGGAAAAACCATGGGCTTGCCCATGGTATTTGCCCATGGTATTGGCCACTTGGGACACCTCATACCTTATCTCACTCTTCATAATTCGAACATATTGATTACAAACTTAATACATCATTTAATGATGTCATTAAACACCCGTAACTTAAAAACCGTATTTTCACTATTCATCAAAAATTCAACTTTCTCAGAATAATCCCAAAATTTCACCTTAACCAAATATCAACGCTCTGATTACAAATATGAACTCCATTTTATAAAAATAATTTTCTAAATATTTTTAATTTAATTTTTAAATAAAAACACTATTCATCAAAAATTCATTTTTTCAGAAAAAACCCCAAAAATTACCATAACATAATATCGATGCTCTGAGTTCAAAAATAAAGTCATTTTTATAAAAATAATTTTCTAATTATTTTTAATTAAATTTTTAATTAAAAAACACTATTCACCCGAAAAAACTAATACTTGAATAATAATTAATGAAACCGTTATTTAACTATTTTATTGAATCACATTACTTAATCAAGGTGCCTAGATTATTTTAAAACTTTCTTTAAGTGAGATTACTAATCCGTTTGGTCATATTACTAATCCTAATCATAAAATCACTATTCATAATTTACTATTCATCAAAAATCTAGTTGATCTTATTAGACTCTAAATTTCGTACTGAACATAATTGTAGAAGACCATTTTTCGAAAATCATTACACATTTTTAATTATTTAAGGTTTACACAACCATTTTTAAAATATCCTTTTTCTAAAATTCATAAAAAATATGCATACAATATTTATCCGGTCATTTGAAAATTCATAAACATCATCATAAGAAGAAATCCAAATTTTTATTTAAAAAAAAGGATTACACAAGGAAATTACGGTCTCGTTACATAACCCCTTATAATACCAGCATAGGACCTAAGAGTAAGGTGTGCTAGGGTGATAGAATTTTGGGGCGGCTCAGTTAACATTGCCCGAGTAGTAATTTATATCAGTTTGAACTTCTCGCGAAGGCGATTCCGTTCTAGCTTCACATGATGAAGTTCGGCTTGGATTTGGTCCAGAGCAAAGCCCAATGGTGCTACCTCCTTCCCAATCTCTGTTAGATGGGCTTCGATCGGCCCAAGGCTACTAGGTGAGGCCATCAAATCTTCTTTCTATAATAATTAACCAATATTACTTAAATTTAGAGACAATAATCAAAACATTTTGTTCACGGTGGTCATATTGACCGATGGTCATATAACACTCAAAAACCAATGGTCTCATTTTATTTATAATCATGTTTATCAAATAAAACATTTTTTTTTTAGTATAAAAAAAATAACACATGAAAAAAGGAAATAAGATTTATTCAAAATTTCGGGTCGTTACATCCACACTTTAGTGGAATTGGATATACCTAATATCAATATATTAGAGAGATACATATCCAATATCATTTTATAACATTGAAAAAAACATATTAAATAATATATTTTATTTTTTAAAAATTAAATTATCCTGAATGAAAAAACAAAAACCTCAACTATTTGCTAATGGATTAGTATCATTTCATATTACACATTATGGAATAATTCTTTAAAGAAAATTGATAAATAAATGTTGTAAATAAGAAAAACAATTAATAAAAAAATTAATAAATTTTTCAATAAATTGATAATGAAGAACTTAATGAGGTGGTTTATCTAATATATATTATTCAGTTTTTCTAGAAATAATTAACTTTCCCATAAGTGGAACTAACCCACCGTTAATATAAAGAAAAATTATTTGAAATATTATAAAAACATATAATTATAATTAATAAATTGTATAAAAAAATTTAAATTTACAAGTGATTAAGATCAGAAAATCACTTATAGTACTAATATCAATGATAATTTCATGTATCCACATACCATAAATCAGAAAAGCTATTGACAACACTATAAGATGAGGTTATTCCACAAGAAATAAGAATTAGAATCATTTATAATACTATCAAAAATAATAAAATAAGTAATATACCAATATAATATTCAAATTACATAAATCCTAGGTCACCATGTCTATAGGGATGAAAATAAAATTAAGAATACAGAAGGAAAAATAGATATGAGGTAATTTTGATGTGATTATCATCCAATTTTGAAACTATTGGTTGATGACTATTCCTTTTAAAGATAATGGTATGGGATGAAAGATATTAGGGGATTATTATTAGGATATTGTATGTGTTATATAATAAAGAGAGACCTCATTGGGTTTGACATCTATAAAATATTGTTGTATATTATAGAACCATATGTTGGATGGCATATACTACATGCAAAACTGAGCATAAACAAACCATGAGATATTAGTATTTCATGAAAATTGTAACGTAGTAGTTAAATTAGAGCATATTAATAGGATTAACCAAATTATGAAATCTATATAATGGAACTATATAATAAGAACTATTTAATAATTAAAAGGAAATAATCACTCGATTTTTTGTAATGTTATTTTATTCTGTCAAAATATAATTATTTTTATATTTTTCTAAAATAATAATTTTTTTACAATTTAAATAATTTTTTTAAGAAAATTAATATCAGTTATGGAATCAGGTAAAATATTAATAATTTTATGAAACGTTTAAATTCTAAATTAATAGTGAAAAAATATTGGGTATTAGAAACTATATTTTTTATTCATGTATTTACAAATTAACAACATAATAAAACATTTTATTGAAAAATTAGTTCCCTTATTTTATTAATAACCAAATTACATACATTTGAATAAATTTTACTATTTAATATGGTATAAATGTATTTATATATATATATAAATAACTTTTATATAAAAAATGTTTCTGTGTTATGTTTTGTGTTTCTATCATAAATTATTCTTTTCCACATATAGCTATTGACTATTGAAAAATAGATTCCTTATTTTTAATATTAATTTACAAATTTTCTAAATATGTCCCTTATATTTTTTCGATATTAATACTAACCAATTAAATTTTTTGTTACCAGGGTAATGTTAAAATGGGTCAATTATAGGTAAAACTAAAGAGATATGGTATTAAAATCAAACCACCATTGGAATTTATTTTTATGATAATAAATCTTCAATTATAGGAATCCCAACTTATAATATATGGAATTATTAGGTCATTTCTTCTTAATATTGAAATGTATATTATTATTGTAATGAAATATATAAATTTTTACTCTCTTAACATTAATATACGTACAATTTAAGCTTAATCATATAGAGATGATAGCCTCTGTTATAATTTTTAAATTTAAATATCAATTATTTTTTTCATGGTAATATAAATGTAATTTCAATTGATTTTAGTGTGAAATTAAATTCTTATGAAACACCATCACAATGATAGTGCGGGTAGTAAAGAAATAATGTGAATTATTTTAAAAACATTTAATCTAATATTTTTTGTTGAATTATAGTGTACCTATAATTTTATAGATATATATATAATATTATAGATGTGTTAAAGGATTAAATTATAATTTAATTTTGTCATTGTTTTAATGTAAAAATACTTGAATAGTTTCCAAAATTACTTTAAAGATATTTTATGTTTAACATCCCAATTAAGTAATTAATAATAGATATTTTTATCTATGTCTATTAATGATTAAGATAGTGTTTTAGAGGCTTAAAATGAAAATAAATACAATCTTATGCATGGAATACACTAATATTCTTAAAAGATTGTTTTACTACCTTTTGATGGCAAACCATTTTTGAATCTATATTTTGACAATTTTATAAACTATGTTTGTCGAAATAAACTTATTATTTATGATTGGGACATCAAAATTTATTTTGTGTGAATTTTTGGTATTTTTCTGACAATGTTCATTTTTTTAATGAATAGTGAAAAATACTGCATTTTACATCAAAACTGCTTTTTAATCTAATTTATTTATATGATTAGATTATGTTTTGAATTGCTTTTGAAGTGAAATTAGAATATATTTTTACCATTTTATCCAATGGTGGTCATTGGAATCAATTTCACTTTGAAATTAGACTTAAACTGGTGTCATTCTTTTGATACTTATTGTTTTATAAAAACACGCTATTTGCTCTGGAAGCGGGAATTAATTATTAAATTAATTAATGTGACTTATATGATTTGAATTTTGTAAAATATACTTCATTTTTGAATCCAGAATATCAAATATAGCTTAGGGTGAATATTTGGTAATTTTCTGAAAAACTTCAATTTTTGATGAATAGTGAAACCACTAAGTGGTAATCAAGCAAACTGATTTTTCAGTTAAATGAAATTTTACCACTAATGTGTATTTAATTTTGAAAATCCGACATACATGGTTGTCATTAAGAAGTAAAATGTGGTTCAATGAGATTAAAATAATTTTTTGGTGAATAGTAACTTATTATGTTCTTAATCGTGATTAGTGGTAATTAGGGTAGTTTAAGGTCTAAATAAGGCTTTAATAATATGAAATGACCTAGACACATGTCCCAACCTCATTGGTTGTGTCATGGACGACCATGAAATGCCATGGGTCAACTTGGGGACCCCATGGATCCACGTTTGTTGGGAAATTACATAAATTACTTTTTATTTAATGTAAAAGTAAAAAATGACACAAACATAATACGTTTTACAAAAACAATTTTTACATGAGGTTATAAAGATCAGATTTTTGATTATAAATAGTCATTGGAAAGATAAAAATATTTCCTACATCATAGTAATTTTTTTATAATTTTTAGACATTAAATAAATTAAATTATTTATGACATCATAATGATGCAGTGATGACATCATTATTTAACGATTAAAATAAAATGGAACTATAATGTAATATCTATGAACTACATATGTCCAAAACCAATTGGATGAGTGGATTTCGAACCCTTATCACCTTATCCACGAATTATATCAATGTGGGACCTTTTAAAACCAAAACACATTTTCAAATAATGTAATATTTCTTTACTTTCCAAAAGTGCCCCTCCTCTCCTCTTATAAAAGGCCCCCACCTCTACCTCATTTCACACACTCTTCAAGCCTTTGGCTCGGCCAAACCCTGCCCATTTTCTCTCTCCACATCCCTCTCCTCATCCTAGAGGATTCCCTTTGGGCATAAGTCTTTCAAAGGAAGCCTGTAGGCTCAAATCAAAAGGAGTTACACTTTTTAAGGTAATTCGTTCTCTCATGTTAATTTGATTTATTTTTCTTCTCCAACCCCATAAACTCTTTTTATTTACTTCTTTTGTAACAAAACCAGTATATTAAATATACTAGGATGTTGTTATATGATTTATTTGAGCTAAACTCTCACACAACTACATCAAATGGTTAAAGAACATACAGTTTCCGTGGATGGCGAAATTCTGCCTCCCGAAACGATGATTGTTCAACACTCATTTAACACCTTCAAAGGTGGCCATTATGATGTCACTATTTTTATATATGATATATAATATGTTTATGTTTTCCTTAAGCTTCTATTTTTTTCATTTTGGGCATACCTTTATGGTTTCCATTATGGGTAAACACGATATCTTCATTTTAGGAAGTGCGGACTACCGCCCCCTAAAAGTGATTTGATTCGTTAATACCATATGTGGGATGTGTAAAGGATAAAGTTAATAATATTATATATGTTATTATACTGGAATTATAATATACTCTTATATCATTATGATTCCATTCCAGAAAATATGAAATAGAAATGGAAGTAGCGTTCATGCGTACGTACGGCTTACCGTCTCCATGAACGGTGCATTTCATTTCTTACCTCTAAATTATGTAATATTATAAATGCACGTATGTACTGGATATATATGACATATATGATATCTACATCATGAATACCATTCTGCATATAATGAACCTTTGACCAAATTAACAACATGTAAGTGTAAGAAGTCTATTTTTGACTTAAGAACCAAATACCGACAAAATGAACATTATTAACTTAAATGATTACATGATGTTCATAAAATGGTATAAAAGGAATAATGAACTTGAAATAGATTCATAAGAAAGTAGAGATTAACTGAAGTTTATTATTCAGGAGATTAAAGAACGGTCGGGTCAAGTCGGATACGAGGTATGGGACTCCGTCTCAATCTCCTTTCATTGAGGCATATTTTATTTTATACACAACTTTCTTTTATACGGTGTATAAACCCCTTTGACTTTTAAATTTATTCAAAAGGAATCTTTTTTATACGAAGCGTTTACTAAACGACAAAAGGGAATGTTTTTGTCGTACGTATGTGGCGACAACGACTTCTCCACCGTCGTAACCATTATTTGAGTTTCGGCTTCCTCTACAAGCCATACCTTTTTTTTAAAAGAAAAATAAATACCATGTCTTACATTGGTATTGAAAATGGTTTTCATAATGTTTTTATATCAATGTGTTGTATTGATATCTCGTTATTGAAATGTGGAAATTTTATGTTTCATTTATGCATGTTTTATGTGATATGATTATGTTATGGTTCTTGGAAATTATTATGAAGATGGGTGGTTCCGTGAAAACCTAAGGGCGGGTGAGCCCGTTATAGCTCTCCAATGCATTGGGTAACGCGAAGGAGTGAAAAGTTAAGGTTTCTCCGAAGAGATTTTAGGGAATATACTGTGATGGGTATTCCAAACGTAACCAAGAGGGTTACTCCCTACATAAGAATGTTATGAATGCCTCAAGTTACCTTTATGTCTTATGATTTCTATGATTTATTCATGATTTTATGAGGTATGTTAAAGTGCCTATGTTTTATGGGTAAAGTATGATTTCATGCTTATGTATATATGAATTCACGTTTCCTTTCCATGTTTTTTATAACCCATACTGAGTTTTTATGCTCATCCCAAGTTTTTGAAATGTTTTTCACAGGTCAAGGGAAAGGTACATGATAAGATGATAGAGTCAAGGATGTGTCAAGAAATAATCCATGTTTTATTTTAAATGTGTTTCCATTGATGGGAATGAAGAATAATATCTTTATGTAACCACTTTGTTTATATGTGGAATGTAATGCATGTTTTATGATCTAATCCCTTAAAACTCTAAACCTGAAAAGATCCTCAATGTGTAATCTTGTAATAACTCAAGATTAAGTAAGGTTTAAGGCTGGGGCCTTATAGTTTGTATCAAAGGTCGGTTTAGATAACTTTAGGAGTTAGAATTCTATTAAATGATTATCCAAAAATATTTTTTTTTCGAAATGATATAGCATTTAAAGATTGCCATGTTGCTTCATCTAAGACATGTTTGTTCAGAATGGTTTTCCGCAGAGGAAACAGGGAAGCAGTGCTAGGAAGGCATACAGAAGGAAATCACCTTCCGAATCAGCATCCAGAAATGGTCAGAATTAGAACTGAACAGTTTGTTGCAGTAATGGCGTAGTTGACTCAAGCGATAAATGGCGGTGGTATCCATGCACGAGATCAGCCAGATCAACCGCAGAGGAACATGTCAGTGGTGGAACATTTCATGAGGCAACATCCCCCATCATTCAGAGGATCATCTGACCCTGTGCTAGCTGAAGGGTGGATTAAAGCACTGGAGAATATTTTTGATGTCATGGGGTGTTCAGACAATCAAAAGTTTAGTCTTGCTATTTACCGTTTGGAGGGTGAAGCAGATCAGTGGTGGTCTATGGTTAAAAATATCAGGGATGCTGATGAGATTGATGCTCTTGACTGGGATGAATTCAAAGGTATGTTTCTTGAGAAGTATTTTCCTAAGGCTGTTCGACTTAGGATGGAAAAGCAATTCTTGTAATTGAGGCAAGAGGAAGACTCAGTGGCTGCCTATGAGGAAAGGTTCACTCGATTGGCAAGGTATGCTCCAAATTTTATCTGAGACCATGATAGTAAAATCAATCATTTTTACTCAGGATTAAAGCCAAAGTATCGAAGGGCATTAGCTTCTCGTGAGTTTAAAATTTATGAAAAGCTTGTTTGATGTGCTGAGAAGGTGGAAATGGAGTTTTCCGATGACCAAGTGTTCTATAACAACCAGCAGAAGAAGAGACCGATGTGGCAGGAGAAAGGTAAGAATTCTTCAAAAAAGTCTGATGGTAAGAGAACTAAGTTTCCAGTTTGTGATAAATGTGGCAAAGGGCATGGTGGGGAATGTCTTCTGAATTCTGGGAAGTGCTACCGATGTGGTAAGATGGGACATAAGGCTCGTGATTGCACTGAAAAGGATCAAGGTGAAGGTAAGAACAAATTTGATTTACAGTTAGTGAAATGTTATAAGTGCAATGAGATGGGTCACTATGCAAACGAGTGTCCGACAAGGAGCTTGAGTGATGGGAAGCAGTTAGACTACAAGCAGAAAGGGGTGGTGAAATCCTTTGCAACTACTTCAGCAGATGTCGGGCCATCAAATGAAGTTGTATCAGGTACTTTGTTTGTTTTTTCAGATTATGCCAGTGTGTTGTTTGATTCGTGTTCTACACATTCTTTCATCTCTGAAACCTTTTCTAGTAAAATGGGAATACCATCTCAAGAAATGACTCCTAAACTTTTGGTAAAAACACCTGGGGGAAGTGTCGAGGCAAAAAGAATTTATAAGAATCTTCCTATCCTTATCTGTGGAAAGAACCTACTTGAAAACCTTATTGTTCTACCTCTAGTAGAGTTTGATGTTATCCTGGGTATGGATTGGCTCTCTATTTACCATGCTAAGATTGACTGTAGAGCTAAAGAAGTTTATTTTCAGAAAGACTTTCAGTTTGTTTACAAGAATGAACCCTTACTTTTCATAACATATCAAGAGGCCTAGAAACTTGTAAAAGATGGAAATGAATGTTACCTTGCACACGTCGTCGAAAATAAAGGAACTATTCAGATTAATTATGTGCCAGTGGTAAATGAGTATCCTGATGTTTTTACTGATTAGTTTCCTGGAATAATACCAGATCGGGAAGTTGAGTTTACTGTTGACTAAGTTCCTGATGCTAAGCTAATTTCAAAACCCCCTTATCGAATGGCACAAATTGAACTTTAAGAGTTGAAGGAGCAATTGCAAGATTTATTAGAGAAAGGTTTCATTAGACCTAGCACATCACCATGGGGTGCTCCTGTTTTATTTGTTAAAAAAAAGATGGTTCTATGAGACTTTGCATTGATTATAGAGCCTTGAATAATATCACTGTTAAGAACAAATATCATTTGCCTCATATCGATGATTTGTTTGATCAGCTCCAGGGAGCTCAGTTTTTTTCAAAGATTGACTTGAGATCGGGGTACCATCAGCTGAAGTTAAAGGAGGCAGATATTCCGAAGACCGCGTTTCGTACGATATATGGCCATTATGAATTTGTAGTAATGCCTTTTGGGCTAACCAATGCACCTGCTGTATTCATGGACTTAATGAATAGAATTTTCCATGAGTTCTTGGATAAGTTTGTGGTGGTTTTCATTGATGATATTTTGGTGTTTTCTAAAAGTAAAGAGGAGCATGAAAAACATTTAAGGGTTATCTTGAAAACCTTAAAAGAAAAGAAACTATATGGGAAATTCAGAAAGTGTGAGTTTTGGTTGCAACAAATTTAATTCCTTGGTCACATTGTTTCTAAAGATGCAATAACTATTGATCCTGCAAAAACAAAAGTTGTGGAAGAATGGCCAAGACCCACAAATGTAACCGAGATTCATAGCTTCCTTGGTTTGGCGGGCTATTACCGAAGGTTTGTTAGAAATTTTTCACGGTTATCTAGTCTAATGACTAAGCTAACTCGGAAGGGTGTTAAGTTTATCTGGACAAAAGAATGTGATGATTGTTTTCAGGAATTGAAAAGAAGATTGGTGAATGCTCCAGTTTTGGCACTACCTTCCAGGAATGGTGAGTTTGTTATATATAGTGATGCTTCATTGAAAGGACTTGGTTGCGTCCTAATGCAGAATGATCAGGTAATTGGTTATGCTTCACGACAGTTGAAAACTCATGAGGTAAATTACCCTACACATGATTTGGAATTAGCTGCTGTTGTTTTTGCTTTAAAAATTTGGAGGCATCATTTGTATGGAGTAAAGTGTGAAATATATACCGATCACAAAAGTTTAAAGTATATATTTACTCAGAAAGAGTTAAACATGAGACAAAGGAGATGGCTGGAATTAATCAAGGATTATGATTGTACAATTCATTACCATCCGGGAAAAGAAAATAAAGTGGCTGATTCTTTGAGTCGAAAAAGTAATGCTTCATTAACAATGTTGCGTTTGGAACGTGATCCTTTGGTTAAGGATTTGATGAACTTTGGCATAGAAGTTGTTGGTGTAGGAAGTCCTTCTGTTTTGTTTCAGGTATCAGTGAGATCTTCTCTATCAGATAGAATCAAGTAAGCACAGAAGCAAGACAGTGAGTTGCAGAAAAAGGTAGAGCTGGTTCAGAGAGGTAAGTTGCTTGAATTCAACATTGATAATGATTGCGTTTTGAGATTTGGGAAGAGATTGTGTGTGCCTTGTGATTCACAGTTGAAGAGAGAGCTGTTATGTGAAGCTCATAGTTCTCCGTTTTCAGTTCATCCGGGCAGTACTAAGATGTATAGAGATCTGCGGGAGTATTACTGATGGGATGGAATGAAAAGAGATATTGCTGATTTTACTGTGAAGTGTTTGACTTGTCAGCAGATTAAAGCAGAGCGGCAGTTACTGAAAGGGATGCTTCAGCCTTTAGCGGTGCCAGAGTGGAAATGGGAGAATATATCCATGGACTTTGTTGTTGGATTACCAAAGACATCTCGAGATAATAATGCAATCTGGGTTATTGTTGATCACTTGACCAAATCTGCTCATTTCCTTGCTATACGAGATACTTTCTCTCTTGATCAACTTTCCCGTTTGTATCTTAAAGAAATAGTTAGGTTACATGGAGTTCCTCTCTCCATTGTATCGGATCGTGATCCCAGGTTTACATCTAACTTTTGGAAAGGCCTTCAGAAGTCGTTGGGTACTGAATTAAATTTTAGTACAGCTTTTCATCCTCAATCAGATGGGCAGTCAGAACGAACAATTCAGACATTGGAGGATATGCTACGAGCTTGTTCTATGGATTATCAGGGAAGTTGGGACCAACATCTTTCTTTGGTTGAGTTTTCATATAATAACAGTTTTCATTCCAGTAAACAGATGGCACCATTTCAGGCATTATATGGGAAGCGGTGTCGAACTCCAGCTTTCTGGGATGAAGTGGGTGAAAGGAAGTTTATGGGACCAGAATTGGTAGAAGAGATGGCAGAAAATGTTCAGCTGATTCAGAAACACATGAGAACAGCTCAGAGCAGGCAGAAGAGTTATGCGGATAACCGGAGGAAGGATCTATCTTTCGAGGTAGGTGATCATGTCTTTATCAAGGTTTCTCCTTGGAAAAGTGTGATGAGATTTGGTAAGAAAGGAAAGTTGAGTCCAAGGTTCATTGGACCATATGAAATTCTGGATAGAGTTGGATCAGTTGCATACCGAGTGGCTTTACCTCCGAGTTTATCTCAGGTACACAATGTTTTTCACGTTTCGATGTTGAGAAAGTATATGCCAGATCCATCTCATGTTTTGAGTCCAGTGGTAGTTCAGCTGGAAGAGAACCTATCTTATGAGGAACAACCGGTCCAGATTCTTGACCACAGGGATCAAGTGTTACGGAATAAGGTGATTCACCAGGTAAAGGTTTTGTGGAAAAACCACATGATTGAAGAGGCAACATGGGAATCTGAAAATGCAATGAGGGATAAGTACCCCCATTTATTTGATAAGTAAATAAATTGCGGGGACGCAATTTTCTAAAGGGGGGAAGGATGTAACATCCCAAGTAAGTAATGAATAATAGATATTTTTATCTATGTCTATTAATGATTAAGATAGTGTTTTAGAGGCTTAAAATGAAAATAAATACAATCTTATGCATGGAATACACTAATATTCTTAAAAGATTGTTTTACTACCTTTTGATGGCAAACCATTTTTGAATCTATATTTTGAAAATTTTATAAACTATGTTTGTCAAAAATAAACTTATTCTTTATGATTGGGACATCAAAATTTATTTTGTGTGAATGTTTGGTATTTTTCTGACAATGTTCATTTTTTTAATGAATAATGAAAAATACTGCATTTTACATCAAAACTGCTTTTTAATCTAATTTATTTATATGATTAGATTATGTTTTGAATTGATTTTGAAGTGAAATTAGAATATATTTTTACCATTTTATCCAATGGTGGTCATTGGAATCAATTTCACTTTGAAATTAGACTTAAACTGGTGTCAATCTTTTGATACTTATTATTTTATAAAAACACGGTATTTGCTCTGGCAGCGGGAATTAATTATTAAATTAATTAATGTGACTTATATGATTTGAATTTTGTAAAATAGACTTCATTTTTGAATCCAGAATATCAAATATAGCTTAGGGTGAATTTTTGGTAATTTTCTGAAAAACTTCAATTTTTGATGAATAGTGAAACCACTAAGTGGTAATCAAGCAAACTGATTTTTCAGTTAAATGAAAGTTTACCTCTAATGTGTATTGAATTTTGAAAATCCGACATACATGGTTGTCATTAAGAAGTTAAATGTGGTTCAATGAGATTAAAATAATTTTTTGGTGAATAGTAACTTATTAAGTTCTTAATCGCGATTAGTGGTAATTAGGGTAGTTTAAGGTCTAAATAAGGCTTTAATAAAATTAAATGACCTAGACACATATCCCAACCACATTGGTTGTGTCAGGGACGACCATGACATGCCATGGGTCAACTTTGGGACCTCATGGATCCACTTTTGTTGGGAAATGACATAAATTACTTTTTATTTAATGTAAAAGTAAAAAATGACACAAACATAATACGTTTTACAAAAACAATTTTTACATGGGGTTATAAAGATCATATTTTTGATTATAAATAGTCATTGGAAATCTAAAACGATTTCCTACATCATAGTATTTTTTTTATAATTTTTAGACATTAAATAAATTAAATTATTTATGACATCATAATGATGCAGTGATGACATCATTATTTAACGATTAAAATAAAATGGAACTATAATGTAATATCTATAAACTACACATGTCCAAAACCAATTGGATGAGTGGATTTAGAACCCTTATCACCTTATCCACGAATTATATCAATGTTGGACCTTTTAAAACCGAAACACATTTTCAAATAATGTAATATTTCTTTACCTTCCAAAAGTGCCCCTCCTCTCCTCTTATAAAAGGCCCCCACCTCTACCTCATTTCACACACTCTACAAGCCTTTGGCTCGGCCAACCCCTACCCATTTGCTCTCTCCACATACCTCTCCTCATCATAGAGGATTCCATTTGGGCAGAATGCTTTCAAAGGAAGCCTTTAGGCTCAAATCAAAAGGAGTTACACTTTTTAAGGTAATTTGTTCTCTCATGTTCATTTGTTTTATTTTGCTTCTCCAACCCCCTAAACTCTTTTTATTTACTTCTTTTGTAACAACACCAGTATCTTCAATATACTAGGATGTTGTTATATGATTTATTTGAGCTACACTCTCACACAACTACATCAAATGGTTAAAGAACATACGGTTTCCGTGGATGGCGAAATTCTGCCTCCCGAAATGATGATTGCTCAACACTCATTTAACACCTTCAAAGGTGGCCATTATGATGTCACTATTTTTATATATGATATATAATATGTTTATGTTTTACTTAAGCTTCTGTTTTTTTCATTTTGGGCATACCTTTATGGTTTCCATTATGGGTAAACACGATATCTTCATTTTAGGAAGTGCAGACTACCGCCCCCTAAAAGTGATTTGATTCGTTAATACCATATGTGGGATGTGTAAAGGATAAAGTTAATAATATTATATATGTTAGTATACTGGAATTATAATATACTCTTATATCATTATGATTCCATTCCAGAAAATATGAAATAGAAATGGAAGTAGCGTTCATGCGTACGTACGGCTTACCGTCTCCATGAACGGTGCATTTCATTTCTTACCTCTAAATTATGTAATATTATAAATGCATGTATGTACTGGATATATATGACATATATGATATCTACATCATGAATACCATTCTGGATATAATGAACCTCTGACCAAATTAACAACATGTAAGTGTAAGAAGCCTATTTTTGACTTAAGAACCAAATACCGACAAAATGAACATTATTAACTTAAATGATTACATGATGTTCATAACATGGTATAAAAGGAATAATGAACTTGAAAAAGATTCATAAGAAAGTAGAGATTAACTCAAGTTTATTATTTAGGAGATTAAAGAACGGTCGGGTCAAGTCGGATACGAGGTATGGGACTTCGTCTCAATCTCCTTTCATTGAGGCATATTTTATTTTATACACAACTTTCTTTTATATGGTGTATAAACCCATTTGACTTTTACGTTTATTCAAAAGGAATCTTTTTTATACGAAGCGTTTACTAAACGAAAAAAGGGAATGTTTTTGTCGTACGTATGCGGCGACAACGACTTCTCCACCGTCGTAACAGTTATTTGAGTTTCGGCTTCCTCTACAAGCCATACCTTCTTTTTTTAAAAGAAAAATAAATACCATGTCTTACTTTGGTATTGAAAATGGTTTTCATAATGTTTTTATATCAATGTGTTGTATTGATATCTCGTGATTGAAATGTGGAAATTTTATGTTTCCTTTATGCATGTTTTATGTGATATGATTATGTTATGGTTCTTGGGCATTGTTATGAAGACGGGTGGTTCCGTGATAAACTAAGGGCGGGTGAGCCCGTTATAGCTCTCCAATGCATTGGGTAATGTGAAGGAGTGAAACGTTAAGGTTTCTACGAAGAGATTTTAGGGAATATACTGTGATGGGTATTCGAAACGTAACCAAGAGGGTTACTCCCTACGTAAGAATGTTATGAATGCCTCAAGTTACCTTTATGTCTTATGATTTCTATGATTTATTCATGATTTTATGAGGTATGTTAAAGTGCCTATGTTTTATGGGTAAAGTATGATTTCATGCTTATGTATATATGAATTCACGTTTCCTTTCCATGTTTTTTATAACCCATACTGAGTTTTTATGCTCATCCCAAGTTTTTGAAATGTTTTTCACAGGTCAAGGGAAAGGTACATGATAAGATGATAGAGTCAAGGATGTGTCAAGAAATAATCCATGTTTTATTTTAAATGTGTTTCCATTGATGCGAATGAAGAATACTATCTTTATGTAACCACTTTGTTTATATGTGGAATTTAATGCAAGTTTTATGATCTAATTCTCTAAAACTCTAAACCTGAAAAGATCCTCAATGTGTAATCTTGTAATAACTCAAGATTAAGTAAGGTTTAAGGCTGGTGCCTTATATTATGTATCAAAATATTTTCCTAAATTATTTATAATTATTAAAAAATTTATGTATAAACATTTGTATTATAAATTGTCTAAAATTTCATCCCTTTTAAATTTTTGATTGTATTTCAATATTATAACTAAATCTATAACCCTTTAATTGTTGGATAATCATTAACGTGGTTATGATTAAAATATAATAACAAAGGGGTTGAACCAAAAGATAAATTTCAAAATAGCACGTAAACCTATCCAAATTTTATCGGATGATTTGATTTTAATTAAAACAATTATTATAGAGGAATCTATATCAATTTTATATAGTTTTTCTTAACATGAATTTATTATATTTTAACCTTTTATGAAATTATAATTGTTACCCTCACCTCACATTTGAATGAGTACAATTCCATTCTCTTCGTTACACCAAATTGAGCCATTTAGATTGTTCAAACCCTAAAAAATCTCATAGTATTTAATATATGTTAACTGTAGGTGTATTTCCTCTTAAAATACCTCTACAAGGGTCTTTAATAAGCATTGTATGGGGCGTCTATTGAAGTAAAGGTAATCATATTACCCAAACAAATTCAATTTTTTTATTCTACCAATTATAAATAAATAAAATTCATTATAAATTAGTAAATTAAGTTCCCTAAATATAATTATTTGTTATTATAATAATTAATCTTCCTTTATATACCATATTTCTGTCAAATTAATAGTGAGTTCATTTCTCATTTGTTTGAATGTCTTACCATCTCCACCTAATTATAATAGTCCATTTCCCAAACCATATTTCATGGATAGCTAAAATAAATTCTTTATTTATCTAAATATAATTTTTTAGAATATATTATGTGTAAATAATTATAATATCATATATTTATCCTTCACATATAATCTGTTGGAAAATGATAACGTCACTTATGCAGATGTGTAGAAACCCACCTCCATGAAATAATGTGACTTATTTTCCATTTCTAATTTACGTGGATGTTAATAAAGAAATATTTAATGAAAATATATTTTATATATGAGATAATAATGATTTTTGTAATGATAATAATTATTTTCCTTTATTTTTTCTATCTGTTGAAATAAAAAACAATGTTCGTGTAAACGTATGACCTACCATCTCTATGAATATATAATTTATATTTAGATTTCAACATTTTTTATAGATTATTATAAATTTATATAATTAATATATATGATAAATAAATAATAACTAATTTTTTGGATATTTTGGAACTATTATAAATAACATGCACCTGAACTACTAAACAAAAACACTCATGGAAAAATAAAATAGTTAATACCCTGGAATTACAGTTTTAAAAAGAAATAATTAATAAATTGGTGTTGCAATGTGATAAGTTTCTAATATGTTATAATATAATTATTTAAATTACTATGGTGTATAATAATTTTATATTTAAATTTATAATAATATAGGTTCAAGATATTTTGATTAATTCCCAACATCATATAAGGGTTTTATGTTATAATCTCATTGTTTATCGGGATTGTTCATGATTATGATTCCAATCATGAAACATCATTGACTACCTCTCATGAATCCAACTAATTTTAATTTCCTATAATTATATATATATATATATTACTTGTAATTCATTAATTTTCCCATGTTATATTAATTAAGATAATGAAATCATATTTTTAATCAAAAGTGACATTATTTCTCTCTTCGATCAAAAATATTATTTTATTAATATCCATGAATTATAATAATTTATTCAAGAATGATTTTATTATTATTATTATATTATTTTAATTCATTTTTTACCAAGTATGAATTTTGGAAAAAATAGTTTAAAATGAATCATCTTGTCATTTTCCAATTAAGGTCATTTTTTTTAATTTTAACCGAAAATATAAAATGAATCATTCTTTTTACATGCACTAAATGAAAAGAATTTCCATCCATTATGATCACTCAATCCATATAAAATTAATTTAAAAATTTTTAGAGTATTATTTTCAAATAAATTATTTTCTTAATATTTGAGAAATTTTTAGTGTTTTAAAGAATTTATTTCCTAGTAAATTAGTTATTTTCCTAAAAATATATTCCAAGTGATATTTTAAATGTATTTTCATTTATTTTCAAATAATTTTAAGTTACATATCATTTAATAAGGATATGATCCAATGATATCGTCCAAATTAATTCTTATTTTAGATTTATTATTTTGATTATTTAAGTATGATTCTACGAATTAAGATGCTTTTCCATTGGAAAATTAGGTTGTGAAACTTGTTTCATTACCATAGGTTATAATACAATTGTATATTTATGAAATACATTCCATTTCCATGTGTAATGATATGCTAAATATTTTATGATATTGTGTAAGAGAGATGCATGATTTTCATTATTTGAGGGTCAGACCTAGAATTATATTACCCTATAATGATTTCGTAAATATTGATATCACATAAGATTGTAAGGACTCGAATGGTGAGTGAACCATGTTTAGTAAGTGGTTATAACGATCCCTGATCCATCTCTTTCTAATATAGACAAACCATGTTGGTTGCAGTCATCAATCGTGTCACTCCCTACAAGATAGGCTATCGAATATCTATGGTGTAGAGAAAATCATGGAGAGACTATACCAACTAGTACAAAGATACAATATAGTGAAATTAAAAAAAAATCAGAGTACAAAAATAGAATAACCATTATATTATTTAACTAAAAGATAATAGAATAACCATGTAAACCAATAATAAACCACGTTATTTCAATCTATAGTGTAACTAAATGACATATTAGAAGTAAAATTAATAGAATAACAAGTCATAAAAATAAACTAAAATGTCCCAATTATAGAATCCTTGTTTGGTCTCGTCTCTAAGCACTAAGCCAACCGTGTAGAAAAAAAACCTCAACATCCCTTCAATTATTTAAACATATTTCAATGTAAAAATCACAAGTACCAAATGGTGTCCAGAATTGGGTGTGAGTAAAACTCAATAGGTCAACACCACCATGTATAAAAAAACCAGTCTAATAATATGTGCATGAAATAATGTGATAAACATGTGAATTAATTAAGGAATTAATATAATACCATAGTCAACCTATTCTATAACCACAAAAAACTTGAAGAAAGTTGAATAACCATTACAATACTAACAAAAGTTGATGACATAATGACATAATTATATAATTCCCTATGTATAATGATTTAATAACTATCATGTCAATCACTATAAAAATTACAACATAAGTAGGAAAATCCATTTATTTAAGAATTTCAACATCCCTGATAAAATAACTTTAATAATAATTTCATGGTCACATGGAAAATATAATTATATACTAATTTATTTTTCACCAAGTGAATACCTTCCTATAATCATTTCAAAATTTTCAAGAAAATCACTATATATATTCATTTCATCATCATCACGAAAAACAATTATATAAGAATTTATCTATCACTTGGAAACGTCCTTTATATGATAATTTATGCATAAATGACAACACCAAGCACAATGGATTGAATAATACAACATACGTTGAAAATTCAAAATGGTCAATTTACACAATTGCAAAATTTCATTATATTAAAACATTATTCATTAAATTATACCTTAATACATTATCATTTTATTACACACGACAATTTTTATAAAATCATCACCAGCCATTCAATAATCATTGAATCCATTTTTATAGGAGAATAAATCATATGAAATGACCTGATATTTCATGTCAGGATAAATCATACTTTAATCCATAAGCCAATTCATTATTAATTTTGGTTAGAGTCCCTCTACAGGTAGTAAAAATATATATCTCAATACCATTGGATGAAAAGGGAACAAAATAGGAGTCTAAATAGATGATTATCATCACCCATTATTCATTTTGTTAACCTGTACATTTTTTCAGTATAGTGAAATAAAATTTAATATACCAAAACAAGTAGAAATAAACCATAGGGTATAGGGTTTCTGTTCTAGAAACCTACATTTTTCATGTGATCAATCAACGCATTCTATTGGTTACACAAACAAAGAAATGAAGAGATAGTAGTCACAAGGAAACCTATATCCTATAAAAATCATGATCAATACAAAATTTAATATCATTCTTGTGATCTCACCAGGAAAATGAGTGATAGAAAATGAAAATTGGAAAACCAAAGAGAATAAACTCAGTGGATAATAAAAAATATATTGAGTTGTCTTAAAAAGAATCAATGCCTCAAAAAATAGCTACATTCGCACTATGGTTTGAGTAAAAAACATACGCAATGGATGAAATAAAAAAATCATATCATTTATTAACATTAATAATCAGGATAGATTCGTATTGAAAACAATTTTCTGATGTGAATTTATAGATTTATGATATATATAAAAAAACATGGTTCCTCAGTGTAAAAAAACCATAATTGTCAATTTCACGATGTGATCTAGTTTCATGGTGTGTAGCCATTTCATAATATTAACATGTTCATGAATTCAACATGGTTTCAGTTTCAAGTAATCTAAAGATATCATAACATTAATGTTTGTAGAAGAAAATTATTAGTAAAAATCATCCCAATTCCAATTGACCACCTCAAATGTCTTCTAAATAATGGAAAACCTTGATATGACCACAATACATTTATAGTAATAATCTATTAATTCAATAAAAAAACATCCAATATATTTATGAAATTTTCCATAGAAAAAACTCTTCATCCCTATAAGAGAATCTACCTCCAAGGTTTAAAGATGATGGAATTCTGAATATAAAATAGGTTCAAAGAAAAATCAAAGGGGGGCATGCCTAGAAAATTTCATGATCCTATAACCTCTAAACCATATAAATTATCATCACTAAGGTAGACTAAGCATAAATGTGGGGCCTCATTGAACAAATTAATCTATATTCTCAAATATCAATGTCTCTCCCTTTGGTATCATCTTTAACACAAACATGATGCACTACACTAAAACTAGAGGTATAATCTTACCATAGAGATAATTATCAGTACAATCCAAAATCCATATTGGATGATCCGCAATGGAAATATCAACACCAATATCATTGTAATAAATATATACTATATGATATGGGATAAGAAGTTATCTCTTAATCTATAACACATGAAACATATTGTGTGTGGCACTATAGCACTATTGATGTCCAAATTAGTATAGAACGTGATTGACCATTTTTAAAATCACAAACGGCCTCAAAAAACTAAGTGATAGCTTTGCATATTCCTTGATATACCACTTCCAAAACCTAGTAACACCTAAATAAAAACACTATGACAATACACAAATACTAGAGGTTATTTCTAATGGTTTTTATAAGATTTCATCATACCTGATGCAGACACTAACCACCTATAGATCAACTGAACCTACCCATACATCTCATTTATGATACTGGGTAAAACATGTTCTTACTCTCATACCTCTAACTAACAATGAGGAAAATAACAAGAACCATTATACAATGCCTTATAATTTTCCATTTGAATCAGTTTCTTGAATATTTTATTGTATGAAAACTCTAATAGTTCGAAATTTTACTCCCATAAAAAATTTTAATCCATAACATAGGCTCGTAACATATCCTATATAATCTAAATTTTCCATCCATATTTTCAAATTTGTCTGATGATGGTAACTTGTACTCAGAATAACCTCTTATCCAAAATCATTATAATGAAACTACCATAACTAAGATGTTAAATAAGGATCTCTATCAGAAGTGCTTCTTAATGGAACACAATAAAACAAAAAATTCTCTTGCATGTAATGAATACCTAGATCATAAAAATGTGATGCTCTCCAAAATAGGCTAAAATTGGGATAAATTTACCAATTGATCTATGATCAAACACAATGCATCATTCGTCTGAGGTTTCCAAGCTAACCCTATCACATGATCTATAGTGGCATTATCTGATTTTCAATTCGGAATGGGAAGAGGATGCAACAACCCAGTAAAATTCTTATTCACGACATTAACCTAATTATAGGTTAAACTTTTTTCCAAATATCCTCTGACCTCATTCCCCACTCCTGAACACTTGTAATATATAAAGAGATCATGACACATCATTCTCAAAGTTGGGTGTACCTCACATCTAGAAGCATGAATTTTTCTCATCAGATTTTTGTGCTAGACCATTGAAACCAATACATGACCATTTTAAGGAAGAGAGGATTCTCTAACAATATACACTCATGTATAGTGGATCTCCACCATATAATTTATTTTTTATAGATACCCCATATAGATCATATATATACTCAGTATTGATCCTAACCAAAAGAACATGTATAAACGATTTCCAATTTAGAGCTACTCATCCCTGGGAATCCTGAATAATAAGATTCTACCTAAAAATAGTGGAATCAGATGAAACACATAGGAAGAATCTAGTAATTACTCCATATATGTTTTATATATCATGTAACCAAACACAATGTTTCCCTTTCCTAGTGCATAATCTTGCACAAGGATGAATGACCACATGTTCATGATCCAAATCCTTTGTTAGGGGTTCGAATCATGTTTTGAAATGATATACTATAGTATTTTGGGCTCCGATTAAACAAAAAATCTCTCACCCATAAGATAATGTCTTTGAAATACCATGTAATGTACCACAATGGATATCTTCAGATCATGAGAATGTAGATTCAACACATGTAGTATATGCTTTTTGAGAAATAATAAACCACTCAGTTTTGTTACATTAGAACATATCCATGTGTAACTATTGATGTTTCACTGTTCATTTTATTTGGATTACCCTACATAGTTATTGGGAGGATTAGTTTTGATTTTAAAGTTTTCTCCAACTAGTAGAAATTACCATCACAATCATCTAACCAGACATCCTTCACCCAATTCTTGGTGTTCCTAAACATCAGTGCTTCCATATTGGAGAATTTATGAATAAATTTTTTTTAATAACAATCTAAATGTAATAATGAAAAACTAACAAAGAAATTATTGGGTCACTCAAACATATTTGGTTTTCACAAAATTCTCTTGGTCCACTGGCACAATATCCTCTATGATGACATTGTAACGCCCCGACCCCAGCTACCCAGAGTCGGTGCATTACTTCGTAACATTGGCATGATCACAAAATATCAAGTCTCGAAAGACCGATTAGTTTAGTCACCTTGGAAACAATAGATACATTCATAAATTTTACATTACATCATAAAGTGAAATACTACAATAATAAAGTCTCCATAGTCCACACTCATATCCTCTTCTGACTATCCCTGCAGGTCAATCATAAAACACTTCTTCACATCCTGGAAAATATTAAAACATAGAAAGGGGTGATCTTAGAAACTCAGTAAGGATAACAATATAGCTAAAGCTTTCATAAATAAACATTAACATTTAAGGCAATGTATAAATAAAACAAAAGCCTTTTAAACTTGAACTTTATAATAATATGGAAAAAGTAAAATTAAATAATGCCATTTACTTACTCACATGGATATTCTACTAGTCGAATAATCTCATGCAATATCAATAACCACTTTCATAATGATGGAATGCAAAATTCTAGACTATCATAACCACGTAGCCAAGGCCTCGTGCCAAGACCACAAATAAGATGTTGTCAAGGCCTCGTGACAAGACACTAGTTTGTCTCATCAGACCTACCGATGCATCGAGGAGTTGTAGCGGGCTCCACCCATCACTTATTAAGTCCAATGCATTCCTCATATGAATAGGTTTAAACATATCATAACCCATAACGTAATTGTATCACATAAAACATGAATAAAAGAAACATAAAATTTCCATATTTCAATCACAAGATATCAATAAAACACATTGATATAATAAAAACGCTTTCAAAACCATTTTCAATACCAAAATAAAAGATTGTTAAAACTTTGTATTTATTTTTCATTAAAAAATGATGGCTTGTAGAGGAAGTCGAAACTCAAATAATGGTCACGGCGACGGAGAAGTCGTTGTCGCCACATATGTATGGAAAGAAAAACATTCCCTTTTTTTCGTTTAGTAAAACGCTTCATATGAAAAGATTCCTTTTGATTAATCATAAAAGTCAAAGGGGTTTATACACCGTATAAAAGAAAGTTGTGTATAAAATCAAATATGCCTCAATGAAAGGAGATTGAGACGAAGTCCTTAAAAAGATCATTTTTAAAATAAAATAGATCTATTATGTGTATTCACTATAATTACTCATAATGAAAGTACAAATACAAGATAGGACATAATAATATCATGACATAATTTGAAAGTAGGAGATTAACCCAAAGAATGGAAATTGGGTTAAGAAATTCCCTTACCTTGCGTCCTGTCTTGACTCGACCATTATTTACCCACCTGAATAATTAAATAGAGTTAATTTATAGTTTCTTAAGAACATTTTCAAGTTTCTTATTCCTTTAATATCACTTATTACCATGTTATGAACATTATGTAATTATTTAAGTTAATAACGGTCGTTTTGTCGATCTTTGGTACTTGAGTCAAAAATAGACTTCTTATAATTACAAGTTGTTCATGTGGTGAAATATCCATTATATCCCGAATTATATTCATGATATAGATATCATATATCTCATATATATCTAGTACATACATTCATTCGTAATATTACAAGACATTTAGAGGTAAGAAATGAAATGCACCGTTTATGGAGACGGTAAGTCGTATGTACGCATGAACTCTACTTTCATTTCTATTCCATATTTAATGGAATGAAGTCATAATGATTTAAAGGTATATTTTAATTCCAGTATAATATCATATATAGTATCATTTACTCCATCCTTTATACATCCCACATATGCCATTAACGATTCAAATCACTTTGAGGGGGCGGTAGTCCGCACTTCCTAAAAAAAATATCTCCTTTACCCATAATGGAAACAATAAAGGTATGCCATAAATGAAAAAAATACAGAACCTTATGTAAAAAATAAACATATTATATATCATATATATAAATATAGTGACATCCTAATGGCCACCTTTGAAGGTGTTATATGAGTGTTGAACAATCATCGTTTCGTGAGGCAGAAACTCGTCATCCACAGAAACAGTATGTTCTTTAACCATTAGATGTAGGTGTGTGTAAGTGTAGCTCGAATCCTTCTTATAACAACATCCTATTATATTGAGGATACTATTTTTGTTACAAATGAAATGAATAAAAAGATTTTAGGGGGTTGGAGAAGAAAAATAAAACAAAATAACATAAGAGAAGACACTACCTTAAAATCAGGTAACTCTTTTGATTTGAGCCAAAGGCTTCCATGGGAAGAATTCTGCCCATAGTGAGGCTTTTAGGAGTATGGGAGGCAAGTTTTGGGAGTATTTGGGTAGAGGTTGGATGAGCCAAAAGGCTTTGAAGGTGTTAATAAGGTGGCAGAGGTGGGGGTCTTTTAGAAGAGGAGAGGTGGGGCACTCTTGGAAAGATTGAAATGTTACTTTATTATGAAATGATTTTTCGGATTTTAAAGGTCCCACACTTATATAATTCGAGGATAAAGTGATAAGGGTTCGAAATATACTCATACAATAGGTTTTTGACAAGTGTAAGTCTTAGATTTTACATTATATTTTCATTTTATTTAAATCGTTATTTAATTAGGTAATCACTACATCATCATGGTGTCATAAATAATTTAATTTATTTAATGTCTAAAGATTGTAAAAAAATATCATGATGTAGTAAATCGTTTTAGATTTCTAATGAATATTTATAGTCAAATATATGTCTTGTATAACCCCATTTAAAAATTGTTTTAGTAAAACAACTTATGTTTGAGAAATTTTTATTTTAACTTTAAATAAAAAGTTATTTATGTCATTATCCTACCAAAGTGGCTCCATGGAGTCCCCAAGTTGACCCATGGATTTTCGCGGTCATACATGACACATCCAATAGGGTTAGGACAAGTGTAAAGGCCATTTCATATTTTTATAATACAATTTTTACCTTAAATTTCACTAATTACCTTTAATCGCGATTAATTAAACTTAAAAGTTACTATTCACCAAAAAATTATTTTAATCCCATTGTACCACATTTTACTTCCTAATGACAACCATGTATGTTGGATTTTTTAACATCAAATCACAGAAGTGGTAATATTTCATTTAAATGAAAAATCGGTTATTTAACTACCACTTAGTGGTTTCACTATTCATCAAAAAATGACGTTTTTCATAACAATGCCAAAATTTTACCCTAAGCTATAATTGATATTCAGAATTCAAAAATGATGTATATTTTACAAAATTCCAAACATATATGTTTCATTAATCAATTTTATAATTAATTCCCGATGTCACAACAAATAGCGTGTTTTTAAAAAACAATATATATCAAAAGATTGACAATTGTTTATGTCTAATTTCAAAGTGAAATTAATTATAATGAACACCATTGGATAAAATGGTAAAAATATATTCTAATTATACTTTAAAACAACTCAATAGTATAATTTATCACTATAAATTATTTTGATTAAAAAAATTGTTTTTAAGTATTTTCACTATTCATAAAAAATTGGAAGTTCTCAGAAAATTACAAAAACTTCAACTTTGGATAATTTCGAAACTAAGAATACAAAAATGAAGTCCATTTTGAAATATAAAGTTTCTATAATTTAAAAAAGTGGGTATTACTTTTCATAACGGCTACTTTTATTAGTCGTGTTGTGTTAGAACTCGAACATGCGCACAATGCAAGCTATTGCATTATTGAAAGAGAGGCATATCGTGGAAGCTCAGGGTGTTACAGACATGGTCTAGGATGTGCACATTATCAATTCAAAAACAACATTTGGCTTGCTGGGTGTAAATAAAAATCTCTCTAAATGATGTCAGGATGATTTCAATATGTCATTCATGATCATCCACTTATTAGGATTACCAAAATATACCATTGAAAAAACCACCACCAATAGGTCTAGAAAAGGATGAAAGGTCCAATTCATCTATTCTATGAATATCATTCGTGTACCTATAGACCAATAAACATCACCACGATCTTGTGCAACACATAAAGTCACCTAAAAGTAGTTTGAGTAATGTCTGACAGTATCACCCTCAACTGATGATACCATGATCTCAAGTCCACCTTAGATAAAATCCAATAACATAAAAGTTGATCAAAGAGATTATCAATGCGTAGAAGGGTATACCAAATTTGTACTATCATTTGGTTCAATCATTAATACCCTACACACATATGGAATGTACCATTAGGATCCTTGAAAAATTGAATTGGAGAACCCCCATGGTGACATACTAGGTTGTATGAAACCCATATCTTCCGAATATTCAATACTAAATTTGAAAGACCAAATCTCTACTAGTTCCATCCAATAATGTTGATTATAAACATGATCAGATTCCATAACTAACTCAATCAGGATCATAATCTCTTCTTCAGGTGGTATCCCTTGAAATCACCATAATAAAAATCACTAAAATTGTATAGTACTAGTGGAAAATTATCCTTCTATATTTTAAAATCATCTAGAGTAAGACCTTGTCTCTAGGAAATTAAAAAAAATACATTCATCAATGAATTGTTCATGTATGACCAGCCTAAAGATCATTTTCAGCCTATTGAAAGTAGTTTCCTCCTTATTAAGATATAATGGTAAATATCCCCTAATAATATTCAATATGGGCCTTTTAAAATACAAATCAATCCATTCCCATAATAAAATGGAAACCTGTAATTCCCAAAACAAATTTTCCCAATAGAAATTTTAACCAATAATTTCTAGAGAACATTCCATTGAACCATTAATATTATCTAACCACACTCCCAATCGTGTGTCGATGGTCAATACACCGTTAATGGTTTCCAAAAACAATATCAAACCATTTTCAAAAAGTGTAGATATAAATAGATTCAATTATCTTATACCAAACAAAACATAAGAAATGGTATAAAATATATGAATAATTCCTATGATAGTAGATGGTATTTCATCCAAATTAGCTATAGAATATTTCATATGGTGTAGATAACATATCCCATTACCTGGGATCCAAGTTGAATCCCATAGGATATTCCCTTTTCCTTGTACTACATTTCCATTGTTGGGGTACCATGTCCAGTACCTCAACCTGTATTAACATTGTACCACTAGCTAGAAGTCTGGGGAGGGGTAGCTCAATCCTTCCCAGTATCTAGTACCTGAATGATCTCGTAGAACTAATCTTCTACTCTATTCCCATACAAAACTTCTATAGGTGTCCCAAGCTACGGTAATCATTTTACTCTATGGAAGGGTGTTTAAAAATAGTCCACTGGTGTCCAAATATTACATAATAACATCAATGCAATAGATTGTGGTCTTATGATGGTTGAACACCACCCCAAATACTCTTCCTTTAGTTTTCATTGTGATAATAATCATATCATCACTTCTCTCCACTTGATGACCATCTCTTAGTTCTCCCTACTTAAATTGGATATCGCTTATTGGGACCTGTCGTATACTATCTTTAGATATGAGAGAATTATTCATCACATCTAAAAATTTACTCAAGAAAAAAAATTCTCATGTTTCTGGATCTCAAAGTAGTTTCCATCCTAGGAAAACCTCTCCCTAGAAATAACGTCTACTAAAAAAGATATCATAATGAGTTGTAAGTTGATGAAACTTCCAGGATATTCCACCATTGAAATCACACCCATGTCAAGTGTATAGACATGTGATAATTCTCATCCCTAAACATTTCAGCATAGAAGTGACTTATAAAAATTTCCTCAATTATCATCGATGATAACTAATCTTGATGCCCAACTTTATCTAATGTGTCCCACAAAAACAATTCATATTCTATGAAATAGAATTCTAGAAGGATTATCCATCCTATCTGTGGGGGTATCATGGTTCTTTAAGATCATCTGAACTAACATTACACATAACTTATCTTATCAGATGCTTCAATCCATAGTGAACGTTGGTAGATATTGTAGTTGTAAATCTCACATCAGCTCATTCATCGAAGATGTGGTGAAAAATGTTTTACCTTCTATGGATATCATAACCCCTAAGAAGCTAATATAAATATAAGCAACCATATGATCCTTATGACCAATAGGGTTCTTTGGTTATCCATTGTTAAGAGATTGCTTATTTCCTTTCTCCCAATACTCAATTCAACGATGGAGGGGGGTCCTTTTATCTTCGAGAAAAATTAAGACATTAGAAAACATGATATAAACATGTAAAACATCAATATATGAGAAGAACATGGAACCACTTTATCATGGTTCAGCAAAACATTACATAACAAGTGATTTAGCATGACATATTAGTTTATTTATATTATTTTATAAAGTATATAAAGGGTTATCATTTCATAGTTCATACATGGAAATGTGTCACACGTAATAAATGTTCCCCAATCATGAACAATGTATGTCTTAATAAGTCCTTCATTCTTATAATGATGCATGTATACTCATATTTCACCATACTAGGCCATGAGTATAAATATCAAGAAATAATAAAATCACAAAACATTTGAATTATCTATAGTGAAATAATATCAACCATATTAATTAGAAATCTTGAACAACAATCCCATCCCAGGTAACTTGTATTTCCCCCATACATGGGATAGTTACTCATAATAACAAGCTCATTACCATGTCTTGAAATATTCTAGTCTCCTTCCTAATTATTCCAAATAGTATATCAATAGAATAGAACAAACTTCATATGATACCACAATGTTATGTTCTCTAATCTGGAACTTTCTCAAGTGGCCAAACAAAGGGGGTTATTGGATATCAATAATTCCTCCATGTACTATAATATCTATCAACTATAATCAAGGGTTTAGAGATCATATTTGGTAAACTATACCCCCTAGTATTGAGTTTCAATAGAGAATATGTAAAAAATTGTTAGAGTAATAAAAATAATATAAAGAAATACATCGTAAAAATGAATTATAAAGGATTAAACATGAAAAAAATAATGAACAATGTAATGTTAGGATAAAATGTATCTAAATAACAAATTGAAGAATGTATAGATAAAATAACATGTTGAGACAAAGAAACTCAAAAGTACCCAGTATCATTGTCCTAATCGGTCTCATGTCCATGCTCCAACCCATATAACAAGAAATAATCAACATCAAGGTCTCTTTCGTCTATCCAAACATGAATCCATGTAATTTTATTGGGTACAAAATGGATGCATGGAGAGGGAATGGTAAAAACAATATAGGTCAACACAACCATGAATAAAAAAACTAATCTAGTAATAAGTGCATGAAAGAAAGTGATAAATAGGTTAATAAATTAGTCCATCAATACAACACAATAGTAAACATCTTTCAAAACCATTCCATATTAAATCAAATAATGTGTCACAATCATGCCAAACATAACCCTAATATGATGACATAATCAAATAATCAATAAAAGCCCTATGTTCACCCCATTTAGCATAACTGGGTCATACCCTATCACTAGTAGAAATTTTAGTTTTCGTGTAGAACAGTCTCCAGTGACCGCCATTTGGCGGTCCCTATTGAAATTACTATACACTAATAAAAACCAATCACTATAATTTTTAACCCACTACCATAAATTTTCCTCTCCCCACTCTCAATTATCATGTCCCTACTCCAGCGATAATCATTTGACTCCTACCTCACCCAAGGCTCTAAGAAGCATCATCAGACCATCATTTTTCTGTCGAACCCTTCATTCACATCGCACCCCGCCATCGATCCCTCATGGATAAGTATTTCCAAGCCCTCCCTAACTCGTCGTGCCCAACCATCCAACCCTCTTGAATTTTTCATGTCATCTCACCCCAGCCCGCCACCCCGCCACAATCAATCCATATGGTCGAACCCCTATCATCAATCCCCTACACCCCATCATGGATTCACAAGCTGGTCACACCCTTTTCGTGGTCGAGTCCCCTCAAGCAGGTAAGTTATTTTCATTACATAATTGATTGACACAATTTGAGTTTTTAATTGGGACACTGATTGTGTGGGTATCCCTCCCAATTCATTATCAAGAGTTCAAACCTCCAACACCAGGCAGTGATTTATATCTTATTTCTATTCAATTTGTAATGGATTGATTGTTCGACTTTAAATGGACATTTGATGGAAATATGTATGTTTTCCCACCAATTGTAATACACAAAAATATACACCTACTATATTTTACACCTATCATAATTTTAAATTCTATTTTTATTGGTTTTATTGGTAAATATTAATGTATTATAGTTGTTTTTATTTTTGGTACATAGGTATCTATTTATTGTTTGTATGGGAAAATATTCCCCCTACATCATCGTTGGGGGAGGTTCTGACAGCATATGTAGGGTATGATTCATCCCCTCTCTTAGTAATCCATCCAAAAAAATATCTCATGAAGGGTATAGGGGTTGTTGATGAAAAAGAATTAGTTGTTCTCTCACATATTGAATTTTATAAAGTGTATATCTATGATTGATTCTTTATTGTTCAATAATTTTAGGCATCATCTACCTATGGTTGATGTCCTCAATAAGAATGTCAATATCACACATGGTGGGGTTGATTGACTCTCAACATTTTCTCATTCAGTTATTTGATGAAGAAGACATTACAAGGGTCAAGTCACATTATTCATATTCCCCTAGCTCTATCCATTTCCATCTCCATAGGTTGACATTCTCTTTTCACATGAAGCATGATACCATACCGTGGTTTTGTTCTATTACCCAATCTCCCTCTCATCTAACTATTTCAAGAATTTTTTACAAAATGAAAATTTCTTATTTACCTCCTAGGTTTTATTGGATAAAAATAAAAGGTGGGTATCGTTATCAACCAAGACATTATTTAAAAATACTCTATTTGTTTTTACTATATTTAAATGTGTCAGGGTATTTTGGAAAATTGAGCTAAATGGTGTTTTATACCATTGACTGAAAAGAATTTAGTGAATTTTTGTACTATTTGTGGGCCATATTTAGTTACCAATCTTAAGAATTCTTGGTATGTGCATTTTTTTCAAAGGCGTTCTGAGGGTGGTGCCTTGGAAAGGGCTGAAACAGGGAAAGACTAGAGCCCCTTAACACCGACAAGGCGTGGTGACTTTACTAAGGTGCACTAATGGTGTGAGCCTCACCTACCATTCCATGAGGTGATCAGGCGCCAATTGGTGAAAAGGAATGCCCCACCATCATCTTCCTTATTGGAAGGGGACAGTGCTGGTAGACGGAGAAGCGGATTATGTTGGCGGGGGTAGGGGTTTTGAATGCGTGATAGATAAAGTCATTGTAGTATAGATCGGAGATGGTGGTGGAAAGGCGGGGATTGGGGTATAAAAAATAAGGTTGTAGTAGTGAAGATTATGGTTGGAGGAAGAAATCGTGGTGCAATACGATGGAAATAAAGAAGTACTAATTTCAATTAATTAGAATATTTAATATTTTAATAAAAAACATAGCATATTATTTTTTTGCAAGGAAAAACACAT
Organism: Viscum album; assembly: GCA_963277665.1. Classification (NCBI taxonomy): domain Eukaryota; kingdom Viridiplantae; phylum Streptophyta; class Magnoliopsida; order Santalales; family Viscaceae; genus Viscum; species Viscum album. The sequence continues at coordinate 27,881,703 of OY728140.1, read as the reverse complement.
CCAACTGTAACAAAATATTTTTTAACAACACCCACAACAACACCTCTTAATAAATATATGTATGTAATTTAATTTTATTATTTTTTATTGAATTTACGTTTTTTAAAATTTTAAAATATTTTTCACGACTATATGTTATTAATTGTGTGTGCATGCGCCTTAGTGCGCCACGCACCGCACCTTCACATCGCAAACCCAAACGGTTTTTTCACCTTTTTGAATCGTGTTCCTATAATAACAATGGATATGTGTATAATACATTTCAAATGGATAGGGATATATGGGATTGTATGTTTTTTTAAATGAATCTTGATGAAATAACAAAAACACAGAGTAGAGACGTTGATATTCTCGTACCGTCTCGAATTATGAAGGAAGATACAAAACTAGCTCCTAATGATCAATATGACTAGTTGGATATTAAATTTTATTCTATGGATAATTTCAATAGTCAAGTGAAGTTTTATTTTTATTAGGTTTATGAGTTAGTTCAATGTCAAATATGTTGATTTTTTATGCAATTTTAGTGAAATCTTTTTAAAAATTCATAAATGGTTTCATCATTTAACTTGCATGATCAGATAAATATTACAATTATTCCCCAATTAATGATTGCAAAAAAATTATGAATTTTATTTATAAAAATTTCATAATTTTACTATGAATATTTTTATTGAGGTAGGTATGTTACAGGGTGGTTAGAGTGGTTCACCTGATGTTGTGGGAATAATTTTTTTCATTTCTCTAAATTAATTTATTGTAATTTTCTGTTTATATTTCCCTAACTGTTTCTACATTTTAATTTAAAATTATGTTATTTTCTAATTTCATTAAGAATATCTATTTTTCAGGTTCGGTTGCATCTTCCAGAAAATTTAGGGGTCTTGGTAAAGGGGTTTGGTCCTATAACTCTAGAGACCAATTGGTTGTGTTTTCTGATTACACATTTCATCCTAACGGAGAAGGTGCCGGTGTATTGATCCGTCGATCTGGGCATATGATACGAGACCCACAAAGATTCCCTATGATGGATCATGGTTTGACTTCTTTCGACCAGGATAAGATTGATAGATTATGGAGGTAGGTTAAGGTAGATTTAATGTTTAATGTTTCTTGACATTATTTTTATTATTATCATAGGTACAGACTTTTTTTACTAGGATAATTTGACATCATATCCAGATGAGTTTCGAGCATTATATATCTCCAAATACAAAACATTATAGATGTATTACAATAGAAGGGTGAAAATAAATCATTGGATACAATTTTTTGGTGTGGCGGACATTCTACAGTGAGTCCCTGTAGACATTCTTCTCGTGGAGTGGTAGGATTTGGTTGCGTATTGGTTGAGTGATGCAATGATGGTAAAATTTATTTCTTTTAAACTATAAATGACTAATTTTTCAGATGTATAATTACTAAATATGTTTAATGTAGACTGATTCTGCTTGTCATTTATGTAATCAGGCAATGTAGGGTATGACTTCCAGACATAGTACTTGACATGTGTCACATCACTGACATGATGTAAGTTTAGAATTTACTATTCATTCAAATATTAAAAATATTGTAGTATAACATGAATATAAATATGTATTTGTTGGAGCCCTTTATTAATGATACACCAGTGAGGTGATCTGACTGATCGTATGTTAGTATGGGTGAAGACTTGTAGGGTGGTTGATCATAATGTTTCCAGTGTTATAGTAAGAAAAATATTTAGTGGAAAATATATTTCTATTTCATAGACATTAGTCATATTTTTTCATTAATTCATTATGTATATTTACTATATGCCTAGTTTAATACTGATTTTGCATAGCTACCCAAGGAGCAACATCGTATAACTATGTGCAGAAATGAGATATTTAAGCCTATGGTGGGGGGTGAAAGTCATGGTTATTTTTTGACAAATGGAATTGGTGTCCCACAACAAGAAATTGTTAGCGAAGAGGTGATGTGTGAATGAAAAGATGCAAGGATGTAGACACAGGATGAGATAGATGCTGCCATGCAGGCTATGCAACACAATACAGATGAGAGGTTCCAGTAGTTATGTGTGGAGTATGAGGAGAGATTATCAAAGATGTTATCACTTATCATTGATGTGACAACACAACGTCCTGTTGATGGTACACAAGTGGTTCCCCAAGTAAAAAATAAAATAAATCATACTCATATTAACAATTATTGATATGGATGAGATGAATAATACTTATATATATTGTAGGCTCCAAATATAGCTGGTGGACATCATTATGAGATCAGTGATCCATATGAGGATGAACCTCATGCCTGAGGTAATTTAAATTACCATATTAATAACATATATTAATTACGAATTAATAATTATTCCCGAACCATTAGTTCTACTTACACCTCTTTGTGTATTTATAATGGGTTTTCAATAAATTCTTGATAAAATGTTGTTTCTAGGAGGATCTGTAATTTATCGAAGTTTTTTAGTTATTGGCTAAATTAAGGTGAGATCTATAATATTTTTATATAGTTTCTAAAATATGAGATTTTTTAGTGTGCATGATTGTGTTTTAATGTTTTAATTTCTGTGCATTTTTTCTAATACATACTACTTTTTGGGGACTCTTCTCAGGATTGTGGTAAAATAGCTCATATCAATCCTCTATTCCTTGAGAGTGGGAGGTGAGAAGTGATGTATTCAAATAGAACATCAAGAATTGTCATTCTTTGAGAAAGATTCTAAAGACCTATAGAATTCCATAAATTATATCAAGAAGATACTTTCATGCCATGACTGTGGGAAGATGTATATAAAGTGTTAGATAATGGGGTATCAAAAGTTGAGGGTGGAGAATAAGAGTGATCTCATAGGATTCAGACGTGGACGAGAAATAGAGATCCAACATATTTAAGAAATGGTTGAGTAGACAGTATATCCAACGGATTTGTTGTTTGACATCACCGACCAAAAATGTAATTATGGTGCCATAAGAAACAAAATAGACATGTAACAGTCAAATCCATAGAAAATGAACTTGGAATAACATCAAATAATAGTAAAATTATATTATTTTTATTTGTGACATGTACGAGGAGATAGGACACCAATTGAACGTGTGGTATGCATGATACGACAGAATATGAGGTCATTAAAGACTAGACACCCATTAAAAAAATGCATAGGGTTTTTAAAATCTGCCAAATGCCGTCATAATTCCATGAAATCATATGAAGACAACCATTAAGGGAATTGTGAAAAGTTTGAGTAAATTGTACGTTAATCATAGGTTTCATTTGTTCTCACTGACGAAAAACGCAAATTCGGTGTCATAAAACACCAAAAAAGACGTGTAACTATCAGATCCATAGAAAATGACCTCGGAATAACTTGTAATCACATGAAAATAAATTTATTATTTCTTGACATTTATGAGGAGATGATATGTCAATAGGACGTGTGTTTTTCACATAAGTACTGAATATCTCTTTTTTAAAGATTAGATGCCCTTTAAAAAATGTGTATTGTGGTTAAAACCAGCCGAACAACCTCAAAATTCCATGAAATCAGAAAAAACAACTGTTTTGTAAAATTTGAAATGGTCGAGCAGATGATACTTCATTCATTGGTGTCATTCGACCTCATGGACGGAACACGCATATCTGATGTCATAAAACACCAAAACGGATGTGTAACTGTAAAATCTATATTAAAAACATCAGAATCACTTGAAATCACTAGAAAAAACATATTATTATTATTGTTTATCTGTATGAGGATAAATCATGTCAATTGGAAGTGCAGTCTAGGTGGTAGGACCGAATATGTAGTGTTTAAAGATTATATGCCCTTCAAAAAGATGTGTAGGGTAGTCAAAACAATGCAAATGACCTCAGAATTCCATGAAATCAAATGAAAAAATCCGTGTAGTGAATTTTGAAATAGTCGATCATACAGTATGTCAATCGGACATGTCGTTTGACATCTCTAGCAGAAAACACAATTCTAGTGTTATAAAACACCAAAACGTACGTGTAACTAGAAGATCCATAGACAAACACCGTGGAATGACTTTAAATCACAAGAAAAACATCTTATTATTTTTCTTGATGTGTACCAGGAGACAAAATTTCAATCATACGTGTGATATGCATAGAAGGAATGAATATTCCATTTTTGATGACTATACACCTATTAAAAACATGTGTTGTGCGGTCAAAACTAGCCGAACGACCTCTGAATGCCTTGAAATCAGATAAAAACATCCGTGTAGTAAATTTTGAAATGGTTGAGTAAATGATACGCTAATCAAATGTGTAGTTTGACCTCATTGATGGAAAATGCCATTTCTATGTCATAAAACACCAAAACAGACATGTAACAAGTAGATCCATAGAAAACAACCTCATAATGACATGAAATTGATGAAAAAACATCTTTTTATTATTCTTGACGTGTATGAGGAGACGACACATCAATCGGACATGTGGTTAGCAATGTATGAAAGAATATGTCTTTTTAAAACATTAGACACCATTTAAAAAGATGGATAAGGTGGTCAAAAGAATCTGAAATACCATAGAATGCTATGAAAACTAACAAAAAAATAATGTAGTGAATTGTGAAATGGTTGAGTAGAAGGTACGTAAATCAGGGTACAACCATTTGACCTCAGTGATGGAAAATATAATTTTGGTTTCATAATACATCAAAACAGAAAACAGTCTGATCCATAGAGAATCACCTCGAAATTACATGAAATCATAGGGAAAATATATTATTATTATTTGTGATGTGTATAAGGAGATGAAATGTCAATCGGATGTGCAATTTCCACGGTATGACCAAATATGTCATTTTTAAAGATTATATGCCCTTTTAACAATGTTTATAGTGGTGAAAACCAACTAAAGGACCTCAGAATACCATGAAATCAGATAAAAATAACCGGGTAGTAAATTGTGAAATTCTCAAGTAGACGTTAGATCAATTGGTGGTGTCGTTTGACCTCGTAGATGGAAATTGTAATTCTGGTGTAATAAAACATCAAAAAAAGACATGTAATGGTCATATCAATATAAAATGATGTCGGAATGACTTGAAATCACATAAAATAATAATTTTATTATTTTTGATGTGTATGAGGAGATGATGCATCAATCAAACGAGTGGTATTCATTATACGACTAAATATGACATCTTTAATTCTTAGACACCCTTTAAAAGGATGCATGTGGTTGTAAAAAACATCCAAACAACTTTGGAATGCCATAAACTCATACAAAAAAAACTGTGGAGTGAATATTGAAATGGTCTAGTAGACGGTACATCAATTAGAGGTGTTTTTTGACCTCGCTGATGGAAAATAGAATTTCGGTGTCATAAAACACCAAAAGAGATGTTTAAAGTTTAATTCCATAGCGAACAGACTCATAATGAATTGAAATAATAGGAAGAACATCTTATTAATATTTTTGACATGTACGAGGAGACGAAATGTCAATTAGATTTGCGGTCTTCGTGGTACGACTGAATGTTTCATTTTTAATGATTATACACCCTTTAAAAAGATTCGTAGGGTGGTCAAAACCCGTCAAAAAACAACTAAATTCCATTAAATCAGACGACAATAATCATGGAGTGAAATTTATAATTTTCAAGAAGACGGTATGACAATTAGTGTTGTCGTTTGATTTCACTGATGGAAACAAAATTCTGGTGTCATAAAACACAAAAATGGACCTGTAACTTTTAGATCCATAGAGAATGACCTTAGAATAACTTGAAATAATTGGATAATTGTCTTATTATTGTGGACCTATATGAAGATAAGACATTCCAATAAGACATGCGGTCTATGCGGTAAAACTGAATATGTGGTCTTAAAATATTATACACCATTTAAAAAGGTGTGTTGGGTTGGTCAAAATCAGTCGAATTACCTCGGAATTCCATGAAATTAGATGAAAACAACTTTTTAGTGAATTTTGAAATGGTTGAGTAGACAGTACATCACTTAGATGTGTCGTTTGACCTCATTGATAGAAAACATAATTTTGGTGTCATAAAACACCAAAACCGATGAGTAACGGTTCAATCCATAGAGAACTACATTAGAATGACTTTATATCATAGTATAATCATCTTATTATTATTCGTGACCTATTATAGGATAAAACACGTCAATAAAACATTCTGTATGTGTGGTACAATTGAAGATGACATTTATAATGGCTAAATTCCCTTCAAAACGATGGGTAGGGTGGTCAAAACTAGTTGAACAACCTCATAATTGCATCCAATCAGATGAAGAAAAATTGTAGAGTGAATTGTGAAATGGATTAGCAGATGGTACATCAATCAGAGCATTCGTTTGACCTCGCTGAAGGAGAACTCACATATGATGTCATAAAACAACAAAACAGGCATGTAACAGTCAGATCCAAATAAAAAAGGTTGGAATGCCTTGAAATCTCAAAGAAAGCATCTTATTATTATTTTTGACATGTAAGAGGATACGTCACATAAATCAGGAATGCGATGTGCATGGTACGATTGAATATGTGGACTTTAAATATTAGATTCCATTTAAAAATTTTCATAGGGAGGTCAAAACTAGTCGAACGAACTAAGTCTACCGAGAAATCAGACAAAAACAACTGTTTAGTGAATTGTGAAATGATCAAGTAGACGATACATGATTTAGAGTTGTTGTTTTACGTCACTGATGGAAAACACAATTCTGGAGTCATAAAACACCAAAACAGATGTGTGACGGTCAGATCTATATGAAACAACTTCAGAATGAATTGAAAACACCACAAAATAATATATTTATTATTTGTGGAATGTAAGGGAAGAAGACACATCAATCAGACATGAGTTCTGTGCGGTACAACTGAATATGTCATTTCTAATGATTAAACACCCTTAAAAAAGATACATAGGGTGGTCAAAACCATATGAATTACCTCAAAATACATTAAATCAGAATACTATAATCAAGAATTGAATTTTGAAATGGTTGAGGATACGGTACGTCAATCCAAGTTGTCATTTGACCTAGCTGATGGAAAACAGATAGCAGGTGTCATAAAACACAAAAATGGATGTGTAACTATCAGATCCATTGAAAATGACATCAGAATGACTTGAAATATCTAGAAATAATCTTATTATTATTTGTAGCATGCACGAAGACACGAAACATAAATTAGTCGTGCAATGTTCATGGTACAACTAAATATGTAGTTTTTAAATATTAAACACCCTTTAAAAGGTGGGTCCAAGTGTTCAATCTAGTTGAATGACCTAGAAATGCCATGAAATCAGTGTACAAAAACTGCTAAACGAATTGTGAAATAGTTGAGCAGAAAATATGTGAATCGTAGGTGCCGTTTGACCTCACTGATGGAAAATTCAATCCTGGTGTCATAAAACACCAAAACCTATGTGTAACAGTCAGATCCAAACCAAACAACCTCCAGATGTCTTCAAATCACTATAAAATATTCTTATTGTTATTCATGACATAAAAAAGAAGACGACACATCAATTAGACATGTGATCTATGTGGTACGACCAAATATATCGTGTTTAATGATTATTTACCCATTAAAAAGGAGTGTGTATGGTATTCAAAACTAGACGAATGACCACAAAATGTCATCAAATGAACCAAAAACAACCATGGAATGAATTTTGAAACTGTCAAGTTGATGATCCATTAATCAGATATTTCGGTTGACCCCACTAACGGAAAACGCAATTCCAGTGACATAATACACCAAAACAGATGTGTAACAATCAGATCTATATGAAATGACCTTATAATGACATTAAATCACATGAAAACCATATTATTATTATACATGATGTGTGTGAGGAGAAGAAACATCAATCAGAAATGCAGTGTGTGCGGTACGACAGAATATGTAGTTTTTAATGGTTAAAAGACTTTAAAAAGTTGTGTTAAGTGGTCAAAACTAGCCAAATGACCTCTAAATTATATTAAATTAGACAACAACAACCATGGGTTGAATTGTAAAATGGCCGAGTAGATGGTACATATATTAGAAGTTTCATTTAACTGTGATAACAGAAAACCCACTTTTGGTGTCATAAAACACCAAAACATGCATTTTACTATCATATGCATACAAATCGATCTTGGAATGACAGGAAATCAAAGAACAAGTGACTTATTGTTAGTGGTAACATGTGTGATTTGAGGATACATCAATCGGATATGTGTTCTACATAGAATGATATAATATGTGGTTTTAAATATTTAAAAAATTATTCAAACTTAATAATATATTTTCAAAATCAAACAATTTATATTTTTTGTGCTACATTTTAATTAAAATATTTTATTACATTTAAATTAGTTTTTTAGATATTTTTTATATACAAATTTTTAATTGTTTCATGTATTAATGTTCGATTATAATTGTGGAGCTTGGAAGATTATGAGATGAATAGACTTATGTGCTCATGAGTTTAGATATTTTGGAAATATTTGATTTGTATTTTTAAGTATGGTTTTTTATAGTATTGATGTAATATTTTAAAAATATATAAATAACCTTTTACTGACTACTATTTGACAGTTTCTCAAGGTGATTCTGAAATCAGTTATAGTGACCACCAAATGGCAGTCGGTATAAGTAATTCAAAAATAGACTATATAGATTACCGAATGGTAGTCGCTATATCCCTACTCATGTGTGTCTATAGTGATAGTTATTTTCCAGACGATGTATACCATATCGATCCCACATATAGATTTTTCTATTTTTCGAATGATAAGTGGCCACTATAGGGCTTTACCAATGGTTTTTGGTCGTTGCTGAGTGCATTTTATCTACTAGTGTAAATTTTGTTACAATATAACCAACCATAACCTTTGTTATAAAAGATTTTACATCACTAGGAATATCCCATTATATAACCATTTCATATTCATAGGTAAATACACTTTAAATAGATATTCCATTATCAATAAAAAAATCCATTTATTTAAAATTTTCAATAACACAATGAAAATCCAATTATATAACGAGTTCAATATCACTAGTAAAATCCATTTATATAATAATTTTAGTATCAACAGGAAAATCCAGTTATATATGACTTCCATCATCACTATTATAATCCATTTAGATATGAATTTTTGCATCAATAAAAAAATCCCTTTCTATAAGTATTTCAGAAACACCAAGAAAACCCCATTGAATAAGATTTTATGTATAAATCACGAAAAATATCATAATGGTTAGAATAACAGAACATAAAATAAAAAGTCACAATGCTAAATTTATCTAATTTTCATTTCTCTTTCAATTAACAATTCATTCATTAAATTGTACCATAATAATTTACCATTCTAGTGTGAAAACACAATTATATCATATAATATCTATTAATTCCGTAAACAAGGAATCCCTATTCAATGGTGACCCTATCAAAAGTGATCACCTAGGATATCATGCCATGCTAAATCATATTTTAATCCATTACCTAGTTAATTATTAATCCATGGTATACTTACTCTATGGGTATCCACATCCAAGGTCTCAACAACAATGGATCCAAAGGGATCTAATATGTAGTCCAATCACATGATTATCATCACATGTTATTCTATTTATTAATGTTCTTGGTGTGTCTTATTAATTAGATTGTATTATACATACATCAAAAAATTTGAGTTAGAATATTTTTTTTCTAGACCACCTATATTTATTTGGAGATCACGAAACACTTTCAATAGGTAACACCAAAAATGAATAATGATGATGTTGATCATAATAAAATCTACTTCCAAAAAATATCATGATCGAAAATTTGTTTAGTGGTCATAATGATATATCACCCTTATAATGGTTTATTACATAAGAAAACGGGAAAATTGAATTAAGTAAATGGAGATTAATCACCCGATTAAGACCACTGGAGGGAAAAATATCCCTAAAAAATGTATAGAGTTTCCCTAGGGTTAGAGAGAAAACATTCAATGGTTAATGGAATAAAAACATATTCCCAATGTGGTTTAAAATAGGGTATCATGAGAGATTAATGATTTGAAACCCTATGATGAGATAAATTTCATGATTTATTGGATACGCTAAAACATACATTTCATCAAGATAAAATAACCCAGATTGTCCATTTAATAATATGAACCATTTTCACTGCATGTACTTATTTCATTCTATAAACCTATTAATATGTTGTGGATATAAATAGTATAACATCATGTACAAAATTCATGATGTGAATGTGTACTATAAGAAAAATTCAGTAAAAGTTTTACAAAAAAAACAAATCACCATAAAATCCATCTAAACCATAGAATTCTGTTGTAATCACTCCACATTTTTATTCACAGACTCCATTAACTCAAAAAATACACCAATGAAAATAAGGCTATTCTCCCATGAAAAATATCTATATCCCCAAAAGTGACTAATCCATCAAGTTATAAAGATAATGGAAATCCCAAATGAAGATATTTTCTACCAACAGCTCAATGTGGGACATAATTGGAAAAAGAGGAGATCTTAAAGAGACTCTATCCACTATAATATTCTTAGGAGTCAATTCATAATATGAATATAATGGAATGGGGAGTGGAATCTATCCACTATGATAGTCTTGGAATATATCTATTAATGAGTAAATTATTTTTTTGAATATATGTACGAAAAAAACCTATTTATTATTCATATGTTTTTCTTTCATGGTTCATATACATTGATTATTTTTGTTTCATGCCTTCATAATGGTATTTCAATATTAAATAACTCCTGATTAAGATATATGGTATGAAGGTTCTAGTTATCAAATGATATGCTCCAATTATTTTACCCTTCATTTCCATTTAGGTACAAGTGATCGTTGATATCTCCCTTTTTTCATTTACAAAGTATCTGAGGTCAAAATTTATTTTTTTTTCTTTCCGTAGTATATAATAAAAAAATTTATGCATGAATTTTTTTAAGGGTGATAGTTATGATGAACATAGTTGGATTCATTGTAGATCTATTATGACCATGTTGCTTATGTATCATTGTTTCCAATTACAATATAGCTATATGATTATATGATGGATTGTAATGTTAATTATTGAATTTTTATTTAATAAGAATTGATATTTATGTATCAAATGTTTTGGTCCCTATAGTTAGTATCAATGAAATTTTTAGTTTCCATTGGAAACATGGATAACAAAAAATTATTTATAACCATAAGTATAATCTTATGTTTTATAGAATAACCCATTTAATGATAAAGAAAAAAGTTTAGTTATCCAATAAATACATCATCTTAAAGATACTACAAGTGTATATTATTTTCAAACAAATACAACCAGGTTTAATAACCCCAAAAGGAGTTATTGAAATTTACCTTGACCATGATTCTATTTAAAATTGAGTGTCCAATTATTATGCACCAATTATAAAACCTATATGATATATTCTTAGGTAAATTCACATTTTCTTTATAAACCATTATAATGAGTTTCAATAGATCATTTCTAAGTATAACTTTGGATAATAAATTTATTTCATATATTTGAAATAATTAATAATGATATGCATATTCTATAAATGATTTTCATGATCTCTCAATGTGATTACTATTTCTCACACAATGGTTTTTTGTATTATTCAATGGTTAGAATGAGTGGAATTCATGTTAATAGTGAATTTATCTACAATCGAATGATTTTTCAAATAGGAAACTAAATGAAATAGAAACATGATAGAGAAACCTCATGATTATTCCAAATCATATATCATGGTATATGATTAATGACAAAGACATCAGTGAGTTTCCTAATACAAAAATATAATGAAAATTAATATTTACAAAATATTAAGTGGATTTGATCATAGAGGAATTAAATATCAATTTTTATCAAGTTGAAATGTGGGAAGGATAACCTAAGATAATGTATCAAAGGAAGTAGAAGATGAATTATATATAAATATGAGTCTCAAAAAAAATTAATTACTGATAAATAAAATATATTATTTTTGTTGAACAAGGGTATTATCAAATTCAATACCCAAATCTGTGGTTCAACTCTTATACTAATGATATAAATATGGTATGAAAATAATTGATGTGAAATGATTGATGTTTTTAGGTATTGATAATCAATATAATTTTATTTTATAACTGTGTTTCCCATTTAATGGTGGTATGGAATAATGGATTGACAAGAACTAATAAATAAGTACTTTTTAACTTATGAATGGAGTTAGATAGTTAGAGGATTTAATATAAAGCAATTATATATAGATTCACATCGAGTACATAATATTTTCTTTTGATGAAAATTTGGGTTCAATGATTGATATTGGGGGTTTCATGTATGGTTTAAAAATCATTCACATTAGGTTTAACATTTTCATCTCTCATTAAAACTCCCATCATCTCCCATAACTATAACAAGGGATATACCATCTTTCCAAATACAAGCAGTCCTTTGGGGATTCAAACCCAACGACATATAGGAACTCAAATCGGTTGAGTGGATTGGAGTTTTCTCTCATCAAATCCTTTTAAGGAGAAATTACTTCATACTATGGGAATATCTTGAATATTTAATATAGTTTTGTTAATATATTCTAAATATCAAATTTGGTATTGGATACCCTAATTAAATTATTGGGTGTGAAATATTTTTAAATTTAATGGGGGTTATGATAATGTTACCATATATATAATCAATTGTTCATAATCAATTTCCCATTATTACTCAAAAATGGGTAGATACTTATATTTAGCAGCCAGATATCTATGAATTAATGAAATCAATGCCATCCTGTGAGGTGATTTGTGTTTTTTTGAGGGTATTGAACCACCAAGAGGCATCTAATATAACACATAAGAATAGGAATAAAAAACCACATAATTTTTCCCAGTAACAAATCTAGAGTGTAATGTCATTCTAAACCAATATATATGAGGGAACATGGTAATCATGTGTAGAGATCAATCCATTAGTATTTTTCATACATATCCATCTTATATCATTAATTAGGTACTTAGTAGATGGTTCTATGATCAACCGACTGATTGGAAAGGATATTTGATTAGTTCCCATAATGTTTAATTTCCCAGGTTTTGTCGATATGTGTTTTACTTTTGGGATTATAACAAGAAGGATGCCAATGTTTGTAGGAATAAAAATCATTTAATTAAATTTGTATCAAAAACTAATGTTTCTATGATTTGGAGAATTTTATGATGGTAGTGATATGATCATTCCAAATCATTAATTCCACATGAATCGTACTCTATGTGATAAAAAAGGTATATAAAGTAATCACAAACAATGAATATGTATACGAGATTTATGAAATGGATTGGCCCTAATGCGGTGTTCATCATGGAACATAGGCCGTAGGATGGTTCCCAATATATCCTTTTTATAATAGGAATCAGTTTCCTCACAACACAATTAGTTTCTCAATATTCTTGTGGATGAGGAAGAATGATAGAACAACAGGGTGTGTGTCCTATGAAATGACATATCAAAAACTAGAACCAATTTAGAAGACCACGTATGATCTCATTTATTTTCATATATTGTACAAGGATGTATGATAGGCTCATAGCTGATTTTACTTCACATGGGTTATTGTGTTTGGGATTTAAAGGGGATCACACCAAGGTGGATGCCCATTGGAAGATATATGTCCCTACCCTCTAATAGATAGACAGTGAGGACCATGAGTGGTCAGAGGAGATTCTAGTGAGTCCATAGTCACAATACAATATGGGCACATCCAATATGAATTCAATATTCCCATCCAAAGTCCCATGGTATGGGTTTTACATAGTTCTAGGTAATATGGATGAGTGTCCCAAAATGACAAGGATGACATGTCTTGGGGTGTCAACCAGACATTTCTAGGGAATCGTCTTGACATGTCCAAAGGTCTCTATTTGGAAAAATATAAGGGACATTATGTGATCAAATGTCACATATTTGAGGGTTGTCTTGTGATCAAGCTGACAAGTCTGAAGTTTTTTTCATAAACTAGTTAAACTTTCTGATGGAATTCACATGACCTTATTGACATGCATGGAGTACATCACATGATCTACTTTAATTGTCTAAAGGAACATTAATGTTCTCTCTGAAATGTCATGAGGGAATCGTTGAACTGTGCTGACCTATTTAAGGGATTTTATGTGACGACATTGACATTTCCAGAGGCAATCGCATGATCTGCATAACATGCCTCGAGGTCCTCACATGACATATATGAACTGTTTATATTCCATAACCAAATATGGATGACTTGTTTGGAGGAATTTACATGATGTTCCTAACATGTTTTGGAACCTTCACGTGACTAATGAATGGTTCATGAATGGTTGATGAACCCATATTCATGAAAACCAGTTTACAATTTTTTTGTGTTAGAATTCAACAATTTTAATCGTCATATTACAAAATTTAATCAATTTTCATTATACTCGGTCCAATTTATTCCTCACAAAACATTATAAACTTGTGGAAACTAATTTTTGTGATCTATCTTGTTTAAATTATCCATTCATGTGATCAATGGAGAGGTCAATTAAGGTGTATGAATATACCACATTACCCCTTAAGTCATTCCCTGGTTTTACCTTGTGTATGAATCTTGTCACTTCAAAGTCCTCCACTCCATGAATTCCACTTTCACCTATATTATCATGTGTGTTTTATTTACAATGAAGATGTAGGAGATTTATAAGAAATCCTTCCAAGAATATATGATTATTTTCATCGTTCTTGGTTTAAATATATGGTCTTGTTTCCGTGGAGGAACTACCAAATCACACATTTCTAGTGAACATTCTAGGGGTCATTCATGACATCATCCTTCTATAGGGTTATGAAAAAAGACCATGGGTTCACTTTTTCATTTCCATATTTATCACACTTGTGGATTCTCCAATTAATGTCACATAAGCAAATAATATTTTCATTGTGAATTCACAAGATCAAGCCAATTTTATTGGTTTTTTTCATGAAATCATGATTGAATGTATGGTGTACTTTATAAGATTAAGCTTACATCTCTGGGGACCTTCACATTAATATCAATAAAAATCCATTCGGGCTAAACTTATTCCTCTCTAGTTTTTATTTTTTATATCATGTAGTGTTCAATTAATGATTTTTCATTAGGGTGTCACATGATCAAATGGAAATGTCTAAGACCCTTTACCTAAGGAAGGTGACTAGTGTAATGGATTTATAAGGACAAATATGTCATGTCTATAAGGGTTTTCTCCTAAATTATTGTAGACCTCATTAACCACATAAACAATCCACATACAAATATACATAACTCCCATTCACATAAAGGATTTTTCTTTTTCAACTTTTATTTTATAGGGATCTAGATTGACAGTGGGGAATCTATCAATCAACATATCTTATGATTTTGGGAACTAATCTAGAATCCTTCACAAGAAGATATATACATATTTGTAAGCCTTCGTGAAATTTGTGGGCTCCATGTAGGGACTTTAAAAGATTATAAACATATCACATAATGTAAATGACCTATATGCATTATGTGTTTTGGGCCATACAATTTGTAGGACCCATGTGCATAGTCCATATTTGACCATGTTAATCCATTATTCTGTTTATAGAGAAAATAATAACTATTCTTCAGGTATCTCTGTAATCCTAACGTTTTGAAATCTCATTTAGAAGGATTCAATAAATCCCCCCCCCCCTCAAATGTGATGTCAACAAGGAAAATAACTCGGATTTGAGGAATGTAAATTACCACCTGAGTCCCTTTAACATCCAATAGTTGGTGTTCTGATATAGTTTTTGTTTTCCAAATTACCATTCTCAATCCATATAGTTTCATGTAAATAGGGTAGTGGGTATCTGTTAATTTCACTTGTGATTCATAAATCTCGATCTCTTGTGCTTTATACTTTATTTTTATCACATCACAATACCACTTATAAATATTTCTTCATGTGACCTCGTAATAAGAATTTTTTTCATGCTTGATCATGTGACTGACTTTTTCCAATGTCTCCTAAAAAAATTAGTTATATTATTATCATTAAGTCACATAAATTATTAATCACACCCTTGAATGCATGTCCTCGGCCATATGTTTATGTTCTAGACCTTCTAGAAATATCGCTTGATTTCCAAAACATAGTGTGATTCGCATAACCACCATATGTTCAAGTGTTCAAAAGAAGTTTAATGGATAATGTTATCATGAAATGTTTCATGGATGACATGATACACAATACCTGTAACATGTCTACTGATCACTAAACCATATATGGGTCATGTGAGTTAGGTGATTCTGTTTGAGGAGTGTACCCCATTTTCTCCTTTTAGAAGCGTTCCTTCACCTTTATGACATATACATATTTGACATTAATATATTTATTTTAGTTCAAAAATGTATTTTGATATGGATTTTCATAGAGACCTAATTTTTGGGAATCACAATTTCCACTCTCGGTACCATCTATTCATTAACAATGAGGTTTTGTAGGTGATTATTCTAGATAAAATTAAAAACTATCATCCAGCACACTAATTTCCTATATATTGATTTAGATTATGGGATGAATCATCCATTCCTTTTACTTAATATATCCTTCCATCATATTGGCTATCATCCGATATTTACTAAACTCAGTTGACTATTTTTCATGAATGTTAATTAATTATCACATTGATGTAAGGGATATCATATATATTTGAAAATTACGCTCAAGATCTTGTTGGTTATTAATTTTTTTAGAAACCAATTTTTCAATGCTACTCAAACATACTCTTATACCTTCATGGGAACTCATAAGATTCATTGTTATTAAATTGTTATTTTCTCTAATGTGGTGACTTCTCTAATGAATGGGTATGTCCATTCTGGGTTGGGAAGAGTTTTTTCGAAATCGTTGATCAGTTAAATGTAATCTATAATTACGAGGCAACATAGATTTATAAGATCATTGTATACCATCAATCGAAACATCATATGGATCCTATTTATTTCTAGTGTGAATGATAATCTTTTTTTCATATAACCCATTTAGATTTCGGGATCATCCTATGGAATATTTAACATTTAGTGGGAATGCCTCTTCTTGGGGAGATGTATGATTAATTCCTTCTTACTATGTATGTTTGTGTTGACCCTATTGTAACTCTTTCCTTGGCACTGTATATGCTCACCATTTGGAATTATAAGTTAAATAAAAAGATGAAACTATACTCCATCATTTATTTCTAGTATGGCATAAACATATTCATTTTTCGTAATTACACTTGTTAAGCTATTATACTTCCCAACTGATATCCTTCACATCAATTAAGAAATAGTTTTGTCTCATGTTGGACCATTCTGAAAGTTATTGAGTATGCCAAATGAGGATACCTTGTGAAGCAAGAGGTATCCCTATGTCTTCAATTAGAAGTATATTTTCCCATGATTTTAAATTGTTATATCATCCCATCTAAATACACATGCTGGGAATTCATGTTTGGAAATTAGTGATGGCAACACAACTGGAAGAAGGGGGACCCCTCATCTTAGCAATGATAAAGATTTATCACCACTATCATCTCCACAATAATTTTTCAGAGGGAAATTTCACCAACCATATTAGTGACCCATTTAAATTTTCATATGGCTATATAGGAAAACATTTTCTTGTTATAAGTATGATAATACTATAGTAACTCCACATGATTTATTCCATTATAGTATGGTGAAATATTTTAAGGTTTACGGGATTTCATTTTGAATTGATGAGGTTATTGATATATCAATCCATCGTGACCATTTTAATTCCATTCCATACAACTAAACTGTTGTGATTATTATTGATAATTGTAATTGGTTTTTTTCTATGAGACTATATAAGTTCTGAATTCATGAAAAGGGTTATTATACTTCACATACAAAAAAAATTAATAAATGTGCAATATACCACCAACCGATTTTCTTTTTGGTTTTGAAAACCTAAATATATCCTCCAATGCCTTTAAGTCCCATTTGGGTAAAGTGATATCTTGAACCTATTCATCAATTATAGATTATATTTTTCAAGATTATATAAATAATCAAATTTCACTACCACCTCTCGATTCTCCTATCAACTTGTCATATGAATATCCCCATACATGGGTGGAAGCATACCCATTGGACGTCTAAATCATTTATTATTTAAAATATATAACCTTTGTAATATTTTGATCCCATTTTCCCTAGTATTTATTGATTAGGTTTAGTAATTATGGTATTCTCTATGGAAACACTCTTTCCATAGTGACATGTAATTTTTTAATATGATTGGTTTGGTTGTAGAAGACATCCCTTTTGTCCTAGTGTTAGTTTATGTACCAGTAGGGGAAGAAACACATAGGAATCCTTTTCTTTATTAATAATTTCCTAGGAAGGTCCTTCATTTAATGTACTTGATACTTAAACATATCACACAATCAATTCTTCCCTCCAATGAACCCCTTATGTTTTCACTAAGAAAATAGAATCATGAAGTATAATTTGTCATAAAATTAGTTCCCTAATTATGGATACTACCATGGAAAATATTAAATACTAATAGAAATTCCTTTAATATATCATTCATGATATGGGAGTTGGTTAATTTTATTGTAGGAAATTTTTTGATACCATACTATAGATTGTCCTAGCTTTGAAATAATTGTCTATTAATGAGAGGGAATTACATATCATGAATGATATATTGAAGGAATTTCAATTAGTATTGAATATTTTTGATAGTATTATCCATAATTGGGGAACTAATGCACCCCTTATGTTTTCACTAAGAAAATAGTATCATGAAGTATAATTTGGCATAAAATTAGTTCCCTAATTATGGATACTACCATGGAAAATATTCAATAATAATTGAAATTCCTTCAATATATCATTCATGATATGGTAGTTGGTTTTGATGATACTAATCCTATAATCAAATATATAAGATAAGATTCTGATTTGTTTGAATAGATATACAGATAAATCCCTTAGGAACACACCGATATGGATGAAATGACTGCATTGATAACTGAGTAGGATGTAATCATACCTCACACAAGTTCCCATCATTCAGTTTCATCATCCTTATTATATATCATAATAATTTTAGGTGAATTTTTATCCTCTTTAATATAGAATATTAATCCTTATAAGATAATGTATGAGATGGAGAAAATTAGACTTTATAATTGCATTGATACTTTTCACTAGTCTTCAGTGGGTTTTTCATACTCAGATGTCCATATTTTATCATGATCTATCCATTAATGGTATATTATTATATTTTTTTGAATGAATATAGATACTCAATAATTTGGATATACATCCTAATTTTTTTACATTCTCAATTTTTAATTATTATGAAAATTTCATTTAATTGTTATTATATCTTTCATCAATAATTTTCATGGAATTTCATTGAATTGATATGACATATGTCATCAAAAAATCAATCACTTTTATAATACCATGTGAACAAAAATTTTGAACTCAAATATATTAATGAAAATATAACCTTTTTATGAATATTCTACAAATTATTGTTAACACAATAATCCCCATTGATGTATCTTCTTTGGTTTCCCTTAGATCACCAAGATGAAATGGGATATTTTGTGACAATATGTCCAAGAGGGAAATTTCTCCAACTTTTTCCAATGTAAATGAACATATCATGAATTGAATTATTTTTAATAGGGATAAATAATAAAACAATAAATATATGTATCTTTACATTATTTGTTAATTCCCTATCCTTTTTCTATGTTTTATATACGGAATGATTAGTGGGCATGGAGTTGGCTTCTCCTCAGAAACCCCAATTCAAGTTCTCAACCTGACATATTGTTTTCATTTTCAATTTCAGAAGATCTAAATATTTCTAGGATCACACAAAGTATATGTGGATCGATCATAAACTCATTATTCACTTAGTGATACCATTATGGGTTCTCAACCTAGAGAGAACTATGTCTCTTTAAATTGGATTTCTAATGTCCTCAAAATTTGGACATATTAATTGATACATTTTTAGTTAGAACCTATTAGACAATATTCTTATTGTGTTTTAGATCCTAATGCTCGTTTAATTTTTGTAGTTTAGGGTATTTTTTACTTAGATAACCTAAATTTGTGATTTATGGTCTTCTAAATCCAGAAATCTAATATTGGTTGTTATATATGCGTATTCACAAAGGGTTTATAAACCTTAAATCTATACATTGGATCTGAAGAATGTGTATTCATGAAGTGTAATAATTATTTATAATGATAAGATGATACTCTGAAGAATGAATACTCTTATAGGGTTATAAGACCTTACATTTAGGGAAAAATTATGAAGGATAAGTATCAATGAGGTTTTATGACTCCCTCTCTCCATGTGGAGATCTAATTTAATTTATGATGTAGTTGTATTAGTGAAACAAAATCCACTAGGACAGTTGGAATATGGTTTCTGTATATCATATACTAGAATCATGAACTAAAGGATATCATATGGGAAAATTGACATATATTTCTGTGAAACATTATAAGATTTCATGTCCTTATATTATGTTTCTAGGGATTATTAGGACTGGAGTTCCATTGTGATAAGGAGAAGATTCCTCTAAATAATATATCAAAATCCCTTTTTCCCGATCCCATAGGGAAGAAATGCATGTTCAAGAAGATACAGATTCCTCTCATTTTCATTTATCATGAATCATATTGGAATATTCAAATATATGAATGATAATTTAGAATATATAGACAAAACAATTTAATTAGGTATATTGAATGCTTTTGCATTTTATTTTATTGATGGGAGGATTTTCCCCTAAACTGTTTGGTTTCTAGTCAAGTGGCATGGTCTAAAAAAATGTTTGATAATGGGATACACATTCCCAATATGAGAATGGGTATGATACATGGTGATGTAATAATGAGGATGATAGGTCAACATGAATAATCTAATTTTCATTATTGTAAATCATGATCTAGGAATATTTAGTTAACACAAAATTTGGGTCTATTGTATACACGTCGACCATTCTTAACGGTAGAAACTAGTATCATATGTATCTAATAAAATAGTTAATAGATTTATTGGGGTCCATTCATCGAAAACAAAAACAGCCACTGGGGAAAATCTCTAATGAATTTTTTTTATTCACTAGTGAATCATACTAGGGATCCTTTAGAAGATGTAATCTCTATTTCCAATATGATTTAGATAAGAACCAAGAGAAAATTCTCAAGGTCATGGGGATCTAGGGGATATGTAATAACTCAAGTTATTGGTGAGTGAAATATCAGATTTCTTTGATATAAAAGTTATTTTTTGAATAAAACAATATTCAACAAGGGTTTGGGCACCACAAAAGTTGTCTCTCTTAATAGTAAACTCATTATCATGAAAATTATATTCCTTAATTCATTAATATAAATTTTAACTAGGTAATGGGGTTGAATGAGCATATAAAATCTTTGACTAAGGACACATAAAATTCACAGAAACATTATTCAATTTTTATTAATGCTCTATCTTTTCCCAAAACTGTTAAAATGAAGTGTTTAGTGAGACAAGAAATGAATTTTACTTGGGCATACCTTTGATGGTTTTCATCCAAAATTTTTATTGTCTCCTTCAATATATGTGTATGTTTGTTCAATTAGTACCATTAAAGGATAAGTTTTAAGGTCATGCTTATTTGAACAAATTTCATGCTACTGATGGTCTTGATTCATTTGGACCAGATATGATGGGATTCTTACACACCATCAAAATTGGGATCCCCAAGCTCTGAGATACTCCAAAACCTTCCCAGTTGTTAGGTAAGAAAAATTTATTTCATGGTTTAGTTTTATCTGATCTTTCATAATTGTATAGTATAACCATGCCAAGGATGATCATGAATCACTCTATATTGATGAGTACCAATGTGATGATGTTATGACTTATAAGGATTAAAAGTCATTTTTTCTTGGAAATGAATCATTTGATTGACATCGTAGAGATTTTATAATGGATTCCTGGGAAAACATGTATTTTAAAAAAAGGGTCCCTTTAAGCCGATGTTCCTTTTAAGAAGGGATATAGAAGGTTTTTGTATTTCAAGACACTCAATACATGAAATTTTGTTCATGGAATAAGGTTCTCCAAAAGATGATGGGATCAATGAGAAAATTCATTTACCAGGGTACTTATTTTATGGTCCATTGATAAGAATTGATGATAGATGATGATCAACACATTTTAACATCATGACGTTGGGATGCATCTATTATAAATTTTTAATAGCATATGACTATGAAATTTCACATGTGGTTTAATCATCATGTATTAAGGTCTTATTAATTGATATTTAACATCATGTGATAAAGATGTAGATGTGGGGAAATGGAATTTAAAATTTTAATTTTGATATAGAGGTGAAAGATTCCTCTCTATCAAATATTGATTAATAGGATGGTCTTCTCAATGAAATTTTACATTTTTTAGGATGTACCATATGTTATGTAATCTAATGTTGTGGGACTTGGACATCATAATATAGTTTAAAACCATGCAATAAGTATATATATATATATATATGTAGTTCAGAATTATGAAACGATGGTGTTGTTGTGTAGTTGAACATCAGGTGACTAGGATGTATCCTCAAGAAGAGTGACTAAATCAGTGGCGTTGGGTCTTAACAGAATAGGCATACCTTGGAATTAAGGGAACCAAAATATGATATTATAATCTCACATTCAAAATGGTTATGAAAAACTAATCTTCAACCTAAATGGAATCTAAATCAGGTTGAATAGTTGGGTTATAATATGTTTAAATCATGACCCATGAATATCTATGTTAACTGGAGGTGGAACACCATGGTTACCAGTGAAGATTTGAAAACTATGGAATCCTATCTTCCACTTATTAAAATAAATAACCCCTATACTAAAGCAGGGCTCTCCTATAAAGAAATAAATAACCACTAGTCACAAAATATGGGTACATTCTTTATTCAAAATCAAATCTTAATGGTGTCCATTTTGGTTAAATTTTCCTTATTTCTAGTTTACTATATGGGAGAAACATGAGAAGGGGAGCCTACGGTCCATGGGTTTTTTAGAGAATAAAATGAATATGATTATTTTTGTGGTATCAAAATAGATATCAAATACATAATATTGGTTACTGTATTGTTTCGGTGCGGATGTGCGTCGGGTTACGCTGTTCCGCCAGGACAGGTTCGCGCGTGCACCCGTCAACCCGAGGGGATGGGCGCGCGGCTTGTGGCCCCGCAGTCCCGCTTTCCAAAGGTGGGCGGCATCCGTCCCTTGTTCAGGGGCGTCTGCTCCTTGATCAAAACCGGGATGATGGGATGTCGGCTCCTCCTTCCGTGGACGTCTCCTCGGAACTCGTCGCCTAATCCGGGTCTCCCTCATAGATTTAAGAATGTTCGTGAATCTCGTTCCCGGTGCCATGTCTCCATGGACACCGGTTAATTACGCTGCTTCCGCCCGGACGCTCCAAGGAGTCTGGTCGGGGCAGCAACCTGCGGTGAGGAGACCTGGTGGCTCTGGGTATCGGGGGCGTGTCTTAACACTGCGCCTCTGCATGTCTGCCTTCCGTCCCTAATAGGGCTTCTCGAAGGCGTGATGGCCTGAGGCATCCCGCACTGGGTACGGGGAACTGCGTTGCCTGAGGTTTTCCTCAGCTTCCCATGTTTAACACGGGGTATGCCGCGAGTTTAACGTCCAGCGGGGACGGCATCGGACTGATCAACACGAGGAGTGGACCAGATGACAGAACCCCTTGCGGGGAACCTCCGACGCTGGGGCCAGCACATGGGCGGCTTCCTGAGTGAAGTGGAGTGGAATGGAATGGCATGACCCCACCGGGATGTGGCGGCCCGGGTAAGGATCAGGGAGGATGATGGAGTGAGGAGCTTGGACCCCGTAGGGGCTTCCTACGTACCGCGCGTTAGCGCGGATCAAAGTCAGCGTAGTTCGGACATACAGTTTAACGTCATGCTGGACATCGGCAAGCCGACTCACGAAGAGATCGAGGCCGCCGGGTGGAGGATTGAACCGAACCACCTCGCACAGAGGGGGATGGAACGGCCGGGTGGATCACAGTTTTACGTCATGCTGGACGTTGGCAAGCCGACTCACAAGGAGATCTAGGTGGTGGGGAAGCACAATGGAGATACACACGTGCAGTCCCCCACAGAGGCGGATTCATAGGTGAATCAATGCAAGTGTGAACCCGGGAGGGGTCCACTGATGGACGAACCGACGTAAATACGACCGGGACGACCAGGTGGCGGGCTTGAACCTCGGAGAGGCTTCCTACGTACCCTGTTTAGAAGACAGGGATCAAAGTCCACGTAGTTCATTCTGTTTGCAACACTCTACCCCCGTGGGCGAAGGCCACTCCAATCCCGACATCCCTGCAGAGACGAGCGGGTGGGGGCCACATCCAAACCGGGGGGACCCTGCGTGCGAGACACGGGATCAGGTGATGCGGACGGTTTTACGTCTTGCCGGACGAAGTACAGTTTAACGTCGTGTGTTGAGGACGAAGCGGACGGTTTAGCGTCTTGCCAAACGAAGTACAGTTTAACGTCGTGTGTTGAGGACGAAGGTGCTTGGCAGTTTAACGTCTTGCAGCGCGGACGATGGTGCAGTTTAACGTCGTGCGGGACGTATGCAGTTTAACGTCGTGCAGGACGTTGAAGCCGCCGATAGGTCCGTGTCACTTCGCGCAAGCCTGGAGGGCCGCACGGAAAGGCAACGCACAGTGCGGGCACCCGGGATGAGGGTCATCGGGCGCCACGCAGGCGGGTACCCAAAGGGGGTCCAAGGGGGCGACCCTGGCGGTTTGCGCGCAAAAGAGGAGCTTTGCACGCAATACCGCGGGTCGGCGCGCAAATGGACGGGCTGGCGCGCAATTGGGCCCGCACTTTGCGCGCGAATGATAGAGATTGCGCGCACCGGGCTTCGGATAGCGCACGGGGGAAACGACTCATTCTTTATTCTAATGGCCACTTTGAAAATGGGGGGTGCGCGCAATCGGGTTGGATTGCGCGCACCCGGGGGCAATTGCGCGCAAGAGGCTTCTTTTGCGCGCAAATGCCTTTGAGTGAAGGGTTATTCAAAAGGAAAAGAGCCAAAGGGATTGCGCGCGAAGGCGAACCCCAAGGCTTTCTTGCGCGAAAGAAAAGAGATTACCTGAAGATCGGCATTGCGCGCGGAAGGAGTTGGATTGCGCGCACGAGAGACCTTTCGAATTCTGGCAACCTTCAAACCGTCGGGGGTCGCCTTATATTTATAGGCAACCCCGGGCGCGGAATCCAGTTCGCGGGCGCGGAATTCTCTTCGCGGGCGCGGAATCGGGCCCGGCGCGCAAGGGAGTCGCGTGGGCCCCGGGCGCGCAAAATTGCGCGCCGGCTCAGCGCATTGCGCGCATCCCGGGAGGTTTGCGCGCGGCTCATCAACTTTGCGCGCAGGTCTCCAAAATTCCGCGCAAGGCCTCCGGGCCCTCCGAAACGTGCTTCCGACTCCAAATATGACCTCGCTTTCCGCATCCGGAGCTTTGTTTGGGAACAACGGACTTTTCCGGCGTCTACAAAAGCCCCCCCTCGGAATCTGATCGGCGAGAGGTCGCAACGATCGGGTTCCGAGGGAGATGCCGGAATGCCGAAGTCCTGGGTGGCACGGGACTATGGCGTGCAAAAAGGGGCGTCGGGCGCGAAATCCGCCGGTGCGGTCGCGCAAAGCGCTTTCTGCGCGGCGCGGACTCCCAGCCTTGCCTATAAATAGGGGCCCTGGATCCCCCGCACCGTACACTGGCCTTCCGCGCGATAAGCATTCGAGCTCTCGTGCGTGAAATTGCCTTTTCCGGCGCGGAATTCGCCCGCTCGTCGCGCAAACCTGTCCGGAATTCTGCCTGCTTTTGCGCAAACACCCGGGGTTTTACGCGACGGACTTCCTGATTGCGCGCCATCCACTAGGATTGCGCGCCAACTCTCAAACTTCTCTACCAGCCTTGTCCGCTCCTGCACGCTTCATCCCTTTACCCGCACGACTCCCGAAACTTCTGAGATGGTCGCGAATCAAGGAAATGAGGGGGATGCCGCCACTCGCAGAGCTGAGATGGCGACGAATGAGGAGGTCTACGGAGCCAAGGAGATTGTTTCCAACAATCAATCCTTGTTCGACTTGCTGACGCCGGCCCAGAAGACATATCCACTGTCGGACAACCTGCCGCTCTTGAACATCGGCATCCTAGATGAGGTTCCGGTGCCAGGGTTCGAGGTTGATGCGCCACGGACCTGGGTGACTCGGGAGGACGAGCTTCCCCGCTATAACATCACCAACAATGGGCATCCTGCCAGGGAGACAAGACACTTGGATGTCTATGTCCTGAACCCGAGGACGCGAACCATCGTTGGAAGTGAGCCTACTGCGGAGAACTCTCCAGCCCTCTACTCGAGCATATATCACCAGAGGGTCACCGACGACACCAAGGGCTGGCTGAAGGACTGGGACTTGCGATCTGGGGGCAATTTCACCAGTGAGTGGGCTTGGGCGTTCTGGGTACGCCACAATTGTGATCACTTCGCGGAGGAGCTGCGGTACATCGGCCTGTTTGAGGCGGTGTGGACGTCGCAGTTCCACTTCTACCAGCAGTCCGAGCTCGGGCCGGAGCTGTTCACCCGCTGGTCCCCGGATACCAACACCTTCCATCTTCACCATGGGGAGGTCGGCATCGGTCTCTGGGACATCCACTGCATCGGAGGTATCCCGCTGGAGGGTTACCAGTACAATGAGTTCCTGCCTCCGAAGAACACCTGGGAAGACAGGTCACGGACTCCCATTCTGACCTGGCATCTGCTTGACCTGGCTACGCAGCGGCTCGGGATCAAGGACTTCCAGAAGGACATAGCCTACAAGGAGTGGTTCGGCCAGTTCTTGGAGCATGACCCGGCGGTCAAGATGCCAGGCAGGGGGAAGTGGTGCCCGACCGCGGCTCAGAGGAGCCGGAACGGGTCGTACTGGCGGGTCCTGGAGACGGGCGACTACCGCTCATGGGGGTACCGCGTCATCGAGGCCCGGGACCCAAATGTCCGGTACGCGGCGTTCCTGGCCGCCTTTCTGAGTGGGTGGCTCCTGCCAGTGCGGGACGTGAGAATGGGCGTCCGCCCGGCGACACTGGCGATGGCGGACGCTATGGCCGCCAACAAAAGATACAACCTCGGGGTCCCAGTACTGGCGAAGCTGTATGCCATCCTGGGACGCATCTCACGAGGGGGGTCGCCACGAAGGATCTGTGGGCCCTTTCAATTCTTCCACGGCTGGGTGGCTGCTCACCTTGGTGGGTACACGTTTCCGAACGCCATCATTCCTCCGGGCAACGGCCTGCGACCCTCCCTGCTGAACATTGCGGGGGTCGCTCCGATGACCCTAAGTGAAGAGGGCGTGAGGATTCGGATTGGCAATCACGCCAATTTCAACTTCAGCCCGTTCCCCACTCCCGTCGGCCAAATGATCGACAACGGGCAGGGTCCGCTGGAGCAGCACGAGTACTTCCTGAACATGCGGGGCGGGGTGCTCGTGGCTTGGATCGACGGGAAGGTGATCTGCGAGCCCTACGTGCCAACCCGGTTCGCCAGGCAGTTCGGGTGCCTTCAACGGATGCCGAAGAGGGTATTCACTGTTGTCCGGGAGGAGACGAACCCCGGCGTCCTTCGCCAGATGTGGCTGATGTTCGCCGCCTTTGGCTCTGGCGACGTCATCACTCTCCCTCCTACCGGGGTCGACGCAGGCCTGGCAACCGAGTACGCCGAACACTGGGCCATCGCGTACCCCGAGGGGCTTCTACGGAAGCCAGTTCGGCGGATCGAGGTCACCCGTGTGGAGACCGGGCGCCAAAGAAGGAGGCGAGGCGCCGTTACACGGGGGAGAACGGAGGCGCGCCAAGCAGCAGAGCCGGCGCGAGCAGGGACTTCGGCGGCGGGCACATCGCAGGCTGCCGCTACGACCTCGGCGCCCAGAGAGGGGGCACGTGCGGTGGTCGAAGAGCTGCCCGGGAAGCAGGTAAGGCGTCTGCTCGAACCCTCCCACGATGCAGTCTTCCCGGCACTGTGGTCGGCCTGGATGACCCTGCGGCAGTCACTGGGGACCGACGCCATCTGGCGAAAGATACTCAGAGAAGGAATCCATCTGCCAGAGGTCGGGCACCTCCATATCGCCGACAGGGTGGACTTCAACCGGCAGTATGCGTATCTGACGGCCATGGATGAGTATGCGCGCCAACGTGGTCAGCGTGTGGAGCCATCCCTTCTGGTGAAGGTGATGCTCGGTCTAGAACCCGCTCCAGAACAGATGCCGCCGGCGGAAGATGACAGTAGAAACGACTCCGAGGAAGAGGAGGAGATAGGGGAGGATGAAGGCTCCGAGGGAAGATCCCATCAGGGGAGCCCGCGGGAGAGCGGCGAGGTGGCCGGCTCTGACAATGTTGATGTCACAGAGCTCCTCGAGGTCCGCTTATATCCCTACTCAACCTGCTTCATCCATTCTCTTATGCGACTTCTAACCCATTTCCCCATCTTTATCAGGAGCGCACGGATGTTGGTCAGGCGTCCTCAGCGGGAGTAGGAGAGGCGCCAGCAGGACAAGGCGGGGGCCAGACGCCCATTATTGAATTGACAAGCGCTGAAAGGTCCCCTGCTGCAACTGTTCCTGCGGCGGCCGGGGCAGCGGAAGATGACGCTCTGAACTCCCGTAAGTCTCCTTACTTTACTGCTGGTGCTTTCCATTGACGATCCGTGACTAACCATGGCATGCCCCGCGCAGTGATCTCAACACTGGAGGCTTGTCGGGTTGCAGAACCCAGGCCATCCATGAGTGGACCGGCGGTAGACATGCCGCCTGCTCCAGAACAGACATCCCGCACCGAGCCGGCCCCACCAACTGCTGATCAAGGGGCTACGGACGTCGGCGGTGCTGACATCGGAGAGAGGTCGGGGGCTGACGAGGGTGTCAACGCCGCTGGGGAGAGAGAAGAAGGTTGCCCAGATGTTGGAGAACCTATCCCCCATGAGGACATCCCAGGGGCGGACCCTGCAGCAGACCTGCTGGCTGCCTTCCCTGCCTACCGGCCTGCCGACCCCGAGGAGATGGACGACTCGGACGCGGAGGCGGTCGAGGAGAGCCGGATAACGCGCCGCAGGGGGTGGAAGTGCATCCAGCTCTTCCTCAAGTGAGACCCATTAGAGTGGTTGGGGCGCATGGGATCACTTCAAACCTGGCTGCGCTTCCTGTGTGCCGGGGGAGCTGATGCTCAACGCTTCCATCTGACGGTCCGTGATTTCATGGCCGAAAAAATGCGCGAGAGCTGCCGGCGTGCTGACGTCGCACAGAGTCGGGACATGTCGGAGAGCACGCGGGTGCTCCTCGCGGCGGAGCAGGAAGTCCGGCGTCTCGAAGGGCAGGTGGCAGAGAAGGAGGCCTTCGTCGCAGCGTGTACTGATCTTGTGGAGCAACTATCGGCCCAACTGATCGACGCCCAGGTACAGCTGACGGAGGCGGGCCAACAGATGGTCACACTCCAAGTCGAGCGGGAGCGTGCACAGGCCAGGATCGACGAACTGCGTGCTGCGACCGCCGACGAGGAGAGGGCACGCAGAGAGCGAGAAGCGGCCCTGGAGGCCGCCAGCCAAAGGGTAGCGGCGTTAGAAAGACTTATCCAGCACGCTAATCCCTAGGGGCTTTGTTTTTTGCCATTCCCAGAATATTTTGCTTCCGCTACTCAATATTTTGATCCATTTTGTATGAACCAATATATTTATCTGCATCTTTTGGTTTAACATGCTCGACCACAATTCATTGTCTTGCGGGAGCGTTAACCAAGCTTCAGGCATCCACAATTGGGCCTGGATTTCTAGAGAAAAGAGGGAGATCATTCCTAGGAAAGGAGACCTCAGACCTAATCAATGTATCATCACCCCGACTTGTTCCAACACACGAGCGGGACAACGCTAGGGGCGTTGAGATTTTATCCGAACATAGGGAAATGAGAAAGGGTGAATCGCGCGTCCCGAATTCAGAAATCCACAACGGTTGGCCTTCCAGGAAATGCCCAAGACGGCAAGCGGACAATGGAGCAATCGACCATACTACTGCGATAGACGGACCGAAGGTCATCATCCATATGGCAGGAGGCGGATCACATGTCATCATCAATGCCGCTTTGGGGGTTCCTTCAGGCACAAGGGTGGAAATCCAGATCAACAGGGCATGCAAAGCGTGGGGAGAAGTGACGATTTGTTCGGATAGAATCCAACGCTCTCAAAATTGCGCCACCGTGGGGAAAGCGTATTAGGCGGATGCACTAATCTGGCCGTGAATCACCCCAATTCTCAGATAGAACCTCTTTGACGAGGAAACCGTCGCTTCCCATCATTGCGATGGGGCATCCCGAGCTGAATGGGGAGAATATCACAACTGCACCACTCTTACCCGAAGTCAGGCCAGACGGCCGGCGACGAGGAGGGGCGGGACTTGGCGATCCCTGAGGCTGGACCCGAGTCGAAATGCCCGGGCGTTCCTACGTACTCCATCAGGCTGGAGATCAAGCCATACGTAGTTCTGCGAGTGCAGTTTAACGTCATGCAGGACGCAGAACCCCGTTTGGGGAGATCTTAGTTTAGGGTCGTAGAGCTCGGACCATAGGGGTAGATCTTAGTTTAAGGTCTTAGAGCTCGGACCATAGGGGTAGATCTTAGTTTAAGGTCTTAGATCTCGGACCATAGGGGTAGATCTTAGTTTAAGGTCTTAGAGCTCGGACCATAGGGGTAGATCTTAGTTTAAGGTCTTAGAGCTCGGACCATAAGGGGAGATCTTAGTTTAAGGTCTTAGAGCTCGGACCATAAGGGGAGATCTTAGTTTAAGGTCTTAGAGCTCGGACCATAAGGGGAGATCTTAGTTTAAGGTCTTAGAGCTCAGACCATAAGAACCTCAAAGTACGCCGCATCGTGGTCCTATCCCCTGGATATGCGAAGATGCACTGAGGGATAGTGTCAAGAGTGTCGAGATTTTGCCTGGTCAGAATGGGAGGTGGAAAACGTAATGTGAATCATGCGGCCATTCACTCAAGGACTGGGGGCACCGGCGTGACGATATGGGAGTACTGCCGACCGTGGCAGAAAAGCAGCATCAATATCGCACTAACCGTTGATGGAATGAGGCAGCATACGAGCATCGACCGCTCAATCGCAGGATTCATATCGATTTGCTGCCCGAGGCCATTGGGGGCACCAGCCCGAGTTGGTGGGAGAGCACTGAGGCATTGTGTACAAACCGTTCACAGGGGATCCACCCAGGGCATAGGCGATGGGTCCGAATGAAAGGGAGCACGAAGCCTGAAAATGGAAGGAACCTGACCAAGCTAAACCTGAACCTCCTGGCAATAAACCAGAGTACTCTTGACACCAGTGGACCACTGCAAGGGGTCGAGGGACACGCCTTGATGGTGGCCTGAAGGCGGCGGACTCCCCAGAGAAGGGGGGAATCTTTAAGAGGTGGGGGCTGGACCCGAAGTTTCAAACATCCGGGCATTCCTACGTATCCCATGAGGATGGGAATCAAGCCACACGTAGTTCTTGAAGCGCGGCGCAACACAATCGGGCACCAGCGCGGGGAAGGGTACGGGTCTGACCCTTGCACACAGAAGAAGCGGCATTTGATATTTCTTGTTTTTCCTTAAAGATGGATGGTTTTTCTTTGTGCAGCGACATTCCTGTGATTAAGGAATCCCTGGCGTCGCCACAATAATCAAGCCATGAAAGGCATTGATGAATGGTGTGGTTATTAACCAGCGCCCAACGTGAGTGTCCCCTGAGGAGAACATCACGATGCAGTGCCATTTCTCGTCGGGCGGCCAAGACGATCACAGTTTATGGTCGTGTGGTAGGACCAGACAACATAGTTTAAGTTCGTGTGGTTCGGACCATGGAGGAATCCGCGTATTGAGATATGGCGGACTCGGCGGAAGTGGGAACATACCCAGCCCTGCGGTCACGCACGATTCCAGGAGAAGAATCCTGGGATAGGGGCCTGCGTATGCCCATCACCCAAGGGGCAGAGATGCTAGCCTCCAGATATACTGGGCCCAAAACGCGATCGTTCGGGCGACTCCTTCCTCCTTATGGGGACGAGGGTCCAGCTATACACGGCCCTTAGGGAGGACATCAGCATATACCCTTGGTGCTCAGATCGTGGGAGCCTCGACAGACACCATTATCCTGGTTGGCCTGCCTAACATGTAAAGGTGTACTGATGGTCAGTATGAAGAGAGTGTCGAGATTCCACTACAACGCACAAAGGCGGAGTGTGATGAGGACCGCGCAACCAACATTCAGAGCCTAAAAGAGCCGACATGGCGATCAAGGATGTCGCTGACCATATTCGCAACACAACATCCGATCGCGTCAGCCTAGAACGGGGCAAGCAAACGAGCATCAACCGCTCAATCGTAGGATTCATATC
Organism: Viscum album; assembly: GCA_963277665.1. Lineage (NCBI taxonomy): Eukaryota > Viridiplantae > Streptophyta > Magnoliopsida > Santalales > Viscaceae > Viscum > Viscum album. The sequence goes on along the minus strand of OY728140.1, from coordinate 27,849,120 downwards.
GATTTGCGGCCTAGGACCCGCCGGTAAATCGACCCGGAGCGGTAGGAGAGCATTGAGGCATCGTACCCAAACCGCTAACGAGGATCCCTTTGAGTGAAGGCTCGAACAAGAGGAAGTGCGCGGCCCGACAAGCAACACAGGACTTGTTGGGGTTGAATCCGACACCACTGGTCATAGACCGAAGTACCCAAAACATGTTAACAGATCACTGGGAAGGGTCGGAGGACTCACCCTGAGAGCAACCAAAAGACGGCAGATCCCTGTGATCAACCAAGAGACGGGGCTGGACCTGAAACACAAGCGTCCAGGCGGTCCTACGTATCCCATAAGGATGGAAATCAAGCCGTACGTAGTTCTTGAGAGGCAGTTTAACGTCATGCAGGACGATGAGGGGTGTGAGGTAGTCGCACACACGGGGGAGGCGTACGGCGCGGCCAGTAGACCAACGTAAATGAGGACATAATCCCCGCTCACGCCACACGCCTCGCACAAAAAGGAGGGGAACTGGGGCCAGAGGCCCAACGCGGGATAGAGATTCTCGAGAAATGGGGCTGGGCCTGAAACATGAATGTTCAGGCGGTCCTACGTATCCCATAAGGATGGGAATCAAGCCGCACGTAGTTCTTGAAGTGCAGTTTAACGTCGTGCAGGACGATGAGAGAGAAAAAGGGGGAGCAAAAGGAATCCCCAAGCGTGGGGGGGTCGTACAGCGTGACGAGCAAACCGACGTGAATGAGGGCATAGCCCCTGCGCTCACACCATACGCCGCACACCCAGAGACAACTGGGCCAAGGGCCCGAGATGAGATGGAAATTCCCGAAGGATGGGGCTGGGCCTGAAACATGAATGTTCAGGCGGTCCTACGTATCCCATAAGGATGGGAATCAAGCCGCACGTAGTTCTCGAGAGGCAGTTTAACATCATGCAGGACGAATGCTGAACAGTTTAACGTCTTGTAGCTCGGACGTAGTACAGTTTAACGTCGTGTTGGACGAATGCTAAACAGTTTAACGTCTTGTAGCTTGGACGAGGTACAGTTTAACGTCATGTTGGACGAAACACTTGGCAGTTTAACGTCTTGCAGCGCGGACGATATGCTAGGCAGTTTAACGTCATGCAGCTTGGACGTATGCAGTTTAACATCGTGCAGGACGTCGGCACACTCAGACAAAGTACTTCTTGAGGAACCTAGCGTTGGTGGGAGGAGTGACACGCTCACCATCCATAGTCGCTAGGGAGTACGCGCCATTCGGATAGACCTTGTGGACGACAAAAGGTCCCTCCCACTTAGGCTCCAACTTGGGTGGCTTCCTGCCGGGGATCATTGGCGCTCTTAGGGCTAGCACTAGGTCACCCTGCAGGAAGGAGCGGAGGCGAACCTTCTTATTGAAAGCTCGAGCCATTTTGCTTTGATGCCTCTCCAAGTTGTGCAAGGCGCGAAGTCTATTCTCATCCAGTGCTTCCAACTCGACTAGACGGGCTTCAGCAGCTCTGTCCGGCGCTTGCTGGTCGTAGACCGTAGTGCGCAAGGAAGGTAACTGGATCTCGATGGGCAGGACGGCCTCAGCTCCATACACCAGGGAATAAGGGGTCATCTGGGTGGAATTGCGAGTCGTCGTCCGATAAGCCCAGAGGGCGTTGGGGAGCTTGTCCGGCCAACTCTTCTTGTTCTGACCAACCATTTTTTGCAGAATGTTAGAGAGGGTTTTGTTAAACGCCTCGATCTGTCCATTCGCCTGCGCATGATAGCGAGATGTATGGTTCGAGCGAATGTTGTACTTGGCGTACAACTTCTTCAACTCGGCTGCTCGGAAATTGGCTACGTTATCTGTGAGGATAGCGTGAGGCACTCCAAATCGATGAATGATGTTGGAGGTCACGAAGTCAGCGATCGAACAGGATTTGACCTCTCTGAGCGGAATCGCCTCTGCCCATTTGGAGAAGAAGTCCGTGGCGGTCAGAATGAACCGGCACTGGCGAGCTGTCGCCGGCGGGTAGGGTACCACAACGTCCATCCCCCAGACTGCAAAGGGCCAAGAATACCTAGTGGTATGGAGAGGCTCCGGCGGCCGATGCACAAAGTTCGCATGAACCTGGCACGCATGGCACCTCCTGGCATACTTGATGCAGTCATGGATCATGGAGGGCCAGAAGTATCCCAACCTCCGAATCTAGTGGGACAGCTTCGGCCCAGTCTGATGGGCGCCGCATGAACCAGCATGAACCTCTTGCATGACTCGTGGGATCTCAACTCCCTGAAGGCAACGGAGGAGAACACCATCAAATCCGCATCTGTAGAGGATCTGCTCCAGGCCGGGACTGCTCTGGAGGACAAACTACGATGCGTGGCGTCGAACTCGCTCGCGCTCGGCCCGATCTGGCGGGAGAATTCCATGTTGTAGTTACTCAACCAAGGGAGTCCTCCAATCAGGGACTGGTTCGACTGCCATATCTGGGGTAATCGGGGCTCCGGGCATAGGGGCAACCGCGGTGAGATTACTTACCGACGGGTCGCGATCTCCTTCCAGGATAACGGGAGCGATGAGCCTGCGGTGCGTCACGCGGACGATCAGGTTGTCCTGTTCAGGCTCTGCAAGTGACGCAGCAAGGCTGGCCAAAGCATCTGCTCGACCGTTCGGCGACCGGGGAATATGGACAATTTCTGGCCGAGAAGGGAACCGGGCCATCAGAAGGAGGGTGCACTCCAGCAATGGCACAAGTTCCGGATTCCTGACAACATGGTCGCCATTGATCTGCTTAACAACTAGCTCGGAGTCCCCTTTCACGCACATATGGGGCAATTCGATCTCGAGAGCTAACTCGAGGCCGGTGATGAGGGCATGGTATTCCGCCTCATTGTTTGTACAACCCTCTGACAACAGGAAAGAGTATGGCAGTACGGCTTGCTCCGGGGTAATGAAGACGATACCCAAGCCCACTCTGTTGAGATTAGGATTATCGAGTCTTCTACCGGTGGGGCTCCAGGAGGCACCGTCAAAGTGCATCTGCCAGCATGGACCGGCTCGATCGACCGAGAGGATGGCCTCATCAGGAAAGCCTAGATCCAGCGGCTGATCCGCGGAGGTTGGGTGAGCAGCCAGAAAGTCTGCCAATGCTTGCCCTTTGATGGCCTTCTGAGACACATACCTGATGTCGAACTGCTGGAGAATCACAGCCCACCGTGCTAGACGGCCAGTCAACATAGGCCGGCTCAGGATATATTTCAACGGGTCTACCCGAGAAACCAACTGTACCTCATGGTACTACAAGTAGTGCCGTAATTTCTGTACGGAAAATACGAGCGCCAGGCAGCTCTTCTCGATGGGGGAATACCTGACATCCGCATCGAGGAGCATGCGACTGAGGTAATAGAGGCTATTCTCCGTTCCCTCGTTGTTCTTCTGGGCGAGAAGGGCACCAAGGGACCGTTCCAGGGCGGTCACATAAAGGACCAGCGGCTTCCCGGATACAGGCGGCATCAGAACCGGAGGTTGAAGCAGGTACTGCTTGATTTCCTCGAAAGCGGTCTGACACTCTTTATCCCATACATAGGTGGCACCTTTCTTCATGAGCCGAGAAAAGGGCTTACACTTGCCGGCCAGATTCGCGATGAATCAGCGTATATAGGCTAAGTGGCCTTGGAACCCTTGCAGTTCCCGGATGTTACCTGGGGGAGGCATCTGGCTAATCGCCCTGATCTTCTCTGGGTCGATCTCAATACCCTGGTATCTTACCACAAATCCAAGGAACATTCCGGAGGTGACCCCGAAGGCACACTTCAACGGGTTCATCTTCAGGCAGCGAGACCGGAGGAAGCTGAACACTTTCTCAAGATCTTTGAGATGGTCCTGACGCTGGCGCGATTTGACTACCAAGTCGTCGACGTAGCATTCCACCAGTGTGCCGAGGATTGTCTTGAATATGCGGTGCATCGCCCGTTGATAGGTGGCACCTGCATTCTTCAGGCCGAAAGGCATGACCCGGTAACAGAAGGTACCTTGGGGGGCCCTGAAGGCAGTGAACTCCTCATCCTCAGGGGCCATCCGAATTTGGTTGTATCCGGAGTATCCATCCATGAAGGAGAGGGCTTGGAACCCTGTCGTGGCTTCAATCAACAGCTCTATCACTGGAAGGGAAAAATCATCCTTCGGACAGTGGCGGTTGAGATCGCGGAAGTCGATACAGACTCTGATCTGCCCGTTCTTCTTCCTGACCGGCACAATGTTGGCCAGCCATTTGGGGTACTGGACTTCCCTCACGAAGTTGGCTTTGATAAGCTTGTCAACTTCATCCTCAACCATGGCACCATGGAATGGGTGCATCTTCCTGGGAGGCTGCTTGAACCCGCGATGGTTCGCCGGGAGACCAAGGTGGTGGACAGCTACCTGAGGATCTAGCCCCGGCATCTCGTCATAGCCCCAAGCGAACACATCACGGTGCTGCCTGAGAAAGTCCACGTACTGCTGCCGCTCCTCAGAGGGCATGGCGGCACTGACCAATGTGGGTCTCAGATCTGCTTCGGTTCCAAGGTTCACTTGTACTAACTCATCGACCGTGGCGGAGACGCCCTCCTCAAAGGCTGGGGGTGCATCTTCCATGTCCTCTCCACTCGGGGAGGGATCGTCCACGGGAGAGACTGCGTTGGCAACTGCATTGGGGCTACCAGATCCTACTGGGCCGCTGGTACTGGCACGGGCGGTCGCGGTCATCTCATCAGGAGACTCACAGGCCATCGAGACCATGGCTACGTCCAACCGTTGAATCGGGAGGACGTAAGCGTCATCCAAGCTTGCCCAGGGATCACTTGCAACAGCGACAGGCTCGACCTCACCTGCCAGGATCTGCTTATCCTTGCTCTTGTAATAGTCTGCGTCCAGATAACGGGCTTCACATGAGGCAAAAGGAGATGCATCTCCCTGAAGCACGCCCACTCGACCATTAAGGGAGTATTTGAGGCATTGGTGGTATGATGAGGGAACCGCCGCATGAAGGTGGAGCCAGGGCCTGCCCATCAATGCGTTGTACGCAGTTTCTTGAGAGACTACCATGAATTCGGTGTTGGCAACCAAGTCACCGAACTGGGTCTTCAAACGTATCTTGCCGACCAGGGTTTTCTCGGTGCAGTCGTACCCCTGGATCCTGAGGTCGGAGGGAATCAAGTCATCCTCAGACAACCCCAATCTCCGGAGCGTCCGAGTGGGAATCAGGTTAATCCCGGACCTCGTGTCGACAAGACAGTGCCGGACTTCAAGGCCATTGAACTGGCCGGTAACATACAGCAGACGAATGTGCCCCTGTATAGGAGGGTCTTCATCCTTACCAGAGAACGAGATAACTGCCTGGCATTCGGCGTCCTCAATCGTTTCGGCATGAAAGGCCTCTGCAGCCGCAACCTCTGCCTCAAACTGGAGGGGGATCTTCAGGGCTTCAGCGAGTGCCTCGCGCATCTCAGATGACATGCGCAGAGCCTCAAGGATGGAGAGTCTCACTGGGATGTCGGCCAAGTGCTTCAGGACATCATACTTTTTGGCCAAGCGCGAGCCCCTGGTTGCAGGAGGTTGCTCTGCGGTTGGAAGCATGACGGGCCTTGCCGGTTGGGCCGGCGGCCGACTGGTGCTTGGCGCATCTCGCTGTTCATTGGTTGAAGCCCAGGAAATGGTCACTGTACTGGGGTCAGGAGGCCGGGATGGACTCGTGGCAGGGCGGAGCTGATCGCGACGCGGCTGAGGCGGTTCTGCCTGATCCAATACCACAAACAGTGGCGGAGGCGAATCCGTCATCCCCGGATGGGGGGGCTGCGCACGCTGAGCTCGGTTTTGGGCCTGCTGCCTGGTCTCAGTGGTGTGCACGGCCTGGCTGGAGGTACCAACTACTGTGCCCCGGCGACTCCTGTTGTTTCGGCTCCTCCGACGGTGGCGACGACCGGGGACACTAGGGAGGTCCACCTGGTGTTCTTCAACGTCGGGAACCGAAAAGGGATTTACCAGCTCGACGGTATTAACCGAAGCGTACCCAATACTGTCATCGGACGAATCATTCACCACTGGGCGGATCCGAGGAGGGATCCCCATCTCCAGGGGCATGAAATCGCCGAGAGTGCGGGATAGTGGCGGAACTGGCGGGACGCACTCTTCCTTCTTGCGCCGCCGCCGTTTGCTCTTCTTGGAAGAGGCAGGCTGGGACGACGATGCCGAAGCAGCACCCGCATATTCTGGGGGCTCAGTCTGATTCAAGCGTGCATGGATGATTCCATGGGCGCGAATAATCGTCTTGCGGGCCATCCAGTTTTTATACTTCTGGGATCCGCGGTCGGAGACCAGCTGCCATTCGTCCTCGTTGCCGCTATCGTCATCTGATCCCACGAACACGCCCGCCACTTGTGCCGGAGCTGGGCCCAACCTGATTACATTGTTGTTAATCTGGTCTTGGAGCCAATCCTTAAACACATAGCACCGCTGGATGGTGTGCCCCAGGGCCCGATGGTAGGGGCAGTAGCGGGGGTTATCCGTGAGATGTGCCTCCTCCGGCCTCCAACACTCAGGCAGCTGCACAATCCTCTGCTCCAGGGCGCTCCGAAAATAACCGGGGACCTGATCCTCGTGAAATGAGTAGGTCAGGTATCGCGGGCCCCTGGGAGCGTGGTCTTGACGAGGGGCTGGAGGGGCTTGCCGAGGAGGTGGACCCTGATTATCTCGCCTGGGTTGCGGCGGTACATTACGCGGATGGGCCGGCTGGTTCTGAGGCTGCCGCTGCTGGGCCGGGAACTGAGCCCGTGGAGGCGGATTCCTGTGAGGCTGTGGAGCTGGTCTCACCGGCAGCAGCTCCAACGGCCTGGGAGCCTCTATCTGGGCGACAGCAGCGGGCTCAGCCCTGCTGGCTCTCCTTGCAGGAATCATAGGAGGCAGCGGGTGTGCCTGGCTGGCCTGTTGCAGGGCTTCCTCAAGACGTTGAGCTTTGTCTGAGAAGTCCCTGAACCCTCCGGGGTAATTCTGAGTGATCAGGGAAGGGACCAGCTCGGTCTTGACGTTCCCGACGCACATTGTCAGCAACTTCTCCTGAGTCAATGGCATGTCAAGGGAATACGTGAGACCCTTCCATCGGGCGACGAAGTCCGCGACTCGCTCATCAGGCCTCTGCTTGCACTTGAAGAAGTCTGAGATACTCGTCTTCCGGGTCGTGGAACTGAACTGGTAGAGGAATTGTCTACGAAGGTCCGCCCAGCTAGTTATCGACCCGACGGGGAGCTGGCTGTACCAGACAAATGCTGGCCCTTCGAGTGTCTGGACAAAGCAGCGAAGCTTAGCGGCCTCTTGCTGCGCCGGAGTCCCCAACATAGGCCCGCACCTCGAGTTGAAATGGGCCAAATGCTGTGGCGGATCTCCAGTCCCGTTGAAGGGGGCAAAAGTGGGATTCCCGAATCCCGGAGGCACCGGCATGTCATCCACCCATGCTGGGTATGGCTTGCCGTCCGGTGGGATCGCCAATTGCCGAGTCTCCAAGGCTTCCAAGCGGGCGATGAGTGCCGCCATCGGATCGTCCGGACATGGGTTCCAGTCCTGGCGAGGATCTCTCACCACGAGCGCATTGCATGGCCCTTCAATCGGGTCGTCGACCGGGTCGTCGAACTCGGCAGCTCGTGGGATGGCGGGCGGAGCGGCCCTTGGGGCAGCGGGAGGAATCCGAGCGGGGTCTCTCAGGTAGTCACGCCGCTCGGGAGTGTGTGGTGAAACATACCGCGCCCTCTTACCATAGGCGATGGCCTCTCTCCTGTCGGCGAACACGGCATAATCACGGTTGCCCGGGAGAGCCTCATCGAGGGGTGGTTGTTCCTGTCCCTGCTGTCCTGGCCTAGGATCACCGTAGTCAGGCCGCTGCTCTGCAGCGCGCTCGGCGAGGAGCTGGTCAACCAGCTTCTTCTGCTCGGCGAGCTGTTGACGTAGCGTAGCCTTCTCGGGATCCTCATCTGCCCTCTGCGTGGAGGCAGATGGGTCGGCGGGCTTTATAGCCTCGCCGTGCTCTTTACCTTTACTGACGTTTCGGCTCAACGTCTGTGCTTCAGTGGGTGCGGGGAGACCCAGGAGGCTCCTCTGGTGACGAGTAACTCTCACCGATGGATCCAACAACGGCTTGTCTTCGGGGGGAGAGCCCCCGTCGAGAAGTTCCAAATCGTTCCCCTCCCCCGACAGGTCAGCCATGTTGACTGTTTCCGTCCCTGGGGATGTGCCCTCAGGGCCGCCCAGGGAATCGGGCTGTCGGCGAATCGCACTGAAGCGTAGGGCAGCGTACTGCCCCCATCCACGGATATACACGTGGGAAGTGGCTTCCTCGATAACCTTGCGGAGTACTTGAAAACACTCGACGCATCGTTGTTGGAGGGCCTCGTGGTGCCCAAATGACCCGGGGTGCCGAACCGCGGGGAGCGTGGCCAGGTCAATTTGACGGCACTACTCACCAATATCCTCCAGGTGTACTTGACTCCCGGGGTATGGCATTTGTAGGCGGTGAAGACGGGAGTGAGTCTCCCGGAGAGTTCGGCGGAAGCATTCGAACTCATCCGGGGTGAGCGATTCGGGTGCATCAAAGTCTGGTCCTGCGACTGGCCAAAACTTCTCAGGGAAGTGGCCCTCTGCAAGGACGGTCCAGAAGATCCACGACTCAAACTCGGGACCCAGGTCTCCTTGGTCCTCTTCAACGACTGGGAATGGACGGGGAACCGGCAGTGGTGCCGAGGCGGGCCGCCGGGCCGACGGGCTGGCCGGCGGTGAATACGGAGAGCAGGCCGATTGGCCTCCATATCCCGGGCCGCCCTCTGAGGGTGGCGGTGCCCTGGCTACCACATCACGATAGGACGGGCCGGCGAGCGAACATCCTGCCGTAGCGTCGGTGCTCGCCGAGGGTGCACTAGATCGTGGTTCAACCGTCGGTCCCCAGAAAAGGTCTCCGGCTTCTCCGATCGAGGCAGAAGGCGCTTCCAGAGGGGCCGGTACCAACCGCAAGCTTGATCCTTGGGGGTCTACCAGGCCCTCGCTACTCCGGATATACCTTTGGAGAGAAGCGGGGATCAAATCGATCTCGCTCTCGGGGAGTACGAGGCTGACGTGCCGCATTCCTACCCCTGCCCCTGACTGGCGGGATTGGGGGAAGGGCTCTTTCGCCGAATCATACTCCGCCTCTGAATCAGAGAAGCGAACCGGTCGGATCTCTGTCCGGAATTCCGTAACATTCTTCCCTCGGCGTCGACGCCTTGCCTTCCTGCCCCTGGGTGGTTCTTCGGGGCATGGCTGATCTCTGTCCTGGCGTCCTCCGGCCGCACTAGTGCTGCGGCCAAGAGGACTGGAAACCAAGGTGCGAGGGGCACCGGGACAGATATCAAAGGGGACGCGGGGAGAGGTGATTCCGGGCAGGCCTCCGGGCCGGGATCGGAAGGTGGGATGACCCATGCCTCCTGGATCGGCCACACGGAGTAGACCCTGTTGGTGAATAGCGCTACCGCGAGGTGGTCCGCGGTGGCTATTGTCTGTACCAGCAACCAGGAGAGTCAACCCAACCTGCCTTTGGGGCGGTCGGGGCCTCGATCCGGGTCGGGCATAGAAGTTCCCCTGCTCAGGATGCGCAGGGGCCTGGCGACTGGAGCCAGTAGTGGCTTGAGCCAACGCGGCCGCTGTTGCTAGGGCCCCAAGGTGGGCATCCTCTTCCGCTCGATCCCGACGTTGGCGTCGAGACAGACGAGTCGGGATGAGCGGCGCGTGCAGGTGGAGAGCCCGTTCTTCGACTTGAGAGGCCTGGCGGCGATGTCGCCGTGGCCTGACAGGAGCCCTCATCGCGGATCCCTGGGGCGAATCCCGGATAGGGTGGTCCCGGGCATCTTCCACCTCATCCGCATAGGGGAAGTAACTGTCGGAGCGTTCCGGGGATAAACTCCCGAAACGGTTGGACGTCGAGGTAGGCAGCGGTGCCTCCCTGCGCGGCCCTCGGGGGCGGCGTTGGTGTCGAGGTGCAGCTCCCTCGAGGTCTAGGCGAGCCATGTCCCTGGTGGAGATGACTCCCTCTTCCTCGTATCTCTGCACTAAGTTGTTGATCACCCTTCTTTGGATGACCTCCGAGGGGGAGAGAGGGCGTGGTTGCCCCGCAGCTGCGGCTGCTGGCACGGCTGTGGAACGGGCGGGACCGCGCGGAGTAGCTGCGTCGGTGTTTCCTCTACCCCTGCGCCAGTGGGCGGGTGGCGATCGGGCACTGGATTGGGCGACCTGATTTCTGAAAGCAGGGAGAAGAACCCATTAACACTGACAGGAAAAGGAATCGACAACCAACCATTAGTGCCACGACGCCTTCCGTGGGGGGGACCCAGGCCCTCGACGTCGCGAGACGGAGTGCCCGAGTTCCCTTCCTCAGCCCCTGGCGGGTAAAACTGAATGCTCGGTCGAGCAGCATGCTGGTCTTCCAACACCTCTAAAAGTCATCGATCTTCGTATTGAGGAGAAGAGATTCACGTCGGGTTCACCATTTTTCTCTTTCGGTGCGGATGTGCGTCGGGTTACGCTGTTCCGCCAGGACGCGTTCGCGCGTGCACCCGTCAACCCGAGGGGATGGGCGCGTGGCTTGTGGCCCCGCAGTCCCGCTTTCCAAAGGCGGGCGGCATCCGTCCCTTGTTATGGGGCGTCTGCTCCTTGATCGAAACCGGGATGATGGGATGTCGGCTCCTCCTTCCGTGGACGTCTCCTCGGAACTCGTCGCCTAATCCGGGTCTCCCTCATAGATTTAATAATGTTCGTGAATCTCGTTCCCGGCGCCATGTCTCTATGGACACCGGTTAATTACGCTGCTTCCGCCCGGACGCTCCAAGGAGTCTGGTCGGGGCAGCAACCTGCGGTGAGGAGACCTGGTGGCTCTGGGTGTCGGGGGCGTGTCTTAACACTGCGCCTCTGCATGTCTGCCTTCCGTCCCTAATAGGGCTTCTCGAAGGCATGATGTCCTGAGGCATCCCGCAATGGGTACGGGGAACTGCATTGCCTGAGGTTTTCCTCAGCTTCCCATGTTTAACACGGGGTATGCCGCGAGTTTAACATCCAGCGGGGACGGCATCGGACTGATCAACACGAGGAGTGGACCAGATGACAGAACCCCTTGCGGGGAACCTCCGACGCTGGGGCCAGCACATGGGCGGCTTCCCGAGTGAAGTAGAGTGGAATGGAATGGCATGACCCCACCGGGGATGTGGCGGCCCGGGTAAGGATCAGGGTGGATGATGGATTGAGGAGCTTGGACCCCGTAGGGGCTTCCTACGTACCGCGCGTTAGCGCGGATCAAATTCAGTGTAGTTCGGACATACAGTTTAACGTCATGCTGGACATCGGCAAGCCGACTCACGAAGAGATCGAGGCCGCCGGGCGGAGGATTGAACCGAACCACCTCGCACAGAGGGGGATGGAACGGCCGGGTGGATCACAGTTTTACGTCATGCTGGACGTTGGCAAGCCGACTCACAAGGAGATCGAGGCGGTGGGGAAGCACAATGGAGATACACACGTGCAGTCCCCCACAGAGGCGGATTCATAGGTGAATCAACGCAAGTGTGAACCCGGGAGGGGTCCACTGATGGACGAACCGACGTAAATACGACCGGGACGACCAGGTGGCGGGCTTGAACCTCGGAGAGGCTTCCTACGTACCCTGTTTAGAAGACAGGGATCAAAGTCCACGTAGTTCATTCTGTTTGCAACACTCTACCCCCGTGGGCGAAGGCCACTCCGATCCCGACATCCCTGCAGAGACGAGCGGGTGGGGGCCACATCCAAACCGGGGGGACCCTACGTGCGAGACACAGGATCAGGTGATGCGGACGGTTTAACGTCTTGCCGAACGAAGTACAGTTTAACGTCGTGTGTTGAGGACGAAGCGGACGGTTTAGCGTCTTGCCGGACGAAGTACAGTTTAACGACGTGTGTTGAGGACGAAGGTGCTTGGTAGTTTAACGTCTTGCAGCGCGGACGATGGTGCAGTTTAACGTCGTGCGGGACGTATGCAGTTTAACGTCGTGTAAGACGTTGAAGCCGCCGATAGGTCCATGTCACTTCGCGCAAGCCTGGAGGGCCGCACGGAAAGACAACGCACAGTGCGGGCACCCGGGATGAGGTTCATCGGGCGCCACGCAGGCGGGTACCCAAATGGGGTCAAAGGGGGCGACCCTGGCGGTTTGCGCGCAAAAGAGGAGCTTTGCGCGCAATACCGCGGGTCGGCGCGCAAATGGACGGGCTGGCGCGCAATTGGGCCAGCACTTTGCGCGCGAATGATAGAGATTGCGCGCACCGGGCTTCGGATAGCGCACGGGGGCAACGGCTCATTCTTTAATCGAATGGCCACTTTGAAAATGGGGGGTGCGCGCAATCGGGTAGGATTGCGCGCACCCGGGGGCAATTGCGCGCAAGAGGCTTCTTTTGCGCGCAAATGCCTTTGAGTGAAGGGTTATTCAAAAGGAAAGGAGCCAAAGGGATTGCGCACGAAGGCGAACCCCAAGGCTTTCTTGCGCGAAAGAAAAGAGGTTACCTGAAGATCGGCATTGCGCGCGAAAGGACTTGGATTGCCCGCACGAGAGACCTTTCGAATTCTGGCAACCTTCAAACCGTCGGGGGTCGCCTTATATTTATAGGCAACCCCGGGCACGGAATCCAGCTCGCTGGCGCGGAATTCTCTTCGCGGGCGCGGAATTGGGCCCGGCGCGCAAGGGAGTCGCGCGGGCCCCGGGCGCGCAAAATTGCGCGCCGGCTCAGCGCATTACGCGCATCCCAGGAGGTTTGCGCGCGGCTCATCAACTTTGCGCACAGGTCTCCAAAATTCCGCGCAAGGCCTCCGGGCCCTCCGAAACGTGCTTCCGACTCCAAATATGACCTCGCTTTCCGCATCCGGAGCTTTGTTTGGGAACAACAGACTTTTCCGGCGTCTACATATATAATGTAAGATTTAATAAGGGTTTAAGGAACCTAATGTCTATCAAATTATTTATTGAATAAATTTGGATCCACATGGAAAAACCATGTGACTTATTAATACAGAATATTCATAGGAGATAATACATTCCAAATTAAAACATCATGTCAATATGTTTGATATCATGCAATAAGGATATTTCCTTGCAGTTTAACATTGGGAAACTAGTATGTGGACTAATAGTTAAACATCATGAAACAAGTTCGTGGTTCCCTATCTAGAAAACTTCTCAATTTTCCTCACTTTTGAAATTATCCAGGGTCCCTAAGATCAAATGAGTCACAAATTTCATGAGAAACAACGGATAACTAGGTAGTAAATTAAGATATAAGATAACATTTGATATGGAATATGTGGGCTGCTCACAGTTTATTATGGATAAGATATCTAAACAAATCTAACTCGCATTGAGGAATATGATTGGGAGTGAATGAAACATATAGATGTGCCCATAATGGATGATCAAGGAATCACTATGTATCATTTTATGGAAATAATCAATACATATGTTGCTCATAGAAATAATGTTTCCTACCTAAGGCTGTGTTCCTATATGGGGAGAGATAATTTTTATCCTATTTTGGTTGTGCGAAATATTTATGATAAAGGATTCAATATATATTCTTGGGTAACAGAAAATAAGTCACATGTTGTTCTTAGAAATTTCATTACATAGGTTCTCCCAATGTGTAGGATGGGGTGAATTTTTATATTTTTTCCACTTGATAGATTATTTGAGATCTCGATGTCACTACATATCATAAAATGATAGGAATCAATCTGTATGTATTTTATTTATGGAAAATTTACTATTCCAGTCTAACCCATACTCATAGGGTAAACTGTGATTCCTATTTTTATTATGGATGGGCCTAGTATTAGTGATCCAAGAATCAATATGTATGCTATGTAAATAAGAATCAATCTGTACATAGTTCTTTTACAAAATATCATTGTATATGTCTAACCCATATAGAGGGTGGTGATACATTTTTATATTGTGGTTTGACCCATGAGTAGAAATCTAGGTGTCACCGTATATCCTATTGTAATATGAATCAGTGAATATATAGTTCATTAAATGGATCCTTATGAAGGTATTACCCATATACAAAGAGGGGGAATTTCATTCCATTTCAACTATGTCTGGATGTGCAATTCAATATCTATGTGTCACTATATATCACATGTAAATAAGAATCAAGACACACATAATTATTATTGATAAATTACCTATTGGGATCTAACTGAAACATAAGAATAATAGTACTCCTTCTTTCATTAACACATATGTAGCTCATTTTTTGGGAATCATTCATGAAGTGATATCTCGCATGATGTTTAAATTCAAGCGATAAGGATATCTTCAATTTATTATATCATCATACATTATGTAATAATGTTGTTTTGTAGTTTAAATTCCAACCATTGAGACATTTCATCCATTATTATACTATTCAATGTAAATTTTTAGAATCCATGCATTGGGGCGCACAAAGTGTTCCCCATTCTTTTTGGAAATTGTGTAAGATCCATTGGAATATAGATTATGTATGATTTTAATCTCTTCTCACATGGGTTTCATCTTTTGATGTTTTATTTGAGGTATTAATGAGTTTAAGGGAACCAATAAAAGATCTACATGAAATAACGAGCATCGTAGGACCAGTTTAATAAAGGATCGAGGAATTAATTTCAGATAAACATAGAGTTTGTGCAGTGTATGAAACATTATCTCATTGAGTCGTTCTAACTCATCCATCGAATATTTCAATTTTTCATCCCATTGGAGTAGACCATATATAGATATTTTATGTGTGGGAAACAATAATTCTATCAGAAACTATTATTTTATTCCATAGACCAATGAATATGGATTCACTTGTGTTGTAGTGAGTGTGGTGGAATTTGAGGCCCATATAGCATGATGGATCATTTTACAGTAAGGTATTCATGTACATTTTCATCATTTTTTATTATATTTTGAGATATATATTAAATATATTTAACTATCTATTTTCTATTTCGTCATAGTAAGATGAATTGGTGGGTTCTATATTGTACTCATTGTATAGTTTCTTCAATTCAAAACCATAGATGTTGGCTCTATTGTCTATCCAAATCATGTGATGGACACCGTCTCTAGGGATGACATAGGAATTCATTATTTTTATGATATTATTCATCCTAGTTTCATTGTGGGGTATATAATTATCCCAAATGAAGAATATGTTTGCATTAGTAAGGATTTTCTTAATATTCATAGATTTAGCTGGGCGATATGGTCTAACAATATATATTCTTATATGATAAATGACTGAGAATATGATTCCATAAGTTTCAAATATAGTAGTGGATGGATGACTTTTTAATGAATCTAAAATGCATGGAATTTCCTGATGAATTTCACAAAGTCCTATATAATAATTTTCTAGTATTTACCATGCCTGTTAATTTATAGGGTGATTATAGTTCTATACAGATGAGAATCACATGAGAATTCATGGACATTTTCCATGATGGAATTTATACCACCTTATGAAATGAATATTATGAGGGCTCTATTAATTCCTCATTTATAGAGTTATTTCTGCTCAGTTTTCTCATCCCAAAGGGTAATGTCTTCTAATCAGTGTCGAGTATGTTCCTTATTGGCTAGATCTGATGGGTGGGTCCTATTTTGTATTATATTATGGGATCCATCCATATAGGGGTGGATATCAGTGTGTGTTGATATATTCAAGAGTTTATCACATTGATTTTCTCCATGTCAAAAATAGTGAATAATGAGAATACACAACAATTCATGAGATATAAAAACATTTCCTTATCAAGGCCGGCCAAGAATTTGGATGCATTATCCATTTCATTAGAATTATCTTTCTGTGAATGAGTGATGTGATGAAATTTGTGTTTTAAAGGGAATTATTTCATCATTCTTCTAAGGTAACCAATGCGTCAGTAAAATTATTCCTTCATGATGGAATACTCATCATTAATTTTTTTGGTCACTAGTTCTAAATATCCCTTGATGTTCACGTATGAAATACTTAGCTCGAGGATTATCCTTAAACCAATAGTGATGTCTTGGATTTCAACATCATTATTAGTGCATCCTTGAGATAGTGAGAATGAGTATGGAAAAAAAATTGTCTCAGGAAACAAATACATTCCCACGAACATCATGTGTATATTAAATATTTCATTCAACTTTTTAATAGGAATTCACGAAGAATTACCAAAATAATTATCCCACATTCAAGGAGTGTCAAGGTCATAGAAAACCTCTTCTTCCAGAATTAATTTTTTTACTATTGTTCTTTCATGGGTGTTATGTCCAATAATGAAATGATTCTAGCCCTTCCCTTCAACTACCATCTATGAAACAAATTATATATCTCAATATTTTAGGATAACCTCCCATTGGGGAAATTGTATAGTCACAATAGGGAAGCTAGTGATTAACATGAGAAAGTTAACATGAGAGAGAATGTAAAATTAATGTTACTACAAGTAATACCTCATGTTATGCTCTAAAAAGATGATTACGTGGTATTTCTTCCTTAAATTAAAATATCGTGTCTTGGTACCTAACATTATTTGGGTACTATAGTATTTGTTTTATCTCATCCCCACATAATATTGCAACCCAGGGAGAGAGCCAATATATCCTTCCACAGTGTCCACATATTGGATAAATGGATTTCATTATACTAGTAGAATTATGTATGGTGTGTGTAATAGGAACTACATGATATTATTGAAAACATTTTTGCTGTCTTCTCCCCATTGGCAAGTAAATCCCTTCTTAGTAATGTGGATGGATTTTATAGCTAGTATGTCTATAAAACTTCCAATATAAGTGAGTTTCCCCTGGATTCCACATATTTCATAAAGATTCTAAGGTGGTGGAATTTATAGTATTTCACTAGTCATCATTGGATTGACCTTGATGTAATGATGATTTACCATAATGACAAGGAACCTCCCTAAGATTACATCAAAATCACACTTCATAGGATTCTTCTTTAACTATGCTTCTATAAATTACTGAAGATTATTTTGATATTTGTGAGGGGATCAAATCATTTTTGATATTTCACCACCAGGACATTAACATAACATTCCACGATTCCTCCCAAGAATATATTAGTGATATGATTCATGGTGTGTTGTATTATAGTGAAAGTGTTCATTAATTAAAATTACATTACATGATTTCAATGGATCCCATAATGTGATATGAAGGGAGTTTATTCCTCATTTTCCTGGAATATATTTTACTAATTATAACATAGATAACCATCTAAGAGGGAAAGGGTTTAAAATCCATTATTTTTATTGAACAATTTTTTTGTTATTAAAAATGGGATATTGTCCTTCAAGCATTGTTAAATAAGGATTTTGAAATTAATAGAAACCCTAATCTACCAATTCTTGTTCTTGATGGGGGTGATAATAGTGATCCATTTGGGTTACTCAAAATCCCATAGAAGTCAATATTTTACCTATTTTTTAAATTATTATTATAAATGTTTATCCTGAGAAGGTGGATTTATCCTAACTGTCATTTTAAAGCCTCGACGATCATTAGTAAATCCTGGGTGATGTGTAGCCACATCAGGATTTAGCTTTGTAATTTTATTATAATTTCATATGAGCTCATATATATGACTCATTGGGAATTAAATTTAGATATACTTATCCTAAATATGGATGGAAGTAATAATCAATAAATTCCATGAGTCTTCTTCTAATAATATATCCACTTGCCTATCACGCTGATTGTGGTAGAGGCGCCTTCCAAAAATATGGGAGGGGAATTCCCAAGGTCATCCTAATCTTATTACTAATTTCTTTTGTGGATGAATTAATAGGATTGGTTGGATGTATGGTGGAATCCCAGTAAATATAATGATAATAGAATTGTAACACCCCGAGACTTTGATAGTTGTTTTGCAAATTAATTTAACATTTCATTATATTCCATTTCACATGAAACTTGAAATATTTCATTATATATATATATATTAATACACTAAATAAAAACTTCCTTTCACAATCATTACCAACTTATCTTAGGCTACACACAATACCAACATGGCATGTGTTACACGCAATACTGACTTGGTGTATGATGCACACAACACTGAGTTAGTGTATGATACAATCAACACTGAGTTTCTATAAAACATATATTTTATTGTTATAAATGTTTAAAAAATATAATATAAATAGTAATAAATAAACTGAAATATTTTTATAATTTTTTTACTTAAATAAAACATATTGATAATATAATATTTTATTATTGGTAATGTCTTTCTATGGTTAAGAATATAGTTTTCTCAAACAAACTCCATTCAGTTCCCATTTAATGAATGAAATTGTAGAAAATTTTGGAAACATAATTTGATAAAAAAAGTAATTTTTTAATTTAAAATTTATAAACTATCATAGTGAAGTATTTTTTATATTTATATTGAGAAACATCAATTTTAGAGGAATTGTTAAAATAATGTTTTTTATTTCAAAAATTTCATTTTTCTAATTAAATAATTATGAAAATTGATAGTATAAATATAATTTGTTGTAAAATAATATGAATATTAGATAAAGTAATACAATGAAATTCATTAGGGTCATCTTCACATTCAAACTGAATGAAAAATCTTAACAAAACTTTTGAATGTTTTCTACATTAAAACCTCGTAAGTTCATTCTATATGTAAGATTATCCATAATATTAATTTTTCCACTTATTTTATTAGAATTTGAAAAATAATATATAAACCATTGTATAATATTTATTCTCTAATAAGACTATGTTAATTTTGGACCGAAATTGTTAGTAAAGGTGATTAAAATTAGTAACATCAGGTAAGGCCAAATTATACTTAATAAGAGACTAAACCTGAAAATTAAGGGCCCAAATGACATACACAGTTCAATAAACCCCATTGGATGTCCATATTTCTTAAAAAACATTACACTTAAAGGTTTGTTTAGTTTGGTATGACTAATTTTATGTAATAACACGTGCACACCAAATTTGATTCTAAAAATTCCATGTGATTTATTTTCCTTCCCAATAAAATGCCACCACAACTAAACATTCCTCACACCTCTCAAAACATTTATTTTTGTCCATGATCAGCCCAAGTATCCTCCCAAAATTCTCCCATTCTACCATGAATCAAACCTTTGGTATTAAACCAACTCATGGAATCCTTTTGGCAGAAACAAAAAGGAGTTACCCGATTAATAGGTAATGTATTACCTCAAGCTCTAATCCATTATTTTCCTACTACACACCCTAAAATATATTTAATTCATTCTTGCGTGACAGTACCAGTATCCTCTATATAATGGTATTTTTGTATCCAATGGTTTTAACCTACACTTACTCTCACATCCATCTAATGGATGTTGAACATAATGTTTCTTCTTACGACGAACTACTACCTCGCGAAATGGTGTATGTTCATTTCTCCTTTACCACCAATCATGGTGGCCATTATTATAGAAGATATATTTATACATGTAATATATAAAATTTATTATTTTTTTAATCTTATTTATTCCTTTGAAAATACACATATTTCTACCTTCCATTAGGCGTTAATACGATAATATCGTTTGAGGAAATGTGAACTACCGCCCCTCAAAGTGATGTGATTCATTCACACAAAACATAGAATCTATTAAGGATGATTTTAATGAACATATATGACATATTAATGCTACTATAAAATTCTATGTATATACATACATATATATATATATATGTGTGTGTGTGTGTATGTATGTATACATATATATATATCATTATTTCATTTACATACTTTCTTTAAATACATCAATTAAAACAGAAAGTAGTGTTCATGCGTACATACAACTTACCGTCTCTATGAACAATGTATTCCATTCCATACTTCATTGTGATATAGATTATTATAACATATTTATACACTATATACCTGATATTTATATCATTTTATACATTCTCGAATCATGACATAATTAAAAAGACAAAAGATGTAAAAAAATTATGACACATGTGAAGAAGGTTGTGAATATTACCCAAAGGGAATCCTTACAATTAGATCATTAAATAAAGTAATTTAAGGTAATAATAAAACCATATATAGTAATTTATATAATAATGATTGTAGGGTCCTAAAAACCCAATGTATGGTAAGAAGATACTCCATTAAAATAAGTGGAATAATCTACCCAATCTTTATCAATAATTTGAAAAAAAATATGAATAATGTTTAGAAGAAATGGTAAATGACATAACCAGGCCACATACGGGTTCATCATCTGTGGTACGTGGATGGTTTGGTGAACTGTTCCATTGAGGATGCTGTTGTCCTTGAAACGGAGGCGTATCTCTTACACATGCATGAACCAAGTGGCAGACGAAGTGAATCTGGTCCGGTCTACGGCCTCAAACCATGTCAGACGCAAACCATGCCACCCCCCCCCCCCCGCACACTGCATCATTCATGAAATGGAGGCAGATCCATGTGTGGCTACAAATCACCCCTATGACTGAGTTGGTTCACAGGCGAGGTGCATTCAATAAACCCCACAAACCTCGGGGTGACTAAGTCATTCGCAGGCTGGATTTTCTGTCACGGGCCTCCGCTAAAGGTGTCACATGACCATAGATAAAACCTGTTACCCCCTATATAAAAGGACGTCCATAGGGAGAAAAATGGGATCTGTTGATTGAGAATCAGATTCTTGGTGATCGGCCCTTTGAAGGAAGGCGTCAGACTTTCAGGAGCTTAGGACTTCATGTACCGTGAAGATCCAATTCGAGAACCATAAATAGATATAAACTGGGTTCTAATAGCTATGAATTGAAAAACGCATAAGTAAGTTAGTAAAACTCAAACCAAAAATTGGTAAAATGCGAACCATGGCCCTTACATGGATGCACTGCCCGCGAACCCGGGAGACAATTCCCCTTTTTTGATCCATCGCACTGTGTAGCACCCCCTTACACGAGAAAGCCCTGATCGGAGCATCCCCAAACCGCCGCAGCTCGAGCAGACTCGAGCTCCATGTTCCAATTTATTACACAGACCAAACACGATGTTGTGTACAATGCCAGTATGAAGGATTCCTCTTAGTTCGAATACCGTACTGGTATGTGGATGGCATCTCCATCTGCATTGCACCTACCTATGCAAAGGGACCACTCCTCATATGGTAATGTGGTCTTCCAAGGGA
The DNA here is from genome assembly GCA_963277665.1 of Viscum album. Classification (NCBI taxonomy): domain Eukaryota; kingdom Viridiplantae; phylum Streptophyta; class Magnoliopsida; order Santalales; family Viscaceae; genus Viscum; species Viscum album. Next base: position 27,827,892 of record OY728140.1, on the reverse strand, counting down.
TTCTGTGTTATCATTCCCCATGTTAGAGAAGGCCATTCTAATTCGGTCCAATCCTCTAGAATTCCTTCCATAGCCTATCCATCAACACCAATCCAAGGCCTCTCCCATAGCCACCAGACTGACATTCTAAAACTTTTATGCACATTAGATCTCCCTCCACAGATCACATACCCACAGTAGGAGGAGAAAAACAGGTTACCCTCATCCCTTGAATGGACATCCGGAGCATTCCTAGGTTAACATACCCACGGTATTCCAGAGTCCGAGCCTGGGTGCCCCTCTCTGCCTCTCCACTCTTCAGGATTGAGGGATCCCACTTTCTTCTCCATTAAATGAGAGCCAACAGTGAGAACTTCTCCGCTCCCCTATAAAGAGTAACATGGCATCCATCCTAGTGTAAGACCATAACCTTCATCCCTTCCTCTTTTCATTGGACCCTTGTCTAATGTAAACTAAATAGAGGTAAGGCTCGTCACCTCACTCTCGCCGCCATATGTGCGCCCTCTTCCCTCAGTGGAGGAGGAAAAGTGCATGTATCATTTTGGAATATTTCACATCTTCTTGTTTCTCTCACCAATCCTGACTCTCATGGCCTTAGAGATTTGTGATGATTAATACATGTGCACAAAAACTCATTGGATTGAACTACGAGATCATTGATTCCCACCATAATTGGGATACATAGGAAGCCTTCTCAGGGCCCGAGTTGAGTGGACATCCTTTTCAGGAATCCAACTATAATTCCCTTAATCTTGGAATCCTTCTTTTAAATAAGCCACAAATTAAACCCCTAAATCATAAAGGAATCCTTTTTATCAATTAATCCCAAACTAATTTCTCTCAAATGACTATATTCTACTATGAGATTGAACGAACTATGTGGGTTTTGATCCATGTATTCTAAGCAGGGTACGTAGGACACCTCCCTGAGGTTCATTCACAACTTAGGCCACTAACCACATGTAAGCCACAACCATTACCCAACATGGTCTCCCAATCACACCCTTGATAGGTGACTATCTCATGTATTCCTTGACCTTACAAAACTACGTACAACTTGTTTCCCAACTAACAGGGATACGCGGGAATCCTCTCTGAGGTATAAGCCTGACTTCCATGTCTGATACCCATCAATCCTTATCAGACTGTGTCCTCATGCACCTAGAAGGACCTTACCTGGGCCCAAGAAATCTTTTTCCCTCTGGTACCCTATGCCACTTAGATGTAAGTCCCACACCAACCCTTACTAGGAACACATTGCCAAGACATCCTTGCCACTTGATGTTAAACTGTACGGTTGAGTCCTTGTCATGTGACCTTAAAGGTGATGTGTCCCATTAAGTGGCACCAGAACATGTGGATTGTGATTCCTTTAACAAGGATATCTAGTATTCCCTTATTACGGGTTTGATCCAGATGCTCAAGTCACTCTCTATCCCCCTTGGATGATAATAAACTAAAAAGATCTCAATTATAAGGCAAGATACCAGTGTTGACTGAACATACTCAAACTTCCCCAGGGTCGTTAATCAAATGAGGTATGGTAAACCTCAAATGTAGATTGTTTTAAATCACTAAAAATACCTATGAATTTCAACCCATGGGTAATCTATGGAAACTATGCTTGGGGATAAACCACATATTTTCAAACATATGAACACATCTTAAATCTATAAGAGAGTCCCAGAATAGGCAATAATTCCCCCAAAAAGGGTACGATGAGACCGACTCAAAATCCTCTTGAAAAATGTGAGTTTTTAAGTGTGATTGGAAATATAAACCAATAATAACCTAGCTTTGGAAATCAGGTCCATGGATCATAGGATACAAGGATGGTTGGGCATTTCTAGCTCCACGAATAATCCCGATGGAGACCAAGAGAAGCCACAGGGATAAGGAACCCAATAGAAATTCTTAAAAATCACTTACACCCTTTAATCAGACATGGGAACAGATCACATCCCCCTTCATCATGAAACAAAAATGTTGAAACTGGCATAAATCGTTAACAAACATTACAAATTTATCCTCATCTAAAACACTCCATAATAATAAATGGATGATTAATATTCAATGTGCCATTTTTCATTATCCAACCAAAAAACAATGGACCAATATGTGAGCCCTCAACCAAGGTGGTGAAATAATCCCACATCATGCCCCCTATCATGCTCAAAAGGAGTGCTATGTAAGGTCATTAATTACACAGGGGATCATGAGATGCTACGTTGATGGGTTTTACTTTGTGTATATTTTCCAAATTTTTTATAGGTACGTAGCAGAGCTTCATTCAATCCAATGGAATCACAAAGGAATTCAAAAATATGCATGATGATCAACTTGCAGACCGGTCCTCTCAATCAGAAGAAGACCCTATCGCCCACCTAGTGTCTTCAACACTGGGTCATAGACGCACTGATCTAAGAATACCACCAGAACGCCACTCTCCTGACTGTGGAGGCGGCTACGTACACCCCCCAGTCAGCTAAGTCCCATCAGCTACCTACATAGAAGCTACTGAGGGAGAAGATCCAGGGAGCCCATGTAGCCGTCTCGAAATTTTTTGGGATCCTATCCTCAGAACGAGACAGTGAATACCATCTTTATCTTAGCGAGGCATATGAGGTCGATGCTAGTGACTTCATCCCCAATTGAAGGGGCTTCCTCTCTAAGGATCCCACTAGAAAACATCATCGAAACTCCTCTGCGACCCTGTATCCTCACCCTGAAGGGGATACCACCCCAAGGATCCACACCCATGCTCCCCATGCTCCAGCTACTCAGACCGCCGGCCTAGGGTGGCAAACATACAACCAAGAACAGGTCATCACCCTCATTCCTGATGAAGAACATTGTTTCTCAAAAACAAATACATATCACAGACACACCTATCCACCTGTCTTCTCTACCAAATCCCACCATACCAACATGGTGGTAACCTACATGTAGGTGTGCCTCCCAACCTAGCCTTGTCATGCCCATCACCCATATTGGATGAAACCTATCCAGAAGGCTTCTCTCCCTGCCCAGAATCATGATGACCACCAACAAGACATTGTGGGAATCCATCACCTGTATGAACAGCTTTTCATAGATTCTCTTAACAGCAGCCATCCCAATATGGTTGCAATCAATATGCGGACAGGTATCCCAGCTAATAGAGGCCACTGACGAGATACATTGGGAAAAAAACATAAGTAGGGCATGATACCAATGGATGTATTTAAATTTTGTCATCCTGATGTGGTGTCAAATAGATAAGTAATCTAGTATATCCCAACATAGGGGCAGACTCGTTCAAATTCCCCGATATAGGAGAATCATCGGTATCCATTGACCACTGGAGGACCGATGCGGGGCATTCCTACTCTGATAGTGGAATGGGACCTCTTACCCGTTCCATCCAAGGATGTCTCTCTACATATCTGGGAAATGATGGAGGAGTAGTTTCGATCCCAGATCATATCAGGAGACTTGCTATAGTGTCATTTCATTGGAGACGGCAAAAAGAACTCAATCCTGTGAGCTCATCGCCCTAATTGAGGTGACACTTTAAGAGATTAGATATCAACCTCAGAGAAGATATGCATCCCTGCATCCTCCCAAGAGGGTCGTCAACTATCTCATGCGATACAAGGGAATCCAGATCGATCATACTCAATCATTCCAACTGGGGGAAACCCATCCATCATGTTGGACGCTCCATGATAGGAATATATACCTAACAAAACTCAATATGTGTGTACACATATCCTGGAAGCATCACATCACCCAATTAGACAGGGACCCAGAGGTGATGGCTATTATCAATAGCAGACGGTCCCTTCCAACTACATGAGTTTACCCCGAAAGCGCCGAAGGCAGCAGGAAAATAAAGATGGGGTCAATGACTCAGCTCTACTGAAGGATGGGGTTCTTAATGCCTCTAAACATGTCTAAAAGGCTCATAATCCTTCCAATCCATTAACATACTGTGGGGCGATAGTAGCATTTGCGATGTTCCTCCCCGCAATGTCTCTACCAAGAGCTCTGAAGGTGCTCCCCAAAGCACCCATGAGGGCCCCCTCATTGGAATAAAATGACCTATCGTGAGAGTTCCTTTTTTGATGTGTGTCATGAAACCCCTCTACATGACCAGAAGATCGAAGAGCAAGAATGTCCTCCACTTGTTGCAGTCCGCCCAGATTTTCCTCTCTAAGGTGTATGATGCAAACACTCTTTATGCAGTGGGACCACATATTATGATGGTAGTTTTCAATATTATAGTCACAAATGTGGAGGTCCTATCCACAGTGATGTCTCATCATGAAAATAAGTTACTCCCCATTCTGTGTCCTACCCTGAAGGTCCTCCCCATGGGTCACGTTACAATGATATTTCACGTAGGTAGTCATTATATTAAAGTGGTAGTCTTCTCCATTGTAATAGTTGTGGTCCTCCCTCTAGATAATTCAAGCAACGAGAAGGCCCTTCCCTCATTATGGTACTTTCTAAATGCCCTCCCCATGGTTTGCCCCACAGATATTCTCCCTGTAGCTGCTGTGATGGTAGTCCTCTCCATCACAGTAGCTATGATGGTAGACCTCGCCATTATGTCTGCCATTATGAAGGTCCTCCCAGCAATGTCCCTAATGAAAAATTAGTTCCTCCCCATGTAGTCATGTGTCAAAAATTGCCTCCCTAGAGAACACACCGAACATCAAACCATGATGGTTATCCTAGCCACCATGACAACCATTGCGAAGGCCCTACCCACAGTAGCCCTAACTAGCAAGAAGGTCCTCCCCTTACTACAGTCTATATTAACGGTCCTCCCGAGGGTATGCACTATGGAATTATTTCTGGAATTCAGACATTAAGTTGTGACGGTAGTCCTCGCCATTATAGCGCCAACTACAGAGGTCCTCCCCACGGTGACATATCATACCAACAGGAAGTTCCTCCCACTACCGAATCAAGTACAGAAAATCCCTCCTATGTCGAGGCACTCAAAAGGATGGAATCGAGCATGTTATATCCCTAGTCAACTATCCATGAAATCATTCTTCAATTGGGAGACAGTCCAGGACCACATTCATCCTCTAAGACACCCCAAAGCCTCCCACATAACGATTCAACCCCTTCCATCCATGCTACCTCCGATCATAATATCAAGGAGCATCTCAGCTAGGGTGATCAAGTAGAGGAATCGCTGGCGGAGGAACGTGCTGATGTATTGTACACAAAGAGATGTCTTGCCAGAGATGATATACCAGTAATATTTTGGCACACAACCACCTCTCGATTCGACATACCTAGAGAGTTGTCCGAAGGAATCATACAGGGAATCCATTGCAATATCTGGACAACCCTTCACCAGTTTAAATTAAACATCCCACCATATGAATGGTATGTAGATAATGTCAAGAAAATAGGAGTTTTCATTCATCCCATTGACTTGGAATCCATTCATTCAACATAAAAACCATGATTATAGAGGCTCAAAAGGGAAATTGAGTTAACCTAGCTCTATGAACTACACAAAATGTGTCACCTTAATGATGAAACTCCGATCGGAGTTCATTTCCATGGATGATGAGGGGATGTTTCTCTACATATTACTCATCTTCTAGTCTAGAAGAACCCATTCGGGGTAAGGTCATCAAATTCCATCACAGCAAGAAGAAAATCAAATGAAGTCCATATTCTGGAGTGGTGGAACATCCGACAGAAATTGGCCTTGAGTAAGTCTCAAAAGGACCTGGCCCGACGAGAGTGAGCCATTCATGAACTCCTGAATCAGGCTACCAATAAAAATTAGCAGGCTTCTATTCTAATAAAATCCAATCAGAAATTAGTTCTTGCCTCCCTAGAGGAAATTAATACATAGGATAACTAATCACTTAGTCTAGCTCACCCTCAAATTGGAGGATGCAAGTTCACGCAAGAAGTGTTAGATGAAATAGCTTTACCAATATGGGATCAACCCCAACCTTTAGGGATGGGGTCATTTTTAACAAAAAATTCCCTCATAAGACAATAAAAAATGGGAAGAGGTGAATCACCTATGGAACGAAACCGACCCCATCCCCTAGGGATGGGGGAATTTTTACCTCAACAAAAACCTTACCCACGAGAATCAATATTATCTCATTTCGAGAGGATTTTTAGTAGAGGAGTTTCATGTCGAATCTCATCCAGTGAAACATCGTTTTCTCCAATAAGGAGGCATGATATAAGGTTTCACCAAGGATCCTTCTATGTCACCCTTCTTCAAGAGACCTAAAGAAAATCCTGGGACAAAATGGGGAAAACAGTATGAGGTGCAGAAGGTCATATTCCTACTTGGAAGATGACACATCCTCCACCCCCTATTATGCATCTGTTAACTTCATGGATGTTAACCCCATGGATGGAACATAAGACAATGAAAATCCAGATAGATCAAGAGAATATGGTTCTATTGAGGTTGTGATTCTCAATGAGCCACTAGGCATGCATACCCAAAACCAAAGGGCTGCCCTGATCCTGGCCACTCCATCAAATCCCCCTTCATATCCCCAGTAAGTCCCCAATAGAGAAAGTAAAAAAGTCCATGTTGTCTTCAAACCACATCCTTCTATCAACACAAAAGATCCTCTAATGTTCCAAGGGAGAATCACCCAGTTGGACGAGGAAATGATGTAATTAAAGAGTATTAACGTCGAGCTACTTCAGAGGAACTGTCCTATCAAATAAATTCCCCATGATGAGTCACAGCACGCACTTCTAATAAGTGTGCCTCAACAAAAAAGGTTTTCCCCAGAAAATGAAACAAGTTCTCAGCCCCCTCTTAGTGCGGCACCCGGCATGTGCAACTATCTGAACATGGATTCAAAAGCATACCATGAATTCCCTCCACTTAGGAAGCAATCATAGAGAGTAGATGTAAATCCTTAAAAGGAACCCCCAATAGAATATGCACATCATATACTAGACAAACCATAACCGTAAGTAGTACCCCAGGCTATACCCATTTGGGGTCAGGCCCCACATGATGTAAACCAGGCTCCCACCAACCCCATCAAAGCGTTGATAGCTCGACTAGAAGAAATGGAATACCAGAGAACTCTGATACTACCAAAGCGAAAGCCTTACCTAGACTGGGTGAGATGCATGCCACTGCCACTGAATTTTGGGAGCCTTTTATTCCCTATATTCAATGGATCAGGCAACCTGGTACAACATTTGATGCTCTACACATCCTATTGTGACCCAATGATGGGAACTCCAAAACAATAAGAAGTAGTAAAAATCAGATGATTCGTGCAAAAATTACAAGGATTGGCCTTCTTCTGGTATGTAAGTTTTCCATCTCAGTCAATAAAAGGATGTGAGGATCTTCAGAAGAAATTCATGTTCCACTTTATCTCAATGTTTACCAAGATGTCGATTAGCAACCTCATGAATTGCAAACACGTGGATAACGAGAGGGTCTTAGACTCCATCTCTAGATAGAAGGGTCTATCCTACTCTCTGAATAGGCCACTACCCCAGAATTAGATGCTTTCTATATGCATCTACAACCTCTAGGATGAGTTTTGAATTCCAATCATACCAGTGAAATGCACCATCGGATTCTGGGATTTCTCTGTTATTATATATAGAATCAAATACTCCCTGCAACAAACTAACCTCTAGTGCTGAATATCTTCACAGGCTTCTGAAAATAGAGTAGGTAGAGATGAAGCATCCTCTGTCACACTCAAGACAGCCCCATCACCTACTCCACCGCCTAGGCCTCTGCCGAATCACCAAGGGCCTCATGCATAACAGCGACCACCTCCTCCCCGGTGAGACAATCAAACACAAACGAGTAGAATCCAATTTGAGGAATGAATAAATAAATTTTACTTGTCTCGGGAAGAATATATTAGTTACTATTTCATAGCCACCATGAATTGCAACTTTCTCCACCTACTGAAGCAAAGAAATCCTAAAGAAGTCGGTCTTGACAACCGACCGGAATATTGTCCCTTCCCTCGGATGATGGGACATAGTATTTAGGAATTCTTCATCTTCAAAGACCTCCTACAATGTAATGTGGACTTGAGGATGGTCAAGCTATGACTGCCCCCAGAACACGTAGCATATGTTTCTACTACTGACCTGGATGAGGGGGAGGAGTAGCAGAAAATTGTTAGAAAAGGGGAGATGAAATTTGATCGCTGGATGACTTGGAAGATAGTCAACCGAGCTCATGACATACTCCAACCTCAATTGCAGCAAACTGGTGATGCCACCAATAGCTCATAATTAAACATAGTCACCATCCTCGGGCCCACATCCCTCCACACGATAGTCATCAACACGTAATCAGAGAAAGAATAAAATTGTACAAGAGGAGTAATTTGTGGAGGGCCAAATCAATCCTTGACACTTTTGAATTTCATGCCATCATGGTTGACAGAATAGGCATTGACCCACAAAATGACCCCATTAGAGGCAGCCGACCAGGCTAATATGTTGTCGAATGAGGATCTAATCATTGGTTCCATCATCATTTTCCATTTAATGGAACCATTCCTTGATGAAGACCATGGTTATAAACAAGAGTTCCCGACACCCAATCAAGGGACCAGAAGGAGGAAACTCAGAAGCAGGGGATACCGAGGCAGACACAGCCATGGACAAAACCAACCAAATGGTTATACCACAGCTCCAATCATCAATATTGCAGAAACTCATGGGATATCCCTTTAATGTACCCATCCAGAGCGATAATAATCCCCTTCCCCCACGAGTAGTCACTTTGTCCCCATTATTCTACGGTACCCATCAGAGGAGGAATAAGTGTCTAACAGCCCAGGGTGCAAAAGTAAACCATCCTGGTCCGATCCCCAGAAACAAAGAGCACCACTAAATCATTCCCCTTCGACTGGACCGTCCTCATCTCATGCTCCATCCCCTAAAGTGCCTAATAAACATCTCCCACAAATGTAGAAGTTTCGGCCTCTAGAGAAAAAGTATGATATCCTAAAGCAGTCAACCTCTGTACCAGCCAAGATATCAATCCTAGATGCCATGTGATTGTATGAATACCTTAGGGAGGCACTCATAGTAACCCATCTCACCACCAGTAATTTCAAGCCAAAGTTGCTATCGTTGAGATATATCGAACTGACACTAAACAGGCTGAATTTAAGGTAGATATTTCTTTCACCAATCTGGATAAAAATTCCACCATGGGAGGACACAACAAACCCCTATATGTGTCTTGCATACTGAATGATGTTGATGTCTAGAAAGTATTCATAAACAATGGCTCTAAAGCCATCCTTCTCCCCCTGCAAACACATCATAGGTTGGGCCTCAATGAATAAAATCAGCCACCCTCGATGAACAGTTTCTTAGGTTATGATAAGAGAGAACAAAAGCTAGTGGGACAAATCAAGCTCAGAACCCATTTTGGAATCCTTTTGGCCCATTCAATGTTCTTGGTTATTCGGCCAAACACATCACTCAACGCCTTGTTAAGAAGGCCATGGCTACATCAACACATGGACATTACTTCCTCCTACCACCAGTGTATCAAATATTGTGAAAATGGATAAGGTGGGACATTGTGCGCTGATAAGGCCCAATCTGATCTCTTCAATCCATATTACATCGATTTCGGATTTTATGAGAAAAAGGGGAATACATCTACAATTGATGGTATTGATTGGGTCCCCGCCCCAAACAGTCTGGAAGTGGTTCCCAAATAACTCCTCAAATAGCTCAGTAAAGAGTATGTACTGCCCATCAACTATGTTGAGAGCTGGAATCCTCGTATAGACGTGTATTCATCTATTATCGTGATCTCAGTCATGACAGCCAAGTCTGATAACTCAGATGCAACTGCTAACCCTTAGTCTGAAGAAGAATGCTTGGGAAAGGGTGCCCATGCCACATCCTTGGAATCTCAAGATATACCTATCACACTCTCTAAAGTGGATGAAGGAAAAGAAACTGGTCACCCCTAGATTCTCCTTATCTAGAGGTTTCCCCACAACCAATAGATTTAGAGGAAGTCACTTCTACCGAAGAGCGCCCATGAGTCATCTTGCCTCCGAGCACTGGAGAGAAAAGAAAAACAGATCTCTCCCCATTATATGGGGAAGATGATGAGGATTTTGGGGAAGAAGAGGAAGAGGATCTTAGATATTACCCTCCTACATTCAAAGATAGTATCTCTACCACTGTGGATAAACTCAAGGATATAAACATAGGTACAGAATAATACCCAAGACCCACACTCATTAGTGAAACTATATCTTCTAAGAAACAAGAGGTATATATCTCTTTCTTGAGGTAGCATTGAGATGTTTTCACCATTAATTACATAGAAATTCTAGGACTTGATCAAAAGGTGGTGACGATCGACCTAGGCCTACCATAAGGTCACTGAGGCTATAATTAAGCCACTAGAAGGACACACCCCACACACGCAGCCAATATAGAGGCTGAAGTTGACAAGATCATCAATGGAGAAATCTTTTGGGAGGTCCAATAACTCACTTGGATGGCCAACATAGTCCTCATGAAAAAGAAGAATAAATAGATCCACGTCAAAATCAATTTTAGATATCTCAATCGGCACTGTGCAAAAGACGATTTCCCGGTCCCGATCGATGAACTATTGATCAATACGATGGATGGATATGTGGTTTTTTCCTTCATGGATAGTTGTTCTAGATATAATCAAATCAGAAAGGCCTAAGAAGATGAAGAAGCCATTGCCTTCAAGCCCTTATGGAGGATGTTTTTCAAGGTCATTCCATTTGGTCTTAAAAATGATGGTGCCACATATTAACAGGCCATGCATCACATTTTCAAACCATTCATGTGGATGTTTGTCAAATGTTATGTTGATGACTTGGTGGTAAAATTAAAATAGCACTCAGATCACCTCTCAGACATTGAAACCATCTTTTTAAATGTTTGGCAACATAGCCTTAAGATGAACCCCTTGAAATACACCTTCATGGATACCTCAGGAGAAATTTCACAGCTTCTTTCGTACACCATCATTCCATCGAAATCGACCTTAAGAAGACAAAGGATATCCTTGTTTCTCCACCTCCACAAAACCTCATGGATCTGAGAGGACTCCAAGATCACTTGGCCTATATCAGGCATTTTATATCCAACCTCACAGGTAAATGTCTGCCCTTTAATATGCATATGAATAAAGGAGTTACCGACCAATGGAAAAATGATTTCTAAGAGACATTCAACAACCTCAAGAAGTACCTATTGAGTCCACTTGTTCTCATGCTGCTGATTGATGGAAGGCCACTTATCCTATACGTGATGGCCTTAGAGCAGTCCCTAGGAGCCTTCCTCACACAGAAGAATGATGTCGGTAGTGAAAACATCCTTTATTATCTCAGCTGAACCATGACTGATGTTGAGACCTAGTATTAAAATATTGATACTAGTTGTTTGGATCTGGACTTTGTGGTCCCGAAGTTGCAACATTATTTGTATCATCATGAATTCCATAAGATCTCACGCAGTAATCCGTTGAAGTACATCCTCAACCACCAAATGCTGACTGGACGACTATCCCGATGGTGCAACAGTTTGAAATCTTGTTTTTTCCGTAGAAAGTTATCTAGGGAAAGTATTGGAATATATTTTGGAAAAGAATCACTTAATATAGATCACCTCATCAGATGTCTAACTCCTAAGGAAGAAATATTCTCTATGAAAAAGGATACCTGAATGTGAGAAATGTGCATTGAAGGCGCATCTAGAAGCATGATAGGTAAATGAATGGAAGTCCCAAAGTTTATCAAGGTGGGGCTGGGATTCATACTCATATCCCCAGAGCATGCTGTTTTTTTCATATTCATTCCTCTTTTCAAAAGGATGCACAAACTATGAGGCTGAATACTATGCCCTCATTGTTGGTTTAGAGCTCGCACTCCAAGTGAAAGTGCATCACCTTAAATTAAAAGGAGACTTAGAACTGGTCATCAAGCAAGTCAATGGTGATTATACTGTTAAGAATGAGGAGATGATCCCCCTGTTCGACAACATACAAGGGTTAATGACATAGTTTCCCACATAACTAACATTTAACTATGTTCCCCAATCTCAAAATGCCTAGGCCGATGCATTATCCAATGTGGCCATAGCCCTAGCTAACCCAGATTAGGATGAAACAATTATCAATATTGCTCACCATCAAATGGTCTTGCCATTTGTTCAAACTGACGGAGAAGAAATCGATGAAGTTAGTCCTGTCGCTAAGCCATATTCTCCTACATCTGGCGAGATTACCCCCATTATGAACTACCCTTAGAGGGGAGAACTTCCATCAGACATGGCTGGGAGAGGGAAAATATGCAGAAGGACAATAAATTTTGTCCTATATGGTGACACGATCCAGTAGAAGGTCCTATGCAAGTGTGGCCTTGACAAAGTCCTTCTAAGATGCACTGATGGAGAAGAGACTACTGATATCCTTAATGATGTGCATGCCAAAGTGTGTAGACCACATCAATTTGGATCCTTGATTTCCCATCAGATTTGAAGGTTTTATTATTATTGGCCCGCCCTAGCACGGGATTGCGCGAACATTACCATGAAATGTCACTCCTACCAAATTCATGCCAACTTCATTCACTAGCCCCCAAATCTACCTCACCAAGCTACGTACTCCTTGTCATTTTCCTTCTGGGGAATGGACATCATGGGACCATATCCTCTCACCACAGTTAAATAATTCAAATATATTCTCACAGTAATTGACTTATTTTCCCAGTGGGTAGAAGCTACAACCCTTAAAATTGATGGGGCAAAAAGAATTGTCAGATTTGTGAAAGCCAATATTATCAATATATTTGGTGTCCCTCATACAATACTAATGAAAAAAAGACACCAACTTTGGCTCTATCAAATTCTAGAAAATTTACTAGTAATATGGTATCAAGACCAACCTTTCTTCCCACTACCACGCAGCGTCAAACGAACAGATAGAGGCATTCAACCAGACCATTTCTAACATAATCCAGAAAATTGTGGACAAATACATTAATTCATGGCCAGAAAAACTCTTTCATGCCATGTGGGCCTATCGAACCACAACTTGCATCGGTACCGAGGCTACTCCATACTCATTACTATACCGAACAGAAGCATTTCTTCCCATTGAACTCCAATTTTCTTCACTCCATATTCCCATTTGTGATCAACTATCTGACAATGAGCATGTAGAAACTAAATTTGATGAACTGGAGAAACTAGTTGAGAACTGGTTGCACATTTAACACCACCTGGAAGTATATCAGAACCAGATTGCATGAGCCTTCAATAAAAAGGTTCATCTTTAATCTTTCCACGAAAGAGAATTGGTTTTGGTCCTCTATACCTAAATGATACCTGGAAATAAGCCACCTAAGTAAGGGCCAATGTGGGAGGGGTCATATGTCAAACATAAGGTCTACTGCAATGGAGCATATGAACTAATCTCTTCGGATGGTTTGCTCACCACCACTCCTATTAACGCAATATTTATGAAGAAATATTTCATGTAACCTTAAGAGAAAATTATCATTCAAGCTGCAGGACGTTAAACTACCAAGCCCGGAATGTCTATACTGCACAACAATAAACTACATAGTAGTTTTCTTACAACATGACGTTAAAATACAGGGAAATTCATCTCGTTCGCATGACAATAAAAAGTTAGGATTTGAAATCTATGACCTTTAACCAAGAGCCAATAATCCTAGTACAGTGACCTCAAAATTTCTAGGATTTCTCCCCCTGAGGTGCGTTCCAGAGACTCCCAGCCTCATTCACATCATTTCTGCTATAAATTCTTGGCATGCACCCCTGTTTGGAAGTGATTACTGCAGTTATGAGCTCTATGAACCCAAAATACGATAAATATGTCTTTACTGCATGATAATAAACTGCATAGTAAATCATTCTTGCTACAAGACGTTAAATTAAAAATACATCTCATCCTTACCGCATGACATTAAACTGCATGGTCATTCATCTGGGTGACATGGAAATAAAATTTCTCATGCTAGGTCAAACTCTATGACCCTAAATTAAGAGAAAGATGTCCTAGTCTCATGACTTTGAACTGCATAACGAGACAATGTCTTCACCTCAGAAAACATTGATCTCCCAGCATTCATCAACTTTTTTTCCATGCCGAAAAAACTATATACGACTTGATTTTTGTCCTCACAAGATATGTAGAAACACTGGGATTCTATATCCCAACCTAGCCACCATGAAAAAATTTCCCCCTCCTATATATGATTCAAATTGACGTATAAAGACCTTTTGAGTTACAAGGGATTTGAGAACTACGTACGACTTGATTCCTGACCTTGTAGGATACGTAATGATGTCAGGATTTCTGTATCATGGTGCAACCACCCTAAAAAAATGATGACATCCATCCTTACTTCATGATGATAAATTTCATGGAAATTGTCCATACCGCATTACGTTAAACGACACGGAGCTCGTCCTTACCGTAAGATGTTAAAATGTATGGATCCCTTTTATTTTCAAGTTGATTCGACACCGTATTTACCACATGAAGATAATCAAAATGACAATATTCCTTACCCCATGACATCAAACTACACAGAACCCGTCCTTATAGAAAGACATTAAAATGCATAGTACTCTATTATTTTCACATCGATTTGACACCGTCCTTACCACGTGATGTTTAACTACATAGAATCCCTTTTCATGTCGGTTCGACACTGACCTTACTGCATGTGGTTAAACTACCAAGATTTAAAAAAATAATCCTTTTCCTTACCACGTGATGATAATAAACATGAAAATCGTTCTTACTACATGCCGACAAACTGAACATTAACCGTCCTTACCGCATGACGATAAACTGCATGCCAACTATCCTTACCACATGATGATAAATTACACGATAATCATCCTTACTGCATGATATTAAAATTAATTGTACAAGTAATAATACACAATAGATACACCATAACATATTTGGAACACTCGTTGCATGTTTGGATACATCCATCCCATGCATCAAACTTCATGACCTAGAAGATTTCAGATCTTCATAATCACCCATGGCCATCAGAAGTGGAAGGTCATCGACCAATAGACACCATTGTATGACTATGAATTTGATACCCTTGGTGGATTTTCATAATTTTCACCCTTGGGTCATCTACCAAAGGCATGTATTCCACAAGTGATGCTTTTCCCAGCTCCGTACACTTACCATACCCATAGCCCCATATCACATTTCTCGATCCATAAATTTCTGAAGCAATGGATTACATATTTGTTCCCTTCACGTCCAGAAATTGACATTGTTCCCCTGCCTAGTTATCTTATGTATCCACCCATTGTTCCTATGATGGTCTGCATCCACAACATAATGCTAGAGATGTGCTTCTTTAACCCAATAAACAATTTTAATGAGGTTGTTTCTCATATGCCCAGACACATATCACCCCATCTTCCTGACTCTGTGTCATGAGAGGTCCAAGATCTTCATAATAATTCATGGGCATCAGAAGAATAAAGTCGTCAACCTACGGACACCTTTGCATGACTATGCATACCATGCCCACATAACCTCTTCATATTGAGGAAAACAGACCATTTACCAAAGGCAACTCTTCCTTAGGTGATGCTTTTACTATCTCCATACGATTACAACCCTCAGAGCCACCACACCACATCTCCTAATTCGAGAGACCCAAGGATTATGGTTTACACATTCATCCCCCATTTTTATCAGAGCATTCCAGAGTATCCTAATTCAATTATCCCACAGGTAACCATAGCATCATCAAACATTGTTCTGAGCTCTATGACTGTTAAACTCAGAATAGATCATCCTTGTCGGATGATGTTAAACTGAAAGTAATTAGAGTGTACCCCACACATATGGTAAATCAATTCAGGGAACTTATTAAGATTTATAGACAACTATGTTCTAACATCTCCAACATTACTAGACATACCATTTCCATACATTAGACTCTGTGACCTGGATAATCATGGATCCTCATAAACCTCCAAGGCCATCAAACATGGAAGGTCATAAAACTACAAAAACCATTGCATGAAAATGCATACCATGCCCTCATCATATCTATATATTGATCACCCATGTCCCTTTGAATCACTTTCAAATTTACCCAAGATATGAATGTAGAATGGTCTTTATAGTCTAGCTTGGGTTGTCGAATCCACAGAGACCAAATAAGTATCCTATAGACACGAACATTATAAGGACTGTTTTTGGCGATATAGTGGCCAGCATTGGGTTTATTTTATATGGGTTTATGTTAACACTAAAATTCTTATGTGAATTGAAATTATGATAAGGGTTGATCCTAGGTTATTATAAGGGGTGGATTGGACGCTTTTCCTTTTCAAGGATTTCAATTTCTTATAATTGAGATGGGTTCATTTAAGAAGATAAAACAACATCATCACTTACTAGTTTAATTCCTACACCCTTTAATACTAATAAACTATTCACTTGAAGGATCAATGTTTTGATCACTTCAAGTTAATGGTTCGTATTAGCACTTGAAGTGTGTGGCCTTAAATTCAACAAGGGTGATGGAGTTTAAAAATCATCAATTAAAAATATCAATTAAAGAAGTGATTATACATTAATTAGGTGATAAATAACATAAAATCCATCCCCTTTATAATCCCATGGATGAACCCATAAGTGGGTTATCCCTCCATTGATTCTATGGTTTCAATGGAAGTGGGAAGTAGACTCATGAGGGATGAAATGGAGAAGTAAAAATACAATGAAAAGAAAATGATCACTCCACCGTTGTGTGAATAATTTCACAAGGTTTGGTGCGAATAAATTCACACCATGAACCAACAGTATTAAATTGAGATGAATAACAATAGAATAAGAGGAAAATAAGATCTTATATTAAGAAAATAATGTGAATTGAAAAACATAAATGTGAAAAACAAACTTGAGACAACAGAAATCGCAGCATAACATTACAATTGAACAAAGCACCAAATATCCTCAACTCTTCCACCAACACTACCTTAAATAGTAATTTTTGAAGCCTTGGGTCGATACTTAAATAGTAAAAGTCTCCTCAATTAATTTTGTAAGCCATCGGTGGCTGGAAAGCTGAGAAAGAGTTTCTTTTTTTACTCTTGACCCGAGGTGGCATCAAGCTTTCATCCACCGAACAGAAGCGCTTGTAATTCCTTCTAGATGTCCGAATTAGAGTGGTTCATAAAAGATTAAAATGAATCATTGTCTCTCTCCTAACCTCCTGAAAAATGTGGGCCAAATTGGAGTTGTGTATTCGGTTATATGATTAGATTTGTGGGATGTTTTTCTGGGCCGCAGAATCTGGCCCAGAATTTTATCTTTAAATTGGGTCACATAAATGACCACACTGGAGGCCGAATTAGTACTGGAAACTATAGAATTATATGTTTCTATATATTTATTCTATCCTCCCAACAAATGTTTTATTCATTGAGTTTGTATTTTGGGTCCCATATTCTCATCAGTGGGTTGGTGTCCAATCTGCCTTCTCTAGAATTGCTTCCATTCATCTCCAAATATCTCCATCATCCTTTATGAATTATCCATTGATCCCTGAATGAAAAATGTTCATATTTAACTGTATATAAAATTCCCAAAATATAAAATTAAAATATGGAAAATTACATTCATTAAAATAAGATGAATCATTGGGTACTTTAAATGATGGTAAAAAATGTATCACATAATAGTGCATTTTAAGAAAGAATTACAATCATAATTTGAAATGATGTTCAAAGTGTAAAATGCACTAAAATGGTGTTTAGGAAAAATAAATAAAATGAAAATTATATATATTAACAATGAATCTTAGCTATATTTAGTGGATAATCACACCCTCCTACATGAGTTTTGCTAGTCCCAAGAAAAATATATCTCAACAATATGAAATTCGAATTCCCTTTTCCAAAAAATATTTAATACAAAATGATCACCAAAAAACATATACCAAACAATCATGAAACCCATCAAAATATTTTAATACATGATAGATTCATAAGTCGATCCTAATCCCAAGCCCATTCCTTTGTTCAAATTCATTGTCATATTTCATCCTATATCAATTAAGTATGAGGATGTGTTGTGTATCACAATAGACATGGGGGGTTCATATTTATTCAAAGGGAAATGAAAGAAGCACTAGGTGAAATCACATTTCAATATTAATATGAGTATTCAAATTGTTTTTTTGTTTTTTTTTCAATTTTTTCATGGTAATTGAAATTGAAATCAAAGGAGTCAACCCCTGTAGCGAGACTTTACCGATGATTCCCAGGCTCAAAGACCATAGGGAGAAAAGTGAAGCCCACATACTTGGGAATAATCTCGAGTTAACTCAAATAAAAACAATTCAAATTACCAAAAATAGAGATAAATTTACTAAATCTGGGCCAGACAACTATGGAGTCACGATCCCCAAGTGTCTAAAGCCACGCATTAGGTCATTTCTTTGCTCTACGTGCAAATTTATTGTTTTTTTTATTTTTTTATTGAATACTCATATTTAAAATAAATGATCACCAAACCTATGATATTTATTTGGGTGACCCCATAAACGCAAACTAATACTCCACTATCCAAGGGACGTGCATTGTTATATTTTTTTATTTGGATGGAAATATAAATGATGAAATATCACATTGGACAACCACACTTTCCAAAATCAATGCTCATGAAATTATACAATGATTAAAATCATAATCGGGGCATGCTAAATTATTTGATATTCAGTTTTAATGGTTTCAATGTGTAATATCATGTTCAATGTTAAAGTAATTTCTCCTTCCATTTACACATATTTTTTTCAAATCTTTTTTTTTCACAAAAGCATTTTTAATTTTATCTCCCCCCAAGATAAAATAACATTGTCCTCAGTGTTTTAAGAAATGAAAATTTAGAAGGAGTAGAGGTAGGTAAGGGGATTTAAAAAAAGAAATTGAAATATGAGGATCATGGAATGAAGTGACCTGGTGGTTGAAGTTGAAGTTCTTATTGCTCCACTTTTGTCCTTTGATATCCATGTCACTTGCAATGTTCCATAGTAGGAAAAGGAAAAAAGAAAGATATATATATATATATAGAATTTAAAATATAAGTATATATATGAAAATTATAGAATAATGAAGCACAAAAAGTCGTAGGTCAGTGGTAAGTGCGCGCCCCTGTCTCCCTTCGGCCCCGGGTTCAAATCCCCGCAACTTCACCGGTTGTGATGAGGTTTCCCCCACAACCTACGATGTGGCCTTTTTTCTATTACTATATTTTTATTTATAATTTTTTCTATATTTTTATTTTAACCTACAAACTCATAAAAATAAAATAAAATAAACTGATGATACATTGTCTTCTTTTTAAATTTTTGGGTAAGGTATTACTCAAGGATCATGCCACATGACACGGATGAGTATGGAACTCCCCTTTCATACCCATCTATACTCATAATATAATAACATGCCAACAGTTTATTTTTTTATTAAATATAAAAATTATTAATTAATCCTATTTAAAATATAATGTTTATTAAAACAACCAAATGATAGGAAACATGAAAACCATGGGTTGCCTCCCTTGCAGCGCTTTGTTTAATTTCATTATCTTGACTTGGACCCCTAATTGATTAATTATTTTCATCATCTAGGGTTAGTTCGCAAAATTCTTCATCAACTTCATGTTTTTGGAATGGTTCGATGACTGGTTTGACTCTATGTCCATTAAAATTAAAGGTTTGACCATTAGTGGGATCTTTAATTTCCACAGCTCCATGGGGGTACACCTTATGCACTATGTATGAACCTAGCTCTCTAGAACTTAAATTTCTCGGGCGTAAATGAAGTTTTGAACTATACAAGAGCACAAATTTTCCCAGTTCAAAATGATAGACTTTGATATTTCAAGATTGGTAGGATTGAACCCTAGCTTTATTGATCCTTGAATTTTCATAAGCCTCCATCCTTTGTTCCTTCAGTTCATTGAGATCTAATTTCAATTATGTTACGGCCAATGAGAGGACATAATCCATTTTCTTAATTGCTAAAAAGGCCTTATGCTCAATTTCAACAGGTAAATAGAATGATTTTCCATAAACCAGCCGATATGGGGATATCCCTATAATGGTTTTATACGCAATTCTATAGGCCCAAATAGCATCCAAGAGTTTCCCGGACCAATAATTCCTAGAAGTATTGACAGTTTTTTCAATAATATTCTTAATCTCCCTATTTGCAAATTCAGCTGGACCATTGTTTTGAGGATGGTACGTAGTAGAAACTTTATGAAAAATACAATTCTTAAACATGAGTGAATAGAATGGACAATTACAGAAATGGGTTCCTCAATCACTGATGATAGCCCTAGGAATTCCAAATCTAGAGAGGATTTTTTCCTTGAGAAATCTAATCATAGTTTTATGATCATTGGATTTTGTAGGAATGGCCTCAACACATTTGGAGACATAATCGATAGCTAAGAAAATGTAAAGATATCCCCTAGAGTTTGGGAAGGGACTAATGAAATCAATTCCCCAACAGTGAAAGATTTTAACCACTCAGAAGGAAGTGAGTGGAATTTGATTCCATTTTTTGATGGACCCTACTTGTTGACACCTAGGACAGCTTTGACTAAATGTGTAGGAGTCCCTTGAGAGGGTGGTCCAGAAGAGACCACACTGAATAATCTTAGTAGATTTTTTTTAGATGAAAAGTGGCCTCCACATGCCTCACTATGACAGAATTTAAGGATGGACTCTTGTTCAAATTCTAGGACATGCCTCATAATGACTTGGTCAGGGAAGTACTTATAGAAGTATGGATCATCATTCACATAGTGTCTAACATCATAAAGAAATTTCCATCTAACTTGAGTCCCTACAAATTTTGGAATGAATCATGTAACTAAGAAATTGGCAATGTCAGTATACCAAGGGAAACCACTCACAGAATATAGGTGTTCATCAGGAAATGAATCAGACACAAAAAGGTGATTTGATTTGTCTTTGAATTCCATCCTAGAGAGGTGATCAACTACAACATTTTCAATTCCCTTTTTATCCTTGATTGTGAGGTCAAACTATTATAAGAGAAGGACCCACCTAATCAGTCTAGCCTTATCATCTTGTTTTTGAAAGAGGTATTTTGGTGTAGAATGGTCACTGAACACAGTGATGGGGGATCCTAATAAATAAGACCTAAAACTATCTAAGTCAAACACAATAGCAAGTAACTCCTTTTCAGTAGTGGTGTAGTTGATTTGGGCATCATTTAAGGAATTGCTTGCATAAGCAATGACATAAGGAGTTTTATCACAACATTGTCCTAACACAACTCCTATAGAAAATTCACTAGTGTCACACATAAGTTTTAAAGGAAGGTTCCAATTTGGAGATTTCATAATGGGAGGGGAGGTGAGAGAGGATATGACGGTTGAGAATGAACCCTCACAGCTTTCTGTCCAAACAAATGAATCATCCTTTACTAGTAGAGCACAATGGGGATGGGATATTGAACTAAAGTCCTTGATGAATCTTCTATAGAAACTAGCATGTCCTAAGAAAGACCTCACTTCCTCGACAGTTTTGGGTGATGGAAGGTGACGAATGAAGTCAACCTTGCCTTTATCAACTTAAATCCCCCTACCTAAGACAAGATGGCCTAGAACTAGTCCCAATTTAACCATGAAATGGCAATTTTCCCAGTTTAGGACTAGATTCCTTTCTTCAAATCTTGACAATACTCTCTCCACATTCCTCATACATCCCTCAAATGTATCCACAAACACAGAGAAGTCATCCATGATGACCTCAAGAAAATCCCCTACCATGTCTGAGAAGATTCTCATTATTCACCATTGGAAGGTTCCAAGAGCATTGCCTAAACCAAAGGGCATGCGTTTGAAGGCAAAGGTGCCGAATGGATAGGTCAATGTAGTCTTCCCGTGATCCTCTTGGGAGACCTCAATTTGATTGTACCCCAAGTACCAATCTAAGAAATAGTAGAAGGCATGACCTGCCACTCTCTCAAGGACTTGGCCAATTAATGGTAAGAGGAAATGGTCCTTCTTGGTGAATGATTTTAGCTCCCTATATTCAATGCATACCCTCCATCAACTACTCAACAATGTTGGATGAATCTCTCCATCCTCAATGGTTATCACTGTGATTCTAGCCTTTATTGGAACCACTTGGATTGGGCTCACCCATTTACTCCCAGCTATGGGATATATGATACCATATTTTAACGATTTTATATGTTCATTACATACAACCTCCATGATATTAGGATTGAGTCACCATTGAGGTTGACGACATGGCTTTGAATCAGATTCCAGAAAAATCCTATAAGTCCCAATAAGTGGGCTAATCCTAGGAATATCAGACATGGTCACACAAATGGATTTCATATGTTTCTTAAGAAAATATATAAGGATCCTCTCATGATTGGATTCGAGAGAAGAATAAATTACAATAGGATGTGTTTTATTGTACGCTAGGAGAGAATACTTGAGTGTAGTAGGAAGTTCCTTCAATTCAAAATCATGTCGGTTCAGAATTTCAGCAGAAGATTGGGATATTTGTTCAAGATCAATTTTATTTCCAAAAGTTTTAGATAGGATTGATTCCCCACATGTAGAAGTTTTAGCTACTAGATTGGCCTGATCATATTTAATGAAGGAAGTTGGAGTGCTCTCTATAAAAGTGGTTTCCTAAAAGGTTTCACTCATTGTTGGACCTAAGACTTCATCATAAGAGAAATTTAAAAATGATTCAAGACAAGGAGATAAACTTTTTTCATGTGAACAAAGGAAATAAATCCCATCCTGACTTAAACATTCATCAAATATTCCTTGATGTTCTATGGATTCATTATCAATGCTTTCTATCATGTTCACATCATGAATGTCGTCAGAATTCCCTATTTGTGAGCATTCATTATAGATGTTCAAGTCTAGACTCATGTTCCCAATGGTGATGGTCTTGTTCCCATTTTAGACTCGGGTAACAAAGTTGATTATTGCAAGAAAATGATGGCCAAGGATGAATGGGGTTTGTTCCTTATTTCATATGTTTGGATGGTTTTCAAGGAAAATAAAGTCGGCAGGGTAGATTAAGATTTCAACCTATACTAGAACGTCCTTTAGAATCCCCTTTGTAACCCTAATGCTACGATCTGCAATTTGAAGTGTGATAGATGTGGGTTGGAGTTCTTCTAGTCCTAACTGGCAGTACACAACATATGGGATCAGATTGACAATAGCACCTAGGTCACACAAGGCCCTGATAACTTTTCTCTCTCCTAGATCAACATTGATGTAAGGGAAACCCGGGTCTTTCAACATAGGAGGAATGGTCCCATGAATGGCGGTACTCACATTAGCAGCCAAAAGGTCTTGGTTTTTATGTGAAAAATTTATTTTAAAATTGCACATTCCCTTAAGGAACTTTGAGTAGGAAGGTATGATTTGGAATGTATCGAAAAGAGGAATGGTCAACTTGACTTTTTAGAATATTTCCCTTTATGTTTCACTCAATTCAAGCTTGGTTTTCCCCCTCACCTGTTGAGGAAATGGTGCAGGTTGTGGGGTTGTTTGTTGAAGATTTGTTTCATTGACAATGTTATCGTGTTTTTCAGTTTCATAATTTGGTTCATTTGAATTTTCATCCAAGTTTGAATCTTCATGTGGGTTCTGAATTAGTTGTTTAGGTTTCTCAATTTATTTCCCACTTCTTAAAATAGTCACAGCCTTTAGTTGTTCTTGAGTTGTTTGAGCACAACTTGACACTTCCCTTTAAGTTGAGGATGGCATTTCCTGAGTAGGCATGGGTGCATTTACAGTTTTGATGGTTTGAAGTCCTTGTTTATGGGAAGAGAGTTCTGAGTTCATCCTTTCCATTTGTTTGCATAGTTTTTCTAGTAGGATTTGTGGAATAGTTTGGGGTGGTGCTTGAGAAGATTGGTTTATCCCTGGGGGATATTTTGGAGGTGGGATGGTTTATTGAAAATGGACTGGTGGCTGTTGGTATTGGATAGGTTAGGTTTTGAACAGGTTATGGGTTTTGTAGTTCTGATGGGGGTAAGGATTTTGTCCGTGTGGTTGGCTAGGTTGTTCGTTATCTTTCCAGTGGAATCCTGGGTGGTCATTATACATTGGGATGAATCTGTTTTGGAATTGAGGCTTCTCAAAGTTCAAAAGAATTTACTTCCACTAGGGGTCATCCTAAAAGAACATACTTGATGGATGCAATGGTTGGGTAGTTGTCTATCTTATGGTCACGTTCGACAGAAATTGTGCAAATAGGGTCAACAGTTTGGATTTCATGAACATTTCTAAGGTCTATCTATTCAACCTTCTTAGAGAGTGATGGAAGTTTAGCCCTAAAGCTTTCCTCTTATCTGAGAGTATGAATTCCAGTAGTTCTTTGTTGTTTTTCAGAATAAGGTGAAGTTTCCCATGTTGGTTTTGTTCCGAAAGGCTTTCTAGATACTCGTAATCATTATTTGGGGGTTTTTTTCTAAAGGTTCCATTACACATCATGTCAATGAATTGTTTGTTCCCCAGGCCCAACCCATCATATAAAATCCTCACTTGTTCAGGAATAGAAAAACCATGGTGTTCATCCTTGTTTACAGTGTCCTTGAACCTCTCCCATGTTTCAGAGATTGACTCTCCCTCTTTTTCAAAAATTTTTTGGATGCTATTTTTAAGTGCAATTGTTTTGTGGTTGGGAAAGTATTTTTTGTATAATTCTCTTTGTAGTTTGTCCCTAGTGTTGATGGATGATGGTCTCAAATTCTTTAGACAATTTGTAACTCGATCCTTTAAAGAAAACCAAAATAGACACATCTTAGCTGATTCTAGTTGATGTGGGGGACACATGGTTTCTACAATGTCATTGAACTCCTTAATGTGAAGGTAGGGCATCTCGGACTCCATTCCATGGAATGTGGAATGGTGGTTTAAGAAATGGGGTTTAAAGATGTAGTTGGAATCTCCTAGGAAGTTGTGTCTAATGAATGTGGGGGCATTGGTCCTGGAAGGTGTGAGTTAGTCATTCATGGTTTGATCAACTTCATTCCCCATGTTTGGGGCTACCGCATTTGGGTTTCCATTTTGGTTCCCACCTAGGTTTATGAGTTGGTTTCATTGAAGACCTTCCATTTAAATATGATATATTTTTTACTGTGGAGTATTAGGAAGATTAGGATCTAATGGAAAGAGTTACCTTGGTGTACTTGACTCGCCAACCCTAGGACTATCCACCCTAACTAGACGGTTTGATTGATCTCGGGTGTAGGAGGACATGCGCTAAAAGAAAAAAACGAGAAAGGGACTAGATAAGAGAATTCAGATGAGAAAAGTAGAAATGGGGTAGAATAGAATGGGTGTTTATTTTACTTACTTGGGTCCCCATAAATGGCATCAAAATTTGATTCATGCTCAAATTTACCCAATAGATGAAGGTAGAACGGTCCTTGTAGTCTAGATTGGGTTGTCGAATCCACAGAGACCAAAGAAGTAACCTATAGACACGAACATTCTAAGGACTATTTTTGGCTATGAAGTGGCCAAAATTGGGATTATTTTATATGGGTTTATGTTAATAATAAAATTCTTAAGTGAATTCAAATTATGATAAGGGTTGATCCTAGGTTATTACAAGGGGTGGATTGGACGTATTTCCTTTTCAATGATTTCAATTTCTTATATTTGAGATTGGTTCATTTAAGAAGATAAAACAACACCATCACATACTACTTTAATGCCCGCACCATTTAATACTAATCACCTATACATTTGAAGGATCATTGTTTTGATCACTTCAATTTAATGGTTTGTATTATCACTTGATTTGTGTGGCCTTAAATCAACAAGGACGATGGAGTTTAAAAATCATCAAATAAAAATCCCAATTAAAGAAGTGATTATACATTAATGGGGTGATAAATAAAATAATATCCAACCCCTTTCTACTCCCTTGGATCAACCCATAAGTGGGTTATCCCTCCATTGATGCTATGGTTTCAATGGAAGTGGGAAGTAGACTCATGAGGAAGAAAATGGAGAAGTAAAAAAACAATGAAAAGAAAATGATCACTCCACTATTGTGTGAATAATTTCACAACATTTGGGGTGAATAAATTCACAACTTGAACCAACAGTATCAAAGTGATATTAATAACAACAGAATAAGAAGAAAAGGATAGCTTTTATTATGAAACTAATGTGAATTGAACAACTTACATGTAAATGTCAAACTTGAGACAACAAAATCGCAGCATAACATTACAATTGAACAAAGCACCAATGATCCTCAACTCCTCCACCACCACAGCCTTAAATAAGACTATTTTAGGTCTTAGGTCGAGACTTAAATATTCCAAGTCTCCTTAATTAATTATTTTAGGCCATAGGTGGGTGGAAAGTTGAGGGAGAGTTGATTTTTCCACCTTTGACCCGAGGTGGCATCCAGATTTCATACAACGGACTAACACGCTTGGAAGACCATATATATGGCCGAATTAGAGTGGGCCATAGAAGAGGAAAATGGGGATCCAGATGTCGTCTAACATCTTGTAAATGTTGGGCCCCTTTTGAGTTGTGGATTTGGAGATATGAGTAGAGTAGTGGGCTGTTGTTCTGGGCCGCAGAATCTGGCCCAGAATTTTATCTCTAAATTGGGCCACCTAAATGACCAAAATGGATGAAGATTTAGTACTGTCTCATGCAGAATTATATGTTCCTATATATTTATTCTATCCTCCTACCAAATTTGGGCTTCTTTGGGTTTTTAATTTGGGTTCCACATTCTTATCAGTGGGATGGTGTCCAATCTACCTTCTCTAAATTTGCTTCCATTTATCTCCAAATATCTCCATCATCCTTTATAAATCCTCCATTGATCCCTGAATGAAAAATGTTCATATTTAATTGTAGATACAGTTCCAAATATATCAAATAAAATTATGTATAATTACATTCCTTAAAGTCATTTGAATATTTTGTAACTTTAAATGATGTTAAAAAATGTACCACATAATAGAGCATTTTAAGAAATAATTACAATCATAATGTGGAATGATGTTCAATGTATAAAATGCACTAAATTTTTTTTTATGAATAATAATGCACATGAAAATTATATATATTAAAAATGAATATTTTCCTCATTTTTGAGAAGATCACCCATCTACCAAAGGCAAGTTATCCTCAGGAGACACTCTTCCTAGCTCCATATTCTCAACAGGCCCAGAGCCCTCATATCATTTCTCCTGATACAAGAGTCCCTTGAATAATAGATTACACTATCTATATCCTTTCCACATCTTGGAAATATCAGGGTATTCATACCTGGTTACATTCTATTCAGGAGTGACCTTTTTAACAGTGTCCTTAACACATGACGACAAAATGCATGTAGACCATCCTTAACACATGACGTTAAACTGCACAGTCTTGAAAATACTCTTCACATGGTATGTCTGGAAAAGAGGCTTCCCTATCATCCTTGGTGAATGGGTCAGACCTGCATGGATCATCATCTCACACCCGCGTGAGAGGGATGTCTTTATCCATTCCTAGGATATCTTTACCCAAAATGCCTTTACCATGTCCAGACACCCCATCCTCATTAATCATACCCTGTAACCAAAAATAACTGAACTCCCATAAACCACCCACGGTGGTCTTGAATCCCAATATCCTTGATGTTTCTCGACAATCGGAAGAATATAACCATTAACCTATGGACACCTTTTCACGACTATACATACCATGACCCAGGTGGATCTAAATATTGTTGTGCATGGACCATCTTCCAAAGGAATGTCTTCCTTATGCAATGCTTCTTTCCGAATTCCTTCAAGCCTTTGAGCCCCCATATCTATCCCGATATTCAAAATCTCTCTGAGATACATTTTAAAAACCTTTCAATAATCACGTCTTAGTATACTGGGACGTTTCTGGATGAATTACCGAGAACTATGGAAAGCCATTCCATTTTGAAAGAATATCCCAACTGCATGACTGTAGTCTATGTCAATATCCAACCCTCCTTCACAAAAACCATGTATGTGTACAAGTGGTCTCATATCCATACCCATGATTGATATTATTGTCCCCAATCCCTTTATACACAATGTCCCTTTTGAGTTACCCATGTTGGTCTCCATAATCCCAACTTCCTTGAAGTTATTTGACTATCTGAAAAGAACATTCATTAACTTAAGGACACCTTTGTATGACTAATCATTCCATGCCCTCAGCGGCTCTACATAATGAGGCTCATGGCCCATCTATCAAAGGTAATTCTTCATTAGTTGATCCTTTTCCTACCTCTGTACGCCCATATGGTCCCTATACCACATGGCATGCCCTGCACGTTGTTCAATCTTGAGTGAAAAATTCCCCCATATATGTCTGAATGGTATTAAGGAATCCACAATTAGTAAAACCCCATCATTGCCTCGCCCCACCACATTTTTAAAAGCAATTCATCCTAAAACAGCAATTATGATAGTCTTGTTTGCGGGAATTTAAACAGCTCACCAAAATAGGTATGAAACATGCCATGATGAAAACATGCAAAGGGTGTGTTGGGAAAAAGCCGAGTGTTAGCCCACTGGGCCATCACCTTGTATGGCCTCTGCATATCATTGATCAATTTAAATTCATAGGTACAAAGCCCATTATGTCGAAAACACGCAAAGGGAGGACTAAGAAAATGTCGAGTTATACCCACTAGGTCCACACTAAATGGGCCAAGGAAATAATTAGGGTTTCATCAGAAGAGACCCAAATTTTGTAGGGTTTTACTATAATGCCCTAGTAATAGTCGAACTACACTTTCTAAGCCCCTTGAATCTGAAAAAAAATAGATCTTGATTCAGTTCTCTCAGTTTCCTGATTTCAAGTCATGGTTTTGAAAATTAACACTTGATTGAAATAATGCTAATAGGAATTTAAAGAGAAGAGATATTTAAAAGTCCAATATATTTCATCAGATTTAGAAAAAATGGAAGAACATACCCAATTTGGAGTCTCTCTAGAGTACAAAAAAAAGAAATAAGATGATTACATGCCATAACATTCTGATTGAACTACAATAGGGGTAAATTATCCCTTTACAAATGGATAGAGAGTGATTTCCACAGGCCATCGATTTCCTGTTCCATGGAAGCCCCTTCCTCCATTTCGACATTAACTGTTAGAAACACCCACTATAGGATAGCTTTATGGTCCCTCCCCTTCTTTTGGATAACTTCATAATTTGCACGTGGATAGTCCAGTTTCTAACTGAACATGGCTACATGGGCTATTCACTCCTGCAACTCTTCCTATTGGACTATCACCAAATCATGGGCCTACACCTCATTGACAACCAAATGATCAAATTATTCCAAAATATCTCATAAGGTTTCCACTAGGTAATGGGAAGAATTAAACCTTTCCAGCTGGTCCTCATAGGATGTGAGGTCTTCTAGAGAAATGATGATTTGGTAAATAATGAAGTATAGGTGATGATAGTCACATCCACAGGAACCCAGCTCTGCAAATAATCACTAAAAATTGTCACCCTTTTTGGTGAAATATTCCAGGGGTGTCTCCATGGTGAGATAAAATAACTGGTGCTATGCCTCTTAGTACAATGCCTGGTGTCTCTCCATGGCACTAGAATTCTGATCCTCCCTTTCTGCCACTTTTATATAAGTAGGAAGTGTCACCGTAGGAGTAGGGAAAGACCAATAATAGTCACCCAAGGTGGGACGCCCTCTTTTCCATCAGATAACCCATCCATTGGAGTCAGACATGATATTCTAACTGTGGTTTCCAAGATGATTGGAAATGCTCGTCTAGTGTTAGTTTCATCAATATATTGGGAACTATCCGTAAGAGGGGAACAGTCTAAATAACTCCCCTCCGAAATAGGTTGCACTTATGAAATCCCTCATCAATAATTTTGATGATGGATAGAGTGACTTATCACCATGAGAGTGGGAGTAATAGGTATATCCACCTGGGTTGCTGAAGGGACGGAATCATAAGGTGTGGTTGTTGCACCTCTCGCGACAGAGGGAATTCATGGTGTTGTAATTAGGGCAGGAAAGGGTTATGAAATGGTGAAATGTTTATGTACCCACTGAACTAGTTCATTCATCATCCCCATGGGGTAATCATCAACAAATAGTTGGGCATACTCTAGCGATAGGATGGTATGCCATGTCATGTTAAGAATGATAATTTCCCTAGCATCTCCTTAATTCATCATCATAAGCCACAATTGGCAGAGAACAAAAAATGAGACTCTCCCCATAACTGAACAACCATAAGTACTGTGGTCTATTGAAGACACCCAATCTTTCTAGCTAACGGGTAAGGAAGGTATGGTTCCCAAAAAAACTACTTAGTATATACAAGCAGTTAGCATCCTGTCCTGGAAGTTGATCAGGTATGAGAATTCCTCCAAGGAGCCACCCCATGTCTCTCATCAATGACCCATGAGGGGTAGGATGAAGTGAGAACAAGAAATGAGAGGAGTCATTCAACAGCTCAACCACCTCAGTAACAGTCAAAGTCCAGAGGTGCACAACAGAAATGCTGAGAGAACTGGGTGAATGTTGGAATGGGGAACCCATGTGGTATGATGATACTCATAATAGGGGAAGTGTTTCTCCATCCACCCATACAAGAATTAGAACGGTCTGTTGAGATGGTGCAGAGACCTTCCTCCCTAAACATGTCCCAATAATTAATAAAGTCGGGCGAGGGTAAAAAGGTCCAAATTAAAATGTCGACCCTCCACCAGCATGGTTTCCATCAATAAGGTGTAGGCCCAAACCCCATTCTAAGTGTCACGGGATGGGAAAAGACATCCACTTAAGAACATGGAGAAGAAATATACTAGCCTAAGTGTAGGCAAAACACTTGACCGAATCTCATACCTCCAAGAGGGATACCACACTTCTTCAAGGGTAGAACAGTATGACCCAAGCGTTTTGCGGGATTGACGGGTTGAGTTAGTGGACTACGGAAGGCCTTCAGAATAGGCATGTTCGTATATAAGAATAATCTTATCCACATTTCAAATGGTATGTGGAATGGGAATCAAGAGGATGACCTTGTAATCCCTCCATCATAACTAGAAAACTCCATGTAAAAAGAGACATGTGAACGGTATCATTCTATGTGGTAGCTGCTGGGAGAAACGCGTCATAAATTTCTACTATGATAGGGAGACCTCCAAGTTAGATGATGTCCTATAGACTAATCTCAACCTCTCCATGAAGTAGGTGAATGGTGTGGGTACTCGAACAACATTGTCTCAACATATTTTGGAGAATTTACCCTAGAGAGAAGATTTCAAAATGAGACACCCAGGGTACCTGGTGCAAGACCACTACCTCAAACTAGTAAGGGAACTCCAAACAGGTTTGATGCACCCAGAAATCCCAGGACAACTCATCAGACAAGCATCCTCCGGCCTGAAAATCCCACTTATCGCTCCATCCAGGGCTAGGGTACTCTCAAAAGATATTGATAATGGATGGGTACTCTTGGGCATCTAGTGTTACTATATCATCATGAAACCCATGGTTGGCATGATTCCATGCTAAGCCTCGCAGTATAACAGTGTTCTCCTCAATCAAAATGGAAATGAATTTTTCAAATGAGGAAATGTTTCCGTGGTCATGACCTTTGGTGATTCTAAATTGAAGAAAGGGGGTTAGGGTCTAGCAGTGGCAGAGGTATGTAAGTGGGAAGACCAAAACCATATAGCAGAAACTGTATGGATAACAGGTAAACTAAGAGCTCTGGTGTCAAGAAAACCATTAGAAATCTATCACAGGGAATGACGTGGGTTTGAATATTATCATCCCTATTCCATGAAAAGGAGTCCCTTGTCTTCATCAATTCAGCAGTAGCTCATGGAGTAATGATTTTTTCTTCCCTCATTAAGAAACCATAAAATGGTTTAGTCCAATAGATAATATTCAGGGAAAGTCTGAATATTTGGAAAATGCTCCACAAAGGGAATGCATAGTACGCCCCACATAATGACCCTTGAGTTTGATCATGATGCCCATATTTCTCAACCCAGCAGTATGTGGAAGAATTCCATAGCATCCTGGCCCACGAAGCGATGGCCAACAGACTGCGTACCAAGCCATTATGTAGGTTCTCATAATTCGGTACTTATGTTATGTTTGAAATGAAACTTTCTGAGTTTGAAGGATAATTCCAGTACGCAGACCACTGAATTGTGTAGCGTTCTCCCTACGTATCCCTCTGTGATGTACTTTTTAAAGTTTTTTAGAGTTTATTTTCTAGATGAGAAATTAGTTCGTGGATGGGGGCGAGTACAGACGATTACCATTTCGCAGAAGTCGAAGATGGTTCGCAGACGAAGCCATTTGCGAAGGAAGCCAAACATGGAGCTGGTGCACAGAAGCAGGGAATGAGAATGTTTTTCATTGTAAGACCATATAAAGAACATGTTTTGTGGACATCTTTATATAGGTGTTGTACTCCACCATGTCCATCTATCTACCAAAAAATTCTATAGTTTCAGGACCACTCTACATCAGAATGGCCTCCTCTTCATTATGATCAGACTCCATTCCAATCGGGGGAATTTGTAGGGTCCTAAAAAACCCTTAGTAGGGAAGGAAGATACTCATTTAAAATCAGTGGAAGAATCTACCCAATCATCATCAATAATTTGGACAAAATATGATGAATTTTCATAAGAAATGGTAAAGGACATAACTATTCCACGTACCGGTTCATCATCAGTGGTATATGGCCGGTTCGGTGTAGTATGCCACCTGTGGCTGCTGTCGTTCGTGAAACGGAGGTGGAGCTTCAATGTAGTTGTGAACCATGTGGCTGACCAAGTGAAT
This sequence comes from Viscum album, assembly GCA_963277665.1. Taxonomy (NCBI): domain Eukaryota; kingdom Viridiplantae; phylum Streptophyta; class Magnoliopsida; order Santalales; family Viscaceae; genus Viscum; species Viscum album. The sequence continues at coordinate 27,794,928 of OY728140.1, read as the reverse complement.
CCAGATTGGTCCACAGTCACAAACCGTGCCAGCCAAAAACTAGGAGGACCCCCCCCCCCCCCGTCGCGCACTGTATCGTTTGCGAAATGGAGGAGGAGACCTGCACAACCGCGAAGAACCCCCATGATAGAGTTGGTTCACGGGGGAGGTGAATTCAATATACCTCGGGAACCTCAGTTTGAATAAGTCATCTGTTGGCCAAATTTTATATCATGGGCCTCCGCAAAAGGTGTCGTGTGACCATAGATACACCCCTTTTCTTAAATTTATAATAGAACGTCAAGGGGTTGGGAGGGATCAGCTGAATGAGGATCAGATTTTTGGTGATCGAATCTTTGAAGGAAGGGATCAGACATTCAGGAGCTTAGGATTTCATGTACCATGAAGTTTTGACTTTTAAACCAACAACAAGTATATACTAGAAACAAATTGGTAAGAACTAATGAACATAAATGTAAATTGGTAAACCGTGAACCTAAAATTTGTAAACCGCGAACCATGGCCTCTACTTGGATGCACTCATCGTGAACCAAGCATCCTATCTCCTTCTTTGATCAAGCGCGTCATGTAGCACCCCCCCCCCTCTGTGGGTGAAGGCCTGACCGGTGCTACCCCCAGCCGCCACCACTCAAGCGGACTCTAGGGCCGCGTACCAATTTGGTATGCAGACCAAACCCAAAGCAGCATACCACTCTGATATGGGGGATTCCCCTCAATCCATGTACCACATTGGTATGCAGATGACATATCCATCTACGTAGCACCTACCTATGCAAAGGGAGTCACTCCTAATATGGTAATGTGGTCCACCGAGGCCTTCAGTGTTTCTATTCCTCGAGTCAGATAAGTTCCTTCCAATTCAGTCCAATCCTCCAGAATTTCTTCAGTACCCTATCCATCGGCACCGAGCCATGGCCTCTCTGATAGCCACCGGACCATCATGTTGAATCTTTCAGGTACATTACCATGCCCTCCGGAGTTCACATACCTAGAGAAGAATGAGACAAAGGGGTTACCCCATCCCTTGAACGGACATCCAGAGCATTGATGGGTTCACATACCTACAGTAGACCAGTGTCTCATCCCTAGAGCCCCTTTATGCCTCTCCACTCTTCAAGATTGAGGGATCCCACATGCATTTCCATTCAATGAGCACCAACAGTGAGAACCTCTCCCAAACCCTAAATAGAGTAACAGGAAAGCCATCCGGGTGTAAAACCTTAAACTTCATCCCTTCATCCTTTTATTGGACGCATGTCTAATATAAGGTAAATAGAGGGAAGTCTCATCTCATCACCCTCTTCTCGGGTCTGCTCAGGCCTCATCCACTCTTGTCGCCATAGGAGCACCCTCTTCCATCAATGGAGAAGAAAAATTGCATGTGTCATTGCTGAATCTTTCACATGCAATTGTATCTCACACCGAGCATGACTCATGTGGGATTAGAGATTTATGATGATTACAACATGTGCGAAAACACTCACTGGAATGAACTACGAGAACTCTAATTACCACCATAATTGGGATATGTATAAATCCTTCTCATTGCCCAAGCTCACTGGACATCCTCTTCATAAATCCAACCCTAATTCCAATAATTTGGGCATCCACCTTTGTAATTATCCCCAAATTAAACCCCTAAATCATTAAGGAATCCTTTTTAGGAAGTAAGCCCAAACTCATTTCTCTCAATGGAATATATTCTTCTATGAGCTTGAACGATCTACATGGGTTTTTATCCATACCTTCTATAGAGGGTACGTAGGACACCTCCCTAAGGTTCAATCCCAAATCAATCCACCAACCACATGTAAGACCCAATCCTACACCAACATGGGATGCCAATCACATCATTGATAGATGACTATTGTGTGTAAGCCCTGACCTTCTAGAACTACATACACCTTGATTCCCAACCAACTGGGATATATAGTAATCCTCCCTGAGGTATAAGCCCAACTTCTAAGTCAGATACCCATATATCCATATCAGACCATGCCCTCATGCCCCAAGCATGATCATACCAGGGACTAAGAAATCATTTTCCCTCAGGTCCCCTCGGCCGCATATGTGTAAGCCTAGTACAAACCTTGACTAGGAACTTTTCACCTAGAAGTCCTTACCATATGACGCTTAACTATACAGTTAAATCCTTGTCACCTGATCGTAAAAGATGATGTGTCCCGCTAAGTGGTATAGAACTATGTGGATTCTGATTCATTTAACCAGGATACATAGGAAGCACATATTAAAAGTTTGATCCAGAGTTTCAAGTCACTCTATGTCCCCCCTAGATGAAAAAAAACTCTAGAGAACCCAATTATAAGGCCTGGGTCCAGTTCTATCTAATCAAACTCAAACCTCCCCAGGGTCGTTAATCCAATTAGGGATGATAAATCTCTAATGTAGACTATTCTGTATCCCTGCATATACCTGGGTCTTGAAACCGAGGGGTAATCTATGGATACTATGATTTGGGATCAACCAAAGATTCGAGAACATATGAACACTTCTTAAATCTATATGAGTCCCAGAATAGGTAATAATTCCCTCCAAAAGGGTGATATCAGCCCGAATTCCCATCCTCTAAACCATTGTCAGTTCTTAAGTGTCATTGGACATATAACCCAACGAGTGAAAGCCTTTAGAATGTAGGTTTATGTATTTTTGTATACAAGGATCATTGGGCGTTTCTGGCTCCACAAATAAACTCGTTGGAGACTCGGTGAAGCCACAGAGATAGGGAAACAGATTGAAATGATTAAACAATACCGAATCCCATAAATCAGACAAGGGAACTGAAATGATTTATAATAAACTAATATTTTCTACACATGAATCTTGTATGTGTATATATAGAGTCAATACATAAGGTATGGGGATTTTATCTCACTTTTAATTTCTGTGAGATACAAACTATGTTTTCAACACTACCCATTTGTGTGGTGTATGTAATGAACATGATTTTTTTATATGTATCGTGTACATACATATTTGGGTATTCACATTCCCATTTTATGATCCTTCTTCCATGGGGTTTACCATTCAATAGTTACCAAATCAGTAATGCAGTTTTGTCTCAATTCTCCTTCTTTGAGATTTATATTTTTATATATGAACCTAAACTCTTATTCAAGGTGTATATACTTCCATTTTACATGTTATACCATTAATTTTATTATTTTCATTACATATTATGCTTCATATAATTTATTTTTTTACATGAAGAGTATGGTCCCATGTTACGGAGTTATAAGAGTTTTTTAAGAGAATATCATTGCTTCCTGAGATTTTATGTTATTGAATACCTTGAGGAAATATTAGGATCCATATCTCAAAAATATTCATGTGTTTCCTTATACTATGTTATTTCATTATATACTCATTTATTAGTACCATATTATACTCTTTGACACATAATATAGTTAAGACTTTTTTTAAGAAAGCCTAAATTTACACTTTCATTGGTTGGAAATATATGTTTTAAAAAAATAGTTTCCAAGAATATTATACCATTATCCTATAATATTTAAAGAAATTTTTACCATTTTTATTTTTTGTAAAAATATTTTCCAGATAATATTATTTTCTCTTTTTGAAAAATACATTCCTTATATCCTTTTTACCATGCAATGGAATGTTCTTTTTTACTTCATACGAATTTTATAGATTTACCCATTACCAGTCTATTGATAATTCTATTTAATTTTTAAAAGGATAATAGTTAAGAAATTTCATTAAATTTACTTTTCAAGGTAAACTATTTTCAAAATGGTTTCATGTATTCTGTATATGTATTCATAATATTTTATATGTAACCGAATTTAAAATGACTTTATTTATTATCAATCCTCTTTCATAGAAGAATGGATATTTTCCTCAAGAAATGTTTTTGAAAGATATTTCAAAATTATTTTCTTTATAGGATGACATCCATTGATGTTACTCATTCCCCTTTTGAAAATTCTCTAAATGTTCCAATCTTATCCTGTCCATGAATGGTTCATGCTTAATGTCATTGTCTTTAGGAAACCTGGTTCTCTTTTATGGGTTATATGTTTGTGAAATATGTTTCCCATTCATGAGTTATGCTTTGATTAAATTGTTATGAAACTTATCTATTCTACATAGTTTATGATGTGATGAAATTTTATTGATTCCCATTTCATTTTATAGGTAATGATTTGATTTTTAAAAGACACAAATCTTTCTATGGGTCATCATGTGATATTTTTTTAAATCTTGTGGCATCTATGTGAATGAATTTACTATGAGATGGATGTGACCTATATCTCTCTACAATGCATTGTGTAATGGTATTCTTTATATGAAATCAAAGGGTATAGTAGTTAGGTCCCATAGATGAAAATAAAGAGGGTATTTGGGTTGTATACCTAGACTAAAATGAAAGAGGGTGTACAGGTTGTAGTCCATGCCTAAATGAAAGATGGTACATAGGTAGTAGCCTATGAATGAAAACATGAAGGTACATGGGTTGTTTCCCAAGAAAAAAATAAATTCGGTACATGGGTTGCTATCCCAAGCCCAAATTAGGTACATGGGTCATATCTCAAGCCTAAAACGTTATAAAGATATTGGAAGGTACCCCTAACCTAAAATTTTCTATTCTTATATGTATACCCCAAATAGTATATATTATTCTTTAGTGATTAATTCATGTCTCGTGTTTCTTATTTCCTTATGAATCATATCATATGAGCTTCCCTGATCTATCCCATAGCTCATGTTTATTACCATTTATATGCATGGTATGATCTCCTAATGTTATGATCGTGTTATTATACTACTATGTTCATGTTTATGCTTATATATATCTCGTTTTTACCCTTACCGATCATCTGGGATCACCCCTTTCTTATGTTTCCTTTTTATGGGTTATGAAAATAAATTTTAGGTATAATTTATAATATTTATGATATTTATGGTGGATATTGATGATAATTCACCACATTAAAATATTTTGTTTCCATGATTCCAAATACACAAAACTATTATGGTACGTGGGAATGTATTTTTCAAGTATACTAAATATTCCTATAAAATGATGTAATATCCATATGTGTTATGCCTGGGACTCTATAGTTGGTAAGAAAGGAATGGTTTAGTCGGCCTTTGGAATCCTGGATGAGAAAATCGTAGTGAGGTCCATGGTTTATTTCTAAGTATATGTCTACAGATGTCTCTATAGATAAGTATATGAATGAGTTAATTTTTAGGAAAATATCCTGATATTTTGGTAATGGATAGAGTGAGTGGTTTCCTATAAATACATATATATATATATATATATATATATGGAAACTACATGTGGATGTGGCTCTATATAAGATGTACCTAGGGCTATCATCTCCAAAAACCATGTTCCGAGCTTGACTCGGGGTAATTTGGTACATGAAAATGGGACTTACTGCCCAACTGGTATAACACTCCAAAGGGATATGCTTTGGGAATTCAAAAACTCTTCATGAACCATCACAAATGATTTAGATATATTTAATATATGAATAACCTAGGATAAAACCAAGTTTTCGTTGATTATAGAAGGCTTCATGATTTAGACAACCTATAAGTAATTCTTTTCATGATTATATGATTTTTATGATAAGAAATTATCACACTATGCTTCTAGTTCTAGTAAATAGACGGAATCATAAGGAACTGGATTAATATTGAATGTGATATGAGATTTTATGATAATCAGTAAAGTGGGATTTTCACTGGAGTAAATGATATCGTGATCATTCCTAATCAGTTTTCATAGAATAGTATTATCAATTTTTACATTAACCACCTCTCAGATTCACTATGGAAGATAAAGAATGAGTTCACTGAGAGTTCAGAAAATAGAGACCATGGGGGAAATAAGATTCAGTTTTCTTTGAATTAAAGATGTGGAATGAATCACCTACGTGAATGTCTTATAGGAAAAAGAAGGTTTTTTGACTATTGAATATGTAGATGCAAAGCAAGTGACGGTAAAAGAAAAAATGAAGTGTTTGGTTAATGAAATGGATGGGAATTTTGGCCTCCCTAAAAGATTATCAAATGTTAAGTGTTTTAAATATAGAGAAATTGTTCATTATAAAACCCAATGTCACAAGAGGAATATTACTAAATGGAATCAGTAAGTTTTTGAGAGTAATGGTTACATTGGGGATGATGAGAAGACAACAAATAAAATTTTAAAGGAAATAGGTATTATCTATAATGGATTAAGGATGAAGTAATCTAAATATTTGTGTATTTGGATTTTATAATTAAGAATGGTGAATTATGTATAGATTTTTTATTTTATGTTTTTCTAAGGATTTACAAGAATATGTTGAATGGTAACGATGGACAAAAAATATTATCTCATGAATTTTTACATTTTGAATAACAGATGGAAACCCTTAATATATTCTTCTTGTTAAGATAATGTTGTATAGATAATGATACGTAGGATATAAAAAAGTAATTCAGATCATACTGATTAATTTCAAAATATGTAAAGACCTGTTTATAGGTGATTTATGCTACCACTAATTATGTTTGCAATGTTTTTGGATTTAAAGAGTAAATCTAATATACTTTGGAATGGGGTAGCATGCATGTTTTCAAAAAGGAGTTATGGTAATTCCGGTTGTTACAATGTTTCAAGGGATTATGAAATAAGGGTATTCAAATGTTTGAAATGTTACAATCAAGATACACTTTCTGATATAAGGGAATCAATGCTAATATGATTTCGTGACTCTCAATTAAGGTTTTGGATTTTCATATTCTTGAAGGATTGTATGGTTATCTGTTCATGAAAAGTTTACGTTAAACTTTTGATGAAGTATTTTTGAACTGGTTTTTTACTGAAAACCATGGATAAAAGGATAATAAGTGATTAAAGTTATTTCAAGGATTTCCATCCTATATATTATATTTGTGTGGTTAAAAAAAGAAATCATGTGTTTGAGGTGACAACCAATCTAGTCTGGAATGCCTGCGAGTCATGAACCTGTGACTAGAGGATGATAAGGGTTACATGCCTACTACTGGCCTACACGATATCTTGTTTAATGTTTTTTAATTCAAATGAATAAATATTTATGATAAAATATTAGTGTTAATTATTATTGATTAATGCATGTTGTTTTTTAAGATAAAAATAGTTTGAATATTGATTCATTTATGGTCCATAAGATCCATTAAAATAATACTTTCTTGCTTTATTCAGAAAAGTTAATTTCTAGACATTCATTCCTTGAGGTAATGGATGTAGTATAAATTTTTAAAATCCCAACCCATGAATAAATATTTTTATATAAAAGTTTCAATAATTTCTCAATGTTCTCAAAGTGATTGAAATTGTTTTTCTGAATATCTTTAATTATGTTGAACAAATGGCTTCTATAATCATCAAAGATAAATAAATTTGAGTCCCTAAATGTTCCTTTGATCATTTAATTTTATGTTAACGATGTCCTCAATCATGCCATATAAATATTTCTATTTTCCCTACGTATCTAATATTCACTCCTAATCTATGTTCTCTTATGTGGAAACCTAGTTATATGTTACATTGGGAAGCTGTTATGGTTCCAAATTCCCCCTATTAAGGAAATTTTTAGTACCCAATGTTACGATATGGATTTCAATGAATGAAACATTCAATTAATTGACTTTTGATAACCCATATGAATTTTAATGGTGAAAATCATTTTAAGGTGGTAGAATGTAACACCCTAATATAATGAGAATTGTTTTTCAAATTAATATAACATTTCAATATTTTTAAATTCACATGACACTGGAAGTTTTTATATATATATTAATACATTATTTAAAAAATTATTTTCACAATAAATACTATCTTCTCTTCCACTACACACAATACCAACCTGGATTGTACTACATGAAACACTGACTTGGTATACGATGCACACAACATTGAGTTGGCATTTGATACACGCAACATTGAGTTTCTACGAAACATCTATTTTTATTGTTTTAAATATTTAAATTAGATAATATAATCTTTACTGACTAATTTTCATATTTTTTTATATTTTTTATGTAAATATAACATTTTGATTATAAGAGATATGACTATTGGTAACATCCTTCCATGTTTAACAATTCTATTTTCTCAAAAGATGATTTTAATTACCTTCTAATGAAATTAATTTTAAACAAATTTATATAATTAACTTTAAAAAATAAACTAAATTTATGAATTCATAAATTTGAAAGTATCCTAGGGTGAATTTTTTGGATATTTATGAGAAACTTCATTTATTATGAATAGTAAAAAATTACTGCTTTTTAGTTACAAATTGCCTTCAATCTAATATACTATTAGTGATAAATGATATTATAAATGTTTTATAAGGTTGAATTATATTATTATTACATATAATAATATAATTAAATTCATTTTGATCAACATCACTCTGAAACTAAATAAAAAATCTTAAGAAACTTTTGAACTTTTTTTACTTTAAAACCCCATTATTTCAGCATGTATGCAAGATTAACACTAATATTAATTTTTCCTATTCTAGGATTGGAATTTAAAAAATCAAAGATACACCATTGTATTCAATATAATATTTATTTTCTAAAAAGTCAATGTTAATTTTGGATCAAAATGATTTTTAAAAGTGATTAAAATTAATTACAATAGTTAAGTACAAATTTAGCTTAATTAGGGACTAAACCTTAAAATTAGGGGTCCTAATGAACTATTAACCAGTAAAACACCCATTAACTATCCATATCTTATCGATAACCCTTTAATTACTACTTTTTGATGGTTTGGTATGACTTTTGTTTGGTAAGAACATGTATACACCTAATTTTTATCTAAAATTCCATGTGTGTCCTTTTCCATCCCTATAAAAGGCCACCACCTATACCCATTACATTTACCAATCAAACAATTATTTTTGATACAATATATTCCCCAGTAGCCCCCCAAAAATCCTCCCTTCATCCTTGATTCATCCCTTTGGGAATAAACCCTCTCAAGGAAGCCTTTTCGTGCAATCCAAAAGGAGTTACCCGACTAAGAGGTAACATCTTCTCTCAAACTCCTTTCAATGATTTTAATTATCCACCCCCATAAAATCCATTTATTTCGTTATTTTGTTAGAAAACCAGTATAATAAAAATACTAGGATGCTTTTATTTATGGTTTCTGACTTACACTTACAGACTCCTCCATCTAATGGATGTTGAAAATATTGTTTCTGTGTACGGAGAACTAGTGCCTCACGAAATGATGATTGTTCCATTATAAAATAACACAAATCATGGTATCCACTATGATGGAAACTGAATATATATATGTAATATTTAATATTTATTTGTTATTTATTCTTATGTATTCATTTTAAAATTCCAATCTTTTTACCTTCAATTTGGTGTTAATACGATAATATCGTTTGAGGAATTGTGGACTACCACTACCTCAAAGAAATGTCATTCATTCACACACCACATAGAATGTATTAAGGATGGGTTTAAATAAAATATATTATACATATGATATATTAATTTTAATTTAATATATATATATATATATATATATATAAATGTCATTTACATTATTTCTTTCAATATGATAATAAAAACAGACAACTGTGTTCATACGTATATACGACTTACTGTATCCATGGACGTTATATTACATTAAAAAATTAGTATGATATAAATTATAATAATATAATTATAGTCGATATATGTAATATTTATATCATGTTCATAATTCTTTAATCAAGCCAAAATTATAAATACCAAAGATGTAACAAATTAAGACACATGCAAATAACATAGTGAATATTACTTGAACTGAAACCTTAACATAAGATCATTAAAAACAGGTAATATTTGGTTATATTAAAACAATATATGGTAATATATACAATAATATTATTCTTTAAAATATGTATAAGAAAATTAAATTTATTATACAGGAATCTTGTATGAGTATGGAGAGAGTCAAGACACAAGGTAAAGGGATTTCACATCGCTTTTAATTTCCAAAAGATAAATATATGTTCCACACAAATTACATTAGTTTGTTGTATGTACATCAAATGATTTTATTATATGTTTATTTTACATAATCCTTTGTGTATTCAAATTACCATTTTGTGATCCTTCTTCCACGGGTTTGTTTTTCAAAAGTTGCCTAATTGGTAATGCAGTTTTGTTTGAATTTTTCCTCTTTGAGATTAATGTTTTGATATTAACCTAAAATCTTCATCGAGTTGTATATACATTAATTTAACATTTTATTCCATGAATAAAATTATTTTTAATGATATATTGAGCTTCATGTAATTTTCTTTTTTATATGGAGAGTATGATACCATGTTACTGAGTTATATGATATTGTGGAGACAATATGATCACATTACGAGACTATTTATATTATTACTTCCCTTGAAGAAATAATACGATCCATCTCTCATTAATATTCATTAGTTTCCTTATCCTCTATTATTTAATTATGTAATCTTGTATTATTACAATATTGTACTCTTTGGTATATAATATAGTTAAGAAGCTTATTTAAGAAAGCCCGACTTTACGCTTTCTTCGGCTGAAAATCTATGTTTTCTAAAAAGGGTTTCCAAGTAAATTATACCATTATCCTATAATATTTTAAAGACATATTTAACCTTTTCCATTTTACCAATATCATTAGAGGAATACCCTTTTCTCTTTCCATACAAGGCTTCCTTTCTAATATTTTTACCATGAAAAATCAATGTTCTTTTTTTTTCTTTTTACGACATCTACTAATTTACCCACCGTTATTGCATTGAATATTCATTTTAATTTTTACAAATATAATCTTCAAGAAATATTTGTAAAATTATTTTTCAAGGGAAAATATTTTCGAATTTTTTTTCAGGTATTATTCAAATTTTTACAATGTGTTTTTTGAAAAAATTATTTTTAAATTATTTTATGTATTAAAACACAATTTTATAGAAGAAATGATATTTTCCTCATTAAATGTTTTTTGAAAGATATTTCAAAACAAATTCCATATAATATGACATCCAATGATGTTACTCAATACCTTTTTAGAAATTTTTTAATGGTTTCATTCATATCCTTTCTATGACTGGATCAAGCATAATGACATGGCCTTCATGAAACCTGTTTCACTTTCATAGGTTATATGTTTATAAAATTTATTCTATTTCATGGGTAATGCTTTGATGAATTTTTTATGAAACCAATATCCTCTCCATTGGTTTTTTGTGAGGAAATTTTAATTATACCCATTTTATTTTATGTGTCTTGATTGGATGTTTATAAGTCCTATATCTTTTTATTGGTCATGATGTAATAAATTTTTGGTTATCTTGTGGAAAATGTGGGAATGATTTTACTATTAGATGAGTGGAGCCTATATCTCCCTCCAATGAATTGGGTAATGATATTTTTTATATTATATCAAAGGGTACATGAGTTTTAGACCATGACCAAAAGAAATAGTGTGTTTCAGTTGTTGCCCATGCCAAAAAAAGATTGTTTATAGGATATAGCCCAAACCTAAATAAAAGAGGGTACATAGGTACTCACCCAAGCAATAAAATATGAAGGTACATGGGTAGTATCCTAGGAATAAAACAATGTGGGTAAATGGGTTTCCATACCAAGACCATTGTGGGTACATGGGTCTTATCTCATCCCTACCATGTTATAAAGGTCTTAGTAGGTATCCCTGACTTAAAAGTTTCTATTCTTATATGTATCCCTCAAATCCTATGTCTTATTCCTTAGTTACGATTTCTTAGCTCATGATGTTTATTTCCTTATGATAATTGCCTTATGAACTACCAAGATTTATCACATAGGTCATGTTTGTGACCTTTGATATGAAGGGTATGATCTTCAAATGTTACGATCATGTTATCATAAAATTATGTTCATGTTTATGCTTACATTTCTCCCCTGTTTACCCTTACTGAGCATCTGACCTCACCCCTTTCTTATGTTTCCATTCTCCAGGATATGAATAAGGGTTTTAAGTTGAATTATTGATGGTATATATTTCCCAATCCATCCCCCGTGGCCAGTATTGTGACTACCCCAAGCCCGCCTTCCATAGGCCAGGGTCTGGAAAAAAGCACCAAAAGCATAAATTCCTAAACTGGGAAAGCATTGTCTTTATAACTGTAAAAAACACATCAGAGTACACAACGGGAAGAAAAACACTAGGTAAAACTGTATAAAAAAGAAGTGTTGGAAAGTAAAAGGGGCTATAAATACAAGCCCAACAGGAAAGTACATGTACAACTGAAAGAAAGAACAACTGAACAAAAAGGAAATCAGGTATTGGGTCATCCTTAAGGGTTCCTCCCTGAAGGGTAGGTACAGATGGCCTCCTCAGCACTCCCGTCCATCTGTCTCCTCCGTGAATCATCATGCCGTGTAGTCCACCTCCGGGTACCGTCCAGTCCTGCTACTCTCTACCTTAGTCAATGCTGTCTTTCATCTGCAACCAACACATCATGGTGCAGGCATAGCCAAAGCATGGGTGAGTATATCAATACTATGTAGGGACCCATATACCCTCAAGTCTTACAAAATCCAAAAAGGATAAACCACAAGAATGAAACCAATGGATAACCATTACTTAGTTATATTCTCATACATATAACTAAGTTATCTAGTAACCCATCTCAATCATGAGGAAAATAGAAAAGTCACTGACTCAGCTCACACTAGGATTTTTATTAATATGATCCCTCGGCTACTGGTGAACTCCTCATCTATCGAGTACAGTGGGCCTACCGTGTCACACATAGGCGTTTCCCACTAACTTGGATTGCTGAGGTACACCTCCTGTCAAGTACCGTGGGTCTGCTGCACTCACACAGAGGTTCTCCCCTAGAAGCGTTCTGAGGTACACCACGTGTCGAGTACCGTGGGTCTTCCACGCTCACACAGAGGCGCTCCCCACCATGGGTCTGCCATGCTCACACATAGGATCTCCCCATTGGGCTAGTCGAATCACTCCGAGTCTAATCGGTCAATATTCGTCAAATCTAATCCAGCTACAGGTTTCCCGCACAAATTAATTCTCGTCTCTGGAAGATCTGCTCCACAAGCTACTGGTCGATACTCCAACTGTCACGAAGTCCCATGTAGAAGTATCTCAAATGTCCTCCACGTCCTAGAGGTCTCAATGCAACTAATGGAGCATCAATTGGACACCTGTTCTGTTAATTATCAGCCATTTTGTCTTGAGGGCCTGGTTGGATTCAAGTATGATCCAACCTAACTATATCTCAACTATACCTCGAACTCCAGTGGTGTATTATCAAAGGGACGGATTCACTCCATGAAATCCAGCGCCACTGATGGTTCGTGAAATGGATGTCTGGTGCCAATGATATGGCCCAAGAAGGTAATGGGTCAGTATTGGGCTTGGGTCCGGTCCGACCCGGTCGGACTGACTCGGCCCAAAACAGTCTAGGCCAACTTGGTCTGGGTCGACCTAGTCAGACTCGCTGGGTTTGGCCTGGCCGATTGGGCAGGTCAGGCAGTTGAGTTTTTCTTTTCGCACAGTCCGTTGGGCCCAGCCCAGTAGACTGCGAGGGCGTTTCGGCCAGGAGGTCACCAAGTAGGTGACTGAGCCCTAAGGCTGGGGTCGGTTCGGCTAGCGCCGCGATGAGCGCGGCTCGGGTGACTTAGCCCGAGAGGCCGCGCGGAGCATGGGGTGGCCGTGAGTGCACCGGGCTGGGCACGGCAGGGTCCTAGCAGGGAACGGGGGTGCCTGCAGGGTTTTGGGTAGGCAGTGAGGGCACTGGGAAGGGTGCGGCAGCGGCCACAGGGGCACCGGGCAGGCTACGGCACAGGCCAGGCAGGTAGTAGGGGAGCCTGTAGGGTGTCGGGTGGGGTGCGAAGATGTTGGGGAGTGTGCGACAGTGGCCATAGGGGTGCCGGGAAGGCCACGACAGGGATTGGGCTGGCAGCAGGGGCACTGGCGGGTGTCGGGTCGGGCGCGGGGTGTCGGGCTGGGTGCGACAATGCGCCGGAGGGCTGCGGGCAGGTGGGCCGCACGCCAGACAGGGCATCGGGAAGCGGAGGGTAGGCAGGTCGCTTGCCGAGTAGGGCGCTGGGAGGCCGTGTGTAGACGGGACGGGCACCGCTCAGGCCGGTGGTTGTCATCCATAATCTTCGGTGCGCCACGAGGGTGACACGATTCATGGAGGTCGCGGGTAGCACGCCCTTTTTCATTTATGCCTTCATCGTCGTCGCCTCATCGCCATGCCCTAGAACGCCACAAGAGAGAAGAATCGACGGAGGAGGTCGGGCCATGTTAGATTGGCCCGCATCCTCCTCATTCAATGTTATATCAATTGGTTCATCAAAAATAGAAATGGTGAATGAAAATTATTTACAACCACGCAATGATTTCTTTTCAAATGATGATGAGAATAGAAAAGGAATAAAGCAGAAGGTAAACCCCCTACATTTTATTCGTCGATCGACGTTAGTCTTTCATTGATAGTGTTTCGAAAAGAAGACGATGTAGTTCGTCATTCGCCACCTTCGTCTTGCACTCCCAATCCCGAGCTGCGTTGGCTATGGAAGACACTCCCCATCGGTAGGATATGAGGGAGGAAGTCGAAGAAGGTTGTTGGAATTCTTCAATCTCTATTGAAAGATGAGGTTCCTTGTTCTTCATTGGGAGTTTTTCTCCCAAGCTCTCCTCTTCCTCCGTTCCGCCAAAATGAATCATGACAACAAAAATAAGAGATTGGTTAGCTAATATTCTGTTGCCATAGAATTCAAAAAGGGATAATAAATTAAGTGTCTCCACCTAATTAATGCATGAGAGTTGTCATGGATTAATTTGGGGAGGTCATGGGGGTTTCTACCAACTTAATTGGGGAGTTGAGGATTCAAGAGGCTCTCCCTCATTAATGAGGTAGAGTTGAGAGGTTTTATCCTCCTCCATCAATAGGTGCCGGGTGGTCCTCACCCCTCTAATTAAAAAGAGAGCTTATGTGGTCTCAGGTGGTCCCCACATAGTAAACTCTCGTGGGAGGTTATGTTCAGGTGAGACCCACCACCATAACCTCTCATGGGAGGTTAGGGTGTGGTGATCCCACCTCCAACTCCCAAGAGGAGGTTTTAACCATAAAACACACACACATAGATCTTAAAATAAAATTAAGTGTTTTACACTTTATTTTATTATTTTTTTATAAAAATCCAATAACTAACTTTTATTCTCGACCATCTGTCATCGAGGTGAAGTCTTCTTAAGCAAATACCAGCACTGTGAGTTCAACGGTGCCCTCAGATTTCAATTCTGAGCACCGATTCAATATTTATAAAATACCACTCATACATTTACTGAACTTACCTGAACAAATCTTCAAAAATTGATTATGGGCTCACTAGGCCTCGGAATCAAGCGCAGTAAATTTTCATGGACTCGTAAAAATCCCATGATATTAACATAAAAATTTCCTTGGAATTTAGGGGTCTTTACAATAGAAATTTATAGGATATGTGAAAGATCTTTCCCCATGATAATATATTTTTTTCATGTTCATAAAGACACTAAACTCTTACAGACCTCAGTCATGTATTTTTTCAAATGTATTAATATTCATAAAAAATGATTTAATATCCATGTATCATAATCCTAGGTATCTATAAGAATCCTATAGAATATAAACATACATCTTTAATTGTTGAGTCATTCTGGAGATATTTTGTGGATGCTTGCCTTCTTTCTTGTTTCTACAAGAGGAAGGAAGGATGTGTAATCATGACTTATAGAGACATTATGAGGGGTATCATCAATTGTTTCTAATATCACTTGAGAATGATTGGATCCTAATATGTCATTATTAAAATTTACCATTGATGAGTCATTTTTATTTAACGTGACTCATATTGCATAGAATGAGACAGAGAATACTATTGTTCATGATAGCTTTCTAGGATTAAATATGCTATGATAACCATGTTTATAGGAAACACATTATCACTTTAGAGCATTATCTTTCAATTCATAGGGTTGGTGACACTGATTTTAGTATAAAAAACCTATATATCTGCATCCACTATTTGTTGTTTTCCATCCATATTATGGAAACATGCCTCTTCTTATATGTTACCTCAAGGATCAAAGGTATATGGTCACCAAGCATTATGATGACTTTTCCATTGATGGAGTATTTCCAAAATTGATGAAATTATTAAGGTACCACCGTTTCCTATGGAGTCAAGTTCATACTAGTATGACATTATATAGTGTGCCTTATTGGGTATATGTAAACTTAGTGTTAGAAACCCCTCAAATATGATGTGAGAAGGAGGGTTTCTGAGAAATAGAGATCTCAAAGACTCGAAGAAACTTAGGTTTTTCCTCACTGAACATACTGCATCTGCTTTAATTTGATATTCCTTGAGTTATTCATGGCAGCCTTTAATCCTAAATGGGAATCCGCTTTCGAGCTTCAAGACAACAATGTTCATAATAGAGAAATCCTTCTAGTGGAAATGTCGAGAGGGATCACATTTCTTGAGGTGATCAAAGATAATAATTTGTGTAAATCCACCGCGACCAAGGAGACTCAATGCAAGAAACATGATGAAGGGCGTTTTTCAGTTGAAGCCAACCCAGAGGCTCTTCAATAGTTTTCGCTATTATGTATGTTTTCCATCATGGGTCGTATTTCGTATATCAAAGGTGAGAAAACGTGGATGAATTCTGATCTAAATGTCAGTATTGCACATTTTTAGGGTTTTGCTGATTGGAAGCTTGTATAAATAGGCAAGGGATACTTTTATCTATTATAGTGATCCCAGGAATATTTCGACCGGGGATAGAAAATTGGGAATCATCAAATAATGTCTTGGGTTCTTTGACTCCCTGAATGTTATTTCTCTTTCAAACCACAAACTTTTCGGAATACCTTGACATAGATATGGGTTAGACTTCATGAACATAGCTGGTTCATCTAGCACCCCAATATTTTGAATGATATTGCATCCTACATAGGTACTCTTCTCAAAATTGACCAACGTACATTGAATGGTGAGATCCGACTCTACTCTTGGGTGATAGTAGAAGTAGATATTTCTTCCACACAAAATGAAGTTATTGTTTTCAATTCCAATGATTTTAAAACAGATGATCAGATTGAATTTGAGTGCATGAAGCCATTCTGCGAACTATCTAAGATTGTTGGACACTCATTACTGAAATGATGGGTTGTGAAAAGCCAAGTTACCCACCCAAGTGATGATGGATGGAGTAAAATGAGAAGGAACAAGAAATACAGAAGATCTAATCTTGAAAATTCTAAGCCTTTCCAAAAGAAAACTGAAATATGGGTTAAGAAATCTTCTTTTCTAGGAGAAGGCATGTGTAGCACTTGGGTTGAACATGTGGAAGATGAATAACTTGCAAACACTGATCATGGAATCCTTGTGGATATTTAATGATTGGTGATGGATACTTTTAAGCAATCCCAAACCATAAATCCCTTAAATGATCCCAATTAACTTTCCCCAGTTGAAGCTAGGAAGCCCCTAAGGGATACTGCAAATGGGGTGATAGTGTTAGATATCTCTTAGCACTCCACCCACAAGTTGTTGTTGTAGCCACTTGAACCACAAAAAAACTTGTCCCAAAAAGTCAATGGTGTCACAGATAGTTCTAAGAAGGCAAAATATTTGGGAGTTGGACAGTATGACATGGAAGATACAACTCTCTAGGTTTGGAACGCAGGTTAAAACTCACAAACTACTTTAAATTTACTCAATGTAAATCCTTAGACAGTGTGCACACTCCCTACGCAATAGCTATGCAAAGTCACGAGTCGCTTAAAATGAAAACAAAACAAACCAATTGACTCATAAGTGGAAGTAGTAAAGTCACTTGTGATGCCTATTGTTACTCCATTAATAAGTGACCCCATCGATTTAAAAGATGAAAACTTAATCACCACCATGAATCATATTACACATAAAATTAAAAATATTGAAAATTCAGGTGTTGCTAAAATTTCTTCTGATTCACATATGAGTAAGCCAGAAAAGAAGGCCAGCCTAATCTCTTCTCTTTAGAATAGGTGATCATATAGGAAGAAGGGTTTAGGAGGTCAAAAAAAGAAAAATGGGAGCTCTTGTTCCAAATCTAGTTTACAATGGTTGTTTTATTTTTGAACTGTCAGGGCATTGTGAACTTTGACACACATACTGTCCTTAAAAGATTTATTTTTATTCATAAACCTAGAATTTTTTCTATTGCTGAACCAAAAGTTAATTTATGTATAATATTTCTGCATCTCTGTACTTATGATTATAATTTTCTAGGAGTCTTTAGAAATATTGCCGATACTGACTCTCTTTGGATTTTTTATCATGACTCTCTTATTAATGTTAATGCTTTCAAGTTCTCGGAACAAATGTTTACTTGTGATTTCTCCCTTGATGGAATACATAATTTTTGTACAATGATTTATGAAAAAAATAAAGTCCAAGAACGTAGGACTCTAGGGAATGATCTTTTAGATATGGATAACAACATTCATGATGCTTGGTTTGTGATAGGTGATTTTAATGCTATTCTTACTGAAAGTGAAAAAATTGGTTCATCACACTCATGCATCTCTTCAAGAGAATATAGATCAACACTAGAATATTGTAACCTTATTGAAATAAATCTTACAGGTGCTAAATTTACATTGTATAGAATACAATACAACAGGGTACTGGCCAGCAACTTAGATAGAGCACTCACAAACCTCTTGGCATTGGATAATTGGGATACCATATATAGCATTACATTGCCTAATCTAATTTCAGACCACCATCTCATTCTTGTTAGTATTTTCCCTAAAATTCCTAAACCCATGCTTCCGTTCAAATTCAATAATAATTGGTCTACTGACATGGAATGTTCGAACCTCATAAAAAATGTTGGGATTCTATGAAACATCACCATGACAGTTTTTCTTGTACCACTAAGAGAAAGAACCTCAAACTGTATCTTAAAGGATGGTGCATGACTAAATATAAACAAATAGACAAAGATATTTCCATTCAAGAGTATAAACTTAAGCAAATTCAAAATACATCCACCCATTCTAGTTTCTCTTTAGACCCCCAAAATGAAATCAACATCTCTATGAAACTCAACTCTCTCCTGCTCCTCAAAGATAATATGTGTAGAAAAGTCTTCAAAACCAAATAGCTTTCAGATGGGGATAGAAACACTAAGTTATACAACTCCCTTAAATGTATTGGGAAAGTGCATAGACCTCTTTCATTACTTATGGATAATGATACCAATTTAGACTTTGAGATGGACATTACTAATCACGTGGTCTCCTACTTTGATAATATTTTTAATGGCCCAAGTCTTAACAAGGACCTCCGCCCTAAGGTCATCCCAATTTTGGTAAATGAAGTAGAAAATAATTTTCTTTTGAACATTCCTCTTAACCATGAAATTAAATACATTGTATTCAGCCTCAACTTTGACAGTGCTCCGGGCCCCGATGGATTCAACAACGGGTTTTTTCAACAATTCTAGGAGGTCATTCATATAGACTCTTGTATTCTCATCAGATCCTTTTTTAATGGTATCCTTCCTCATGGGATTAATGCTCAATTACTCACCCTATTTCCTGATGTGTCCAATGTTTCTAAAATTCATCTCTTTTGTCCTATTTCTCTCATCTACTTTCTTGAAAAAATTCTTATTAAGATCATCGTGAACTGACTTTCTTCCATTTATTCTAAAATTATCTCTTAGAATCAATTTGGGTTTATCAAGGGAAGATCTATATAGGATTGCATTGGACTCACCTCATAATTCACCAAATCTCTAAATAATGTTAGTAGAGGTAGAAATATTGTGATTATACTTGATATTAGTAAATCCTTTGACACCATTGATTGGATCTTCATTTTTAATGTTCTCCAATATTTTGGGTTTAATGAAAAGTTCATCAGTGGAATTACTTCGGAATTTACTTTGGCCTATATCTCCATTCATGTTAACGGTTCTCCTTAAGGATATTTCAAATGCACCAAAGGGGTCAGGAAATATGGGCCCTTATTTTCTATTCTCTTCTCCATTGTAGAATACTATCTTAATAGATTGCTCAAGTGCCTTGTATCAAAAAACAAATTTAAACCTATCCATGTGCCCAAATATTTAAATGTTCTTACGCATCTCTTATATGTCGATGAAAATATCTTGTTCTTACAAGGGGATAAAAGAAATATAGAAGGTCTAAAAAATTATTTACCCAACTATGAGTAAATCACGGGTTAATCTATTTGCTGGAACAAATATTTTATCTTATTTGGAAAAATCATTCTCACTATTAGGAAAAATAACATCCTAAACAGTCTAGGAATCAAAGAAGGATCATTCCCTTTCACTTACCCAAGA
This sequence comes from Viscum album, assembly GCA_963277665.1. Lineage (NCBI taxonomy): Eukaryota > Viridiplantae > Streptophyta > Magnoliopsida > Santalales > Viscaceae > Viscum > Viscum album. Next base: position 27,774,476 of record OY728140.1, on the reverse strand, counting down.
GTTCCCATTTTTGGGGAAGACCTAAATCCAAATAATTCGCCACAGTTCTTGACTAGGTTATCAATCAACTCTTCTACAAGAAAACAATCCCTCTTTATGGGTGGTAGGATTTGTCTACTGAAATAAATTATTGTCACTAAAATGGTATACTCATTGATGGTCTATAAATGAACTGCTGGTCTCCTTAAAAAAATTAATGTCAACATCTAAGCATTTTTATGGACTGGAAACATTTTGGAAAGGAAGATTGTTACCATACCCTAGTCCACCCGTTGCCAACCTCTTGAAAAGGGCAGCCTTGGAATCCAAAATCTCAAACTTTTTAATGAATCCCTCCAGGAAAAAATCACCATGATATTAATAAATAATAACTCTGACTCCACTACTTGTATTAAAAATATGTTCCTCATGAAATTAAAGAAGGTAAATTTGAGCTATGCTAACTCTTAAATCTAGTCATCAATTAGAATTTCCTTTTCCAACATCATGAACAATGATAGATGAATGGTTTGCGTTGATTCTTCGATGAATTTATGGCTATACTGTTGGACTGGAAACCCCCTTATATCCGTGTTAATTTCTAATTCTCCTCATAACAATACAACTTGAACTATTAAATGTGTCCTACAATATTTTAATTTTAATCTCCTTGATAATATCATGCATGTGGTTGATAATTACCCTTTTTCTAACTCAGATGATTTCCTCATCTAAGATCCTACCCATAATGGTTTTCTTGATTCCAAAAGTTTTTATAAACACAACTTCACAAACTATGATCCTTGATTTTTCTAGTTGAATATCATTGACAACCCTTGGATTAAACCCTCGAGAATCAACCTTGTTTGGCGTATTTCCCACAATCGCATTCCTACCAAGGTTTCTCTACATTCCTTTGGCATATAACTTTTCTCTAAATTTCACTCCTGTCATCAACATAGAGAGGATACCAATCATATTTTTTTGTCTTGTGCTATAGCTTTAGCCTTCTAGAATTATATTACTGACATGTTTGAATGGATACGTATATCCTAAGAAACCATTTTCTCCAAAATAAAACATTATGTTGAACTGGATCATTCGCAAAAAATCAGGAATCTCATCCAAACAGTTGTATCCTAGGTTATCCACATAATATGGTATGATGGAAATGATATTATTCACAATAATTACTCATTTATACTTAATTCAGTTCGAACTCAGATTCTCACTGCCATTAGGGAAGCGACCTCACTTGAGAAAGCATCATGTGAAAACACTGTTGGAGACATTATGATCCTTCATCTTCTTAGAGTTGAAGGTCTGTATAGACATCCAAAGTGACCCTTTGAAGTGTTTTGGAAGGCTCCTAACCTAGGTTAGTTGAAATTAAATATTTATGGTGCCTCTAAATGCAACACGGGACCTGTGGGATGTGGTGCTAATTTCAGAGATTTTAAGGGCCATTATCATGGATGATTCTTTGGTGGATGAGGTTCGGTCTCCTCTTTAGAATCAGATATGTTGGAGGTGATCCATAAATTTGATTTTGTGAAATAAAAAGGCTAAAACAACATATGGATTGAAAGTGACTCAACAACCGTTGTCCAGGCTATCTGGAATGGAGTGGTACTCCTTGCATGGCCTCTTTCCACCCATTGGATTAGCTTCCTTGCATCACTCTTGGATACCAGATATATCTTACCTCATGCCTTTCTTGATGAAAACATGGTTGCCGACAGTCTTTCCAATAAAGGGATCAATCACTACATCACTTGTCTTGATGACCTTCATGTCGATCTTCTTCCGTTTTATGAAAAATATTGTAATAAGATCGCCTCCTTTAGACTGTTATAGTTCCTTTCTATTGTTCAATATATGGTTCCCTTTACATTTAAAAAAACTCAGTGTTATATGTGAGATTCCATAACCAAGAATTGACTATAATCTTATCTAGAGGCAATTTGGGACTCATGTCATGTCCTTGAATGTTTACCTCATTCAGATATAACCCCCTTGTTATATCCCATCTATTAGAGTGTTTGAACATGGGTTATGTTTATCCTACAATGATTTTCAATTTAATCCCTTTGGATATCAAAATTATCGAGTTTTCCTGAGACATTCAGGGTACTGATATGTCTCTAGACCAACTATTGTGTATCTATTTAGTGAACAAGATGGAGGTATAAATATTTTATATCATTTTCTCCACTCATTAAACCCCGGTTATAGTGATTTTTTTATTGAACACCTACGGGGTCTCTAGGGACACAAAAGTGCCCCTATGAGTTCATTTGAATGATAGAATCATATTAGGATTGATATTTTTTCTAGAAAAATCAGAAATTATTTCACAATATAATATTTTTCCAAAGGCCATTGATTGCAAAGGTGGGGTTCCCCCCTATTATGTGACTAGGGATACATGGTGTTTTTGGTAGTCAATATTGGTTATTGAGAAGAGGTCAATGGAGAATCTTCTACACTGGAGTAGGTTACACTGGCCTTATCCTTTTTCAAGGTTGATTACACAATTTTACCCCTTCCATCACATCAAGTAAAATGACTGGACATGAATGATCACTTCAGGGCTCTAAAGAATCTCCATTATTTTTTTAGGATTCCTAATGTTATATCCCATGGGTATTATATGTGTATAAGGATTCAATGGGGATGTGATAGAAATATTTGGTTCATCAATGCCCACACCATCACCTATATCCTTTTCCACAACAAATTTCGGTTTCAGTTCACTGTTAACCTGTGAGGAACTCAAACACAGGGTGTATTCTTCATAAAAGAAGTGTTCTACTCAGTGAAGTGCATTAATGGAACCAAATTTGAGTTCTTCATAAAATGGGATATCTAATTTATGGGGTGGTTCCCATTATACACATGTGGATATAAAACAAATTACATGCAAAAAATCTTTTGTAGGAGTAGGATATAACTCTTTCTATTAGGTAAATTAACTTTTTTAATGATCACAGGTTCCATCATGAGGCATATTCAGTGAAACATAACTATGTATCAAAATTTTTTCTAGTCATAATGTTTACTATATTAGGGTTTCATGAGCTTAGTCAACTGTCTTTCAAATAATTTAACTATCAAATTGATTTCTATGATTGATAAAAACAATGACACATTCACTCACTTATTTTATTAGAGTGACATTTAAAAAGGTCACCTATGCAGGTTCCTTCTACAATATCACCTTTCTAGAATAAACCATGATATGGAGGACTTGAATGAAGATGAAGCAGTCAGGGATGACATGCCCCAGTCACCTATGGAAAGGGACGTAGTCAGCATGGTCATTGAGGTTGAACTCATTTGGTATCTTGGGATATGGTATTAGTATATGTTTTTTCTATTTGTTTTAGGTAAAATACTAGGAACCTTCTCATTTCATAAGTAATACTCATTGTTCATAAATTATCTAAATTTTTGTACAACACAAGTCTTCTTTTAAATTCATTATGTTTGTGATTTTTTTCTTCTTGAAGGGGTGTTCTATGTGATTCGAGGCATTCTTGGGTGCTTGAATTGTTAATTGTACTATCATGAGTGTAATATCAATAGTCTGTAACATACCCAAAATTTTTCCCTATGTTGTTGGAATGGGCTGAGATTTAACCTGGATCTAATTAATAGAACATTCTAGAAACTGTTCTATATCTATAAACTCCATGAATTTTCTAACATAATTCATATTCAAAGATATTATACCAAAACATCGATGACCCTACCATAGTCTATAATAAAAATATCTATGTGGTCAATTCATATAGATCTATTGAAACCATAATTAGGGAACATCCAGATGTGATGTTTCTGATATGTTATTCTACATATCTATAACCATCAAATGTTGACAAATATTTTATTTCACAAATTGGGATATTGAAATGTTTCATCCAATACTTTGTGATATATCTCCATTTTAGGTTGCATGGGGGTACCCCACCATTCAAAAAAACCCATTTGAGTAGCTAGGGATTCGATTACATTGAGGATTTTTGGAGGTATCACTGTCTTGACCACATACCATATTCATGGCGTGAGTGAGGATTAATTAGGTTGCCCCATTTTCTTATCCCATGATTTTCAATCCATTATAGGTTTAATTGATCACCCTAAAAGGGTATAAACCCTTGCTATAATGGTGGAATGTCATGATCATCATCAACATCCACATTTATGTAGACTGACTTCTTAGATCAAGATCCATCCTAATTCTTAGGTGGTACTCTTGTAACTGTACTAGTTGCCTCTATGTGATTATTAGTGGGGTTATTTGTCTCTATTTGAATATGATATATAGAGGGAATATTTCTCCTGAGTAGTTCCTTATTTCATTTTATATTATTCTTTATTTCATTCTTATATTGTTTAGTTATTTCTATATATCGGGAATTTTGGTTCTTCTGGGTGGTGAATGAGATATTGCCACACCATTCCCTTTATCCTTGGATGAGATTCGCTAAGGAGGTGCCTACTCATCATTCGATGGTTCTAGGATCTAGGTCCTTCTCTAATTTCTCATACATGAGACCTTAATTTTTACATCTAGATCATCTACCTCTCAAGTCAATGTTTCTATGTTGTCTCACTATGTGTTTATATCATGGTTCAAGTCATTTGTTTTGGATTATGTTGATGATTTTCATAGAGGTTTATTTGGGAATGATTGTTTTCTCAACACTCTCCACATAATACTATGGTTCTAGACTATTGACTCTACCATAAATGGTTCTATATGGTTTATTTCTATAACCCTTGGTTATATTGAAACTTTTTTGGTTGTGACATATAAGGTTTAACCACCATTTGCATATGTTCTTCATGTATTGGTATATGAATGGTAACTTTATATATGTTTCTTATCGTACATACCAAGTGTTCCATAAATGTAAGATTTTTGTCTCGTAGTTTATTGGATAGGATGCAGGATCTTAATATTTACCTCTTATCCTAAATAATATTTATTCCTTTTAGGGTGGTGATAGTGAAATGAATTCTCAAAACTTTATAGTTGGGTGTGATTTGAGGATGCTATTATCAATTTTTAACCCCATTACCTAGTATATGAGGACTCCCATCATGGATCTGATGCCTCTGGAGATGGATATTGATATATAAATTCACCTTGACCTATGCGATGGTGTTAATCTAGAAAGAAAACAGATTTTTCTAATACCCTCTTCGTGTGTGTTGAACCTAGTTATGGAAATAATGATAAAAATGACCCTAGCTCTTTCAGCTGATGAAGGCTTGAATCCACCACATATATTTTTTGGATCCTATCAAGGATTAATAATAATAAGGTTGGATGAAGTTGTAAATATTTCCATAGTATTATGGTATGGGATCACTTCTAGATTGCTGCAATAAAATCTTCTATTATGATATATTTTATTTGATGCTATTTTATCTACCAATGATCTAGGTGTAATGGGTTCTTATGATGGGTTTCACATCATACATTAAGTTTAAGGGTATTCCATAACATCATAATTCATGATTGAGATGTGTTCTCATCTATTTAAGGGTCCCATATTATGAGAAACCTAGTGTACTTACCTCTCTGTTTGTGACTTCTTTATGGCCTTAAATCTGAGGAGTCTTGCTTTGTTGACCAAATCGTTAACACATTAGCCAGTCTCCTAATTTTGCATACACATATTACATTACAGGAATCAGTATCTGGGGAGTGTTATAGTTCAAGAAACATATTGAAGTGGAATTATATATACAAGACACATATTTAGAAAATTATGTTTGTTATGGATCTATAAATAATATGATAGATAGTTTTTATGATACAATGATAAACACTTCATAGTTACAATTATTTCTCTTCCATTCCGAGGATTTGGGATGCGTATAACATGGAAATTTCCATAAGTAAATAAGATTTATCTATAATCTAGATATAACCCTAACATCTCTGATGATGGATGTTTAATTCCTATAACCATTGATGAGTGACTCAAATGTTCTAGTGAATGTATGCCTTTCGATCCTTATCTTTCTCATCTATGATGTCATGGATGGACATTATGATGGGGAATAATGGATGGAAGGTTGTTTCAAACTAAATATTTCCATATATCAATGTCATCCTATACTTAATCAAGGTTATATGGATCCACCAGTTATACCATGATTGTTTCTTCCACATATTTCTTACTAAATGAGGTGAATTGATAGTAATAGTTGATGGGGAACTTTATATTGTTCGCATTGTTGTTTCAAGAACCTATATATATGATTTTTTCTAGGAAGGGAGAGGATTTAAATTTTGGGGGAGATATTACAATTATATGGTCTTCCATTGGGTACATTAGGAGTAAAGTCATAAAAATCCATCACATCACTATCATATAGAGGTATATCAATGTATTTATTGACTTCTTGTTTAGCTTAAGAGCCAAAAAACCCTGCAGTTTTTGGAAATATGTGTGTTAAATCTTCAAAGAAAATTTCACATAATTTATTAGGGATATGAGCCTCATTATGGGTCATTGTAGGAATATATTGACCTTCCTATTTTTTGGAGTTGGGTTATAAACCTTATGCATGATGGTTTCTAGAATATGTTGAAAACCATATGGTTCATGGGGGAAGTGATCTTGTTTCTATGATGCTGACGGAGCATGCTGGTGATATTTTTTACCATGGGTGGGACTATGAGCCAACCTATTGGTGCATTCTATAATATTTCATTCAATCCTGACTAAATTGGGGGGGGGGGGGTATGATCCATGTTCAAATATGTATTCCCCAATAATATATACTGGAGGACCTCTAGATTGAGAGAATATAATTGGGATTCATCATGTATAGAATTTCAAACAAGAAAAAGTAATTGTTCATTTGTGGAAGTAGGTGTAGCTATTGGATTCCATAAGCATATGGGATACACTAGGGATATTCATCAGAGGGGATATTGTGATTCCTATAGTGATTTCTATATTGTACTAAAACCCCTCAGTTAGATTTATGGTATAAGATTCTTACTAGGCCTTTGTTGTATACCACATGATTTAATTGATAGGAATGTGGACATATCCTGAAGAATGTTCTAAACTAGGTTGTTGAGCCCCAATATTAATGAGAATATGATCCCAGTCCTATGCCTCAATATTTACCAGAATATGTCAATAATTATCCAATATGGGAGAAATAATGTGTTCTTGAAAATATACACCTATTCATACTAATCATGGGTACATTCTTCTATACCTATTTGGATAATATTATGATCATGTTCCTATATCTACACTAGTGATGGAATATACCGATGGAGTTCTTGTAATATTACTAAAATCTAGGGACACTTCTTCAATGTGTGTACAATAATTTAGGCCTAAACATTATTGATTTCAATTATATACTTCTTGATATCTTCAATTAATGTAGGGATATAAGTCCACTCAAATCCTCTTTGTTACGTTGAATGATTTTTATGTGCATTATATGTAGTATAATGGATATGTTCTTCCCCCTTGTTTTATGTATGGATAGGCTTGATGGTTGATGTGAGTGTGTAGGGATATGACCATGCTCACTAGCCACTACTGAAATATGCCAATGAGATATTTTACTAGAATATGTGATATGATCCCACTCCCATTTATATATAGGACTCCACAAGAAATGATACCTCCTTATTACCAATGCATGAGTTAATAAGGTATAAATAATTTGTGTTGCTTCTTTAGAAGGAAATTGAGAAGCATTAGGGGGTGACGTTAGTGACAATGATAGTTAATAGCCTTGATAACAATATCCTAACTATCATAGCCTAACAGTCGACTCGTTACTCTAGAAACCTAAGGTAAGGTTGTTGTTTCTTTCTACACTCTATGGTATTCTTCCGAAGTGGTTAGTGGAGGTAAAAGGTGGAATGGGTTTCAATACTGTTATCCATGAATGATATGGACTTATTAGGTTTTACATCTACATATCATTACATGTATCTTCAAGGGTTGGGATCTTACTATGTTGGTGGTATTCATGAACCATCACATTCACCACCTAATGTTAGAGGCATAAGGTTAGTGATGTTGTTGTGTGACCTATAATAAAATACTAGCATAGTTGAGGGTCTATAACATTCTATTCATGAAGACATGATCTCGGGTCAAGATCGTGTTATGGAGATTTCATTCCATATTACATAATGAAAATACTAAACATGGTCCCTAATTAGTTCATCATCGCTTGTGTGAACCATGAATAATTATCTATGCATGGGTAACATAAGTATTCATTATTATTCTCGGTTCATCCATTTTTTCCATGTAGAATTCTAATGGTGAGAATAAACTATTTCATGGGAACCCAAATCAATTATTAAAGGATTCCACATTTTGATATCATTTTCTGTTGTGCGAGGCACAAAATAAAATGGCCCAATGGGTGGCCTACTGTTGTTTTATATTTTCATAGATTCACATTCCAGTAACATATTTTTTCCTTTTTAAGTGTGGAGTGGAATAAAGGATCAATGGGAACTGGAAAATATATCATTTTTATCCTCTAAATGGGTTGAGGTAATTAAATAATTTAATATCATGTTATTATTTCTAAATTCATGTCTCGTTAAAAAAAATATTCTAATGAAAATTGGGGGTTAAAAACTTATTTTGGGGGTTTCAAGTTTGGTTTTAAAATATTTTCCATTAGGTTTACCATTTCCAACTCTCATAGAAACTCACAATGGCTCACACATCCAATTTATGGTACAAACCAACGTTCCAAAGGTATAAATTCATTTAGGGTTTCAAACATAACGACACTTAAGAAAACACATTGGTCAATAGCATGGGAGGTAAGTCTTATCAAACCATTGTGGGGGGTTATTTCTTAGTCTAGGAATTTAATACAAATTTCAATTATGTTTAAGAAACTCTTTAAAATTTAGACACAGAATAGGTTACCCTAGAAAGAATGATATGTTGTTGAATCCTTCTATATTATAAGGGGACACTATAAATGAGAAAGTCTATATAAATCTTAGGTTGTAGGACCATTTCCAATTATTTCATAGAAATTGATAACATCCCATATTTTGAGGCCATATATCATAAAATTATAGAATTTACAACCATACCAGGAGGAGATTAGTTTTTTTAGTTTGGGATTGAACCTAAAAGAGGCATCATATGTATCATGTGAGAAAAGTAATAAATATCCACATAGATTTTTTAGGTCCATGTTGTGTAATAAAATGTTATATGTAAATGGAATATATTAGGTAATATAGACATTGGTTTTGGAGATATATATTTAAGAAGGAATCCTTATTATATAACATATAACTAGAATCAGAGCCTCTATAATTGGGTCTACCCAAAACCTTTGGATGGGTAGGGAATAATCATTTGATCCTACAATGGATATTTTTCTATGGTTTACAATTATGAGTATTCTTTTAGGTCTTATACCGAAGTGGATTCCCTTGTATGGAGGAATTTTCATTATGCAATTGAATGGGGATTGTACCCTATGGCTCCGGTAATTAGTGGAAATTTATTATGCTAGGGATATGATCATTGAAAATCCTAACCCCGCGTGAGCCACTCTTGATGTGAGAAACAAGGTATGGAAAATATTCAGGATCATTGCATTTTGAAAATATAATTATGAATTGTGGAGGCCATGATGGGGTGTTTGGAACGAATCTCATACATTAGGAAGGTGTCATAGGTATCCTACTTATATAGTGATAAGAGTCCTCATAGTTGAATTAGGTTCCCAATCTGCTGGTGGATAAGGAATAATTATAGACTCAGAATGGGTGGGAAATACTAAATGACATATATTGGAATTACATCCAATTGTATGACCATGTAATAGTCAATGTAATGTTCTTTTGATGGGAATGAAATTTTTGTAGGATCATAAGAGAGTTTGGGTCATATGGGCTTCTGTGTTTTATATCTAGAGGTCCTTACACCAAGGTTGATTCTCACTTGAAGACATCTTATACCTACCATCTAGAAATGAGTTTAGGAAAAATGGTTTGTACAAGGGTCTCATAGTGATTTCATAGACCCATTCCATTATGGACACTTACCATATTAATTTATAATGATCACACAATAATCATGGTTTGGGGATCACATGGTTTGAGGGAACATACCTCAGAATCCCTAATGGATAAGGCTTACAGGTCTTGGGGTGTCGGCCTAACATGTCCATATAATTGTCTTGAAAAGTCCATAGGTTTATTCTTGACATTTCTAGGGGTAATTATATGATCTATGATGAAAAATCCTATGGTATTAATGTGATCATGCTAACATGTTCATATGACTTCATAAGAACTAGCTGATGTTTCTGAATGACTATACAATTTCTCCATAACATATCCATAGGACATAACCTGATCTACATGACATGTATGAAAGACATTATATGATCTTCATGACATTTTAATATGGAATGAAATGAAATGGATGATATGAATTGTGGGTGGTTCTTGATTGGGTTTACATGTTGAGGGGCCATTGCATTATCTACCTGATATTTCCAAATGGAATCACATTAAATGGCCAAAATGTCCTTGTTCCATCTCATGATATATCTAACATGTATGGATCACATTGAATGGTCTTCCTAATATTTCTTATTGAGGTCATGCATAACAAATTCAAAACATGAAAAATCTTTTGACTGATTATTCTCACATTCCAAATGTCCTTAGAATTGCCAATGGAGTTATCCCATGAGTCATATGAACATACAACATGAAATGGAAATTCATTCCTTAGTTTTAACTTGTGAAAGACACTTGTGAATGTGTAGTTCTACACTCTGAGAAGTCTTATCTAACTTATGCACTCCTATGGATGGGTCTTTTATAAATTGGAATGGGGATGGGATTCAGTAATTTATAAGCTTTGCTACCACAAATATAAACCACTTTGAATAGTTCTTGAATCTTATATATTGGATTAATGAGTGGATAGAGAATCAAATCACATGTTTTTCCTGAACCAACCACATGTTATCCATGAATTCTTCATTATGTTGACTGATATATAAAAAATGATATTAGCTACTCGTTTAAATATTAATCTATATCTTTTATTGGTAAATGGATTTCACATAATTAAATATATATGTCAAAAGGATCTGTTCAATATTAGGCCAACGTTTCTACGGAACATCATGATATCGAGATGGAATTTTTAGTTCCCTTCGCAATAACATTCTTGGATGTCTAGGGGCCCTACGCATGAATATAAATTCACTCAATTCAAAAGATGCTTCCGCCTTTTATATATTTTGTTTTATAAACATCATGGTGTTTTCCCATGATTTATTCATTGAGGAATCCTAGGACCAAATTCAAATTTCTAAGATCATATGTTTAAGGATACATTTCCAATGGATTTATCTTTACAATTACAACATTTCATGATTGGTTTTCACATGAATTATAATTGACATTATGAACCATATTATGATGCCACGTGAAAATCAATGTAATGCATTTCCCATGAGGATTCTTCCCTGTTCAGATTTTATTTTTGAAATAGATTCGGTTATTTTCAAAAATATTTCAATTGACATGTCACATGATCTGGGGACATCAGTTAGAAATCCTTGTTCGATCCCTAGTGATTGTCTGTAAGCCTTCTTGAGATCCAATTAGACGGTCATATGGGTTTGACATGATCATGAATAATTCATTAGAATTTCATGACCCATTTTCATGACGTCCTTAAAGATATGTGATTCATCTAACCCTAGAACATAATCCCCATTTATCCATGTTTTTCATGTATTCCCATTGTGTAGACAATAATACTTATGCTTCAGGTATCTATCCAAATCATAAATATTCCTATCCTCGTTTTTTGGGTGTTAGTGTTATATCAGAGATATTGAGATTATAAGATTCAGAAAACATATAAATATTATTCAACATTAGTTTTTCTTTAAGGAATTCAAGGAATAGCTTTAATGATACATATAACAAATAATTATGATTTAGTGGTAAGGTTATATTTTGGCCGAAAACATGATTCAGGGATTGTTAAAATGTAATATGTGCTTGGTTTTGAGTAAATAATGTTTACTTAGGAACAGTTCATACTTTAAATTGATAATACAATTTTATTGAATTACTGAACATGAAATTGGTCAGTGAATTGGTGAATTTATTTTTGTAAAATTTAATTGTGTTTTTTGTATTTTTGATATATATACAATTTTCAATTGTTTATGAATTTCTTCAGGGATAAGTATTGATGTTATTTTTTATAACGTAAGAGTTAATGTGATTTTAAATTCAAATTTTTTATTACATCATGGATTTATAATTTTAAATTTTATCACATGTTCGAAGGCATAAATACCACCTTTTACATTTCAAGTGAAGGGGTGTTGAGGTGAATTTCATTATTTAGTTATATTTTTATTGAATAATATATATAGTATTAAATAACCATTTGGGTTCATATATGATATGATGTTGTTTTATTTCTAATCCATTGGATTGTGGGTTGTAGATTATCCAAATGGTATAAAGGTAACTCATAAAATTTGTGATATTTTAGATGTAAATATATTCAATCTACGTATTACATTTTAGTTTAGAGTCCAAATATGGTCAATGAAAGTTTGGGTAGGATCACTACATTATATAATATATAGTGAATTATCACAATAACTAACAATATTTTGGGAGATGTTTAATTTATTTGAGTAATATTTGATCCCTAGGATTAATATGTTGTTTAATATGAATGATTATGTTGGAAGAATTGAATTTTATTTTTCAGAACATATGCGGAAAAGTTATGGAATCTCATTTTAGGGTAATAAATTAATTAATGTTGAGGGTATTGAGGAAAATTGTGATATATATTTAGGAATTTGTGTAATTATCTTGTTGAACCTTTTGTTTTATTATGGAAACATTTGAGTAAATTGTTCTATCTCATTACACGAAGTTTAATACATTTGATTTATACATTACCATAAACTGAATATTTTTACATGATTTAATACATAAAATAATTATCATTTTTTGGATTATGGTATCAATATTTAGTTCATTTTGTAGTGATAGGCACAAAAACATAATCTGTAATACTCATCATTTGGTGATAAGATACGGTTTTCATGAGATTTTATTATATGATGAAATTATAATTTTCATGCAATTATATTTCATTATGTTCTTAGTATATATGGTAAATGAATTCTTTAACATTAGAGAAAGGATCTTGAAACAAAAATGACATCCAACTATGATCATTTTTTAGGAATTGATTATATTTTTAACATGTCAATTTAATTTTGTTTTGTGTCTCTTATAATTCTAATGGTCATTTACATTTTTATGATCAATATTCACTTTCACTCTCAATTATAAATTGAACATATCATTTTCCTACATGTTTATATTTTCACATCTCACTAATTTTCTCTCATTAAAAGACCTAGTAATATGTTATTCTAATCTACCTATATATTTACCTATCCCTCTTTTATAGAGGATCTTTCATTAACCCTTTTTTACATGGGTTTTCAAAAAAAATCATTTTTAAAACCCTATATTACTAAAACAAAATGAGGAAATAATTTCATAAATGGGGCCGAATATAACACACCATGATATTTAGGATCAGACTTTGTTTTATTGTGTATAAATCATGCTACACCGAGTATAAAGAAACCAAGAAATATTAATATTTTATGACTCTTATAACATAGCTATTTAATTAGTGACTATACAAAGTATTAAATCCATTATAAATATATTTAAATTAACTATACATAAATAATAATTCAATAATTATTTCTTTGAAATTAAGAAATTATTTTTTTAATCCATTTTATTCTTCAAATATACATTTTATTAATAAATATTTTTTATTTATTTTTGTGTGGCAATAATATACTTAAATTTTCGAAATTTTAGATTTTTTTTGAAAAAATAAATTATTTTTTGAAAAATAAATTTCAAAATTACATTATTATGATATTTTATAATATTTTGATAATACTTTTTTATCAATGAATACCTCAAATTAAAACAATTATTTCAGAGTTTATTTAAGAATCATTCATTAAAAAGATCCATTTCCAATTAATATATATTAAATTTAACATAGTTCCCATATATTATTAAATATACAATTATGTTCACCGGAATCGATTTAGTGGTTGAATGTTTTATTAAAATATTTTTATACGTTAAGATATATTTTTCTAAAAACCTAAATTACCCTATATTTTTCATTTAATTTTGAAATTTATTTTGGAAACATCTAGAAGTTCAGTATTAAAAAAGGAATGAATATTTTTAATGCAAATAAAAAAAATTAATTTATCAACATTATTTTTTATCTAAATGAATAATAACCATGCCAAATTTTTTTCCAATTTAGTGATTAAATGTGTTAATTGTGATTAAATATTATGTGATAAGGTCTAAAAAAATACCCATCACAAGATATTCTTTCAATTTATTGGATAAATATGACCATATTTGACCAATATTTACTATATGGAATTTTTTTAATATGTTTCCTTGATAATGGAATTTAAATTATTTTATTTAAAGAAAATTTCCATAATGTCACTCTCTTGAAATTAAAATCAATAAATTTTTTACATAAGGATAAGAATATGGCAGGTTTTTATGCAAGTTATTATTTTAGAGACAATGTAATTTGTTTATAAATTTATTATTTTTAATTTTTATTGGTAAAACAATTACCAAAATTATTACACAATACTGACATAGTTCTGGTTAAACTATTAGGGAAATCATGTATATTATTTTAAAAACTCTAAACATAATATAATTTTGTTATATTTTTAGTTTCTCATTGATTTTATTGATCCAAATAAATTATAAGAGTTATTTTAAAGGCTTTTCTTAGAACTCAAATTTCATTATTTTTTTATAAATGTTAAATTAGATGAATATTGTCAAAATTGAAAATAATTGTTTTTTATGGTGGAGGTGAAAAGGCCCCTTATTATTAAAATAATCCAAAATAAAATAAGAGGATAAATAAATATTACTAATAGACCTTATTAAATAAAGGATAGATAATTAAACACCTCAAGAACCTTGAGAACAAGTGAGCATGCTATGATAAGAGGAGGGCCAACCCATTCCATGATGGTTAAGACCCCTCCTCCTAGTGTTAAATTCTATCCATGGACCACCTCAATAAACTAGATACCCAGTACCAACCTCTTCCTGCATCTTAGTGGAATCAATCATTCAATCACCACTATGACTCTCATCATCACTACTTGTGTATGCAAGCAGCGAAAAAGGATGATGTGTAATTACATGTTCTACCCACTCCTTGACATGTTGAGTACCCACACAATGCTTTGAAGAATAAGTTTTCAAAATTTCATTTCAATTTCAAATAAGATTTGGGGTAAAAAGGATTCAAATACGTTCACTGGTGTACGAAATTATTTCCATCTTATCAAAATTTTGAGCATTGAAATTACCCGATATTTGGGTAAGAGCGGCCTGCCTCGATCAAATCTTTGTATCCTTTCTCTTGTGTTTGTTGGAAAACTCACAATGGGGATAAAAATATTCCCCCACATGTATATAGGATCCAAAATAATCCAAGTATTTAACCTGTTTTGTTTTAGGTTTTAAAATAGAAGAGGAATTCTTTTAGGGAGCATTGGTGTTCAGTATATCTAATACCTACAATGGTTTAGTCACATACATGTTTTTCTCCAGAAAATTCAAATACTAAGAAGTATTTGTTCCAACATAATATAAAACCACATTTAAACTATAAATCTCAAGAATAACTTTTACTCTAAAGAATTTCTATATAGGAGTCAGAGTGCATGATGACATACCTTGTCCTTGTAGGAAATCATATCTTGACTTCAAATCCCCTTTATTTTTGTAGTGCAATGAGGTAAAATATTGAACGTTTTTCAACATCAGCACCCTAGAGGGACCGATAGAATAGTCACTTACAATAGGTTCATAAGACCTAGTAGGCTGTGGAGAAACCTTCTCAATTCCATTAGTAGAAGTTTTAATTTAGTCATTACCTAAGTGAACATTTTTACACTGTCTCTTCCCTAAGATTTCATCTTGTAACAAAATCTTACATTTTCTGCATTTTCCTACATAATGTTCTCACCTAAATCTATCATAATTCTCTTCTTTAGAAAATAACTCATTAACTTCATGGATATCATATGAATCTATATCTGTATGATGTTCATCATGTGTTTAGTTAGAGAATCCATGAAAGAAGTTTTTTCTTTCATTGTGTCCTCCAAGTCTGCTAAATCTTACCAAATATATTAGAATTTGAATTTTATTATAGAGAATTATGGAATTCCACTTCCTTTATTATATCCTGAGTAGGATCTTGCTTAAAATTTTTACTACATCCCCATATTTACTCGTCATTTGTAACCAGATTCCATGAATTTACACCAGTCCCTTGGGATGGTTTATGTCATTCCATCCAACTATAATATGTCTCCTCCCGACCCTTCAAACTGCATCTAGAACATATGATATTTGAATGAAAATTAGACCTGGTGTTTCCAATAATACAACACATGTCACAATATAATGGAAATTTTATCATACACAATTCCTAGATTGATTTCATCTTAAGGGGTGAAAAAAATCATCTTATCAATCAGAGATGAACCTTATTCAATGTTAACTAAGATTTAGGAAATGTAATCAAAAGAATAATTTTCATAAGGCAAAACCATCTTGATTGGTTTGTCTATCAAAGATTTAGTATAATATAGGATTTTAGAATGCCATAATACCTAGTTGAAACCATAGATCTTAATCCATACTAGAGAAAAAGAATATTCAAAATCCTAGAGACTGATGTTCAGATTCCAGTCATAATCCCTTGCTTTTCCTAGTTTTAGATTTTCCAAACCAAAAACCCACACATGATCATTCATGTCAGTAGATGGAAATAATAAATTAAAGAAGCCGCTTCCAAGAGAAACATAATTTAATTCATTGAAAGCCAAAATATAAGCTAATAGAACAACAAAATTAGAATTTTTCCAAGGTGTCATACCTTTATATAAAGAGATTCTTGTGATAAAAAAGTTCATGTAAATCTCTATCAATTCTACGATTTCTCTATTTGTGGCTGAGACATGAGATGTAGTTCCTTTTCTAACGATGTGTTGCAGGATACGATTCTCCGGAAATAATATGTTATTAATTTATATAGAAGAAATATATAAATTTAAAGGGGACAAAATGATTATAAATGTTCTAAAATGACATCCCAATACCATTTAAAAGCACATTTTCATATTATATGTATAATTATTTCCCTCTGATGGTGATAAATTCATTACCATACATGAGGTAAAAATTGGTAAACTAAATAGATAAACCAAAAGTCATTGTCTAAAAAACCACATAAACCTATAAATATTTTATTATTCGATGTTATTTCAGAAATATACTAAATTTTATTTGAATTTCTAGGAATTTGTGATAATTTTTCTTGATAATTAAATTTTTATATTTTAATTCATTATGAAATTCCAAGGGTACTCATTTACTCACATATAAAAGGGAACATCTACTTTCACTTATTAACACACATTGTGTAATCAATAATAATAAAAACTACCCACATCTATTTTAAACATTTTTTATAGGAATTATTTTTTCTTTACTTATTAAAATACCATTCAATTTTTCCATATTAAGTGATCGAAATGAGTCTTACTAAAGATGTGTTAGCTGTCTTATCCAACATCTTTCAATTTGATTCTTATTATACCTCCTTTAAATATGATATATTCTTTATAAAAACATTACTATCATAAATATAAATAAATTTTATTATTACTAAAAAACAAAATTATTAAACATATTTTCCATCCGATGGGAAATGAATGTATTTCTCATGCACGCCTATAGCTTACAATATCCACATAGAATTAGAATTCATTTTTAATCACCATATCTCATTGATTTTCTTATCGTTGATTTAATATTTCTATTTTATAATAATAATATAATTATTCTTATGAAATTATATAATCAAATAAATCTACATTAAAAAATATTTGTTGTAAAATTTTAATGTCTCTCATTTGTATGTGTTGACTACCACCTCCACGTAGCGATGTGATATGTTTTTTGTTTCCAATTTACATGGATGGTAATAATGATAGTTAGATAGATATATTTTATATTTTATATTATATATAATAAATTTTTAATGTTGAATCATTATTTAAATTTATATTCTTCCTTTTATTGAAATGTGAAAGTTGGGATCCTGAATACGTACAACTTATCATCTCAATGAATGATGTAATTAATTTTTCAATATCTATATTTTTGGATGACTGTAAACATATTACTAGATAATAAATACTATATTAATATCATGATTTATTCAATGAAGATGTTGTAACCATGATCAAAGTACATGGACTGGAACAACTGAACCAAAACCGTTATGAAAAATGAAATGTTTAACACATAGAAACAATAATTTTAATAAAGAATTATTAATAAAATATTGTTAAAAGGTAATAAGTGGGTCTTAAATGATATTAAATCTATATAAATGAATTTTTTTCAATAGTATTATTATTGATATATATTAATTATATAGTATTTTAAATATCTTTATAAGAAAGTTGAACTTGTGGTTAGATTTTTTCATTACAATCTCATTATTTACTGTGATTATTTAGGATTTTGTATCCATTTATGAAATATCATTATAACACTCTCAATAATATCATTATTTTCCATATAAAATATTTATATTTTTAAAATAAATGTTTTCCTTCCATTTTCCTCCCTTTTATGTTCTTCAGTAACTGAATAAATATTTTTGATTAAAACTGATATTTTCCTCTCTTTGATCAAAAATAAATTTTCTTCCTTATCCATATTTTCTTAAATTTTCATCAATTATGTTTTTAGTATTATAATATTAATTATTAACTTCATTGTTACAAATATTGTCTAAAAAAATTAAATATAACTTTCTTGTCATTTTCTAAATTAGTTACATTTGACATTTTACCAAAACCATGAAAGGAATCATTGTTTTTACATAGAGGGCATGAAGAATATTATCTAAAATGAAGAATCCTTAATATTCCCTTTCAATATTTTTAAATTAATTTTCAAGGAAAATGTTTTTCTTAATATTTGGTATTTTTTTGATTTGAAATAATTTATTTCAATGTAAAAAATTATATTCTTATCAAGAAATGTTTTAACTCGTATTTTAATTAAATGTTTTTCCATGATGTCATACTTTAATGTTATATTTATTTACTAAGAATATTATCAAATTGAATTATCATATTTAATTATCTAGACTTATATATGATGATGATGTTTTGGGATGATTTTGTTAAAAATTCATATTCCCCATGAGTTATTGGAGTTATGAAATCCATTTTTAATGGGTTATGATGTTATGAAATATTTTTGAAACTCAAATACTATTCATCAGTTATGATATAATGAATGTACAATGATATTTTGGAACACTGTTATATGATTTTCATTACAAGATAGGTGATCCAAGAAATATATACCCCTCTAATACACAGGGTGATGATTGATATCCAATAAGAAAGTTAAGACTATAATAAGATGTGAACCTAATTTATTGAGGGACTTTGTTGAATATGAAGGACTTCAAAGTTAACATTAAATAAGAATATAATTTAATTGGGAATGAACCTAATACTCTATAAACTCTTAAAATCATTCCATCACTGAGGAAATTATTTTATGTGGTTGTTTGAAGGCCAAAATCTAATGTCTTATTCCAATGTTATGATTTCATGGCTCAAGTTCATTGATGTCATTAAGACTCATGTGTTATAAACTAAATATATTAATTCTATAACACAATATTATTATATATGAATTGTAGGGTATGCTTTCCAGATAATATGCACCTGTTTTTATGCCCTTATACTCATGTTATTTTTATATGATCATTTATATCTCCCTCATTTACCCTTACTACAAATCAATGCTCACCTATTATTATGTTTCCTTCCCACAAGTTATAAAGAATTGTTTAATGTATGATATTTCCAACAAGGGTACTTGTTATGGTGAATATTATAGGATATAATGGGGATTTCTTATAAAAAAACAAGTAAATGTATACATGATTCCAATGACACTTGGCTTATACAATTCAGGCACATGTCATAATGTTATATATTGAATATTAATCTAATAAGATGTGATATTTTTCAATAAATGTTTTGGGTTATACTGTAATATTATAGGGTAATATATTTGAATTCATTTTTTAAATAGAACGTTGACAATGTTTTCTAACGTATTTTGGGAAATCGTGGACTGACCTCGTGATACTTCTTGATCAATAATGGAATCCACATAATTTTTCTACAAAGTCCAGCAAACCATGAACTTAATTTCAATATGATTTAATAATTTTACATTCTCATAAATGGTTTAGTTCACTGTTGAAATTAAATAATAGACATACATCACCCCTTACTCTATATTATCAAGATGATATGAACTAAAATCGTAGATAATGATAAAAATAAATAAATAAAAAATTTCATAATAGAAAATACCATTTTGTATGATACAATTATACAAAAAATAAAACATTATTCCCCCATTGAGACATTTCAAATTGATTAAAAGCACACCATGAGTAACAAGAATGAGATCTCATTCCATAATGTCTATTACATACCAAATGGAATAACCTACTAATCGGATTATTACACAAAAAATATTTTTCATGATAATTAGTGTATAACTCATCAGTTGATTCATTAAAATATGGAATACATTGTAATAATCAGGGTTATGAAGCACATAATTAACTATCAAGAATAAAAGATAAATGGATGGTAACCCTTATGATCCTACTCTATATAGGGATGTGTCTGTAAAGGAAAATTTTACTAACTATTATGATAAAAAATAAAAATTACATAAACCACTCCCAATTTCCCGAAACTCATCAGTTCCCATTCACACAACATTTAAATCATTAATAACATGAATAGATAGCGAATTTAAATTAAGGGTTATGTTATACACCTCTTTACAAAAAAGGGATAGACTATACCCAATACTAGGGACCAATAGTGGTCTCCCCACCATTTAGAATTCCTCTAATTTTATAACTCTGTAAGTCAAACAACTATTCCCAAGGAAACAATATAGAAGAGAATGGTCTGATAGTCTCAAATATTTCTTAGTACTCCTATATCTTGAGTATACAACTATATTGAGAAGACATTCCCAACAATATACTATTTATGAAATTTCCCGAAAACATTAATCACTAATACAAAATCACTGTTACGTGATGTAATATACTTATATGAAATTATATATAGTTTGATGAAAACACTCCATGAAGCTTTTAAAAACAATTATATTACCTTGAGAAATATAAACCCAAGTATGGGTATTATTTCTAAGATAAAAATAATTAAATAAAACTAAAAAATTTAGAATAAAAGGAATATCTCAATCTTCCATTACGCTGGATTCTTATGAATAATAGGGTGTTACATTTCAAACATTCATAGCCTCAGGATGTGCTTTAGGAAACCTCCTATGAATATAACCCTAATTTCATTTATTAAGTTACAATCCATTATAAAAAATTTATATATGAGCATAACAACCAACACTAATTCTTTTTATGGCCTATAAAAACATATTAATGGAATCCAATGAATTTAAACTTGTATGAGTTTGATGAAAAAATGAGAAGTCATTTTAATATAACCACGAATCTATATAAACATGGTATATATCCACTTTTTAATCAAGTAATTCTCATAACGAATTCCACATGTAGAGAAATTCTAAAACCTCTCATGAAATCTATACATGCTTTTTTGACTCTAACATCCCACGTCACTGAAACTATATAAAAGGCATGCCCATATAATGAAAAAAATGAATAAATATTCTAATGAAGGCCTATTTACAAATACTTATTATTGAGATTATCATTTGAGTCTACCTTATGAAAGTATAGTGTTACATCATAAGATATAAAATGATACACAAAACCCAACTAATATTTACTATCAAGTAAATAATGTCCATTTTCATCACAAATTTTATAATATTATGATAAGATTTTTCACTGAACAATTCCATCATAATTTACCATGAATGGTCCTTCTACATATCAGTTTGGATAATTGACTTCCACCCATATAATAATTTAAGTAAGAGTATAAAAAAATTAAAAAATATCTTAATACACTCTATAATAATGGAAATTATTATGATTCACTGAATATCGTATAACCTTTTTTTAACTCTAAAGGGACCTTTTTTCCCATCAAATGCTTGAGGTACCAAATTGTTAGACACATGAACTCAATCACTATATTTCTTTTTTCTAGGAGTAACAATTCTACTTATACATTTATTATCAGATAAATTTTTTTTTACATGACTATAGTCACCTAAAAGGCACACTTATGTAAACTCCTCTTTAGTTCCCTCATTATATCTAATCAATACTAGTCTAATACGAAATCCTAAAATATTTTTAAGACAAAAATCATTATCTAAACATACAAAAAAATTTAACTCTCATAAAATTATATATAAATGTTTAAAAAATGATAAGATACCATCGAAATCACATTTCTATAATATAAATATCAATAATATATTATCCAAAAATTATGAATATAATAAATTCACCATTTTAGAAATTCCCAAAATC
The DNA here is from genome assembly GCA_963277665.1 of Viscum album. Classification (NCBI taxonomy): domain Eukaryota; kingdom Viridiplantae; phylum Streptophyta; class Magnoliopsida; order Santalales; family Viscaceae; genus Viscum; species Viscum album. The sequence continues at coordinate 27,751,725 of OY728140.1, read as the reverse complement.
ATAAGAGAACCTTATTTATCTTTAAAACCAATTTATTCCTAAAATTTGAAATTTAGATTCTTTGAAATAGTAAAGGAATCTCATAAACCAAACTAAAAATAGATATTGAAACTCTTTATTTTCAACATTTCAAAAAAATGTTTTATAATAACTCCTCTTGTAAAATAAGTATAAATTCCCTTAACACTTTATAAAAATTAAAAATTTAAAAAAATTAATTTAGAAATAATTTAAAAATATAAATCATAAATTTTTTTGAAAATAAAATTATTACATTATAAGTAAACCCAAAATTATTAAACAACACCTTATTCACCTTACTATAGATTCATTGAAAAAAAATCACTTTGGAATTCAAAACTGTTAGAGTTGGTTCCCTAGAACCCAATCCTTTGTACATTAGGATAAACGTGAATTCGTTGGATGGATATTAATAAACTCCTTATCAGATCATTATCTTTCATATACACGACATTGTATATGATAGTTTCTTAAGAATAGCTTTCACACAAAATGGTCATAGTAGATCCTGGTTATGATGTGATCTCGGATGAGCCTTGAAACTATTCTTGAATATATGTTCTATAGCCGGATGACATCATTTTAGGTGAAAGCAATGATACAATCTATCATGATTGGGCACTCATAGGACTATGAGGCAACTTCTCATGATGTTCACCCTTGGTAATGTCCAAGATGATATTATGGGAATGAGAACTGCTAGTAGGAAATCCAAATTTATAAGTATCATTGGATGTTCTTATATGGAGATGTGTGTATTGGTCCATAGACATTAAGATTATTATTAATGGGTATTATGTCTCTTTCACTTAGATTTATTGGCCAAAACCATGATGACATATGTTCATGGTGAGGTAGGATATGTTTGGTGTGTCAAGATTAATACTGCATTAATGAATAATATGAGAAAGGATTTGTCCCTTACATTTCATAATGGAAGTTGATATCTCAGTACCTTTGATGGAAATGATATATCCTAAATAAATCCATGGACTTGGTGTTATATAGGCTTGTTCAATTTTCATGAAGTCAATGAATGAGAAATAAATCTCATGGGTTGAAGGACCTTGAATAAAATCAAATTGATTGGAGGTATCAATATAAAGGAGTTATATTACATGGTATTCATTCGTATGAAGAGACATGTCATTGTGAAATTGACTTCTTTATCTATGGGTTTGCTGGCACATTTCATTATTCTAGCCTTGGTCTTTAAGACACTCAACCTAATGCCACAAATAAATAGGGCTAGTGGGTCACACACAATATTTATCCAGTATCTCAGTTAAATAATATAATATTTATTAATTTATAAGTTAAATGTAGATTACCTTTTATTGTGGTTAAATATTTATTCATGGATACCTGATATAATGTTTTTGCCACCACTTATTCGAGAGAATAGATTTTGGGAATAATAAATAATAAATATTTATTTTCTATTTTTTTATATAATATTTATATATTTATTATTGAATAATATAATGATATTTATTTAATAAATAAATAGTCATTACTCAAGGTTCAATAAATATGGAGGTGGATTGGCTGATCGAGTTATGGTTTAGGTTAGAAATAATAATATTAAATATTATTTGATTTAATAATATCTAATTTTTACTTGCATGTTAAATGAATATCATGAAATAATACTGTTTTTGTTTTTATTTTACATGGGGGTTTCTCTCTGATTAATAAAATAATTAAGGAACTTGTGGAAATATTTATTATTACCCAACCGAATTAAATTCCATGTTATATTATTCACTTATTAGCCAAGAACATTCCATGAAACACTAATGGTGTTGTGAAGAATGAATTAGAGAGTAGCTCTCAAGCCTATAGAGTTCATCCATCACCAAGAACCCTCCCATTAATGAGAGACATCCTTCTATACTGGATCAAGGAGAACACTTTGTATGCAGTTCTAAAGGAAATAGAAGGAGGTCATCACAAGGATAATGATCTTCTGTTCTAGCACTCGAAGACTCATTAGGAGGAATCCAATGATACATGAATATGTTTGGATCACCACTAGAGAAATCATTTACAGGGATCCTATAACACAATGACAGTCAAATGAAGATCTGTGGCCCAACAAACCAACGAAGAAAGAATCGCCTTAGAGGTAATTTTTATTTAATTAAATTAAATATAAGCAAAATATTTTGATTCAGTCACTTGGTTTTGGGGATAATTATTCCTTTTCAAAATCATTGATTTGATTCTGTAGATATTGGTGTTCATTTTAATATTTATCATAGATTGTTCATCGATTATGGAAAAAAATTATTGTCCAAAACCATCCCATCCACTCTTCTACTATGCTCGGATCCTACAGGTGGTATTAGATTGGGAATAATAATGTTTTTAATTATCTAAATATATTTTTAATGACTTACACTTTAATACTTTATTATTTCAACTAATATTTATTCATTCCATTTTAATTCAAATTTTGAGATCTGTTCTTCGTATAATGTTTCTTGGAGATATAACAGAGATGATTAATTTTATGATGAAAATTATATCAAGGTACTCACCCATAGGTGCCATGGGTTCGGTCCATCTAACAAAGTAGTATTTGTCATGTAGTTGGATATGGACATAATGTAGTTGTGTTCATATATTAGGAGTAGTTCGGTAATTACTCAACCCATGTGTATTAATTAAACGTGGCCTAGTTGACTATTACACTACGCATTGACAATGGCAGACTTAAGCGCGCATGGTCTGCTTGACTATACAACGTGTGGATGACTAGACAAGGAATGTAGTCCCTTTTCGGTCAGGTTTGGTGATTGTATCCCATGCATATCTTAGTCGACTAGTGACCATGTAACGTGGAGTCAACAAGGTGTGTGGACCGCTGGACAAACCGTGTACTCCGAAATTTCTAAAGTATGCCTCACACGTTGAGTCCCTAGCCATGTACTTCAGATAGATGGTGAATTAATACTCTGCATGTTTTGCAAAATTAATTGGAGGAAAATATCAATCCAAGATAGTTAATCCCTCTCAAAGAACACTCTCAATAACAAGAGATATCATCCTCCAATGGATCAAGGAGAACGCTTTGCAAGCGGTTCTCAAGGGGATTGAATTTTGACATCCCAAGCGCAAGAATCGTCTTTGTTACCACCCATAGACTTCTTTTGTGATGACTAGAGATATGTAAAACATTTGTGGATCACCTATAGATGAATCCTACCCTTGTATTCAACAATGTGATGGTGGCACATTGCAGATCTATGGTCGGGAACATCAACGAAGGGAGAATCACCTTAGAGGTAATTCTTATTTAAGTAAATCAATTATAAACAAAATATATTGATCCTCTCTCTTGGTTTAGGTGGAAATCAGTCTTTATATAAATCCACGACTCAATACTTTTGATATTTCAATTCATCATCGTATTGATCACAGATTGATCATCAATTATTGAAAAAATTAAATATGGGTGTTGTCTCATCTGCACTTCTACTATGACAGGAAACTATAAAAAATTATAAAACCTCTATAAAAAAATAAAATCCAAACCCATTAAGTAAAATCAATTTCACAAAATTATCATTCTAATTTATGATATCATATTAATTCTAGGCAATAAAAACAAATTTTATTCATAAAGAATTAAAACATAAATATTTTTGAAATTTAAAACTATGCATCGTTTGGTCACATGGTCAAAAAATCATGAATTAATTATGAAAAGGGTAATAGATGATATCTAGAACTTGTTTCATGATTTGTAATAAAATTATAGAATATATATAGTAACTATACAACCCCTATATTTCCCCCCACTTCTAATCAAAACAATATAGTTCCCCAAAATATCTCATATAATATATGTATCAAAAAATATAATATTAAATGTCTGAAGAATAATCCTGAAAAAAACTTAAATGTGAGACAGACACCCAAACCACCTATATAAAATTAAGGTTTAATATGAAAAGTGATGGTTAAAAACTTACTCATACCTTCATGTTCTTCTCGAATGGCTATATCACTTTTCTTCCATTACATGATAAAGAACAAAATGAGTCTTATCAACCAATTTTTTCCATATAAAATAAGGATTCCATGACAAAATACCCAATATGCGTCACTATATATCCTGAAACATATTCAAGATATTTATTTAATGGAAAATAGTTTCATAGTATCCAAACACAACTTCTTGGGAAACGTTTCAACCAATTAAACGATGATTAATTTTGAACCTCGACTCAAAATATTGAAAAAAATACTTGTAAGTCTTAGGGTATAGAATTTTAAATAAATAGTTTCCATAATACAAAAGACTAAAAAATTTATAACAATATAAAAAACACTCAACTAACCATAAATACAATCCAAAATAATGATAACACTATACCGAATCTACATCAACCAATTTTAAAAATAAACACAAAATACAAAACAATTGATAATCAATAAATGGTTGATTGATTAGCATGAATAAATAGCTAATCAATAATGGAAAATGAAAAAAATACCTAAAGGATATCTAAAATTATCCATCAGGAGATTTCAATAAAATGATACTTAATGCATCACTTCCCTCATAACCATAATAAAACAAGTGATCATGCACTCATTCCAAGAAGAAAATATATATAACCTATTATATATAAAATTCATTGGGAAGTTATCCGTGTGGGTATCCTCAAGAAAATTTATAAATAACCATTAATAGTAAATCCATTTAATTACATTATGATATTAAACTATGAAATGTAAACTTTTTACATTTTGAGAATGAAAGCAGTAAATCTAATCACATGAGAAAATATTATTCAATAGTACTAGGTTTATTTATTTAAATGTTTAACACTAATTATATTATAACAATATATAATATTTAAGGGTTTACATGTATGAAACCATACATTAGAAATACTTTTTTTCATGGAAAAAATAGGAATTACAAAACATAAAAAACATTTCCAATTCACCTGGAAAATTATTCTAATACAAAATGTTACCATAAATGTGAGAAGATAATTTATAAATACTACTTAAGTTATTATGTAATGAAATTATTATTTAAAATATCTGCCATTAAATTAGAAATACCCTTTTCACATTAATGAAACGTGGATTTAGAATTAAATTCATACCAAATCCATGAAATGCACAATTTAAGATGTTATTGGTGGTGAAAAAACAGTGAATCCTATGTAAATTAAATAACTATATCAATAACATTTATAAATTTAGTGTGAAACATTGTTATCATAACCATCATAAAAAATTAATGATATTCAAATATCATGGGAATGACTATGATCCTTAGAGATAAAATAGGGCAAGAAAATAGTTGAATACATCAAATTGACATGCTTGATGTGATCTTACTTCCTAAACACTTCATTTTACATTTCCTAGTATGATTGAGAGAAAACAATCCCTTGTAAGGAGAATAGTCCTAACTCGAGGAAACAATCCATGGTAGAACCATACATGGTTTTATTACTCATACTTACATTTACGATGTAACTACATAAGTCTTCCCATTACATATAAATGGAAGTGAGAAATATACAACAACACATTTCAATAAAATATAATTATAAAATGAATTAATTAATATAATATCACTCACACCCATGAACATCCTTCATAAAAGTATCCCATTTATTAGATAACATTAATAACATGAAAATTATAGTAACATCCATGATCAATTATTTATCTGTAACATTATAACAAAAAGCTCTTTTTGTCACCAATGATTTGGGGCCTAACTTCCCAGGAATGATCAATAAATAAATTCAATCTAATAGAGACTGATATATCAAATGTTTTTGGATGCCTTTGAAATTTTTTTGGAAGAATCTAAAATACAATTTTAAGACCAAATAGAACATTTTATCTTGTAAGAATAAATAATCAACCTCAACGCATGAATAATAAAAGACTCTTTTCATGTAACCTAACATGGAGTAATTATTTGAAAAAATGTGATAAATTAATTAGGATACATCAATAGAATTCATAAGAAATTATTTTTTTTGAAGAATAAAAAAATAATAAATTATGAATAAAAGGATGAAATCTGTCAAAAAAGTGCACATTTACCCTAAATATACTTAATATTTAGAATTAAATCTTAGAAAACCCCCCTTAATACCATGAAAACATTTATTAATTATTTAAAAATAAAAAATTAGAATTAATAACGTTTGTAGTATTTATATTTATATAATATAGGGTTTAAAGTCATAAAAAACTCATGTTTATTGTCTAAAATGAAATGAAATAGATATAACTACATTAAATAATTGAGTCCATTTAAAACAGTGTGTCAAAAGGTTAATCCACAACAAAGAAGAATGAAAACACATTAAAATACATAAAAAATTCCCCAAATCAAATCATCCATAACTAATATCAAAATAAAATAATACATATCCCACAATGACTATGATGATGAAATAAAATTGAAAATATAAATATAGAATATAGGTGGTGATTTAGATTTGATACCCATTAAAATATTACACTAAAGGATGATGATCCATCCTCTTCAAGACAAGGTGATTAGAAGAATGATAAGTAGGTATTCCTATAGGTGACTGAACGAGTGAGGTAAAAAGGGATATCTAATGTTGTTAAAAATACAAAAATGAGAAAGATGAAAATTCCTGAATTTAGAAATAGGCCATCAAGCCGAGCTTAGATAAATAATTTGGGAGACTATGGACAAATAATTTGATAAACTATTTATAAATTTTACTCCAATGATTAAAATCACTAGAAAAGTGTAGCCACATGCATATTTAGGGTTAATTGTTTTCTATAATCATTCTCTAGATATATGATAGGCAAGGTGCCCTCCCAAAAGTTTCAATAACACATGAGACAAAATCCAAGATAAAATTTAGATATAAAAAATAATAGAGTTCATATTATTAAATGAAATTATGGGAGCTTCATTATATATCACCTTGAATTTATCCAAATCCTCATATTGATTTTTTAATATGGGTACTATAGATATATGGATCATAGAAGATACATTAACAAATTATTCTTTATTCATTAAATAATTCACTAGAGGTTATTATATAATAACTTCACTATCTAGTTGATAAATAAGTTGTTTTTCTAACACATAATTTTTTAACTTTCATTATAATAATTCATATATTTTAATACCTTTCCATGAATCTAATTCAATTAATATTCTCTTTTTTACATCATACCTAAAATATATATTTAATTATGATGTCATTTTATCTATAATGGAATCATTTATCAAATGAGTATTATTTTATTAATATATTTAAAAAGGACATTTATTAAATATCTTACCACTAAAATAAGGATTCTATTTAATATTCAATACATATATTAATAGAACAATATTTATATTTCACTTGGATTATTGTTTCACTATAATTTAAATAAAAACATATATATTTTAATAATACATCATATAAATCATATCAGGTATGAGTCATAGATAGTTCAGTAGAAAAAACTTGTCCAATACCTATTAATAATAGTATCCAAGTTCAATTATTCTAGTTTCTTAGTCCTTATATGGCCACCTTGATAACGGAACCCATAACCCCTTTTCTAATATTTTCATATAAACTTTTACTAACTATTACCAAGAAAAAATATTGACACAAATCCTTGGAATAACCTTCACAGTTGGATGACCATGGTCATGGATATTTATTTCATTAGATATAATTTGACCCTTAGCATTCTGGAGGATATTTAATTTCTAACTAACATTTCATATTTCATCACTATATGTATGTGTCATATAATTTTTTTTATCCTATACCATAAATACATTTAATATGTTTCAATCATATTACTGTATTTCACTTTGCACAGAAAATTATTTCTATTTCTTCCCCACCAATTGATTATTATTATATCAATATATATATCCTTGTAGATATATTACTCATGCTACATGAAACACTTTCATGATTTTCTTTGAATAATAAAAAATACCATATCTAGAGAATTTATAGAGGAATAGGTATCTGACCACCACCATTATGAGACAATGATTAATATCCTAGATCACAGAAAACTAAAACATAATGTCCCTATATACAATGATCAATACTCAATAGATAATTTAATTAAAATAAAACTTCATTAAAAAATTGGTATAAATAATAAATATACAAAATTATTAATTTTATTACTAAAAAAATAAATCGTGTTCATGGTTATATAAAAAGATGAATACTTTTCAGAACTTATAATTCCACTCATTATATGCATCGTATGAAGTTTAAAAGAAACTATTTGAAAAATTTAACATCAATCTTACATAGATTCCTAATTTAAACTCTTTATATTAAAATATAAAATCGTATAAGAAATTAAACAAATAATAAGACTTAATATATAAAAACATCATATTATTATTGTAAACAATTTAGATTAAATCAATTTTATATTTATTAGAAACATTCATCAAATCAACCAAAACAATTATTGACTAATTTAATTTGACTTGTATATGAAGAATAGATAATTATGATTTTCAATATATCATAAAAATATATAAACATCATAATGATTAACTATATTCTAAAATTTATAAACACCTTATAAAACAATTTAAATTTTTTTAAAAAATATTTTATATTTAAATCATAAAAATAATCCAATTACATTTTAGGATGTAAACATAGATTTTTTCTAACCCACATTGACCATGATTTTTTAGAATTTATGAATTTTAGTTTTTCTCAATAAATCATAAAGATACATCATGTATTCTATAAACCACACTCCGATTATTCATATGTGACACCAATATCCTAAGGAACCATGATTTGTTTCCCTTGTATATGATGAATTTGGATACTCCATTGAAATACATACTTCTGAAACCTGACACATGTTTGTTCAACAATCAAAATTTTTTCTAAATAAAAATAAAATCTCGATATAAATAATGAAGACATTAATTTAAATAATTAATGTTTAAGTTATTGATTCAGTATGCACTATTTTTAAGGAAAAAAAATTCAGGTATATTTTTTTAAATAAATATAATATTTTAATGAATTTATAAAACCAGACCCATTTTTTATAAAAAATCAAAATAATTATTAAAAAAAGTTCAATCAAAATTGGAATTAAATGAACACATCCTATTTCTAAAATATAATTATTCTATAATCTCATCCAAAAAACAATCTTATTGATTTTGTAGTGGTTCTACAAAATTTATTAGAGATGGAGTCATGCATGATGGTTAAATTTCTAGAAACCAACACCTGTTTATACAAATTAGTAGTTTATATTATTCATATGTTCAAAAAATTCATTTTGAGGGTATCAGGAACCAATACACCTTGTTAGAAGGGAACATACAAATTTATTCTTTATAATTGGGGAGGGCTTAATATCAAAAATTTATATGACATACACAAGATTTGGTTTTTTCTAAACCTCATTTATGTGTCTAATTTTTGATATCCTCTTTACATTTATTATTTCATTCCTCTAACGAATTTACCTACATTAGTTTTTTAAATGATTTTCATTAAAATTATAATTTCTTGATAGTGTATCCTCAATAACAATAATATTAGTAACATAAATTTAAATTTGATATTACCTATTGTATTAGTGATATCATATTAAAATTATTGAATAAAAAAATAATATTCCATCAAATCCACTTTTCTAAAACATAAATATATTAGTTCCCTTCAATATGATGATAAAATGTCTTAAAAATACCCCTATATACATAAATGATGGGGTTTTATTTTAATACATCAAATAATAATATATATCTATGTTAGAAAGATATAATTAATTATTTCAAATTTCAACCATTATCCTAATGTGTGATTTTTTAATCTCTATAGGTATTAGGATGGATAATTGAAAATTTGTGGTTTTTTTATCTTTATACATTTATAAAAAGAAATACAAATCTTTTTTTATTTTTATTTATAAAAAAACCAATTTCTTTCTCATTTCATGAAACAAATTCTATAAAAATTTCTACTTATCTTTTCCTGGACTTTTAAACAATTCTGAAAATACTTTTTAATAGAAGTAATTCTAAGAATTCATTATATATTAATATATATTTTTACCTTAATCAAACTAAAATATTTTTCCTCAAATTTATTGTATACTATTCATACCATAACATTATTTTAGCTTCAAAAAACATTAATATTACAAAAATAAAACTTTAGTTTATTCATTTATTTTTTGTAAAAGAATAATCATATTTTTTATCATTTATATTGAGTGTAATTGTTGGTTTAACATTTCATTCATCAATTTTCCTTGATATGATTCCATTAATCATATGTTACACTTTGTTAAAATATATGATATGGATTTATAAAGTAGTATTCTTTTTTTAGATAAAAGTAGGGGATTCAAATATCTATACCACATATTCATTACCAGAGCTATTGGATGATTTATTCTACCATTAATTACATAATAGAGGGTTTATATTCATAAAATAATAATCCGCCTTTCAATACTATTCCCCTAAAATATTATAGGATCACTAGACTTTATCTCATATCTCCACTTGTCCCCCTTGACTATCATCCTTATACTCACCCAAGATTATGCCTTTATAAAATTCATTTTAACACTTCAAGGGGTATATATTGCCTTATTATAATGGACATCATTGTATATCATCATTATATTAATAGTCTTCTTTTAACTATTGAGGAGTTAAACATGGAATTCTCTCATGAAATTTGGATGTATAACAATATAAGAGTTTCATTGATCAGTTATATTATAAATTTCTATAGTATACATGAGTATAATATAATATCCTATTTAATTAATGTTTCATGTTTTTTCATTTTAAATTAAAAATATATGATTATTTTTGTTATATGGTAAAACAATAGTTTTTCATGTGTTATAATAAGAAATATTATTCATTGCAACACCTGTAATTTCATTTAATTGATGGTGGTGGTTCACTAGAAACGACTACTTTTTTACTTTAGATTTCACATGCATTCAAAGACATGAATATCGATAAATATCATATCCCATATTGATTTTTCTCATTTATAAAATAATTTTTTTTAATTTATTTGACAATATTTTGTCTTTGAATTTTCATATTAGTTCTCTACTTTTTGGGAAAACATGATGTTTAATAATGATTTTCCTAAACTATAAGTCATATAGTTTTGTGAAGTTATTATCTAGGAAAGAGATTATGTAGACTATTAGGTGGAAGAAATCATATGCAGATGAGACCCCATCTCAGTTTATTTTCACATGGTAATGTCCATTGAAGGATATTATAAATATGAAACTTGTAAAATGAATCAAATTTTTTAGATTTCATTATATATTCCTACTTGTGAATTTATAAAATGATCCTTAGACATTAATTTTTTTTATATAAATATCATGAGTCAAATAAATAGAATTATTATTTTTGACCTCACCTTTTTTGATAGTATCAATTATGTTTCAATATACATTGATAATCCCAAATAATGTTTATCTATATATTAATTATTTCAATCTCTGATATACTACTGTTGAGTTGATAAAATATTAAAATGATCCTTGGAATATGTTAATAAATGTTTATCTATGTCTATACATGATTTGAAATAATTCTAACTCAATCTGGAAATGTTTTTCATAGAACAACTTCTGATAGAGTAAGTCCACCGGTATGCATAAGTCCACCGGTATGCACAATGGCTACCGATAAGGCTAAGTAGACCGATATACAAGTCTACCGATATGGATAAGGTCACCAGTATACAGATAGTCACTGTTACACCTGAGCTACCGATAGAAAATGTCTATCGGTATACACAAGTCGACTAATACAGACCTACCGATAGAGTAAGTCCACTAGTATATACATACGATCTACTGATACAGACAGACAAATAGAAAACTGCTGATATGATGTCCACCGATACAGACAGACATCGACAGACAGCTACTGATACATGTCGCTGATATATACAGACAACTACCGCTGTAATTTCTACCAATAGAAAGGGATGATAGAAGGAGATACCAATATAAGGAACTACCAATTCATATGGCTACCATTATAAATTATAATAGCTCCCAATAGAGTAGAGCTACCGATACAATCTCAATGATACTAGAGATACTGATACAATCTCATAGTTTCTCTAAACTCTATTTCTATTTTTTTTAGCAATGATGATATTTGTTGTTTTTAATGCACCTGCTGTTAATTAATTATAGTGGTTGGAATTTCATGAACCGTACCTCGTACCTGACAAAATGTAATCATTACCATTTCTGGTGCTGAAGATATATAATGAAAAACCTCAAAAGCATCAAGACATACACATCAACAATACAAGAAATGATCAGTCTTTCCAGGAACATAAGAGACAATCTTCTGGAGATACACATGGACTCACATGTATTGAAGAATAAGGAATAACACATACTTAATTCACAGAACCTAAACATTCAAGGAGAAAATAATTTCAATGATTTCACTTGCACTCAAGCTGATCAGACTGATCAACCTGGACCTGGAATTCAAATATAAAAACAACACTCTGTTTGTTGAAAAAAACCATAGAAGGACTCAAAGCATCATCTACATCAATTTGAGGAGTCCAGAGCTTCACTCAAAACACAAAGAGCATTCTAAACTCTTCTCTATCTGTTTAGCTCTATTATTTTTCACTAATATACATTTTGATCAGTGTGTTATCTGTATTTTTAGACAGAAAATGTCTCCTGTATAGAATAGGAGGATTTATAAATCCTCACTCAATCTTTCCATATACTCTTGTATCCCACTGTGTATAGTGGTAGAGGTCATGTTTGACCTAGATAGCTTGTGTGCTATTGTTTCTTTTTTCCCACGTAGGACTGTGGTATAGGTCATAGTACTGGGACAATCTTTGTACTGTTGTTAACCTCAATCCAAGGTGTGGGTCAATGTTTATATAAACTATTTGAGAGGACTAAGTCTCAGATTGAGACTAAACCTCTTGGTTAAAACTACTGTACTTATTTATTTTGTTTTAAACTATATTGAATATTATGCTTTTATGTACATTAAATATAAATCTTTTTTAGAGTAACATTGATAGTTAAACTAGAAAGTGTTTGTATTTATAGTAAACTAAAAGTTTGGTTTCAAAAGATTATATAATCTTTAGATTAGATTAACTGAGAACTAATCAATCTCTTGAGAACTTAACTGACCCTTTACTGTATTACAAATTCACTACAGTTTAACTTTTTGATTTAATTTGGGGTATTTTTAATAGAAATATTTTTACCGGAAATTTTAATTGCAACTCAATTCACCCCCCTATTGAGTATCCACTCTGACCAACATTTGGTATCACAGTGTTCTCTTAATAAAGGATTTCCAAATAATCTGTTTTTTAACTGTAATTTTTGTTGTATCTTAATGAACTTAAATTTTTGTTAGCTCTAAATTTTATCTTGTTAAATATTTTCTAAAATATAATTATGGATAATATATTATAAGGTGATGATACCATCAACCACCTTACTTTAGTGGTGTTAATTATGAGCAATGGAAACTGAAAATAAAAATTCCTTTAGAAAGTATGGGATTTTATATCTATACTGCTATAGAAACTCATTATAAAATTCCAAAAACTGAAAGAACAACTTGGGATGATCCTATTAAAACTTCTTACAATAATAATTGTAATAAAATGAATGTCATGTACTGTTCTTTAGGAGATTAAGAATTTAATCGAATATCTGCTTGTAAAACAACTTATGAAATCTGCGATAATTTGGCTATTTCCCATGAGGGAACAACTAATGTTAAAGAAATGAGATTGAATACCTACACTATTAAGTATGATAATTTTGAAACGAATCACAATGAACCTATTTCTGACATGTATCTTAGGTTCAATGAAATTGTAAATACAATGAGCTTACTTGGAAAAGTTGTTCCTGCAAAAGATCAAATCATGAGGATACTAAGATGTCTGCTAAAAAGATGGAGAGGCACATCTGTTTCAATAAGAGAATCGTGTGACTTAAATTTTCTTCCTGTTACAGACCTGATTGGTAAGTTAATGATGTATGTAGTAGATCTGAAAGTAAAAGAGGAAGAAGATGATGAAACAAAGGGGAAGTTAGTGGCATTTAAGTCTATAGAATCAAAGATCAAGGACAAAGAAAGTTTACATATCTACTAAAAGCTCAAAAATTAAAGGTTCAGATTCTTATAGTGAAGAAGAGATGGATCAAATATCCAGGAGATTCAACAAATTCTATAGGAAGAAGAATTTTTTCAAAAAACCAAACTATAAGGGTAAATTTGACCAACGAGGTAATTGGATGAAATATTTGAAGAAAGTTGAAAAGGATGATGATATATTCTGTTACGAATGCAAAAGTAAAGGACACATTAAGGATGAATATCAAAAATTAATATTTTTTGAAGAAATATTATTATATTGACAAAAAAATAAGAATGGTATGAAGGAAACATGGAGTGGTTCAGAAGATAGCACAATTGATTCTGCGGTTTCGGATTCTAAAAAGAATCATGCGAATATATGTTTCATGACTAACACATCTGAGGTAACTTTGGAAACTCCTACTTTAAATTCATATTATTTTGGAGATGATTCTGACTATAAAAACATGTCTACTGAATAATTATTTTAATACTATAATATTCTATAGGAAACATTCAATGATCTGAAGGATAAGTAAAAGTCATTAAAAAAATAGTATGCCATAACTAGTACTGTTAAATATGATCTTAGTATATAAAAGAAAAATAATTCTCAACTATTAAAGGAGAATAATCAACATAAATTGTCTAATGATAAAGTTAGAAAAGACTTAGAGAAGCTCTTGAATGGAATGAATAATCTAACTGAAATGGTTGGAAAACAAGTTGCACCAAAGTTTACTACTGGTTTAGGCTATCACCCTGGACAGAGATAGCTTGTTAAGAATAAATTCATTCCAAAATCTGGATAGTATGCTGCTAGTTCCAGTTTTGAAAATTCCTATGCCTCAACAAGATATTCACATAGTAATAGATCAAAAATTGTTTATCTTTCAAAATATTTTGAATCTATTCGTTTTCTGAGAACCAGTAGACAAATCGGGGTACCAAAAGTTTTTTTTTCTATGTTGTCTTGGCCCAAGAAAATCTGGGTACCCAAATCATTTTTTGTTTAAACATTTTTTTAGGAGACCTTCTTGAAGAGTTTCCATAATAAGACATGGTACTTTGGACAGTGGATGTTCAAGGCATATGACTAGAGATTACTCTTGTTTCAAAAGTTTAATCAAGGACAGTGGAGGACAAGTCACCTTTGGTGATAATTCAAAAGGAAAAATCATCAGCTTAGGCCAGATTGGTAACATTGATTCAGTTTTAATTTCTAATGTATTATTTGTTGATGGATTAAAATGCAATCTGTTAAGCATTTCTCAGTTGTGTGATGATGGTTTCAATGTTAAATTTGAAAATTATGCTTTCCATGTTTTTAATTCTAATTTTTTTAGTATTTTATTCCTTGAGAAATGAAAAAATTTATGTTGTAGATTTAACTTCTTTATCAAAACAAAAGGGTACCTGTTTAAATGCTTTTCAAAGAGTGTCTTGGATATGGCTCAGAAGATTAGGACACAGCAATGTTCACTCACTTAAGAAACTAACTAAGAGAAATTTAGTTAGAGACCTACCTCAACTAAAATTGCCATCAGACAAAGTTTTTACTCCCTATAAAAAGGGAAATCAATATAATGTTTCATTCAAATTAATGAAAGAAGTTTCAACTTATCAACCTCTGTAGTTGGTTCACATGGACTTTTTTGGACCTTTTAAAGTTTTTATTTTGAATGAGAAGAACTATGTTTATGTCTTAGTAGATGACTTTTCTTATATAATTGGGTAGACTTTCTTGCTCAAAAAAGTGAGGAATGTACTTATTTTGTGAAATACACCACGTCTATAGAAAAACATAGTGGACTTATGATTTAAACCTTGAGAAGTGATCATGGCTGTGAGTTTGAAAATCATGAGTTTGATTCTTACTGATCATACAATGGCTATAGTCAAAAATTTTCTTCCCCTAGGGTACCTCAACAAAATGGTGTAGTAGAAAGAAGGAATACAGCCCTTCAAGAAATAGTAAGAACAATGCTTATTGAGTATGATTTACCTGTTTATTTTTGGGCTAAATCTGTGAATACAACTTGTTATATTATAAATAGTCTCTTGTTTAGACCTATTCTTAAGAAGACCCCTTATGAACTGTGTACTAATAGGAAGCCTAAAGTTAGTTACATCATATTTTTTGGTTGCAATGTATTTATGCTTAATAATAAGGATAATCATGAAAAGTTTTCTTCTAAAAGTGTTGAGGGTATCCTTCTAGGTTACTCTATGACTAGTAAATCTTATAGAGTCTTTAATAA
This sequence comes from Viscum album, assembly GCA_963277665.1. Lineage (NCBI taxonomy): Eukaryota > Viridiplantae > Streptophyta > Magnoliopsida > Santalales > Viscaceae > Viscum > Viscum album. The sequence goes on along the minus strand of OY728140.1, from coordinate 27,735,249 downwards.
AAGAACCAAATGTGTGGAAGAATTTGTTCACATGAAATTTGATGAAACTGATCTGCATGAACCGATGTCTTCTCTTGAAAATCTTGATGAAAATCTATCTATTTTGGACCTTAATGATAAAAATATTGAACCTGCTATAATGCCATGAAATTATGAAAATATTCTAGAATCTGCTCCTGGTGAACCCGAACATAGAGAAAAACCTGTAATTTCTAGACCTACCTTTACTAGATCATCTAGGATTTTAAAGAATCGTCCTTTAGATGTTGTTGTTATTAATCATGATAGAGGGACATAGGCTAGATCTTCTCTATGAAATCAGGTTGAACATCAAGACTTTATTTCACGGTTAGAACCTAAAAATGTTAATGATGCAATAAGTGATGAATTTTGGGTAATGGATATGCAAGAAAAATTAAATAAATTTGAAAGAAACAAAGTCTGGGAATTAGTTTATATACCTAAGGACACTATGAACATAATAACTAAATGGTTTTTTAGAAATAACTTTGATGAATCAGGAAATATCATTAGAAACAAGGAAAGAATAGTTGCACAAGGATATAGTCAAGTTGAAGGAATAGACTATGATGAATCCTTTGCACCTATAGCTAGATTAGAAGCTATTAGGTATCTACTTGCCTATGATTCTCATCTTAATTTCAATTTATATGAAATGGATGTTAAAAGTTCTTTTCTAAATGGTTTTATAAGTGAATATGTTTTTGTGGTACAACCACCTAAATTTACTTATCCTCATTTTCGAAATCAAGTTTTTAAGCATTCTAAAGCTTTATATGGTTTAAAACAAGTCCCAGGAGCTTGGTATGATAGACATAAAAATATTATTTTTTCAAAAGTTTTTTCTAAAGGTATTGCTGATCCAACTCTCTTTATAAAATGAATTTCCAAATATGTGCAGATAGTACAAATCTATTTTGATGATATTATTTTTGGATCTTCTAAAAATGCATTGTGTATTGATTTTTTAAAGAGTATGAAAAATGAATTTTAAATGGGTTTAATGGGATAATTCAAATACTTTCTTGTATTTCATTTTTTTTCAAAATGAATATGGTATTATTTTAAATAAAATAAAATATACAAAGGATATTTTAAAATGTTTTGGAGTGGATAGTATTAAGGAAATTGATACACCTATGAGTACTAGTTGTAAGTTGGATGCTGATGAAACTGGGAAACCAGTGGATCAAACCAACTACAGAGGTATGATAGGAAGTCTACTTTATTTTACAGCAAGTCGGCCAGATATTATGTTTAGTGTGTGTATGTGTCCAAGAATTCAAGCTAATCCAAAATAGTCACACTTACTAGTTGTTAAAAGAATTTTACAATATCATAAACCTACTACTATCTTAGTATTAGTCTATCCAAAAAAACAATCATTTGATTTAATATGTTATTCAGATGCTGAATTTGATGGTTTAAAGTTAGATAGAAAGAGAACTTTTGGAATATGTCATATTCTAGGTAAGTCCCTGGTATCTTGGTGTACTAAAAAAGAAGACTTGTGTAGCATTGTCTACTACTAATGTAGAGTACATTGTTTCTGGTAGTTTCTGTGTACAAATTCTATGGATGAAACATACTTTACTGGACTATGGATATCAATTTAGACATGTATCTATAAACTGTAATAATACTAGTGTGATTAATATCTCTATGAATCTCGTGTCTCACTCTAGAACCAAACACAATGATGTAAGGAACCAATTTTGGAGAGATCATTCCCAAAATGGTGATATTACTCTTGAATTTATAGGTACATAACATAAAATACCCAACATGTTCACCAAACCATTAAGTTCAGATAGGTTAAGTTATATTAGACATGAGATAAAAATGATAGACGTTGTATGTTAGAAACCTCATCATTAGAATCCTCACAGTTAGAAACCTCACCGTTAGAAACATCACCGTTAGAAACCTCACCATTAGAAACCTCACCGTTAGAAACCTCACCGTTAGAAACCTTACCATTAGAAACCTCCCCGTTAGAAAGATCTCCGTTAGAAACCTCACTGTTAGAAACCTCACCGTAAGAAACCTCACCATTAGAAACCTCATTGTTAGAAACCTCCCTGTTATACCTCGCTGGTATTAACCTCACTGTTATACCTCACGGGTATGAAACTCACTCTTATACCTCACTGTTATGAACATCACTGATATACCTCATTGTTAGTGGACCTCATCGATAGAATACCTCACTGTTATGAATCCTCACCAGTATACCCTACCGTTAGGATTGCGCTATTTTTTAAAATTCAATATCTTTAGCCGCCAGAATCTGTATCATATTTATTTTACTTATTATGTCTTACTTATTTATTTCATGATTCCTAAATGATAAAACAAATGGCCTAGCCTCATATCAATCCACCAAAAACCCTTTACCTTCAAGCCTTAGCTCCCAAACCTTTATTTCACTCAAACCCTAAGCCTCGCAATTCGCAGAATGTCAAGAGTAAAGAGACCATCAGTTAGCGAGAAGGATGATGATCCGAATGCCAATAGACTCAAAGGAGAGTCTAGTAGTGGATGTGAAGGGAAGAAACTTACAAATCCTCATATTTTTCAAATGGATATAGTAGTTGACAAAGATCTTTGCACGTAACAGTTGATGTCCAGTAAATCATTAGTTCTAGATGTACTGGAAGATCAGAAATCGGTAGAATGCTTCTAAAAAAAATGGTCCTTTTTATCCGATGTTGGTAAAAGAATTATATGATTTTGTTTGATTTGAGAAATCAGATGTTGAGAACAGAATGGTTTCAGTTGTGAATGGAAAGGAAATATCTTTTTCTTCTATTGAGTGGGCTGAATGCTTGAAAGTTCCACCTGAAGGAGAGTTTGGGTATTTCTTGAAATCAGTACCTTCATCTAGTGACATATTTGAATATGAAGCTGCTTTAGAAGAATTAATAAGAGATTGTACGACAAGAAATGTAGTTGCTGAAGAAATGGATGGAGAGAATCGGTTAATATTCATGTTCATCCCACATGTATTAAATCTAAGAAGAGGGGACTTTGCAAATCTGAAATACCAAGATATTTATTTGCTGCATCTTTTAAGACATGGTGTTAAAGTGAATCTATGTAGACTATTAATGACTCAAGTTGGGGATATGACCAGGCCCAAATCAAAGTCTAATGCTTTATTCTTTTCAAAGATAATTTCGGTTATGATCAAAGTGAAGGGAGTAGCTGAGTCTCAAGGTGAGACATTGGTGGAAAGGAACAATTTTTGCATCACAAGCACTATTTTTAAATACATGAAGATCAATTGGAATCAATGGTGAAGAGAACTGGACAATGATGATGAGAAGATGTGTGATAAGTTCAATCCTATGAATCATCCTTCTAGGACTAACGATGTGAGGGATCCAGGTCTAGGACCTGATGAAGAGGAACCTCAGTATAATGATGATACTGAATAAGAGGATACCTCTTTTATTGATGGAAGGGATCTGGACCTCCCTCCATGTCCTATTTCTGAAATTGTATCATTTGGAAATGAATCACTGTTGGGAGTTTGCAATGAAGAAGCCCTTATTGATGAGGAAGACCGGACTATCCCTGAGAATGAAGAAGAAAGCGACTATAAAACGAAATCATCTGCTACTACTTTCATGAGTCTTAGTCCACTGATTGGGCACTCCTCAATGCCTACTGAGGAAATTGTTGAAGTATACAAACTAGTAACTATTCCTAGGGAGCCTCCTGCTGTTGTAGAATTAGAGATGGTGGTTGAGGATTCTTCTGAGGACGACCGAGATGCTTTGGGTGCTATTTCTATACATGTATAGGAGAATGAAACTGTTGAGGGGGAGTATCCAACTAGACTAGGAAATGTTTCAGTAGCTGATGGAATTGAAGACTGGGCAGAAGACCCAACTTTTGAAGTTTGTGGGTTGGAATATCCTGATTCTGAAGATGAGACAACCATGAATAGACCACATGTTAATTGTAAGGTCTCTTCTGAGTTTTTACCTGAGGAAGTGGTAAGAAAAGACAATCTAGACCCGTTGAAGTCTGATCTTAAGACCTCGTTTGTGGAAGAGTTAAGAAAAATGGAAACCTAATTTATTTCATCCATTCAATCTCTTATGAATTACTATGTGGCTAGTATTGTGATCAAAAGAGCACCAATAGTTGTTTCTGATAATCTAGTTACTAAGGCTGATCTTGAGTCTTTAAAGGCTATGTTGAGGGAGACTTGGACTACATCTACTGTAGATTTAATGAATTTCTTTGTTGGAGAGATGAGAAATATGAAAAAAAATATTTAGAACTCTCTCTCAATGTGTATGGAGTCAGGCCCTATAACAGAGATGATGAATGTGAAAAGAGTATGGCATTCTCAGATTGGGAGTTAGACAGGAGTTGTTGTTGCCTTGAAGCAGTCTGTTGCTTCTCTGACTACCTTGAATTGTTCTCAAGATCAAATGAATACTAATATCAGTTACATTAAAGGTGTAGTATAGAAATATGTGCATGTTTTTAAAGCTTTTAAGAATTCCCTGGAGATGCATGTCAGCACCCATGACTCTCTTGTAAAAAATATCATAAGTGGGATGACTAAATCCTTTAAGGGAACATTTGCCTTTACTGTTGTACCTCTGAGTTCTACCAGCCCTTCTATGGATATTTATTAGATTCGAGCTATGATGAGAGAATATATTGGACAGTCTTATACCAGTGGCTCTATAGACTCTGCTTCCTGGAACCATGTGGTGACTACCACTATGGATATAGGGAAAATTGGTCAGAATTTTATGAGAGAATCCACTGCTTCTCAGAAAGAGGTAAAAGACAAAGTGGATTACTATTTCCAAAGGGTCTATACCAAGTATCAACTCAAACACCATTTCAATCTTATTTTAGAGAACATGAAGCTACCCCCATTCACTAATGCTTTCAAAGAACAAGTATGCAAGCTAAGGGAGTTGACTCCTACTCTAGATAAGTTTTTGGAGAACAAGGATGACTTTATTTCTACTATGGATAGAGTAGGAGGAATCATAATGGACTTTAGGAATCTGTTGCTACCATTTTTTTCATATGGAATGTACTCCTATCATTGCACCTCTATCCCTACCTACCTCTGCTCAATCTGCCTCCATTCCTCAGATGAATCCAGTCCAAGCAATTTGGAGCCTCACTCCTTTGGTCACACAGAGTGATACCCACTATATGCCAAGAAAAAGTTCTGTTTCTCAACATCTAGTAATGATTTCTGTAATGCCCAAGCCATCTACTGAAGCTACACATCTTTAGTCTACCTTCGAACCCGAAGCCAAATTCAAAGTGGATTGATTACTAGCTAGTACCTTTGATAGGAATCACATGTATTATTTTTGGTTCCATTATGTCTTTCTCTGTATTTTGTCCTCACGTAATATATAAATGCTTTCATTATATCTTATTTTATGTTACTTATCTAATACTTTCTTTCTAACTTTTTGCTAATCACAAAGGGGGAGAAATAATACAAAGAGGGAAAAATAATACAAAGGGAGAGAAATAATATAAAGGGGGAGAAATATGACAAATATGAGAAATATGGAATATGAGCATAATATATTCTACCTGTGATACAGTTGTTTCATACCACTAGTACATTTATTTTTTAATTTTACCTCTGATAAATTTGTTTTATAATTATAGTACATTTTTTACCTCTGATACAATTGCAGTTAATACTATATCCTCTAATATATTAATGATTATTTTGGATTATAATACCATAAGTTATTATCAAAAAGGGGTAGATTTTTGACCTCACCTGTTTTGATAATCTCAATTATGCTTAAATATGATTTGATAATCCCAAATAGTTTTTATCAAAATATTAATTCATTCAATCTATGAAATCCAACTACTGAGTTGATAAAATATTAAAATGATCATTGGAATATGATAATCAATGTTTATCTATGTCTATACATGCTTCGAAATAATTCCAACTCAATTTGTATAAGTTTTTCATAGAACAACTACTAATAGAGTAAGTCTACCGGTATGCATAAGTCCACCAGTATGCACAACGGCTATCGAAAAGGCTAAGTACACCGATACACAAGTCTACCGACATGGATAAGGTCACCGGTATACAGATAGTCACTGTTAAACCTGAGCTACCGATATAATAATTCTACTAGTATGAACATGTCAACTGATAGAGACCTACTGATAGAGTAATTCCACTTGTATATACATAAGAGCTACTGATGCAGATAGACAAATAGAATGCTACTGATATGAAGTCCACTGATACAGACACACACCGACAGATAGCTACCGATACAAGTCTGCTGATACAGACAGACGACTACCGCTATAAAGTATACCAATATAAAGAGCTGATAGAATGAGCTACCGATTGAAGAAGCTACCGATACAAAGAGATACTATTATAAAGAGTAATAGCTACCGATACAGAAGAGATACCGATACAAGATCACTGATACTAGGAGCTATATATACAAGCTCATAGTTTCTCTAAACTCTATTTCTATTTTTTATTTAGAAACAGTCTTATTTGATGTTTTTAATTAACCTTCTATTAATTAATTATAGTGGTTGGAATTTTACGAACCATACCTTGTACCTGTAAAAAGGTAATCATTCCAATTTCTGGTGTTGATGATATGTAAAGAAGAACTTTGAAAGCATCAAGACATACACAATAACAATACAAGAAATGATCAGTCATTCCATGCACAAATGAAACAATCTTCTGGAGATACACAAGGACTCACATGTATAGAAGAAGAAGGAAGAACACATAATGAATTCATAAAACCTGAACATTTAGGGAGAATAGAACTTCAATGATTTCACTTGCACTCAAGAAGATCAGACTTATCAACATAGGCATGGTAGTCAAGTATAGATACGACACTCTGTATCTTCACCAAAACTAGAGAAGGACTCAAAGCTTCATCTACATCAATATGAGTAGTCTATAGCTTCACTCAAAACACATAGAGCATTATAAACTCTTCTCTATCTATTTAGCTCTATTTTGTTTCATTTATTTACATTTTGAGCAGTGTGTGCTCTGTATTATTAGACACACACTATCTCATGTACTGAACTGGAGTATTTATAAATCCTCACTCAATATTTCCCTATACTCTTGAATCCCACTGTGGATAGTGGTAGAGGTCAAGTGTGTCCTGGATAGCCTGTGTGCTATTGTTTGTTTTCCATGTATAACTGTGGTAGAGGTCATAGTACCTGGATAGTCTTTGTACTATTATTAACTCCGATTCAGGGTGTTGATCAATGTTTATATAATCTATTTGAGAGGACTAAGGCTCAGCTTGAGACTCAACCTCTTGGTTAAAACTGTTGTGCTTATTTATTTTGTTTTAAACTATATTGAATATTCCACTGCTAGGTACTTTAAATATTAATCTATTTTAAAGTAAATCTGATAGCAAAACTTGAAAGTGTTTGTATTTATAGTATACCAGAAGGATACTTTCAAAATATAATCTAATATTCAGATTAGATTAACTGAGAACTAATCAATCTCTTGAGAACCTAACTAACCCTTTACTGTATTACAAATTCACTATAGTATATCTTGTTGTTTTAATTTTGGGGGATTTTTAATAGATGTTTTTTAACAGAAATTTTAATTCGAACTCAATTCACTCCCCTCTTGAGTATCCACTCTAACCAACATTTATCTTAATTTTTTTATATATTCATGTTTATGTAATGTATAATGGGCTCTCTATGTGTGATATGTTATTAATGAATATATTGAGGAAGGATCTTTCACTACCATCATTATAAATTTTTATTTCTAATATATTTTATTGAAATTGATATTTTGAATAAATAATTATTGATGTGTTTTATTGGCGCATTCATTAGAGGAACTCAAATAATAATGTATCATAGATATAGGTTGATGACATGAATTTAAATAATGTTTTATGAGATATTGAGACAATGAAACTATATTATATGATGAGAATACATATTTTTTCTGTTGTTGAATCCAAAATTTCTCCCATTTTGGATGGCTTTACATGACCCATTAAATTCATATTTGTCTTTAGAAAATCCCATGTAATAATATTTAGGAAATGTCCTTGAGCATTACTCACTATGTTTTTTTATCTCAAAAAGAAATATTTTTTGAATTCATTATTATTATAAATTTTATTCTATGGAATAAGGAATATTATTCATTCAGGTTTTATTTTTCCTATATTTTTAGTTATTTTAATTTGGGTAATTATTATTAAAATCACTGATCATTAATATTATATTTATTTACTTATTTACCAAATAATTAATATATATTATTTGAGGTTTTTTAAATACCGAGAATGGTGCTCATGCCAAATATAGAGCCTGGCGGTAAAATTGATATACTAAATATCATTTAAATTAATATATTTTTTAATATTTATAATACTCACGATACAAGTACACATCAAATAATAATAATAATTACTTTTATGAGACATGGGGTTCACTGAGGATTACAAGGTTGGGTATAGGCCTTCTATTAAGACCAACTACAGAACACTAGCTCAAAAAATACATAATTATATCACTTAATTAAATTTTTTGAAATAATTGATTTATTAAAACTAATTTACTATCTTGAAATTCTCTCCAACAATAACTTCTCTAGTTTTTTTAAACACAATAGTGGCGATATATTATATATTTTTATTTATTTTCTTGAATAAAATAATAAGAATCAAAACGTTGGCCTTGCAATATTATATATCCATTAAAGGGAGTATAGAAAGGTGATTGGTTCTACAAGATCATAAAAGGACTACAATTGTTATTATTCATGATCAATGGAACACATCTTTATTACCACATAATGGATTTTTCCCTAAACCATATCAATAAAAATATTTTTCAACTTGAAAATTATATTGATAGATCAACATCTTCATTGAAGAGACAATATATTGACTGAGGTAATTATTGTTGTTATATTCATTATAACTTTCACATGTCAAGATAATAATTAGAATCTTGGGATTATTTCATCATGTTTCAAAAGGAATATTCATTTATTATGATGATACCGTATCATTATCTAATGAATTTTTACTTGAATATAATGAAAACCCACATTGTTCATTGGCCTGATTGGCCTCTATTGTACCATTAACCAACAAGTAATATCAGGTCATCTATGTAGATATTTAATATTATATACTAATCACTAATCTGTATACGCATTTGAGGATAGTTTTTCATTTCCTAAAATTAATTATTTAATCCAAAATTATATATTTCATAATTGTTAAAAATTATATGACCAATAACATGTTAAATTAAATGAAGAACCTCTGATGAACACATTTAGTGTCATTGAGGATTCTAGTAAGTAAGACAAAATTACATATTATGTAGCCTAAAGAAAGACCCAATGTCTCTATATTTATTTCACAATGATTTTCCTTTGATTTATTAGGATTATTAATCTGAATACAATAGAATATGGAATAATTACATGTAATGTGTTTATTGGGGATTTCTAGAATCGAATTTTCATGACTACATGGTGTGTAGTAGGAAAAGAGATCGCATATCCCCTGATTTTTTAGTATATAAAATGTGTGGTCAAATAGATGTCGTATATTTATTTCATGACATTTGGGCCATGAATTCCTATGAAATAGAGGTCGCATAACCTATAAATGTCTTATGTCAATCATGTACCACATAAATATCCATGGTGAAATACATGAACATTCCCAATGCATGTATCACAGATATATGATGAGTGAAATACATGGTGTGTTAATGTCTTGTATATTCCTTGTATATATTTCCTATTTATGTGGACTGAAAATATTTATTACACCATTAAACCTAATAAACATGTGTCCATGTAATAATTATTTATAGTACAAACAGTGTGACCGGATTTATTATGTCTTAAGTGATTAATTACTTTCCTTGTAAAATTACAAACTACAAATCAAGTATATTAAACACAATTTGTATCTACATGAACTAAAACTTTTACGCTTCATATAAATCACCACTGTTCATGTGTCATTTATTTACATCACAGTCAAAATAATTACATGACATGTCATGTACTATTTAAGATATGTGGGTTCACATTATATAATATGGACCATGTGAGATAGTTTGGGAAAGTAAATGCATTGTTTCATAAATGTACACTTTATCTGTGTAGTTTTTTATAAGTAAAACTACTTTATTTTATTTTACAAAACATAAAATTGATGGGAATCTAGAATATTTTTTTGATGAATATTAAAATAAAATTATTAGTTAATTAATAATATAATTCTATTATTTTAAATATTTAACCAAATAATGATTGATTAAAATGAATTTTTATCATCATGTATAAATGGTTATTCATTACATATAGGTGGATGATCAGGATCTTATTTGACCAATTTATCTATTGGATTTCATTTAATGCAATTTCATTGGTTTTATTGATATTAATTTAAATTAATGACATGATTTTAATCCCTCCCACCTTTATTATGTTGGACATATATGTACATGGTTTCTTTTATTTAAACCAAATAACTATTCCAATTCTTCCTCTATCCTTTAGGTGAGTCATCATGTGTAAACGATGGATATCAAAGAAAATGAGATGGTTTAAGACTCCAAATATAGTGAAATAAACCAAGTAGATTCAATGTTATTGGTGTTATGTTGTAACTCAATCCATTGCATCCCCAAATAGTATTTTCTTCATGTGTGATAGTTTTATTTACCATTTTCCAAAAAATCTCCCATTAGAAAGCTAGGGAACAAGTCTTTTTATTTTTTGTCCTCTTTCTATGTTCATTGATATTTTTATGGAATCTTTATTTTAATAACCCAAATTATTTAATTAATAATAATATAATATGGAATTGAAATATATTATATTATGAAAAAATTTTCTTTATTAAAAACATGGTGGTCTAATTTTAAAAATAAAAATAATACTAAGAATAAATATTTACTTATAAAAATAAAAAGTTTCTCAATTACATTTTAAGCCTGCCTATGGATTCCATAATCTAATTTAAGATGATCCAATAGTTGAAGTATTTATCTAGCCAATGTTGGGGGTTGTTTTAATTATATGTAAATATTAACTAATATAGTGGTCCCAAGTAATGGAATTATTATTTAGTGTGATGTACGACGATTGTTCCAAAACATTTTGGAGTGTGCTGTTGAGAAAACACAATTTAGGATTCAATGATTGGGGAGTCAACTCAATATAAAAAGGTTCCTCATGAAACACCCAAATATTTTATGCTATCCTACTTTTAAAATCTAATATATTCGATAGTTTATTCATCAAATAAAATCATGTTTAAAACAATAATATACTATTTGAAAAGACCATTGAATAATAATATGACCATTAGAAACAAAAATATTAACAATAGAATAGTAACACCACCTATAAAAATATAAATAAAATTTTACATACTTATAAATGAGAAAAATGGTATATTTATATCATATAATAATTTAAATTTTTTTTAAAAACAATAAATTAATATTTAGTTTATTTGAAAAACAACTATTTTTATTTAGAATTTTTTAATTAATTTAATGATTTAAAATAAGTGTTATGTTCATAAAATATATTCATAAAAAATATTTTTTTTTCTTTTGATTATAAAATATTTTTATTAGACCTTAATTTATATTTCAACGTCTCATAAAATCAGTAATAATTTCTAAATTTGTATTATTTGAGTAAATGATGATTTTAATTAAAAATTAAAATTTTTCTATTTATAAAATTATTTTCCAAAAAATAGATTTCATTTTTTAATTCTACCAATTCAAAATAGTTAGGGTAAATTTTTTAGATTTTTAATAAAACAATTGAATCGTTTTGAATGTAATATAAGGTAATTTATGGTATAAATGCATTACAATAGAAACAAACTCTTCCTTTACTCATTTCTGATGCAATCACTACAACCCTAAACTCCCTAGTATTATACAAATATATGTGGTGTTAATTTTAAATATATACATAATAGTGATGAAAAATAGTATACTAATTAATAAAATGATGATAAAACACTCATCCCCTTTATTATCAATAAAACCACTCACCACCTCTTCTTATCACACCTTCAAAGCTGGGGAGCTTGTCAAATTTATTCATATTTCTTCTCCCAAACCTCACACCCACATTCTATACTTTATGGTATCCCAAAAACATCATTTTACCATTATTTAGGGATTTTCTCAAGAATAGTAATTTAAGTGTACATTAAGTACAAGTGAAAAACTCTTTCCGACATAAAAACGTGTTTCACCCCAAACCTATTTTGTCAATCAGGTTATGCTTTCTCCCTTAATAACCAAATATAATTCTTCTTTATTAATATATAATTCATTAAAATTATTTTTATATAATCAAATCCCATGTATCCAGATCATTTAATCTTTTTTTGGTGGGGAAATACATGTTTTAAAAAGTTCCCTTTTCAATTCCACCCATTAAAAAATCTCAATTAAAGGCAACATCCAAATTTATTATCTATATTCATGTACACTAAATAATTTATTTTAAGTCACTAATATTCATATAAAATCAGAATTTATATCATGAAAAACTTTCTTATCTATTTTTTTGATTTATGTAAACAATAATGTGATTTCTCGCTCTAATGAATCTTATATTTTCTCTTAAACTGCACCGAAGTTCCCCATTTCTCAAATTTATTATGAACTCTAATTACATGTTTTTACTTCATTTGGACCTCATTTATGCCTAAAAAATAATTTCTTTTTTTCCCAGTTACATTCTCTGATATACGTTTCTAAAATATGATTTAATGAAAATTACCAATGATTTTTTTATAAATAACTCTTATATGAAATGTAAAAAAGGTTATTTCTCTTATGAATCCCTCATTGATTTTATTAGAGAATTTTTCATATATTTAAACACCCTTTTTGATTATTATTATTAATTTTTAATGATCTCCCATGAAATCATCTACCCTATTTTATAAAATTGTTTTTGATCAGTTTGATTGTGGATCTTCTATCTTAATACAAGTCATCATATTACACAAAACAGTTAGTGATTATGTTTACTGATTGGGGAAAGTTATTTACATTTCATAGGTATAAGTTTTTTATGTTTCAATCCATTCATATGATTAATTCATAGGACATAATAAGTGAAGGGTGGGGCTCTCCATTTCCCCTTGATGTATCGGTAGGTCTCATGAGGAAAAAAATATGGATTTGGTTGCGGCCTTTAAAATTTTCATACATAGAATTCATTAACAAATTCTCAATTTATTTTTATATCTCTTTGACAAGGCCATGATGGTATGTTTTAGATGTCCATAAATATAAATTTCAGTATTATGATACTAGTAATTGATAGTCTATGTGATTATTTGACTAGTTGAATTATGATGGTTATGTATGTTTCTCATGTGACTATTTATGGAGTTATTTAATTATGTTTTAAACTTGTAAAATTATTCTTAAAATTATGTTTTAATGGAATGTTTTTTTTATTCCCCATCCATTATTTTTTAAGTTTTATTATGGAATTTTCTACTATACTACAGATCTCTATAGTACATATGAGCTCACCCATTTCTTATATTTTATTTTTCCCGAGGACATGAAGATAAATATTAAGATTTACATGTGGGGATAATTAAGGAGTTTAAGTGTTATTCCAAGGGATTTTCTATGTTTTATATCATTTTAATTTGTTTGGTAAAACATTTGTTTCTATTTGGTTGTCCAAATTTACAAAACTATTTGGTCATTTAGGATATGATCTATTATTTATAGTACTATTATAAATAAATAAGGCATTAGATCCTTCTATTAGGGTAGTGATGTTTTCCATTGGTATTAGAAAAGTTTATTAAGAACCTTGGAGACTATATTTTTTTAAAAAGTCTTAGGGAACATAACACTGTGATAGACTTTTTAGAAAATAATATTTGTAAATCATAGAATTTTTGTAAGGAATAAATTATAACAGTCTTCATAGATATACATAATTTTCTTTAAGCTAAAACTGTACATGGTTTCATTATATATTTATATATAGGCAACAAATCCGACATGGGGAGTTGGTTCTGACTCGAAATAATCTGGTACATGATAATGAGCCCTTCTACATACCTAGTTTGAAACTCTCTGATGATATGCTTATGATAATTAAAATTTCATTTACAAACCATTACAAATGATTTAAAAGTAAACATATTACAATATAAGATATGTTTATTATTATTATATTATCTTTGAATAAATTTAAAATTTATGTTATATATTGTTATGAATGAAAATTATGCAATATGATTCAGAACCTAATTTATTTTATGCCATTGTTTAGAAATGTTGACTAATATAAAATATGGAAACTATATCAATGCATGTATTGAATGTAGGTATTTTCCTCCTATACAGATTAAGGATATTGGAGTACGCGATGCAACTAGAGTTGATAATATTATAACAAGACTGGGATAGCTGACTCAGGTTATGAAAAATAACCTTAACCATATAGGGTAACCTAAACCACAATATGGAGGAATAATGTTAGACTGCTTCATTAGACAATAATCGCAATCATTGAATTGGAATAAAAATCTATTTATAGTTGAGAAGATAATATGATCCTTATAGAAAACTTTTCTCTCTTTTGAAATTAATGATATGGAGAAGGCTATCATGGTAGTTTATAATATCTCAAGGGATGCTAATAAATGATGGTCATTGATTCAAAACACAAATAAGGATGAAGAAATTAAGTGTATGGAGTGGAATGATTTTAAGGAAATTTTCTTGGAAAAATATTTTCCTCTAGAATAAAAAAGTGGATATCAAGAGGAAATTCAACAATCTAAGAAAGACAGAGGATGAAAAAATTTCCATTTATGAATCCAATTTTAAAATTTTTTCAATTCATGTTTCATATTATAAATTAAATCCAAAGAAAAATATTGATTTATTTTATAATGGTTTTAAACAATTACTCCAAAGGGAAATGGTCTCCCAAACTTTTCTTATCATATGAATATATAGTCTCATGTGCTATCAACTCAATGATATAATTCTCTATGTATTGTGATATTAAGGAAAAATAAGAGAATACGATAGTGTTGGAGAAAATAACAGATAAAGGGAAGAATAAAAAATTGTAATTTTCTAATGTGAGATAATTATGGATAGAAATAACCAAGTTCCTGCTTAAAAGAAAAATGAGTCTTCTTCAAATATGGAAAGGATTTCCATCATGATCATGATACAAGGGAAAGAAAAAAGATACTAATGTCTAATGCTACAATTTTAGAGAAATGGGATAATGTGCTAATAATTTTCTAAATCATCTAGAAAAATTTCCACAGAAAAGTTCATAGGATCGAGGAAAAGTTTATGCAATCAAATTAGTTATGTTTTAAGTTCATAATGATGTAGTGGAATTTAATTTAATCATCTCCTCAAATTTATCAAAATATTTATTTTATTCTAGATCATCTTATTCATATATATATATTTCAAGATTTCATTAAAATATAGATATTTTAAATTCCCCATCACAAAGTAGTTGTGAGTAATGACTTATATTGTAAACCTTATTATAATAAAGATGTGTTGATATGTTCCTATTATGAAACATAAGAATACTCTAATTTCAGATTATATAATCGAACATTTGGTAGAATTTTATATAATCAATGGTGAGAAATAGCATTAAAAATATTATTAAAACGTTTATTTAAAAGATAAAAAAATATGATTCATGATGAAATTATAGTAATTCTCATATTAAGAGTGAAGAAATCATCAAATGATTCATATCTGGGTTGACCCCTAGTAGAACCTCTGAAGGAAATTCATGGGGGTGGAAGATAAGACATCATCCATGGATGATGAATTAAATCATCAAATTGAAAATTTACCTATTATGTATGAATACTTTGATGTACTTCAAGATTATATACCTAGAAAACCTCCAAAGTTGGATGTTGAGTTTTCTATTAATTTAGTCCACGATGCAAGGCCAATATAAATGACCCCTTAGAGAATGGCCACTATGTAGTTAGTGGAGATAAAGAGACAACTAGAGAAGTTGAGTAATAACAGATTTATTCACCCAAAATGTTTCTCCATGGGGTTCCCAGGTTCTATTTGTTAAGAATAAATATGTATCAATTAGGTTGTACAATGAATATATGGAAATCAATGTTATAAAAAAATAAAGAACAAGTATCCACTACCTCTCATTTATTATTTTAATTTGATCAAAATTATGGATTTCAATATTCTATATGATTTACCTTTGATCTATATATCATCAATTCCATGCGAGGAAAGAAGATATTCAGAATATAGAATTCTAAACTACATATGAACATTACGAGTTTTGAGTAATTCCATTGGGACTCGGTAATACAACACTTTTTATGGATCTAATGAACATATTATTCTAAGAATATCATTATGGTTTTTATGGAAATTATTGATAACATATTAAAATATTCCAAAATCTACAAGGACCATGAGAACTACTTTTAGATTATTATAGCGGCTATTTGAATAAAACATTTATATGGATTGTTTAGTAAGGTTGAATTCTATATTCAAATAGTTTCATTTCATGTCTATATTGTCTCTAAGGGTGAAATATTAGTTGATCCTATGATGAAAAACTTATTTCAAGAATGTAATAATCCAAATAAAACAACTTAAGTACATAATTTTATTGGTTTATCATGTTACTATTGGTGTTCTATTCAAACCATTGCAAGATTAACTAGCTCGTTAAACTAGATTACTCCAAAAAGGTGTTAGGTTCATATGGATAAAATATTATGAAGAATTTTTTGATGAATTAAAGTGGATATTAGTTAATTCATTATTCTGGAATTGACCATCATAATTTAATTTATTTGTAATATATATTAATACATCAAAGAAAATAATTTTTTGTACCCTTATACAGAATGATAGAGTTATTTTCAATGCATAAATGAAGTTAAAAACTCTGGAGAACAATAGTCCAACTCATGATATTGAGTTAGTATATGTAATCATTGTTCTAATGATATAAAGACATTGTTTGTATGGTGAATGATGTGAGGGACATATCGATCACAATATATTGAAATATACCATATCACATAATGTTTTCAAATAGAGGCAAGGATGATGGATTGGGATACTCATGGATTACAATTATTCAATACACTATCACCTAGTGGGAATATAAGATATCAGATGCATTGAACATCAATGATCATGGATTTTGGATCAAAATTATGATTGAGAGGGGTTCTAGGTTCAGTAATCTTAGTAATATGGATATGAGAATATTCATGGAAGGTGAAATAAAAATAATTTGTTCAATTATTTCTCCAATAATATTTATTAGAAATAATTTAATGTTATTTGTTTAATAATGAGAACTTTCAATGGAAAATTAAATCTATTAGTGATGGGATGTTGTCACACAACATGTTTGTGGATGGAATTTTAAAATTTTGGAATATGCGTTGTGTTCTCTATTTACTGGTGATAAAAAGGGTGTTATTGGATGATTCCCATAGACCAAATTTCGTTATACACTCCAGTAGAACTAAGATGTATAGAGATTTGAGGAAAAACTTCTTCCAGGATAATATAAAGTGGGAAATTTCTTATTATGTATGAATATATTTATTCATTCATTAGGTAAATAAAGAAATAAATCATCCTTAATGATTCATGCAACCTATGCATATTCCAACATTTAAATTGGATGACATTAATATGAATTTTTACACTATATTTCCAAAAACAGCTAGAAAGAATGATTTAATATGTTTACTTGTTGATCATCTTTCCAAATATACACATTTTATTCTTATAAGGGACAATTTTACACTAGATATCCTTGAATGACTCTATATTAATGATGTTTTAAGAATTCATAGAGATTCTCTATTAATTTTGTCTTATCGTGCTTCATGGTATTCATTGAAATTATGGAAGTGTCTTCAAAAAGATTTGAAGGTTGAGATTCATTTGTTTACTTATTATCACCATAAAACTAAAAGGTTTTCAAAAATGACAATACAAACATTATAATACTAGTTTATATCATTTGTACATTACTTTTAAGGAACATGCGATCAGTATTTACCAATGGTTGTGTTTCCCATCAGTAATAGTTTTAATTGAATTATTCAATTTCAACCATATTCTTCCTTGTATGGAAAGAGATGACATATACGAACTTACTGGGATGATGTTGTAGAATGGAAGCCTGTATCCCCAATGATTTTGGATGCAATAACAAAAAATGTGAAGACAATTCAAAGACATATTAAAGAATCACCAATTTGGAAAAATATCTATGTTATTAACTAGATGAATGATTTGGAGTGTCTTGTTGGAGATCATGTCTTCTTGAAGGTATGTCCATGTAAGGGTCTTACAAGATTGGGGAGGAAAGAGAAATTGAGCTGAAGGTACATTGGCCCTTCATGAATCATAGAGATAATTGGTGTTTTGGATTACCATTTGGCAGTTCCACTTAGCCTTTAAAAAGTACACAATGTGTTCTACATCACATTGCTAAAGATGTAAATTGTTGTCCCAACACATGTCCTTATTTATGAAGCAATAGAATTGGTACCAGATTTATCTTACTGTGATGCTCATATATATATTTTGGACATTATATAGTACATATTGAGCAATGGGACAACTCCATTGATAATGGTAATTTGGAAAAATCGTATAATTGAAGATGTGATGTGGGAACTAGATGATTTTTTGATGAGAAACTACATAATTGTTTTTGAGGAGACACTCTAAAAATTTCAAATGAAAATGATTTGAATTAGGGGAGAATATAACACTGAAAGATATTATGGTATGCCTCTTTAATGTCTAATATCAATGATAGTTTATGCTTCATGCAACACTGAGTTTAAAATTGGAATATATAATTTCATACGATAGTTTAGATAATATTGTGACCATTTAAAATAGTAATATTTTCAATCAAATAGTAACTTACCCTATGAAAGTATAAATAATTTATAGGTAACTTGTAGATGAAAATATGGTATATTTATAACATGGATTAAGTAATTAATTTTTTTAAAATAATAAATAAAATGAATGTATTTTTGTGAAACCAAAATGTTTCTTTAAAATTTTATTATAAATAAAATGATTTAGAAGAAAATATATTTTTATAATTTAAATTCATAATTTGACAATTTTTTGATGATTATAATATATATTTTACAGGACCTTAATTAATTTCTGAAACAGTCAAAATGTGAGTTATAATTTCTAAATATGTATTTTTTGAATAAATATACATTTTAATTAAAAATTAAAATTATCATATTTAGAAGATTATATTCAAAAAATGAGTTATTTTTTGAATTCTACATGATGAAAAATTGTTTGGGTAGATTTTTAGTATTTTTATAAAATAGTTTATTTTTTGTGAATAGTAAAATACATAAATTTATGGCATAAATACATTATAAGTTAAATACACTATTAATTCAGTCATTAATGATGTAATCACCATAATATTGCACCCCCTTAGTTATATTAATATATTTATTTATAATTCTCAAACTATTTATAGTATTGAGGATAAATAATAAACTAATGAGTAAATTAATGTGAAAACAACCATCTCCTTCACTATAAATATCACCCTCACCACCTCTTATCCTCACACCTCCAAAGCCCTGAAGTTTATCCAATTTTATCGTATTTCCTCTCCAAATCCTCTCCCTCACGTTATGGTCTTGATGCTCTCCCAAAAAAAATTCATATTTCCTTATAGAGTTTCTCAAGAAAAATAAATCAATAGGGTGTTAATTACATATGTAGAATTCTTTCTGACATAATGTAAGGGTTTCTACCAAACCCTCCATTTTTCATTTAGGTTATACTTTCTCTCAACTCACCAATTAATAATTATTCATTATTTTTAGATAATTATAATTAATTATATATATGTTTCAATCCCATGTTTATAGATCATTTCATCATTCTTTTATGGGGAAATACAATTTTAATAAACTTCCCTTTTCAATTTCTCTTAATAAGAAAGCCCAATTTATGGGAACTTCGGAATTTATTTCCTCTTTTCATGTACACTCTATAATATTTATTAATATACCAATATTCTTATAGAATCACACATTTGATCATGTATACAATCTTATCTATTTTATATTTTTATGTTAGCAATTAAGAATTTGTCTTCTTTAATGATTATCATATCTTCTCTTAAACTACATGGAATTCACTCATTTTTAAAGTTTCTCAAAAATACTTTTTACATGTTTTCAATTAATTTATTCATCATTAAATCCCCAATAAATTTTTAATTTCCCATTAATTCTCCTTTTTAGGATATATGTGTCTACAAAATGATTTTATGAAAAATATAAGTGATTTTTTCAAAATAATTTGTTTTTGGTCAAGTGAAATAGTTTATTTCACTCAAGATTTCATCGATGATTTTATTATAATATTTTCATATATTTCAATAAAATTGGTTGAATAATAATATTAATTGGGATTTATCATATATTATATCATCAACCATATTTTATTAATTAGTTTTTTATCAGTTTGACTATGTATATTTTATCTTTATACCATTCACCATTATACTAAAAATGGTTCGGGATTATGATTATTGATAGAGGAATGTTATTTACATTTGTATGTATATGTTGTTTATGTTTAAGCCCATTCATATGATTAATTAATCGGATATAGTAAGTGATGTTAGGGTCTTTTTATATCCCCTTGATGAAAATTAGATATGAACATGGAGGAGGCCTTTTACATATTCAGTTATGGATTTGGCGGAGACCTTGACCATGTATTTTCTAATATTTCATTTGAGGTCTTAGATGTATATTTCATATGTCCAAAATTATGAATTCCCTCATTATGATCATTTTAATTGATAGTTAATGTGATTATCATACAAGTATAATATCAATGGTTTTGTTTCATTCTCATGTCATTAATGGTTGAATTATTTCACCAGCTTATATGTTTACCATATTATACTCAATATTAAGTTTTAATGGAACGTGTTTCTATTTAGTATCAATGATTTATTGTTTATATTTAATTATTATATCTTTATATATATATTATATCTATATTTAGTATCTAATCTAACCCCATTATTATTTTTTATTTTCCCTGCAGATGCAGAGATGCCTATTATTACTATCTTGAAGGGATAATCTAGGAGTTTATTAATGCTTCCAATAGAGCTTCTATGTTGAATTTAATTTCTTGCTATAATGTAAAAGTATTTTTTCTATGTGGTTTTCCAAAATCTACTAGAATATATGGTTCTTTGATAAGGGATATCTTAGTCATATTACCAATGTAATTAATTAAGGCACAAGCTTCGGGATACTGATGTATGGGTCTTTACAATTCATTTCAACAGTTTGGAAGACTCCCTATCTAGAAACAATATTATTATTTTCATGGATAATGTCAATTTTTTTATAAGGTAAATGTGGATCCCTAACACAATAATTCCAATGCGACAAGACATTCTATGTATCATGGTGAGGGATGTTTTCACTTGATAAAATAATGTAGAGAAAATAATAATATATGTGACACCTCATATTCTCTATTCCTATTATTATTATATGTTTTGGGATATCATAAATTTTTTAATTTTTGTAGGTTTCTATTTTGTAATTTTTATTTTTTATGCTCTTTCATAGTTACAACATAGTTAGGTATAAACTTATATATTTTAATAAAAATCATGTGAACTATTATATACCATTTACAAAGGAGGTTTCATAGTTGGAAAATATATTTACAAACCATGTGACATCTCTATGAAACCATGTAGCATGGTAGACTATGAAGGGGTGACCCGCATTATAGAATCATAGTTAGGAGAAACTATGTGAGTTGTATTTATTCCATTTATATGGATCCGTTCATGGATTTGATCTATGTTGGATCCTGAATTTTCTACGTAATAACTTCTAGAACTCAGCCTATTCCATCAGCCGATATTCTATATTAATTTTTTCTTCTCTTATGATCCCTATATTACATATTTTCTAAATATAGTGTTCATGATAAACATATTTTTTGAAATTTTTATTTTTATGTCACATAGACATCATCCTTTTCATTTTTGGTCATTCTCTATTTTTGGAAACTCATTCATATAGACATTAGGTTTGGATATTTTATGAAACATTACTATGTGTAATGTATTTAAATGATCAATATTTCCTATAATAATTTTATATCAAATTATTATTATATATTTTAAAATCAAAGGGTGTTAAAAAGTATATCATGATTTTTTCACCTGGAATGAATACATTATGTCTGCTTTAGTAATTTTTATATCCAAATATCTAGTCTGAATGTTCCATGTGAATTTTTATAGACCCTATGGAAAATTATAATCTAAAAATGGATTTTGAAATGGGTTTTGACTCTGGTGCATGTTTTATTTTTGAAAGACCTTTTATATAGTGAATTTATTTTCTTATAAATGGGTCTAGATGTTTACGAATGATTTCAAATGGAGGGTTGGTTTTAAAAAAGCATTCCAAATAGATTTGAAAAGTATGTTTTCTATTTTTAACTTTAGAATCATGATGGTATTTATTTTCATCAAAATATTGTATTCAATTTCATGTTTAAATTTTTTAAAAACTAATTGAGGTCAATATTTTTGGAGCCCCCAAATTTGAGCCCATTGTTTCATATTAATTATTTATCATTTCATGCATTAATAGATGTGGTTAAAATATAATAATTGATTCTTATGTATCATCATGGTAGGGGTTATATATTATATTGGTGTAAGGGATGAGGTATTTTTTATTTATTGAAATTTATTAAAACAATTAACCTCATACATGGTTTTCTTTCTCCCCACCTCATAGATTACTACATGGAATCTCTAGTCACTAAGTGAGTGATTTATATGATTATTAAAAATGTTATTTCAAAAACTAGTTTGTTTCCCCATGTTTTACTTATTTCTAGTTTGAGGGGAGCTCTATTCATGAGGAATGTGGGTGTAAGTCATGTAGTTTGTGTATTTTTTATTTAAAAAACATACGTAGGATATTGTTCCGATGATATATAATGCATAATACCATATCTATTTTGGGATGAGTGATTTTCTGATTCTTTTTTATTATTTTCGAGGATTCTGAATAGGGGACTCCATTCTTATTTTTTTCCCTTCCCCTTCTTTAGATGGATTATATAGAACCATTATACTATTTATATCTATTTTTAAACCTTATTCTATGAATATTGGGGTGAGGTTGAGATTTCATTTATTTTTTTCATGATATCGTTGATGCTTACAATTTTATTCTTTGAAATAATGATTTCTAAAACTGTTTTCAAAATGGAAGGGGTATTTTTATTCAAAATTAATGTTTTATAAATCATCACTATTTTTAATATTTTTCAGAAATAATAATTTCTAATGTGAGCCTTTTTCAATTTCAATGTTGTTTGATTTAAAATAAAGATTTCAGTAGAGATAAATCTTATTTTTCTTCTCCAATGGAAAACTTATGTCAAGGAAAGTGTTCTTATTGTTGTTTAAACTAAAATTATTGACATATTATTCCATACTAATTAAGGGACTATATAGTGAGATAATACTAGACATTTTAATCTCAACTAATGTATATACCAATAAGTGTATGAATATTTCATGTTTTATTTTTGGAACCTAGGGATTTGCTCTTTTTGTTTCCTTCTTGTCACAAAATGGGGTAATTTAATGGGATATTGTCACTAGCCATGGATTATACGGAGTTGGTTTTCCCACAATTAATTTATGATTCGGTTTATCTTGAGATGCTTCATTCATCCTTTCAATCAAATTAAATTCATTTACTTATTTTAATATAACTTATACATGTTTTTATATACAATTTATATATTTAGATTTATTAAGGATAAATTGGAATAACTCATTTATTCATGAAATTTTTTGTTCCCATAAATTTTTTTTTCATTTATTTCGTTTGTATAGTAGTTAAACGTTTGGTAGAACCATTATAGATCCTTAGTTTTATGTCACGAGATTCTTATTTTTAATTTGATAGTGAAATAATCCCCTTTAGAGTTTAATTTTCTTCCAAGGAACTACTTTTAATCCAATGAGGATCAACATCACCCTTCAGCCCTAGTAAGTATTCTAGATGTGGGGCAATTTGGGTCCATATGGGTGGGTTATATACATATGGTATCAGAAACTATGTTTTTGGACGACCTATATTTTCAAAGATATATATTGTTATTTTGGATGAATCTTGGTAGATAAAATAATAGGTTAATTAGAATAGAATATGCATATCCCATGAAATAGATTGATTATACCTTTTATGATTAAATATGAGTAACATTGTGTAGTCCCGAATTGAATTATTACTCTTAGATTCGTTTTTATAATTTCTTTATTTTATATTGGTTCTAATTGATAATGATTTAATCCTAAGGGGGTTTAATGAGTTATTTTATATATTTAAAGATATTTAGAGAAAAGTGTAGGAAGAATTAATGTTTTTGTAAAACCGAAATAATATATTTTAGACTATTACATCTCTTTTAAGGTTTCTTAATACTCAACAACAACATTTATGTGAATTGTGAAATAAAATAAATAAAATATATAATTTAAATGTCATAGTTATTAAATGTCGATTAAATTGGACGGTATGAGTATTAATAACCAAATTATAAAAATAAAATTTATAATAGTTTTAAATAATATATATGTATTGATAAATTCATAATATATATATATATATATGTGCTCAATTTGTAACAATTAGATCCAATTATTTAAAAAAATGTTCTTAAAAATGGTTTTTTTTTTCATTTTTTGCATATACATTTTTTAGATTATTAAATTTTTATGAAAATTTATTTCAATAAATTAATATTTTTATTCAAATAATCATGTTAATATTATCTTATGATAAATTTTTAGGATAATTTTTATTAAACGTATTTGTAGTAAACAGGAAAATATATTGTTTTCTGTAAAAACTATCATTTATTTTAAAGTAAAATAGAATTTCTAATTTCTAATTAAAATTAAATTAACAAAATATCATTTAATTATAAATAATATATTTAAGTATATATTAATCATTATTATACTTTATTATTGTATTAGTACATTTTTGTGCATAAAAAATAGTTTTTCAGAAAAAATATTAAAGATAGTTATGTGTTTTCTCTTATTGAGATCAATTAATAACTATTGAATAATGGTTTTATTTAAACATATATACATTATATTTAATAAATAAAATTATAATTAATTTTATTTTTTTTAAAAGATATGGAATGGTATTAAATTCCATTTTATCCTAAAAATGCATTTTTCAAAAACAGGTTTTGTTAATGTTTTCAAACTTATTTAAAATTTAAATTTTCCACTAAGAGAAATTTAATTTGGTAAAATGGATTCCATATTATAAATAAAAATAATTAACATAATTTATTATATTAACCATAATTTTTTCCACATGGAATAGTAAAAACAAAAAAACTATTTCCCACTATCAAGGTTAAAATGGGTTTGCCAGGGGTTAATCCAAGAGATAATTGTAGGAATGCCAACAAAACATATATAGATATAATTTATTGAAGATAATTTAAAATAACTTATATTACCTTCAAATAATTTTCCATTTTGATCAACATTGACAAGAAGTTGACCTTTTGTTATTGAAATCATTTAGTAAATTTCATGCCCTCCTCACTTAGAAAAGGTATCCACTTCTACACCCTTATTCACAGAATATGAGACTTATGACTCAATAAATATCTATTGAAAAATCATAATTAATTAATACACATAATCCAATATATTATGGTATTATCTTGGTACCAATAATTCCTTGATTAATATGTATTCCAAAGGGATTACTCAAAGAAGAATTGAAATATTATCCAAGATAATACAATTTTTTAGATTCTTCCACCTTATCTAAAATTGTTTTATTACTAATAAATTATTAATTAATTATCAATAATATATTAATATTTTATAATGATGATGGAGAACCATTTATGGCCTATTATAATTCAAATGGGATAGGAATGTATAGTTTGCATATATGTGTACCCTACACCCTCCACATAGAGATACAATTCATTTTCCACCACCTTCATTCATGGATAGAAATTATGATAAAGTTATTATTTCGATATGTTATATATTTTATTATATTTATTTAGGAATGGTGAATTAATTTTGACCATTATTTCATTATATCCATGGAAAATGGAATCCTCGCTCAATTGTATGTACTATCATTTCCACATAGTGATATAATTCATGTTATAACACCGATTTACATTAATGGTCTTAAACACTTATATGATGAATATATTTTATTTTTATATAATTATTTAGACACTATATATGAATAAAACATGAATAGATTTTATGTACCATAAATTTCAAACCAAAACATACATGAAAATGTTGTAGTTAACAACCGAATTAACGATGATAATGAAATATAATTAATGAAGAGGGGAAACAATATTATTAAGTAAACCATGTTGGGTATTATAGTTTTGAATATGGTTGTAGAATATAATTATAATAAATTAAAATTTATTATTCTTATATACATGGAAAATATTCATATAGGATGTTAGAGCAATAACAATGTAATACAGACATGAGGTAAGGGTTTTATGTTTCAATTTAATTTTTAATCAGGATTTTTAATACTAAATTTATCATATAGGAATTATATAATCTATCTCTCTCAGATCATATGTATTTTCCTCTACTCTATTTTTTCTATAGATTACATTTTTTCCTTTAGTGTCCCTCTCTTTATTTCTCAAAATTTGGAAATATTGTTTTTAAGAAAAACAGGCCTCTTTTTCCTCTTAAATTTGAAATATTTTCTTCCAAGTCTATGTCTTCCATAAAATATTTTCAATAATGCTTTTACTATTCTCTAAATGTTTATTAAATTCAGTTTTACACATGATTCACTTTAAAAAAATGTTTTATATGATTATTTTTACCATTTTATATATTATGTAATTTTTAATTTTTAAATAAAATGTTAAATGAATCTTAGTTTTTATGTACATAGCATGAACATGTTTTTTAACCATCATTAATTATATTTGATTATAAGGTTCCTCAAAAATTCTTGTTTATTTTCAAATAAGCTATTTTATATAGTATTTTATAAATTTTTAAATCCTAAATAAGCCATTTCAAAATTAGAATTGTATTTTCTCTATGAAAGGATTCATAAATTATTAAATGTACATTATTCTATAATGGAATACATTTTTGTTTTTATAATTTATTGGGGATATGAACCAATGAAACCATCAATATTCTTTCACTTTAATTTTTATGATTATGATAATAAATTATTATTGAAAAATGTTTTCTTTTTTAATGTATATGCAATTATTTAATTACAATTGTTTTCATGCTCTTATATCCTATATACAAATTGATTATGATTATATGATGGGCATATCTTTTTTATACAAATGTAAGTTGATTAAATTAAAAATTAAGGATAGATTGTTACATTATAAACATTGGTTGGTTGGTTCTGTTCTATCCCCCTAATGCATTGGAAAACGATGATGACGTTGAGACAATGTTTAGAGGCAATGGTGTTAAATGGATGGATTTTACTACTATGATAATATTGGAAATGATATGAAAAACATTTACAATATTGGACTTTGTCCATATTGATGGTCTTGGGTGTGAAAATTGGAATATGAAGTGATTTTCTATCACTGCAGAAAAAATGGCCTTTTGTGATTGGTTATTTGCAACGGGGGCATCAAACTGTCACAAAGAGTTAGGCGCGGTTTGGTGCGATTTGTGCGCCAAACCATGGGAAGGGAATTTGCGACGTGGGGTGCCTCCCTATCACAGATACCCAGAGGTGGTACATATGATTTGCGATGGGGAATTTCCACATCGCAAATAGTTTTTCCACTGGTCAATATTTCCGATGGGACCCACCCGAAATACTCAGTGGCGGTAAATATTATTTGCGACCGGATGTTGCCCCGTCACAAATAGTGTCTTTACAGGACATTATTTGTGACTGGTCCAGTCGCAAATACGTTTTTAGTCATCGACAGTGACTAATGCGGCTGAAGGTATTTGTGATGGGTCCCGTCGCAAATAGTACTGTCATAACTAATTTAACCTTTATATAACCAACATCCGTTTTTTCATTCTTCCCATCAAATCATACTTACTCTCTCGCTCTCTCTCTAAACTCTAATTTTAGTGTGAAAATTTCTTTGAGTTAATTTTTTTTACGAAAATGTTTTTGAAGTCGTCTCCACCTTTTAGGGAACATGTTTAAAGGTATTTATGCATTATTTAATTTAATATTTATTTTAGTTTTTTATATTAACTTTAATTATTGTTAATTAGTTGTAATTAAATTAGATTTAGATTATTTTTCATCAATATTTATTTGTAATATTAAATTTATATTATTCTTACTAATTATCAATAATTAGTAGTAATTAAAAATTATTAAAGATAATTAATTATGAATATAAATAATTATCGATAATTTGTAATTAGTATCAGTAATTTGTAGTAATTCATAATAATTATGGAAAAAAGTAATAATTTGGAATAAATAATAATAATTAGTAAAAATAGTAATAAATACTAACAAATAGAAATAATTAGTAAAAAATATTAATAATTTCTAAAAATTAGTAATAAATATTAATAATTAGTAACAAATACTAATAATTTTTAACAATTTGTAGTAAATACAATTAAATATTAATAATTAGTATTAATTAGTAATAAATAGTAATAATAGTAATAATTTGTAATAAATGATACTAAAATAGTAATAAAATATAAATAATTATTAATAAATAGTAATGATTACTATTAATTTGTAATAAATAGTAATACATGGAAACATATAGTACTAAATAGTAATTAATAATATTTAATAGTAATACTTATTAATAAATTGTAATAAATAGTAATAAATAGTAATAAACAGTAATAAATCTTAATAAATAGTAATAATTAGTAATAATTAGTAATAATTATTAATAAAGAGTAATAAATAGTAATAATTAGTAATAGTTAGTGATAAATAGTAGTAAATCGTAATAAATAGTAATAATTAGTACTAACTAGTAGTAATTAGAATTAATTAGTAATAATTATTAATAATTAGTAATAATTTGTAATAATTTTTAATAATTAATAATAATTAGTAATATTTAGTAATAATTTGTAATAAATATTAATAATTAGTTATAATAAGTAATAAATAGAAAAAAATAGTAAAAAATAGTAATAAATAGTAATAAATAGTGACAACTAGTAAACAATATTAATAATTAGAAATAATTAGAAATAATTAGAAATAAATAGTAATAAATAGTAATAAATAGTAATAAATAGTAATAAATAGGTATAAATAGTTATAATTAATAATAATTATTAATAATTATTAATAATAAGTAATAATTAGTAATAATTAGAAATGATTAGGGATAATTAGGGATTATTATGGATAATTAGGGATAATTAAGCATAATTAGCGATTAATGGGGATAATTAGGAATAATTAGGGATAATTTGGGATAATTTGGGATAATATGGGATATTTAGATATAATTTAAGATAATTTGGGATAACTTGTGATAATTTGGAATAATATGGGATAATTAGTGACAATTAAGCATAATTTGGGATAATTAGGGATAAATAGGGATATTTAAGGATAAATAGGGATAAATAGGGATAATTGGGGATAATTGGGGTTAAATGGGCATAATTAAGAATAATCCTGGATAATATGACATAATTTGGGATAATTTGGGATAATTTGGGATAATTCAGGATAATTTTTGAAAATTTGGGATAATTGGGGGTAGTTGGGGATAATTAGGAATTACTAGGAATAATTAAGAATAATTAACAATAATTAAGAAAAATTAGTAAAGCATATCAGAAATTAGAAATAATTAGGAAAAATTAGGAAAAATTAGAATTAATTAGAAATAATTGGGAAACGTTAGCATTAATTAGGAATAATTACGAATAAATATGAATAAATAGGAATAAATAGTTATTAATAGTAATCATTTGTAATAATTATTTAGAACTTGAATCAATTTCCAGTTGATTGTAGTCACTCATTTTCCTTTATGAATCTTCTCATATCAACTCTCTCCGACTCAAAACATTTTGAAAAATTTGCCTCTAAGTATGTATATCCAATTTCATATGCATGATATTCGATATGCATTTGTAGGACCATATTTTTCATAATGTTTTCAGGCAGTGACATTTGGAAGAAGATGATTAATCGATGAAAAGGGGGCTCTTTTGTCTGACAAATGATTTACTTGAATCTTTCTCACACTGAAATCAGAATGAAATTTACAGTCTGAGGTACGCTTATACATTCTCGTATTCATGGGAATGGATATGCATACCTTTGAGAAGATTCTTCATTTTGATTTCAATATGAGAAAGTTGTATGGAAATGAGTCATTGGGAAAAAGAGAAACCATCAATCCACAGTATATTGTTTCACCTGTTATTAGTGGTAATTATTAAGAAGTATCTATAATTATTTTTATTCTCTTCTAGATAGTGTTTTTCTTATTTCAAATTATTCAAAAACAGTAATGATTTTATATTTTGTAGAAAAATATAGAATAAGAAAGTTGACAATAGTCATTATTAGATGACGGTGTGTGGATAAATCAGTGTAGAAATCCAAATTTTTTTGGTTTAAATCTTGTATATATTGTGTCTTTTCAATATTTCTTATCATTTTCATCATCGAAACTAGAATTTGTTTTCTTGAAACCATAATTATGTATACTCATAAAAATTGTCTTCTGAGAATATTTGTCACATTTTACAACATTACGTACATATCTTTTATTTTGAATATCAAGCAGATTGTGTTTTTTGGTATCAACATGATGGACGCAGTTCCAGAGAAGATAATTTGTTTTCCGGTCAATATCATTTTCAAAATATAGTACATGATGTTGCATGTTTATATATTCAAAAAAATGAAACTCTGAATGATGTTTACTTAACTCTCGACTTGGCGCCATCTGAATTTTATTTTTATTATTTTTACTTAAGAATCCTTATATCCTAGTTGAAAGATAAGAAAATTATAAGCAGCTGGAATACTAATGGCTATTAAATCAGAAAATGGAATATCAAACAACTATTTTTAACTGATATTTTATTTTGTTAAAACACTGTTACTTAAAGGAAATGTGTTTCCTGTAAATTACTCTGAGAGAAAGATGCTGGTTTGAAATTTGGTCCTCTATTATTATAAGATTCATTTATGTTCAAATGATTTTATCTTATATTCTATTGACATTGAGTCATTGAATATTTGTCCTACATGTGGAAAACCTTTGTATAAAGAATCTCAACTTGAAAAGTTTGGATTGATTCCTATAAATTAGATGAGATATTTCCCTCTTACACAAAGGTTTCAGCCATTATTTATGGATTAGACCACCTAAACAATGATATAATGGCACAAAACCAAGATTTCAATCGGTAAAAGCTTATGTCATCCATTCGATTGTGATTTAAGGAAACATTTTGACTGAGTGCATCCGTATTTTTTAGAAGCTGAGAATGTGCAATTGGTTCTTTATACTGATAGTTTCTGTCTGTTTGGTTCTTATGGTAGTTAGTATTAATGTGGGCCTATCTTTATTACTCTGTACAATTTAACTCCATGGATGTTGATAACTGATACTTATAACTATAATACCTTATTAATCATATGACATCCAAAAAATAATAATTATGTTTATTTGAAACCATTCATTGATAAATTCATTGTTCAGTTTGGGTGTGACTACAAATGATGTTGGTGAGAAACAAAATATCCTACTAAAATGTCCATTAATGTGGACCATTAGGGACTTCTCGGAATTTAAAATGTTATCTGATAAGAGTAAACATCGTTCGAAATCATGTCCTTATTATATGAAAGACAAAAAAGCATTTATACTCATTAATGGACAAAAAATTTCTATTTTGATTGTCATCACATGTTTCTTCCAACTAATCATCAGTTATAGAGGATCAAATATCATTTTAGAAAAGGCACAATTAAAATGGATGAACCTCAAAAATGATTCCAGGTACATAGTTAAAATTAGTATTATTTTCAATTCCTCCCATCACATTTGGACCCCCAATAAACCAACAGAAAATTCATAGCTTTATAATTGAACATAATTGGATAAAATGGATAATTTTTTGGGATCTTCCATATTGGTCTAATTTATTGGTTTACCACATTTTGTATATCATTGATATTGAGAAGAACTATTTTTATAATTTATTTAATACGATTTTGGATACACCAGGTTAGATTAATAATAATTTAAAGTCACGATTAGATCTTACCCAAATTTTTAGGAGAGACCAGAACATGTACTATTTGAAAATGTCAGATTCCAGAGGTTAATAAATCCAAAAGTAGCTTATACACTATCCATATAGAATGGCTTATTATTTTGTCATTAGATTACAGATTTGATACTTTTAGATGGTTATGCTTTGAATTTGGGAAGATGTGATATGAATGGTCATATTAATATATTAAAATGTCAGGATTGTCAAGTTTTAATGGAAAGACTTATGCCGATTGGATTGATAGGTTTGTTGAATCTATGACGTGAGATTCAATAAAGGACATATCATATTTTTTGAGTCATTTGTGTGGAAACAAAAGACATTGATGCAATTAGAAAATTAGAAAAAGATGTTATTGTAATTATAGGTAAACTGGAAAATTTCTTCCACCCAGATTTTGTTTGCTCAATGGAACATATAAAATTGCATTTTCCACACAAAGATAAATGTTGTGGTCCAATATAGTTTCAATGGATGTACCCATTCGAGAGATTCATACAAAAATTGAAGAAAAAAGTACATAACAAAGCATCAGTTGAAGGAACAATTTTTGAAGGTTATTTGAAAGTGGAAATTACTTTTTTATGCTCTCATTATTTGGAATATGAATATCCCTAAAAACAAAACCGCATGGGACAAAACAAGGGGAATGTTGATTATGAAATGTAAAATCAATTATCAGTTTTTAATCAGCCAGAGCTTGGCTTTGATATTGTTCATGAATGATGGCTTTTAGATGATGAACATCATAGAGATCATATATTTGTTTTTCTCAACTAAAAAGTAATGGTATCATTATTAATATGAGTTCTTCTATCAATTATTCCATAATTTATTTTACAATAAGTAAAATTATTTTATTTTTAGGTTACATGATAATCATAACAAGAAACAACTTCCAAAAATTACAATAGTTTCTTTTAAAGAATTCAAGCAAAAATATTATCAATGGTTTCAATAATCATTAAAATAAGTTATTGATGTTTTAATGTATCAATTCAGTTTATTATTTATTATATTGATAAATTTTTTAAAAAAATAAGGTGTCTCAACATGCTAATAAAATTGATAATTGGTTGTGTATATTGAGTAACCCACCATCTAAAATGGTTAAATCGTATAATGAATATGTGGTGAGTGATTTTTAATTTCATACACATGAATATGAAGAATCAAAAAGAACAATGAACAGTGAAGTTTTCTTAAGTAGATCTCATCATAGGGAAACTGAAGTTGACTTTTAAAACATACTGGATGAAATTATTGAACTATTTTATCTGGGAAATAATTATATAACGATGTTTAAATGTTGGTGGTTAGATACTAAGAGAGTCTTGTGTGTTCATATGACTCAAGTAATCATCAATATTAAATATAAAAGTCTTATTGAAGAAAATGAACAATTTTGACTAGCTTAATAGGAAAATCAAATGTATTATGAAATGTACTTTGATATTTAATGAGACTTGAGTGATTGGTGTAGCATAATAAAAATTAAATATTAGGAAAATCAGTTTACTCAATGTGACTGTGGTTCCGAAAATATTCACAAAATTGAAAATTTTCAAGATACTACTCAAAATCCATCTTTTTCACAGTGAGACATGAATATCGATGATTACACCAAAAAAATTAAGGGTCGACGGTGACGATGAGGCTATGGATGTTACAAATTCTTTTGAAATTATAAGATATGATGAAACTAGAACAAATATTGATATTGATGATTCTAAGGACGAATATGAAGACATCGACACTTTCAGATACAAAGATGATGATGAAGGTGAACATTGACAAAATTAAATGCTAGTTACAGTAATAACTAATATATATCTACTTATAAGAGTTATTTTTAAATTTTCTCTAACAATAATAATTTTGTTTTTAAGATGAGCAATGATTTATTTCGTGAGTTGCAGGAGGTAGAGCTACCTATGGATGAGGAAAATTTGGGATTATCTAAGCCTCAATTGATTGGCAATTCAGGGGGTACGTGTAGGTGGTGTGGTCTTGCTTGACTGATGATTCATAACCCTATCCTTGAGTGACATCCATGTCTTGGTTTTGATCCACGCATTTGGAGGTATGGTAACCTGTGTATTTTAGTTATATTTCATTATTTTATTTATATATTAATTTTTTTAATTATTTATTCTCTTTTCATAGTTTTCTGCATGTAGCTGTTGGGGAGGGGAGCGCTATCTTGAGGAATTATTTTCCTCAGCAATGGATCAAATGGGACCATATTCTCATTGATCTGAAGCTCTGTATGTTCAATCATTGGCTGGTATATAAATAAATAATATTTACATTGAAATTTATATCATTAATAACATGATATCATAAATTATTTCTTAGGTTTATGGTATCCTATCGATGATAACATGTGTGACGCTATCCACCCAGCCTGGGAGGTGTCTATGTGTGACCGTTTCTGTCAATACATGCACAATTTGAGAAAGATGGACATAAAGAAATCAGAGGTGACAGTATTTGACGAGTCCTGTAGATCCCACCGACCATAGTAAATTTCATCTCAGGTTTGGTATGGATTTTGTTCACACTGGTTGGGTGGTAGATTTTAGAAGATATCTTCATTGGGTTGGTAGAACCAGGGGAGACCGGAGGTGATGCATCATGCCAGTAGTTGTACATTCATTACGCATAGAGTACATCTAGTAAGAAATTTTTTAAATATTTTATATGAATTTAAATATAAACAACTTATTTTATTTTCATATGGGTAGTCGAGCATCCTGATATTATAGAGTACGATGTTTATCAGAGGATGTAATGTGATCCAACCATTGGAGAGATTATAGGTGATTTCCAACATTAGAATGTTGTCACTATTATTTCTTTTTCAGTTTTAAAATTAACTACATATAATATATTCATTATTTTAATTTTAATTTGGAATTTATGGAGTTATATGATGCCATGACCTCTCAGACATAGGATGTGAGTCCGGCCGAATGAGGTGGCATATATACCGGTGACCTAGTATGCCTTTGAAGAGGGTAGAGTAGTTGGTATCAGCTGTAATTTGACTCCAAGGACTTATTATGGTATTTCTGCGATGTCCACATCCATCTCGAGAGGAGATCGTGGAGAGGAATAATATTCTGGCTCATAGTATCAGGAGCAGCTACGTGCTCAGAGTGATAATATAGATAGTTTGTAGAATAAGTACGAAGATATGTGTCCGCAGTAGCACAAGTAACAAAAATTCAAAGAGGGCATGCATTGATGGTAGTGGCATCAAAATCAAGAAGAGGAGTATAAGTTTTGATGGAAGCAACAACAACATGGGTAGATAGAGTACATGGATAATCTAACTCATAGTTTAGGGATAGAGTTCCCCGCACCATCTCCTCCATCTCCTCCACCTTCTCTAAAAGATTATCCCTTAGTGATTTTTTGTTTTGTTAAAAACATTTAAATTCCATGTTTTTTGTAATATTAACTATTTATAGTTTCTCTCTTTTATATTGGTAAGAATATTACATACTTTATTTTTTTTATTAATTTAAATATTATATTTTTATTTATTTATTATTAGTATTATATTTTTTAATGTTTTTTTATTTTACTAATAATAACATTAATATTTGTTAGTTTTTTTCAATTGTTTTTTAAAAATCTAAGTATTTTAATTTTTTTTATTATTTTAATAATATTAATATTATTTTTTCAATATTTTATCATAATTTTATTATATAAATATGTTATTTATTTTATTAATTATTTCCAACTGTACCTTTTTCAAAGGGACCCTATCGCAAATAGATTATATATATATTTTTTAAATTAGTATTTGTGATCGAAAAAATGGCCACTCACAAATAGTTTTTTCTGACAGGCCCATCGCAAAGGGTTTTGATATATATAACATATATAAACAGAGAACTGTTTGTGATTGGAAAATGGGCATGTTGCAAATAGTTTTTACGACGGTACTATCACAACATGTATATATACATATATATTTATAAGACACCTATTTGTGACGGGACGGTTTCTCGTCCCAAATAGTATTTTCTATTATGTTGTTTTCTACAACAGGTTGTTGATGAGACCCCATCGAAAATAAAAATATAGTTTCAAGAATATCATTGAGGAATGAAAATTCATCCTTTAAAATGATAAAAATTTGAGAAGAAGAATCTAGGGAAATGTGTAAAAGTAATAATAAAATGTTTTTTGTGTGTAAAAGAATGAAATAGATAAAATAATTTTTTTGGGAAGTCATGATACCAATTGAGGTAAAACAATTCACCATATGGTATTATTTATAGATAAATGTCATTTATATATGTAATTATTTGACACAATGACCTTATTCACTGGACAACCCCTTGAACATTTATGGTCCATTGGTAGGAAAATTGTCAATGTTGATTCCCTAATTTGATTATGCTTTAGGATATGAAATATATTTTGTTGATGATTTTTACCAATTATATTCTATTTATACGAATCATGAAATAATTTTAGATTGTATGAGAGTACTTTTTTATATAGATATTCCCATGAACATTTTAAATGGAACCAATAACTTTTAAAAGGGATTTGGTGGTAGGGTAATATAAAATTTTAAAACTTATGATCAAGGGATATATCACCCTTAATATTTTCTTCTGGATAAGATTATAATGTAATGTTGGGATAAATGATTGATTGATATTGATAAATTTAGTTGGATAATATTACTAACATTGAAATTTATTAATTGTTTGACAACTAGGTGATTTATATTATCATTGATAATTTCTATTATTATTTTTATTTTATAAATTTATTGGATATTCTATGAATTTATTTTTGTAAATATGATAGAGTTATATTTTCTAAAAGTATATTATTTCACTGAGGTGTGTGGTAATTTAGGTCATTTTGGGAAATGATTAATATGTTCTAATACAATATATGATCATGAAATTATAATTTTTTATGTTTGAAATTATTAATAACATTATTTTGTTTAGGTATAAATGTTTAAGATGGTATTGAAAAAAAATATGTCATTAAAACATTTAGATAATTTTTTTTTGAATAAGAATTTTGTCAGAATTTGTTTTTGGTAATTTTAGGTTTAACTTTTTAAGGAATTATTTTTGTTCAACATTGCGTATTATTGTGGTGTTTCTTTGAGATTAATATATTATTTCATCATCTGATGAGTTATCCATATTAGATAAAATATGCTAAAAATATTGGTTTTGGAAAATAAATAGATATGTGAGAAATGGATTTTCATTATTGTATGGATCTTATGATCAAGAAGTACCTAACCAAGAGAAAAGGATATTTTGGGATGGAGTGCATTTATCATGACTATTAGACTCCATAGGATCCTATTTAGAAAAGTGTATAATTTTTAGTTAATTATTTCATACCTTGTAATCCCATGATCTAGGATTCATTGATACTCGTTACTTTTTTTATATTTCCTTCTCCCACTTTCTAAAACAATCCAATGATCAGTAGTTTAGATAAATTTTATTCAAATTGAAATTAGTTCAATGTTTATTTTATTCAATTAAGATTTCCCCTAACCATATTTCGGTGGGTTCTTCTTTGGACATTCAATTCCTATACTGCCCTATGGGTTCCTTTACTACTTTATCTCTGTGGGTTTGTCTTTGGACATTCAATTACAATACTACCCAGTTGTTTAGCGCTTTGTTTATTTCATGTTTATAAATTTCTAATTTGATAAGTCCATTTAATTAATAATTTTTAGCATATTTTAATGTAATGATTTATGTACTTAAATTATTATTCATTCCAATTTGTGATTTTTTTACCTGTTCTATGTTTTAGGGAAGGATTTGAAAAACATTTGGAAAATGATGGAAATTTGTTTAAATGACGATCTTAAATACACTTCATGAAACGAGAAAGTAAAAGAGCTACAACACAGGATTATTTATGATATTTGAATCTATAAAATTAAACAAAACACATTACATATTCTTTAATTTCATTACACATCGTGACATCATCTAATTGGAAGGCCACCGCCGAGACTTGTGGGGAACTTGATACACACTGTGAAAGACCATTCCACATCATGTAACTACATTACCTAATGTGACATATTTCAATATTATTTTTGGTGATGAAATACACTAAGAATTGTAGGATCTAATGATTTAAAGGAAGCACTTCATGAGTCCTGATTACATGCAGTAAAATCCATCAATGTTTCAAATCCGGGTATAAGATTTGTATACATTCAAAATGTGCAGAGTAAAATGTTTATTAGGATTACATTACATGTAATCATATTACACGATGTGTCAACTGTTGGAAAGAACCAATTTTATTCCTATAAATATAGGGATTACTTGTGACTCTGAACATCGATCTCTATAGATCTTGGTAAAGTGATGATGTTAGAAGAAGGAAAACTTGTTGTGGTTCCCTACATCACCACATTATTTAGGATTTCTAATTATTATTTTTCTACACATGGGAATTGTTTTCATGGGAAGTCGATATTTGTGTGCCTAT
Source organism: Viscum album (assembly GCA_963277665.1). Lineage (NCBI taxonomy): Eukaryota > Viridiplantae > Streptophyta > Magnoliopsida > Santalales > Viscaceae > Viscum > Viscum album. The sequence goes on along the minus strand of OY728140.1, from coordinate 27,696,167 downwards.
TTATGCATGGTGAAAGGGAATTGATTATATGAGGTATTATATATTTTAATACAATTGATTGGAGGATTTCATATTTTCTCTTCATTTTTATCACTTACCTAATTTATTCTTGCTTGACAATTGTGAAAAGGTTTAGGGATTGGGTATAATTTTATTATTCATTTGAGCATGACCACATCATATATTGAGAAAATGCATATATTTAACATTAAATCAAGGTTATAGACTTCCACCATGATAATTAGGTTTTTTTCTTCCAATGTCTAAATAATTCATTGGGTTACCCATCCTTTTCATTCGGATGTACCAGACCACGAGAAAAGTTGAGATTGGGGTGGAGTGTGTTTATCTTGACCATTGGACTCACTATGACCAAATTATGACAGCTTCATGATAGATAATTAATTATTTCATACCTAGTTACCACATGAATCTAGATGCATTGCATCCCAGAACCCATTTTATATTTTCTTCCACCACATTTTAACAAAATCCAATGCTCAATAGATTAGATTAATTTTCATCAAATCGAAATTCATTTAAGTTTTAGTTTTTTGTTTAATATTTTATCCAACCATTGCTTTCTGGGATCTGAATCATACTTTTAATTCCTATACTCTCATGTAGTTTAGTTCTTTTTTTATTTTTTGTTATAAATTTCTAAATTTGGTTTCCCAGTGGGAAAAATGATGCACATATGTCATTCATGAAGTGCATGTGTGTAAGAGGGATGATTGGTTGAATGTTTTATGGGGCGTCGAACATGTCTAGGTGTCTACCCATGATTGGACTACTATGAAGGGGTTCACGGTTTATGAAATCTTGTGAAAAAATATATCCTAACCATTATTAAAACCTATTTGGAACTAGAACCCACCATTTCCATTGGAATAATCCCAAAAAATATTTATAACAAAAAGGTGAAAAAATGAATAAGATAATAGAGAAGAGTTAGTGTGTGGTGAGTCATTTTTTTCCCACTATTGATCATTTTCCTCCAATGATTTACAAAAAAATATAAATCATGAATGTAGGTTAATGAAATGATTATTAATTTTTTAAGATTAGATATCATGAGAATGTGATTTTATTACACTATGAGAATTCAGAAGTGGTTTTCATCATTGTTGAACTGACATCATTCTATATGTATTAAATTATAAATTTCTGGATGTTATATTAGAATTTAGGAAACCATGTATAATTCAACTAAGAAATAGTCCATGATGGACATATACTCAGTCATTTCATTTATAAAATTTATATTATGTTTTCAAATTTATTATTACATTAAAATATATTATCTAAATCAAGGAAAAATATTTATTATATTTTTATTGATCATATATATTTAATCACCACTTTATGTCACTTGAATATTAAAATAAATACTTCTTCACTTTAAATTGAATATTTTATTTATTTATTTATTTATAAAATGAATCATATATATTGATTTATATTTTTAAAAATTATTAATGGTTTATGGCTATGTATGGTGCCTAGTAACCTAAATGGTATAGTAAGCATCATTTAAAAAATATAAATATAATTATTGATATTTAAAATATTCAAAAGATATGTGTGCAGTACTGTAAATAAAATAACAATATTATTATTATTACAATATGTGGGGTTTGAAATGAATTTTCAGATTTGTTAGGGGCCTAATTGTTTATACAAAACCTCAATCCCGTGATCCATAAATACCTTATTATATAATTTTTTTTAATGTGTGGATATAATTTTTTTGTTCATAATGATTTACTCTCTATAGAAATCTCTACATGAAGAAATTCTAATCTTTTTCATATCATGGTTTAGATAATATCTTCCACCTTCCACATCATTCACATAGAATAGATAAATATATTCAATCCTTTAATTCTAAAGGATTGTGTTTCGATCACATGGTAGGCTAAAATAAGGTCAGTTCCACTGCACTATCACCTAATGTTTCATCGAATATTCATGGATTTCAAAGGATAATAGGTGGATTACAACTAGATGAATTCTATATCAGATCATATTGATTCAATGGTGGTATAACATTAATATATATTCAATTTGTAAAAATGCTCATTGAAGAAATAATCTCAAGAACTAGGAAATTTTTATTTAAAATTAATTATAAATTTAACATGGAAATATTCTCTCTTGAGTTCCACGATTATTTTTTCAAGTTTTTTATTAAATAATCATTATATATAATGATTCATCCACATGTTCTTTCATATTATTTATTATATATTATCAAAACCAATTATTAAAAATGAAACTTTTCAGCTACTCTTAAGACTAGAACCAACATGAATATGTTAAATGATAAATCTATTATAGTAACTTCTTATTCATCTTTACCTTAGGATTAATAATTTTTTGGAAAATAAATATTATATCCTAATTTTATTAATATTAATTTTAAAAAAATATTTATTTAATTATAATTGATTGATTCAATATTTTTATTCATTGATTGGAGAAATAAGATTCAACGAACATGTAATTTATTAATTAATTGGTGTATTTTTTATAAATATGAATATAAAAATATATAAGGAATTAATCTTTAATTATTTGGGTTATAATAATGATTCATATAGGAAACATCATTATGGTTCTCTTGTATTGGTATACAATGTTAATCTATGAGGAAATATTGATGTTAATGAAGAGATTCCATTATGTATTGATAATGTTATTTCAGATACTATATAAATATTTTTAAAATTTAAGTTAATTTTGTGACTTTAGATATTTCTCATTCATTATTACATGAGGAGATTGTTTGGGGAAATATAGTTGTCCATAGAGATTCTCTTTTAGTGGAATATAATATCATAGAAATAGAGAATTAATCTAATATATTTTATTCAATTATCTTTGAAGATGTTAAGATTATAAAGTTTGTTCAATTGATGGTTGTCCATATGTATATTTTTCGAATGATAAATGTAGGAAATACATAAGAAGGTACATTTCTACCCTCTAACTCTATTTACTCTACTGCAACCACTCAGGACTTGAACTACAAACATGTTATTTATGAATCTCAATCTGTTATATGTATCAATAATCAATTCACCATACATATATATATTTAAGAAAAATATTCTATTTATACTCAAATAAATGTTGAAATTGATTGTAAAGGGGTGAAAATAAGGGAAAATACTCAAATAGTTTAGTGTCTCAAATACCTTCTATTAAAATTATGGATAAAGTGGATCTATCGATGGTTAATGATTTTTTTGGGGAAAATTCCAATATAACAAGTTTCCTAGATTCCTCCAAATATTCACTCTTATATAGAGAATAATGATGGTAGGTTACCTTCAAAAGGGTTATTTTATTATTCAAATGAACTTTATCCATATATGATCTTTCTTAATCCTACAAGAACAAAATAAAAATCATTAATTTATAGAAGTATTTTCATCCAAGATTCATTTTATAAACAATGTTCATGTTAATGATATTATTACAAACATATGGATATTGTATAAAGTTAACATAAAAATTAAAATAATCATTGATTATAAGAAGTATTGTAAATTTCATGTGGACTATACTAAAAATGAATAATTTCTTTTGATGGTTTATGATATGTTTTATATATAATCAAGAACATTGTTGTGGAAAAAAGTTATTATTTTTATATAAATTATCTATCACTGTTGTTTTAAGGAACATTATTTCAATCACTATTAATACAGATTCAAACCTCTCATACGTAACTATGAAATCTTAATATATGAATAATATTTACATAACATAACATTAGATGCCAAAAACATTTTATTCCAGTTACATTAGGAATGTGGACACATAAAATTGGGTTCCATAAGAGAGATATGTGAACTCTAAATTTGATCTTCATAAATAGAACCATTATTATAGATTTCATATTTAACACCATTATTTATAACATAGGGACCTGAAATAAAATAAATGGTGTAATCTAATACATAGTAAGGATACACAAGGGAAATATCAACAAAACTTGTTCATAATTGTATGAGATCATGAGAATTACATTTGAAATGGAATAAAATACATATAATAAATTATAAACATGATTCATGGATTAATTATGGTCAGTTCATAAGACATGAATCATAATGAAATCAATAAAAATGAGCAATAACATCATTACATTGACATAAGATATTAATTTCCTACATATGCTTAAGAATATAAAGTAAAATGTCTAATATATCTACCAAAAAATTAGTAACATAGTAGGATTGGTGTAAAAACCCATTTAACTAAATTGGGATTGAGATAAGCTCTCATGTACCCTCTTTTAGTCTCAGGATGACCTTAGATATACCAACTTTCATTCTTTGGATAACTTTTTATGAACCCTCTTTTAGGATTGGGATAACATCAGATGTACCCTTTAAGCAATTATATCCTTAATAATTTACTAATACATTTTTGGGGTATATCAGGCCCAATAATCAAATATTACATTCATTTCTGTTTAAAAAATATCATAAAACATTCATCATATCAAATCATATTAAAAGAAGTATTGTTCATAAACATTTCATAGCATAACCTGTGGAATAAAATGAGTTTCATAAATATTTCATAATTTCATCGTAGCATAACCCTTTGAAAAGGAATTAGTTTCATAGTAATCATGTCATGATAAAAATAACACATCCATATAATTTATAAGGATAATTTAAATGAATAATATAACATTTTTATTTTATATAATATCAAATAATTTCAACTGAGACTGGAAATCATTTTGAAAGACCACTTGAAATATTTCATGAAGAAAATAACCTTATAACTTTTAAAATAACCTTTTTAAGACTAATTGTTCACAAAAAAGTTGTAAAATAATTTAAGATAAAAACAACTTTTAAAATCTATAATGGTGTAATTAAAACATTGTGCTCTCATAATAGTAGGAAATTATAATAATGTTGTACAACAAAATAGAATGATTTATTTAACATTTTTGATAAATATAAAAGAATTTTGTTTGAAGAATAACTATAATATTCCCTATAATTTATTACATAAAATGTATAAATGGGAAAATTATCTTTTAATGATCAAATTATGTTAGTAAAAAAATTCATTAAAATATTTGTATATAACAAGAATATGGAATGAAATGTGATTTTGACCAATGTGAGAAATAAAGAATGTTTTTCTTTAAAATATTATTTAGGATCAATAAAACATAATAAATATAACATGAAAGAATAAAATCAATTTTTCTGAAATAAAAATAATATAATAACATACATAATTTCCTTGAGAGTTATATTGTACTATCACATCATTGAATATATATCATAAACTATCTCATTAAATTATGAGATTATAAAATCGAACATTTACAATATTGGTATATTTCAAATAACAATCCACTTTAAAGAAATAAAATAAAATAGATATAAAAATCGCATTATTATCAAGATATGTTTTAAAGAAAATATTCATGATTCTTATATATACAACACAAAAAAAACAAGTTTTTTATAATACATGTGTCCCGCATAGATTAACGTGAGGGGAAAATCCTTTACATTTTGTCTCGAAATTCTTTTCTCACATTTTAACCTTACATTTTTTATAAATATATTTTCGAAACATAATCAAATTTTTGAAACCATATATGATTATATTGTGTCCTTTGTTTCTCATTTATGAACAATTCCCTGTAAAAATAAAATTTTTGGTAATAACTACTTCTTTTGTCATGTATATATTGGTTTGATATAATAATTAAATTCATTTTTATCATGGTTTATAAATAATTTAATATATTACATAAATATCATATATATTCATTATATAAGTATTATTTATAATCCATTAAATTTATTGATATAAAATGAATTACACCTGTCTTAGAGATAGTAGGTTGTATGTACGCATGAATGCACTTTCGATGGATGAAAAGATAGAATGTTAAATAATATATTATCATTAAAGAAAATATTTTTACATATATATCACATATATTCATTAAATTTACCATTATTAACTTCAATAAAAAGCATAAGTAAAAAACAAATCACATCGCATTGTGTGGTGGTAGTCTTCCGTACACGCAAGCGATATTATCATATTACCATTGAATGGAAGGTAAGAAGTTATATGTGATTCCATAATTACAAAGGTATAATAATATCATAAATATAATATATATTCATTAATTAATTCATGATATCTATCTCTATGATGTGGTAATGGAAAAGGAATAACATCTATTTGTGAGGCGATTTTCAATTGTACACACGCTTGACGGCTTCATTTCCCATTTTATAGAAGAGAAGATAGATGTAGATCAAGGCCTTAACGTATTAAAATTTCATAATATGAGATATATTGGTGTTTTTATATTTTAACCTTATAATAATATTTTATGGAGGTGGTATAATAAATATAACAAAAATACATGTTGAAAAATATAATATCTTCTTCGAAGAACTTATTTAGGTATATACCTAGAGGTCTCAGAAGAGGGATTCCTAAAAAAGGAATCTAGGATGTGGGAAGGAAGTTTAGTAATATATATGGGTACGGATTTTTTAAACCAAAGTATTTCCAATGTATTGAGTGGAGAGGAGATTTTAGACATTTATATGTCGGAGAGAGGACACATGTGGAATGTTTGAAAAGAATAATGTGGGATAATTTCTATTGCTTCCCAAATGGAACAAAAATTAGTCATGAATGAAAACTATAGGTGATAATGTCAATATATTTCCCTAAAATTTGTTTCTAAAATCTTTTCAGGTCGTTTAATGACTTACTATTTATGTTTACCCTATGATAAACATGTTTTAAAAAGATTATGTTAACTAATTCTTACAGTTTTTAATATTCATTTTGGAAAATAATTCTTCAACTTATTATAGTGTATTAATTGAGATTATTGAACATAAGTATTCTATTTTTTTATATTCCATTCATATAAGTGGATATTTTAATTTAAAATTTAACCTATAGACGTGGTAAAAAAGTAACTTTCGAAAGTGAAAATCTCGAACGTTTAAAAAGTTTTTACCATCAACATTAAATATGTAATTTATTATAATATACTATATTGGAAATATAATCATATTATTGAGAAAGTTTCAATTCATAGACCAATTTTTAAAAAAACTAATACTTGTAAACTCTTTAAATGAAAAGAAATTTTTCAGTAAAAATAAATATTTTTCAACAGTCATAAAAAAATTCTTTTCAAAATAATATAAAACAATTAACACTGATATAATTTTGAAATGGTTAATAAAAATGAAGTTTATTTTTTTAAAAAAATATTATAAAATTTTCAAAAGTATATTTCTTTACCCAAAATAATTTCACTTATTTTTTCTAAGAAAAATTTTATTTTGGAATCAATTAATGAAATTAATGAAAAGTGTGAACTCTTTTATCTATATGATTTATTTATATAAAACCATTATTATTATTAATTAAAAAATTTAAATTCCTATTCAGGCAACCACTTTTAATAGAAAGGTAATAAATTTTGAGTTATAATAATAAAATTAATATTTTTCTGTAGATCATAAAAACTCAGTGTTCCATGTAACACTATATATCGAAGAAATTAAATTCATTTTCACAAAAAAATCAGGATTTTACACTTATACATAAGAAAAAAGGGGTCCATATAAATATTATTAATAGATTATTTCAACTCTTCTATAACCAATAATTTGTTTATTTATGTTGGATTTTGTGGAGAACAATTCATTTTATTTAACCAAAAATAAGGAATGAGAACCTTCTGGATGATATTATATCAATGTTTAGAAAAGGCTAAATATTTTAAAACATTTACAATATATTAAATAATTAAACTTTCATGAAAAGATTCAAATCACTCACCTTTCAATGTGAATTCAGTATAATATCAATTATAGGAGAAAGGCCACTATTTTTCTAACATGTGGTTTCAAGAAGAGGAATTCTAGACAAAAATATCAATTATAAATCTATTCCAAAACTAGTGTCACCTATGCTCTATTCCATAGTGTATGATCAAATTCATAAAGGAATCTCTATTCACATGGAAAAAAATATACTACCATCAATGATGGAATCTGTTTTAGAAATGTATATCATTAATATAATTTTATAATAATAATATGATAAATATACTTTTGATGCTAAATAAAAGGAGAAGAAATATGTATACGATCCTAATGAAAGAATAATGTTTGGATCAAAAAAATATTCAATCACTTTTTCTAAAATAATTTGATTAATTAATGTATAATTTCCTCATATCAAAAATAATATTTAAAAAATATTTTATTCAAATATATTTTGTAACCCATTAAAATGAACTCAATGAATTAGGCCATGTGGTTATAAATTTATTTACAAATTACCTCAAATAATAATTTTTATGTTAAAATATATTTAGTTTGAATATTTTATCATAATTCATTTTTTATTAGAACATTCGATCTTTAAAATTTATAGGTTTAATGTTTATTTTCTTTATCTCATACTAATGTTTAGTGGTCTGAGAGTGCCCTAAGTCATTATGGATTACTGAGATAATTAAAATACAAGGAATATGATATAATATAATAAAATAATGATGTTTCCATATCTAAATTTTTCAACGGTTTTCTTCTTTTAAGAAAATAAAATCATGATTTATATTCTCCTTAATCTATATTTTAAATATATTTTTTGTTTAAATAAATTTTAACAAAAAATCATTCCAAAATATTCTTTTATAATTATTTTGATAAATCCCATTACTAAATTGAAACCGATTCATTTATATTAATTTTATATGGATTAACATGGCTTTTTGATATAATATTAGATACAAGGTTGTGTAGTTATGATATATAAATGAGGATGAACATGGATTTAATGGTGTTGGAATGAAATGTGATGTCAAAATAAGATATTTTAAAATCATATTTACGGATAGAATGGATCTTCTTGTTTAATGTGTTAAGAATTAATGGATTTTTGTAATGACTTTTTTGTCTTTTTTCTAAATTGTTTTCTCATTAGCTCTTATTTTATTTTTTATTAAACTTGTGTTGAGTTTTTATGATATTTGGGGAACTATGTTCAGAGTGAATCAATATTATAAGAATCTTTTGTATTCCTTTATATGATTTAAGTAGAAATATTAATTCTCTTATGGATATGGGAATTGTGTATTGTTTCATAGGAAAGTATTTATGATATGAGAATTCGGATTCAACTTATGATCAAATAAAATAATAGACTTATTTACCTTTTGGTGTGGTGTCCTCTAATGTTTTAGTTAGTAACAAAAAAACTATATAAATATTCAAGTTGATAGTTAAGGATTATTTCAATGGATTGTTTTGAGTGGGTCTGTTAATAAGAAACAGTTTTTTGGACCTAACACAGGGCTCATATATGAAATCTTTTATAAATGAGAGTAAAGTATAATAATATTCTACTAGAGTTGGAAGATAATCTTTTTAAATATATTGTGTATTAAAAATAACTTATGGTAAATGGATGTATGACTAGGAAAATAAGAGGATGATCCTACCAGTTGATTGATTGATATCTTTTAGAAAGAGGGTAGGGACCACTAGCACATGCGATAACGTCTTATTTTTAAAATGAATATAAATTTTACTTCTAATGTGTATGTATGTATTATAAAAAATGAAATCATCAATTGAAACCCAAAATATTTTTATCTTCCAATAAATTAAAATATCAAGACTGATCTCTTATATACGTAGAACTAAATGTTTGAATAAAAAAAATTATGTTCCATACAATATTTATTTTCTTTTATATTGAATTATTTTTGAGTATTTTATAGAGTGTTTGTAAATGTTATAAATAGTGTGGGGAGAAGGGTGAACTTCTTTCTATCATCTCATTCACCAACTCAAAATGACAATCACTTCTAAAGATCAGTTTGTTCTCTATTTCATATATTCTTCCGAAGTAACTTATAGTCATATAATTGGAAATGGTTATAAGAGTGGGATGTTCATATACTCCCAAAAAAATTATTATAGCTTGTGGTTCTTTCTAGATGGAACCACACCTAAAATAAACCTAGGTAATATTAACATGCATTCAACATAATTATATATATTTTTGTAGATATTTACTTTAATGGATGATATGGTGTCGGTTTAATTAAACATTGATTTTGACATGTTTGGGAGAGCATATATAAGAATAAAGGGGATTCTCATGGAAGATAATCTCAGCCAAAAGGATGTGGAACTTATACTAGATTTAGTCAAACACAATATTATGTATAATAATTAATTTGAAAAGATGGACTAGAAGTCAGTTAGATCGTTTTTGAAATCCTTATCCCATAACATACACATTATCATCATAAAAAAAATTCTATAATATTGTTAATTGATTCCATGTAGGATATTAATGATAATCCTACCATAGATAATATAACATTCCTATTATAATAGTTCATAACCATAATTATATTAGAATTTGCGATACAGAAATATCATGTGAAATATTTCAACATGATCCATGGCCTTCTCAAATTGGTGAAGATATTATTCATAGATGGTGTCTGAGTAATTCATCTTTTTTATTCACTTCTAGAATTGTGTGATGTAAGAGTAACATCAATAAATAATTCCAATTGAAAGACCAACTCAAAATTGGTGATTTCAAAAATGTTAACCTTAATATAGAACACTAGAGGGGGAGGTTCACAAGGATTTCTTTAATTATTTGAATGTTGGTCGAAAGGGATGAACATCATATAGTATAAATTGATAATTTTTAGAAGATATATCCCAAGATAAAAACTATTGTACACAAGATAGAACTAGTATTAATTAATAAGATGTTTTGAAAATTTCGAATCTTAATAATTATTTTAGAGTTTATAATAAGGTCACTCAAGGTTTTGCGTCTAAAAGTTATTTTTTTAATATGAAAAAATGATGAAGAAACTAGTTTAATAGTTATAGTATTATAGTATATTTTTTGGGAGTTTTGTCACTAATTATTCTTGTCATTCAATTAACAGATTTGGTTTCCTTGTGAATTTTGTATCCCTAAATTTGTCATAGATTAGCTGGTGAATTATGATGTTTTTGAAATAATTTGAATAGAATATGTAAACTTATTGATAAATAACAATTGATTTATAATACTTGAAGTAGCCAAGAACATCCCACGGCGTGAGAAAAACCTAATTTCAATTTGATTACTCTATACTAGAATTTATAGTAAAACCATTTCTAGGGAATTCTAGTTAGTGACATGTGGATCTATGATAGTGGCATGAAGAGTGAATTATATTATGATTTGTCAGAGAAAATTATTAAACAGACTTGTAATGAATAAAACTAAAGCATCTAAATATCCTTATGTTTGAATTAAAGAATTGGTAATATTAATTATATGGAAAAAATGGTTTTAGTTTGGAAATTAAATCTAATTCTCAATCACATAGTTATCATAATTTGAGAGAGTTATGTACTTGGGATGAAAATAATGTTTCATTCAATTTTAAGGGTTGAAATTCTGTAACATAGAAAATGAAATATGATCACATACCCAAAAATTTTCCATCATTATTCCAAATATATATTTAATCAACTTACATAATTACATTCTTATATGATGCAAGGAGGAATATATGTATGTTTTTATATTATAATAAATTTTATATTTTAGTCCCTTAATATTTTGGAAATCCATGGTTCAATGGATAAGTATAAAAAAAATTAATTTCATTCAAGCTAAAATCATTGAAGACTAAAATGGTATAAATATTTTGAACTTCTATCAAGGTAAAGGGATTTGGGAGGGCAATTCAATACCCATAGCACGAAAATTAAATTTTGTCATATAGAGGATGAACTAAACATTAAATAAAAATTCTAGTTGTATGTAGATTAATTATAGAATTACGATGGATATATGAATATAAATGAAAACAATTATAATTCAATAATATAAGTATTTATTTCTATCAGTTACAGATTCAAAAAGAAGAGATATGGTCCTATAAGCTATCAAAATATGGACATCTCTAATCCATTAAATGTTTCGAATACTATCATATTGAATCCCAAGGTAGAAAAAATATGATTTTATGTTTAGGATACTGTTGACGCTAATTTTCTTCACATTGTCTAAAAGAATGGAAAGGGAAATGACATGGCACAAATTGATTCATCCTTTGATGAAAACATCAAAAATCGACAAAGGAATGAACAAAGCGTCAAAAGCACATGTGCCACACAAGTTACATCACTGTCGCGCAAGTCCACTTGCGCGATGCATAATGGTCACGCAAGTGACTTGCGTGCCCTAAAGGATAACTGCCCGGGGTCTTCTTCAGCCTATAAATAGACCCTGTGGGCCCCCCATTTGGGGTGGATTTTTTTCCAGAATTCAAATTTAGAGCTCTAAACCACCAAGTATCTTCTTCAAGTCTTCCGAACACTTCTAAGGTAATTCTTCACCTATAATGGAAGGTCTAAACAAGAGAAGTAAGGTCTATGTGTTTGAATTCACTAACACTTGTGTGACTAAGGTGTTTTACCCTTAAGGGAAATGAACATACTTGCTCGCCGCCCTACTTCCTCACCAAAACTTGCGCGCCTCTCTTCTGGAAGTACCTTAGGATAATTCTAAAGGCAATGGTCAAGGATCGCCAAAGTATTACTATGCTGGTTTACAAACGCGCAAGTACCCATGTGTCGCGCAGGTATACCTGCGCGACCAAGACTTGCATGCCCACGCAGTACCTGCGCGCCTGCCATGACTTGCATTCCCCAGCCTTTTTGAGTGCCCTTCTAGCCCATTTCACCCCTATTATGCCATTCCACCTCCCCTATTCAAGATTCAGTCTTCAAGACACTCTTCAAAGCCATTTATTGCATGATTTCTTGATTTTAATTCCTTATCTAAAAGGAATTCTGTGGAATATCACTCAAAACCTAGTGATTTCCGCATCTTTATGAAACTAATGATTGAGATTTCATTCATTCAACCACATCATTTAAGATAAGGGAACTCATTAACCCGAGCCTCCTTTTTAGGAATAAGCTCCAATCATAATTCTCAAATATGGGCATCCTCCTTAGGAGTAGGCCCCAAGTCCCTTAATTTTTCAAGTCCCTTAACCTGGGCCTCCTTTTCAGGAGTAAGCCCTAGTCTTAATTTCTCTTAACAAGTCCTAATTTACCTTTGATCTTGGATTCCTTGTCATGAGTAAAACCCAATCATAAGCCCCCTCATAATTTGGGCCTCCTTTTCAGGAGTAAGACCCAAGTTAGAGTATTCAAATATCCATGAAGCACATATACCTTTATAAACCCTGTTCCTGGATTTCATCCCTCAAGTAATTCCTAATCTTAATTTATCTAGGCAGTCATACATACATAATCCCCACATTATTTCTTATGATTGCAACATTCATGGAAAAATTGTCTGGTTTTTACCAATACCTCTTGTTTCTTACACCGAGCATGACTCATGTAATCTTAGAGTGTAAAAGTAATTATGATATCCTTCTTTGAGCCATCAATCATAATCATCATACTCCCTTACTCGAACTACGTGGGTTCTAATTCCTTTTCTAAAAAAAGGATACGTAGGTAGCCCATCTGTGGGATCGATCCCAACACTGAAATAATCCATGTCCTTCTGAATGACAATAAACTTCAAGTGTCCCACTGAATGGATTTAAAACCAGCATGGTCATCATAATGACCGAGAAACATCTATATAAATGTGTTGAAGGATACCATTGACCAAGAATAGTTAATAAATATAGATGATTCTCTATCGATGAAGAACCTTGAATACATATAAAAGATTCTATAAATTTCATAAATATTTAATCATTGATTGTCTGATTTGAAGGAAATCTTATTTTATACTTGGTAATTTCATAAGGATTCATAAACATAACTTAAATCTATAAAGAGAGTCCTGAAGTAGACAATAATTCCCCTCAAAAAGGTGTGATGTGTCCGACCTCCCATCCTCTCGACCAATGCAAATTCCTAAGCCTCATCAGTCTACAAACTAATGAGCGCCTACCTTTGGAAAGTAGGTCCAAATGGATGTGGAATCATTGGATGTTCCTGGTTCTATCAACAAACCTGTTAGAAACCGATTGGAATGTTGAACCTTCAATCAAGGAGGTCATCCCTAAATTCCGAGGGAAACAAAAAATGGTGAACCCGACGTGAATCCTTAACCAAGATAGAATGATGTTTTACCTATTTGTTAGGCCCATATTTAAAACTCAATGAGAGGGCCAACAAAAACAATCATTGACATATGTGTTCATCCAAAAGATGTAGTGGCTGAATTTATCTTGATTATGTCTGTTATATCAAAAAGGCACTCTTTTCCAAGATCTTTTGCATTTCCAGATTGGATACTCTCATGTTCACACCTATGAATACTACTTCTGCAAATGCCACTACTGCTACTCCTGCTAGATCGTCATCCGCTCTGAGGATGAGATCATCGACTCAGCGTCTTCAACGCCGGGTATCAAATGCTTTGGTTAAGGAGTATTGTCAACATGGTACTATTCCAACTCTGGAGGCTACTCGACAAGACATCCAAGTGAACAATTCACCGTGGTCATCCGGACAGTAACGACCAGCAATCAAGAAGTATGCAGTGGTAACTACCGTCTCCAACGGTTTTGGGTCATTATCCCCGGAACTCAATCACCATTCACTTCCATATTCTGGGGAGGTGAATGAGCAGGTCTCTCAGGGACTTAATTCAAAGAAGCATGAGTCCTTCCTGAGGGCTCCTATCAACAATCGTCACCAGACTCGTGCGGCAGTACGCCCTCAACATGATTCGGGTACCGACTCTAGGCATTCAGCTCAGGTTCCTCGAACCCGAGCAGGCAAGACAAATCGCCAGAGACGGAATCCGGTCAATAGTGAGCAGGTTATCATCTCTTCTATCTCTGGAGAAGTCCACCAACCTAACATGGTGGCAAGCAATGAGCGGGCACACACACCTGCTCATTTTAATTCCGCTGTCCAGCAGACTCGTCTGGCAGCATCATGCCAATCCCACCAGGAAATTTCAGTGGAGTACTATTGGAAGGAACATACACCTGTTTATACATCATCAGCTAGTTAGCAGGCTCGTAGGACTACATATGATTGAGCTCGTCAACCACATTCGGTGAAGTTCAATCAGCAGCCACATACACCTACTAGTATTAATCAAGACTACCAGTAGTCTCACTTGGTAGCACATGGAGAAGGCAGTTAGAAAGCTCCGGTGACAAACATGAGGCAGACTCAACTCTCTTCCCCCACACTTTAGTACTGTCAGGATTCACTAACGGGAAAAGGAGGACAAGAGCAGGCACATACACCTACTCCAAGCACAGAATGGAAGTATATCCCCGTTCTAGTAGCTGAAGTGACCAAGAATATTCTATCAATGGTGAAAGAGCAGAAGCAAATCCCTGCTCATATTCTGGATGGCTGTCAGGATATTATAACAGCTTCAGCAGCATCTCAAGGAAATACACAAAAATCTATCCCTACCAGTGGAGTGACACATCAACAGTTCACTCCAGAACAGACACACACAACTGTTTCAGTCTAAGAGGGTTGTGGGGCATACTCTCCCATATCATACTGACTAACAAGTCAGGCACATACACCTGATTTGAGTGGAGATCGTCAGCCTAACATGGCCGTATTTCCTGATCAGGCACATACACCTACTCAGAGAAGCCACTTTCATCAACAAGTGGTTTCCAAGGTGAGTAAGAAGGATTCTAAGAATAAGAACAACCCAACATAGTCAAAATATCAAGTGCCAATTTGTAACAAGGCCTTGCTCAATGCTTGAGTTCTTGAAGACCTTAGACAATTATCTGTTGGAATCCAAGATTCTACTCCCTCATTTCCCAATAGTGGGAACATTAATTCTGAAGGTCTTCAACAGACACTTCCTCATGAAGGCTTGCTTCATGAAAATTCGGTCGACCTCGATGTTTCATCTTAAGATGAGAGATACAATAACCCTCTGTGTGGCTAGAATACCAAGGAGCAAGATATATCATCTATTTTTGTAACCCACCATGTTGGTCCTCACCAAGATGATGAATTTCTCTATGAAATTCCTCTCCACAGTAGTCATGCACATTTCCCTTAAAATTCTCCAGTGGACAATTTAGTGCTGATAAAGACCTCTTATCTCAAGGCACATGCAAATGTGAAACCAGTCATGTATGATGCTTCATCGCTAGCAGGTGAAATACTTTCTCAATCAGAAGATAGCCCAGGGTGTAGGTCATTCTCCGAACCACCCCTAAGTCATGCATCTTCTAGATTAATCAGTGATCTCTCTACCAATCTTGTTGAATCTGACGAAGTAACAAAGAAGCACCAGCTCTGGTCAAATCAGGTAGAAGAATCTTCATTTAATGAATAAGAGGAAATGTTGAACATGAGAAAACAACTGGAAAAAGGTGAAGTACCAATCATGTTTTGGCCTCTGGATGACTCCTAGTATGACATTCCAAGGATGTTGATGGAAGATGGAATTCATGATATTCATATCAACATTTGGAAAACTCTTTGTCAGATGAAGATGAATTTATTATCTTATGATGAATATGAAAATCATCTTATGATAATAGAAGGGTTACAATGTCAGATTGATTTGGCATCTCTATCAGTCTCTCAATATCTGAAGGATGAAAAGTAGCAGAGAGCCCTTCAATGTTCATGCCTTGGCGCACTAAAAAGATTGCGTCAGTTAATTTCCAATTCCCCATCTAGTATTCATGTCAGTGGATGGTGTGTTCATAGAGCACTACATTTCACTATGCTCTCCAGTCAGCAAAGCCCACCGAAAATGGTCTCATGCAATGTTATTTCCCATGGTCATCCAAAGTCAATGGGATTTGTTTGTAATCAAAAGCTTGACCCAGAACAGGCTTCAACTAGTTCCTCTCAAAATCAAGCATACAGAGAAAAAGTTGTTGAATTAATCCTACATCAAGAAAATGAGAATATTAAACAGGCCTCTCGTATAGATCACGCACATCATCAAGTGACAGAAGTGTTGGAAATAATCCAATGATCTTTTGAACTAGGTGATAAAAGTGGATACAGGTTAATGCATCCAGCTAATTTCCGGACAAAGGATCGCAAGATCAAGAGAGATTTTAATAATGTCTCTGACATAGCATGTCAAGAGCCACACCAACTTGCTAGACGGGGGACTCTTTTAACCCAACCCTTGGAATCAATAAATAGGATTCAAGGAGTTGAGCGGGAACAGTAAGAACAGCCCCAGTCCACCGGACTAGGGACTTTTTCAAATCATCAATCCCCTCCTCATAGAATGTTAGAATTTTCTCGATTGGGGAGGAAGCCTTAAGAGGAACGAAGATCCAAATTATCAGAAGATTCCCTCCAAATTATGTTTCGTCAAGAAGTTCCTGATGGATCGAATCAACAAAAGGCAATGTGTCATCAAAGACATGGAAGAAGACAATATCACAGAAATGATGATAGAATGGATTTGATACTTTATGTATCAATCAATGTCATCAATGTCATTGTTGTTGATCCAATAGATGAGACTCACTCAGCGACTCATATGAAGAGGTTCCTGCTCAAGAAGATGTACGCACCTACACAAATGAAGAAGGTGTGCATACACAAAATCAAAGGATTACTTAGAACCTAGGTAATACTTCAAGTAACCCACTTCACCCTCTCAGAAAAGGATCCAACAAAGGGAGGGGAATGAATCAGGTCACATATCCATCATGAGGAGAAGTCCAATCGCTCTGATTAGATCAAAGTTTTGCACAATAGGAGGATGAAATGAAGGAATTAAAAAGGTTGAATGCAGAACTACTTTAGGGTAGTTTTCTTCTTAAGCATGCTGGAGTCAGTCAGCCAAGGGAATTTGTTGCAGCTACTGAGATAGATCAATAATATCCTCCTCTATCAGTACACCCTCACAGGTTTAATCCTATGGGTCAAGTGAAACAATAGTTGGTAGTGCTACCATCAGTTGCAGCACCAACCACCACATCTATCCAATCTACAGTCATTGCACCTACCCAAGTCCACGTTCAAGCAGATGTTTCTAAAAAGTTAATTACTACCATTGAGTCATTAATAGCTCGGTTAGAAACAATGGAAGGGAAACGTTCGCATGTTCAACCAGAAAAGAAAGTTTACCTTGAATGGGTAGATTCAATCTCTCCTCCGTCCGGTTTTGGAAGCCCTGTATTCCCTATTTTCAATGGATCAGGCGACCCTGAACAGCATTTGACGCATTATGTGTCTTGTTGTGATCCTATGATGGGAACTCCGGAGCAGCAAGAAGCAGTAAAACTCAGATGCTTCATACGTACCATTCAAGGACCAGCCTTTGTCTGGTATACAAGCCTACAATCCCGGTCAATTACCGGATGGGAGGATCTTCGCCAGAAATTCCTTCTTCAGTTCAGCTCAACTTTTCCAAAGACAAAAGTTTTCGATCTTACAAACTGTAAGCAAAGAGAGAATGAAAGGGTATCAGATTTCATTACTCGCTGTAAGGTATTAACATATTCCCTAATCTTAGCACTCCCTCAATAAGAATTGTTGCCAATATTTCTGGAAAATCTGCATAATGAATTACGCACGCCGTTGATCCCTGTGAAATAGACATGAGGGTTTCGAGTCCTTACTTCAATCGCTCAGCAGATTGAAGATTCCCTTATACAGGCTATGTCTAAATCTCATGTAATTCCATCATCTCCAGGAAGGATAATGGGTAAAGAAGAAACTGCTATAGTTATGCTTAAACAAGCACCTGTACATGTTTCTACTTCAAAACCTTCAAATTATCGAATGGCTCCACCTCCTGAGTGCCAACAACAAAGGCTGTTTCATCTAGATGATCAAAGAGGTAAAAGACAAAAACAATTTGGGGATCTGAAGAGACAAACATAATCTTTCCGGAATGAACAAGTTCATTGTTACATCATTTCAACTCTAGAAAATAATATGGTTCAATTACCAAGGCCTAAGAGGTCAAACAAGGAAGGAGATGTAGACCATCACAATTATTTCCCTTTTAATCAAATGTTGGGGCATCCCATCCATGAGTGTATTGTCTTCAAAGAACTCCTACAAAATATGGTCGACTCAGGACAAGTCAAACTGAAAGGATCTTCAGCTTAGGTAGCATGTCATACTGCTACAGTTCCAGAGGAGGAAGGCGAATGAAAACAAGTAAACAAGAAAAAGTGCACAAAAGTATGATGATTGGATGGTCAGAAAGACAATCAACCAAACTCATGCTATTTTGCGAACACAATTAAGGAAACCGATTGTGTATTCTACCATGAATGTTGCGGAAACACCCTCTTCAGCAGAGGGAATGTCCTCAAAGAAATGGAATGATTCAAAGAAAGAAAAAGAATCAGAAGTAGATGAGTATGTGTCAAAGCCTAAGTTGTCTTTGACTTTGGAAGACTTCATGACATATACTACAAATCCATGGGAACCACCCCACCAAACGGCACACCCTAAACAGGATAATCAGGTAGAGTCTTCATCAGACGAAGAGTTAATCTTCGATTCTGTTAATATGATTCAACTAACAGATCCATATGCCAGTCGCAGTTTTGATTTCGATGAGCCTGAATTCCCTGTATCAAACAGGGGAATCATAGGAAGTTCCAGAGGCTCAGGATACATGGGAAGACATAGATCTTTTAGAAGCACTATTCTAATTCTACCCCTACTAGAACTGTGTACGCAGCAGAAACTCGTGGTAGAGCCCTTCAGTGATCTCAGCAAGAACAAGCAAGTTCTTCTACCAATAGTAAATTCAGTCCGGGTACAGTTATTTTGGAAGACTGGTTGAAGGTTCCATCTTCTTCCTCTCAGCATGTAAATGGATCTAATCGGTCTAATCTTCCAAAACTAGGAATATTGCCAACTCCTATCTCAATACAAGATGCATCAAATTCCAAAGCATCTACTTACAAGGTACCTTCTAAACCACATATTTCTGTTGGGAAATGTAGACCTCTGGATCAAAAGTATGATGTATAGAAACACTTGGCCCAAGTACCTGCCAAGTTATCAATTCTGGATGCTTTGAATCTGTCAAAAGATCTTCGGGAAGCACTCATTGAGGCTCTGTCAAGTCCTCAAGAGTTTGAAACTGAAATTGCTGCAGCTGAAGTATATCACATAGAGAATAATCCTGCAAAATTTCAGGTAATAATATCGTTTACTGATGACAATGAAGATGATTTTGTGCATGGGATTATTAGACCTTCGTACTTATCTGGAAAGGTCAATGGTGTAGATATCCGAAGAGCTTTCATTGACAATGGTTCAAGAGTCAACCGCATGCTCATTCGTATACTTCGTCAATTGGGCCTCACGGAATCTGATTTATCTCCTTCTACCATGATGTTACAAGGATATGATAAAAATGGACAAGAACCACTAGGCGATGTTACACTCAGAACACAGTTTGGAGATCTTGTATCCAATTTGGATTTCATGGTTGTTGATCAAGACTCAGCTTTCAACGTCTTTCTTGAAAGACTCTGGCTACATTAACATGCGACTATCCCTTCATCATACCATCAATGTCTCAAATATTGTTTCGATGGTCAAGTTAGGACAGTGTATGGTGATAAGGCCCCGTTCAAGACATGTGTGTCTCGATACACTGAGGCGGAATTCTATCACATGAAGGTAAGGGATAAATCCACAACAAAGGAGATTACCAAATTTAATGCTCCATATGGTTTGGAGAGGATTCTAGTAAATCCATTTACACATGTGAGTACACATTATGTGTTTCCTATCAGTCAAATTGACAAGATAGACGCAAATCAAAATACTCTTATGGTAAGATCCATAATGTCAATTATGGAAATCGAGCCAGACAACATGGGAGAAATTGGTAACCCACCAAGCAGTGATGAAATCACAAATGGTGACGTCTTCATTTCATCTATTGAAATCCAACAAGTCTATACGTTGCCAATTAGGCCAGAAGAAGTTATAGGAACAACAAAGGTGCATAATGATGTCGATTATCAATCCATTATCTTCTATTTATTACCCAAAGAAGACCCTTCATCATCAATCGTGTCAGAAATAGAAGCTTTTTCTTCAATATGTGAAAATTTTGACATCTCTTCTGATCATGAAAATTCTGCTTTATCATCTACTATTCAAGTAGAAACAGATGAAATAACACATGATGAAGAAGAAGAGGAAGATCTCAGAGATGCTCCTCCAGCATTTGAAGAGGGTATCTCTACCACTGTGGATGAACTCAGAGAAATAAATTTGGGTACAAAAGCAGATCCACACCCCAATTTAATTAGTGCATCCATGACTCTGGAAGAGAAAGAGATGTATATTTCCTTTCTAAAGAAAAATAGAAATATATTTGCTTGGAACTATACAGAAATGGTCAGGCTTGATCCTGATGTTGCTACTCATCATTTGGGTTTACCAGAAGAACATCGAGGATTTAAGAATGCCGTGAGAAGAACACAACCAACTTATACTTCCAAAATTGAGGCTGAAGTGGAAAAACTTATCAAAGAAAACTTTGTCAGAGAAGTTCAATATCCCAAGTGGTTGGCTAATATTGTCCCTGTAATGAAGAAGAATGGAAAAATTAGAGTTTTCATCGATTTCAGATATCTTAATCGGCATTTTCCTAAGGATGATTTCCCAGTTCTGATTACAGAAATTTTAATTGATGCCACATCTGGATATGAAGCATATTCCTTCATGGATGGATATTCCAGATATAATCAGATCCGAATGGTCCCAGAAGATGAGGAATACACACCCTTCAGAGCCCCTTAGGGTGTGTTTTGATACCGGGTAATGCCCTTTGGCTTAAAGAATGCGGGCACTACATATCAGCATTCCATGCATTGTATCTTAAAACCCTTTCTAGGGATGTTTGTTGAATTCTATGTAGAAGATTTTGTGGTTAAATCCAAATAAAGTTCTAATCACTTGGCTTATTTGGAAGTCATATTCTGCAAGCTTTGACAACATAATTTTAAGATGAACCCCTTAAAATGTTCTTTTGGGGTAAGCTCAGGAAAGTTTCTCGACTTTTTTGTACACCATCGTGGTATTGAAGTCGATCCTGAGAAGACAAAGTCAATCCTTGGTATGTCACCTCCTCGAAATTTGAATGAATTAAGAATACTTCAAGGACACTTAGCCTATATTTGGTGTTTCATCACCAATTTAGCAAGAAAAAGTTTACCCTTCACCAAATTGATGAAGAAGGGAGTCACTTACCAGTGGACTGAAGAATGTCAATATGCATTCAATATTCTCAAAAAATACCTCTTGAGTCCACTGATACTCATGCCACCTGTTGAAGGAAGACCACTTCTCCTCTACGTGACAGCTCTAGAGTGAACATTGGGTGCCTTTCTTGCTCAAAAGAATGATGTTGGGAATAAAAACAGTCTCTACTATCTCAGTCGAACTATGCTTGAAGCAGAAACCCGGTATTCAAGTATTGAGAAGTGGTGCCTGGCATTAATCTTTGCAGTTCAGAAGTTGAGACACTACCTACAACATCACGAGGTCCAATTGGTATCTCACAATAACCTACTCAAATTCATCCTTATTCATCCAATTCTTACAGGACGTCTGGAAAGTTGGGCAGTTATTTTGCAGCAATTCGACATTCAGTATGTGTCTCAAAAGGCAATAAAGGTCCAAGCTCTAGCTGATTTCTTGTCTGAACACTCTTCAGTGGAAGACACATCTTCAGATATTGAAATCTATGATAAGGAAGTCTTCTCTATTCAAGAAAGTCCTCAGGTATGGGAAATGTATTCTTGATGGTCCTTCTAGAAGTCCAACAGGGAGGAAAATGGAAAATCCTATATTCAACATAGTTGGCTTAGGAATTGTGCTCATTTCTCCAAAAAAGGCAGTGTTACCTTATTCCTTCTTATTATGGGAAGGTGGTACCAATAATGAATAAGAATACCAAGCTCTCATCGCAGGCTTGGAATTAGAACTTCAAGCACAAGTGAACCACTTAAAGGTGAAAGGTGATTCAGACCTGGTAATCAAACAAGTAAATGGGAATGATTCTATTAGAAAAGAAGAACTAATCCCTTTGTATGATTACGTAAGAGAGTTAATGGCAGACTTCCCTTCAGAACCGACATTTTCTTATGTCAAAAGATCACAAAATGCTCAAGTTGATGCACTGGCTAATATAGCCACATCTCTAGAAGATCCAAATCGGGACGAGACAACCATCAATATTGCCCACCGTCATGCAATTTCACATAATGTTCAAATCAAAATAGAGGAAATTAATTAAATTAGTCCCATTCCTGAACCGTATGGTCATAATATAGGATGGATGTCACCTATCGGGGATTAACTTCAAAATGGGACACTTCCACCTAATAGAGACGAGAAAGAACAAATCTGGTGACGTGTTATCAATTTTACTCTTTATGATAGCCCAGATTACCTAGAGAAAAGTCTCTATAAACGTGGTTTTGATAGAGTTCTCTTAAGATGCATTGATGGTGAAGAGACAATGGCTGTCATGGAAGAAGTGCATGCAGGAGTCTGTGGTGCCCACCAGTCTGGACATAGACTTTCTGATCAGATTCGAAGGCTTGGATACTTTTGTACTTCAATGAAACAAGATTGTGTTGATTTCAAAAAGAAGTTTCATTCCTGACAAGTACATATGAACTTCATTCATAAACCTCCAGAGTTGCTTCAAACATCTAAATACTCATGGGCATTTTCCACATAGAGAATGGATGTGGTGGGACCTTACCCTTTGTCTACGGCCAAGCAGTTTAAGTACATTCTTACTACTACTGACTTCTTTTCCAAATGGGGCGAGTCAATACCTCTCAAGGAAGTCAGTTCTAAATGCGTTGTTAGATTCATCAAGTCTAAGATCATTACCAGATTTGGTGTCCCTCATACCATATTGATGGACAATGGCACCAACTTCTGTTCATCCGAGGTGAAAAAGTTGTATCAAGAATACAACATCAAATCCATCCATTCAACTTGATATCATGCAGCGGCCAATGGCCAGATATAAGCCTTCAACAAGACACTTTCAAATATACTGCAAAAGATGGTGGATAAAGATAAGAAGTCATGTCCTTATAAACTCTTTCATGCTTTATGGGCTTATCGGACTACCACCCGCACTGCAATGCGATCAACTCCATATTCATTGGTATATGGAACGGAATCAGTCTTGCCAATTGAAGTTAAAATACCCTCGCTCAGAGCTTCCATTTTTGATCAATCATCTACAGATGAACAATCTCAAAAGTGATTGAATGAATTAGAATGGTTATATGAGAAAAGATTGTGTACTTTTCACCACTTGGAAGCCTATCAAAATCGAATAGCATGATCTTTTAACAAAAAAGTTCATCTTCGTTCATTCACTCTGGGATAATTGGTATTAGTTCTCCGAACTCCAATGATACTAGGAAATAAACCTCCCAAGCTTGAGCCAAAATGGGGAGGACCTTACTCAATACATAGGGTCTACTCCAATGGAGCTTATTCATTAATCTCGATGGATGGATAACTCATCACTACTCCAACCAATGCCAGATTTTTGAAGAAGTATTTTGTATAATATATCATCCATGGTCCGGTATGACCTTAAACTGCACCACCGTCCAGCAATATGTTAAACTGCATCATTAAAGGTCCATGCATATGACCCTAAACTATTTCCACATACGTCCAACATGACATTAAACTGTGTCCCCTTCATCGTCCTTGCTATATGACGTTAAACTATACAGCAATGGTCCATACATTTGACCTTCAACTATTTGTATTCCTTTCATCTCACATGACGATAAACTGTAACGTCCTAACTACAAGACGCTAAATTGTACAGAATTCCATTACGTCCAGTATGACATTAAACTGCACCATCCACGGTCCATGAATATGACCATAAACTATTCGCACTTTCATCCAACATGACGCTAAACTGTATCGTCCCTTTTTCGTCCAACATGACGTTAAAATGTGAAAACTTCCCTTACATCCAACATGACGTTAAACAGCATCATCAATGGTCCATACATATGACCTTAAACTATTTGTGTTACTTTCATCCAACATGACGTTAAACTATGGAAAAAGTCTCTAATACGTCCAGCATGACATTAAATAGTGTACTCTTTTGTCCTTAATGCATGACATTAAACTACACAGTTGTCTTTTTGTCCAACATGACGTTAAAATATGTTCTCTCCATCGTCCTAATTACATGATGCTAAACTATACAGAATGTCCTTTGATACGTCCTACATGATATTAAACTATACTTTGTCCTTGCTAAATGACACTAAACTATGCAGCACCAATAGTCCTAACTGCAAGACTTTAAACTGCATATTCCCTTTATATGTCCTACATGACATTAAACTGTGCATCATTAAAGTTTGTGTTACCTCTTGTTTCTCACACCGAGTATGACTCATGTGAGCTTAGAGAAAATTTCAACCATAACACTCTCTCTAGGCCGCTAACCAGGCATAAGTCCCAACATCATTTTTTTTGTCGTTGCACCCAGAAACAACTTGATCATTAATTCATTCTATAATTGAACTACATGGACGTTGATCCTTGCCTTCCAGGCTGGGTACGTAGGAAACCTCCCAAGTTTCAAGCCCAAAACCAATCTCTTCACATCGGTTCACCTCCATCTCATACGATGTTGATTCGTGAAACCACCCCTAGAATCAATATCTTTACATTGATTCACTTTCGTCCATGATATACGATGTTAAACTATACAACACTTTTGTCCAGTATGACAATAAACTGCAATATTATTTTATACCCTCACCTGAGAAGGAACCAATATTTACATTGATTTCTCAATCATGTTTCATTTCAAATACTACGTGCATAGAAGGAAATGCCCAAACCATTTATATTGGGTTAAACCATCATTGTACTAAATTCCCCTTTCACCCTTCACATGTACGAACCAAATTTGAATAGAGGGTATTTCTAGAACTACGTGGGCGTGATTCCGATACTTATGGGATATGTAGGAACATTCGAGTGTCCCTCGAATCTAGCCCCAAGTCTTTTGGGCCTAACCCCAAATTCCACTTTCAGCCCCTTGGCTGAAAAGTCCCCATGAAAACACACACTGTGTATTTCTTACAATGGTCCAAGCTTTATGACCCTAAACTAAGAACTATAATAATTTTGTCCCACATGACGTTAAACTGTCGTTCAAGAACTACGTGTGTCGTGATTCCCATCCTTATGGGATACGTAGTGAAGTCCAACATTTCCATTCAGAACCCAGCCACAACAGGATTATGGTTAGAATTGATCTATGTGTCTTTGTATACATTAGACAATACCCATATTTATGTGTCATAATCCTAAACATAAATATTTTAAGATCTTTATAACCCTTTTCTTGACTTTTAGTCACAAAAATGTCAAATTTCTGAGAGTTCTTTTACCTGACTATGCAGTACGTGCCCTTAGGCATCCTTGCATAAACAGTCTCTATAACAGATTTGTCAGCCAAAAGATACTATTATCTGACTATGCAGCCAATGCCCTTAGGTGGCCCTGCATAATTCAACCCCCTAACGGGTTTATCAAATACTGGTAACTTCATTCTTAGGAAGAAAGCCTCTTTTCTCCTTATTGGTCTTAAATGACAGTATGTAGGGATCCGCAAAAATATCCATCCTTAACATATTTGTCCCATATCCTTTTTCTTGATCTCAAAGCATTCAAGTCTATGGTTTATATTCTCCTTCCCTGCATTTGGGTCAGACTTTTGTAGGAGTGATATCCATCCAGTTCTTCGATAATCTTGTTTGGAAATATCTTCTCCATATTCAAGTACTTCTTTCCATATAGCAAACTCTATACTTTGGAAAATTTGAATCTCAATAAACATTCACTAGATTTTTAGCACTAGGAAAGTAAAATTACGAGACTTCTTTTGCCTGACTATGCAGCACGCGCCCTTAAGTGGACTTGCATAAACAGTCTACATACCAGACGTGTTAGCAAAAAGATGCTATTTATTTGACTATGCAACCAATGCCCTTAGGTGGCCCGGCATAATTCAACCCCCTAAAGGGTTTGTTAAATAATAGTAAGATCATTCTTGGAAACTAATTCTTATGATGCCTTTTAGCTCTTTTTCATATCATTCCTCATATTCAAATATTCTTAAGCCATAGTTTACATATTTTCCCTCATACTTGAGTATGGTAATATGTTTTCAGATAAATTGTAAAATAATTGAGTCAATTCTAATTCATTCGGTCAATGCTATTTTCGACCTTAAACATTAACATCTGTATGTCCGACGTGTATGTCTTTAAACTGCCCACAAAAGAAGAATGAACTCTGAATAAAAGTCAAGTTCCAGCTCACTAAACATAAATTTTGTATGATTTAGGTAATATTGAGCAATTAAAAGATTCAAACTTTGTAGGGTTATTTACATTAATCCTGGTAAAAATCAAACTATGCTTACTAGGACCATTGGCTTAGGTAAAATTTAAAGCATTTAGAAAAAGAAAGCAAGTACAAATGATTGAAGATGAAAGTGTTTTCATTGATAGACAGGAGATAGAAGGACATCCACAGACTGGAGTCTCTTCTATTTTTCAAGAATTACAAAAGGATTTCAACATAACTCTTCATTTGATTTACGGAATCCCAAGAATCATCAGTAACCACCTGAAATTCATTCATTCAATTGGGTACAATAAGAGATGCAGTGATATGAGCTCTTCTTGGAACAATTGTAAAAGGATGTTCTTGAGTGTGTTTTGAGAAAATTTTCTTCTAATCAAACAGTGACTCTGTTTCTGTCCAAGAGACATGGAATATGGATACATGGATTTGAGAATGGATCATTGGAAGTAAAGATCCATTTGGAGAGAGTACTCTTTTCCGATATCGCTCTAATTCCATGTTTTTCTTCTCTCCACCAACCGGCAATGGAAAACATTTCAGTTCATGGGTTTTCCATTTTCATATCTTCAAGGAAATGGCATGGAGGAAAAATTTGAAAGTTCACACCAATGTTGTTTCTCTTAATGCACAACATAACCAAAATAGAGGAGTTGTAGTGAAACTGCATTTCAAGCGTATAGTTCTTTTCATCTAGAACATTGACTCCATGCAGATGACCATCACCATACAGGGACAGGTAGATTCTCTGTGGGAAATTAAGATGATATTTCGTCAAGTACTTACACAAATCAGGGAGAGTGTTTTCGCAGATATCATAGTAATCATGGCCAACAATGTTCATCATGTCATCAATCCACTTTCTAGCCAGTTCATCAGCCATTTTGATTCTCCGGAGAGGCATTGAATCTGCACAAAAGTTGAATAAACTAACTCTTAAATGGGTTTATTTTTCATAAAATTTTCGAAGGAATTCAGAAAAATGGCTATGGCATTAAGGCGCGCAAGTCTAAAACTTGGCGCGCAAGTATGGATGTGCCGCAGAAGTATTTGGCGCGGAAGTATCACCGCGCAGGCCCAGATACCTTGACAGCAGCGTGACATCAAGGAAACAGTGGGAAATACAACAACTTGCACGGCGAGAGCTCGAGTGTTTCAAATCCATATGCTTTGTACAGAAGTGAGGCCCTCTATTTATAGACAAGTCCATAACCCTGCGCGCCAAATCCTGCGCACCCGAAGCTGATTTTCCCGCCAAACCTTGTGCACCGCCTTTCCATTAGTTTTCTCTTTTCCTCAGAGTCACATCGTCATTTCTTTCGGATCCATCTCTGAGGGGGGGACTTTTTTTGACGTTCCTTTTCGTCACATTGTCTAAAAGAATGGGAAGGGAAATGATTTAGCACAAATTGATTCATCCTTTGAAGAAAACATCAAAAATCGACAAAGTCATGAACAAAGCTTCAAAAGCACATGTGCCCTGCAAGTCCACTTATGCGACGCCTAATGGCTGCGCAAGTGACTTGTGTGCCCTAAAGGATAACCACCCGGGGTCTTCTTCAGCCTATAAATAGACCCTGTGGGCCCCACATTCGGGGATTATTTTTTCCAGAATTCAGATTTAGAGCTCTGAACGCCCAAGTCTCTTCTTCAAGTCTTCCGAACACTTCTAAGGTAATTATTTACCTAGAATGGAAGGTATAAACAAGAGGAGTAAGGTCTAAGTGTTAGAATTCACTAACACTTGCGCCCCTAAGGTGTTTTACCCTTAAGGGAAATTAACATACTTGCACGCCGCCCTACTTCCTCACCAAAACTTGTGCGCCTCTCTTCTGGAAGTACCTCAGGATAATTCTAAAGGCATTGGTCAAGGATCACCCAAGTATTACCATGCTGGTTTACAAACACACAAGTACCCATGTGTCGTGCAGGTATACCTGCGTGCCCACGCAGTACCTGCGCACCTGCCATGACGTGCACGCCCCTGCCTTTTTGGGTGCCCTTCTTGCCCATTTCACCCCTCTTATGCCATTCCACATCTCCTATTCAAGATTCAGTCTTCAAGACACTCTTAAAATCCATTTATGTCATGATTTCTTGATTTGAATTCCTTATCTGAAAGGAATTCTGTGGAATATCTCTCAAAACCTAGTGATTTACACATATTTATGTCACAAATGATTGAGATTTCGTTCATTCAGCCTCATCCTTTAAGATGAGATAACTCATTAACCTGAGCCTCCTTTTCAGGAATAAGCACAAATCATAATTCTCAAATATGGGCATCCTCCTTAGGAGTAAGCCCGAAGTCCCTTAATTTTTCCCGTCCCTTAACCTGGGCCACCTTTTCCAGAGTAAACCCCAGTCTTAATTTCTCCTAACTAGTCATAATTTAACTTTGATCTGTGATTCCTTCTCAAGAGTAAAACCCAATCATAAGTCCCCTCCTAATTTGGGCCTCATTTTCAGGAGTAATCCCCAAGTTAGAGTATTCAAATCTCAATAAAGAACATATACCTTTATGGACCTTGTTCCTGGATTTCTTCCCTGAAGTAAATCATAATCTTCATTTATCTAGGAATTCAGACATACATAAGCCCCACATTATTTGTTATGATTTCATCTTTCATGGAAAAATTTTCTGGTTTCTACCAAAACCTCTTATTTCTTACACCGAGCATGACTCACGTGAATCATAAACATCATACTCCCTTACTCGAACTATGTGGGTTCTGATTCCTTTTATAAAACAGAGGATATGTAGGTAGCCCATCTGTGGGTTCGATCCCAACTCTGTAACACCCCGAGCATCCACAGTACGCTTCTCTTTGAATAATACAGTAACATGTGTTTTACGCAACTTCTAGTTCTAACACACACCACGACCAATCAATGTAGCCATTATGAATAGTAATACCTACTTTTTAAAATTTTATAAATTTTATCTCTAAAAATGGACTTCATTTTATGGATTCTGAGTATCGAATTTATCCTAAGGTGAAATTTTGGTACTCTTCAGATAACTTTAATAATTTGATGAATAGTTAAAATTACTAATTTTAATTAAAAACAACTTTTTTAATCAAAATAATTAATAGTGATAAATTATAAATTTGAGTGGTTTTAAAGTATAATTAGAATATATTTTTACCATTTTATCCAATGGTGTTCATTAGAATTAATTTCACTTTGAAATTGGACATAAACAATTGTCAATCTTTTGAGATATATTGTTTCTTAAAAACATGCTATTTGTTGTGACAGTGGAAATTAATTATAAAATTAATTAATGAAACTTATATTTTTGGAATTTTTTAAAATAGACATCATTTTTGAATTCGTAATATCAATTATAGCTTAGGGTGAAATTTTGGCATTGTTCTGAAAAACTTCAATTTTTGATTAATACTAAAACTACTAAGTGGTAGTTAAAAAACTGAATTTTTCATAAAACATAATTTTACCACTTCTGTGATTTGAATTTCAAAAATCAGAGAGACACGGTTAATATCAAGGAGTAAAATGTGGTTCAATGAGATGAAAATAATTTTTGGTGAATAGTAACTTTTTACTTTTATTTACCACGGTTAAAAGTAAATAGGGTAATTAAGGGTAAAAATGTTATTAATATTACCCTAACACATGTCCTAATTCTATTGTACAAGAGTATCTAGATCAAAAACAACCTTAGGAATAAAATATTATCATTTAGGTCCACTTGGATTAGATTAGGACATTTATTATTATTTAATTCAAAGAATAGTTAAAAGAGTTAAAATCAATGTTTATTTACTAAAACATTTTTACTATATGGTTATACATAAGATAAATTCGATTTAAAATATTCATTAGAAATATAAAATTATTTCCTACATAATGATATTTTATTTATAATTTTTAGACATTAAATAATTTAGTTTATTTATGACACAATGATGATGCAGTAATTACCATAATAGAAAAAAATTAAAATAAGTGATATTATAAATACCCAAATAAATATAATTGGATACTTTTATTGAATTAAAATAATTTTCTAGGTTAATATGAAATATTAGGATTGATTTAATGGACTTTTTTCGAAGTACACATTCTGTTATGAGTTTCACAAAAATCAATTATTGAATAATGTCAAAATTGACATAAAATAGTTTTTAAAAATATATTATATTATTAAATGATATTAAATTTTTAAAAATCTAAGGATTGGCCCAGAGACTTATATCATGATAGGTGTATCATTAATGGACCACTTTGGGGTCGCTTGGATTTATATAGTAAGTTTATTAACCATATAATATAAAAATACAAAGAGACATTGTAAAAGTGAAATTAATTAACTAAGAGTTAATACTTAATGATAAGGTAAATATAATAACAAAAACCTGTCTAAATTCTATTGGTTGAGTGGTTTTGACCCATACCCACCTTAAAATTTAAATTATCCACTTTGGATCCATTAGAAACTGAATATGAATTTATTATAAAATAATATTTCTAGCTTTTCCAAAGGTGCCCCTCACCCCTCTTATAAAAGGGCACTCTCCCTTATCATTAATTCACGCATTAAAAGCCTTTTGGTTCAGCAAATCTCTACCCAAATACTCTCTCAACTTTCCTCACTACAACCTATAGGCCTTAGTTTGATCATAAAACCAACTTAAGGATCCCTTTTGATCAAATCAAAATGAAGAACCCGAAGAAGAGGTAATTATTTCACCACCCTTTTTCAAGTTCCTTTCTTCTTCCACTTCTTCTTTCTTTGTTACTACCATTCTAAAATAATGAATACAGTATCTACTTTATACTGTAATATTATTATAAATATTTAAAAACCATATTCTGTATTCTATCCATCCTTTGAATGACATGTCACCATACGTGCGTACGTACGGCTTACCGTCTCCACGTCGTGGTGTAATTGTTATTCAATATATTATTATTTGGATGGGTATAATAATGATTTTTAATTCATGTAAATATTATATATAACATGATATTGATTCTGTATATATGATATACCATCCAATTATATATTATTTCAATATCAAAAGAATTATATTTTCGCTTGTGCGTACGTATGGATTACCGTCTCCA
The DNA here is from genome assembly GCA_963277665.1 of Viscum album. Classification (NCBI taxonomy): domain Eukaryota; kingdom Viridiplantae; phylum Streptophyta; class Magnoliopsida; order Santalales; family Viscaceae; genus Viscum; species Viscum album. Next base: position 27,663,549 of record OY728140.1, on the reverse strand, counting down.
TGACGCGATGAGATTCATTTCCAAGTTCACCATTCATCGACGATTATAAAAATATATATTACTAATAACTATGTAATATATGACATAATAATGCTACTGGATATATATATATATAAGTATTTATGTACTTACATATATCTTATACATTTACTTCCGTTCAATACTATATGAAAACAGAAACAGCGTTTATGCGTACGTACGGACTACCGTCTCCATAAATGGTGTTTTACATTTCATATATATGTCTATTATACATATTTATATTATAAATATATATGATATATTTATCCTGTTTTATATTCTGGATGTATTTAAATCGTGATCTAAGTGATACAACCAAGAGTGACAAGTTAAAACACGTACGATAAAGAAACTGATTATTTCCCAAAATGTTAACATAACATGGAAATTATTATTAAATGGCTAATATAAAGTCATAAATGAATCAGGTATGATATCATAAATATTAATATGGTTCTGTTATAATTTAATAACATACTAAGATCTTCGTACAGGAGGTTAAACATACCCTCGACTAAAGGAAAGTGCAAGGTAATGGGTTTTCATCTCACTCCTTATTCTCGTGAGATTCGTTCCATATTGCCACTATAACCTTTTGTGTGGTGTATGTACAGACCATAATTGTATTATTTGTGTAATAAACTTTAACTTATGTATATTTACATATTCATTGTATGATCCCTCTTTCATGGGTTGTATGTTTCGTAAGTTACCAAATTCGTAAGGGTTAATTCCTCAATCTCATCATTATCCGAGATTGTTTATGGGTAAGTATTTACTAGGACATTTTTGTCATCCATATCAATTTTTCATAAAAATGATTTCAAAATGAATATTTTAAGGATTTTGAATGTTATTATTTATCAAGGTCAAAATTTCAAATGTTTTAAAGATTTTAAAGATTTGTCATTCTAAATCTTTTAAATTAATGTCCATATTTTTAAAATGATTTTAAGGATTTATTTATATGGACATGTATGTTTTGAAATGATAATTCTTTTGAAAAGTTTCAAAGTGTTCTAGGACACTTTGATTCAAATATATATTTTAAAATTACTTCCTTTATAAATGTGTGACTTTTAAATGATTTTACAAAAAGGATATTTCTCTCAAAAATCTTTACTCATCATTTAATGGATTTTAAGCTCATTTGAAGTTGATTTATTATAAAAAACTTCTATTGATGTTTTTGTGATATGTTTGACTATGGATGTGTTATTTTTATACCATTCATGGTTTATGGAGAAAGTATTGACATTTCGTATTCTTGGTTTAAAATGAATGTTTATGTTATGTTTAAACCTTTTCATATAGGGAATCCACTGGACTTAATATGTGACGGGTGGAGCCCACTATAGCTCCTCGATGCATCGGTAGGTCTCATGAGACAAACTAGTGTCTTGGAACAAGGGCTTGACAAATTCTTATTTGTAGTCTTGGCACGAGGCCTTGGCTATGTGGTTATGATAGTCTGGAATTATGCATTCCATCATTATGAAAGTGGTTAGTGATATTGAATGTGATTATTTGATTATAATATCCATGTGAATAAGAAAATGGAATTATTTCATTTTATTTCTGCCATATTATGCTGAAGTTCAAGTTTTTCCTTTTGTTTTTTGTTTTATACATTGCCTTAAATGATTATGCTTATTTTTGAAAGTTTCCGCTGTATTGCTTACCCTTACTGAGCATTTGAGCTCACACCTTTATATGTTTTATTTTTCCCAGGATTCCAAGAAGTGTTATGTTATTTATATGCAGGGTTAAGCCAAGGGAATAATGGCATTCATAACGATTATTGATTTTGTTTTGTACGTCTTAAAGTGAAAATTTAACATTCATGTATGTGATCTATTTTTTTAAGACTGCTAAACTGATCAGTCCTTCGGGACTTGATTCCTTGTAATCATGCCAATGTATTAAAATAATGCACCAACTCTGGGTAACTGGGGTCAGGGTGTTACAGTTGGTATCAGAGGAAGTTTAGCAATAACCTGGGAAACTAGATTTAGATAAACTCTGATTCGAGAACATATCCCTAAGATAGACTTTTATGATTATTATAGAAGACCTTCCAAGATTTTTTGTATTGTAGAGATTTTGTGATTTTTCTGAGCAATACATCCCTGTCTGGATACGAGCAGGTAGAGGCGTCTCTGTCATAGATGTACCTAGGGGTAAAACCCGAAAACACCGCTTTGAGCTACACTCGAACGGGAACCGGTGCAGGACAACAGGCCTTGCTGCACTCTTGGATACGACACTCCCGGGTGATATGCATAGGATAATTCTCATTTTCTTTACAAACCATTATTAAGGGATCATGAGTATATACTTACTCAAAGAAAACATTTTTATGATTATGGATTATATCCATAAAGTGTTCAATTTGTGTTAGGTATTTTACAAATTTGGAATTATTCATTGCAATTCATAAACTAACCTAGTTTATTCTATTGTATAGAAATGGCACTCAGTAGAAGGAATGTAAACTCTAGTAATACGTATGATCCAAAGAGTAAGAAAGATCGTATATTTCCTAGTATTAATGCATTATTTAGAAGGGAATCAGTCTCCCACCTATTATCATCATATGAAGAAATAGTTTTATGTGTGGATAAGATAACTAAAGAGTTTACTGAGTCCTATGGCTTTGAAGGGAAGCAAGAGAAGTAAAGGATAGAAGAGAGAAAGATGGATAAAGGGAAGAGGGAAAAGAAGAATTTCCCCATATGTGATAACTATTGGAAGAAACACCCTGGAACTTGCCTGAATGGAATGGGAGTTTGTTTTTAGAGTGTAGGAAAAGGGAACAATGTACGTGACTATAAGGGTAAGAAAATGGTTTCAAATGTACAATGCTTCATTTGCAAGGAGTCTGGACACTACGCGAACCAACGTCCCAGCCATCAGACTATGCCACAAATGATGCTATTTGATAATAATCAAGTTTTGATACTACCATATATTAAGAGGAATGACTAGTGTTCCTATGTTGTTATTTTATAATTATTTCATTTAAGTGTTGTATCAATGATGTTCTAGAAATAAATAAGGATTGTACTACAGTACTATTTAATTAAGGATTTGAGATTTTATGGTACTAAGAGGAGTGACTCTACAGCGAGTGATTTTTTTTGGAAATTACATGGTTGAAGGAAAGAAAAACCTTAATATGGTCCTAATATCGAGGTAGTGATTTTGGTATAAGATATGGTTGATTTTGGTAATTCAGGATGTAGCGGTGTTGTAAAAGAATATATGAGGAAGGCGTTCACATGTTATTATCTAGAAAAAAGGGTCCTCATTCTGTTTAACATCCTTGTAAATTTTGGACTGTGAGTTTGGATAATAGTATTTTGAATAAGTTTAATGGTTGGAATGGATTAAGTTTGAAAGGATATTTTTTGGGATTTTTATAAAAGGACAACACGCAGACCGTGTGACGGCCCGTCGTGTCAGACAAAGCTGCGGGAATCGAACCCATAACCATAGTGCAATTGGGATTTATCGCCTACCATTGTGCTATATAAAGTTCCTGGATGGTATAATGTAGTTTCATTACATAAAGGGTACGATATGTGAATTATAAATTCATTATATTTGGAACCCTATACGATTAGGATAAATAGAGTATTTTTGAGTTATATTATGTTTTGGGGTGAATGATGAGTTTGTGGTATAAATTTATTAATGGATAAAACTCTAATTATAAAGTAAGTATATCTCCTTATGATCATAGCCAATCTAATAAATAAATTCCTCAACATTAATAAAAGGAACTTAGAACAAAAATGTTGTCCTAGATGGTACCTTAGATCATCACTAAATTATGGCTTTGGGATTGTTGGCCTTTTCATAGCCATGTTCTCTACCACTATCCATCAGATAATTGATGGTTATATTTCTCTTCCATATCCATATTTTCCTACATGGAACCCTAGTATGTGTTATATTGGGTAATCTTCATACTTTCCACTCTTTATTTTAAATAGGGGCCTCATTAATTCATTTTTCGATGTGGGATTTCAACTAATATATTTTGAAACATCAAAAATGTGTTATCCTAATACCTTATGTTTTGTTGAACTGATTTTATTTTAAATCATCATAGATTGATGAATTTAAGGACCTAAATTTTAAACTTTTTTGTGATTGATGACCTCAATCACTACCTATAATTATTTACGTTCTTTCTCCAATTATATGTCTATAATTTCCACCAATGTCATCCTAATCGAGATCATAATATTGTGGTGACCCTTTCATTTCTCTTTTCATCTTGTTAAGACTAAATTTTATTAACCAAATTTCTGATGTGGGTTTTTCCACAAAGATATTTTCTATTTACAACCTTTACATTCAAAGAACAATATCAAATTTCGAGGAAGTAATTTATTGAAGGAGGGCAGAATGTAACACCCCGAGCTTCCATGGTATGCTTCTCTTTGAATAATACAGTGGCGTGTACGCAACTTCGAGTTCTAATACACACCGCGACCAATCAAAGTAGCAATTATGAATAGTAATACCTACTTTTTAAAATTTTAGAAAATTTATCTCTCAAAATGGACTTCATTTTTGGATTCGGAGTATCTAATTTATCCTAAGGTGAAATTTTGGTACTTTTTGGATAACTTTAATATTTTGATGAATAGTGAAAATTACTAAATTTTAATTAAAAACAACTTTTTTAATCAAAATAATTAATAGTGAGAAATTATGAATTTGGGTGGTTTTGAAGTATAATTAGAATATATTTTTACCGTTTTATCCAATGGTGTTTATTAGAATTAATTTCACTTTGAAATTGGACATAAACAATTGTCAATCTTTTGACATATATTGTTTCTTAAAAACACGCTATGTGTTGTGATAGCGGGAATTAATTATAAAATTAATTAATGCAACTTATATGTTTGTAATTTTGTAAAATAGAAATCATTTTTGAATTCGGAATATCAATTATAGCTTAGGGTGAAATTTTGGTATTGTTCTGGAAAACGTCAATTTTTTATGAATGGTGAAACTACTAAGTTGTAGTTAAAAAAACTGAATTTTTCATAAAACTTAATTTTACCACATTTGTGATTGGAATTTCGAAAATCCGAGACACGGTTAATATCAAGGAGTAAAATGTGGTTCAATGAGATGAAAATATTTTTTGGTGAATAGTAACTTTTTACTTTTATTTACAACGGTTAAAAGTAAATAGGGTAATTGAGGGTAAAAATGATATTACTATTACCCTAACACATGTCCTAATTCTATTTAACAAGTGTATCTCGACCAAAGACAACCTTAGAAATAAAATATTATCATTTAGGTCCACTTGGATTAGATTAGGACATTTATTATTATTTAATTCAAAGAAGAGTTAAAAGAGTTAAAATCAAAGTTTTTTTACTAAAACATTTTTAATATAGGGTTATAGATAAGATAAATTAGATTTTGAATATTCATTAGAAAGCTAAAATGATTTATAACATAATTATATTTTATTTTTAATTTTTATACATTAGATAATTTAATTTATTTATGACACAATGATGATGCAGTAATTACCATAATAGTAAAACATTCAAATAATTGATATTATAAATACCAAAATAAATATAATGGGGGAGTTTTATTAAATTACACTAATTTTCTAGGTTAATATGAAATATTAGGATTGATTTAATTTAATTTTTCCGAAGTAATAATTCTGTTATGAGTTTCATAAAAATCAATTATTGAATAGTGTCAAAATTGACATAAAATAGTTTTTAAAACAAATATTATATTAGTAATTGATAGTAAATTCATAAAAATATAAGGTTCGTCCAAGAGACTTAAATATTAATATTTGTATAATTAGTGGACCACTTGGGGGGTCGTTTGGATGTATATAGTATGTTTATTAACCATATAATATAAAAATACAAAGAAACATTGTAAACGTGAAACTAATTAACTAAGAGTTAATACTTAAAGATAAGGTTAATATAATGACCCAAACCTGTCTAAATTATATTTATTGAGTGTTTTGAAACCCATACCCACCTTAAACATTAAATAATCCACTTTGGAGACATTAATGACCGAATATTAATTTATTATAAAATAATATTTCTAGCTTTTCCAAAGGTTCCCCTCACGCCTCTTATAAAAGGGCACTCTCCCTTCTCATTAAATCACACCATAAAAGCCTTTTGGTTCATCCAAACTCTGCCCAAATACTCTCTCAACTTCCCTCAATACAACCTAGAGGCCTTAGTTTCATCATAAATCCATCTTAAGGAGCCCTTTCGATCAAATCAAAAGGAAGAACCTGAAGAAGAGGTAATGATTTCACCACCCTTTTTCAAGTTCCTTTCTTCTTCCACTTATTCTTTCTTTGTTATTACCATTCTAAAATAATGAATACAGTATCTCCTATATACTTTAATATTATTATAAACATGGTACAACCATATTCAGTATTGTATCCACCCTTTGAATGACATGTCACCATACGTGCGTACGTACGGCTTACCGTCTCCACGTCGTGGTGTAATTGTTATTCAATATATTATTATTTGGATGGGTATAATAATGGTTTTTAATTCATGTAAATATTATATATAACATGATAATGATTCTGTATATATGATATACCATCCAATTATATATTATTTTAATATCAAAAGAATGATATTTTCTCTCGTGCGTACGTATGGATTACCATCTCCACGATGCGATGAGATTCATTTCCAAGTTCACCATTCATCGACGATTATAAAACTATATATTACTAATAAGTATGTAATATATGACATAATAATGCTACTGGAGATATATATATATATATATATATAAGGATTTATCTACTTACATATATCTTATTCTTTTACTTCCGTTCAATACTATATGAAAACAGAAACAGCGTTTATGCGTGCGTACGGACTACCGTCTCCATATACGGTGTCTTACATTTCATATATATGTCTATTATACATATTTATATTATAAATATATATGATATATTTATCATTTTTTATATTCTGGAAGTATTTAAATCATGATCTAAGTGATACAACCAAGAGTTACAAGTTAAAACACGTACGATAAAGAAAGTGATTATTACCCGAAATGTTAAGTTAACATGGAAATTATTATTAAATGGGTAATATAAAGTCATAAATGAATCAGGTATGATATCATAAATATTAATATGGTTCTGGTATAATTTAATAACATACTACGATCTTCGTACAGGAGGTTAAACGTACCCTCTATTAAGGGAAAGTGCAAGGTAAGGGGTTTTCATCTCACTCCTTATTCCCATGAGATTGATTCCATATTGCCACTATTACGTTTTGTTTGGTGTATGTACTGCCCATAATTGTATTCTTTGTGTAATACACTTTACTTTATGTGTATTGATATATTCATTGTATCATACCTCTTTCATGGGTTTTATTTTTCGTAAGTTACCAAATTGGTAAGGGTTAATTCCTCAATCTCATCATTATCCGAGATTGTTTATGTGTAAGTATTTACTGGAACATTTTTATCATCCATGTCCGTTTTTTATAAAAATGATTTCAAAATTAAGATTTTAAGGATTTTTAAATGTATTTTTTATCAAGATCAAAATTTCAAATGTTTTAAAGATTTATCTTTCTAAATCTTTTCAATTAATGTCCATGTTTTCATAATGATTTTAAGGATTTATTTATATGGACATGAATGTTTTGAAATGATAATTATTTTCAAAAGTTTCAAAGTGGTATGGGACACTTTGATTCAAAATTATCTTTTAAAATTACATCCTTTATAAATGTGTGACTTTTAAATGATTTTACAAAAAATATATTTCTCTCAAAAATCGTTACTCATCATTTGATGGATTTTAAGCTCATTTGAAGATGATTTATTTTAAAAAACATCTATTGAAGGTTTTGTGATATGTTCGACTGTGGATGTGTTATTTTTATACCATTCATGGTTTATGGAGAAAGTATTGACATTTCTTATGCTAGTTTTAATATGAATATTTATATTATTTTTAAACCTTTTCATATGGGAATGCATTGGACTTAATATGTGATGGGTGGAGCCCGCTATAGCTCCTTGATGCATCGGTATGTCTCATGAGACAAACAAGTATCTTGGCACAAGGCCTTGACAAAATCTTATTTTTAGTCTTGGCACAAGGCCTTGGTTATGTGGTTATGATATTCTGGCATTATGCATTCCATCATTATGAAAGTGGTTAGTGATATTGCATGTGATTACTAAATTAGTAGAATATCCACGTGAATTATTAAATGGAATTATTTCATTTTATTTCTGCCATATTATGCTGAAGCTCAAGATTAAAAGGCTTTTGTTTTGGTTTTATACATTTCCTTAAATTGTTATGCTTATTTTTTAATGTTTTCGCTGTATTGCATACCCATACTGAGCATTTTAGCTCACCCCTTTCTATGTTTTATTTTTCCCAGGATTCCAAGAATTGTAATGTGATTGATATGCAGGGTTACGCGAAGGGAATAATGGAGTTCATAAAGATTATTTATGTTGTTTTGTAAGTATTAAAGTGAAAATGTAACATTCATGTATGTGATCTATTTTTTCAAGACTGCTAAACTGATCAGTCCTTCAAGACTTTATTCCTTGTAATCATGCCAATGTATTAAAAACATGCACTGACTCTGGGTAACTGGGGTCAGGTTGTTACAAACTCAGAAATAATCCATGTCTTTCTGAATGACAATAAACTTCAAGTGCCCCACTGAGTGGCTTCAAAATCAGCTTGGTCATCATAATGACCATGAAACTTCTATATAAATGTGTCGAAGGATACCATTGACCAAAAATCTCTAATAAATACATATAATTCTCTATCGATGAAGAACCTCGAATAAATATAATATATTCTCTAAATTTCCTACATAATTAATCATTGATTATCAGATCTGAAGGAAAGCTCATTTTATACTTGGTAATGTAATAAGGATTCATGAACATAACTTAAATCTATAAAGAGAGTCCTGGAGTAGACAATAATTCCCCTCAAAAGGTGTGATGAGTCCGACCTCCCATCCTCTCGACCAATTCAAATTCCTAAGCCTCATAATTCCACAAACAAATGAGCACCTACCTTTGATAAGTAGGTCCAAATGGATGTGGAATCATTTGATGTTTCCGGTTCTACGAAAAAACCCATTAGAAACCGATTGGAATGTTTGAACATTCAATCAAGGAGGTAATCCCCAAATTACAAGGGAAACAGATACACATTTTTATTTTATATGGGAATACATACCATGGGATCAAACTATAGATGATGATCATCACCATGTAATTAGGATTAAAAATATTCTCTTTAATGAGAGTCTTTAACGGAAGTACCAGAAATTTGATGAATAAAAAACAAAGGGAAAAAAATAAATTATCAATGAGCAATCTTATCATGATGAAATCACTAATAGGAAGTGATTTCTTATGTGTTTAGACATCATTATATGTAATATAGTTGTTAGACCAGAAGAAGAAATTCTAAAACGATCTAAAGAATCTGAATATTGATGAAAATATATATATATGGGAAATTTGATATTATAGATCTATTTGATAGAAGAAAAATATAAAATATCAAAAAAATAATATCATCTAATTTTCAATTGATTATATCTTTTAGATTCAGGAGACAAGATTAAAAGTTTGTAATCGATATGAATTCCATAAATTTAATGGTTGTTGGATAACCCAAATGCCCAACTGAAAAGGTGAAACAAAATTGCTCAAAATAATGGGACTTATTAATGAACTGGGAGATAAATTCCATTAAGTTCAATAGAATATAGGGGATAACTTGTTTAAGAAAATGGAAGAAAACACTCAATAATCAATTGGTCATCATTTGGGAGATATAAGATAATGAAAATAATTAGTATAAGGTGTCGCTGGTGGTGAAGTGTATCCAATAAAAAGTGGGGGTTTAATTCTCCTCAATATTATCAATGGTTTTTGAATATGATTATATCTAAAAATTATTAATTATTTTAGATTTAAAGGCTTATAATATTGAAATAATTATTGTAAAAATAGCCATCCAACATGGGTATATAGTGTAATATATTTTTATGAAGTATGTTAAATGATTTGAGGGTTATCGAATTATATGCCACATATATTAATTGAATTAATGAATTTATATTTTGGACTAGGAGCTTTAACAGTGTAACCAAAAGGGTGATAGTTTCATTGATAATGATGGATACAAATATAGAAATTATTTGAAACAATCATCATCATTCTTCTATATATAGAAAACATACTTTTCACAATATTTGAATTTAAAATGATTAAAGAGCTTCAACTTATGTTTCCATGATAGATCTAGATGAATTATCTTGAAAATTCTATTAATATATTGGTTAAGAAATTATGATATATATGAATGTTATAAAATTGGTGGTATCTTAGAAGAACTACATATGTAATTTAATCGAGAAATTTTTGATAGCCTCATGTAAGACAATATGCACCCCATCAGTCATAAATTTCAATTTTCCAATGAATAAACACCATTCATGGAAGATAAGTTAAGGTGCATGGTGAATGATATATATTAATCATATTTTTTATGTTTTATTAATGCAATGATATATACAAGAACATTCATTTCCATTAATGTTATATTGGTATGTTGTTTTATGTTGAACCATAGAAGGGAATACTGGGAGGTTGTGAAACAGATCATATAGTAGATAAATTCATTAGAACATACAAATATATGATTTTTGTAATATGATATATTGTGTGATTTTTTTGTGGGTTAATTATTTGAGATTGAGATACCAAGATTTACAAGATAGGATTACTGTTTACCTATGGAGGGATGATGTCCATTATGATGAATAAACTGAAACTAGTGGTTACTTTGTCAACTATGGAAGGAAAATATATGGTATCAATACATGATTGATGAGGTATGGTATTGTTAATATGAATTCTAAATGAGCTCATATGATAACTAGTATATGGAATAATCTACTATGATAATCAGAGTGTGACTGAACTTCCCTAAAATCCATTTTTCATTCATATAAAAAACACATTGAATTTAAATTCAATTTATTCTACAATTTAATGGAATACAATGTATTTTAAACATGGAATATATATTGGAATATAATTCCATCTATTAGGTATAAAAATATAATAGTATAAGAATTCCTATTGTAAAAATATGAATATTTGGGACTAGGTTGTGGGAAATAGTAATGATCATCACATGTTTTTGGAAATTAAAGATTCTCTTTTTTATTATTAGAGGGATTCAGAGTTGTTCCTTTAAATAGTACTAAAGAATAATCTTAATAGAAAATGTAAATCCATTTTTATGATCAAAAAAATAAAATAAATGGTTTAATCATTGATAGTTATGGAAATCTATGATGTTTTAGTTAGTGGTAGTAGAAACTCCACTAGTAGAAATCCTCACCAAAAGGGAATCATCAAATAGATGGTGTTTCCTGGATTAATTCATAAAAAAATATTTTTCTTATCTTATATAGGGTTCATACATGATATCCTTATCGATAGGATGATGTATAAGTTTTATTTACCATAGGTTATAGTCAATAAAATGAAATCTACAATGCTCTTTCCTTCAACTATGATCAATGAATAGATTCCCATTAATGTTTGAGATCGGTGTTACTGGTTGACTAAAAAAAATATTATCTAAATATGGGACAACATGAACACATAATTAGATAAATTTGAGGAATTGAATATAAAATGTACTTATAATTTGTATAAAAGTAGTTCAATACCACAAATTAATTATTAGGACTGTAAATATTCATATCTATTGAGAAACACAATCTTTTGAAATGATATATTATTGATGTAGGACATGAAGACTGAACCATGTAATCATTTTTGAAAAAATTTATTTATTTTGATATATATTTAGTGAATTTTATGTGTTTTGGGGGTTTTGTGAGCATTCATATTAGTGTAGTGGGGTGGGTGTAGAATTTTTTTTAACATTTACTACACTAGGATCAAGGGTATAATATTTCCAAGAATATTAGCTTCCACTGCATCTGATGTCTTTCGGTGAAGTAACATCTCATCATGGATGTTGTAATGCTTCTGATCATATGAGTTACATCTTATATATATATAAATTTCGTCACCATATAATCTCTATATTTTAATTTTAATATAATTTTTTCATTTTTCTTAATAGAAGATAGAGATATATTTAAAATTTTATATAGTTGCTTCAAATTTTGTATGAATATAGAATGTAGAATGGTAATACTGGTAAAAGAATCATGTTTCCTAATTTATTACCTAATATATATAATCTATTAGATTTATTGAATTTATCCATAATATATTTTCACATTAAATAATTTTGTAATCCACTTTCTTTTTGTCATACTATATTCAAATATTTGGATAATCTTATCGAAACATTTATAGTTTAAATAAAACAAATATAGAAAAAATCCTCACATATCAGGGTAAAATTAATCAAAATTTTAATGTCCTAACATTGATACCTATTTATATTCTCTCTTTTTAATAGTTCAAAAGAAATATTTTAATAGAATTAAGAAAATATTTTTTCTGGACTAATGTAATGATTTTTTTCAATTAATATTTTTATAGTATTACCCATAATTTTTAGGTAGAGTCAATAATAAAACATATATATAGTGTTATGGATGTATCTAAGAGATAAAATATATTTTTCCAGATTTTAATATAGTAATTAATGAATCAATAGTAAGATTGTTTATAAAATTAGTTTAAATAACTAATGGATCTTCTTATTATTTATCAGTACTCTACTTTATTAATATGGATAGCTCAATGAAACATTACATTAACTATTAGGATATTAAAACGATCGAACTAAATAGATAGTATCCCATAAATTCGAATGATTATTTGTTAAATAAATATTATAGAGGTAAATACTACTCAATGGTGAATCCTTAACTAGGATATCATTATCTAATGGTAAAAAGGATACGCTATTTGAAAGATTTCTTTTTCTTAATATATGGAAAACATGATTTCATAGTTCATCAATATTTAATAATACATAATCTATAAATATTCATGTACAAGATGGATATAATATTTCAATAGTACCTTGAAAAATATTACAATGAATTTATATAAATTATTCTCATATATTCAAAAAACTGTGAATAGGATTAATAGAAAGTTAGGATTATTCTATATAATCTATGATTTTTTTTGAAATTTTTGTAAATAAAGATATTGTTTATGAAATATTTTCCACCCGAAATCATTTTTAAATGATGTATTCTAGGTTTACAAATGAAATTAATCACTTTGAATTTCCCAATTATATCATAGAATAAACAATGACCCAGGGGATGAGATTTTTGGAATATAACACCATTTTGGGGGGAATTATTTCCAACGTCATTAGGATCTTATCGATTTAATATTTATTTTAGAATCCTTTTAATAACCTAGTTGTGTAATGATTACCTCTATTTTAATAATCTTTTCCAGACCATTTTTTTGATGTAAACAATTATATGAATTAGAATATCCCCATATATCCCTTATTAATTCATTATAATTTGGCATAATGTAAGAAATCATGACGTGTGGATTTTATTTATTTCGGGGGATAAGGATGGTGTTTTTGAGTTTTCATTGCACCTTAAAATAGGTTTCCTCGCTATTCTATGAAATTAGGAATAAAAAAGAACTTATATTACTGGAATTGGTAAAGGGGAAAGGAAATTGGGTTTAGTCCAAAAATCAGCCGCCTATGTATCCTACTAATAATGGGAATCAGATCCAACATAATTCGATGTAATGGTTTGATAATATTTCATAGGGTATGAAATTTCATAATGTATGAACATTCATAATTCATATTAGATTATAATCATAAATCTCTACAACCCCCTGAGTAATTATTTCTGTGAAAAACAATGCACAGTTTATGATCAATCAAATTATATAAGGGAAAACCATTAGATTTTAAAGGAGGAATTTTTCATTGTGGATAGAATAAAAATTTACTATGTGAATTGAAAGGGGATACATATGGAATTATGGATGGGCTTATGCATAGGCTTCTCAAGGGTACCAAACATAGTTTTTGGGTCATGTTTTGAATTTTATAGGGCATATACATATGAGAACTACCATGTTATTTTAACCATGTCAAGTATCTCTAATCATGTAAATTTGATGGTTTTTTTGGGGATTACACCATAGTGGATTTTAATTTTGTTTGAACCATGAGAATTGTCTCAACTCATATTGGTTTAGGGTTTTGGTTGGTTCTTACCCCGAGGATGATGCCCTTTACAATGGATCCATGAGGAGTATCTTGACTCATGGTGGTTTGAGGGTTTGTTTGGGTCTTACACCAAAGAGGATTCCCATGTTTCATAAACCATGGGACTATATCAACTAAATGTGGTTTTCAGTATTGGTTAGAATTAAACCTATGAGAATGTTCATGTTTCGGGAAGCATGAAGAGTATCTCAACTCATGGGGGATTGATGGTCTGGTTGGGAAATACACTTAAGAGGATATACATGTTTCATGAAACAATAGGAGTATATAGAATCATGGTTGATTGAAGAGTTGTTAGGGTCATGATCCTAGGAGTATTCCCATGTTTCTAGATTATGAATATTTTCTCGAATCAATGGGGTTTCACGTATTTCATAGGGACCAGACCTAAGAAGATTCCCATATTTGTGGATCCAGGAAGAGTATCATCACTCATGGTGGTGTGATGGATTGTTTGTGGATTACACATACAGGATTCCCATGTTTCTAGAACAATAGGGAGTAACTCAAATCATGGTAGTTTAATTTTTTTGAAATGTCTTAGACATTTGAGTATTATGATGTTTCTAAAACCATGAGGAGTATCTCGACTCATTGTAGTTTGATGGTTATGCTTGTGGTTTATGCCTAGAATTATTCCATTTTTTCAAAAATCACGAGGAGTATGTGGCCTCATTCTGGTTTAATGTTTTGGTTGGGGATTAGACCTAGGAGGATTTAGATATTTCATGAACCATGAGGTGTATCTCAACTCATGGTAATATTGAATGATATTTGGGGTTTTATGTGTCATGACAACAATAAATCCTCGACCCAGCCCAAACTCTTCATGGTGTCACTCTCCATTTTTCATCTGGTTAGTGGTGGCTGCAAAGGGGATAAAGAATATGCTAGGGACAATAGCCTAAGAATGATCTCAATAGGGGGTGTTGGGATGTATTCCCCATTTCATGGGCTAGTAAACATGAATGGTTTCCAAAATTAGTGAATTGTATTTTTCACACAGAATTTTTCCCATAGGGATTGTTGTATGGTGTTTTTCACATAATGATGCCCATATAAAATTTCCATATAGGGCTAAAAATATGGAATATTATTTATAGGGATATCCATATATGGTCCATTACATTGGGCTTTACGAAGGGGCTTCTGCAAAGGTATCCAGGAAGGGGATTCCACATAGGGCTTCATTCATTGATTTCTTATTTTTTTCATGAGGTCATACGATGATTCCATTAATTACAAATTACCTATTTTTCATAACATTATTAATTTTCATTTTTTGTGATGGGATTAAGATTCCGAGGGCCTTAACGGGATTAATTTTCTATGTCCATCTCTTGTTTAGGATTCATGAATTTTACCAAAGTGATTCTAGGCGTGTTTATACAATCTGAGCATCCAAGAGTATCCTCCAATTCTATTCACCCCTTAAAATCATTATTTCATCCCATATTCATGATGTCGGTGTTAATATTTATTGGAAGTTCTGAATAGCCACTTTTTTGAAATATTTGACCATATATCAAAAGGTTCATACATTTTTTATTCATGAATGAGGGCAGATGCATTGGAGATTCACATAGAAGTCACGAAAGAAGATTTCATCCTAAGGTTATCCTCATAGATATTAGCAAAAAATAATCCATATACTTTCAAAGAACATTAGTTTTGGGGAGGATGAAATTTACCTCCTTATCCCTTAAAAATATTGTGTTTAAAGGAGGTAGTTTTTTTGAACCGTTCAAGGTGACTTGTAATCAGATCAAAGCGCTATGCAGTATTTTTTATGTTGTCAATTTTATTCAATATAAAATGTCACCCATATTTATATGACAATAACATTTGATCCATTAGTCCTATTGTTCCATTATAGTTGGAAAATACAATCTTGTGAGGTGTATAAACCCCTGTTGTTGGAGTATACACACTATAAATATGTTTTAAAATTCCCACAGGTTTTTAAAACTGTCAAAAATTGTTTTTTTGATATCAACATCTCTTATGAGAAATTTGCAAAATCCATAAAACATACCCAGAATGTGGTTATTATTATAACACCACTATATTAGGTACCATTTTTTAGAGATCTCCATCACTCAGTGTTGGTGAATTATTGAGGAACATGAAATTATAATATTCTTCTTCTTCTAGTATAGAGACATATATTTACTCAAACTTAACATGGGTTTTCCAAGTGGGGATAGTATCACCGGTCATATTGAAAGCTTAATGGATATACTATTTTGATTCCAAAACATATATAATGTGATTTAATTGGGAAATTACTTTCAAGAAAGTATATATCTATGGATCCAATAAAAATAATAGTAATTTAGAGATACATTAAATCGACTATTGTGATTGAGGTCTATAGTATTATTGTATTATTTGAATATTATTGAAATTAAAAAAATTATAATATTTTTATAATATAATAAAAATATTTATTTGTAATTGATTAATATGTTTCTATAAATTTGAATTGATTAGACTAATTTTAAGAGTGGGAAATCAACCACTATTAATTAAACTTCCCTTATGTAGATAGTTATTTATATAATTTTGTGTGTAGATGAGTGAATTCAGTTTTATTTCCCTAAATATAATATTTTTAGAGTATATATCTATGATTAATTAAATATCCATTATAAAACTTATAGTGAATATTATCCGAATTTTGTGATGGTGGGAATTCCATTTTTCATTTGTAGAAATTATCCCAATGATGATAATTATCATATATATATAATGTAAAAAAATTCAATTACAAATTCACAAAGAAGTTATTGGACATATTAATCAGGATAAAAAATATAAATCATCATGAATATAAAAATTATAGACATAGATATTTTAAATGCATTTGAAACAAACTACTTATCCCATTTGATTACTCAATTATCCCTACCATAGAAGATCAATGTGGCATAAAATAGGATTTTAGATACAAGAGAAGAATTATAATATAAAATGGGACATCATTGAATTCAATATCTATAATTATATATTCATGATTTTTGGAACCTAATTCTATCTCTCATAAATTCATTAGAAAATAAAGAATTTCTTAGATAATTCATATCACTCATATTCTCTTATTTACATGATGAGTTAAAAAAATATTTACATATATTTAAGATAAAAAAAATTTTAATATGAAGAAGGATATTATTGATATACGTAAATGTTCATAGTGTTAAGATAACTAATGAAAAAAAATAAAAAATAAAATTTGGAGATAAAACCATTCAACAAACTATCATACAAATAAAAAAGTATCACCATAGATTTCTTATGTGGGGTTTTCAATGACATATATGTGAATCGAATCCAAATGGGCTATAATTAATCAACATACAATGTATTACCGATTCAAATCAATTTATAAAGACTTATGTATTGAAAAATTTAGGTTGATATATATGAAAAAAGTATTGATGTTACACGAGGAGCTTCTTTTGATAATAAATGATTATGATCTATAGTTTACCAAAAATTCATGGATGATTCAATGTGAATTTAACATTTATTTGGATTTTATTACATCATGTAACCCATAAATTATGTTTCAACTTTAAAGAAACATTATGTATCCAAATAATTATATTAGAGTTTGTACTAATTTAAAATTAAGTTATGATTATTATAATTCATTGGAAAAGTTATTATATAATAGATTTCACACAAAAAGTTAAACCATCCAATATAATGTCATATGTGTTAAAAGATGTTGTTTTTTGATATTTCCATAGGAATATTCATTGTAATGACTATCCAGCTATCTCATTCTATGAGAAATGACTACAATAACATGGAATTTTTGACTGCACCCAATAAAGAACAACTATATGTTTCTCTATTTATTATAAAATAAAAATTGATGGTTTGTGGACCTTC
This sequence comes from Viscum album, assembly GCA_963277665.1. NCBI lineage: Eukaryota > Viridiplantae > Streptophyta > Magnoliopsida > Santalales > Viscaceae > Viscum > Viscum album. Next base: position 27,645,275 of record OY728140.1, on the reverse strand, counting down.
TTAACCACTTTCTGTGGAATTGTGTGTTAACTCAATGAATACGATCTTTACAGTGATATACTATTATGATAAGGAGAAAATAGCTCTAAATGAATATAATTTTGATGGAATGGTAGATAAATGGTGGTCATTTTCAGATAATATGAAGAAAAATGATGAAATTTATGAAATGTAATGTAAATAATTTTTGAATTTATTCCCCAATAAATATTTCAAACAAACTCTTTACAAAAAAATGGAGATATAATTCTAAGAGATGAAGTAAAATGAATATTAATATATCAAAAAATACAAGGAAAACATCAAAGGGATTGAAATATGTTGAAAGGTATTTTTTTATCAAAAATTATATAATTATAGATTAATTTTTATGGGTTTAAAACCACACATTTTATAGGATCTAGTTTTTGAAGAATTTGGGAGTTATGAAGTAGTTAATTTACCCTAAAGTTAATATGTAGTTTTTTGAATGGTCTCATTGTTATGGGTATCATAATAGAGGATTAGAGATTAATGCTATTGGGTCCAATAAAAAAGGTGGAATGAGGATCTAACCAACCACATGTAAAATTCTATTGAAGAATAATCAAGTGTATTGCCTGAAATTGATTAATAAATGATTCAATTATTGGAGATAATGACACCAAAGTCATGACCATTAAATACATATGATGAATCCATCCAACATGATGAAGTTAATGAAGGAACCTTCTGTTGCACGACCCATAAATAAATTCTTCAACTATCAGGAAAAAGGGAACTATGAAAGACAATAAAATAAACCATATTTATTTAAGGGTAAGTAGATCCATAAACCAAAAATCTAAAGTAGAATAGAAATAATATTCAATCACAAAATTTAATGTGGTGTGTGAAAATTATATCGTAAAAGGTACAATTCCTATTCAGTCGTTAATAAAAAATATTTGAATCTATATCTAAATGATTGTAGACACCATGAAATGTGTTCCATGCACTTTTTTGTAGAGTGATGATATGATTCTAAAATAGAAAAAAAAATTCATGTATGGTTAAAACTATTTTCACCATAAAGGAAGAAGATGAGGGTTGTATTTTGATGTTCCAAAATGCTACTCCATACTGATGGGTAAGTGGAGTGATTCCCCCATTCTGGAGTAGGTAGTGGATTTCCAATATTCATGATGAAAATGTTTCAATTGAATAAATTTAAATTTAAGAGTTTCTTTTGAGAAGAAATGGTGTATTTACCATTACATTAAGTATAAATATCTTCACAACCTTCGATTTGACTGGTCATAGAGCCCAAACAGACCTACAGATCAAAAGGTAAGGCACTCAGAAGATGGATAAATTTCACTAAGGGACCGACATGGAGGACCTACACGACAGAATAATTTCTACACCATGACGTAGAAGAGCTACAAGGAGGACCTACAGGGAGGAACTGCATGGAAAACTTCCCTTCGGTCAAGTCCCCTCCTGGACTATAAATAGGGACCTTGGGCTCCCCATTTCATAGATTGAAAATTTTGAATGACTTCCTGAAGCTATCATTGTGTAGTTCTTTTTCCCAGATCCCTCAAATTGTCTCATGTATCTCTCTATTGTAGGAGAAAAGAGATTATTAAATTTAATAAGAATGTTTTAAAATCCTTTAAAAAACTTTATATTGGTTTGGATCCCCTATGTGAAATATATTCTTTAGTCGTCATACAAACCTTTGCGACACACGTACACAACATAATTGTATAGTACAGCTACGCAGAGTACCTGTTCAGTACTGCTAAGTGGGGTACCTACTTAGTACACTTATGCGAGGTACCTATGTGGTAGATCTTGGTATAAAGAACACATACCAACTTAAATTCCCTCATTAATTCCATTCATGGAAGGTTATATCATTCTTTTGTTACCTAATCTGAAAGGGACTAATCCGAAGCATCCACCAAAACCTCTTAACATATCAAACCCTTGGGAAGGGCACATCAGCATGTCTTATATTTGGGTTTGTATTTCCGTAGTCAGAGGTTTCCCACATTTGTTTCACAATGGATTTAGGATTCATGGAGCCGGTGTCAGTTTTTATATCCACAGTCACATGTACCATTCTCCCACGAACGGTGAGGGTAAGTTCCTAGTTTGGAGGATTAGGTTTTGGGGTCTATCATCCCCTTTTCTTTTCTAAGACTTGGATCCTCGGATCTCTGGTAGGGAAGGTTATTTTCACACTTTCTTTTCCATTCAAGGAAAAGAGAAGTCTCCCTCCACTAGCAGGATCAATTTTTGGGAATCCATCCATGTGTAAGCCCCTGACCTTCACCACTTCTTCATTTCATTGGTCCCTTGTCCAATGTAAAGTGTACAGAGGGATGGTTCATTGCCTTGCCCTCTTCCTAGGTTGCGTCAACTTCGTCCACCCTAGCTGCCATAGGCTCTCCCTCCTCCACTAGTGGAGGATTAAAAAGTTTATGTTTCATTGATGAAACTATCAAATCCTCTTGTTTCTTACATTGTACATTACTCATGTGGGCTTAGAGATTCATGATTATTACAACATTTGCACAATCAATCACAAAGAATAAACTTTGAGAACTCTAATTCCCACCATAATTGGGATACATAGGAAGCCTTCTCAAGGCCCAAGATAAAAGGATATCCTCTTTAGTAATCCAACCCTATTTCCCTTAATCTATGCATCATCCTTATGAATAAGTCCCAAATTAATCCCCCAAAATTATCAAGCCATCCTTTTTCGGAAGTAAGCCGAAACTCATTTCTCTCAAAGTACTATACTTGCCTATTCGATTTATTAAACTACGTAGACATTGATTCCCATCCACATGCGATATGTATGTATCCTCTTTAAGGTTCAATCCCAATGTTTCAAAAAACACCATGTTCTCCTTGGGATGTATTCCCAATAGGGTCTAATCTTACATGGAAACCCATATTCTTTCCATGTTCATTGGCCTTCTTAGGCATATATCCCACCCCAAACATTTACTAAGAACCTTTTTATTATAGGTCCTTATCAAATGACCTTAAAAGGTATGATGTGTCCTATTAAACAGCTACTAAATATGGGGGTTCTGAATCCTTTTTCAAGGATATGTATGTAACCCTTTTCATGGGTATGATCCCAATATCAAAACAAGCCTTTGTCTCCCTGGATTACAATAAATTCTACAGTGCCCTACTGAGTGGCTTAAAAACCAATATCATCATAAATAAGATTAAAATAATCTTTTAATAGTTAATAAGAGTATACCATTGATGGAGAATATAAAATAAATAAAGATATATCGATTAATGAATAACCTTGAATACATACTGATGATTCTATATTTTACACATGTTTATCAGTGATTGAAAATTCCAAGGGGAACTTATGTTATGATTTTTGGATTAATTATAATTCATGAAAATATCTTAAATTTACAAAGAGAGTCTTGGGGTAGACAATTTTTTCCCACAAAAGGTTGTAATGAGTCCGACCTCGCATCCTCTCGACCAATGAACATTCTTAGGTATCGTAATGTTCAAACATAACAAACACCTGACTTTGAAAATCAGGACAATTTTGGCTAAAGAACTTTTGGATGTTTCCAGTTCCTTGAATAAATCCAATGGGAGCCACTTGGAAGCAGTGATTCTTAAAACTAGAACACAAGTTTCAAGGGACTACAAAACAAAAATGGTTAACACGATGTGAATCCTTAAACAAATTAATAATGTTCCCCATATGTCAGGCTCCTATCAATTGATAATGGAAGGATATACAAAGTAATTAATCATGCATGTATCCATCTAACAGATGTCACATTAATGGAGTAAATTTTTGTTCTCAGTTTTCCTCAGAACTCCCTTCAGACCGAAATGGCTTTCTTCAAGATGACATCTGCGAACTTCCTGACCACTGATCAAGTTGGATCTTCGTCCATAGGAAATACATCATTGCCCACCCAGCATCTTCAATGCTATGTCTCCAACGTGTTGGAAAAGGAGTATTTCTAGTATAGTACAATCCTGACATTGGAGGCTTCCCAATTGGACCTCTATGTCAATAACAATCCTCGATAATACTTCCAACGAAGACTGATGATCAAGAAGTGGAATGATCCAACCATATTTTTCAACCGTTTCGGGTCCTTATCCCCAAAACGCAACAACAAGTACCTCCCATACTATAGGGTGGTAGATCAAGTGGTCACTCAAGGCCTCAATTCAAGGATACATGGATCCTTCCTGAGGACTCACACAAATAATTGATGCCAGCAGAATTTCATGGTAGTGAACCCCCAACATGATGGGGGTGTTGCATCTGGACGTTCGGCCCAGGTCTCTCAGACTTTGGAACGCAAGATGAACTGTCGGGGACAACGTTAGTTCAACAAGGAGTAGGTTCTTATGCATGCCCCCTCTAGAGATGTCCATCAACCTAACTTGATGGAAAACAACGAGGGCGCATATATATCTGTCAGTCCTAATTTTGTTGTCAAACAGTCTCTTCTATAAGAAACCCACAAATCCCACTAGATAAATACACTAGAGTACTTCGAATAGGAACATACACCTTCTTAAAAGTTGTTATCTCGTAATCAGGCTCATCAAACTGCATTTAAAAAATCCCACCAATCCAATGTTGTGGGGACTGGTAAATAGGAACATACACCTACTTACAATCACCAATTCTTCCAGCAGTCTAGTCTGCCAGTATTGAAGGAATTCCATCAACCATACTTGATAGAAAACAAAAATCATGCACATACACCTGCCAGTGTTCATCAAGCCTGCCAATATTCTCATTTGGAAGCACCTAGAGAATTCAGTCAGAAAGCTCTGAGGACGAATCTTGGGAAAATCCAACTCTCTTCCCCCATACATGAGTACTTTCAATACTCATCGATTGGAAAAGGAGGACAAGAGTAGGGACACACACCTTATCTAGATGTGGAATGTAAATATATTCACATTCTAGCCACTGAAATCACTAAACATATCTTTCAATTGTGAAAGGGCATACACAAATTCCTACCCACATGCTAGATATATGCTAGGATATTATAACAATTTCTTCGATAGTACTAGGGGAACAAACACATAAATCTTTCCCCACATGTGGGATGAAACATCAGCATGCTATCCTAGATAAGATACACACCTCTATTCCAGTCTAGGAGGTTCATGGGGCATACTCCGCCATATCATACAGACAATAGGATCACAAACATACACCCTTTCCAATTAGAGGTAATCGGTCAATTCTAGTGGCCGCTCCAAGGCAGGCACATACACCAACCCATGATAACAACTTCTCCCAGTAAGTGGCCCTAAATAAGTGTAAGAGAACATCTTTGAATAATTCTCATCAAAAAAGGTTGGAAAATCAATAGTGAATCAACAGTTTGGATTCTCTTAAAACTAGAGTTCTTGAATCCCTCAGACATTTATCTATTGCAGCTCAAGATACTATCCTCTCAATACCAAATTATGGGGGTGGTAGTAGTAATTTTGAAGTTCCCCATAAAACTCTTTATCATTAAGGATTTATTCATAAAAATTTGGTCAATCTAGAGAGCCAATCTCTAGATAAGAGCCACAAAAACCCTTCATGTTGTTAGAAGACCAGGGAGAAAGAGGATCCATCTATTGTTGTTATCCACCATGGTGGTCCTCTCCATTATGGAATTCACTGTTAAATTCCTCTTTGTATTAGTATTTATCTTTGTCAAGATAATTCTATAATTGATAATCTAGCGATCATAAAACCCTCTTATCTTGTTAAACATGAAAACACAAGTCCAGTCATGTCTGATGCCTTGTCATTGATGAGTGAAACACATTCTCAACCAGAAGATATATTAAGGGAATGGTAATTCTATGAACCTCCCTTGGGTAATTTTTCATCTAATACAGAGTGCCCACTTTGGCTTGACCATGTGGAGAAACCTCTAGTGAAGGAAAATGAAGATATGTTAAATGTGGGAATACAATTGGATAAAACTGAAATACCAGTCTTGTTATGGCCTTTGGAAAATTCTCAGTATAACATTCTAGAATTTATGGCAGAATATTTCATTCATGATATCTGCCACAGTTTAAGGAGGAATCTTAATCATTTGAAAACCAAAGTATTAACATATGATGAATATAAATATCATGTAATGGTAATATAATGGTTGAAACACCAAATTGAATTGGAATCTCTCTCAGTTTCCCAACATCCAAAGGTGGAAAATAGTAAAGAATCCATCATCGTGCATGCCTCAGTGCTCTAAAGAGGCTATGATAGTTAATTTATGATTCCCCATCTGGTGTTTGTATAAAAGGATGGGGTGCACATAGAGTATTTTATTTCACGTCACTCCCAAATCAACAAAATCCGCCAATAGTGGTCTAATGGAATGTTATTTCCCACAGTTTCCCACAATCAATAGATATTATATGTAATCAATTGTATGCTCAAGAATAGGCTTCAACTTGTTCTCATTGGACTCAAGGAAAATGAAAAGAAGTTATTGAGTTACTTTTACATCATGCTTCCAAAAATCTCGAGCTGACATACCTCTTAGAGGATGTTAGCTATCAGATAACACAAATTTCTGAAATATCATAAAGATCTTCTAAAACAAGTGATTTGAGTGGTTGTCAGATAATGCACTCACAAAATGTCTGATCCAAAATTTGTAAAATCATAAAAGTAGATACGCGAATCTCAGTCATAGAAGTTCATGACCCACCCCAGATTTTAGGGATGGGGGCTGATTTAATTAAACCTTCAATTTCATTAAACAAAGTTCAACAGTTTGAAGAAGAAGAACATGAAAAAACCCAGCCTATAGGGTTTGTAGATTTTTCAAATCTATAATCCCCTCCTCAACGGAAGTCAGTTTTCTCAATATTAGAGATGAATCTATAAATAAAGAGCACAACCGAACTATATGATGATTTTCGTCGGGTTATTTTCCATCAAATAACTCATGATAATCTATTATATAAAAGAGTAGAGTCTCATAGAAGATAATAAGGGATATAATCTTACAATGATACTAAAAGAATGTTGTCAATGCATTATGAATCAGTAAATGTAATTAACACCATTATAGACGATCCTCCAGAAAATGGGTCTAGTTTAGGGGACTCAAAAGATGATGTTCTTATCCATAATACAGTACACAGTGATATAAATGAATAAGGTGTACGCACTAGAATTCAGATTCTTACCCAAAAATCTTGGTATGCCTTCAAATAACCAAGTCCCACCCCTATGAACAGAATCTAACAAAGGGAAAGTTAAAAGTCAGATTGCATCTCACTTTTCCATAGGAGAAGGTCAATCTCATTTTCTTGAAGATAGATTTTCATAGAAAGAGAGGAGATGACTGGGTTGAAAATACTCAATACAGAGATAAATTGAAGAAGAATTTCTTCTAGACTACTCCCTTGGAAGATCCTCAACTTGCACATCCTGTAGGAGCTCCTCATCAAAGAAAATATGTGGTAACTATAGATCTGGATAATGAGTTCCATCCATTGGGTATAAAAACAAGGCAGGATCAAACAGATCCTGATAAGCCTATTCCCATGGGTTATCCCTGGTAAATACCAGCACCATCCCAAGTGGTTTTTCTAGTCATTGCACTAGATCAAGATCCAATGCCTATACCTTCACAGGTTCCAGCTCATCTGGATATTCCCCAAATTCTAATAATCACAATTAAGGAATTAATGACTTGATTGGAAATTTTAGAGGAACGACGTACGACAGTTTAGAGGAAAAAGAAAGCTTACCTGGAATGGGTGGACCAAATCCCCCCCCCCCACTAAATTTTATGAATACCATGTTTCCAGTCATTAATGGTTCAGGAGATCCAGAACAACACTAAACAGATTTCGTTTCTCATTGTGATCCCATGATAATAACTCCTCAACAACATGAAGTAGTAAAACTCTAGTGTTTTGTGTATTCTTTATAAGGACCAGTTTTTGTCTGGTATAAATGTTTACAATGTCGATCGATTACTGGATGAGAAGATCATTGCCATAAATTCATTCTTCAATTTAGCTCAAAACTATCAAAGATAACAGGTTTTGACCTTAAAACATTCAAACAAATAGAGAATGAAAGAGTTTCGGATTTCACTGCTTGATGGAAAAGATTAACGTATTCCTTATGTCTGGAACTCCCTCATTAATATTGGCTAGAAATTTGTGTGGAAAATCAGTGTAATGAGTTACACACAACACTAATCCCTGTAAAATAAATAGGAGGGTTTCAAGATCTTACTTCAATTTGTCAAAAGATAGAATATTCTATTATAGAAACTATAGCTAAAACTCATGTAATTTCATCAGCTCTACGAAAGAGAATAGGTAAAGTAGAGGTTGCTACCATTAAACTGAAGCAAGCACTTGTAGCTTCCTCCACTTAAAAACCTTCATCGTAATGAAGGGATACACCTCTAGAGTGTCAGCAGCAATGACCACCTCATCAAGATGATTAAAGGGATCAAAAGAAGAAAAATTTTGAGGAATTAAAAATCATAGTTTATTTCTTCTGAAATGAACCAGTTCCCAGTTACTTCGTCTCAGATCTGGAAAATAATTTGGATCAGTTTCCAATCCCGATGAAACCAAAAAAATAAGGATATGAAGATCTTCTGAATTATTTTCCATTTCACCATTTTTTTGGGTATCCAATTTAGGAGTGTTTTGTTTTCCAGATCATCCTGCAAAAAATGGTAGACTCTGGATAAGTGAAACAGAAAAGTTTTTCAGCTCATGTAGAATGTGTTACTACTATTAATCAAGAGGAATAAGGAGAATAGAAGGATGTTAAAAGTAGAATTGTGAAAAAATATGATGATTGGATTATCAATAAAATAATCAACCGAACTCATGCCATTCTATGAACATAATTGATACAACTGATTGTGTCTTCATCCATTTCTGCCATAGTAAAACTAACTTCATCAGAAAGTCTATCTTCAATGAAACGAGGCGACTAGAAGGACAAATAGTATTTAGAAGAAGATGGACTTGAGTTAAGACCAATGTTGTCCTTTAACCTAGGAAATTTCATGCCATCTGCTTCAAAATTATGGGCACCACCCTGTAAAACGATACAACCAGAACCAAACTATCTGGAAGAATCTTCATCAGATAAATAATTGATCTTTGGTTCTATCAAAGTCATATACATAGCTGATATTTATGCCACTGGTGATTCTGATTACAATGATCCAGAGTTCCATGTACCTAATTGGGGATCCAGAGGAAGAGGCCATGGTTGGGGATATAGGGAAAGATTTCGGTATTATAGAAGACACTATTTTAACTCTACCCCTACTCAAACCGTGTATGTAGCAAAAAGTTCTAGAAGATCCCTTCAGTGGGCTCAAAAAGAAGGAGAAGATTCTTCCACGCAAGACAGGTTCGGTCCTGACAAGATTATTTTGGAGGATCAATTGGAAGTCACACCATCTTTTACTCAGCTGGTAAATAAACCCAATCAGTCTAATATACTAAATCCGGGAGTATTTACATCTTTTTCTCTGACATAGGGTATATTTACATCAGAAGCATCAACTTTCAAGGTACATGAAAAAATCCATCTGCATACTAGGAAACACAGTTCTTTGTACCAAAAGTATGATTTCAAGGAACAATTGTCCCATGTACCATCTAGGTTGTCAATTTTGGATGCCTTAATTCTATAAAATGTTCTTCGAGAAGCACTTAAGGAGTCTTTGTCAAGTTCTCAAATGTTTTAAACAGAAGTTGGTGCTGCTGAAGTTTACCATATAGAGAATGATCCTACAGAAATTCCTGAAGCCATATATTTTACTGATAAAGATGAAGATGATGTTGTACATATAAATATTAGACCCTTGTATCTATGTCAAAAGTTCATTGATATATACATCTGATGATCCTTCATTGATAATGGATCTAGAGTCAACCTCATTACTGTTCATACACTTAGACGATTGGGCATGAATAAATATGACTTATCTCGTTCTACTATAATTTTTCAAGGATATGAAAAGAATGATCAAGATCCTTTGGGTGAGTTTACACTCAGAACTCAATTTGTAGATCTTGTATCTAATTCAAATTTCATGGTTGTTCTCCAGGACACACTCTTCAACATTCTTCTTGGAAGCCCTTGGTTATTTCAAAAAGCGACCATACCTTCATCAAACCAACAATGTCTTAAGTACTATTTCAAGGGACAAATCATAACATTGTATGGTGATAAGGATACATTTAAAATGTGTGAATATGAATACATTGAGGAAATGTTTTATCACTCTAAGGGAACGAGGTCCATAACAAAGGAGTTAACAAAAGTTAATTCTCTGAATGGACAGGAAAAGATCCTAGTAAACCCAATCATACATTTGAGTATATATTATGTGTTACCTATTAACCAAATTGAAAAGGTAAACCCAAATCCAAAAATTCATCTAGTAACATCCATACTATCAATTGAGAAAATTAGGCATGAAAAAATTGGAAAATCGTTGATTTAACAAGCAGTGATGGAAGCTTAAATAGAGATGTCTTTATTTCATCCGCTGAATTACAAAAAGTCTCTAATTTCTCAATAAAAAAAGATGATGTTATATAAATGATAGATGAAGACCAAGATGTGGATTCCTAACCCATAATCACCTATTTATTACCCTATAAAGAGCCATCATCATTAGTAGGGTTAGAAATGGTGGTCTCTTCATCAGGATGTTCAAATACTGACTCCTCTCCAAACTCTGAAAGTTTTGTTTCATCATCTACTATGCAAGTAGAAATATAATAAATAGCACGTAATGAAGTAGAAGAGGAAGATCTCAGGGATGCTTCTCTAGTATTTTAGTAATGTGTCTCTACCATTGTGGATATGATCAGATAAATAAATCTGTGTACAGAAGAAGATTCATGCCCCACTCTAATTAGTGCGTCCAAGAATTATGAAGAGTAAGAGTTGTATAATTCATTTTTAATGAAACATAAGGATTAATTTTTTTGGAATTATATAGAAATTCTAGGTCTTAATCCTGATGTATCCACTCATAATTGGGGTTTTCCAGAAGAATATCACAAATTCAAGCAGGCAGCAAGATGGACACACCCAACTCATGCTTCTAAAATTGATGCTGAAGTTGATAACCTTAGAAAGGATAATTTTTCAGGGAATTTCAATATCACAAATTCCCAGACAACATTGTCCCAATGAAAAAAAAGAATGGAGAAATCATAGTTCGTATTTATTTCATAAATCTTAGCCGACATTTTCCTTAGGATGATTTTACAATTCCAATCACAGATCATTTAATTGATGCAACTGCGAGCAATGAATATATTTTATTCATGGATGGCTACTCTGGGAATAATCTGATATGTATGGCCTTAGAGTATGGAGAATCTATATCCTTTAGATCCCCTCAAGATGTGTTTTTCTATATGATAATTACCTTGGCTTAGAGAATGCTGGAGAAAAAATATCAACATGCCATGAACCATATCTTCAAACGTTTTTTTGAAATTTGTTGAATGTAAAGTGGATGATTTGGTGGTCAAATCCAGACAACGTTCCAATCACCTGGCTGATCTGGACACCATATTCAATAAACTTTTTTAATGCAGTTTGAAGATGAATCCCTTGAAATGTTGTTTCAGGGTAACCTGAGGAAAGTTCCTTAGATTTATTATATGCTATCATGGTATCAAATTTGATCCTGAGAAAACAAAATCAATCCTTGGCATGTCACCTCATAGAAATTTTAATGAATTTAGATTAATACAAGGAAAGTTGACCTATATTCAGCATTTTATCACAAATTTGGTAGGAAAGTGTTTTCCCTTCACCGGATTAATGAATAATGCGGGAACAAATCAATAGAATGAAGACTTCTAAGAATCATTTGATATCGTCAAGAAATATCTCTTGATTCTACCATAATTAAAGCCACCTACTGAAGGAAGACCACTTATTCTCTATATGATTTCTTTAGAGTGATCCTTGGGTGCCTCACTTGCCCAAAATAATGATGCTGGGAATGGAAAGTACCTTTAATATCTCAGTCGAACTATGCTTGATGCAGAAACTTGATACTCAAGTATTGAAATTTTTTTCCTGGCATTAATGATTGCAATTCATAAATTGAGGCACTACCTACAACATTATGAGGTCCAATTTGTATTTCACAATAACCGGTTTAAATTTATCCTCATTCATCCTATGCTTCCAGGAATTATGACATGGTGGGAAGTTATTTTGCAATAGTTTGACATCCTATTTGTGCCCCAAAATGCAATAAATGGCCATGCTTTGGCCGAATTCCTTGCTGAACATCCATCTATGGAAGATACATCATTGAATACTGAACTTCTTGAAGAAGAGGTATTCACAATTCAATATTATCCCCAATCATGGGAAATGTACTTTGATGGCGCCTCCAGAAGTCCTACAAGAAAGAGAATGGAAAACCCTAAACTCAACAAAGCTGTGTTCGGAATTGTCCTTATTTCCCTAAAAAAGGCAGTGTTGTCTTATTCCTTCATTTTATCAGAAGTTGGTTCCAACAATGACTCTGAATATTAGGCTCTCAATTTAGGCTTGGAATTATAACTTTAGGTGAAAGTGAATCACTTGAAAGTAAAAGGTGATTCAGAATTGGTAATCAAATAGATCAATGCGGAATATTATATCAGAAAAGAAGGGTTAATCCATCTGTGTGATTACGTCAAAGGGATAATGGCTGAATTCCCTTTAGATCCAACATTATCTTAAGTAATGTGATAAAAAAATTCCCATGTTGATGTACTAGCTAATGCAGCTACAACATTAGAAGATCCAAATCAGAATGAGACAGTGTAAAACATAGCTCATCGTTATATGGTCTCACATTTTGTTTGAACAAAAATGGTTGAAATTAAATAAATTAGACTTATTTCTGAGCTATATGGTCATACCATGGGATGGAGAACACCCATCATGAAATATCATCAAAATAGAATACTTCCACATGATAGGGATAAAAAATATTAGATCTAATTGAAAGATGCCAATTTTACTCTTTATTTAGTCCAGATCAGTAGAAAACCTTCTACAAATGAGGCTTTCATGGAAGAACCTTTAGATATATTGATAGAGAAGAAACAACATCTATCATGAAAGAAGTACATTTCGGAGCATGTGGTGCTCACCAGTATGGGAATAATATTTTTGATCAAATCCAAAAGATTGGATACTTTTGGCCTTCAATAATGGATGATCGCACAAATATCACTATGAAATTTAATCCCTTCAAAATGCATTCCAACTTCATTCATCAGCCCCCGAAGATGATACACACAACTAAATACTCCTAGAAATTTTCCACATGAGGTATGTATGTAGTATGACCTTATCCTCCATCTATGGCTAAGTATTTAATTTATATTCATACTACTACAGACTACTTTTTCTAAATGGGATGAGGCAATTTCTCTTAGAGAAGTCAGAGCCAAAAGCATTGTTAATTTTTTCAAAAAATAACATCATCACGAGATTTAGTGTCCCTCATTCTGTATTAATGGATAACGGAACAAATTTATATTCTTTTGAGTTAAAGAAGTTATATGAGGTGAACAATATGAAGTCCAAAAATTCATCTCACTATCATAAATCTACTAATGGATAGATAGAGGCTTTCAATAAGACCTTATCAAATATATGACAGAAGATGGTGGATAATGATAAGAAACCCTGTCCTGATAAAGTTTTTCATGATTTTTTGTATTATTGGATTACTACCCATACTACCACCCATGGATCCCCTTATTCATTGGTTTATGGAACAGAAGTAGTCATGCCAATTGAAATGAAATTTCCTTCACTCAGAGTTGCAATCTGTGATCAATTGTCTATAGATGAGAGGTCATAGAAATAGTTTAATGAGCTTGAGTGATTAGATGAAAAATGATGGCATAATTTTCATCATTTATAAGTCTATCAAAATAAAATAGCACGATCATTTTACTAGAAATTTCACCTTTGTTTATTTTTTCAAGGAGAATTGATATTCGTCCTCAGGACTCCAATGATACCCGAAATAAAACATCTGAAGCTTGAGACAAAGTGGAAAGGGCCTTATTTCACACATAAGGTCTACTCAAATAGAGATTAATCCTTAATTTCAATGGATGGAGAGCTTATTACAACTCTATCCAATGTGTGATTCATGAAGAAATACATTGTGTAGTTGCATAGTTGTCCGCAATGCAAGGCTAAAAGCTATAGAACCCCAATTTCCTTACTAAAAGACATAAAAACGTCATAGTACAATGTCCTAGTTTCAAAACATTAAACTACATAACATATATAAGAGTCCATGCTACATGAATTTAAAATGCATAGCATAATTTGTCCATGTTACATGACATTAAACTGTATGGATAATGTCTTCACTACTTGATGTTATGATATTCCATAAGAACGCATCATAGACATAAATGCTACACCTTAGTGGAACATGATTCCTTCCATTCCCTATGTTTGAGTCAGATCTTCATAGGGAACTTGTTTCAAGAACTATGTGTGGCTTGATTCTCATCTGTTTGAGATACGTAAAGACGCCTGGATATCCAATCTTAGTCCTAGCTGCAATCACAAAATATTTATTTCCATTTTTCTAATCATGTATATGAAATAGATCTATATAGAGTTCTCTTTTAAGATACAAGATTTGATTTTCATACCATCTTGTGTCTTTAATATAATCATTCTTCTAAAATGGGTTAAAACCCCCATCTCCCATGACAAAATCGATTGGTGTGGGAAATGAATGATTAAAGAACTATGTATGGATTGATTCTCATCAATATGAGATATGTAGAGATGGTTAGATCTTCAATTATGGTCCCAACCATGATAAAAAAAACCCTTTTCCTTATATAAGAATCAAACCCGCATATAAAATGTTTAAAGAACTACATATTTCTTTATTCATGCCCCCAACAAGACACATAATGACACTTGTGTTTTATCCCATAGTCTAGATACAATATTTATTTCTTTTAAAATCATTTTATCATTTTTCCACACCACATGATGTTAAAATTAATGGAAATATACCACCCCTATTCATCACTTGTGTCACCTTTGTGTTTTAAAAGAAACCCTTTTTTCGTGTTGTTTCTCACACAGAGCATAGCTCATATAGGCTTATGAATTGGGTAAAAGGATTCGTTATATAGATAAGGTGTCTCAATTTCTTATTGGGGTAAAAATTTCTTCACTGCATGACTTAAAACTAAATAGTATAATTTCCTCACCGTATTACATTAAAGAGTACATTACAATGTCAATACAAAGGGACACAAATAATGTCTCCAATTTTTCATATGAGTCAGATCTATGTAAAATAATTCAAACTCATGGAACATATTGATTCAAATATTTATCATCTGCATTGAGCATAACCCCTTCCATATTTCACACTCTCAGTCTTGAATATTTTCATATCTTCATAATCGTAGATACGGGTTCTAGTGATAGCATTTCAAATACCTCAGAACTCTTTTTTCCTGAAAATGCAGCACGTGCCCTTAGGTGGCCTTGGATAAGTTTCCTACAGAAAGTTCATGTTAGTCAAAAGATGCCACTAATTGGCTATGAAGTGTATACTTTCGATGGCCCTGCATAATACATCCCCTATAATTGGGGTGTCAAATGATGGTAATATAGTTATTGGTTATAGTGTCTTTGTCCCCTTCAAACATTGATGAAAATATTCAAGAATCATTATTTTAAAATAGTCATTTAGGTATATTTTTCCCATTATCAACTTATTTATATGAAACTCTTCATGATTATGGTTTACACATTTCCCTCTCCATGTGTTAAAAGCAATATGAAATAACCTTTGAATCACTTGGCCACATATCGTATATTTTTTCCATTTCTGGTCTTATTTGTATGTCCTAAAAATATATACACCACAACTATAAAAATTAGGTCAGACCATCATAAAATTCATATTCCTCTGAATCTTCCAAAAGCATGGTTGGAAATACCATCTCCATATTCAGGTTCCTTTCTCCATAAACTGAACTTTGGGCTTTGGAAAATCTGAATCCCCATAAAAATTCTTCGGCTCTTAGCAATAGAAAGATATATTCTTAGCATATCTTCTTCCTGACTATGCACTAAAATTCCTTAGGCAGCCTTGCATAAGTTTCCTACAAAACGGTCCTATCAGTCAAAAGATGCCACTATTTGGCTACGAAGCATATTCCCCAGTTATCCCTGAATAATACAGTCCCCATAATAGGTTTTTTCAAATAATGATAACTTCATTCATGGAAAAGGCTTCCACTAATTTCATTAGCCATTTTCCCATATTATTCTTCAGATCAGTTATTTCCCAAATCATAGTTTAAAATTTCCCCTTCCATACCAGAATATGGTAGTATGTTTCTAAACAAATCATCAACACAATGTCCTCCCAGCAAGACATAAAACACCATAGTACAATGTCCTCACTACATGAATTAAAATTGCACAGTACAATATCCTCACTGCATGACTTAAAACTTCACATCACAATGTCCCCACTGCACGATTTAAAACTATACAACACAATGTTCTCACAAAATGACTTAAAACTGCACAGCACAATTTCCTCATTGAATGACCTAAAATTTCAAAATACAATGTTATTAATGGATGACTTAGAACTGCACTATTTTATATGAGTAATTCCCCTCTCTGGTAAATTTTAACCATCATTCTTACACCAAATTTTCATAGAAGAGGTTTTCCTATTCAAGAAATATGTCCGGAAAAAATATCCCTTTATTCTAAAAATCCATTTTCTTGGAAAAACCACCCATTGTTGTCTTGAGTCACCCAAATCATATTTTCTCTTATCTATCAATAGTAAAATTTCATACATCTGAGAGCTCTTATAACAGGCTATACAACACATTCCCTTAGGTGGCCTTTCATAAACATTGCCTATATAACGGTTGTATCAGTAAAAATATTCTTGTATTTAACTATTCATCATATTCCTTAATTGGCCCTTCATAAAAAAACTCCCATAATGGGTTTCTCAAATAATGGTAACATCGTTATTGGAAGAGACCTCCCTTATTTTCATAAAAAAGTTAAATTTGGAGACCATAAAAATCAAGGATCAAAATCCCCCATGGAAATATTTAAATAATATTTTTTTAAATTATTAGTCATTAAGCCTTGTTAAGGATATAATTTTAAAATTTATGGTAAAAGCTAATCAACCATAAGAATTATACATTTATAGTCCAACTTGCATGACTCTAAACTTCTAACAACCATATACGTAGTACTCACAAGATTGAATACCCGCAAAGGGCACTCTAAAAAACATTCTAGTCATAGCTCCCTAAATGTACAATTTTTATGATTTTGGAATTACTGAGAAACAAAAAATCAAAAGATACAGAGTATGTTCCATTTTCCATATAACCCTAGTAAAAATAAAACTATTCCCATTAGGCCCCTTTGAATTAAAGAAAATTAGCAAATAAATCCAACCATTGTGTGGAAACAAATCTATCCAAATAACATTGGAATGCATCAATGTTTCATACTTTTACCATAGACCAAGATTCCTTTCGTTCTGATCAAATAAAATTATAAGGGGGGGGGGATTTTTTAGACCCCATGAAATGTGTTCCATGAACATTTCTATAGAGTGAAGATGTGATTATCACATATAGAACAAATTTAAAGTATGCGTAAAGATGTTTTCACCATAAAGTAAGAAGATGAGGGCTGTATTTTGATGTTCCAAAATACAACACCATGACAATGGGTATGTGGAATGATTCCCCCTTCCAAGAGTAGTTAGTGGATTTCCAAGATTGATGATGAAAATATTTCAGTTGATTAATTTTCAATTTAAGCGTTTCTTCCAAGAAGACATGGTATATTTACCATATCATGAAGTATAAATCTCTTCAAGACCATCTATTTCACTAGCCATATATCCTTAATAGACATACGAATCAAAGGTTATAGCACTCAGAAGATATATAAATTTCACCAAGGGACCCACATCGGGTACCTACGTGGTATAATAATTTATACACCCCTACACGGAAGAGATATGCAGAGGACCTGTGTGGACAACTTACCTTCAAACATATCCCCTCCTGGCCTATAAATAGAAATCTTGGGCTCGCCATTTCATAAATTGAAAAAGTTGAAAGACTCCCTGAAACTCCCATTGCATAGTTCATTTTCCTAAATCCCTCAAATTGTCACAAGTAGTTGTCTAATGTACAAGAGAAGAGATAATTTAATGGGATAAGCATGTATTGAAATTTTTCTCGATTTTTACATAGGTTTGGTTCCCCTATGTGAAATATATTCTTTAGTCATCATACAAACATGTGTGGCACACCTTCCCAACACACCTGCGTAGTACAGCTCTGTGGGGTAGTTGAGGGGAACAACTATGCGGGGTACCAACAAGGAAAACATGCATGAGGTACATATGCATGAGAGCTTGGTATAAATATTACATACCAACTTAAATACCATATTTATTTCTATTCATGGTAGGGTATCTCCTTCAATGGTTCCCTTATCTAAAAGGGACTATGTTGAAGCCTCCACCAAAACCTCCTGACTTATCAAACCATTGGGAAGGAAACATCTGTGTGTCTCCTATTTGGGATGGTATTTCCATAGTCAGAGGTTTCCCATATTTAATTCAAAATGGGGTTAGGATCCGTGTATTGCTTGTGGGTTTGTATATACTCAGTCACATGGCTCCCACGAATGGTGCAGGGAAGTTCCCGGTTTTGAGGATCAGGGTCTGGGGTCTGTCCTCCCATTTTCATCTCTAATACACAGAATGTTAGATCTCTCGTTGGGAAGGTAAAGTTCCCAATTTCTTTTCCATAAAAGAATAGGAGATGTCTTCCTCCCCTACTTGGATCAATTTTAGGGAAACCATTATGGTTTAATCACCTCACCTTCATCCCTTCTTAATTTCATTGGACCCATGTCCAATGTAAAGTGAATAGATTGAGGGCACGTCGCCTTGCCATCTTCTCGGGTCACCTTAACCTCATCCACCCTAGCAGTCGTAGGCTCACCCTCCTCCACTAGTGGAGGATGAAAATGTGTATGTTTCATTGTTGAATATTTCACATCCTATTGTTTCTCACACGAAGAATGACCTATGTGGGATTATATGTTTGTCACGATTACAACATGTTCACAAACACTTACAAAGAATGAAATATGAGAACACAGATTCCCACCATAATTTTCATACGTAGGAAGGATTCTTATGGATCGATCTCACTAGATACCCTCTTCAAGAATCCAACCCCAATTCCCTTAATCAGGGTGCCCTCCTTAGAAATAATCCCTAAATTATAACTATAAGGCCCCAGCCTTAAACCTTACTTAATATTGAATTAAATGAATAATTCACATTGAGGATCTTTTCAGGTTTAGAGTTTTAGAGAATTAGAACATAACTATTACATCTTAAAAGATTACAAAGTAGACACTTCTACTAAGTCTCCATAAAAAAAACTCTTAAAAAGAAAGATGTCTAGATTCCATGTTTTAGATAGCATGAAATTCCCTTGATCCCATCCTTGACCTTATTCCACTTTAAGTCCTGTGAAAAACATTTCGAAAAACTTGGGGTGAGCATAAAAAGCTCAGTAAGGGATACAAAAATAATGAAAACTGTTATTTTTTCAAAAATCAAGTAAACCATGTATACTATATCAAATTAATACCTTCACCTTCATGAAGTAGTAAAAAAAATCTTCACTGAATAAAGTATCATTACTTACCTTTTTGTAACCAAAAGATTACCATAAAACCCATATAAAGAACACATAGAATATATAAAGGTAACTTGGGACATAAACATACTTAAGTGGAATAACAATACGGTCGACTTCCACACATATCACTTAATGGAATAGCCATACGGCCAATTTCCATACATACTTAATGGAATAGCCATACGGCCGACTTCCATACCCAATGCATTGGAGGTTATAACGTAACCACCCGTCCTGGTATTCACGGCACCACCCGTCATATGGTTTATAACGTAACCACCCGTTAAAATGTCCAAGTACCAGTATAAAATCATAAAACATAAAACCAATATAAAGGAATGATAACATTTCCACATTTCAATCACAATATATCATAAGTATATTGACATAATAGAATCCTTTTTCCAAAACCATTTTCAAAACCAAAATAAATAAAAGAGTATATGGTATTTATTTTATTCTAAAAACATTACGGCTTGTTGAGAAAGCCAAAGATCAAATAATACTCGCGGCGGCGGAAAAGGTCGTTGTCACCGCGTACATAAAAAACATTCCTTTTTGTCGTTTAGTAAAACGCTCCGTATAAAAATATTCCTTTTGTATAAAAGTAAAAGTCAAAGGATTTTATACACCATATAAAAGAAAGTTGTGTATAAAACGAAATATGCCTCAATGAAAGGAGATTGAGACGAAGTCCCTTACCTTGGGTCTGACTTGACTCGATCGTTCTTTAACGTCCTGAATAATAAACTTGAGTTAATTTATACTTGATTAAGAACCTTTTTAAAGTTCATTATTCCTTTTATATCACTTATTGTCATGTTATAAACAATATGTAACCATTTAAGTTAATAATGTTTATTTTGTCAATATTTGGTTCTTAAGTCGAAAGTTGACTTCTTACAATTACATGTTGTTCGTGTGGTCAAAAGTTCTTTATATCCAGAATAAAATTCCCGATTTGGATATAATATGTATCATATATATCCAGCATATACATGTATTTATAATATTACATAATCATTTAGAGGTAAGAAATGAAATGCACCGTTCATGGAGACGGTAAGCTGTACGTACGCATGAACGCTACTTTCATTTCTTTGTCATATTAGTGGAATTAAAACTAAATGAGAGGTATGTATATTTTAATTTCAGAATTATATTCATCATTTAGATATATCATTAATTATATATATACATTATATACATGTAATTTTAATAGTACATTACATTTGGGGATAAGAAATGAAATGCACCATTCATGGAGACGGTAAGCCGTATGTACGCATGAACGCTACTTTCATTTCTATCTCATACTTTAATGGAAAGAAATAATAATGATATATAGGTATATTATAATTCCAGTATAACATCATATATAATAACTTTAAATCAATCCTTTACACGTCCCACATATGGCATTAACGAATCACATCACTTTTAGGGGGCGGTAGTCCGCACTTCCTTAAATGAAGATATCGTGTTTACCCATAATGGAAACCATAAAGGTATGCCAAAAATGAAAAATACAGAAGCTTAAAGAAAACATAAACATATTATATATCATATATAAAAATATTGACATCATAATGGCCACCCTTGAAGTTGTTAAATGAGTATTGAACAATCATCGTTTCGAGAGGCAGAATTTCGCCATCCACGGAAACCGTATGTTCTTTAACCATTTGATGTAGTTGTGTGAGAGTGTAGCTCAAATAAATATTATAACAACATCCTAGTATATTGAAGATACTGTTGTTGTTACAAAATAAGTAAATAAAAAGAGTTTAGAGGGTTGGAGAAGCAAAATAAAACAAATGAACAAGAGAGAATGAATTACCTTTAAAAGTGTAACTCCCTTTTGATTTGAGCCTAAAGGCTTCCTTTTGAAAGGATTCTGCCCAAAGGGAATCCTCTAGGATGAGGAGAGGGATGTGGAGAGAGTAATTGGGTAGGGTTTGGCCGAGCCAAAGGCTTGAGAAGTGTGTGAAATGAGGTAGAGGTGGGGGCCTTTTATAAGAGGAGAGGAGGGGCACTTTTGAAAAGTAAAGAAATATTACTTTATTTGAAAATGTGTTTCAGTTTCAAAAGGTCCCATATTGATATAATTCGTGGATAAGGTGATAAGGCTTCGAATTCCACTCATCCAATTGGTTTTGGACATGTGTAGGGTGTATATTTTACATTATATTTCCATTTTATTTAAATCGTCAAATAATGATGTCATCGCTGCATCATTATTATGTCATATATAATTTAATTTATTTAATGTCTAAAAATTAGAAACAAAATACTATGATGTAGGAAATCTTTTTATCTTTCCAATTCCTTTTTATAATCAAAATTTGGACTTGTATAACCCCACTTAAAAATTATTTTAGTAAACAAATTCATGTTAGTGTAATTTTCACTTTAACATTAAATAAAAATTATATTAATGTCATTTTCCAACTAAAGTGGCCCCATGGGGTCCCCAAATTGGCCCATGGCTTGTCTTGGTCGGCCAGGACTCACCCAATAGGTGTAGGACAAGTTCTATGGTGTTTTCACATTCTTATAATACCATTTTTACCTTAAACTACACTAATTACCTCTAATCGCGATTAAAAACTTAATAAGTTACTATTCACCAAAAAAATTATTATAATCTCATTGAACCGCATTTTACTTCTTAATGACAACCATGTATGTCAGATTTTTGAAATTCAAAACACAATGATGGAAAATTTTCATTTAAACGGAAAATCAGTCTTTATAAGTACCACTTAGTGGTTTCACTATTCATCAAAAATTGAAGTTTTTCAGAAAATTACCAAAAATTCACCCTAAGCTATATTTGATATTCCAAATTCAAAAATGAAGTCCATTTTACTAAATTCAAAACAAATAAGTCAAATTAATTAATTTAATAATTAATTCCCGCTATCATGACAAATAGTGTGTTTTTGTGAAACAATAAGTATCAAAAAATTGACACTAGTTTAAGTCCAATTTTCAAAGTGAAATTGATTCCAATTACCACCATTGGATTAACTGGTAAAAATATTTTATAATTTCAATTTAAAACCTATTAAAATAATAATCTAATCATATAAATAATTTAGATTAAAAAGAGGTTTTGAATTAAAACACAACATTTTACACTATTCATTAAAAAATGAACTTTATCAGAAAGGTACCAAAAATTTACACAAAGTAAATTTTGATGTCCCGATTCTAAAGAAGAGTTATATTTGGTCCAAAATAAAGTATAAGGGTGATCGAAACTATATTTAATGATGGTTCACCATTAAAAGGTGATAAGTGAACCTTTAGTGAAAATTAGAGTATATATGCCCTAAAATTGAACTCTTTCCGTATTTTAAGCCTTTATCTTTTATTGGGTAAATGTATAAACATTTAAAAACATATCCAATCATATTTTAGTTATTTCTATCCATTCCCACCAGTACAACGGCTACTTGTTAACTAACATTTAAAATAATATTATTTTATTACTAGTGTGCTACGTAAGTTTCAAAGAAACTCATCGTTGCGTATCAAGTACGCTATCGAACTTAGCAACCCCTTTAAAATAAAATTAATATTTAATTCGTAAATATTAATAAATATGAAAATTATTTATTCTTTATTTACCTGGGATGTTACATCCTTCCCCCCTTTTGGGAATTGAGTCCTCGCAATTTTATTCACTTATCAAAATAAATGGGGGTATTTATCCCTCATAGCATTTTCAGATTCCCACGTTGCCTCTTCAATCACATGGTTTTTCCACAAAACCTTTACCTGATGAATCACCTTATTCTGTAACACTTGCTCCCTGTGGTCAAGAATCTGGACCGGTTGTTCCTCATAAGATAGGTTCTCTTCCAGCTAAACTACCTCTGGACTCAAAACATGAGATGGATCTGGCATATACTTTCTCAACATCGAAACGTGAAAAAACATTGTGTACCTGAGATAAACTCGGAGGTAAAGCCACTCGGTATGAAACTGATCCAACTCTTTCCAGAATTTCATGTGGTCCAATAAACCTTGTACTCAGCTTTCCTTTCTTACCAAATCTCATCACACTTTTCCAAGGAGAAACCTTGATAAAAACATGATCACCTACCTCAAAAGATAGATCCTTCATCCTGTTATCCGCATAACTCTTCTGCCTGCTCTGAGCTATTCTCATGTGCTTCTGAATCAACTAAACTTTTTCTGCCAACTCTTCTACCAATTCTCGTCCCATCAACTTCCTTTCACCAACTTCATCCCAGAAAGCTGGAGTTCGAAACCGCTTCCCATATAATGCCTAAAATGGTTACATCTGTATACTGGAATAAAAACTGTTATTATAAGAAAACTCAACCAAAGAAATATGTTGGTCCCAACTTCCCTGATAATCCATAGAACAAGCTCGTAGCATATCCTCCAATGTCTGAATTGTTCGTTCTAACTGCCCATCTGATTGAGGATAAAAAGCTGTACTAAAATTTAATTCAGTACCCAAAGACTTCTGAAGGCCTTTCCAAAATTTAAAAGTAAACCTGGGATCACGATCCGATACAATGGAGAGAGGAACTCCATGTAACCTGACTATCTCTTTAAGATACAAACGGGAATGTTGATCTAGAGAGAAAGTATCTCGTATAGAAAAGAAATGACCAGATTTGGTCAAGCGATCAACAATAACCCAGATTGCATTATTACCTCAAGATGTCCTCGGTAATCCCACAATAAAGTCCATGGATATGTTTTCCCATTTCCACTCTGGCACTGGTAAAGGCTGAAGAATCCCTTTCGGTAACTGCCGCTCTGCTTTAACCTGTTGACATGTCAAACACTTCACAGTAAAATCAGCAATGTCTCTTTTCATTCCATCCCACCAGTAATACTCCCGCAGATCTCTGTACATCTTAGTACTGCCAGGATGAACTGAAAACGGAGAACTATGAGCCTCACATAACAACTCATTCTTCAACTGTGAATCACAAGGCACACATAACCTCTTCACAAACCTCAAAACACAAACACAAACGTATCCAAGAACTCATGGAAAATTTTATTCATAAGGTCCATGAATACAGCAGGTGCATTGGTTAACCCAAAAGGCATAACTAAAAATCCATAATGGCCATATCTAGTACGGAACGCAGTCTTCGGAACGTCTGCTTCTTTGACTTTCAACTAATGGTACCCCAACCTCAAGTCAATCTTCGAAAAATACTGAGCTCCCTGGAGCTGATACCACTTCATTCGATGGCCCAACATCTGCTGAAGTTGTTGCAAAGGATTTCACCACCCCTTTCTGCTTGTAGTCTAACTGCATTCCCCCAGTTGAGTTCTTCGTTGGACACTCGTTTGCATAATGACCCATTTCATTACACTTAAAACATATTACCGTTGGCTTTTCATTTCCTGCTTGATCATCTTCCTTACAGTTACGAGCAATATGACCAGACTTACCACACCGAAAGCACTTACCAGACTTGGATAAACATTCTCCAGGATGCATTTTACCACACTTCTCACAGGATGGATATTTGGTTTTCTTACCTCCTTGCTTCTTTGATGAATTCTTCCCCTTTTCCTGCCAACTAGATCTCTTATTCTGTTGTTTGTCATAGAACACCTGATCATCGGCAAACTCCATTTCTACCTTCTCCACACATCGAACAAGTTTTTCATAACTTTTGAACTCACGAGAAGCTAAAGCCCTTCGATACTTTGGCTTTAACCCTGAGTAAAAACGATTGATTTTACTATCAAGGTCTCGAATAAAATTTGGAGCATACCTTTCCAATCGAGTGAACCTTTCTTCATAGGCATCCACTGAGTCTTCCTCTTGCCTCAATTCTAGGAACTGTTTTTCCATCCTAAGGCGAACCACCTTAGAAAAATATTTCTCAAGAAACATACCTTTGAATTTGTCCCAGTGAAGATCCTCAATCTCATCACTATCCCTTATATTTTTCACCATCGACCACCACTGATCAGCTTCACCTTAAAAACGGTAAACAGCAAGACTAACCTTTTGATGTTCTGAACACCCCATGACATCAAAAATCTTCTCCAGTGCTTTAATCCACCCTTCAGCTTGCACAGGGTCAGATGATCCTCTGAATGATGGGGGATGTTGCCTCATGAAATGTTCCACCACTGACATGTTCCTCTACGGTTGATCTGGCTGATCTCGTGCATGGATACCACCACCATTTATAGCCTGAGTCAACTGTGCCATCACTGCAACAAACTATTCAGTTCCGATTCCGACCATCTCAGGTTGCTGATTTGGAAGGTTGTCTTCCTCCTGATGTCGTCCCAACATAGCTGCTTTGTTTCCTCTGCGGAAAACCATTCTGAACACAGATATATCTTAGGCGAAGCAACATGGGAATCCGTAAATGCTATATCATTTCAATCATATTATAATTTAACAGTTTTCTAACTCCTAAAGTTGTCTAAACCGACCTCTGATACCACCTATAAGGCCCCAGCCTTAAACGTTACTTAATATTGAATTAAATTAATAATTCACATTGAGGATCTTTTCAGGTTTAGAGTTTTAGAGAATTAGAACATAACTATTACATCTTAAAAGATTACAAAGTAGACACTTCTACTAAGTCTCCATAAAAAAACTCTTAAAAAGAAAGATGTCTAGATTCCATGTTTTAGATAGCATGAAACTCCCTTGATCCCATCCTTGACCTTATTCCACTTTAAGTACTGTGAAAAACATTTCGAAAAACTTGGGGTGAGCATAAAAAGCTCAGTAAGGGATACAAAAAGATTGAAAACTGTTAGTTTTTCAAACATCAAGTAAACCATGTATACTATATCAAAGTAATACCTTCAACTTCATGAAGTAGTAAAAAAAATCTTCACTGAATAAAGTATCATTACATACCTTTTTGTAACCAAAAGATTACCATAAAACCCATATAAAGAACACATAGAATATATAAAGGTAACTTGGGACATAAACATACTTATGTGGAATAACAATACAGTCGACTTCCACACATATCACTTAATGGAATAGCCATACGGCCAATTTCCATACATACTTAATGGAATAGCCATACGGCCGACTTACATACCCAATGCATTGGAGGTTATAACGTAACCACCCGTCCTGGTATTCACGGCCCCACCCGTCATATGGTTTATAACGTAACCACCCGTTAAAATGTCCAAGTACCAGTATAAAATCATAAAACATAAAACCAATATAAAGGAATGATAACATTTCCACATTTCAATCACAATATATCATAATTATATTGACATAATAGAATCCTTTTTCCAAAACCATTTTCAAAACCAAAATACATAAAAGAGTATATGGTATTTATTTTATTCTAAAAACATTACGGCCTGTTGAGAAAGCCAAAGATCAAATAATACTCGCGGCGGCGGAAAAGGTCGTTGTCACCGCGTACGTAAAAAAAACATTCCTTTTTGTCATTTAGTAAAACGCTCCTTATAAAAAGATTCCTTTTGTATAAAAGTAAAAGTCAAAGGATTTTATACACCGTATAAAATAAAGTTGTGTATAAAACGAAATATGCCTCAATGAAAGGAGATTGAGACGAAGTCCCTTACCTTGGGTCCGACTTGACTCGATCGTTCTTTAACGTCCTGAATAATAAACGTGAGTTAATTTATACTTGATTAAGAACCTTTTTAAAGTTCATTATTCCTTTTATATCACTTATTGCCATTTTATAAACATTATGTAACCATTTAAGTTAATAATGTTTGTTTTGTCAATATTTGGTTCTTAAGTCGAAAGTTGACTTCTTACAATTACATGTTGTTCGTGTGGTCAAAAGTTCTTTATATCCAGAATGAAATTCCCGATTTGGATATAATATGTATCATATATATCCAGCATATACATGTATTTATAATATTACATAATCATTTAGAGGTAAGAAATGAAATGCACCGTTCATGGAGACGGTAAGCCGTACGTACGCATGAACGCTACTTTCATTTCTTTGTCATATTAGTGGAATTAAAACTAAATGAGAGGTATGTATATTTTAATTCCAGAATTATATTCATCATATAGATATATCATTAATTATATATATACATTATATACATGTAATTTTAATAGTACATTACATTTGGTGATAAGAAATGAAATGCACCGTTCATGGAGACGGTAAGCCGTACGTACGCATGAACGCTACTTTCATTTCTATCTCATACTTTAATGGAAAGAAATAATAATGATATATAGGTATATTATAATTCCATTATAACATCATATATAATAACTTTAAATCCATCCTTTACACGTCCCACATATGGCATTAACGAATCACATCACTTTTAGGGGGCGGTAGTCCGCACTTCCTTAAATGAAGATATCGTGTTTACCCATAATGGAAACCATAAAGGTATGACAAAAATGAAAAATACAGAATCTTAAAGAAAACATAAACATATTATATATCATATATAAAAATAGTGACATAATAATGGCCACCCTTGAAGGTGTTAAATGAGTATTGAACAATCATCGTTTCGGGAGGCAGAATTTCGCCATCCACGGAAACCGTATGTTCTTTAACCATTTGATGTAGTTGTGTGAGAGTGTAGCTCAAATAAATATTATAACAACATCCTAGTATATTGAAGATAATGTTGTTGTTACAAAATAAGTAAATAAAAAGAGTTTAGAGGGTTGGAGAAGCAAAATAAAACAAATGAACAAGAGAGAATGAATTAACTTTAAAAGTGTAACTTCCTTTTTGATTTGAGCCTAAAGGCTTCCTTTGAAAGGATTATGCCCAAAGGGAATCATATAAGATGAGGAGAGGGATGTGGAGAGAGTAATTGGGTAGGGGTTGGACGAGCCAAAGGCTTGATAAGTGTTTGAAATGAGGTATAGGTGGGGGCCTTTTATAAGAGGAGAGGAGGGGAACTTTTGAAAAGTAAAGAAATATTACTTTATTTGAAAATGTGTTTCGGTTTCAAAAGGTCCCACATTGATATAATTCGTGGATAAGGTGATAAGGCTTTGAAATCCACTCATCCAATTGGTTTTGGACATGTGTATGTTGTAGATTTTACATTATCTTTCCATTTTATTTAAATCGTCAAATAATGATGTCATCGCTGCATCATTATTATGTCATATATAATTTAATTTATTGAATGTCTAAAAATTATAAAAAACTACTATGATGTAGGAAATCGTTTTAGCTTTCCAATGAATATTTATAATCAAAATTTGGACTTGTATAACCCCACTTAAGAATTATTGTAGTAAAAAAATTCATGTTAGTGTAATTTTCACTTTAACATTAAATAAAAATATATTAATGTCATTTTCCAACTAAAGTGGCTCCATGGGGTCCCCAAGTTGGCCCATGGCTTTTCGTGGTCTTCCATGACTCACCCAATAGGTGTAGGACAAGTGTCATGGTGTTTTCACATTCTTATAATACCATTTTTACCTTAAACTACACTAATTACCTCTAATCGTGATTAAAAACTTAATAAGTTACTATTCACCAAAAAAAATTATTATAATCTCATTGAACCGCATTTTACTACTTAATGACAACCATGTATGTCAGATTTTTGAAATTCAAAACACAATGATGGAAAAATTTCATTTAAACGGAAAATCAGTCTTTATAAGTACCACTTAGTGGTTTCACTATTCATCAAAAATTGAAGTTTTTTAGAAAATTACCAAAAATTCACCCTAAGCTATATTTGATATTCCGAATTCCAAAATGAAGTCCATTTTACTAAATTCAAAACATATTAGTCAAATTTATTAATTTAATAATTAATTCCCGCTGTCATGGCAAATAGCGTGTTTTTGTGAAACAATAAGTATCAAAAGATTGACACTAGTTTAAGTCCAATTTTCAAAGTGAAATTGATTCCAATGACCACCATTGGATTAACCGGTAAAAATATTTTATAATTTCACTCTAAAACCAATTAAAATAATAATCTTATCATATAAATAATTTTGATTAAAAAGAGGTTTTGAATTAAAACACAACATTTTACACTATTCATAAAAAAAATGAACTTTATCAGAAAGGTACCAAAAATTTACACAAAGTAAATTTTGATGTCCCGATTCTAAAGAAGAGTTATATTTGGTCCAAAATAAAGTATAATAGTGATCAAAACTATATTTAATGACGGTTCACCATTAAAAGGTGATAAGTGAACCTTTAGTGAAAATTAGAGTATATATGCCCTAAAATTGAACTCTTTCCGTATTTTAAGCCTTTATCTTTTATTGGGTAAATGTATAAACATTTAAAAACATATCCAATCATATTTTAGTTATTTCTATTCATTCCCGCCAGTACAACGGCTACTTGTTAACTAACATTTAAAATAATATTATTTTATTACTAGTGTGCTACGTAAGTTTCAAAGAAACTCATCGTTTCGTATCGGGTACGCTATCGAACATAGAAACCCCTTTAACATAAAATTAATATTTAATTCGTAAATATTAATAAATATGAAAATTCTTTATTCTTTATTTACCTGGGATGTTACAATAACCCCAAAAATTTTCAAGGAATCCAAGAAGTAAGCCCAAACTCATTTCTCTCAGAGGACAATAGTCTCCTATGAGATTTATCAAACTACATAAGCTTTTATTTCCATAGAAATGGGATATGTAGGAAGCCTCCTTGAGGTTCAAACCCAACATTTCTGTAATGCCCCGACCCCAGTTACCCAGAGTCGGTGCATTATTACATAACATTGGCATGATCACAAGAAAGATCAAATCTCGAAAGACCGATTGGTTTAGTAGCCTTGGAAACACTAGATATATTCATAAGTTTTACATTACATCATAAAATGAAAAACTACTACAACAACATAATGTTTCCACAATCCACACTATTAACCCCTCATAAAGTCCCTGCAGGTCATTCATAACTTACTTCTTCACATCCTGGGAAAAATAAAACATAGAAAAGGGGTGAGCTCAAATGAACCTTAAGGATAACAATATAGCGGAAACTTTCACAAATATGAATAAACATTTAAGGCAATGTATAACTAAAACAAAAGCCTTTTAAATATGAACTTTCAACATGGTATGGCATAAAGAAAATGAAATAATGCCATTTACTTATTCACATGGATATTCTACTAATCGAATAATCACATGCAAAAATCAATAACCACTTTCATAATGTTGGAATGCATAATTCCATACTATCATAACCACATAGCCAAGGCCTCGTGCCAAGACTACAAATAAGATTTTGTCAAGGCCTTGTGACAAGACACTAGTTTGTCTCATGAGACCTACCGATGCATCGAGGAGCTATAGCGGGCTCCACCCGTCACATATTAAGTCCAATGCATTCCCATATGAAGAGGTTTAAACATAACATAAACATTCATATTAAAACTAGCATATGAAATTTCAATACTTTCACCATAAACTATGAATGGTATAAAAATAGCACATCCACAGTCAAACATATCACAAAACCTTCAATACAATATAGAAGTTTTGTATCATAATAAATCAACTTCAAATAATCTTAAAATCCATCAAAGGATGTTGACATAGATGAAATAAAAATTCTTTTTAAAGAAATACCTCCTTTTATTTTGAAATAATTTAAGATCCATATAAAATAAAACATTTTCTTTGAAAATATTCTTATAAGCTTGTAAGGGAAGCTTTGAAGATTTTATAACGGCGGAAAATAGCCGCACCCGCCGTTAAAAAAAACATTCTTACCTTAATTCTGTCGAAAAGGTTAAAAAGGACCTTGTTTTGAAAACGACCGAAAGATTCCTTTACAAACCACTTATAAAAGTAAAAAAGGGTATAAATGACTTTAACTCATATTCTAGTAAATAGTAAAAATGTTTTGAAATGCATTTTTAAGAAACATGGATGTGGATGATAAAGAGATCCCAGTAGATTATTACATATAAACAACCTTGGATAATGAAGAGGTTGTAAAGTAAACCCTTACCTTTTACTTTTCCTTGGTTGGGGTAGGTTAACCTCCTGTATAATGGTGAAATAGTTGTTATTAAATTATACAAGAATCATATATAATAATATGATATCATATATGATCTTTTACCATTGATTTGTTAATAATATCTTAGAATTATCGTCGTTTCGGGAGTTAACTTACTCATTTTATTTTATATGTTTTGTTACATAAGCCATGGTTGTTGTATCTTTTTCATATCCAGAATTATATCTAGTCCTTAAACATCATTTTTAAATCATCAAATGATAATTATACTTGAATGGATACGATGGAGAATGAATCTCATCGCGTTCGTGGAGACGGTAGTCCGTACGTACGCACGAGCGACAAAATCATTCTTTTGATATTAAAATAATATATAAATGGATGTTATATCATATATACAGAATCATTAACATGTTATATTTATTATTTAAATGAGTTACACATCATTATTATACCCATCCAAATAATATTATATTGAATAACAATTACACCATGACGTGGAGACGGTAGTCCGTACGTACGCACGTATGGTGACATGTTATTCAAAGGGTGGATAGAATACTGAATATGGTTGTACCATATTTATAATAACATCACAGTATATTTGAGATACTGGAGTTATTATTTTGGAATGGTAAGAACAAAGGAAGAAGAAGTGGAAGAAGAAATGAACTTGGAGAAGGGTGGTGAAATCATTACCTCTTCTTCGGGTTCTTCCTTTTGATTTGATCAAAAGGGCTCCTTAGGTTGGCTTTCTGATCAAACTAAGGCCTCTAGGTTGTATTGAGGGATGTTGGGAGAGTATTTGGGTAGAGTATGGCCGAACCAAAAGGCTTTGAAGGTGTGAAGAAATGAGAAGGAGGAGTGCCCTTTTATAAGAGGGGTGAGGGGCACCTTTGGAAAAGCTAGAAATATTAATTTATAATAAATTCATATTCGGTCTCTAATGGCTCCAAAGCTTATTATTCAAAGGTTAAGGTAGGGATAGGTCGAAAACAACTCAACCAATAGAATTTAGACAGGTTTGGGTACTTATATTAACCTTATCTTTAAGTATTAACTCTAAGTTAATTAGTTTCACTTTTACAATGTCTCTTTGTATTTTTATATAATATGGTTAATAAACTTACTATATACATCCAAGAGACCCCCAAGTGGTACATTAATTATGAACCTATCATGATATAAGTCTCTTGGCCGAACCTTAGATTTTTAGGAATTTAATATCAATTAATAATATAATATTTGTTTTAAGAACTCTTTTATGTCAATTTTGACACTATTCAATAGTTGATTTTTGTGAAACTCATAACAGATTGATTACTTCGAAAAAAGTCAATTAAATCAATACTAATATATCATATTATCCAAGAAAATTAGTTTAATTCATTAAAAGTTTCATATTATATTTATTTTGGTATTTATAATATCAATTATATTAATTTTTCACTATTATAGTAATTACTGCATCATCATTGTGTCATAAATAAAATAAATTATTTAATGTATAAAAATTATAAATAAAATATCATTATGTAGGAAATATTTTTATCTTTCTAATGAATATTTATAATCTAAAAGCGAATATATATAACCCTATGTAACAATTGTTTTTCTAAACGATATATGCTTGTGTCATTTTTGTATTCATTTTAACTTAATTAAAATAAAGTGTCATTATCACTTACAAGTGGATCCATGGGGTCCCAAAATAGACCCAAAGATTCCCATGGTCGACCATGTATCAACCAATAGGGTTAAGACACGTTTTAAGGTAATTTAGTATTATTATAATATTATTTTTTAACCCTTATTTACCGGATTTACCCTTAACCATGGTAAATAAAATATTTACCGCAGTAATTATTCAAAATGTCTTAAAAATAAAAGTTACCTATTTACACAATTTGAACATCCTGATTCCAAATATGGAATCCATTTTCCTAAATTCAAAACACAGAAGTGGCAGAAATTAATTTAAAATTAATTCCCGCTGTCAAAACAAAAAGCGTGTTTTTAAGAGATAATAACTATCAAAAAATTGACACTCGTTTATGTTCGGTTTAATTGTAAAATTATGTTCAATGACCAAAATTATATTAAATGGTAAAAATATATTCTAAATATAATTTAAAACCACTCAAATTCATAATTTATCACTATTAATTATTTTGATTAAAAAAGTTGTTTTTAATTAAAACTTAGTAATTTTCACTATTCATCAAAATATGAAAGTTATCCGAAATGTACCAAAATTTCACCTTAGGCTAAATTCGATATTCTGAATCCAAAAATGAATTTCATTTTGAAATATAAAATATATATGATTTCAAAAAGTAGGTATTACTATTCACAACGGCTAGTTTAATTAGTTGTGGTGTGTGTTAGAACTCGAGGTTGCGTACAACACACGCTATCGCATTATTCGAAGGGAAACGTACCGTGGAAGCTTGGGGTGTTACATTCTCCCCTCCTTCAAATAATTGCGTCCTCGCAATTTCTAGGGTATTACTGCATAAAAAGACTCGGGTGGTTCCTCATCATAAGTTCCTCGGGTTCCCACGTTGCCTCTTCCATCTTATGATTTCTCCACAAAACTTTTACCAGACGCGTCGTCCGGTTTCTCAGTACTTGTTCTCTTGTATCAAGAATCCTGACGGGCTCTTCGCAATAAGACAGATCGGGTTCCAGTTCTAATTCCTCATAGGTGAGTACATGCGTTGGGTCAGGCATGTATTTTCTCAACAGAGATACGTGGAACACATCGTGAACTTTGGAGAGACTTGGCGGCATTGCCAATCGGTAAGCTACAACCCCAATTCGTTCTAGAATTTCGAAAGGTCCGATGTACCTGGGACTCAATTTACCTTTCTTACCAAAACGTATGACTCCCTTCCACGGAGATATCTTTAGGAAAACATGATCACCGACTTGAAATTCCAAATCCTTCCTTCGATTATCGGCATAGCTCTTCTGCCTACTTTGAGCTGCTTTGATGTGATTTTGGATTACCTTCACCTTTTCCACCGTTTCCTCCACTAGTTCTGGGCC
Organism: Viscum album; assembly: GCA_963277665.1. Lineage (NCBI taxonomy): Eukaryota > Viridiplantae > Streptophyta > Magnoliopsida > Santalales > Viscaceae > Viscum > Viscum album. Next base: position 27,610,392 of record OY728140.1, on the reverse strand, counting down.
TACAAGTTTTCTTTCACAAACGTCATCCCAACAGGTTGGTGTACGAAATCTCTTTCCGTATAACGCTTCATATGGTGCCATCTGAATACTCGAATGGAAGCTATTGTTATAGGAAAATTCTACCAAAGGTAAATATTGATCCCACATACCCTGAAAGTCAAGTGAGCAAGATATCAACATGTCTTCTAAGGTTTGAATAGTCCGTTCTGATTGTCCGTCTGTCTGAGGGTGGTAAGCAGTGCTCAAATGAAGTTCAGTATCCAGGGATTTCTGAAGACTTTTCCAGAATCTTGAAGTAAAACGGGGATCACGATCAGAAACAATCGATAGGGGTACTCCATGAAGTCTCACAACTTCATTAATATATAGTCTTGCTAGACGTTCCAGGGGTAGATCTTCTCTTATAGCAAGAAAATGTGCTGAGTTGTTAAGACGATCAACAATAAACCATATTGCATCGTTCCTTCTAGGAGTCTTTGGTAGCCCCATGATAAAGTCCATCGTAATATTGTCCCATTTCCACTCCGGTATGGGAAGAGGTTGCATGACTCCTCCAGGCTGTTGCCTTCCAGCTTTCACTTGTTGACAAACCATACATCTTGACACAAAATCAGTAATCTCCCTCTTCATGTTGTCCCACCAAAAATGTTCCTTCAAATCTCTATACATTTTGGTGCTCCCAGGGTGTATAGAGAAATTGGAACTATGAGCGTCATCCAGCATTTCCCTTTTTAGATCAGGTATATTGGGAACACAAAGTCTCTTCCCGAATTTCAAAATTCCATCTCAATACACAAAGTCTCTCAATCTCCCATCATTCACAGCTTTAATCTTCTTTTGGAATTCTTCATCATCGGTCTGAGAACTCTTAATCCTTTCTAGTAAAGATGGTTTGGCAACCATTTGAAAAAGCATTGAGGTTTCGCCTTCCCTGGTTATTCCCATGTCCATATTCACTAGATCCATGAAAATTGAATCCCTTTCAATTCTCATATTGTTCAAAACTCCATGGTCTTTTCTACTCAAAGCATCTGCCACCTTGTTTGCTTTCCCCGGGTGGTAGTGTATTGTACAATCATAATCCTTGAGTAATTCAAGCCATCTCCTTTGCCTCATGTTGAGTTCTTTTTGTGAGAAAATATACTTCAAACTCTTGTGATCAGTATAAATCTCACATTTTTCACCATAGAGGTAGTGCCTCCATATCTTCAAAGCAAAGATCACTGCTGCTAACTCGAGATCATGAGTAGGATAGTTTTGTTCATGAATTTTAAACTATCGTGATGCATAGGCAATAACTCTATCATTCTGCATAAGGACACAGCCAAGTCCTTTCTTCGATGCATCACTATAAATAACAAACCCATCATTCCCCGATGGTAGAGTCAATATAGGAGCATTGACTAATCTTCTCTTCAGTTCTTCGAAACATTCTTCACACTCTTTTGTCCAAACAAATTTAACCCCTTTACGTGTGAGCTTCGTTAATGGGTTAGCCAATCGGGCAAAATTCTGGACGAAACGTCGATAATAACCTGCCAAACCAATAAAACTACGTACCTCAGTTATACTCGTAGGTGCTGGCCATTCTTGGATTGCCTTGGTCTTAGAAGGATCAACAGAGATTCCATCTTTAGAGACAATATGGCCAAGAAAAGAAATCTCTTGAAGCCAGAATTCACACTTGCTAAACTTCCCATATTATTCATGTCTCCTCAGAGTCTTCAAGATAATGCGCAAGTGATTTTCATGATCTTCGTAGGTTTTGGAGTATACCAAGATATCATCAATAAATACCACCACAAATTCATCGAGATACTCCTTGAAAACTCTATTCATTAGATCCATGAATACAGAGGGTTCATTAGTCAATCCAAACGGCATTACAGTAAACTCGTAATGCCCGTACCTGGTTCGAAATGCTGTTTTCGGAATGTATTCCTTCTTCACACACAACTGATGGTATCCAGATCGAAGGTCAATCTTTGAAAAGTATTGAGCTCCATGCAGTTGGTCAAATAAATCATCAATACGAGGTAGGGGATACTTGTTCTTTATCGTTATCGCATTGATCTCCCTGTAGTCGATACGTAACCTCATAGATCCATCTTTCTTTTTAACAAAAAGAATAGGGGCTCCCCATGGAGAAACACTAGGGCGAATAAATCCCTTATTACTCAATTCCTCTAGTTGTTTATTTAGTTCGACTAACTCTACAGTGGCCATTCTATAAGGGGTCTTCGATATAGGCCTTGATCCAGGAATCAAATCAATAGAAAACTCAACTTCTCGTTCTGGAGGATGTCCAGGTAAATCTTCCGGAAATACATCTACAAATTCTTTCACAACAGGTACATCCTCTATTTGAACATTCCTTTCCTCACCGACAGTTATTTCATTCTCTTCCTCCCCAATAATTGAATTAAGTTGAGCTACTGGGGGTGGATCTAAATAAGAATTAGGTGGTGACGATTCTGCTCTAAAAATAAGCTGCTCCTTATCATTATCATCAAGAATCGTAACCTCTTTCTTCTTACAATAAATCTTCGCATCATAGTCCGAAAGCCAGTCCATACCGAGGATTATATCAAACTCAATCATAGGTATGCCGATGAAATCAGCAGATAAAGAAAATTTATGTGCTCTAATGGGGACTGATTCACAAAACTTTGTTGCAATGATACTTCCCTTAGGAGTTTTAACTGACAACTACCTTGTTAAATCAAATTGAAAATATCTAATTTTCTTAGCAAACTGGGAAGATATGAAACAATGCGATGATCCAGAATCAAATAATGCATTTTCTAAACTTGAGGAAACCATTAAATTACCTACCACCACGTCTTTCGGAGCTTCTACCTCAGCAGTAGTGATAGCATAAGCTTGGCCTTGATCCCTTGACCTTTTCTGAGGTAAGTTCTCCTGACGCTTAGGACATGCATTTGCATAATGCCCCATCTCCCTGCAATTGTAGCACTGAACGTTGGTAGCTTCCTTCTTCCCCTTGCAATCATGAGCTTGGTGGCCTTTTTCACCACACTTCTAACAGACTCCCATTCCCTTCAGGCAAGCACCGGGGTGTTTCTTCCCGCATTTACCAAAAGATGGATATTCAACCTTTCCTTTATTCCCCTTATTTCCATTCCCAGATTGATCAGCAGGTCTCTTCTTCTCTTGCTTTACTTTAAAGTCATAAGACTTAGATAATTCCTTCTCGGTCTTGATAGCACATGAGACAATGTCTTCGTACGACGAAAAGGATTGTGAGACTAATGCTCGACGAAGAAATGGTTTTAACCCATCAAAGAAATGATCAATCTTACTTTTTGGGTTGCGAATATAATCTCCAGCATACCTCGCTAACCTTGTAAAGTTAGCCTCATACTTGGTGACATTCTCATCCTCTTTTTGTCTCAGACTCAGAAATTGTCTTTCCATATCTGCTCGATGGTCGTGAGGAAAGTATTTTTCTAAAAACAGATCTTTGAACTCCCTCCACTCCATATTTGATACTTCATCATCTTCCTTCATGTTTTGAATCAATGACCACCATTGATCAGCATCTCCAGTGAGGCGGTAAACTGCCATGATAACTTTTTCCCTTTCACTGCTCCCCAAAGCCTGAAATATTTTCTCTAGGGAAAATATCCATTGCTCAGCTAATAAGGGATTTGTATTCCCATTGAACGTTGGTGGTTGTTGCCTCATGAATCGATCTAACATTGATCCTCCACGCTACGGATCAGGGTGCTCCATACGGGTAAGGTTATTATTCATAACCTGAGTAAGTTGTCCCAGTATGGTGATTAGCTGATCGGCACCAGTTGCATCACCAGCCCCACTATAATTATCTTGAGCAGGAGGGCAATCCCTACATGGAGTGCGTGCATTGATACGGTTTCCATTTCTTCCACTAGGCGCCATTTCTAAACAATGGCATAAACTAGATCAGTTTATGAATCAAAATACATAATCCCATACTTATAAAACACTTAACATAAATTGAACTATTTATGGATATAATCCATAATCATAAAAATGTTTTCTTTGAGGAAGTATATACTCATAAACCCTTCATAATGATTTGTAATGAAAATGAGAGTTATCCTAAGCATATCCCCCGGGAGTGTCGTAACCAAGAGTGCAGCAAGGCCCGTTGTCGTGCACCAGTTCCCGTTCGAGTCTAGCTCAAAGCGGTGTTTTCAGGTTTTACCCCTAGGTACATCTGTGCCAGAGCCGCCTCTACCTGCTCGTATCCAGACAGGGATGTATTGCTTTGAAAACTCACAAAATCTCTACAATACCAAAATTCTAGGAAGTTCTTCTATACTAATCCTCAAAGTTCATCTTAGGTCTACGTGCTCGAATCAGAGTTTATCTAAATCTAGCTTCCAAGGTTTGTACTAAACTTCCTCTGATACCAACTGTAACGCCCCGACCCCAGTTACCAAGAGTCGGTGCATTATTACATAACATTGGCATGATCACAAGAAAGATCAAATCTCGAAAGACCGATTGGTTTAGTAGCCTTGGAAACACTAGATATATTCATAAGTTTTACATTACATCATAAAATAAAAAACTACTACAACAACATAATGTTTCCACAATCCACACTATTAACCCCTCATAAAATCCCTGCAGGTCATTCATAACTTACTTCTTCACATCCTGGGAAAAATAAAACATAGAAAAGGGGTGAGCTCAAATGCCCAGTAAGGATAACAATATAGCGGAAACTTTCACAAATAAGAATAAACATTTAAGGCAATGTATAACTAAAACAAAAGCCTTTTAAATATGAAATTTCAACATGGTATGACATAAATAAAATGAAATAATTCCATTTACTTATTCACATGGATATTCTACTAATCGAATAATCACATCCAAAAATCAATAACCACTTTCATAATGTTGGAATGCATAATGCCAGACTATCATAACCACATAGCCAAGGCCTCGTGCCAAGACTACAAATAAGATTTTGTCAAGGCCTTGTGCCAAGACACTAGTTTGTCTCATGAGACCTACCGATGCATCGAGGAGCTATAGCGGGCTCCACCCGTCACATATTAAGTCCAATGCATTCCCATATTAAAAGGTTTAAACATAACATAAACATTCATATTAAAACTAGCATATGAAATGTCAATACTTTCACCATAAACTATGAATGGTATAAAAATAGCACATCCACAGTCAAACATATCACAAAACCTTCAATACAATATAGAAGTTTTGTATCATAATAAATCAACTTCAAATAATCTTAAAATCCATCAAAGGATGTTGACATAGATGAAATCAAAATTCTTTTTAAAGAAAAATATCTCCTTTTATTTTGAAATAATTTAAGATCCATATAAAATAAAACATTTTCTTTGAAAATATTCTTATAATCTTGTAAGGGAAGCTTTGAAGATTTTATAACGGTGGAAAATAGCCGCACCCGCCGTTAAAAAAAACATTCTTACCTTAATTCTGTCGAAAAGGTTAAAAAGGACCTTGTTTTGAAAACGACCGAAAGATTCCTTTATAAACCACTTATAAAAGTCAAAAAGGGTATAAATGACTTTAACTCATATTCTAGTAAATAGTAAAAATGTTTTGAAATGCATTTTTAAGAAACATGGATGTGGATGATAAAGAGATCCCAGTAGATTATTACATATAAACAACCTTGGATAATGAAGAGGTTGTAAAGTAAACCCTTACCTTGTACTTTTCCTTGGTTGGGGTAGGTTAAACTCCTGTATAATGGTGAAATAGTTGTTATTAAATTATACAAGAATCATATATAATAATATGATATCATATATGATCTTTTAACATTGATTTGTTAATAATATCTTAGAATTATCGTCGTTTCGGGAGTTAACTTACTCATTTTATTTTATATGTTTTGTTACATAAGCCATGGTTGTTGTATCTTATTCATATCCAGAATGATATCTAGTCCTTAAACATCATTTTTAAATCATCAAATGATAATTATACTTGAATGGATACGATGGAGAATGAATCTCATCGCGTTCGTGGAGACGGTAGTCCGTACGTACGCACGAGCGACAATATCATTCTTTTGATATTAAAATACTATATAATTGGATGGTATATCATATATACAGAATCATTAACATGTTATATTTATTATTTACATGAGTTACACATCATTATTATACCCATCCAAATAATATTATATTGAATAACAATTACACCACGACGTGGAGACGGTAGTCCGTACGTACGCACGTATGGTGACATGTTATTCAAAGGGTGGATAGAATACTGAATATGGTTGTACCATATTTATAATAACATCACAGTATATGTGAGATACTGGAGTTATTATTTTAGAATGGTAAGAACAAAGGAAGAAGAAGTGGAAGAAGAAATGAACTTGGAGAAGGGTGGTGAAATCATTACCTCTTCTTCGGGTTCTTCCTTTTGATTTGATCAAAAGGGCTCCTTAGGTTGGCTTTCTGATCAAACTAAGGCCTCTATGTTGTATTTAGGGATTTTGGGAGAGTATTTGGGCAGAGTTTGGCCGAACCAAAAGGCTTTGAAGGTGTGAAGAAATGAGAAGGAGGAGTGCCCTTTTATAAGAGGGGTGAGGGGCACCTTTGGAAAAGCTAGAAATATTAATTTATAATAAATTCATATTCGGTCTCTAATGGCTCCAAAGATTATTATTCAAATTTTAAGGTAGGGATAGGTCGAAAACCACTCAACCAATAGAATTTAGACAGGTTTGGGTACTTATATTAACCTTATCTTTAAGTATTAACTCTAAGTTAATTAGTTTCACTTTTACAATGTCTCTTTGTATTTTTATATAATATGGTTAATAAACTTACTATATACATCCAAGCGACCCCCAAGTGGTACATTAATGATGCACCTATCATGATATAAGTCTCTTGTCCGAAACTTAGATTTTTAGGAATTTAATATCAATTAATAATATAATATTTTCTTAAGAACTCTTTTATGTCAATTTTGACACTATTCAATAGTTGATTTTTGTGAAACTCATAACAGATTGATTACTTCGAAAAAAGTCAATTAAATAAATACTAATATATCATATTATCCTAGAAAATTAGTTTAATTCATTAAAAGTTTCATATTATATTTATTTGGGTATTTATAATATCAATTATTTTAATTTTTCACCTTCATAGTAATTACTGCATCATCATTGTGTCATAAATAAAATAAATTATTTAATGTCTAAAAATTATAAATAAAATATCATTATGTAGGAAATAGTTTTAGCTTTCTAATGAATATTTATAATCTAAAATCCAATATATTTAACCCTATGTAACAATTGTTTTTCTAAAAGATATATGCTTGTGTCATTTTTGTATTCATTTTAACTTAATTAAAATAAAGTGTCATTATCACTTACAAGTGGATCCATGGGGTCCCAAAATGGACCCAAAGATTCCCATGGTCGACCATGTATCAACCAATAGGGTTAAGACACGTTTTAGGGTAATTTAGTATTATTATAATATTATTGTTTAACCCTTATTTACCGGATTTACCCTTAACCATGGTAAATAAAATATTTACCGCAGTAATTATTCAAAATGTCATAAAAATAAAAGTTACCTATTTACAAAATTTGAACATCCTGATTCCAAATATGGAATCCATTTTCCTAAATTCAAAACACATAAGTGCCAGAAATTAATTTAAAATTAATTCCCGCTGTCAAAACAAAAAGCGTGTTTTTAAGAGATAATAACTATCAAAAGATTGACACTCGTTTATGTTTGGTTTAATTGTAAAATTATGTTCAATGAACAACATTATATTAAATGGTAAAAATATATTCTAAATATACTTTAAAACCACTCAAATTCATAATTTATCACTATTAATTATTTTGATTAAAAAAGTTGTTTTTAATTAAAACTTAGTAATTTTCACTATTCATAAAAATATGAAAGTTATCCGAAATGTACCAAAATTTCACCTTAGGCTAAATTCGATATTCCGAATCCAAAAATGATGTCCATTTTGAAATATAAAATATATATGATTTCAAAAATTAGGTATTACTATTCACAACGGCTAGTTTAATTAGTTGTGGTGTGTGTTAGAACTCGAGGTTGCGTACAACACACGCTATCGCATTATTCGAAGGGAAACGTACCGTGGAAGCTTGGGGTGTTACAGTTTCAAAATCCACCTTGTTCTCTTTGGGCCATATTCCCAGTAGGGTATAATCTTACATGGAAACACATATTCTTTCCAAGTTCCTTGGGCATCATAGGCATAAGTTCCACACCAAAATTGACTAAGAAGATTTTTCCTAGAGTTCCTTATCACACGACCATAAAAGTTATGATGTGTCCCATTATGAGGTACCAAACAATGAGGGTTATGATTCCATTCACAATGATATGTAGGTAACCCATTTCATAGGTATGATCCCAAAATTAAAACAATCCTTCATCTCCTGGGTTGAAAATAAATTCTAGAGTGCCTTGATGAGTGGCTTAAAAACTAGTATCATCATACAGATGATTAAAAGAATATCTAAATAGTATTTTAGTGGATACCATTGATGTAGATTACCAAATACATATAGATATCTTCATTAATGAAGAAACTTGAATACACACTGACAATTCTAAATTTTACAGAGGTTAAAAAGTGATTGAACATTTCTTGGGGAACTTATGTTATGCTTGGTGAATTAATAAGGATTCATGAAAATATTATAATTTTACAAAGATTGTCATAGAGTAGAATCTAATTACCCCCAAAAGTGTGTGATTAGTCTGAACTCCCATATTATTGACCAATGCACATTCTTAATTATCATAATGTTCAAACATAATGAACACCATCCTTTGGAAATCAGGTCCCTTTTGGATAAAGAACTGTTGGATGTTTTTTGTTCCATGAATAAATCCAATGGAAACCACCGAGAAGAAGTGATTCTTAAAACTAGAAAACATGTTTAAAAGAACTAAAAAACAATGATCATTTATATCCATTATTTTTCATAAACATTTGAGTCCCATCATTGATACCTTAATGTAGAGATATCTATAATAAATAATTCTATGATCATTACAGACCAAATGTTGGACTATTATCATTTTATCATCTATGTGGTGATTATTATAGATAATCACATAATCCTTACCTTGGGGGATTTTTATCTATAATGAGCATGGATTGACTCTAATTATATAGATAACACGTCAAATGTTGGGAAGAGAAAATCACTTTTCAAATTCTGAACCATCCTATGATCCTAAACAAATGAAAGGAAAACCAAAAATCTCATTTGTGTAATACTTTGATATTATGGATGAAGATATCGTGTGAAGAAACATACCATGACCAAATTTTTTATTTAAATGAAATTATCAACTTTGAGGAAATTCCCTTTATTAGGGAATAAATTGATGTATTTTCAAAAAAAATCATTTACTTCCACCAGATCATGAGTTATATTTCTCAATAGATCTTATACCTGGAGCCACTAATATCTCCAAATTCCCCTATATTATGGTCTTATTGAACTAGAATAGTTAATGAATCATCTTCAATAGAATTTTTAAAAAGGTTTCATATTCCCTAGTGAATTAACTTTGGGTGCACCAATGCTATTTTTAAAGAAAAGGGATGGATCAATGTGACATTGTATATATTTAGAGAACTCAACAAGATCAAAATAATGAAAAATTATCTCATTACAAGGATTGATGAAATTTTTTATAAATTGTGAGGAAATTATTATATCATAATGGTGGATATTCATTATGTATATCATCGGTTTAAGGTAAAAAGGGTGATATTCCAAAGATAGAATTCCGTAAAATACATGGACTCTATATGATAATAGTGATTCCCATCAGACATACTAATTACCTTGAAACCTTCATGAATTTTATGAATGGGGTTTTCTGGACAACCTCAAAAAACTTGTGGAATTCTTTATCTATGGTATCCTCATTTAATCAAAGAGAAATAAGGAACATGGAGTGCATATAATGATTGTGTTGGAAATAGACCGAATTAGAATCTATACTCTAACTTTAGTAAGTTTGAAATTTCCATGTAGTATGTCACTTTTATAGGGTACATGATCATAAGATGGGGAATTTATAATAACCCTTAAATGATAGATTCAGTTGAGGAATGGCCCCCATCAACCATGTTTTATGGAAATTTGTAGTTTTCTTTTCATATCTGGGTACTACTAATTTTTTTGAAGTAATTTAACATGATTACCTATCCCACTGAATTATTTAATGTGATAAGGGGTAAAGAATTTATGTAAATTAGAAGTGAGGAAAGATTCATGATTCTGAATAATATTCTCTCACTGTGACTTTACTCACACTATCGACAAGTATAGAAGGGTTTGTTATATAAAGTGATGCTTCATATAATAGTTGTGTTTCAATAATCTTGTAGAATGATTATGTGATAGCCTATTCTTTAAAAAACTAACGATCCATGAGAAAGACCAACCAACACGTGATATAGAGTTAGAATTCGTGATATTTGACATGATGATTTGGTCACACTACCTCCATGGTGATAATTGTGACATATATATAAATCATAAAAGGAAAAAGTATATGTTAACACATAGGTCACTCAAGCCGCTTCAATGTAGATGTTGAGATATTATAAGGGACATTAATTTCTGCATTCTCTACCATTGAGGAATAGTGAAAAAGGAATACGATTTTCTTTGATGAAATAACCTAAAAATCTATCCATGATGTGAATTAAGAAACACATTATATTCCAAGATATGTAATTTATTGATTTTAAAATCATAATTGTCGGTAAAACATCATACCTTTCATAATTGAGTGTCAAACCATCTATCCAATACATGATCAAAGAATCATAAATGTATAATATAGAAATTCCAAAGATGATGAATTAGTTAAAAGAAAATAATCCTAATGAGTTACTCATCAATAAAGATGGTATCATTTGATTTGAAATTTTACTTCTTGTTCTCTCATAAAATTAGATAAAAATAAATTTATTGGATGATGTTCATAGCTCACCTTTATCTATCCATAATGAATGTAAAATCTGAATCATGATATCCAAGAGGAATTGTAGTCTGAAAACATGAAGAAGGATATCATTGATCATACCTCAATGTGCATAGTATGTTATTGTGTTAAATTTCAGAGATAAATGTTAAAGGTGATGTTGTAACCATTAACCACACCCATGATGAAATTGGTGAACATCACCATGGAATGTTTCACTTTTATGCCAAATACATATTAAAGAAATAATGGGATATGGGTTGTGGTGGATAGACTCACTATGACTTCCTCATTCCTCATTATTTTGGATTATTTCTCACTTTAAAACAATTATGAGATATAGATAAATATGTTTGTGAGGTTTTTTGTTTTACCATTATAAATAATCACTAGTCATGGTCAAAGGTTCATATAAAAATACTAAATAGTATTAAACTTGATCTGGACACAAAATTGTCTTTTATAACTTCCTATCACCCCCAAACTAATGTCCAATCTAAAAGATCAATTGAAAAACTCTATGAAATGCTGATATCAATATTAATATAATATTAATATGAATGGGATAAAAATCTCCCATTCGTTGAGTTACCATACAATAACAGGTTCCAATCAAGTATTCAAATAGATCCATGGGGTTATTTTTATTGGATAATATTTATATATTCTTCTGGTTGGGATAATGTTGGAAAACAAATTATACATGGGCTCAATCTTTGTGAAAGAGTGACAGAGATGGCCCAAACCATCCAGAAACATATAAAATCATACCAATGGTAAGAAAATAGCTAATCTTGTAACATTTGAATATAATTGGGGCTTAAATTTGGTTCCAATTTATTCCATTGAATAACACTATGGAAGAAAGTGATAAGTTTTTTAATTAAATCGATGTTTATCCCTATGTACATTTTCCCTTTTGATATTCAATATCTCATAGGAGTAGTGGTCTATAATATTTGACTACCACTAATATGTATCATGTTCATTATATTTTCCACACATCTTTTTGGAGGAAGTAAATCCCCAATTCTTCGCATGTACTAAACATGAAGGTGGTGGAACTAGATAATGACCTCTCGTGTGAGTAGAATCCGATGAAGATCTTTGATTGTATTAAAAAGGTTCTATACAAAAAAGACAAATATCCTTTTCAAATTGTTGTGGAGTAAATATAAATATAAAGAGGTGATGTGTGAACTAGTGTAAAAATTGAGATAGACGTACCCACATCTATTCTCAACCAGGAATATGGGTGAAATTTTTTGAAGTAAATTTATAAAGGGGAAATAATGTTACAACTCTGTGTTTATAAATGTTATTTTTTTATTAAAATGAATGTGTATTGTCTCATATTATACAATAAAAGAATAAATCGAAATAAAAAAATTCTTATTTAATTAATATAAAAAATAACATTAGTCTAAAATTAATCCTATAAAAATTCCAATCATTACAATGAGACAAAAAATAATGTTTAGAAAAACTATAATTCTAAAATAAGGATCACCCCAATCATCAAAAATCATACCTCTCATTAAGAAAACTATATAAAATATATATATTATTAAACCAATTAAAATTATTGAAATGGGAAGGAATAAAATTAAAATAAATTGATTTTAATACTAAATGAATGAAATAAGATCTATTTATTGAATGATGTGAGATCATTAGAATAGTAACTTCTATATTGGGAATCGTAACCTGACTATTGGGAATATTACTATAATTGTGAAAATTGTTACATAACCTTTGGAATAGTAATTTTTCCTAAAAAATATAGAATGTATTATTTAAATGAATATTTTATGTAATTTTAGTATTATATTTCTATAAAATAAATATCATGGTTAAAAACATAAGTAATATTTGAGCACATTTTTTCTAAACAATATACTACTGTTTTTCATAAGCCAATATTAAATTTATTATTATAAATTAAAATTACCTTTTGTAGAAAATTATATTGATAAAAATAATGTCCATTTTTAAATTATCATGTTGAATTTATTCTAAAAATTAATTTTTTGGTAGTTTTCTAAAATGCATCAATTTTAGGTGATTAATAAAAATATAGTTTCTTCTTTTTATTAGGGTTTCATGAATTGAATCATTCTTGATATAATAATAACTAATGAATATATATAACATCAGGCTCAATAAAAAAATAATAAATTTTATAAATGAGTAATAAATTTTAATAAACCTGATCTCCAAACCTAAAAATTACATTGTAATCTCTAAAGTCACAAGTATTCCATTAAAACAATTCTCATTCCTAAAATTTCCATTTAATTAAATTAGTGAAATCACATTATAAATGTTTTCAAAGTCCTAAAACTATTCAATTTTTTTATACTATTTACTATGAAAAAATATCACTATTAAAAGGTTTTGATCTAATATAGTGTTTTATTTAATATTCTTTTAAAAATATAACACCCTCCTCAAGTATAAATAAACACCTCTCTCCACATATAAAACCACTTGTACCTCACTTACTAATGACCTATATAAATATAATATTTTCTTATGGGCCCTTATAAACCATCTGGATGTTATGGATGAAACCCACTACATTCCTCAAGACATCCAGTGTCTTACTTGAGAAGAAACATCAAAACATGATTAGGTTTTTTCAAATCATTCATGTGTTCCTCATATATTCCTTTTTCTACCAATTATATTCTAGTAAAAATATTATATTATTAGTTATTAAGTATATTTACATTATAATAATTATTCTAAACTATTTTAAAATTTATATTTTTGAGGTATTTATATTTTATACCACTCTTTCTCCAACTTTGGACAATGTTCCAGATAAATGTCAATTAACCGACAATGGGGAAATTAAAAATTATTTTCATATTCCGAAAAATATTAGTGGTTTGAATAAATTATTTATCATATATAATGAATGAATATATGTATTTTATACTTCATGAATTATTTATTCTTTTATATAAATGAACATGAACAAAATATAATACTCAAAGAACAACTAGAATGTTTTAAGGAAAACCTGATATAATAATTCTATAAATTCAATAGAATAAATTGATAAATACGATCTAGTGATTATATTGGATAAATAGTAATAAAATAAGAATAATTCATTTATTTTTAAATTCCATAATACTCTTATTTTGTTATCCAAGATATGGAAAAGTAGTGAATTAATGTGGGATTTATAATAGGCGATTCTCATGTCCAAACTTCTTATTTTTGTTTATAATCTATCTTTCATTTATTTAAGTATGATTATATCATTAATATTGAAAATATGTCCATTTGATATTTTTTATATTTTATTTTGGGTATATACATGTTCCTAAGCTTCCAAATTTTTTCATAAACCATTTATAATTATTTTTGAAAAAGGAATCAATTTTAAAAACATATCAGGAATTCTCTTGTGTTTTTTACCATTCCAAAAAATAAAATGATATTTCATGAAAATATATGATCTCACTTATAACTTTTGGAATCCAAATTTTAATTTCATAAAGTAAGACATGTGAAACTCTTTATAGAACCCAGTCCTTTCCATGGGTTATTTCATGACTACTATTGTTATCCTTCCATTTGGAAATCACGACTATGAGCATTTTATGATATAACAGGTGGTATGAAAATTATTTATCCCTTAAATAAATTTTTCAATGTGATGTACCCCATGATATTTAATTATCTATGTGTGATCATGATTGTCACGTTGATTAAAATGATGATGTTTTGATTTATGAACATATTCTATACATGAACATAATTAAATCATTATTTATAACTATGTCTGCTATTTGACCACTAGATTATGATGTTTCATTATTATGAACATTCCACATTCTATTCTTTTCAATGTTTCCTCATCAAGATTATGATGTTGATATATTACTCATAATATGATGATCATCATTATGCCCACCCATGCTCTATTGACTCATGTCCATTATTCCTCTATTTTCTATGATTTTAGATAATATTTAATTGATGTATATCCTCATGTGATTACATTCACTATGTAGAATAAAAAAAATATTTAATAAATAAAAAATATTGGATGAAATATTTTTGATATATTATTTACATGTGTTTTAATAGCCAAATTTTAATAATACCCTAATCTTTTGGTTCTTTGATTGTATAACTATTGTGTTATTTATTTTAAAAATATTTTTATAGTAATATATGAAAATTTTGAATCATTATAGTCTAGTTGGAAATAAAATGTTACAACCTTTTTCAATGAGTAACTCATGAAGCTTCCCTTCAATTACTGCCACCACATTGTTTTAAAACTCCAAATCATCCTTTTGCGCCTCTTTAATCATATCATGGATGGATGTATTGGTAGTCATTTTGTAAAGGTAAGATGTTATATATAATAGTATTATTCCCAAATATATCCTTTTAATATCCATGAATATAGTTACATTTTTTCATCATGGATAGAATATTAGGTTATTTTCTTCTCAAAGAATCAGCTACCTATTTTTCCTTTCCAAGATAATCATGAATATATAAATCATAGTTTCTGATATATTCTAAGAATATTATAAGAAATATATTGATTTCATTCTATGTGAATATATCCAGATCAATATTGTGACCTATGTATATGTAAAACTTATCACAATATAGGTAGTACTTCATACTCATTAAAGAAAAATAAAAAAAAATTCGAACACCAGATCATGAATCTGGTAGTTATACACAAGGAGATTAAATTTTCATGATTCATAGGCTATCACATTTTTATTATACACGAGAAAAAAACCCAAAATTTCCATGGACGAATCATTATATCTAAAAATTTTGTCTCCATATGATGGCGGTTTGAGTAATGGTGTACTTATTATCCTTTTCTTGATCTCTATAACTATTTCCTCACATTATTCTATCCAGACGTACCATACCCCTTTGTGTTATCTTAGTTAGCGAGCGTGAAAATTAAGAAAAATTTCTCAAAATACCATGGTGGTACCCTTATATCCCATGAAAAATATTTATTTTGTGACATAAATTTGTTTAATTCATTCCAAACTATCTTTTTTATTTAATGGGTCTATATTAATTCCATCAATTGTGATTATATGCCCCAAATCGTGAAATTATACATCCAAAAGTCACACATTCTGAACATTTCAAACATATTATACTCAATTAATGTCTCCAGTATAATCCTTATATTATATTTATGTCCCCCCAAACTCTTGGAGTAAATGATAATATCATCAATGAATACTATAACAAATTATATCTATCTAGTCTCTGAAGACACTATTCATAAAATCCCTAGATATTATTAGAGATTTAGAAATTTTGAAGGGCCACATTATGGATTTTTACTACCCTATAGTGTATGGAAGGATTTATTATGAATACCTTCCTTCATTACCTTCAACTAATAATTTATAGAGTGATGATACACTTTTGAAAAGTAGTGAGATCCTCATAGTTGATCGAACATATAATCAATCCTTTGTATGGGGTACCTCCTAATAATAGTTATATTGGTGAGATCTCAAAAATTGAGACATTGTTTTATTTTCCATAATTTTTATTTTCAAAGAGCACTAGTTCACCCCATTGATACGCAATATGGATTATGAACCCTTTCTATAAATATTATTTTAGTTTCATATTTAACTCTTCCAGTTCAATATGGCCCATACTATAAGAAAATTTGGATATATGGGTTCATTAATTAGTTATATTGAGAATTATATGCCATTCTATGGGATAAATTTAAGAAACACTTCAAAATATGCATCGGGGTATACCCTCACAATTATCATTTCATAAATGTTGATTCCTTTTATCAACATAAACATTCTGGAATGGTATGAGTATTCACAAGGTATATTCATCTACATAATTGTGGAGTTCTATAATTTAGGTTAATAATCTTCCTTTTTCTTGTATAAGAGTCTGGTATGATTATAAATACAGAAATATTTCTTTTTATACTTTGTTGATTTTTTCTCTATATAATGAGAGCTAATCCATGCCCTATTAAATCTCAAATTTCACCAAGGTAAGAATTACAATATTCATCATAATAATCCTACCACAAATGGTAATAGGAGAAGAGAGAAACACTTTGGTTTCAATGATCAATCCATTATGTGTTTTTATGGAAATCTATAATTAATGGTATCGAAGTTGTGATTCAATTGCCCATCAAAACATATAGGATATTAATGAATTATTAGAAATGGGATAAAATAAAAAAAATCATTCTTGAGTGAATACTGAGTATACATTATACATAATTTTTTTGATGTTCCACCTCAGCTATGGGGGTGGAATAGGATTCTCGTTCAACATTTTTTGTTGGTGGTTGATGAAAGTGATTACCATAAATGAATCGTGGTTTATTTAATTGTCATACACAGTTCCCTTTATCCCTATAGTTTATGTACTAAATCATGGGTTGTGGAATTAATTCCTCTATAAGGTTGGTCCATTTTTCTTGTCTCTTCTACACTCCGGAGATTTTTATCCTTCTCTCCCATGCTTGAAGTATTACCTTATCCATATGAAATTCCCATGATGTTTTTCCAATATTTTTTACATGTAGGTGGTTGGATCTTCAGTCCTTTTTCTATTTTATCCTCTATAATTAAAAACTATATTTATTTTGCTACCTCTTTATCCTTGGGACCATTCCAGATACTTTATATTTGTTTACAAAACACAAATAACAACTTCTTCATAACTAAGAATGTGTCATGTAGCTATAAACATTTTAAGGCATTGTTTTAAAACACTAATGAATCTATAAATTTTTATATTCTTGTTGATAAAAAATTGAGGTGTATCAGGAAATCCAGATGTTTTCAGCATATGTTTTTACTAATTGACCCTCCATTTTCTTGACCTTTGGTAATTATTTCTCTATATTTATTGAATAGTTTGTTGTAAAACAAGTTATTAAATATGTTATTAATGTTTTAAAATTCCATATATTTAATTTCAATATTCATCTTGCAATTATTTATCAAAACCCACCATTTATTAGCCTCTCTATATAAATGATAGATGGGAATACAAACGTTATCCTTATCATAATAATGGTTTCTAGAAAATATATTCGTCATTGAATTAAACTAGTGTTCAATGATATGTGGATTGTAAGACCCAATAATCTTTGGTGATTATTAACACATTAATGACTAGATATCCATTTACACCTTATTAGGATTATATGGACCTTCCACCTTGTTCAGGTTATTTCCTATTTACTGAGTCAACTGAGTAAGAATTTTTGTAATGATTTTAACTCCACATACCATTTAATTGGGTATTTCATTCATAAAATCATTGTATTTTCCCTCACATTGGGTTTTCATTTGGTTTCTCCTAGATCCCATCATTCTCAAAATTAGAAAAATTTTCAACAAAACTGATGTTATTATACCATGAATAAGTAATGTATTCTTATGCGTAAATTAATTAAAAACTCAAATCTTCTAGGATCTATATGTTTATTCAGATTCTTCCTGATCATGTACAATAATCAATTCAAAAATATAAGAGGGATAATTACATTAGTCATTTAACCACAATAATGGGTTTTATAGGGTTTGTGATTAAAAAAAAATATCCTCATAGAGTGGAAATCTATGTATTCAGCAATAACCATGGTCGTATACCAAGTTATGATTGATTTAAAGACCAATATATCTTTTTTAGTTTTATTAATCTAAGGTGAAACTGTCTTACACCCAAATACATACGTAGTATCCGGACATGGGATTCATTCCTCAGAAACCATGAATTCTCATACATTACCAAAATTTAGGGTGTTTATCAAAAAATTGGGGCTTATCCATAGGGTATTCAATAATTTTTTCTAATAATAATTAGAAAAATAAATATAACATTATATAAATCAAACTATTGTAACAAAAATTTTAATTACATGTTTATTAAATAAAATTTATGATAAATAACATTATAATTATACAATCCAATATCTTAAGGATTAGTATCATTAAAAAGTTAGGCTCACACATCACTTGTACATATTAAAAAGTGAAAATTCATTTAACTCCTTCTCTAACATTATGATTCTCTCACAATATACATAGTATATGTAATTACCCGAGTACATATATCTATTAAATGGGTGACAAAAAATCCCAATAAGAGGAGGCATCAGGGAAACGAATCAACATTACATTGGTGATCATAATAAAAATCATCATGTAATAATAATGGTATCACCATTATTTTAATTAGCGAAGTCATTGATAAATTCCTGTAATTTTAAATAAGAATAATAATGAGACAACATAACATTGTGGTTAAATACTGCACAATGTTGGGAACAAAGATAGTGTCATGTTCATGTATAACATATGTCCACAATTCATGACTTCATAAATGTAAAAAATTTTGTAATTAAATTCAAATATATCAAGAATTATCTCATGAGATATATCAAATTAAAAAATACATTTAAGGGATATATATTTATAGTCTTACTCAATAGTTCATAAATGATCAGAAGTCATGCATTCCATGTAGAACATATAACAACCGCAGTCTTGAAATAAACCAAAGGAAAGAAATCTACTTCATAATGTATTTTATATATCATAAATTAGGGAATAACCATTGGAACTCCAAAATTAATTTAGATCATAGATTTTACTAAAAGTACATATTTGGTTAAGAAACAACTCTTGAGATTTTAGAGTTTTTCTCACATTAAAAAAATGCATATTTGTTAAACCATGAAATTTATCATGGAAAATATTTTATAGGGAATTAAACATGTATATTATTGATAGAAGATTTAAGAAATAATTAAAGTTATTTTTTAGGATATTATTAAAATATTCATATTGAAAATATTTTGAACGTGAAGTTAACCCAAAAAAGGAATGGGTTTTAGAATCCACATACCTCAATTCTTACTTTATATCATCACTTTTTCACTTCTGGAATAATAAATTTATGTTTATTAAAAAATTTAATTACAATGAAATTATTTTAATTTTTATAAATATTTATCAATTAAAATTAATTAATTTTATTTATTAATTACTATAGAAAATGGAAAGAATTTTAGTATCATTTTTTCTTAAAAAAATCTTTTTTTGGTCCAATTTAACTATTTTGTTTAAGATCATTTAAACATAAGTAAAATTAATTACATAAGAATAAGATTAATATATTTAAGCATTTATAAAACCTATATAATTTATTATAACTAGCCATAGTTTAGGTGATAAGAAAATAATTCAAATCATTCTCATTGGTGGGTAATATGGTATTAATGAGGCATTGTCAGAAGAGGATGTGAGAGATGTATAATATATGATTATATTAAAAATAACATTTTTAATTTATATTAACATTATAGTGACGATGTTAAAAAAAATTATTACTGGACCAGGAAGGATCAAATTTAAAATGAGAAGAAGGATTTGTGATTAGAAAAACAAAATAAATAAAAAGTCCAAAAAGAAATTACCTCTAACTTAAAGTGGTACATTTTATATGTTCATTAACTTATAAAAATATTAGAGTTTGGTTAATCTAGAAGATAAATATTGATGATATGGGGATTAATATATAGTACCTTGGTAGATTTTTTAATTTGGTAACTAAAGAATGAGTGGTTCTACAAGGGGAGGGATAAGGGTTATGTGTGCTTGAGGATAGAGGTATTTTTGGAACAAAATATTGAATAAAAAAATATATAAATGATAAAGAATATAATAGGGATATATTTACACAATGAATGATATATTAATAAAATAATATTGTTTTAAGATATTAAAATAATTTATAAAACTGATTTACAGATGTGTTGAAAAGGTAAATGGGAATAAATGAAAAAAAAATTATTCTTAGGTAGCAATTTTGCATTATGATTTTGAAAAAACATTTTATAATTTGGAAATTATGATTATTGATTTTAAATTAACCATTTGCCTTATTATTGTTTTTTTTAATTGACCAATTAATTATTTATTAACTCTCAATGTCAAAATCATTTTGTCTTATAACATGCGGTATTAGAAAAATAGTATTTTTACAATTGACATTAAAATTTAAGTATTTCAAAAAAAATTAAAAAAAATACCCATAGGAAAGTTTGATTTAATGTTTCTAAAAATGGAAGTAGTTTTATTAAAATAATATTCCATCTTATGTAATATGAAATTTCTCTATAGAATTTATAATTTTCATGAAATACCCTAAAATACATTTTATTAATATATATATTTATATTTTCTTTGAGTTCTAAATTATAATATTTATTTTATGGAATTATAATATTAATATATTCATAAATTTATAATGATAATCATTTAATTATTCAATGGCCAGATTACTCTCCCATCTATCATGTTACTATTCCTATCAGTCAAGTTACTATTCCCAATCTGCAGGTTATTATTCTAATGGTAAAATTAATATTCAAATGGTTACATTACCTCTTATAAAAACCACTTTATTATTTCATTCATTATTCCACTCGATTACTATCAATGTTAAAAATTCCAATTTTCTATAATTTATATTGGATTTCAATTTTTATCATTTCTATTATTTTTTTCATGAGGGTGTTCATTTTATCATATTGGAAGGATCTGGATTTTCCCATTTTTCTTTTCATAATTTATATATTTTTTTCCAATATAATGTTTTGAATTTTCATGGGTTTATTTGATGTAAAATAAAATCATTAACTCTAATGAAATACAATTTTGTTTGTTTCTTTTTGTGTTTTATAAGAATAATTCTATATAATATAATATTTGAAATTTTTATTTCAGGAAAAATATTATTTATAAACTCAGCGCTATTACATGAAATGATAGAAATATTCTAAAGAATAAACCAAAACTATAAAATAAATTTCAATGATAACAGTATAGGTCCTCATGATTTCTATGATGAGATCCCAATGAAATGTGTTCTTAAGGAGATTAATCCCACATTGATGGAAGATGATAGTGAGTGGGTGATCACCTATTGTATGAATCTTTCATAAAAGAGGTCATGCTATGGGATATAATATAATCTATAACTCCAAAACATATGCAATAAGAAAAGAATATTTCAGATCAATATATATGTCTATGTTTACCAATTTCATGATGGATAATATCATAACTATAACCATATACGTAACCACCTGCTCAAATACATCCATCTCCTATATCTAACCACTCCCATGACATCCTGAACCCTATTCTCAATGAGGACCTATTAGAGGTGATGGTGTGGTATTTAACCATAACTAGATACTCCTACACTACTATATCATATTCTGTAGAAACTTCTAGTTGTTTAACCATGTCCACCATGGAGAGGTACAACATCATTTAAATAGATCTACCAATGAGGTATATCCACTATAACAACCTAGTTTTTATCCACTACCATTTTGATTGGGAAATTTATATCCATGTTTCTATGAAAATTGTTGGTATACTAATTCCTCAATACCGTTTTCCCCCTTATGGGATCCCATTGTTTTTAATCCCTTTTATCAATATAATTATTTCTTTTCTTCTCTCAATGACATCCAGATACCTGATATTGACCAACTACTTTTTATGTACTTACCTCAGGAAGAGTGGATCATACTCTGGTCATTGATGGTATTTCCCTAATAAAATCATTAATCATCATGTTATACTAGCAAACATATTACATAGTTAATGATGAATAAGGGTACTGTCCAAACACAATTCTCCCTTAGAAGACCATACTTAAATTTTTTTTCTCAAATATGTTTATAATAAATCATATTGAAAAAGGACCTCATGATGTCTATAATTCTTGAAGCGTAATCAGGCACACACATATTTCTCCACCAATGAACTAGTTTTCATTAACAGGTACTATCCACTTGGACTTCAGATGTTACTCCTCCAATAAAAAATATTTATGATTTTCCCAAAGAATAGAGGCATCATCATGAGCATATGTGATTGAAATCTACCAGTGAACCGCTATTATATATTTAAGAATTATATCATGAACCAATATCTATTTTGGGGGAACACTAACTAGTTGGAAAAAACAGGAAAAAATCCATAAAACCCTTTTTCCCTTACGGATCTAACTCACATCAAAACAAGTGATACTTTGTCCCTTGAACTCATAAAGTTCACCAAACATATGACTAGTCCCATCCATCTCTATAGGGGGAAAATATGTATTTTAGGTAGGTAATTTGACGTTATAACAGGCAGAGGATAAATTTGATAAATCTATAGCAGGAGAAGTCCTCTCTACCTATTCCATAAAATGTTTTTTGTCATTTAATTAAATACTGTATGGTGGATAAATCCTATAATGAGATCAATATAAAGTTTCCCATATATATAAGTTTGAAATATATGGATTGGAATCCAATATTTTAATTAATAAACCCATTAATATTTTATTTTTTTAAATAGAAGGCTCCTCATACAAAATGGAAAATGCATTTATTGAAAAAAAAAGCATTACAAATATATAAAGAGACAAATTTTTTATAATATCCTTCAAGATATAGAACTAAACTGGTTAGGAGATCATTAGAACAAGTGACATCCATACTAAATAATTTAGTATTGATACCATCCGCTATAAAATTCACCTCCGAGTAGGCATGTGTGACAATGAAATTGAGTCCCATAAGGAGGTCTATGAATTCCATCCATCGAGTAGTGAGTCTCGATTAAAGGTCAAACATACCATTTTTGATCAATTAAAAAACCAAATATAATAACTCTCCAACTATAGAATGATTAAAACTGATTGATATTTCAAAATAGAAACATTAATAATACCTTGAATATATTCTTATTTAATTAATCAATTCCACATAAACCATAGAAACATCTAATAATAAATACATTATGATCATGAAAGGAAACACCACACCCTATAGGACCAAGGTTCCCTTTTTAAGCTCCATTAATTTTGGATTTTATCCCATTATTTATGGGAGTTTTCCAAAAAAAACATTTAATGTTTGTACTAGTGGTTCATAATTTTATGGAATTCCCATTATTCTAAGAACAGTGTATTTAGTAATACCTTAATCACAATAACTAATTTTTTTTACAGTCAAATATTTGAACAAAACAAATATTTTTATAAGGATTACAAAATAATGAATAAAGTGAAATTGTGTAACATAGAATTGTTTACAAACTATATGAGATGCATCATATCAGAAACTACAACAATACATAGGTATTGAGGTTGGGGTGAGTCTGTAACAACAGTACAATGATGATGTAATATTATAAGGTATTGTATAATTATTATGTAATTTTCATAGAAATTAATATTTTCCTTCCATAAAATTTTATAAATACCAAAACTAGGAAATATTTTTTTTAATCCACACCATTCTAGATGTGTAAATTGCACTTGGAACGAAGAAAAACAGCAAAATATTGTATATAGTTCTAATTGGGTGTTCTATTATGTTCTATCCTCTAGATTGGAGTTAGTCATGAGGGTCTGATCCGTGGTCTAATGATGATTCAGATGCATCCAAAATCATGGTATGAATCCCTATCAATGCATTGGTAAAATAATAAACATTTCATAATTCCATTCTTTATAGGTTACCAAAAATTTATGTACGAGCATGAAGAAAAAGTGTATCAAATTAATATATCTTTAATATCGTCATATAGTTGTGGATAAGTGGTATAAAAAATCATTAATCTAGATGTTTAAAATCATAATAGATATGATATCCAATCCGATTATCAATAAATAATTTAATAAAATAATACTTATTTTCAATCCATATTGATAATTCTATAATGTTGTGGTACTTTCATTTTAGTGTTAGTCATAGGCAAGATTCTATATCATCAAAATTACCCTATTTAAACCATTGTACAAATATAGCCCAAAGAATTCGTAGTTTTATGGAGTTTTTAATGATGAGGTTCTATTTATTATTATCCTAAAGAGATTCATTGATGTAATTTATTTTGTTCTTTCCCAGACCCTCATTTTCTAGATGATTAAAACATTTTTTCCAAGGGAAAGTAACCATTTTATTTTTTAGAATTATACCACTCCAAAAGAAATTGTTGATACACACATTAAAGTGTTTTATCAGTCCAAAGTTTCACTTTTTTATTATGAAATAGTTTAATGGTTTCGAAAACATTTTGAATTTGACCAAGAGTACTCTTCTAGCAATTAAGAGAGGCATTTTGTGATGCCAGATGGTATATTATCTTAAATTCAAGACTAGTGAAATATACATACTTCTATACCCACCATAATAATGTAAATATAATATATATGGGCAGAATTTTATCATTTATAATTCCCATTTTTAAATGATTCCATTTTTTCTAGAAGGGTGAAATCTCTTTCCCAATTAGATGAAAGACTTATCTCAATTAACATATTTCCTTAAAAAATTTCATAATAATGTAGAGTTTTTATATCAAGAAAAATATTCTATTTAATTATATTTAAATAGAAGATTAATTTTATCCTCATCATAATGGAGAAGTTTTGGACCATATAGAGACCTAGATTATTTGATTTGTTTGAGCTATCTATGATCAACCATGAAAGTGAGAACAGTACTGTGACTATATTTTATAATGATGAATTTTATATTTGAGAGGCGATCTCCTTGAAATATCCCTCTGCATAATTTTATGTATCCCATAGGGGAAATATTTATGAGCACTATGATATGGGATTATCCAATATGATTCTTCACCCAGCTAATTATTGTTTTTTAGGAGAATAAAATGTATAACACATTATAGGTGAAATTCCATTTCATGTTGCTAAATTCATTCTTACTATTATTATTGAGGAAAAACAAACAACATATTCTTTATTTATTAATAATATTGATACACTCTGAAGAAGTGCCAATGAAATATTTAATGCACATACATTTGAAAAAAAATAGTTGAAAGAAATGATTTCGTCGTAAATGAGAGTAAGAATGTTTAAAATAATATAACTAGTAACCATATAGATAGAGTTCAAAAGAGAAATGGGGTTGAATAGATGAATCTAAAGAAAATATTTAATATTTGTAATCAATGTGGGAAATTTTTTATTGTGTCCCTAAATGATGGTCCTAATAAAGAATAAATATGATTCCAGATCTTATACTACAGCTCAAATAAAATCCCAATATTTAAAGAAGAATAAATATACAAAATCATCTTGGACCAATGAACTACATGTATTAAGAATGAAAACAATATCTTTTATTTAAAATTCATGGGGAACATCAATGGGGAAGGTTTTATCCTTATGACTGACAAGGTTGGGTATAATTCTTTATATCATTTCATGTTATTTTCCATTGACATTTATTAGGTTTAAGTATTATGAAGATTTAAAGTCTAATAGGCTCCCTTTATTGAGAATGTCTTGGCCCCCCACATCAAATAAAAAGAGAGTAATAATATAATTCCAATATCTTTAGAGTGTGTGAAAAAAATTTAGTTCGTATCCCTATATTTGAACAGTCTTTTCTAATGATTTCATTCTAAACCATTTGTTTCATTCATAGAAGAGAATTTGGCTTATAATAAATGTCAATATCTTGGGAAAGATCTCTATTGTAGTCTTTATTTATATTTACCTCTTAACCCTATTAATGGTAGGCCTCTAGATATGTTATTTCCAATTCAATTCCAATATAGGTAACTCAACTACAACTCTTTTTTATTACACCATGTGTTTCATCATCAATATGCATGTTATGACATAATTTCATTAATAAATTACACTCTATAAATCTTTTATGATCATGTAAAATTATGAGAGGTAGGCCGATGCATTTTTGAATATAAAAGGGATGTAAAATCACATCCCCCGCATAATGGGATGGTGGAAAAAAAATTAGTTTTTGTACGGTGATGCTAAAGAATGTTTCCCATTTTTAAAGCACCACGTCATTAGTGAATCACCGTGTTTTCCTCAAATTAACCATTCTATTGAGATACCTCAAATTACAAGTGATGTTTTCAAAAAACCTATTAAAATACACCTATTCAATATCATCAATAAAATCCCTTGACATGGTAATTTTGTTAAATGGGTGGACATGACCTACTTTTTCACTCGAGTATTGGATGGTGTTGAAGTCTCTAAGGAGAATCCATGGCTCACTAGTACAACATATGATCCTATCAAAACTGTTCCATAAGATTCATTTGTTATGGAACCTATTCCAAGAATAAATAATATAGAGGAACAAGATCACATTATTCTATTGATACAAACATGAAATCATATATTACTTTATTTTTTTGTAAATTTTTTTTACCATGAATGATGGGGAAAGGTCCCATAGTGGTTCCACTGGGGATGGGCTTCTATTAGCACCAATAAATTGATATCAAATTTTACATAGACCAATAATGAAAAAATATAATGGTACTTTTGGACCATAAATTCCCATGATTTTGGTTTTGGGATATGAATATTTCTATATAGGTAGTATTCTATTTCAATATTTCTTAGTCTATGTAATTTACAATAAAGAACATAAATTTTTAACCTGTTTTTGAATTGAAGATACACATTATTGTTATTTTTCATTGTTTAGTTTTTTTTCATTTTTCCATCATTAAACATACATCAAATGTGGATAAGATTATATAAATTATTTTACACATATAAACATCAATAACTATGACACCATTAGTAGTGGGTGTAGTAATACTGGGTTCCCAGATCAATACTCACAAGACCAAAAATAAAAAAAAACTATCCCTATGAAATAAATAACATTGGTAATTTTCAAACATGGCTGAACCCAGTGGGACCCCACCAGGGTTAGTGATAATGTGAGTTTTCCACCTTAATCCCACAATAAATTGGATAATGTCTACCGATAATTTCAATGGTTAATTATAAAAAAATGGGAGCCCTTAACTAATATATCCTACATTCAATAACAGTTCTCTAGAAAAATATATAATACTGAAAATGTGATATTTATATATATATATATATAACTATAATTTAACATACATCTGAAACACACCAAACAACCTAATTGTATTGTAGGATAAATCCTACAAATAAGAGTAAAACTACCAAGCCCAATATTCTCTAATAGAAAGAAAAACTGAATGGATATAAAAAACAAGATTTATGATAATCTAGTACTGATTCAAGAACTATCAGTAAAATCCACCCATAAACACTATTAGGCTCCAACCCCACTAGCACCACATCCAATGAATCCTCCATTAAACTATTCTCCATATTCAGATATAAAACAATTGTAGGAATGATGGCTATAAAAGTGTGTGTATAAATATACCCATAATGAATCACTAAAAACACATAAATGAAATAGTATAATAGGTCCAATAACGAAATATTTACATAAATATGATTAATAAAATTAAGAAAACTATGGATAAAATTGAATCTCAATATTCACAGCACAAATCCATAAATGATTTAATCAGAAGGGAAATAGGACCACCCAAGACATCACTAAACCAAAACTCATAAACATAATACTTTTAAGACATTTATTTTATGATATAATGAGTGATAATTACATTTCACAATATTATTAATTTAACTAATTGAGTGCATTACCCCTATGGATAAATGCACCCCAACACATAGGGCAGTAGTCACTCCTTGAATAGAGGATTTCCCACAATATATGAAGTTGTACCTAATACATATATTATATTTTGGATTTTAACATATAACATTAATAAAATTATGAGATTATATATACCCCATATATTTAATATCATGATTAAAATAATGGGGAGTACCTTAAATTTGTGACTACTCAAAATGCCTCAACCAAATATAACTCTTATCTCTATTATACCAAGATCCATTAAATTCCAAATACACTATATAAATGGTATATAATTATATAGAGGTTTTAAAAAGTATTATATATATTTGAAGCCTTTAAAAATAGACCAATAACATGTATCATTCTAATAATAGGGTGAGAATATATGAAAAATAATGAAAAATAACTAGTGTGCGGTGTATACACATTATGTACAAAACATGTTGGTCTCAGTAGATAGTGATGTTCCCAAGACATGTTATCTGAAATGTGGTTATAAAAACACATTATTTAAAAAATATCATTAATAAAAAGTTAGATAACCCTTTCTTTATTTCACAACATTACCATAGGATAATAATTACAACTCTTAAAACATGTCAAAATCCCAAGAATGTAAGTATTTATGTCTTTAAGGACACGTTACATGGGAACCTGTTTTATAAAACTTTTTATAATATCTCTATAATAAAAAACACTAGATCCCTTCTAGGATTGTCACAAGTTGAACTCATCTTAAAAATATGGTGGTGAAAACATATGAAAGGGGAGAGATCAAATTCAATGTAAGAGAAAACCCAAGTGATAATAGTCAAAGATCATATCTATTCATAAAATAAACATATGGATACAATAGAGGTATATACTAAAATTATACCCCAGAAATCATAGGATAAATCTATTGAGTTTTAATATAATTCTTGGATAAAAAATATGAAACAAAATAGTATTTAATGTTTTCGAAAAAACATAATCTGTGAGATAATAATATAGTCATGACTATAAGAATAAAATAATGATGATTTTAACTATAAAACAAACATAAGAAAAGAAATCATATTTCAAGGATTGAAATTAATGCATTTTTCACATATTAAGGATTTTTTATTCGCACATGTACCCTTTATCTTTGTATAAATCCTCTTGTGTACCCTTTCACTTTGGATAAATCCCCCGGTGTACCATTTATCATGGGATATGTTCTCTCATGTACCCTTTTTCTTTAGATAAATCAAATTTTCATCTCTTTTCCTTGATAGAAATATTTAGGTGTGCCCTTTGTATTGGGATAAATCCTCCAATATACCATATAAGTTGAATAATTCATCTTTTATACTATTTATCATGGGATATAAAATTTTGTTTTTCCCATTTCATGATATAAATCATCTGATGCACAATTAGGATTTAGAAAAATCTTCATGTGTACCCCTTGGCTAAGGATAAATCCTAATACGTTCTTTTCTGAGGTGATAAATTCATTTATGTACCCAATGTGAACATTAGATATAAATCATACCAATATATTTTAGGGTGATATAGGATGACAACCATAATCATCAATACATATGAGTACCACTTAAAAATAAAATCATACATCTTATCATAATTAACCCATGAGAGTTAAATGGATTTCAAAACATTTCCAAATTCAATCACTTAAAAAAGATCATTTCATTTCAAAAGATAATCTCGTAAAATGATTATTTATGAAGAAATTAATGATGTTAATCTTTTGACCATTACACGTTTTTTAACAATTACTCTTTTAAAAACATTTCATTTTTATGTCACATACCAAAAACCCTTTTATAAAACTAAATAAAAAACAAAATAAAAAATTTATTCAAGCCCATTCAAATAAATACAACATGAAAATTAATAAATCATATTTTAATGTGTGTAGTATAAAATAATAATTAATTGATAATAAAATCCATTGATGTATTCAAAATTAATTTTACTGAAATCTCACATAATCACATGGTTGATGAAGCTTTTTTAAAAATTGAAAATGGGGAGAAAAAGGATCATTTGAGCTATAAAATGTGAGTTCCAAATACCTAAATAATATAACTAGTGGGATATATTCAAAAGGCCCAGGAGCGAGTCAGACCCTCTCCTACCAGATTTTATTGGAAAATAAAGTACACAGACATGACATCAAAAGGGGGGTTTACAAAGACTATTTAAAGACTTACCACATGCATCAGCCTCAACAAAAGGAACACAACATTCAAAATCAAAAAAAAAGACCATTCAGAACATGACTCCACAATGGCCTTTTTTGACAACGCATCAGCAACCTGATTGGCCTCCTGATAAGCATGTGTCACCTAAAAAATGATTCCATTAAGGAGATGAAGACAATCAATCCAAGATGGAAACATCATCCAAGGAACATTCCTCGACTTCCTCCGAAGGATATCAATGTCCACCATAGAGTCTGATTCAATCCAGAGGAATTGCCAACCAAAATGAACCGCATATGTGATAGCTTTAATCATTTCCCACAGCTCAGCCTCAATGGCAGAGCCCTAGACAATATAATGATAAAAGTAGCCCTTAACGAAGCCCTGATAGGTACGGAAGACACCACCGTAGCCTGAGGGCCCTGGTGCACCTGAAGCCGCTCCATCAACATTAACCTTCTACCAGGAGGGAATAAGAGGGATCCATCTAATAGACTTCATCACTAATGGCTTTATAACCCTACCATCAATGCTAAAATTACTCAATATAATATGATCATTCAACCCATTATTCATACAACCAACCTGGATTCTTGAGGCTGTGAAAATAGCCCTATGAATCACCCTCACTCATGACTAGAAAATTGGTTTGATATTCTCAAAAATTTGCTCATTTCTGTCCTTCCAAGGGAACCCTATATTTTCTGAAACTGCCACCATGATAATCACCCGAACCTGTTCACTACAGCTAGCCGAAACTTCTGAATGAGGAAGTCTCTCTACAGATGTCAAGTCCAGACAGCAACCTGTCATATCCTGGATATATTTCTCTAGCCTGCATATCAGAGAACAAGAGAGGAAAACATGGTCAATTAATTCCACCGCATCCATGAAGATTGAGAAGGCTGAGGCCATCTGAATCCCAGCTCTTTGAAGAGAATAATTCACCGGAAGCCTTCTCTTCCACAGCCTCCAAAGAAGCAAATAAACAAAGGGAGAAATGAAATAAGTCCGGAAGGCAGACATCCATCTTGGGACTACAAACTTCCCAGTACACATGTGCTATTATTCATAAGAAATAATAATTAAAAAATATCATATAACTTTAGTAAGTGCATTTATTGAACCATATAATATCAATTGTGATAATAAATGAAATTATTTGTTTATGGAGGTTGTATTCTGTATGTACATATAATTAACTATCTAAACTCTCAATGAATTGGAAAACACATTCTCTATAATAAATCATAATTTTTGAGATATAAATGTGTCATATAAAACATTATTATACCTAAAATCTATATTTATTTCCATCCATGGGAGGTGGTGATGAAAAATTAAAAACATCGCTTCGTGGAGTTAGAAGTCCATGTATATGCACGGTCGATATTTTTTTCTTAGTGGATGGAAGGAATTGAATAATTGTTTTATATGAAATATAATGGAAATCTAGTATTTCAGTGATATGTAGATAATTATATTAACAAGATTAGAGATAATTTAGAATGTATTGGACAATGTAAAATAGTAATTGAATACATTGGAAGCTTAACATTTCTCATGGAAAGCACATTACTAATGAAGCCTTTGATAAAATTAAAGATGGTTGAATATTATATGTGTGGGATAGGGTTTTACAAGGATGGTATCAGTATGTTTTAAAAAATAAATTAGAATTTCATAAATGTAATGAAGTGGTTAATGTTTTTCCCAAATGACCCAAAGGCCTTCATTTTTTATTGATTTTTGATAACCACCCTTTCATGGGATAAGGGGGAACCCTTACAAGACCCATAGGATCAGTGATTACATGGCCTGTAGGCCTTAGGAGATTACATGACCTGAAGGTCTTATGGAATTAAATCATACTATCTACACGTAACGATCCCTCCTCTTCATCAACATTTTGATAGTAGGTCTCCACCTTTGCTTGGCCGTTTATCTAGGCTTCCCGTGAATGAACAATCAAGTCCAGATGGCATAGACATACCCTATAATTCTAAACAATCCATTTGGCCCTACTCTGGTGAGTGCACCTGCTCTGAATCCTCTTCTGGGGTTGCTCCTTTTTTGTGGAGTCAGTTTGTGGAAACTGAATTTTTTCCGAAGGCCTTGAGGTGGCCTTAAGGCCTTAATGGGGGCCCGAAATCCATACTAACCCGAATCCCTTGGTGTCCATAAATACTTAAGGACTCCAAGCCCAAACTGGTGGCCATAGGTGTATTGTTCTAACTGCTACAGTAACGAACAGTACCTGCTACAGAAGCTGATATAGTGCCTGCTATAGTACCACATAGTGTACAGTTCTGCAATAGTACCGGCATAGTGTATAGTCTACTACAGTACCTGTATAGTGTATAGTTCTATTACAGTACTGTTATAGCCCCCCCCAAAATATGCCTCTACCTAGTTTTGAACCTGGGTCTCATGGATTCACTTAAAGATACCTCACTAACTGGGCTGAGGCACATGTGCGGTTAATGTTTTACCTATTTATAAGTTGATATAATTGTGGTTTTGGAACCAAACATTAAAATTTAAATAAGGTAACGTTATTATAAAATTTTTAATATATCCAAAATGAAAAAACATTGAGTGGAAATGTTATGAGGATATAGATTATCCTCATACAAAAATTTTGGATATATCTTGGATTATTTTTTGGAAATTTTTCTCACATTTCAAATTTTAAATTAATTTAATTTTACCATTGTAATTGAATTATGAAATTATAAGCTGTTATTAACGTAAAAAAATTAAATTTCAAAATTTAACTAATATCGACCATATGATTTGAAATTTTTATATTATGTTACCAAATAACATTTTTATGTTTTTGAAATTTAAATTTAAAATAAAAATTGATTGAATCTATAAAATGTTTTTTTTAAGAAACATCCATTATTATGCCTAAAATTTAAATAAAATATGTGATTATCAAAATATTTTGATTTACATGTCATAAATGAGTATACTATACAAATAATAAATTATTAGTTATTTTTTAAGAATGAAAAAAACTAATCTTACAATAAAAATACTTATAAGAAATGACCAAAAATTGTTTTTATTAAAGCAACATTTTGATTATGTTCTAAAAATGATTAACATATGATATATAAGTAAAAATAATGTTTTAAAATTCATATTATCATTAATTAAAGAAATGTTTTTTTATTTTTCTAAATCTTCTCGGATATTCATACATAATGTTATAATTAGAAAATAATAATTTTCAAAAAAAAAATTTTTTGACTAAAAAACATCATTTTTATAAAAAAAAGAAAAATTCAAAATAATAAAATTATAATGTGAATAACAAAAAAAATGATTTTATTTTTTCCAATTTATATTAAAAAAATTGAATTTTTGTCTTTAAAAATAAAATACATTATATAAATAAAATTAATTTAATTTAAAATAACATTATTTCAATACTAACTCATGTTAATTATTTTCTGTGAAATTGTAGTAACTTTTAATGATTTACCATATTATTTTTTATTATAACTTTATAAATATTATTATTTTAATTTTTTGTGGTAGAATTACATTGGGTGCAATGTGTAATACCATTAACCAAACAAGAAGTCATCTTTAAAAGACCTGGAACTTCAGGTTGTTATATATCCCCACAAACATCAATTCAGTCCTCACAATTTTAATTTTAATTTATTTGTAAAAAATATAATGTTATTTAAGGGATATACTCGAATGATGATGAAATTTATAGTGTTATTAAAAAACATAAGAGATATAAAATTTTCCCTCACGATTGAATAATCTAAAAATGTAATATTTCCTCAATAATTTTAGATAAAAATCCATCAATATTGGGTATTATAACTCCTAAAATGAAATTATATTTCCAGGAGATATTATAGTCATCCTTACATGGATTAATGATCAAAATTTGGTTTGAAATATGAACTGCGGTACCCAATTTTTTTTTACTATTGAATCTATATGGAAAGTTCCAATACATCTCTGAAAAATAATTGGATTCCTCCAAAGGAGGGATTATAATACATTCCAGATGAGTTTTCCATAAACCTCAAATTTTTATTAAATAATAATACAAAATAATATAAATTAATTGGGTTGTTGATTTGATGTTTTTAGAAAACAATTAAGGGCATACTAACATGGTTAGAACTAGTTTCCAATTAGATATCTATAAATATTTAATGGGAGGTGAATTCAAATTTTATGATTCCTTTTCATGAATTATTTTCTGCAGTAAGGATATATTTTTATTTCCCAGGTTTGGTTGGATTAAAAGGTTAAAAAATTAACAACTTTTGTTTTTCGATTAGGGAATTGATTTACATAATACCAAAACTAGAAATAAATGAGAAATTGAACCTTAATCACTAATAAATCATTAAAGAGATTATTATACCGAGGTTTAAAATCATGATCTTGATTTCTATTCCATCCTCAAATGAAACTCTTTCTTTTTTCCTTTAATAGAAACCCAAGGGTTATTCTTTCAAACAGTTTTTACAAGTAGGATGTTGAATCTTATTTCCTTCGTTATCTTTCTAAACATATCTTCTATGACACTATATATTTATATTATTTATTGTTTTTTATTGTTCTAATGACTCAAGTTATTAATCCTAGCACAATATAGTTGTATGTTCCTGATAATAAGGTTTTGAAAATCAGTTTTCGTTCCACATGTTTTTTCATTAGGAGAATTGCAATATTTTCTATCACCTTCCTTATAAACTTGATTCCCCCTTCCTCCAACCATTTCTAAAATCAAAAGAGTTTATATATTAGTGAAAAAAATTATATCATGGATTTATTATAAAAAATGATCCTTGAAATTTTTTACCCTTTCAATACATCACATAATAAATTAATTCGACCAAAATCACTATTTTTTTATCAAAATTTAATTACATTGGGTACTCTCATACTTAATATGATAGTTAATTAACATAATAAGTATTTTATATTATCATGTAAATATAATGTGATTAACCAAATAATATCCATTGAGAGTGAAAATCAGATGTACAGGTTGGCCACTTTTTCATGGATTATGTGATGATTGTGTTTATACACAAAACACTTTTATCAAGGTTAATATCCATTGATGTATCTTTTCCTAAGTCAACTTCTAAATGTAGTATATAGATAGTGATTTATTCATTGAGAAAAAAATATAGTCAATATAAAACATCAAAATATATTCTTCTAAATAGATATAACCCTTATGCAGATCTCTGGAGTATACACTAAATTTATTTTTATCATATTCCCAAAAAATAACTAAACATATCCTATTAAAAAACTAAACAATTCTCAATTGAAAAATGATGTTCCCCAGACCTAATCTAGTATATCTAGTTCCAAA
Source organism: Viscum album (assembly GCA_963277665.1). Lineage (NCBI taxonomy): Eukaryota > Viridiplantae > Streptophyta > Magnoliopsida > Santalales > Viscaceae > Viscum > Viscum album. The sequence goes on along the minus strand of OY728140.1, from coordinate 27,574,179 downwards.
ATTACATTTATTAAAAACTAAATTTGATACAAAGTGAGATGAACCAATGTTTATTTTAAAATTTTAATATGTGATAATCCTTAAAACTAATAAATCATATCGTAATCTCAATAATATAAGATTTATTTTATTTATGGGCCAGCTAAATGGGAATATTTTTTTCCAAATGTGTGATCATTTCTCAATAATGAAACCATACAATATCACTTCTCTCTTTCCCATAGGTTACAATCATATTCATTATCTTAGGTATAAAAAAATAATAAAAATTGAGATCATAGATTTTTAGTAAGGGAAAACATAAGTTATAATAACCAATAATTATATGTGACAATAATAAGAGAATATATAGTGAACAAATAAAAAAAATCATACACAAAACAAATATCAATTCTATATCTCATGGGATAATACAATGAATAACAGACATGAATTAAAAGACTGTAGAAGAATTAATCAATAATCATGATCCATGATAGTATAACATAGTCATGATTATAAGTGTTAAACTATGTCATCTTTCATCTAAGCCAAAAAAATAAGTGTAGAAATCATATTTCAAGGCTATTCACCAATTCATTTATCATATAGTAGGCTAGGGATAATCACTTTTGAACAATTTTTCTTTGGATAAATATTCTTATGAACCATTTTATTTGGATTAATCCTCCTATATACACTTGGGCACTAGATAAATCTATATTTGTAACCTTTTCCATGGTATAAATCCTTTTATTTATTCTTTATTTTTGGATCAATCCACCCATGTACCCTTTGTCTTCGGATAAATCCTCTTATATACCCTTCGGATTGAGATAAATTATCCCGTGTATCCTTTTTCCTATACAAAATTCTTTTGTATACACATTTTATAGGGAAAAATAATCTTCATGTACTGTTAGGTATATAATATATCCTCTCACGTACTATTTATCTTTGGGTAAATTCTCCCATATACCCTTTGGAATTGGATAAATACTTTATTTACCATTTTTCTCATTATTATTTAACATTACTAGTCCATTTTAAGGTGATATATAAATATAAAAATTATAATCGATAAATATGACATACACTTAAAAACTAAATCTTTAATCCTATCTTGTGTAACCCATGGGAATAAATTGGGTTTCAATAATTTTCTAAACGGTATCACATAATAATCATGATCATTTGATACAAATACATAATATACCAAATAGATTGTTTAAGTGGATTACATATTGGTTGATTTAAGATCTATCACTCCATTATTTAATAATCAATTCAAAATATAAGATATATTAGAAATGAAATATTTCTAAAATATTGTTATGTAATATCATCAAAAAATGATTTGATTTTAATGTCACGTTCCAAAAATAATTTTTTAATGAGGGGAAAAATCAAAAAATAGTGCTTCAAAAAATATTCCAACAATGATAAATTGAAAATAAATAAATCATATGTTAAAATGAAAATTATAATGGTAGAATATCATTGAAAAAAAAATTTATTTAAATATTTTAAAACACCTCTCTAAAAAACCCACATCAATAGAATGATGGAAAAACATTTGTTTTAAAATTCATAAAGGGGATAAAAATGTTCACTATAGGTAATAGAATTTGAGTGTCCAATAGGGAAAGTGGAACATTGGGGCTATGTATAAACAAGGATTTATAATAAATAACCATCGAAAAGGGAATTGTTCATTAAAAATGGGTCATTAACATATATTATATTCATAAAGGAATAACACTTTTTTGTGAAACATTATTTTTGTAATGTCCCGACCTAGATTCCTAGAGTCTGTGCATTATTTTAGTACATTGGCATGATTACAAGGAATAATGTCCCAAAAAACCGATAAGTTTATGAGTCTTGAAAAATATATTACATACATGAACATTACATAACACTTTCCAACATATAACACACACAAAAAATCCTTTGATATTTCCAATGTTCCGTTAGATTAACCATGAATCTTAAACATAAAACACTTCTTGGGATCATGGGAAAATAGAACATAGAAATGGGTGAGCTCATATGCTTAGTAAGGATAACAATATAGTGGAAACATTCATAAATAAGCATAATAATTTAGGTAATTCTATAAAAATTAAACAAAAGACTTTTAAACATGAACTTCAGTATAATATTGAAAAGATAAAATCAAATAATGTCATTTTCTTATTCACATGGATATTCTAATAGTTGAATACTCACATGGAATATCAATAGCCACCTTCGTATTGATGGAATGAAGAATGTTATACATTCATAACCACATAGTAAAGGCCTTGTGCCAAGACTACAATTAATATTTTGTCAAGGCCTTATTCCCAGACACTTGTTTGTCTCATGGGTCCTACCAATGAATCAAGGAGCTATAGCGGGCTCCACCTGTCACTTTCCAAGTCCAATGAATTCATCATATAAAATGGTTTAAACAGAAAATAAACATTTATAGTAAAACTACCATAATAAATGTCAATACTTTATCCATAAACTATTAATGGTATAAAATTAACACATCCACATTAAAACGTATCACAAAAACTTCAATGCACTATGGAAGATTTTTATCATAATAAATCAACTTCAAACAAGTTTAAAATCCCTCAAAGGATGTTGATGTATATATGAATGATTTGTAAAACTATATGAGAGAAATATCTCTTTTTCATGAAAACATTTAAAAGTCACACAATTTATAAAGGAATGCATTTAATGAAATTTTTGAATCAAAGTGTCCCATTCAACTTTTAAACTTTTGATAGGAATTAACATTTTAGAAACATTCATGTCCATATAAATAAATATTTAAAACCCATTTTGAAAACATGGAAATAAATGAGAATGATTTAGAAGATTAAATATTTAAAACATTTAAAATGATGTTTTAGTAAAAATAAACTCTTAAAAATAATCCCTTTTAAAACTCTTTTATGAATCATGGACATGGATAATAAATATGTCCTAGTAGATACTTACATAAATACAACCTAGGATAATAAACAGATTGTAAAATTAACCTTTACCTTGTACTTTTACTTGGTCTATGGTTAGTTAACATCCTGTATAATGGTGAAATAATCTTAATTAAATTATTCAAAAATCATATACATTAATATGGTATCATATATTATCTTTTAATATTTCCTTGTTAATAATATTTTTATATTATCTTCATTTCAGGTGTTAACTGATTCATTTTCCTTAATATGCTTTGTTACATAAGTAATGTTTGTTATGTATAGTATGTATCTTATTCATATTCCAAATGATATTAGGTCTTTAAACATTATTTTTAATAACCTAATGAAAATTAGTCTTGAATGGATACGATGGGGAATGCATCTCATCGCATTTGTGGAGACTATAATCCGTACGTACGTACGAGTGACAATATCATTGTTTTGATTTTAAAATAATATGTAATTGGATGTAATATCATTTATACAGAATCATTATAATATTATATTTATTATTTAAATCAATTAAACATCATTATTATACCCATCCATATAATAATGTATTGAAAAACAATTACACCACAATGTGGAGATAGTAAGCCGTACGCACAAATGTATGGTGACATGTCATTCAAACGATGGATATAATAATGAATATGGTTGTACCAAATTTATAATAACATCATAGTATATAGAAGATATTGAATTTATCATTTTATAATGTAAACAACAAAGAATGAGGAAGTGGAAAAGAAAGGAACTTGAAAGAGGTGATTAAATATTTACCTCTTCTACGGGTTCTTCCTTTTAATTTGATCAAAAGAGCTCTCTAGGTTGTATTTTTGACTAAAGAAAGCACTATAGAATGAAGGGAGGACTTTTTAGAGGTTATATGGGTAGGTTTTGGCCGAGGTAAATGACTTTGAAGGTGTGCAGTAGAGAGAAGGGGGAGTGACCTTTTAAAAGAGAGGTGAGAGACACCTTTAAAAAAGCTAGAAATATTATTTTATAATAAATTAATATTTTGTTTAAAATGGATCCAAAATGAATTATTTAAAGGCTAAGGTGGGTATGGTTCTAAAATCACTCAAACAATATGTTTTACATAGTTGTGGGTCTCTATATTAACTTTATCTTATAGATTTAACTCTTAGTTAAATAGATTGACATTTACTGTGTCTCTTTGTATTTGTATATCATATGGTTAATAAACATAATAAAAACTTCCAATCGAACTCCAAGTGGTTCGTTAGTGATACAAATATCATTATATAAGTATTTTGGCCGATTTATATATTTTTAGGAATAAAATATCAATTAATATTGTAATATTTGTTTCTCTAAACTCTTTTATGACAATTTTGACACTATTTGTTATTTAGTTTTTACTAAATTAATAACAGCATTATTACTTCGAAAAAAATTCATATAACTAACCCTAACATGTTATATTAACCTATAAAATTAGTGAAATTCATAAAATGTCTCAAATTACATTTATCTATATATTTATAATATCAATTATTTTAATCTATCTTTAATTAGGTAATTACTGCATCATCATTGTGTCATAAGTAAATTACATTATTTAATGTCTAAGAAATATAAAAAAAATACCATAATTTAGGAAATAGTTTTATATTTATAATGAATATTTATAGTCTGAAATATGACTTTAATAACCCGATGTAAAAAATTTATTTACTAAAAGTTATTTGTTTATTTCATTTTTCCCTTTACAAATGTTAATTAAAATAAAGTGTCATTATAATTCATAAGTGGCTCCATGGGGAACCGAAATTGACTAAAGGATTCCATGGTAGTCCATGAATCATCCAATATGGTTAGGACAAGTGTTATGGTAATTTGTTATTATTATAATATTCTTTTTACCTTGAATTACAATATTTACCTTTAGCCGTGGTATATAAGTGAAAAGTCATTATTCACCAAAAATTGTTTTCGTCTTATTGAACAACATTTTACTTACTGAGGTAAACTATGTCTCTCGGAGTTTTTAAATTCAACTCACAGAAACAATAAAATTATGTTTCTCTCAAATTTGCATATTCTCATAGAAGATGGGTAAAAGACGGTAAAAAGTTGAATAAAATTTATATATATAAAAACATATTATATAATGACTTAAATGAATTATATTGAAATTATATAGGTATTATGTATCTATTTTGAAATAAATTAAATTAAATTATAATAAATAATTATTTAAATAAAAAGTCAGTTTTAACCAATAACTCAATGTTTTTCACTAGTCATCAAAAATTGAATGTTTTCAGAAAAATACCAAAATTTTACCTTATGATAATTTTGATATTCTAAATTAAAAAATTAATTCTATTTAACCAAACTCAAAACATAGAAGTTTATTTTATTAATTTAAAATTAATTCCCGATTTTAAAACCAAAAAGCATGTTTTTAAGAAATAATTACTAACAATAGATTGACACTTGTTTAGGTCAAATTTCAATGTAAAATTACATACAATTGCCAAAATTAGATTAAATGGTAAAAATATAATCTATTTATGCTTCCAAAACAGTAAAATTCATAATTTAAAACCATAAATTATTTTAATTAAAAATGTTGTTTTTAGTTAAAATATAGTATTTTTTTACTATTCACCCAAATATTAATATTATCAGGAAAATGCCAATAATTTATTGAAAATAAAATCTTATGTCTCGATTAAAAATAATAAGTTTATTTTGAAAATTTTATTTTATAATGGATTAAAATATTGGATTTAAAAAGGGTTTGCCATAAACAGGTAGTAAAATTTCATTTTTTGAAAAATACTTCTTTTATCTGAAAAAAATGAATTTGTTCTTACATTATATCAAAGTAACTCATAATATGGATTCTAGAATTATAAGAATTATATAATGTTAAAATTTTAGTTTATACTATTTATAACTGCTTTTGAATGACTAGTTTGGTAATTTATTGTGCACTAGAACTCAGTGTTGCCGGTAGTGAAAGTTATTAAATTTCCTTAAAGAAAAAACATACTATGAAATCATGGGGTGTTACATTATTCCCTCCTTCAATAAATTTCATCCTCAAAATTTGAAATTGTTTTTATAAAATAAATGGTTGAAAATAGAAAATACATTTAGGGAAAAACCCACATCGGAAATTGGGTTAATAAAATTTAGTCTTAATAAGAGGAAAAAGGGAATAAGAAATTCACCACCAAATTATGATCTTGATTCAGAGAACATTGGTGGAAATTAAGGACACATAATTTGAAGAATAACGTAAATATTTATAAGGAGTGATTGAGGTCACCAGTCATAAACAATTGTAGAATTGAGAGACACAAAGCCATCAATATATGATGATTGAAAATATCATTTGTTAAACAAAACAAAAGAAACATTTTTAGTTTTAATATCCCTTACCTAAATATTAAGAATTAATTTCTTCATAGAAAAAGAGATCAAAAAAATATATACTTGAAAAGTAGAGTTCTATCCTTTAACTAATTTCTACCACAAACTCATCTTTCACTCGAAAAGATAATATGACTTAAAAATATTCTATTTATCCTATTCAAATAGGGTTCCAAAAAATGAATTTATAATTAAACTATTCGACCATTTAAAAAAACAAAATTATACAATATAGGTACTTCATATAGTCCAGTGTTATGCGATAAATCCCATTCGCACTATGGTTGTGTGTTCGATTCCCGCAGCTTTGTCCGATGTGACGGGTTCTCACATGATCTGTGTGTTGTCCTTTTTATAACAATACAAAAATAACATTAACAATAATATCCAATTTTAAACTTAATCCATTCCAACCTTTAGACTTATCCAAAATAATTCTATCCAAACTCACAGTCTAAAATTCATAAGGAAGTTAAAGATAATAAAGAACCTTTTTTCCATGTAATAACCTGTCAACACCAACATCGTGTATTATTTTAAAACTTGGTAACACCCATAATTACCATAAAACCTTATTGATTACATTCATGCTCCTTATCCTTTGTATAATACTGGATATATTTCTTATATCAAAAAATTTTGAATATTTCAACAATGATGAAATAAACAAAACATTAATCAGTTCCAAGATAGTCATGAATATCCAATATAATTTATCCAAATCAACCATCTCTTTTTCCAAAACCACTACCTCAGTATCAGGACCATATTAAGGTTTCTCTTTCCTCCAACCATGTATTTTCCAAAAAAATTACCTTTTTGTAGATTCACTCTTCATAAAACCATATAATCACAAATACTCAATAAAATAGTACTGTAGTACAATCATAATTCATATAACGGGTACATCATCGATACAACACTGAAATGGCATAATATTTTAACAACAACATAAGAACACTAGTCATTCCTCTTCTTCAGTGGTAGTATCATAACTTTATTATTATCCAATAGCATCATTTGGGTTATACTCAAATGATTTGGAAATTGATTCACATAGTGAACCAAATCCTTGCAGATGAAGCATTGTACACATTAAACCTTTTTATTATCCTGGCCATCACGTACTTGGTGTTCTTCTTCTATAACACATAACAAACTCTCATTCCATTCAAAAATTTAATAAGGTGATTCTTTCTGCAATTATCACATATGGGAAAATCATTCTTTCCCTTCTTCCCTTTATCCATCTTTATCTCTACTATCCTTTTCTTCTCTAGCTTCCCTTCAAATCCATTTTACTCAAAGAATTATTTACATATCTTATTAACATATGATACTATTTCATCATATGATGAGAATACGTGGGATAATATTTCCTAAATAACTTTTGACTTAATACTATGAAAGATATGATCCTTGTTACTCTTTGGATCATACATATTTTTGGAGTTCCCATTCCTTCTACTCTGCTCCATTTCTAAACAATGGCATACACTAGGTCCATTTATGAATCGAAATTCATAATTCCAAACTTGTAAAATACCTAACATAAATTTAACAACTTATGGATATAATCCATAATCATAAAAAAGTTTTCTTTGAGTAAGTATATACTCATAAACCCTTTATAATGATTTGTAAAGAGAATGAGAATTATCCTAAGAATATCTTCTGGGAGTGTCGTAACCAAGAGTGCAGCAAGGTTCGTTATCATGCACCAGTTCCTGTTCGAGTCTAGCTCAAAGCGTGCTTTTAGGTTTTACACCTAGGTCCAGAGCCGCCTCAACCTACTATTATCCAGAGAGTGATGTATTGCTTGTAAAATTAACAAAATCTCTACAATACCAAAATTTTAGGAAGTTCTTCAATACTAATCCTCAAAGTCTATCTTAGGGCTATGTGCTCTAATCAGAGTTTACCTAAATCTAGTTTCCAATGTTTGTACTAAACTTCCTATGATACCAACATTAATGCCCCGACCCTAGATTTATAGATTCAGTGTATAATTTATTACATTGGAATGTTTACACGGAATCAAGTCATGAAAACATGATCAGTTTAGCAGTCTTTGAAAATAGATTACATACATGAAATTACATTACACCTTCCAACATACAACACAAGAAAAATAATCCTTTGATAATGTCGTTGTTCCCTTAGTTTTACCATGCATCTTAAACATAAAACACTTCTTGGGATCCTAGGAAAATAAAATATAGAAATGGGTGAGCTCAGATGCTCCGTAAGGATAACAATATAGAGGAAACATTCATAAATAAGCATAAACATTTAAGTAAATGTATAAAACTAAAAAAAGCCTTTAAAACAAGAAATTCAGCATAATATGGAAAAGATAAAATAAAATAATTCCATTTACTTATTCACATGTATATTTTACTAGTTGAATAATTACATGAAATATCAATAGCCAATTTCATAATGATGGAATGCATAATTCCAGACTTTCATAACCACATAGTCAAGGCCTTGTTCCTAGACTACAATTAGTATATTCTCAAGGACTTTTTCCAAGACACTAGTTTGTCAAATGAGACATACCAATGCATCGAGGATCTATATCGGGCTCCACCCGTCACTTACTAAGTCCAATTCATTCCTCATATGAAAAGGTTTAAACATAACATAAACATTCATATTAAAACTAGCATAAGAAATGTCAACACATTATCTATAATCCATGAATTGTATAAAAATAACACATCCAAATTCAAACATATCACAAAATCTTCAATACAATATGGATGATTTGTATCATAATAAATCAACTTCAAACAAGTTTAAAATCCCTCAAAGGATGTTGACGTAGATGAAAATGATTTTTAAAACTCTTTGATAGAAATATCTCATTTTCATTAAAACATTTAAATGTAACACAATTTATAAAGGAAGTCATTTAAATAGATTTTTGAATCAAAGTGTCCCATACCAGTATGAAACATTTGATAGGAATTATCATTTTAAAAACATTCACGTATATATAAATGAATCCTTAAAAACCATTTTGAAACCATGGAAATTAATGGGAATTATTTATAAGAATAAATATCTAAAACATGTAAAATTATGTTTTAGTAAAAAGGTCCCTTAAAAATAAACCCTTTAAAAACTCTTTTATGGATCATGGACATGGATAATAAATATGTCCCAGTAGATACTTATGTAAATACAACCTTGGATAATAAAGAGATTGTGAGATTAACCCTTACTTTGTACTTTTCCTTGGTTTAGGGTTGGTTAACATCCTGTATAATGGTGAAATAGATTTTATTAAATTATACAAGAATCATATACATTAATTTGATATCATATATTATCTTTTAATATTTCTTTGTTAATACTATTATAGTATTATTGTCATTTCGGGTGTTAACTGATTTGTTTTCCTTTATATGCATTATTATATAAGTAATGTTCATTATGGATAGGCTATATCTCATTCATATTCAGACTGATATTAGGTCTTTAAACATTATTTTGAATATTCTAATGAAAATTAGTCTTGAATGGATACGATGGGGAATAAATCTCATCGCGTTCGTGGAGACGGTAATCTGTACGTACGCACGAGCGACAATATCATTTTTTTGATATTAAAATAATTTATAATTGGATGGTATATCATATATAAACAATCATTATAATGTTATAATTATTATTTAAATCAATTACACATCATTATTATTCCCATCCAAATAATAATGTATTTAATAACAATTACACCACGATATGGAGACGGTAAGCCATACGTACAGATGTATGGTGACATGTCATTAAAAGGATGGATAGAATAATAAATATGGTTGTAAAATATTTATAATAACATCACATTATATGTAAGATAATAGATTTATCATTTTATAATAGAAACAAAAAATAAAGAGGATGTGAAAGAAGAAAGGAACTTGAAAGAGGTGATGAAATATTTACCTCTTCTTCGGGTTCTTTCTTTTAATTTGATCAAAAGGGATCCTTAGGTTGGATTTATGACTAAATTAAGGCCTTTAGGATGAAGGTAAGATAGTTGAAAGTTTATTTGGGTAGCGGTTGGCCAATACAAATGTCATTCAAGTTGTGAATTAGAGAGCAAGGGGGGTGCCCTTTTATAAGAGGCGTGAGGGGCACCTTAGGAAATGCTAGAAATATTATTTTATAATAAAATAATTATCAGTTTCAAATGGATCCAAAATGAATTATTTAAATTATAAGGTGGTTATGGGTCAAAAACCACAAAACCGATAGGTTTTATATTGGTTTGGGTCACTATATTAAATTTATTTTATAGATTTAACTCTTAGTAAAATAGTTTGACATTTACCATGTCTCTCTGTGTTTTTATATTATATGGTTAATAAACTTACTAAAAACTTCTAGGAAAACCCAAAGTGGTTCATTAATGATAAAAGAATCATTATATAAGTCTTTTTTCAAATACATAGATTTTTAGTAATAGAATATCAATTAATAATATAATATTTGTTTTATAGACTCTTTTATGTAAATTTTCAGACTATTTGGTATTTTGTTTTTACTAAATTCATAAAAGCATTATGTATTCAAAATAAATTCATATAACCAACTCTAAGATGTCATATTAAGCTATAAAATTAGTGTTATTCATCAAAATACTCAAATTACATTTATTTGGATATTTATAATATCATTTATTTTAATATTTCATCTATTAGGAAATTACTACATCCTCATTGTGTCATAAATAAATTACATTAATTAATGTCTAAAAAAATAACTAAAATACCCTTATGTAGGAAATATTTTTATCTTTATAATGAATATTTATAGTTGAAATGATGTCTTATATAACCCCATGTAAAAATTGATTTTATAAAAGATTTTTTTTTGTCATTTTTCCTTTACTTTAAGTTAATTAAAATAAAGTGTCATTATTATTAGGGTTCCCAAAAATGACCCAAGGATGCCATGGTCAGCCATGACTCATAATTTATGGTTAGGACAAATGTTAAGGTAATTTTTTGTAACATCCCAGATCCGGAATCCACACAATGGGTGCCCCAAACCTGGTTGGTCACAAGACCTCAAGCGCATTTCCCCAAATGCCAGAGGCTTCCGACTACCAGCGAGGGCCCAGGTCTGATAGTGAGGTACTATACCCTATTTTTTCATAGTTTAGCATAGCGGAAAAGATAAATAGCATACAACAATGGAAGTTGTAAACAATATATAACTTAAATGTAAAACTGAAGCAAAATATAACCAGTAGTCATATATATACAAAGATGCACCATGTCACTAATTCTATGAAAGAATCAAGAATAGGATACACTGCAATATAATACAATACAACTCAAGTACAAGGTACATCCAAACAAAACAAAGTAGAGTAAACAGAACACATCAGCATTGCAAGCCTAAGCTCAGTCCCATGCTCTCCTACTCCTCTACTACAATCATGTATCTGTATAGGGACCCCTGCCCCTGTCGAAACCTGCAGCAATATATTCTGTTTGGGATGATGACATGATCCAAATAGGGTGTGAGAAATAAATTCCAATAGGCACCCACCAAAGGCCCCTTCCCAACTGTTGGTGAAAATGTGCAACAACAGTGTGCAAAAGTAAATACAGTAAACTAGTAAGTACTCAAAAGTTACAATCACTACCATTTTCATTGCCATTTTAATTATTACTTATCTCCTCCAAGATTGTTCTTTGTCTTGTCAGGTACAATATAAAAAATCACCACATTGAATATTTTAAAGAGCCATTTCCTCAGACATACTATCCTTACCCTCTGGTAATAGAATCAAATACTCGCAGGTGACTTCCCTCAGGGATAATGATCATTGCCCTCAGGTATACATGATATTATCCCCGGGCATAGAGACTATTACCCAAAGGCATAAAAGAAGGTAACCCTCAGGCCAACCATCCACTACCCTCATGCTAAGAAACACTACCCTCAGGCTAATAGAACACTACCCTCAGGCTTATAGAACACTGCCCTCAGGCTAATAGAACATTGCCCTCATGCTAATAGAACACTACCCTGAGGCTAAAAGAACACTACCCCCAGGATAATAGAACACTACCCTCATGCTAATAGAACCAGGTTGATCCCAATGAATAAATGACAATTTATATAAACATTCTCTAAAAAATGCAATGCACAGTATAATCACGGCATACCCTTAGGTATCCAAGCCAAATGGATAAACAGAGGAATGCACCCCCAGGGTTGTCCTGGATCCAAGAAGTGATCCCAAACATCTGTTTAAACTTATCATTAGATTATCTATGCAATTCTAGATATAATTTCAGAAAATTCCTTAGCCATACAACAACCCAACCATGGGTGAATAGAATAAAGGTACACAATGTCAACACAATAGTTGAAAATAAAAATCAGACCACCTACCACGATCATCTCTGATCGGTATACGTGAATGACGCCTCACAAATCATCCAAGAACAACATAGATCTGTAATAAATGAATTCCCATTCATATGTAAATAACTTCCCATAGATGATGAATTGGTAAGAACAGTGCAATGAGAGGGGAGGGCTTACCCGTATGGTCACGACTTGATCGACGGAGGCGGAATCAGATTCCCGGTGCGTGTTCGGGTGATTCTCCAAGGATTGGTCGTCCTGCTGAGCTCCAAATGGCGGTTTGGGATCCTCTCTCTAATGAGGAGGCTATTTCCTATTTTAAGCAAAAAAACAAACAACATGGCATGTACTCTCAATCACATGACATGTACTTTTCGTTTTTTAAATTGTTCCTCTGGCGGCTTCTTTCCACCGCAACAATGTTCATCTATCAACATCAGTACATGGCGTGTATTCCTAATTACACAACATTTATTGTCACTCCGCTAGAATGTGCCTCAACCACTTTACTGTTCACCTGTCGACTGATTACACGGTGTGTAAATTCCAAGTACAATGCAGGTAGTCAGTTTTTACACCCTTCATCGCTGACAGGCCTACACACCCTGTGTACTCATCCCACATAGAAAAAGTACAGGGCGTGTGGAAAATTACACAACATGTACCCAAAAAAAATTGTATTTTTCCCATATTCCATATTTTCTCCAAAAAACATAAGGAAAAAGGAAAAGAAGAAACACGTACCTCAAAAATAAGAACTGGGTTCTTACAAACATTACCCGTTAAAACAATTCGTCCCTGAATTGAACTTCAATGTGTGGTGAATATACAGCTATGAACAACTCTGGCCACTGAGCACGTAGGTCGGTCTCTCGCTCCCAGCTTTCATCTTGCACTCGACCTTGCTGTCATAGCACCCAAATGAGAGGAACTGGCCGACCTTGGAGAACATCCGTGCTCTTATCAACAATATGAATCTGATACTCCTCAATGGATACATCGACCTGTAGCTCACCCTCCTCGTTCTAAAAAATGTTAGATGGGTCGGAATGATATCGTTGCAGCTGAGATACATAGAAGATATCATGCATGGCCCAGTACCACTGTGGTAACTGCAACCGGTTGGCAACTAACCTGACTCTCTCCAGAATCTCAAACGACCCCACATACCTTGGAAAAAGTTTACCTTGCCTCCTAATCCGCTTGTGTCCCAGCCTTGGTGAAACATGAATGAAAACCTAATCCCCAACCATGAAATCCAAGGGTCATCTGTGGTGATCATCATAAGATTTCTGACAATATTGTGCAGTAGCCATCCTCTTCATAATAATTTGGAACAGCTCAAAAGTCTCCTACATGAGACATAGTCCTAGTAAACCTGCCTCACCTGCCTCCATCCAGTACAAAGGTGATCGGCATGGCCTACCATATAAACCCTTGTAAGGTTCCATCTTAATAGTTTCCTGAAAACTGTTATTATTGGGAAACTCGACCAGGGGTATGTGCGTCTCCTAAGAGACCCCAAAGTCTAGGATGCATGTATGCAACATGTCCTCAAGAACATGTATCATACGCTCTGAATGGGAATCAGTCTGAGGGTTGTAAGCTGTGCTCAGAAGAACCTGGGTACCCGGTTCCCTCTTCAAAATCTACCAGAAATGGTATGTAAAGAAGGTGTCCCTATCATAAATGATAGAACAAGGTAATCCATGAAGATGTACATCCTCTCAGATATATAACTTTCTGAGCTAATCGACACCGTAGGTCTCCATGATCGGAAAAAAGTGAGATACCTTCATAAGTCTATCTAAAACAACCCACACAGCATCACTGCCTCGAGGTGACCTCGGAAACCTGGTCTCAAAGTCTATCACAACATCATCCCATTTCCACTATGGAATGGGTAATTTCTATAACAGTCCAGCTGGCCTCTGATGCTCCACCTTCACCTGCTGACAGGTGCAACATCTCGTAACAAAACCAGCTACCTCCCTTTTCATAACCGGCCACCAATACTAACATCTCATGTCACTGTACATTTTGGTAACTCTAGGATGCACTTCCCATGCTGAAGCATGAAACTCCTGCATCAGCTCCTCGCATATATCCCCTAGAACCCACACTCATCCATGGACACATAGTACCTCATCATCGCCTATCATCCATCCACGAGGAGGGTCCTCACTTGCCTCTGACTCCTGTAGACCTAGGCCTTCTGAATCAGATAGTTGTATCATCCTCACACTACCCCGAAGGGTAGAATTCATAGCTAAGGATGAAAGATTTTTTTTCCACTGACAATCGTGCACCTCCAAATGAATCTCATAGAACAAACCATAAGCTTCCACTCACCACTGGCTTCCTGCACAGCATGTGTGTGAGTATTTTCCCTTACCAGGTGTATAGGTAAGCTCATAGTCTAAGGAATGAAGGTATTCGACCCACCTTCACTATCTCTGGTTCAAGTCATGCTGAGTAAAGATGAATTTGAGACTTTTGTGTTCAGTGAAAACCACAAAATGCTCTCCGAAGAGATAATGTCTCCAAAAGAACAATGCATGAACAACTGCAGCCAAATCGAGGTCATACATCAGGTAATTCCTCTCATGTGGACCCAACTACTGAGACCCGTACGCAACAACTCGATCACCCTGCATCAACACTCTACTAAGGCCAATACCCAATGCATCAAGTAAACTTTATAGCTCTTCCCTTGGTCTGGAAGTATCAGGACTTGTGTTCATGTTAACCTACCCTTCAGCTCCTGAAAGGTTGGCTCACAAGATTATGACCAAACGAACTTCACACCCTTCTTAGTCAAACCTATCAATGGCGCTGCTAAGTGGGAGAAGTACTGTATAAAATGCATGTAGTAGCCAGCCAGCCCCAAGAAACTCAGTTTCTCAAACATGTTCATAGGATGCTCCCAAGAAACTATTTCTCTCACCTTCTCTAGGTCTACTACAACTCCTACCTATTAGATAATATGACCCAGGATGTGAATCTGGTCCATCCAGAAGTGGAACTTTGAGAGATTATCATATAACGGATGCTCTCTCGGTGTACTCAAAATGATATCAAGATGGGTGGCATGGTCGTGTAGAGTATGATAGTACACCATGATATCGACCATGAACATGACCACAAAAGAATCCAGATAAGGGTGGAACACACGATTCAGCATAGCCATGAAAACTTCTGGTGCGTTTGGGAGTCCAAACGGCATAACCAATTACTCATATAGACTATATATTATCTGAAAAGCTATAAGTGCTATGTCCAATGGTATAATGGGTAACTGATGATATCCTGATCTCAATTCAATATTTTAGAACACTTTTGCTCCCCGAAGTTGATAAAAAATATCATCAATCCTTGGAAAAACATACCGATTCTTTACCATCAGTTAGTTTAGCTTCTGATAATCCACACAGAGTCTGAGGGTACTATTTTCCTTCTTTGCAAAAAGGACTAGTGAACCCCAAGGAGAAGTAATGGTTCGGCTGAAACCCTTTTCCTGTAACTCCTCTAACTGCTTCTTGAGCTCTTGCAACTCAGGTGTAGCCATCATATAATGAGGAATGGACACTAGTGTCACTCCTGGCACAAGCTCAATAATGATATCTACCTCTCTCTGGAGGAAGACCTGAAAAGTCACCCGGGAAGACATCCCTGAAATGATCCACTTCTGGGGGGAAATCATTCTGACAAGTCCCGTAATCATCTAGATATAAGCTCGCAATCTGGGCTAGCACACCACCTCACCCATGATGCTCAGGTCCAGCTCGGCTTTCCTAGACATCCCATTCTCCCTTGTATAGAAACTCTCCCCCCTCTGGTGACGTGAAACTCACCCTAAAATGGTATCATTCTATAAAAAACTTGAAAAGGTACCAGCCAGTCCATCCTAAGAATGACGTCAAATGTCGTCATCTATAAGACATAGAGGTCCCATAGAATGTGACACCCACCAACCTCTAGGGGGAACTCCCTGCACTCACGCACACCGGCTGTTCTAGTCCCCAACAGAGTGACTAGCGCCATAATATCAGAAGAAGAAGGAACACAGAGCCCAAGGATCTCTACAAAAAGCACAAATATAAAGCTACGTGTATCAACCATATCGAAAAATACAGAAGATAAAACAAAAGCTACTAAATTATTACCTCTAGAAGTGGAAGGTCTGGGATCCTACTCGTGTTGGGTCTGTTGCACTGCATATGCATGCCCAATGCCACGGCCCTGTGACACAGCCAAACTACTATGAGAAAACACGCCATGCTGCCTCTGAGATCCTGGTGTCTGGCTACCATGGTCATGACCACCATATCTACCTGCACGCTCTGACATACCCAAATTTCTAGACTAGTAAGAAGCTGCTATTTCTACACACGCATGCAGAGTTTGCACAGAACCCCTCTCACTAGCAACAGGTAGGAACACCCTACAGAAATGCTATAGATGACCCATCATTCCCCAAGCTCGGTACTCCACTGGGTCTCGTGGACACTGAGGTATCTTGGGCCCCTGCCTACCACACTGGTAGCAAATGACCTAGCCACCTGAAGTATTCTTCTGACTAGTACTACCACCATGAGGGAATTTATTCTGCCTCTTTCTCTTTTCGATAGAAATAGTACACGAAACTTGTCTCGAGCCACCCTATCCCACACCACTAGCTTCCCGCAGGTTCCGCTAAGTAATCAGTGCCTGGTTCACAATATCATGCACGGTAGGCAACATGAAAACATTCACCAGCACTCAGATGGCACTACAAAGACCATACTCAAAGCGTCTATCCCTCAACGCATCATCACCGACCATAAAATGTTTAATACACTGATGCTTGGTGAAGCGAGAAGAATAATCCATCACCGACATGGTTCCATGCTGCATATTCATGAACACTCGATCTTGATATGCCTACAGTGTCTTCAGGAAGAATAATTCATAAAAGGCTGCCTGAGAATCTTCCCATGACATGTCTCGGTGATGCTGAGATTGGGTGGTAACATCCCACAACCTCTTGGAGAAATCACACAGCATGTGTGTAGCGAGCTGGACCCTCCTCTCTGGATGCGTCTCTAGATGCTTGAATATCATCTACATCGAATCCAACAATGACTCTGTAGCCTGTGGTCCTCCATCCCCGGAAAATGTAGGCGGATGCTGCTGCTGGATGATACACGTTAGCTATTCCATAGATGTGACGGCATGCGGTGTTCCTTGGATGGTCTGCAAGAATCGCATGAATCCTTCACGGAATTGTGCATATGTGCCTGTGTCCGGTATAACGGCAGGAGCCGCATCTGGCACTCCTATAGGATCCACTAGTTTCCCATGGACTACAATCTCAGGAGTATAATCATTGCTTCTCTCTTGATGAACTACTCGTGGTTGTCTCAATGGCATGACTCTACATGTTCAAACACACACCTCCGATCAAGATTTATCGAAGACTGAAAACAAGGCAACTAAGAAGGGAACAGGAGAAAAAAAGCATTCAAGATTCACAAGACATGGCTACACGGAGTGTATAAATACTACATGGCATGTCTTTTGAATACATGACATATACATGAATCCTCTTTCCCTGCCCAAGTCCTTCTACACAGTAAAGCCACATGGATCATCTAAAACAAAACTACACGGCTTGTCCCAGAGGCACACGACGTGTACTCGACAGGATTTTACCAGCCTGTGTTGTTCGTCGCATGGCATATGTACCCGTGTCTCACTACACCATGTGTTCCAAAAAGACATGGCGTGTTCAAAGAGGCCCCAGACCAACCCCTGCTTCTCGCAACATGGCCGGCTACATGGCTGACAATACACGGCGTGTGCCATAGGCACACGGTGTGTACAAGGTAGGGTAACACCAACCCGTGTTTTTAGTGACACGACCAGGTACCACGGTCAGACAACAAGGCATGTTCAAGGTCAACACGACGTTTATGTCTTAAGGTTCCATCGTCAATGTTGTTAGTTACATTGGAGGATACCGGGTCGACACTACACTGCATTGACAACCGGTACACGACGTGTTCCCCTAAGACATTCTCTACTCCGTCTCCCCACCCACATGGCCTATGACATGGAAAGAGACTACATGGCGTGTACTGAGGGAACACGGTGTGTAATTAAAAAGTTTTCATTTATTCCTGAACAGAAGAACACATGGCGTGTGTCCATAAAACCACACGGTGTGTATGCAAGTTTATCTGGACAGTATGCCTCGGAAACTACTCAAGAACCTCAAAAACACAAAACAATCACCTAAGTGCCAAATTC
This sequence comes from Viscum album, assembly GCA_963277665.1. Taxonomy (NCBI): domain Eukaryota; kingdom Viridiplantae; phylum Streptophyta; class Magnoliopsida; order Santalales; family Viscaceae; genus Viscum; species Viscum album. Next base: position 27,555,121 of record OY728140.1, on the reverse strand, counting down.
CAATTCGTGAGGGCCCATACTCCTCATGAATCATATCCTGGAATCTTATACATGTTATAATGAGGAAAATATGTTAATGATCCACCAAATTCCGGTCATTGAGGGCCCATACTCTTCAAAAACCAAAGATTCTCATTCATTCTATCAAAACCTCACACAAAAATACCCTAAAAAAGAAGGTATTTATCAAAGAATCTATCACAATACCATGCTCTTCTAGCACATCAACTATCACAACAACATGCAGTTTCTAATGCACCTACATGGCATGGAATGAATGCATGACATGTGATTTCTAGCATGTTCCTAAATGATTCTTGAGGTGGCACACCCTCATCTAATTGGGTTGCAACTAAATTGAACCCATGTATAACATATAGAATATCACAATCACAATTGTGTCACCCAACGGTGAAAATCAAGTCAACTGTCAAATTTGAAAAATCAGAAACATTGATATAAATGAGGTAGACTGGCTTTTTCATGTACATGGGTTAGCTACTCCCTAGAAAAACATATTACCAACTACCATGCCCGTCCTATCCCTGACTAAGGCTCCAAAAAGTAAGTCAAATAAAAGAACCTCCCTCTGATACCACTTTGTAACGTCCTGGATCTGAAAGCCACACAACGGGTCCCCCGAACCCGGATGGTCACATGACCTCAAGTGAATTTCCTTAAATGCCAGAGGTTGTCAACTAGAAGCGAGGGCCCAGTTCTAATTGTGGGAAAACTATTCCCTCATTTCTCAAAGTGTAGGGCAGTGGAATATATAAATAACATTCAACAATGAAAGCAGTAAACATTATACAACTGAAATGGACAACTAAAGAAAAAGAGAACTAGTAGACTTATATATAAAATGATTCAGCATGTCACTAATTCTATGAAAGTAGCCAGAATAGGATACAGTACAATACAATACAATACAACTCAAGTATAAGGTACAAAAAAAACCAAGCAGAGTAAACAAAACGTAGCAACATCACAAGCCTAAGCTCGGTCCCATTCTCTCCTACTCCTCCACTACAATCATGTACCTGTACAGGGACCCTTTCCCCTATCTACACCTATAACAATATATTCTATTTGGTCCGAAGAACTGACCCAAACAGGGTGTGAGAAATAAATCCATGTAGGCACCCACCAAAGGCTCATGCCCAACTGTCGGTGAAAATGTGAAACAACAGTGTGCCAATGTAAATGCATTAAACTAGTAAGTACTCAAAAGTAACTATCACTACCAGTGTCATTGCCATTTTAATTATTACGTATCACCTCCATGCTTATGCTTCGGCTTGGCAGGTACAACATATAAAATCACAACAATGAATATTATTAATATTCGTGTCTTCAGACATACTATCCTTACCCTAAGGTAATAGAATCAAATACCCACTAGTGATTTCCCTTAGAAAAAATGATCATTTCCCTTAGGCATACATGATATTTCCCTCAGGCATAGAGACTACTGCGCATAAGAATAAAAGAAGGTTACCCTCATGCCAACCAACCACTACCCTCAAGAAAAGGAACACTGCCCTTAGGCTAATAGAAGACTGCCCTCAGGATAATAGAACACTGCCCGCAGGCTAATAGAACACTGCCCTCGGGAAAATAGAACCCTGACCTTAGGCTAAAAGAACACTTCCCTCAAGCTAATAGAACACTGCCCTCAGGCTAATAGAACACTGCCCTCAGGCTAATAGAACCGGACCGAGCGGAAATCATAAACAAAAATTTATATAAACATTATCTCAAAAAAATGCAATGCACAATATAATCATGGCATACCCTCGAGTATCCTTTCTAAATGGCTAAACAGAAGAATGCACCCCTGGTGTGGTCCTAGATCCATGCAGTGATCCCAAACAGCTGTTTAAACTTATCATTAGATTATCTACACAAAACTAGATATATTTTCAGTAAAGGCCTCAGCCATATGACACCCCAACCATGTGTGCATTGCAAAACGGTACACAATTTCAACACAATAGTTTAAAATAAACATCAGACCACCTACCTCAATCGTCTCTGATCGATATACGTGAACGATGCCTCCTGAATCGTCCAAGAATGACATAGATCAGAAATAAAATAATTCTCGTTCAAACATAAATAACTTCCCTTAGAGTAATAATTGGTATGACCATTGTACGGATAGGAGAGGGCATACCCGTATGGTTCCAACATGATCAACGGAGGCAGAATCAGATTCCTGGTGCGCGTTCGGGTGATCTTCCAATGTCCAGCTGTCCTCCTGAGCTCCAAATGGCGGTTCTGCTTCCTCTATCGAATGAGGAGGCTACTGCCTGTTTTAAGTAAAAAGAACAAACTACATTGCATGTACTCTAATGTACATGGCGCGTAATTTTCATTTTTTAAACTGTTCCTCTAGAGGTTACTTTCCACTGTGGCATTGTTCATCCGTCGACATTAGTACACGACGTGTATTCCTAATTACACGACGTGTATTGTTTCTCCACTAGAGGCTACCTCCAACGCGTTACTGTTCACCTACTGACTGATTACATGGCATGTAAATACCAAGTACACGGCGTGTAGTCAATATTTACACCATTCATCGCTGAAAGGCCTACACGCCCTATGTACTCATCCCACACGGCCAAAGTACACGACATGTGGAAAAGTACATGACGTGTACCCACAAAATTTGGGATTTTCCCCATTTTCCTTATTTTCTAAAAAACACTTAAGGAAAAGGGAAAATAAGAAACTTGTACCTAAAAAATAAGAATCAGGTTCTTACATTCTGTGTTATTATAATATTCTTTTTACCATGAATTGCCCTATTTACATTTAACCGCAGTAAATAAAACTCAAAATCCACTATTCACCAAAAATTATTTTCATCTTATTGAACCACATTTTACTTACTATGGTTAATTGTGTCTCTAAGATTTTTTATATTCAACTCATAGAAAATGTAAAATTACGTTTTATGCAAATTTTCAAATTCTCATATGATATGGGTAAAAGATGGTAAAAAGTTCAATAAATTTTTTATATATCTAAACATTTTATATAATGTCTCCTATGAATTATATTGAACTTATATAGGTTTTTTGTATCTATTTTGACCAAAAATAAATTTAAATATAATATATAATTATTTAAATAAAAAGTCGGATTTAACAAATAACTCAGTGTATTTCACTATTCAATAAGAATTAAAAGTTTTTAGAAAAATACCAAAATTTCTATCTATGATAATTTTAATATTTTGAATTAAAAACTTTATTCTATTTTACGAAATTCAAAACATATAAGTTTATTTTATTAATTTAAAATTAATTCCCATTGTCAAAACCAAAAAGCATGTTTTTAAGAAATAATAACTAAAAAAATATTGACACTTGTTTATGTCCAATTTCAAAGTGAAATTACATAAAATGCCTAGCATTGGATTAAATTTTAAAAAATTAATCTATTAATACGTCCAAACCATTAAAATTTATTATTTAACACTATAATTTGTTTTAATTAAAAAACAATTTTTAGTTAAAATATAGTATTTTTCACTATTCACCCAAATATAAAGGTTTTCAGAAAAAATGCCAAAAAATTATTAAAACTAAATTATTATTTTCTGATTCTAAATAAAAAGTTGATTTTTTAAAATTGAATATATTTAAGATTTAAATATTGAATTTAAACAGGGTTCTCCATTAAATGGTCGTAAAATTGCATTGTTTTGAAAAATACATCTTTTATCTGAAAAAAATGAATTTGTTCCTTCATTATGTCTAAGAGACTCATAATATGGATTATAAAATTATAAGGATTATATAAAGATCTAAATTTAGTTAATACTATTAATAACCTCTTTTGAACGACTAGTTTGGTACGACGTGGTGTGATAGAACTCGGTGTTGCGTGTAATGCAAGGTACTGGATTACTTTAAAGAAAAAACAAACTTTGAAATCTTGGGGTGTTACAATTTTTATAAAAAAAATAATTTTTAAATACAACATAACATCAAAAAAAGATATAATTTAACAATTATAAGAACCTAGATCCTCGTTTCAGGTATAAATCTTGATTTTGGGTTGTTTATTAGGAAAAATGAAGTAGCAGGGTTTTTCTATGTACACACTATGTACCTAGAATTCCATGTACAATCGTGTTATAGAAGTGTAATGTCCAAATACATGGATCTGTGTTGACATGGTAGACCACATAATTTAGGGGCTTGTTAAGGACACTACATGAAATGTAGTTTTAAATAAAATGATGTGTAATTTTATTTTTAATTGTTATATCAGAGTGGGGTTGGGTATCATATCCATGAATGATTTTTTCTTCCTGTGTTTCTTACTGGAGTTGTTGGGATGCATGAAAAAAGATCGAACCCCCAATTCTCTGAACGAGCTTCGATTGAGACACCGTTGGGTGAGATTAAATCCAACCGTTGTGTTCTCAAAACCCTAGAGCATGTCTTATTTAATATTTTTCTATTGTGAGTTATTCATCATCTGTAATTTTCAAATATTATGTAGATCTACACCGATCAAGGATGATTCAAGGGCTGACATTCATTTATATCTATCATACACCATCATGGTAATAGGTTTGTGGCATTCATTGTTCATATTTGGATTATTTATTTTAAAATTTATACATATCCACAATTGGGGGATTGATGGATTTTGAATTTAACCCTTTTAAATACATGATATTGTTCGGTTGATTGATGTGGGGTTATTTCTTATGTGTATGGTTAGATACTATGTTATGGGACACCCCATGGGTGTTTTTTCCTTTTTTGAATATTCTCTGGTCTTTTGTTCTAGGATTCATATTTGGATTTCCATTTATTACATGCCTTGATTGTTATGATAGAGTTTATGATTATGTGAGATGCTTGAGTTATGCACTGCGATGTTTTGACCAAGGGGAATTGACTGAGAGAGCTTCCCAGGGGAAGTTTATTTATTTATGTTTTACTGAAATGTCGACCGGGAAAATTGACCGAGAGAGTTTCCAGGTTTTCATCAACCCTGGGGTTTCGAACATGATAGATTTACATTATGGTTGTTTATAATTGCTTTATAGTATATTAGAAAAAATGATTTAGACATTCAGAGCATTCCAAGAGGTTCGTTATTAAATGAATTATTTTATGTCACACCAGGGGGATTAAACTATGATAACCATCCCAAAGGGTTGTTATTGAATAATTGAACGATTTTGAAGCATCTTCCAAGCTCATTCACAATCCTGGATTCAGTCTTAATTTTCCTATTTAGATGGCCTTCAGAGACATTTGTTTTATTAGTTACACATGGGATATAGATCATAGGCTAGAACCCAAGGTTTACATTTATAAACGGATTGAGTAACAAATTTAAATAAATGTAATTGAAAACTATAGGATTGTTTACTTTTGAGTACATAAAATTTTATTTCTTCATTTATACATATTTTATGTTATATATATTCACTAATAGTGTGGCATAGATCTTTTGGTGGTTTCCTACTGGTATTAGTCTCACACCCTATTTGGGTCATGCTTTTAGACCCAAAAAATTTATATTCTTCTAGGTATAGATAAGGGAAAGAACCCTCCCTCATCAGGTACTTGATTGATATTGAAGCTAGAGATAATGGAACCAAGATGTGGCTTGAAATTCTACTAATGTTTATTGTTTATTTTGTACTTTGGTTCAGTATTTCATTACAACATTGTGACTAGTTTTCCTTTTTTTAGATACATATTTCATGAATTATATATTTATATATTCGGGATTCTATTGGTTTTACATCAGTCTACTACTTTTTATTTATGTACTATGGTATTACTGCATCCGTTATTGTAATTATTAGATTTTTTTTAAATTTAAATCTGCCAATGAGGTCATAGTTTCCTCACTGTCACACCCTAGGCCCTCACTTCTAGTTAGCATCCACTGGCATTTGGGGAAATGTGGCCAACTTGATATGGGGCACCATTAGGCATCACCTAGATCTAGTATGCTACAAAGTGGTATATGAGGAGTTCTTTTTTACTTTTCCTTACTATTTGGATCCAATAAACTAGGATTGGAAGGAATGGATACTTTTTAATAACCTATTCTCAGTAGTAGCTGACCCGGGAATAGGGAAAATCCATGTTACCTAAAATAATGCAATTTTTTGGTCTTGCAATTGTTACAGTATATTTGATTTAATTGTTGAGAGATTCACTTATTTTGTGTTGTTAAGATTGATATCATTATGGTTATATTTCTCTTGCAACTTGATGATATGAGGGTATTCAATCTCATACATAAAATAGGCACTTGTTATAGATTACATGTCATGCATTCTTGTCATTCTATTGAGGGTGCATTCCTGATTGCATGTTGTTGTGACAGATGTTTCACTAGATATCCATGACATTGTGATAGATTTTTTTATATAAATACGTTCTCTTTTTATAGGGTATTGGTATATGTAAAGCTTTATTACGATGGATTCCATGCTTTGGTTGTTGAGGTGTTATGGGCCCTCATAGATCGGAATTTGGTGGATCATATTGGAACATTAAATGAATTGTGTCATGTTAATGATATGAATAATGATGCCAAACATTGATTCACATGGATTATGGGTGCTCATGGATCGGAAATTGGCATACCATGTCCAAATATAAATATTTTGGTGTTTTCAGAGAAATTTTAGTGGATTATTGTCCGTAAAACCCATAAAACATGGCATGGAATGTTATAGACTCATACAATGTGTTCTTATATTTTGGAATGGATTAATTTTCTTAAATACAATCCTTTTACCATATATACTCTCCATTTATTTGTTGACCATGTGACTAACTATGTGAGCAATGAAATGGGGATGGTGAACTTTTTTATAACAAGATGTCTACATGGAGTACATATCGTGCTATATTCGACCACTTATCCTGCAGTGTGACTAATGACATGGGTGGGTGAAACATTGGTGGTAAACTCTATGTTTTGGGTGAACATGCTATATAGTGTTACACCAAGACATAACCATATATTTTTAACTATGTATAATAATTTGGGAAGGAGGAAATATTGAAGTACATGTTGTGTCTTAATAGGAACACGTCATGTGTATGGGGTGTTACATGACCAGGTTGGTAAGGGTAAACTCCCCTGTTAACGCTTAAGGGAACACGCAGTGTGGTGCTTCTATAGGGCGTGTAACCCTCTTTTGTAAAACTTGAATGCTTTATTTCTCCTATTTCATTTTATAAATTTTATGTTTATGTCCTTGATAATCGTTAACTAAGGTGTGCGCTTGACCTAACAAATTCATGGAACCAAGACATCCTTCGATAGTACGCTAGGTACAAGGTGATGATCAGACACCAGAAATGGATGATCAAGGACTACAAGAAGATCTTCCCATCATGCCCGTCCTGGCACCAGCTGTTATACCAAATACAGGTGTTGACGCAACTTTCTTTCAATTCTTTTTGATGATGAAGCTGACTTTTCATGGATCACCACATCCTGCCCCGACTAAGGCAGAGTTGACATAGGTGTTCTAGTAGAATTATCCTCTCAATTTTTTAGGGGATGGATAACTGTAGGTCGCAGATTCATGGTTGGAGGCCATTCTTTCTATTTTGGAGCATCTGCAGACACCTCCTTAGTGAAGGGTGAAGCTTTCAATTTACATTCTTTGTGATTCCACTAAGATATGGTGCGATGATATCTCACAAGTGGGACATCATCATAATATGACATGGGAAGTGTTCTAGAGGATCTTCTATGATTAATTCTATCCTGACATGTTCATGGTTGACCAAGACCATGAATTCATGCAATTGGAGAATGTAGCTCTTTTAATGATGGATTGTTCATCTTTCTTTATAATTATCTTCCAATTCGAACCTATTTTGGGAGGTGATTAGTTATGACTGGCTATAATATTTGAGGATGGTCACATGTATGACATCCAATCGCAGGTGAATGTTTTCAGGTTGACTTCAGTGACTGCTATAGTAAAGTAGGCACTGATTACCGAGTGGAATCTATGGGATTCAGAGCAATAGTGAAGGTTGGTTCAACATCCAGGGTTAGTACTACTTCAACCGAAAGTAGGAAGCACCATAAGAAGAATTCATGTGATGTTTATTCATATATCTAGGTGAGGCGCTATTAGTGAAAGATGAGTGGGAAATTGAGACCACAGTGCTCGATAGACCTAGTTGAGTTCCGATCTTGTATCAGGATGAGTCATCTTCCGCATTGTTTTAGGAAGTTATCAATAATAATGATTGAGAGTGGATCTGTTATGACTCCACAATCAAGAGAAGGACCCCCATTTTCTCATCTGGAAAGAAACTAGAGTTTTTCAGGCCATTCAAGATGAGGATATGGTCGTAGCCATGGTAACCAGATGACTGGTTTTCAACGGCAGTAGAGTAGATTAGATTAGCATATCCAGGAAGGGGTGTAGGGTCATGGTGCAATTCTGGCATTTGTGACGAAACAGACCAACAATGAGAAGGATCTCAGAACCTCTACAGTAAGAGAAATGATTATAGTTTCCTCAGTTTTAGATTATTCTCCTTTTTATATTTGGGCTTCACATTTTTTAATATCTATTTACATTGTGGAGATCCTTGGGCTATGTATCATTAATTTTGAGGATGTTATGATGCTAGACGCTCTCTTAGGGATTATGAAGGCTAGTGTACATCATTTCATGGAGTTTCCTCTTGAGGTTGTTGGGTGTAACTTCTTATGGGACCACTATGTCTTTGAGATGATAGGCTTCAATTCCATTATTGGAATGGACTGGTTGGACTCTTTTCAGGATTTGGTTGACTACTATCGATGTAGGGTGAGTTTCACATAACTAGAGGGTGGGTCATTTCTAAACAAGGTATAATGGGATGTCCATGTGAACATATTGGGAACCAAGAATCATGGGTTGGGAGGAATTACAGTAGAGATTGATAGTTTATACCTGCATGACCAGGGGAGTTCAAAGATCGACATTCCTCTTATCGTGGACCATTTCAGGGATGTTTTTTCATATAACATTTTAGATTTACCTCTAGAGAGAGTGGTAGATTTCCCTATTGAGATTGTCCCAGGAGTAATACCAGTGTCCATTACTCTATAGATGATGTCTACACCAGAGTAATAGGAGCTCAATAAGGAGTTAGAGGAGTTGTAGGAAAAGGGTTTCATCCGACCAGTACTTCTCATGGGGGTTCACTTGTCCTTTTACAAAGAAGGCGGATAGTATCCTCATGCTTTGTGTGGACTATTGGATGATAAACCAATTGATAATCAAGAACCGATATCCTTTTCCAAGGATTGATGATCTCTTTGTTCAGCTTTGAGAATCCTAGGTGTTCTTGAAGATTAAATTGAGATTCAGTTATCATCAGTTGAACATTAGACCAATGAGTATTTATCTAATAGCCTTTCAGAGCAGGTATGGTCTATAAGAATATTTGTTAATGTCGTTCAGTGTCACGAATGCACCGAATATTTTCATGGTATTGATGAATATAGAGTTTCATCCTTAATTGGATTCTTTTTTTGTAGTCATTATGGATGATATCTTATTGTACTCTTACACTTGACAGCACCATGTCATCCATCTTAATATCATATTGAGAACACTGAGAGATAATCTATTATATTCTAAAATCAAGAAATTATACTTTCGGATGGATCAGATTCACTTCAGGGGACATGTAATCTTAGAGACAAGAGTATCAGTATACCCAAAAAAGGTGAGAGTTGTTGTTTCTTAGGAGAATCTAGAAAACATATTTGAGGTTCAAGATTTTATGGTGTCGTTAGGTTACTACAGACACCTTGTTTAGGACTTCTGAAAACTAGAAGTTCCACTGACGGTCCTGATTAAGATGGTTGTTATGTACTAGTGGACAAATTCATGTGATTAATCCTTTTAGGAGCTTAAAGGGAGACTAAATTCAGAAATGATACTAATTTTTGTGGAGTCGGGGAAGTGTTACACTGCGAATTGCGATGCTTAAATTATTGGGTTGGGATCAATACTTATTAAAGGGGAATCCATTATTGCATATGGGTATTAGTAGCTGAGGTCACATAAGTGGAATCACCCAATGCAGAATCTCGAGTTAGCCGTTGTTGTGAATTCATTGCACTATTGGAGGCTTGTCTTTTGGGAGAGCATTTTGTGGTGTACACTGACCATAAATTCCTCAATTGAATCATTAATCAAAGAAATCTCAATTTTATACAATGAATGTGTGATGAGTACCTTCATTCCTTTAAATTTTAGATTTCCTACATGCCTTGAAATGGAAACTTAGTGGCTGATGTGTTGAGAAGGATGACACAGTTACAGTAAGTTCAAGAGGTCAGCAGTCAGTGGCATCTTATGGCTTGGTTCCCTAAGATATATTTGTTGGATTCCAAAAAATAGCATTAGATGTTTCCTTTTCTATAGATGTTACCTCTAATCTACTGAATCAAGTGTAAATAAGACATCTATCAGATTTTGAAGGCCTAGTCCTAAGTGAGAGTGTGTTAGGTGAGGACCCTACTCTGGAATGGACCATAGGTGAGGATAAGGTTTTACATTTACATGGTCATGTATGGGTGTTAGTAGACATATATGAGAAGCTATTGTGAGTTTTTTATGCCTTAATATGGTTAGTTTATCCTGGTGTCACCATATTTACATCATCAGTATTGGTGGCCTTTCTTGAAGAAGGATGTGGCTAGTTTTGTTATGAGATGTTCCATCTATCGGTAGGTGACGATGGAGAATCAGCTACCAAAATATATTTTACAACAGTAACCCATTCATAAGTGGGAGTGGAATTATTTTCCAATGTTTTTGACGATGGTATTACAGAGGTTTCCTTGAGGGAATGATGCAGTTTGGGATATTATTGACAGGCTCACAAAGGTTGCACACATTTTACAGATCATGTAAAACTTTAGTGTGGACGAGCTTGGCATGTTGTATATCCAAAAGATAGTTCATTATCATGGGGTTCTGCACTCTATCATTTTAGATAGGGATGCCTCGTTTACCTCTAATTTCTGGTAGGGACTACAGAGGGATTTGGGTACATAGGTACTTTTGAGTACAACATTCCATCACCAGACAAATGGCCAGTACGGGCGTACCATTCAGGTTAATGAAGAAATTCTTCAAGCATGCGTCCTAGATTTCAGTGTCTCTTGGGAGACACACATACCCCTGGTGGAGTTTTCCTACAATAATATTTTTCAGGAAATGATTTAGAAGTATCCTTTTGATTCTTTGTATAGTATAATATACCGATCACCCCTATATAGGATGGAGGCTTGACATGTAGTTATATTGGGACCACATATTTTCCAAGAGACCACTAAGTAGGTGGATTTGAATTAGAAGGGCATGGCCACTGCATAGTGTCACCATAAATCTTATGTTGATTGACACAGATGACCTCTAGAAGTCATGGTTAGAGATTAGGTTTTCTTATCTGTCACACCAAGGTTGGGACACATGATGATTAGGAGGAAATGGGGGCATTCACTGAGGTACATTAGGATGTTTGAGATTTTGGAGAGAGTAGTCCATGTTTCTTATTAGTTGCAGTTACCTCAGTGGTACAGGGATATGCATGACGTCATTCATGTTTCTCAACTACAGTGTTACTTTTCATACCCATATCATGTTTTTAACCTGAGGAGGCTGGGATGGAGGGGGATGCTCTTTCGAGGAAAATCTAATTCGGATTATGGAACACAACATGAAGGTTCACAATGGCTGGTATGTGCCTCTATTATGGGTGCTATGGAAGCAAGGCTGAGCGCAGGATGTGACTTGTGAGAGGAAGGCCAACATATGATCACAATGGTTGGAGACATTCCATGTTAGTTATTTATATCCCTTGGAAGGGAAATTCAGGGATTAATTTCTCTAATGGGGGATGTTTGTAAGAACCCAAATCTTTTTTTTGGTACGTACATTGATATTGGGTTGCTTTTTAGGAAAAGGAGGAAATAGGTTTTTTCTAATTACATGTCGTGTACTTATGAGTACATGCCATGTACCTAGAATGCCGCATACAACCGTGTTCTGATTGTGTAATGATCAAATACATGGTCATGTGGTTACCTGGTATACCACTTAAGTTATGGATCTGTTAGGGCCACTACATAGCATTCTATTTTAAGGAAAACGTTGAATACATTTATTTTTAATTGATATATCAGTGTGGGTTTGTGTCTCATGTCCAGAAATGACTTCATCTTCATGTGTCTCATATAAAAGTGATTATGAATGATGAAAGAAGATCAAACCCAGGATTATCGTTCCACGATCTGATTGATACACCATCAGGTGCGTTTGAATCCCACATGTGAGTTCTCAAAACACCATGATACTTTCTCCCTGATTCGTTTTCCCATGTGAGTTATTCAAGGTTTGTAGTTTTACTCATTTTAAAGATCTACGGAAATATATGCCAATTGAAGGGTTCAAATTCAGGTATATCAATCGTATGACATCGTGGTAGGTGGTTTGTGCTTTACATTGTTCGTCTTTAGATTATTTTGGATAAAAATGATGCATACCCCCATTTGGGGTATTATATGATTTGAAATTGAATCCTGTTAAATACCTACTTTGGTTTGGTTGATTGATAATGGGTTATTTCTTATGTTTAAGTTTAGATACCTTGTTACGGAAAACCGATGGGTGGGTTTCCCTTGTCTGACTATTCTGTAGTCGTTTGGTCTAGGATGAATGTCAGTATTTTGGTGACTTCCATGCCTTCATTGTTATGATGGAGTTGATGATTATGTAAGATGCCTAAGATATTCATTGCGATGATTTGACCCATAGGAATTGACCAAGAGAGCTTCCCTAGGGTGGGTTATTTATTTTTGTTTTATTGAAATATAAACTATGAGTATTGATTGTGAGACACTCATTGTGGTCATCGACTAGGGGGTTTAGATCATCAGAGGTTTCCCATTTGGTTTTTTATAATTGATTGATAGTATATAATACCAAAGGGATTAAACCATGAGATCCTTCCTAGAGGGTCATTTTTAAATGAATTGTTGTTATGTAAGACAAAGAGAATTAGACTATGATAAATTTCCCAAAGTGTCATTATTGAATAATTGAATAATTGTGAATCTTCATTCAAGAAAATGAACAATATTGGATTTGGTCTTACTAGTTTTTTTTAGCAAGTATTCTGAGACATATTTTTTATTACTGACATAGGGGATACATATCTTAGGCTAGATCCCAAGGTTTACATGTCTCAACAGATTGAATAAAAAATTTAAGTGAATGTATTTTAAAATTGTAGGACTATTTACTTTTGTGTACTTCCTAGTTTACTTTTTCATTTATACATATTTCTAGCTATATATATTCAATGATAGTTAGACACATATCATTTGGTGGTTTCCTATAGAGATTCGTCCCACACCCTATTTGGGTCTTGATTTTAGAACCAAACATATTATATGGTTGGAGGTATAGATAAGAGAAATCGCCCTTCCTCATCACGGACATGATTTTTGTTAGAGCTGGAGAGCATGGGACCATGCTGAGGCTTGCGATGTTGTAGGAGTTTACTTGTTTCTTTTGTACTTCAGTTCTATATTTCATTCCATCATCGAGACTAGTTTGGATATTTTCTTTGATAAATATGACAATTATGACATATATAAATATATATTTATATCTTTATATATTGGATTATGTTGGATTTAAATCAGTATTCTGTAGTTTATTTCTATTGTATAGAATTACTACTTTCACTAATATTACTATTTTACACCCGTTGTGTTCACTCTTCCAATGATGTCACATTTACCCACTATCACACCCTAGGCCCTTATTAATAGTCGGTAGCCTCTTGCATTTGAGAAAATACACTTGAGGCTTAGGGAAAACCAGATATGGGGAACCTTTGGGTGGTACCCAGATCTCAGAAGTTACAACAATAATAAAATATGAAGGCCACATAGAAGAGATTATTATTGATGGAAAATATTCAATTCCTGAAAACCTTTTACTATATTAGGGGCATTTAACACAATACCACTTAAAATGGAGAGATATTTAAATTGAACATATATTACCATGAATAAAGGTTATTTCATTATATTAAATCTTGATTAGTTACCATCTACAAAAAAAATTGATTCATAATTCAAAAATAATCTCAAATAGATGAATTTGAGACAAAAGACCAAATAATTGTTGAAACATTCGACTAAAAAACCCAAGAGGGAAATAAAATAGAATAAATAGATAGATATCATAAATATAAAAATAAACTTGATACATGATGTTAAAATTAAAATAGATACACTATTCCAAATAAATCATTGCATATAATATGAAATATTACTCAAGGGGTGAAATTTTGAGATATGAAACCCTTACCATTATTTCCACTTAGTAGAATAGTAACAAAACATCATATATAAGGAACATAACTTCCATATTAAATCATCTAAAATTATTAATATAAATATAACATCTTTTTAGTATTATTTTATAACAATATATTACATATATATTAAAAAAATTAATTCATTTTCATCATGGGGTGTTAGAACCATTATTTGTATGTTTTGTACAAAATACATAAAGATGGGAATGATTCACACTATTTTTTCAAGTTAATCATTCCTAGTTAATTCAAGACTCGATAATCAATTCATCTAATTATTATTTATATACCATGTTCATTGGGTGAAATATGTGAATGCAACATGTAAAAATGGAAATTGTGATAATATACTTTGCGATGTCTTTAACGTTCAAAATGTGATATATTATTAAATATGTCAAATATTAAAAATAAAATTATAGGATACTTAAATAATATTAAATATAACATTATTTCATGAAATTACCATTATAATTAAAACCCAAATTATATATGATATAATATCTATAACAACATTTACATAGGAGGTAAAATTGGTCCAAATAATAATGAATTATAATGTTTTCCTTAGTAATGGGAATTAAATTATATATTAGTAATAATAGATATTTAGAATCATGAGGATTATATAATTATCATATATTCTTATTAAAACTATACATATAACCATCAAACATTGGTGATGTTGACAAATGGAATTCATTATTCATAGAGGTGATAGTATGTATGTATGCATGATTAACGATCACATTTAACAATGAATTGATAGAAAGGTGGTATAAGATAAATTATCATTTTAGAGAAATACATTTTATAATTAAAAAATTATAATTCTAAAAATAAATCCTCTTTACTATCCATGAGTGGTTTAAATGAAAATCGGACATCTTAGAATCATGGAGGCAGTACTCTATATATACTCATGATCGATGTTATTTACTTTTTTTATGGAATGAAAGTTATTGAATATCTATTTTAAAATAATTATAATTAAATTTGAATATATAATTGATACTAGTTTAATTATATAAATTATTAAAATTATTATTTAGGAAATGGTAGTGTAAAAAATGTACATGAATGTAATACTCCCATTGAAATCTTGATCTTTTTCTTTGAAAAATCCTTGGAAATGAAAAACATTAAAAAAATATGGATATCCATAAGTTTATAGATGTTTGAGTATTATCTAGTAGAATATAAGTGGAACATTTTCAATAAAAAAATTGAATCGATAGGTGATCCTTCAAGTGGTGGAAGTGTTAAAAAATTTTAATATAAAATATTGATAGTTTTGAAAGCATGTATAGCATTTTTAATTATGAAATGTTTCTATTAAAAGGCCAGTGGATCCAAAATGAAAAAAATACAAGGGATGTTTTTTGGGAATTTATTATCCTCATACACTCATTTTATATACATCTTAGTGTGTTTATAGGATTTTCCTTTTTTACTTTTTCACTTATACCATAATTTTCTTTTACCTAGGTAATATTTTATTAACTTTTAATTAATTTTAATAGAAAATACTATGATTGAAATTTTTACCTAATTTGAAACTTCTCATTTATAATTTACTACTAATTTTTACAATATAATTTTCGTTGTTTTAAAATATTGATTCTAAAAAAAATTACAGAATGAGTAGAATCTATTTTTATTCAATTTCTTTTATGTTTAAACAATAGGTTTCATGATTAGTAAATCATTAATAATAATTTTATGAAATAAATTTTTTGATTATAAAAAATAAATCATATAAAACTCATAATATAAAGAGAACAAATTTTTCCTTAAATACATATTTTATTATTTAAATTATTATTTAATATTTTATAACTTTCTTACATAATGAAAATATAATAAATAATTTAATTTCTATAAAACTGATACTTTTTCATAAAAAATAATCATTTTATAGAAGACACAAAATTTTATATTAATAAAATTTTAATATTGGAAATTAAAAATGACTTTAATTTTTTAAATTTTAAAAATTAAAAAAAAATAATGAATTTTATTTCTTAAAATAAAACTCATAATATAAAGAAAATAAATTTTATTAAAAGTATCTATTTATCAATATTAACTAAAATTAATTATATATCATCAAAATGTAATAAAATTAAATTATTTACCATTTTTGTATTTATTATCACTTTATTAATAATTTTCTTATAATACATTGTGTTTATTTTGTAATAGGTGTATCATGTATTACAAGTTATCAAATGAAACATCAGTTTTACAAGTTTTACAATTTTAGGCCATTATAGACATTTGGTCATATACCATCATTTCCTAGTTTGTTTAATATCAATATAAAATTTGTAACCTAGTACAATACACAATATTTGGGTAATGTATGCTGGTTGGTCATATATTACCATGGGAGTCCATGTAATTAATTACAGGTTCATGGAATGTGCATTAGAACACACAGTGTGTTGGCCAAATGGGTTACTCAACTAGTACAAGTGGTTTAGTTTCAAATACATATCGTGTGGCCTAGATTTACACCATATGTGATATGTAACCCCATAAAAACCATAATGACTTTTATAATTTAAATATATGTAACGTTCTTCAGAGTTTCATAATATATAATATTTTTTAAACAATGAAAACACTATATTCAAACAAAAAATGTGATACATGGAATTTTACTTGGAAGAATACACACTTTTAAATTGATAATTCCATATCCATAGTCTTTACATGTAAATGTATCACACCATACCCACCATCATCACATTTACCTATTATTATGCCTCTCCATCAACTAAATATTGAACACCTAAAATCTACAACCTTACCTCACCAAATATCTTCCTCATTCATCCATTTATAAAGTAATTTCCCTATCGATATTTAGACCAATCCATACATGAACAAATTTCCAACCATTAAAACTAACTATTACTATATATAATTTAATGAAACTCAATCCAACCCCCCTTTTTTCCCTTTTTTGAATTTATGGATATCCTAAGGGATATAATTGAGTAAAAATCTTGTTAGATAGATAAGAAAATCGAATGGTGGTCAACGCAGACACCATTTACCTATATGGTAAATCATTAAAATAAATAAATGATATTAAAAAAATGAGAACACATAAATAGAAACTTCCTTTAATGATTAGTGTTTTTTGTGGGGCGTTTTCCAAATAAAATATCTAATTAAATCAATAATTTCCATAGATTAGTCTTATAAGTATAACAAGGAGAAAAAATTTGGATCCAATGCCTTTTATCTTGAAAATATATAATGATTATTGTATACGATGAAATATCATGGTGATATTAAATCTTTGAGTAATTTTTTATAATGAAAATATTATATAATAACATTTAATTCAAAATATCCCACCTCGGTATTCCCTTAGGATAATGGAGATATTTATTTCTAGAGAGGAATAATTTGACACATCAATAATGAGGTCATTTATAATTATTAAATGTATTACATCATTGAATCATCACTGTGTATTTGATAATTTTGTTTTAATTTTTTTTCATCATTGAAAAAACCATGAAGAACACTTCGATTTAACATGATTTTGGAAATATTCTCCACTGTTATAAATTTTGGGGTGATGGATAACACTATAGAAATGTAATAACATTATATATAATGGGTAAACATTAATTTTAAAATAAAACTCAAAAAATATCTTGATTTCATATTCCAAATACCATATTATTTTTTTACATCTCTTTTTCAATTATCCTGATTAAAATCAAAAAAAATAGATAGAATTTATATTAGGGATCTTTCTAAAAGATATTAATTATTTTCATTTTCATAAAAAAATATTACATTTTACATTTTATATTTTTTTTTCAATTACACGGGTATAGTAAATAATCAAGCATTATAACCATATATATATATATATTATTAAAATTAATCAATGGGTTTTTTATTAAAAAAATCAATTCTACATCACCATAGTGTGGTGCCGAAACATATTCGTCGTTATCTTAAATCTATTTTACCCTCTCTCATTACTATGAATTCAATAAGAAATAATGGTTTGGAATATTGACATTATGTCACCATTTTATGATCCATGGAATCTATAACATGGTTATAGTGCCTCTAGACCTATCATCCCAAACAACAATTAGCCAGTTATTCTAAATGACCTCAGTAGTAAATCCATATATTCTATTTTCTTCCAAATTTCAATGACGGTATACCGATATAATAGAGATATTATACCCTCAATCAAATAACGATAATCAATTTAACAAATAAATATAAACTCTCAGAGGTAATTATTAGAATAATATTGACCATTAAATGAAAATTTATCCATAATTAAATCATATACCATTTATTTTAAAATATTGATTCGTTTTATTGTTATGAAATGTTTACATAACATGCGGGATCACTTGATCAGATGACCATATATCTAATAGATTTGAAATAAACAATAGATTGTACAATACAAAAAAAATTCTTTGTGCCTCTTCACAGACCCATATCCTAACCCTACCATTAATCCCACTCGTCTATCTAAAATAGTACAGTTTTCCTTAACGTCAACCCTAATCAGGATGTATTCACATCCCCCATAGAAATTTTATTTCTGTGAGTAATAATACATAATTGTAATCAAATAACAATTCCATTAAATATCTCTATTAATATATGTGTTTATGAATAAATTTATACCAAAACCACATAATTATTTAAAAAACTAGAAAATAATAAGATACTATAATTAATACATGAAAATAAACCATACCTACTAAAGACATTTTATGAATATGATGAGTACTTCCATGTATAAATATTAGAAAAATAATGAATAGTTCATCACCACAAAAAATAATGATATATGTGAAAGTATTATCATCATTAAAATTTAGTATTGGTGAATCGATAATCAGAAATTGTAATATAAACTATGATAAAATATTATTACACTAAATTTCCATAACAAGGGTGACCATGTTATCACATTAACACATCCATAGTGTTGAATGGGTTATAACAGGAACATTACAATTAAGTCAAATGATTTATCACCAAATATCAATAAATGGGTGAATGGTATATCACTAATATGAAACATAGTGAAGAAAATGTAATCAATAGAATACACCCGAAGGGTAGATTATTTATCACCACTATCAGCCCCAAAATCTAATTTTGGACGTAAAATGGATTGTTTCAGATGAACTGAACATATAGTCCACCAGGAAAGTACATTTTCGTGATTTTGATAAGGGTGTGAATAAGATTAAGTTTGTTCAGGTGAAAATGATGATCTGCATGACAAAGACTACTGTTATAAAGGAAACATAGTGTTCTATGGAGGACCCTCAGTCTGAACACATTCCAATGTACCATGCTCACGAAAACATAATGTTTTAATTCATGAAAAAAACATTTCATGCATCCCCATCTCACAACCATCAAGTTTCATGTCTGAGTAGACGTCAAACCGATTTTTTAAAAGGCTATACATCAATGTAAAAGGATAGAGATATACATAAACTACTTTCTCACTGATGGATTTGTGCACCAAAAGCTGGGCATTTAAATTATAAATAAGAATGTCAATCCCTATCCTTGAAAGGATATCCTAAATACAAAGTGTTTCTATGATGTGAACAACTCCCTCTCTTCCATGATAGGTCACAAAACTAATGATCAAGGACCTCCAAAGGTATAGTATTTTTATGACTGAAATCCTATGGGCCCAAACGTGACTTATTCTATGGTGGAGTGATCTACACATTACTACTCATAAGGATGGTTGGGATCTCACAATGAGAAGATTCCTTCATTAAACCCTAATATTTGTGCAACTCAAAATCTTGGGAACTATAATTCCAAAATAATCTCTATGTTTCCATTATTATAGATCCCCCTTCTCATGAAAATATTGTATGCTATATATTAAGGTTTCATACAATAACTTCCTGATCCCTTAACCAGAATTCCCAATCCTCATAGTGAAATTATTTTCATACTAGTAACTCCTAAGAATAGGTACTCTAATTAAAACATCTCGTAAGAACTAGGACCTAAAATCAGGTCCTCTAGATAGACAATCCTCTACGGTAATTTCAATGACATGTCTCACCTAGAGGTGTATGACCTGTTTTCACATAGCCACAAGGGGTGGCATATTTAAAAGAATATGTGCACCTATCAAGATGCAGATTCCTTATGATGAATCTGTTATGGTCTTGATGTGGTCTCCCTCGAGATGAGATACCCCTACCAGAAATAAGATACATATATTAAAATATCATATCTCTACATGATAATTATACATCATTCAAATGCATAATAATGTTCTCGTCACATGAGATATAACTATAGCCTACCCTAAGTGTCGATGACATGATTCCCCATGTACGATCATTATGGGATTCCTTATTTCCTTCCACAATGGGATATGAGTCACCAATATAGGAAAGCCTCCTCCCATAATCAATAAACCATTCCCCCATGAGTGATCCTTTTGTGTGGGTAATATTATATAAATAAGCCCCACATAATTCATCATTGACCCTTCATTGATGACATCGTAATCCTTACTACATGATGTTAAAATGAATGGATAAGTAAAAACACAAAAAATTAAACTACAACCTCAAAATAGTTGAGTTCTTTCCCAATCTCTTAAACAAGGTATGTAGAATTCCTCACAGAGTTTCAATCCCAACAACTATGAAACTAGTTGTGACGTATTCCATAATATGGGTATACCTTCTTGATCCAACTCAATATATAATTATAATCAATCGTCCCTATCATTCTCAATAGTGTATTCTAATCAACCATCCTGATATGCATCAATAGGGAGCCCGGGTCAATCATCAAGTTGTAACAACTTCCCTCGTAGTGAAATACCTCCTTGATTCTCCAATTTTGTCAGTTATGGCAAACCATCTCTATATTACTCAATAGGGAATTCTGATCAGCCATATGAATCCCCCAAAATTGGTCATTCTTATCTACCAACCATGACTAAAATCTTCCCTCAAAGGGACACACCACTATTGATCTATCTGAATAGTAAATTCTGATCTACCTCTAAAAGACTTAAACTTGTGCCTCACTCTATCTCAAAAGGACATTATGATCTATCACAACTAGATGTAGAACTTCTGAACTAACCCCAAATACCAACCTCATGAAACAATCATGGGATGGCAAAGCTGAAAGTACTTGGAATACATATAAGCTTGACATCAATTACATCATGATAAATATGGGATTCCATGGAATCTTCAACAAATATGCTTCATAAGATATTCCCTCCAAATAAGAAGTTCAATATGTTACTAATGTACCCAATGTTTAGACATGGCCAAAGAATTCCAATGTGACTAATATCTACACTAATGGTTTTTTCTCTATTAGGAAATAATTATCATAATTAACTGATGTCAACACAGACATGAAACCAAGAATGAGTTCCATGAACATGAATTAGTCATTAAGGGAGACTCGGGCTAGGAAACAAACACTAAGGTTGAATACATGGAAAGCGAAACGGACAACCCATTCTACCATTTAGATTATGTTGAATAAATAACTAATGGAAGTGATTAAATTCACCGATCATGGAAATAATGGAATATAAGAAAACAAAATCCATGCAGGGATGTGACATTATGGAACCAATGAAAGAATCAGAAACAGAAATTGTGAACCTGATAAAGAAAATTTTCTCCTCAAACATGGGGAAAATTATCATCTTGGGAATTAGTAGAGTAATAGGCCACTGGATTCATACTTTCACATCCCGGACCCACGAAGAAAAATTTGGT
Source organism: Viscum album (assembly GCA_963277665.1). Lineage (NCBI taxonomy): Eukaryota > Viridiplantae > Streptophyta > Magnoliopsida > Santalales > Viscaceae > Viscum > Viscum album. The sequence continues at coordinate 27,532,890 of OY728140.1, read as the reverse complement.
CCCATAATGGAATTAACTTATGAAATTGGGTTGTTATTAAGGATTCCTCTCCATTTTTAGAAGTCGATATGATGTTTTGTTATTGAGAATCATTTTTCATTACACCTAGACTAATAGTATAATCCACATGCCTTAAAGGATTCATGGTTGGGGAAACAGGAATCCAAATGCTCACACAAATCCAGGTGTATGGAACGTTGATGCTGAAATCCTGCACATCTATACATCTTCCATGACTCTATCACAACTTTGGATAACTGGTTCCCATGACTATCTCACCCTTTAGATCATCCAGATGAGTGTGGTTGAAAAACTAGTTTAAAAATAGGAACAATAGGGGGTCATTATCACAAGGCATATTGTGTGTTGTGACCCAGAGGAATCAGTCCCTCATTGACACCACCACCCTCAAGGGCGTAATGAGGGACCATCCATTCAATGATAAACTACTTTCGGACCCTTTATATTGACCTTTATAATGACTTGATTCCATATACTAAGGTGGTGGGGGACATTTTAGTAACACCATCAGAGATTACATCTTGGGAACTTCTTAGGGGGACTCCCACCATACCTTGTAAATGTCGGCATTGGCTAGTTCCATAGTAAGAAGAGCATTAGGAATTCACCCCTTCTCCATTAACCGTGTTTCAGAGAACTGGGTTCCAAAATCAGAGTTAGACCCTAGATGATGCCTAACCATGGGCATATTTTACTTATCATGCTTCCAATTCCACCACCAGAGTATCCCCCTGAATCCCTGTGATATGGTAACATGGATCTATTTTTACCCAATTGAGATCGATACCGCAACCACCTCATAAAAAGGCTAAGTTTACTCTCTAAATTTTTGGAAAAAATATAAATCAGTATAGTTCAATCCATGAAGTGGTGAATTGGATTTGAGGACCTCTATTATCAATATAAGGTCAGCATAAATGTCCTCCCCATTTGACCAATAGATATAGTGCTGGTCATCACTGCTCTGTCAACAAACAGTTTGGAGGCCCTCCTTACACTGCCATCGATCAGGATGGAGGTTGAGCCCATATCCCTTCAAATTAGAGTGAAGTTCCTCCTACTCCAGAACCAACTAGTACTGAGGTCATACTCATGCCTATGATACACCCTTCCATGAAGAATCATCATGAGGAAGAAGGGTTAACAATCACCATCATAGGAGAAACCCTAAGAAGTAAAACATTATCATTGACCACATTTCCCTCACATATTTCAATGTAATGGATCACTCAATGATGTATCCTACAACCCACAAATACATTTTGGGACAGAATCCGATAAATTTAGATTCACGGTCCAAGAAGTTGATGTCCACAGGGTCCCTATATCCCTTCTTTTATACCTATCAGTGTAGGATTTCTGGATCATTTTGAATGGATCATACTATAACCACAACCATCACTAAATGTTTCCCTCCTATCAACCTCAAAAAAAGTAATGAGAAAGATGTCGTGGTCTGGGTTGGTTCCCACATATGGTAAGAATTACAGTAATACTCGTATTTATGTTTCCTACTGATCACATGATGTAATGGTGAATGATAAATATCATGAGAATGTGATAATGAGGATTGAACAACACCTAAGAGACATTCCATCATGTTGAGATGTTTAAATCACATAGTGAGTCACTTAGAAATAATCCAGTGGTAGAAATGATCGAAAAAATTTCCACCACCCATAACTAAACGAACTCCAATTAGGGTTTGGTCCAACTAGGATCAATACCCTTCCACACCTTAAGAGGTCCTATAGGAAGTTTTAGTAAATGGAAATTTTTATGTAATCTTTTTGACACCTTCACAATTAGATTTTGACATTCTATAGTCCCTTAAATAGGAAAAATCAGTGTGTTCTGAAATATATAATTTGGGGGGTGTTTCACAACCATGGAAATTGAAAACTGACCTATATTGGGTGTTAGGGGAACCGAGATTCCTTTGAGCAGTAGTATAGAATGGTTTCATCCATAGTGTTTCCAGTGTAAAAATGCCCCGATTTGTAAATTTACCACTAGAACCTTCAACAATGATGTGTATGGAGACTTAAGGTGTTCCGCATTTATATTGAAGAAGAGTATCCACAAAAAGTGTTCCAACAACAGTATGCTTCTATCCATTTCACTTTTATCTTTAGATAGTCCATTGTATAAACAAACAGTGAAATTTTACCTCTGGTTACCATAATGGTAAATATGGCCATCCACAACCTCCTATATGACTAGAGTTAGAGACTTCCAATATGGGGCACGAGAGGGTGGACCCTCCTTAAGTTGTGTCTTAGAATCAGATATACCCTTCAGTAGGACTCCTCACACATCAATAGATGTTTACATCGAACCTTCATCCCCCAATGAGACATTCCCCCCATTGGAATCTTGATAATGAAAACAGGAATGTCATAAACTCTGATCCATTAATGGTTTAAACAAAATATGAGATAAATCACATGGTATCCACCTTTATCCAATATTATGATAAGTATGGATGGATCATCATCAACCTCATTGTTGAGATGTGTCCATATTATGGAAATTTCCTACATGTCACAATCTCTACACTATTGGAGCACCCACCTCTCCTCATCCATTTACCCCCATTAAAGAGTGGGTGGAATTGTGAAATCGGTCAGAGTAGAGGCAATGTGGTATGGAATGGGACTAAGGTACAAGTCACATAACCCACCCGAGCAGTGTGACAATAATTGTTATGATCCATGTCAGACTACTCTCCTTGTTGATGAGCCCACTCTCTGACATGATGATCATGTCAATGAATTGGTGGCTAGAGATCATTTCCAAATTACTTGAAAGGGGATATCACTACTCATCTTGGGGCCATGATAAAATTACATGTGTCAATATATCCTAACAAAAAGTCATGCTATGAATTGGTGTAAAATACGTGAGCACCCCCAGAGTTTGTGAATCCCAGTATCACCTCATTTAACTGAATGGGAAAACATTGAAGCACATATCTCACTTTATTTCAAGGTGTAGAACTATGTTGGTAATACTAGAACAATAGGAGGCCATCCATCTTCAGTGTTGCATTTAGACACTGGAAGTACAAGTATTCCTCTAGTTTAGATAGCTTCCTATAAGGTTCATTTCTGGTTAGGAGGCTCTTCACAGATAGTTATTTTGATTGTTCATATCTGCCACAAGATATATATTTAGTTTTTACCACTTCAAGTGAAAGTAGATACACGGTGAGCAATTCATGAAATGAGTCGCCTAGAGGAATCCTTACAACATACATGACAATAGATTATTGAGACATGTGGTGGGAATGTTAAGTGTGATTTAGTCCCTTTCCTCATCACCTAGATTTACCTTGGTGGATTCTAGTAGTTCACTAAAAATGCTCAGCATCTGGAGGAAGCCTTACAGCTTACATGAAAATAGTCACATCTTGTAACGCCATGACCCTATTTACCCAGAGTTGGTGCATTATTACATAAAATTAGGATGATCACAAAAGATCAAGTCTCGAAAGACTGATTAGTTTAGTAGCCTTGGATGTACTAGATACATCATAAGGTTTACATTCCATCATAAAATGGAAAACTACAACAACATTGTTTCCATAGACAAAACTGAGATCCCAAAGACTATCCCAATAGTTCTGTCATGATATAATTCTTTGCATCCTGGGAGAAATAAATCATAGAAAGGGGTGAGCTCAGATGCTCAATTAGGATAACAATATAGCAAAAACATTCATAAATAAGAATAAACATTTAATGAAATGTATAAAACTAAAACTAAAGCCTTTTCAACATAAACATCATCATAATATGGAAAATATAAATAAAAAAATATCATTTTCTTCTTCACATGGATATTAAACTAGTCCAATAATCACATGCAATATCAATAGCCACTTTCATAATGATGGAATGCATAATGCCCGACTTTCATAACCACATAGTCAAGGCCTTGTGCCAAGACTACAAATAAGATTTTGTCAAGGCCTTGTGCCAAGACACTAGTTTTTCTCATTAGACCTAATGATGCATTGAGGAGTTATAGCAGGCTCCACTCGTCAATTACTAAGTCCAACGCATTCTTCATATGAAAAGTTTTAAACATAACATAAACATTCATATTAAAACTGGATTACGAAATGTCAATACATTATCTCTAAACCATGAATGGTATAAAATAACACATCCACCGTCAAACATATCACAAAACCTTCAACACAATATGTAATATTCTTATCATAATAAATCAACTTCAATCAAACTTAAAATCCATCAAATTATGTTGACATAGATGAAATCAAAACCTTTTTTAGAGAAATATCTCATTCTTTTTTGAAGTCATTTAAGAGTCAAATAGTTATAAAGAAAACATTTATTTTGAAAATATTCTTATAATCTTGTAAGGGAAGCTTCAATGATATTATAACGGTGGAAAATAGCCACACCCACCGTATAATTTTAAAAATACATTCTTACATTAATTTTATCGAAAAGGTCTTAAATACCTTGTTTGGAAAACGATGGAAAGATTCATTTAAAAACATCTTATAAATAGTCAAACAAGGGAATAAATCTCATTAAACCATTTTATAGTAAATAGTAAAAATGTTTTGGAATACATTTTTAGGAAAACACGGATGTGGATGATAAAGAGGTCCCAATAGATAATTAAATATAAACAACCTTGAATAATGAAGAGGTTTTAGAATTAACTGTTACCTTGTACTTTTTCTTGGTTGAGGGTAGGTTAAAATCATTTATAATGGTGAAATAATTGTTGTTAAACTATAAAATAATCATATACATTAATATGATATCATATATTATCTTTTAACATTGCTTTGTTAATAATTTCTTAGTATTATCATTGTTTATGGTGTTAACAGATTCGTTTTCCATTATATGCATTGTTCTGTAAGTAATGTTTGTTATATATAGGATGTATCTTATTCGTATTCAGAATGATAGTATGTATTTAAAAATTATTTTTAATTATCTAATGTAAATTAGTCTTGAATTGATACGATGGGGAATGAATCTCATCGCGTTCGTGGAGACGGTAATCCGTATGTACGCACGAGCGACAATGTCATTCTTTTGGTTTTAAAATAATATATAATAGGATGGTATATCATATATACATAATCATTATCATGTTATATTTATTATTTACATCAATTAAACATCATTATTATACCCATCTAAATAATAATGTATTGAATAACATTTACACCACGACGTGGAGACGGTAATCCATATGTATGCACGTATGGTGACATGTCATTAAAAGGATGTATAGAATAATGAATATGGTTGTACCATATTTATAATAACATCATAGTATATAAAATAAACTATATTTATTATTTTATAATGGAAACAACAAAGAAATAAGAAGTGGAAGAAGAAAGGAACTAGAAAGAGGTGATGAAATATTTACCTCTTCTTCGGGTTCTTATTTTTGATTTGATCAAAAGGGCTCCTTAGGTTGGCATTATGACTAAATTAAGGCCTCTAGTATGAAGTTTGGACTATTTAGTGGGTATTTGTGAAGGTTTTGGCCGAACCAAATGGCATTGAATTTGTGAATTAGAGAGAATGGGGGAGTGCCCTTTTATAAGAGGGGTTAGAGGCACCCTAGGAAAATCTAGAAATATTTTTTATAATAAAATCATCATCGGTTTCTAAAGGCTCAAAAATGAATTTTTTAGAGGATAAGGTGGGTATGGGTATAAAACCACCCTACCAATAGGTTTTAGACAGGTTTGGGTCACTATATTATCTTTATCATTTAGATATAACTCATAGTTAAAAAGTTTGACAATTACCATGTATCTTTGTATTTTTATATTATATGGTTAATATGCATTATATGTACTTCCAATGATACCCCAATTGGATAATTAATGATAAAAATATCATTATATAAGACGTTTTCCCGATCCTTAGGATTTTAGGAATAGAATATCAATTAATAATATAATATTTGTTTTAAAAACTCTTTTTTATCTATTTTGACACTATTTGTTATTTTGTTTTGCTAAATTCATATCAGCATAATTATTTCAAAAACAATTCATCTAACCAACTCTAACATGTCATATTAATATATAAAATTAGTGTAATTCATAAAATGTCTCAAATTACATTTATTTGGATATTTATAATATCAATTATTTGAATATTTCCTTAATTAGTTAATTACGAAATCATCATTGTGTAGTAAATAAATTAAATTATTTAATATCTAAAAACTATTAATAAAATACCATTATTTAGGAAATCGTTTTAGATTTCTAATGAGTATTTATAGTCTTATTTATCTTATGTTTATCCCTATATTAAAAATGGTTTAGGTATTAAACATTGAATTTAACACTTTTAACTCTTCTTTGAATTAATTAATAATAAATGTCCTAATCTAATCCAAGTGGACCTAGAAGATCATAGTTTATTCCTAAGGTTTTTTTGGTCGAATTATACTTATCCAATAGAATTAGGACATGTGTTATGGTAATATTAATATCATTTTTACCCTTAATTACCCTATATACTTTTAACCATGGTAAATAAAAGTAAAAAAGTTACTATTCAAAAAAAAATTATTTTCATCTTATTGAAACACATTTTACTTACTGATAGCAACCATGTCTCTCAGATTTTTTAAATTCAACTCATAGAAGTGGTAAAATTAATTTTTATATAAATTTAGAAATACTCCTAGGAGGTGGGTAAAAGACGGTAAAAAGTTCATGAAACAATTTATATATAATAAATTATTATAAAATAACTCCAATGAATTACATTGAACTTATATTGGTATTATGTATATATTTTTACATCAAATAAATTTAAATAAAATAAATAATTATTTAAACAAAAAGTCTGTTTTAACCAATAACTGAGTGTTTTTCACTATTAATCAAATATTTAATGTTTTCAGAAAAATACCAATATTTCACCCAAAGATGAGTTTGATCTTCTGAATTAGAAAATTAAGTCTATTTTACCAATTTTAAAACATATAATTTTCATTAATTAATTTAAAATTAATTCCCATTGTCAAAACCAAAACACATATTTTTAAGAAATAATAACTATTAGAAGATTGACACATGTTTATGTCCAATTTAAAAGTGAAATTACTTACAATGACCATCATTGGATTAAATGGTAAAAATATAATATAATTATTCTTCTAAACCATTAAAATTTACAATTCAACAAAATAAATTATTTTCATTAAAAAAGTTATTTTCAGTTAAAATATAGTATTTTTCATTATTCATCCAAATATGAAAGTTATCAGAAAAACATGAAAACATTATTGAAAGTAAATTCATATGTCCAAATTCTAAAGAAGAAGTTTATTTTGAAAAATTTAATATATAAAAGTTTCAAATATTGGATTCAAAAAGGGTTTACAATTAAAAGGCGGTAAAATTTCATTTTTTTACGAATAAATTTTTTATCTGAAAAAAATTAATTTGTTCTTAAATTGTGTCTAAAAAACTCATAATGTGGTTTATAAAATTATAAGGATTATATAAAGTACAAAATTCATTTAATACTATTCATAACTACTTTTTGACAGCTAGTTTGGTATGTTGTGGTGTGCTTGAACTCAGTGTTGCGTGTAGTGCAAGTTATTACATTACATTGAAGAAATAAAATTCTATGAAATCTTGGGGTGTTACATTCTTCCCTCCTTCAATAAATTGTGTCCTTTTAATTTTAAATTTTTCATCGAAAATAAATGTTTGAAAATAGAAAATACATTTGTTGGAAATCCCAGATATGAAATTGGGTTAATAAAATTTAGTCTTAATAAGTGGAAATGGGGAATGAAAAAGTAACCCCCAAATTATGATTATGAATAGGAGAACATTGGTGGAAATTAGTGACACATAATTGGAGAAAAAAGTTCAATATTTATTGGGAGTGATTGAGGTCATCAGCCACAAAAAATTCTAGTATTGAGGTCCTCCAAGCCATTAATCATTGATGATTTAAAATATAATCAGTTCAACAAAACATAAGGTATTAGGGTAATACATTTTTAGTTTTAAAATTCATTACCTATAGTTTAAGAATTAATTTCTTTATAGAATAAGATATATATATATATATATATATATATATATATACATGACAAGTAGAGTTCAATCCATTAACTAATTTATACCAAAAACTCATCTTTCACTCTAAAAGATAATAGAAATTAAAAAAAATCTATTTATCCTATTCGTATAGGGTTCCAAAAGAAATGAATTTATAATTCATCTACCAGACCTATAAAAAATACATTATTCAATCGATGACATCATGTAATGACCCGCTTATCCTCATTGGCTTGCGAATACAACAAGTCATTACTTGGCCTTAAGTGGCATCCCCAAGATTCCAAAGGCTAGCAATAAATACTGAAGGGTTTCAAATACAATTGGGGGATGATTTACCCTTTCTGAACATAAACCCATCCATTAACCATTCACTATATGATGTACGAAACAATGAAATATAAATAAACAACTTCATTTATGTTAAACCACATCAGAGTACACAATAGTGGAAGAACAAACCAAACATCAAGGTACACAATGGAAGACCAACATGAGATTCTCAAAAGACACCATGACTCCGTGATCCACACGCTCCAAGCTCCACATCTTCTCCCAAACATCCCCACGAGCCATTAGTAATGAGATTCTTTACCTTTACATGTGTCTCGAAAAAAGGAATCTACAAAAGCACCAAAGTTCCAAAGAAAGGGTGAGTATAAAACTCCGTTGTTTTCCCCAATGACTTCCCAACTCACGCCACTGGGATAGAAGAGTTTTCCACATTGATGTAAAATTGTTTATATAAAGCATTTTCACAAAAATAGTTTATAACTTAATATAAACTAGTTTTCCAAAACCATCCATGCTCAAAAGTATCAAAGTGAAATTTAAACTGGCTTTTCCAACACGTTATTTTTTCAGAAAAATAACCAAACATGTTTCCAAGCCATTTCACAAAAATCCCATTTTGGAATTCCCAACCATTTCACAAACCCGTGAAATCAACCATGCATGCTTCGTTATGGCAGTTCCATACTCATGAGCGGTTTCTCGTCGATATACCAAGTCTTCACAAGGTAATTGTTTCCCCAATGTGCCATTACACCTTTTTCACCAAGGACAAGGTCATGTTTCAACCAATCCTAGTACATATAGTTCCCACGTTCCATTAAACGTTTGGCACCGAGAATAAGGTCACATTTCAACCAATCCTCATACAATGCAGCATGAACACACACTATAAATTTCCAAAAAAAATGAAAAACAATCCTTTCAACAAAATACCTTTTATTGAAAACCATTTCCATCAAAACCAAGTGTGTTCGACAATTCAAACCATTTCCATAAAGCAGTCATTTTATTGAAAACCAAATCCATCAAAACCATTTCAATAAAACACCCTTTTTATTAAAAACCCAATTCTCATCAAACCATTTACAATTTCAGTAATTTAACAATTTAAAATCAACATTTTAAATTCAAATATCCAAGCCACTTTTCACACAATTCAACAAGATTTCACAATTTCATCAAAACCTTAAATCATCACTAAAGAAGCATTATTACATAATTTTCAAAATCAATTCCATTAAAATATACAATTTGAAATTAATCCAACCAATTCTAACATGATAAGTTGAGAGTGAAGCCACCCAACTCAACAAAAAGGCGAAACCAAGCAAAGGACGAAGAACGCTCAAGAACACCGGGTCAAATCTCCAAAAACCCACCTTCGATATCTTCTCATAACACAACCAAGACCAAATCTCAAAATATTTGGCATCAAAATTCTTAGGTATACCCCTAACGGGCATAGATCTAAGAAACCAAGAGAAAGGAGGAAGTATATCTATGTAGATCTAAGAAACCATTCACGAACGAAGGATAATGATCACATACCTCAGGAATCCGTCTTTAATTCGCCAAGAGAAGCCATCGGATGGCCTCCGGAATGATGGGAGAACCCCTTTTGTCCTTAGGAGAACCAAAATCCCGAGTTAGGGATGAATATGAGCTTTAATGAGGAAATTAGAGGCAAAATGAGTTAGATCAACAATTTAATGATATAATTTTAAGTGACCGCACCGTTAGTCCGCACGGTTTGGCGAACTGTGCGCTAACCGTGAGTTGGCTACTGCCTAGGCCACCCCTCATGCACAGCTTGGCCACACTGTTAGACAAACAGTGCGTCAACCGTGCGGAATCCACTGCCTCCAAGACCCACTGCGCTCTGTTTGGCCACATTGTTAGACAAACCGTGCGCCAACTGTGCGACATCCCCTTTGCCGCAAAACATCATTCCACGTTCTCCCGAATTTCTCATTCAACACTTTTAACATTAAAACCATGAAAAGAATCAAGAAAGGCATACATACCAGAAACTAAGGGTACTAAATTCTCCTCGCTGTTAGCCTTTACGTCCTCGGAAAGTAGAAAACGATCACTTGATTGAAAGAGTTCTGGGAACTTCTCTGTCATTTCTTTCTCGCGTTCCCAAGTCTCTTCTTGAATCTGACCATGTTGCCACAAAACCCGCACTAGACTGATGCTTTTTCCACACAATAATTTATCCTTTTTATCCACAATTTGCACCGGGATATGTACCAATGAAGCATACGTCTCTAGTTTAACGTGATTCCATCTGATCCCATGGTCAGGATCGGGTTGATACTTCTTCAACTAAGATACATGGAACACATTGTGCACCGAACTGAACAGTGGTGGTAATTCCAACCGATATGCCACCTCTCCTACCCTTTCCAGTATCTCAAAAGGGCCTATATATCTAGGAGATAACTTTCCCTACTTCCCAAAACGATGATGTCTATGTCTTGGAGAGATCCTTAAGAAGACATGATCACCCACAAAAAATGACAACGGTCTTCGACGGCGATCTGAATAAGATTTCTGATGACTCTGAGCCGTCTCCATCCTCTTTCTAATCAAATGAATCTTCTCCTTTTTTTCTTTGACAAGGCTCGGCCCAAATAGTGAAGTCTCATCTATTTCCACCCTGCAAAGTGGAGAACGACAAGGACGCCCATACAATGCTTCAAATGGAGCCATGTGTATCGAGGCCTGATAACTGTTATTGCATGAGAACTCCACTAAGGGTATATGCTCCTCCCATGAGCCACCAAAATCCATTACACAATCCCACAACATTTCTTCCAACGTTTATATCATCCTCTCGAATTTCCCATATGTCTGAGGATGATATGTCGTGCTCATAGTTAACTGAGCCCAAAGGGCTTGTTGTAAGGATTACCAGAAACGAGATGTGAACCTGAATTATCTATCTGAGATGATGGACACAGGTACACCATGTCTCTTTACCACTTCTCGGAAATAGATTTATGAATGATCTTCCAATGTATCAGTTTCACAAATCAGGATAAAATAGTCCGACTTGGTTAGATGATCCACTATCACCCAAAAGGCATCGTGTTTTCAGACCGTTATTGGAGACATGTAACAAATTACATTGCTTTCTACTCCCATTTTCACACTAATATAGGTAAAAACTATAACATACCATCTCGTCCTTGATGCTCAGCTTTAACCTACTGACAAGTTATGCATCACGAGATGAACTCGGCCACCTTCCTTTTCATGTTGCTCCACCAAAACTGCGCCTTTAGCGCCTTATACAAATTCTGTGTACCAAGATGTACAACACATCATGAATGGTGGTAAGAATGAAAGATTTTTTCCTGAAAAACTATGGGTACAATCATATGATATCTGAAACACAAAAATGAACCCCCATCAAGTTTCCAGTCATCAATGGTCTCCCCACCATTGAGTTTTGAACTCATTACCAGACATTTGGCATCAGATGTTTGTTCCTATTTGAGCACTTTTACCAGATCAGGAACAACCGTATCTGAAAATAAAACCAAAACATCATATCGGTCTTCACATTCCACATGCATGTCAGCTAATACTGACATCAACTGCCATTCATCTGAACCATCCTTTTCCAACTGAGTATAAGACTTTCTCCATAATCCATCAGCCGCCGAATTGCCCTTACCTTTTGTATACATTAAGTCAAAGTCAAACATTTGAAGACACTCCATCCATTTCCATTGCCTCAGATTCAAATCTCGCTATGAGAAAATGTGTTTCAAGATTTTTTGATCCGTAAACACAGTAAATTTCTCACCAATGAGATAATGTCTCCATGTTTTCAAAGCATGTACGACTGCAGCCAACTCCAAATCATGTTTTGGGTAATTTTTTCATGCACCCTCAATTCCCTTGAGCCATAAGCAACCACATGGTCTCCTTGCATGAGAACACAACCCGTCCCTATTCCCGAAGCGGCACAATACACCACGTATCCTTGCCCGGATTCTAGAAAGATTAAGATAGGTGCTGATGTAAGGTGAAATTTCAACTCTTGAAAAGATCTCTAACATTCTTTAGTGCATTGAAATGCACTGTTCTTCATTGTCAATTCTATAATAGGCTATCCTAGTCGTGAGAAGTCATGGAAATTGTGTTGGTAATAACCAGCTAGACCAAGAAAACTTCGTATTTCAAAGACTTTATTTGGCGGTTGCCATGAAAGAACAGCTTATATCTTTTCTAAATCCACTAAAATGCCTTTCTCAAAAACAATATGGTCCAGAAAGCGTATCTCATGTATCCAAAAACCACACTTTGATAATTTTGCATACAACTGATGGTCTCTCATGATTTACAACACTCTCGCCATGTGTTGCTCATGCTCAGCCCTTGTTCTTGAATACACCAATATATCATCCACAAACACCACAACAAAATAATCCATATATTGTTGAAATATCTGATTCATCAAATCCATGAAGACCGCAGGTGAATTCGTTAGACCGAAGGCATGAATACATATTAGTTGTGGCCATATCTGCTTCTGAAAGCTGTCTTTGGAATATCCTCCTTCCGAACACGCAATTAGTGATATCCTGATCACAATTCAATCTTGGAGAACAACTGAGCTCCCCTTAATTGATCGAACAGATCATCAATGTTTGGATGTGGATATCTATTGTTTATCGTAACTTGGTCAAGTTTACGATAATCCACACATAGCCTCAAAGTTCCATCTTCTTTCTTTACAAACAAAACTGGTGTTTCCCACGAAGAGACGCTTGGAAGACTAAAACCATTTCTTTCCAGTTCTTCCAACTTCACATTCAATTCCTTTAACTCCGTTGATTCCATCCTATAAGATATAAGTGAGATAGGACTGGTCCCCATAAGGAGATCAATCGTAAACTCCACTTATCTTATAGGTGGTAATCCGGAGAAGTTTTTAGAAAAAACATTAGGAAATTAATCCACCACAGCTGGAAAACTGTTATTCTGGATCTCATTCATTGATTCCAAGTTTAACACAGCCAACTGGTAAGAGATCATTTCCACCATTGGTGCCAACAAGCTCTTTTCACCTTTTATTACCATTATCTCTCCTCTAAAGAGATGGTCGTTGTCGTCCTCAGTCGTGAAACTAACCAGTCTCCTATAATAATCGATGTTAGCATTAAACCTTGTCAACCTATCCATACCCAGGATTATATCATAGAAATTTATCTCCAACACAATGAAATCCCATTTCATCTCTTCTCCATCAATAGTTATAGCACAGACTCTAAAAACTAAGGCTTGAAATTCTCTTTCACCAAGAGGAGTTTGCAGTTTCAAGACAGATGGCATCATTTCCAGTTTAAAACATACAAAATCATTAATATGAGTATCAAGAAAGGAATGAGATGCACTAGTATTGAACACCACTTGCATGAGGGTATAATTTAAAGGAATCATACCTCTCACTATAGATGGTCTAGCCTGATCATTGACCATCATCTGTTCGGCTCCATACACTTTCATTGTTGCTGAATTGTGCTCCTTATTGCCGTGTTGAGATTGCCCTTCTTGAGGAGTCATGGTATTCTAGGATTCACCATAACTAGATCTATTATTCTAGTGATATTTATTTTTCTATCCTCGTCCAGTTGAGGCATATGATGCTTGCAACACCTGGGAAGTGTCCCAAACACCCGACCGTGGAGCACTGCGACAATATTGCTAAAGATGACCCATATTGTTGCAATTGTGGAAAGCTATCGGTGGTGATGTGAATTCTCGTTTCATATGATCAGTCAAACCACATTAAAAGAAACCTTCTTTGCTCTAGGTTCGTGGAGGAAGGTTGAGTGTTCCCGATGTCTGGTTCTTATTCGTACTCCCACCTTGGAAATAGGTGTACCTCTTCCTCTTGTTCCTAGTATTAGAGTTCCCACCCATTCCCTTGGGTATCATCATGCCTCCTCCTATCGATCCTAAGATATCACGTTCATAAACTATTGCTCTGTTAACCATCTCTGTATAACCCGTAATATAGAGCACCACAATCTTTGATCGAATCACCTGCCTTAGCCCTGATTCGAAGTTGTGTGCCTTTAAAGAAGCACTTCCCCTAACCTATGGTGAAAAACAGACTAAATTCATGAACTTATCTATATAATCTATGAGAAAGAGGCTATCCTATTTCATGCTGAAGAAGTATATCATTTTCTGGATCTTGAACGTGTGAGGATAGAATTGTTTATTAATTTTTCTTTTAAAATCCTCCCATGTAAGGCCGCTATCCCATTAAGCATGCACTGCTAAATCCCACCACTGACGTACATGATCCTCGAGCATATACATCACCAGATTTAATTTCATCTCCACTGGTGTGCTAATGAATCTAATATATGATTCATCCTTCTTAGCCACACCTCCGCATTCTTACGTTCAACATCACCCCTAATGTTTGGTGGATTTTGCTTCATGAACTGGATGGTATGATCCACATGTCGTGGCTAATTCCTCTGGTTCCCCGTATCCACAGCTTGAAAGGGTTGGACAAAACACTGGACCAGATCTTGGTTCACATGTGGTTCAGGTGCAACCACATTCTCCACAGCTTCTTCGGGTTGGTTTCGACGATGCCTACGAGGTGCCATTTTCTGAACCAACAAAAAACTTCTTCAATCTCACTCTCTAGCAACTGTTGGAAAAGCATTTCAAATTCTATCCAATCAACTATCACTACATTGTTCTTAAAAAAACCTTTTCCATGTTAAACCATTTTTAAAACATTCCACATACTTTTTGAAAATCAATCCATTTTCAAAATTCACCAAATACCATGTTTTCAAAGTCTTTCATTTGAAAATCATTTCCCCATTTTAAAAAAAATTACAACTTGGTACAAAATCATAACTGATTCCTCATCATTGAGATATGAAATCCTATTAGGAAGTCAATCCTCTAAAATTCATGTCATTCTCCTCTCATTTGCTAAACCCACGACAATGAGATTTCCAACATTCTAGAAGTGTATCCAAAACACTTATGTACCCAACCCCCTGGTAACATGAAGTTCAGCATAAATGGGTTAGCTACGTACTTTTATGCTATACATTTCAAGTTCCGACAATCCTACTCCTATCTAAGATGACCACCCAAGGAATAGAAAAGAAGGAATTTCAACTCTATGACCAAGAAAATCGATGACCACTTGTTAGGCAAGGACCGAACAAGCTGATACCATTTGTAATGACCCGCTTATCCTCATTGGCTTGAGAATACAACAAGTCATTACTTGGCCTTAAGAAACATCCCCAAGATGCCAAAGGCTGACAATAATTTCCAAAGGGTTTCAAATACAATTGGGAGATGATTTACCCTTTAAAAAAATAAGCCCATCCATTAACCATTCACTATATGATGCACGAAACAATGAAACACCAATCAACAACTTCATTTACACTAAACCACATCAGAGTACACAATAGTGGAAGGCCAAACCAAGCATCATGGTACACAGTGGAAGAACGACATGAGACTCTCAAAAGACCCCACGACTCTGTGGTCCACAATCTCCAAGCTCCACAGCATCTCACAAACATCACCATGAGCCATTAGTAATGAGATGCATTACCTATACCTGTGTCTCGGAAAAAAACATATGAAAAATCACCAAAGTTCCAAAGTAGGGGTCAGTATAAAACATAGTAGGTTTTTTGCAGTGACTTCCCTACCCACACCACTAGGATATAATAGTTATGCACATTTATGTAAAAAAATTTATATAAAACATATTCACCAAAATAGTTTATAACTAAATATAAACTAGTTTTCCAAAACCATCCATGCTCAAAAGTATCAAAGTTAAATTTAAACTGTATTTTCCAACATGTTATTTTTTCAGAAAAATAACCAAACAAGTTTCCAAACCATTTCACAAACATCTCGTTTTGGAATTCCCAACCATTTCAAAAACCCGTTAAATCAACCATGGATGCTTTGTTATGACAGTTCAATACTCATGAGTGGTTTCTCATCGATCTAACAAGTCGTCGCAAGGTAATTGTTTCCCCCATGTGCCATTACACCTTTGGCACTGAGCATAAGGTCATGTTTCAACCAAGCCTCGTACATATAGTTACCACGTTCCATTAAATGTTTGGCATCGGGCACAAGGTCATACTTCAACCAATACTTGTACAATGCAATATTGACACACACTATACATTTCCAACAATCATTCCAAACCATCCTTTCAATAAAACACATTTTATTGAAAACCATTTCCATCAAAACCCAGTGTGTTCTGCAATTCAAACCATTTCAATAATGATGCCTTTTTATTGAAAACCAAATCCATCAAAACCATTTCAATAAAAAATCCTTTTTTATTGAAAACCCAATTCTCATCAAACCATTTACAATTTCAGCAATTTAATAATTTAAAATCAAAATTTTAAATTCAAAAATCCAAGCCACTTTGCACACAACTCACCAAGATTTCATAATTTCATCAAAACCATAAATCATCACTTAAGTAGATTTATTCCTCACATTACACAATAAATTCCATTAAAATAACCAAATTGAAACTAATCCAAATAATTCTAAGAAGAGAATTCGAGATTGAATCCTCCTACCTAAAAAAAGTGAATCCAAGCAACGGACAAAGAACACTCAAGAACACCGGGTCAAATCTTCGAAAACCCACCTTAGATATCTTATCCTAACACAACTAAGACCAAATATCAACATATTTGGAATCCAAATACTTTTTTCTACCCCTAACGGGCATATATATACGAAACCAAGAAAAAGGGAGAAGTAGATCTAAGAAGATCTTAGAAACCATTCAAGAACGAAGGAGAACGATCACATACCACAAGAATCCAACTTCGATTCACCAAGAGAAGCATTCAGATCACCTCCATAATGATGGGATAACCCTATTTGACATTAGGAGAACCAAAATCCCGAGTTAGGGCCGCTTAAGAGCTTTAATGAGTCAATTATAGGCAAAACGAGTTAGATACAGAATTTAAGGAACTAATTTTAAGTGACCGCATGGTTAGTCCGCACAGTTTGGAAAACCGTGCCCTAACTGTGCGTTGGCTACTGCCTCGGACACCCCTCTCACATAGTTTGGACACATGTTTAGACAAACCGTGCATCAACCGTGTAGAATCCACTGCCCCCAAGACCCACTGCGCAGGGTTTGGCCGCACTGTTAGACAAACCGTGCGCCGACCGTGCGACTTCCCCTTTGCCTCAAAACATCATTACGTGTTCTCCCGAATCTCTCATTCAACATCCTTAACTTTAAAACCAGGAAAAGAATCCATAAAGGGTTACATACTAGAAACCAGTCGTACTACACATCACGTGGGCCAGTGGTAGGTGATACACCCTTGTCGCCCTTTGGTTGCGGGTTCAAGTCTCGCAAACTTGCCGGACATGACGGGTAGCCTCCTGACCATCAGGTTTTCATGTTTATGGAAATCCAAAAATAATATCAAACTAGGCTTATGAAAAATACCTCAATCGAAACTCATAGTACAAAATTTCTAAAAAAGATAAACACAACGATGATCCTTTTTCCCATGTCAAAACATGTGAACACCTTCATCATGTACTCCTTTAAAACACTACAACATCCTGAATTACCATAAAACTTTACTGATTACATTCATTCTCCCTTATTCCTTATAGAATACTGGATATAATCCTTCTATCAAAATTTTTTTTAAACTCCAACAATGATGGAATATACAAATATTTAATCAGAATCGAGGTAGTCAAGAATATCCGATATAATTTATCCAAATCAATCATGTATTATTCCAAAATCACAACCTTAGTATCAAAACCATATTATGGTTTATCATTGTAGGTTCCTGAAAATTTCTCAAGGAGGAAATCCAAATACCCCAAAACATGGAAAAGGATCGAACCGGTCCGCGCACCAGCTCCCAGCAATAGTACGTGGTCGGTTCGGCAGACCGCCCTTTCGCAGACGCTGTTGTTCGCAAAATGATGGCGGGGAGCCTCCACAGGCACTAACCAGGAATATCACCAATGAATCCAGGCCGACCCACTACCGCGAAGCGTGCCAACTGGCCCATGTCGCGCGCACCATCATTTTTGAAACAAAGGTGGAGTGCCTATGCGGCGACAGACCACCGTCGTCCGCGGAATAGAGGCGGATTGGTGTGCCGCCGTGAATCAACCCCACCGCGACTCATCAAATATCCCAGTTGACTGAATCATCCGTGGGTGGGAATTCCTTCATGGGATTCTGCAAAGGCCGTCTGCCTATCCTCCTTAATATTCTTTAAATAGTGATCGAGGGGCGCTATAAGAAAAATGGAAAAGGACGGGTGAAAACCCGTGGGGAGATGCTAGAGAAATTGCTCTGCAGTCATCCACGTACTGAATATCATCCGCGGATGAACTCTTCCTCGTAGAGGAGAAATTGGTCCACAAAAAACATGCAGACAACTCCTCCACAGCTAGCCCTTAGTGGATATCTCCTTCTCGGACGGCCATCTCTTCCGCGGACCAGTGTCATTCGTGAAATGGAGGCAGAACTCCTCTGCGGGCGCGAAGTAGGACGGGCGCCAGCCCCCTTTGCAGACACCCTTCACGGATGGCCATCTCATCTGTAGACAATCTTCTTCACGTACAACCTCCTTCGTGGAAATCATCCTTCACGGACAACATCCTTCGCGGACTTCTATCTCCTCTACGGACAGATCCTCCATGGACACCCATCACGGAGAACTAAACCACGAACCACATGCGGCCAGTCCCTTCACTACCGTCACTGACCCCCATGTAAAATGGAGAGTCTCATCGCAAACATTTTGGGCCGGGATGTCGGGATTTTCCATTGTGCCCTTATGCACACCCACATTCCTCCTATGGAATACCATGATTTGAGATACTCCTCCAAACACAATCACGTGGCTCCTATTCCAGTTTGAACCAGAAAGGGTCTCCCTTGCGTAAGTCCCACACCAACCATTTCGTCCTGACCACATGAAATTAAACTGTATGGCCATCGTCCTATCCATATGATGTTAAACTACACAGAAAAAGTACTCTCTACATGACTATAAACTATACCACGCCCTTTGTTCCAATCAAGATATTCCTTATGCTCCAATCATAAGATGCTTCATGCTATGTTTACAGTGGCATAACCTCAAGAGCACTGGAATCCCTTCAAACATTCCATCACCCCACCCCACGCTTTGCGTGTCGTTCATTCGGATATCCATCCTCTTTCATGTCTGAAGGAACCCCCTAACGACCTAGCCTCATGTCGTATCGGCTCACCTACTGTCCTGGTCCAATGCCCTAGAATACTTTGGACAACACTTCCAGATAGGTCCTGTGTTTCGAACATGGTCAGCAGTCGACCCTCATTTGATCATCCCCATTTCAGGCTAATGTGATACGAATGCTGTGTTTTGAATATGGTCATCATTTATCCTCCATCACCATGGCACCCTCATTATGTTCCGAATGTCGGGCATGTGATTCACACTTTTCATCTCCCTTTGTTTGGAATGATTCCAACACCCTTGGCGTTATCCCGCTTGTGCACTTGAGCATAGGCATTGGCCCCCATTATATTCCTCAACCCACCAATGGGTTGGGATTCCCTCATGGCCAGACATGAGGAAGTCACCTTGAGCATCCATCTCGCAGTAAGCCCCAACCTTCTGGGCCTCCTCAGAGTGTAATCCCCAATCCATCACCCCGGGCCGCCTCCATGCGTAAGCCCTACTCCGCTTCTCACGGACGCACCTTTCGCGACATGATCCTCTGGTCCCCGCTGCCTCTTGTTTCTCACACTGAGCATGTCTCATGTGGGCTTAGAGTAAGCATCGACCATGACATCCTCTTATGGGACTCCTCAGAGTGTAAGCCCCAACCCATAATTCTAGGTTTCCCTAGAGCATAAGCCCCAAGCCAAAGAGAACTACGAGGACTTTGATCAATTCCAAAGCACGGTACGAAGGAAGCCTCCATGAGGTTCAAGCCCACCACTCGGTCATTTCTTCACATCGAGTTCCACCCTCGTCCAGCATGACATTAAACTGTTTATCTGAACTACGTGGACTTTGATCCCTGCTTCCTAAGAAGGGTACGTAGGAAGCCTCCCTGATGTTCAAGCACAATAGTTTGTTGATCTGAACATCTCCAGGCCAGTTCACTGCACCACTCCTAGTGCCGCCTCAAGCGAGTTCCAGCCCTTTGGGGTCATTAATCCAATGAGGGATGGTAAACCTCAGGCATAAATGATTTTGAACCCCTGCATCCAGTTGACCGTTTCCCACCAGAGTTAAATCCGTGGATACTATGTTTGGGAATAAACCAAAGATTCGCGAACATATGAATACGTCTTAAATCTATAAGAGAGTCCCGGAACATGCAATAATTTCCCCCCAAAAGGGTGCAATGAGCCTGACTTCCCATCCTCTCAACCAATGTGAGATCTTAAGAGTCGCTTGTCGAACCAATCCAGTGAACGCCTGCATTTGGAAATCAGGTCCATCAATCATTGGATACAGAGTCGTTGGGCATTTCTTTGCCTAAAACCCAAAACAAAACAATCATTCAGTCATATATTTTCTAAAAATTTAACCTACTATTGAGCCACTTTTCTTGGTTCCACACAATCTCAAGTCCTCAATTAAATAGTACAGCAGTACAATCCTTATATTCTCTATAATTCTTATAACATGTATATCATTAATACAATTCTCAAATGACACAATACTTTAATAACAACGTAAGAAATATTATCATTCTTCATCATACATGGTAGTATCATAACGTTATTATTATCTAATAGAATCATTTGGGGTA
Source organism: Viscum album (assembly GCA_963277665.1). Taxonomy (NCBI): domain Eukaryota; kingdom Viridiplantae; phylum Streptophyta; class Magnoliopsida; order Santalales; family Viscaceae; genus Viscum; species Viscum album. The sequence goes on along the minus strand of OY728140.1, from coordinate 27,511,601 downwards.
TACTCTCATTATTCAGACAATGATTCATGTAGTGTTCTGACTCCATGAAGATGATGCATTGTACATATGAAACTTTTTTCTTACTGTTTAAATCACGTACTTGGTGTTCTTTTTCTCCACATTTATAACAAAATCCCATTTCCTTAAAGAATTTACCAAGGTGATTCTTTCCATAGTTATCACATATGGAAAAATCCTTTTTTTCCCTCTTTCCTTTATCCATCTTTCTCTCTTCCTTCCTTTACTTCTCTTACTTCCCTTCAAATCCATATGACTCAGATAATTCTTTACTAATATTATTAACACATGATAATATTTCTTCATATGTTGAGAATACATGAGAGACTATTTACCTTCTAAATGTTGGATTAATACGGTGAAATATATGATCCTTCGTACTCTTTGAATCATACGTATTGCTGGAGTTCACATTCCATCTACGAGGCACCATTTCTATACAATGGAATACACTAGGTCAGTTTATGAATTGAAATGAATAATTCCAAACTTGTAAAATACCTAACATAAATTGAATAGTTTATGGATATAATCCATAATCATTAAAATATTATCTTTGAGGAGGTAAACACTCATAAATACATCATAATGATTTGTAAAGAATATGAGAATTATATTAAGCATATCCCTCATGAGTTTCATAACCAAAAGTGCAGCAAGGCCCATTGTCGTGCACCATTTCTCATTCGAGTCTAGCTCAAAGCTGTTTTTTTTTTTCAGGGTTTACCCCTAGGTACATCTCTGCCAGAGCTGCCTCTACCTTTTCGTATCCAGATGGGGATGTATTTTCTTGGAAGACTCAAAAAATATCTACATTACCAAAATTTTAGAATGTTCTTCTAAACTAATCCTCAAAGTCTATATTAGGGAAATGTGCTCTAATTAGAGGATATCTAAATCTAGTTTCCAAGGTTTGTACTAAACATCCTATGATACCAACTATAATGCCCCGACCCCAGTTACCCAGATCCGGTGCATTATTACATAACATTGACATGATCACAAAAGATCATGTCTTAAAATACCGATTAGTTTAGTAACCTAGGAATTACAAGACACATTCATTACGTTTAAATTACGTCATAAAATGTAAAACTACAACAACATTGTTTCCATATAAAAAATAGAGATCCCAAAGACTATCCTTGTAGGTCAGTCATAATATATACTTCCTCACATCCTGGGAAAAATAAAACATAGAAAGGGGTGTGCTCAGATGCACAGTAAGGATAACAATACAGCGGAATCTTTCATAAATAAGCATAATCATTTAGAAAATGTATAAAACTGAAACAAAATCCTTTTCAACATAAACATCATCATAATATGGAAAATATAAATCAAAATAATTCCATTTACTTGCTCACATTTATATTCTACTAGTTAAATAATCACATGAAATATCAATAGCCACTTTCTTAATGATGGAATGCATAATTCCAGACTTTCATAACCACATAGTCAAGGCCTTGTGCAAAGACTACAAAAAAGATTTTGTCAAGGGATTGTTCCAAGACACTATTTTTTCTCATGAGACCTACCGATGCATTGAGGAGCTATAGCAAGGTCCACCTGTCAATTACTTAGTCCAATGTATTCCTCATATGAAAAGGTTTAAACATAAAATAAACATTCATATTAAAATTGACATACAAAATTTCAATACATTCTCCATAAACCATGAATGGTATAAAATAACACATCCATAGTCAAACATATCACAAAACCTTCAATATAATATGGATGTTTTGTATCATAATAAATCAACTTCAAACAAACATAAAACCATCAAAGGATGTTGACATAGATAAAATCAAAACCTTTTTTAGAAAAATATCCCTTTCTAGTTTGAAATCATTTAAGAGTAACATAATTATTAAGAAAAAATTTATTTTAAAAATATTCATATAATATTGTAAGGAATTATTTGACGATGTTATAAATCTAGAAAATAACAGCACTCACCGTATAAGTTAAAAAAATATTCTTACCTTTATTTTATCGATAAGGTAATAAAGTTCCATGTTTGGAAAATAACAGAATGATTCCTTTCAAAAAATCTTATAAAAAGTCAAACAAGGGTATAAATGACATTAACCCATTTTCTAGTAAATAGTAAAAATGTTTTGGAATACATTTTTAGAAATACCTAGATGTGAATGATAAAGAGGTCCTAGTAGATAATTACATATAAACAACCTTGAATAATGAAGAGGTTGTACAATTAACCCTTACCTTGTAATTTTCCTTGGTCGAGGGTAGGTTAAACTCCTATATAATAGTGAAATAATTGTTAATAAATTATATAAGAATCATATATATTAATATGTTATCATATATGATATTTTAACATTGCTTTCATAATAATATATTAGTATTATAGTTTTTTCGGGTGTTAACTCATTCATTTTCATTTATATGATTTGTTTCGTAAGTAATGTTTGTTATGGATAAGATGTATCATATTCATATTCATAATGATATTAAGTCTTAAAATATTATTTTTAATTATCTATTTAAAATTATTCTTTATTTGATACGAGGAGGAATGAATCTCATCGCATTCGTGGAGACGGTAATCTGTACATATGCATGAGCGACAATATCATTCTTTTGATATTATAATAATATATAACTGTATGTTATATCATATATAAAGAATAATTATCATGTTATATTTATTATTTACATCAATTAAACATAATTATTATACCCATCCAAATAATAATGTATTGAATAACAATTACACCACGATGTGGAGATGGTAAGCCGTACGTACATACGTATGGTGACATGTCATTCAAAGGATTGATAGTATGATTAATATGGTTGTACCATGTTTATAATAACTTCATATTATATATAATATACTAGAGGTATTATTTTATAATGTAAACAACAAATAAATAGGAAGTGGAAGAAGAAAGGAACTTGAAAGAGGTGATGAAATATTTACCTCTTTTTCGGGCTTCGGTTTTATTTGATCAAAAGGGCTCCGTAGGTCAGCATTATGACTAAAGGAAGGCCTCTATAATGAAGGAAGGACTGTTGAGAGGGTTTTTGGGCAGGTTTTGTCCCAGCCAAATGGTTTTGAAGGTGTGAATTAGAGAGAAGGGGGTTCCCTTTTTTAGGAGGCGTGAGGGGCACCTTAGGAAAAGCTAGAAATATTATTTTATAATAAAATCAAATTCAGTTTACAAATGCTGTAAAATGAATTATTTAAAGGATAAGCAGGGTAGGGGTTAAAAACCACTCAACCAATAGATTTTAGATAGGTTTGGGTCACTATATTAACTTATCTTTTAGATCTAACTCTTTGTTAAATAGATTGACATTTACCATGTCTCTTGGTATTTTTATATTATATTGTTAATAAATATTCTATATACTTCCAATCGAACCCCAAGTGGTTCATTAATGATACACCTATCATTATATAAGTCTTTTGGCTGAACCATAGAATTTTGAAAATATATTATCAATTAATAATATAATATTTTTTTTAAAAACACTTTTTTGTCTATTTTGACACTCTTTGTTATTTTGGTTATGCTAAATTCATAACAGCATAATTATTTCAAAAACATTTCATCTAACCAACTGTAACATGTCATATTAACGTATAAAATTATTTTAATTCATTAAATGACTCAAATTACATTTATTTGGATATTCATAATATCAATTAGTTTAATATTTCATTAATTAAGAAATTACTGCATCATCATTGTGTTAAAAATAAATTAACTTATTTAATGTCTAAAAAATATAAATAAAATACCATTATTTTTGAAATTTTTTTATATTTCTATCGAATATTTATAGTCGAATTTATCTTATGTGTAAACCTATATTAATAATAGTTTAGTTATTAATCATTCAATTTAACACTTTAAACTCTTCTTTGAATTAAATAATAATTAATGTCCTAATCTAATCCAAGGGGACCTAAAGGATCATATTTTATTCCTAAGTTTACTTTTTGTCAAATTATAGTTAGAAAATAAAATTATTACATGTGTTAGGGTAATAATAATATCATTTTTACCCTTAATTACCCTATTTACTTTTAACCGTGGTAAATAAAAGTAAAAAGTTAATATTCTCCAAAAATTATTTTCATCTTATTGAAACACATTTTATATACTAATATCAACTGTGTCTCTCAAATTTTTAAAATTAAACTCACAGATGTGGTAAAATTAAGTTTTATGTAAATTTACTAATTATCCTAGGAGGTGGGTAAAAGACGGTAAAAAGTTCAATAAAATTTTTATATATCAAATATTATTATAAAATAACTCCAATAAATTACATTGAACATATATAGGTATTATGAATCTATTTTTACCTAAAATAAATTTAAATAAAATAAATAATTATTTAAATAAAAATTCGGTTTTAACCAATAACTGAGTGTTTTTCACTATTTGTCAAAAATTTAATGTTTTTAGAAAAATACCAAAATGTCACCCTAAGATAATTTTGATATTATGAATTACAAAATTAAGTCTATTTTACCAATTTTAAAAAATTTATGATGCATTAATTAATTTAAAATTTATTCCCGTTGTCAAAACCAAAAGGCGTGTTTCTAGGAAATCATAACTATCAAAAGATTTACACTTGTTTACATCAAATTTCAAAGTTAAATTACTTACAAAGACCATAATTGGATTAAATGGTAAAAATATAATCTAATTATACCTCTAAACCATTAAAATTTATAATTTAACGCTATAAATTATTTTGATTAAAAAAGTTGTTTTCAGTTAAAATATAGTATTTTAACTATTCACCCAAATATGAAAGTTATCAGAAAAACATCAAAAATTTATTAAAACTAAATTCTTATGTCTCAATTATAAATAAAAAGTTTATTTTGTCAAATTGACTTTATAAAGGTTTCAAATATTGGATTTGAAAAGGGTTCGACAATAAAAGGCGGTAAAATTGCATTTTTTGAAAAAAATATTATCTGAAAAAAATGAATTTGTTCTTTTATGTCTAATAAACTCATAATATGGATTCTAAAATTATAAGGATTATATAAAGTTCAAAATTCAGTTAATACTATTCATAACCGCTTTTGAACGGCTAGTTTGGTAAGTCGTGGTGCGCTTGAACTCAGTGTTGTGTTTAGTGCAAGTTATTTCATTACTTTGAAGAAATAATGTACTATGAAATATTGGGGTGTTACACATCTGTTTCCTCTTCCAGCTCTAGTGAGAAGACATAAAAAAGAACAGACTACCGCCGATGTGCTTGGAGATGTTTCTATGCCAGTACACTTACTTTCCACATTTCACGAAAATAATTATTGAGTGTATCCCTACTAAGAGAAGCTTCTCCCAACATAGGACCACTAGGGACCACGTTTCCAAGCATATCCACCTAGATGAGAGAATTTGTCTCTATCACCTAGTCATGGTCGGGCACCCACAGTTCCCTTACTATAAAGAATCACCCTAACATATTCTATCAGGGTTTCACATGTCATAGTCTATTTCATATTCACACTGGTAAAGGGAATCCAAAAATTTCATAGTGGAAGAGGTCTTTGGTGGTTAGACTCACAAACCACCCTGATTAATCCCATACCATAGGATCCTTGGAAATACCATCATGAAATGGTCATGTTCAATGATTGTCTCCTCGAACCAAGTAGATCTAATCCTAATCAATTTGGTAGATGTTCCAAAATAGGTGGCACGTGTCTCCACTAACCCTAATACTAGAAGTATTGGCTTTGGTGAATGGATGTTGGATTCTAGTCATTGGATGTAGAAATATGATAACTTGTTTGCTCTCAAGGATTTCACTCATTCTCACGGTGTCACCCATTCCCCTTTGATAATTCCATAACCTTCTATAGTTTTCGTGCCCCTTAGAACCAATTCCTCCACAACTATGTCATGACATTCAAATTATTAGAATAATAATTGATGGAGGCTAAAGGAAAATCAGATTTCTCCACCTTGAAAATTTAATCTTTCACACTTAACAATTTCAATCCTCCAATGATTGAAAATTCCCCATGGTCTTCCAATCAATGCATAACCTCACAGATGAAAGAATGGATTTTCCTCTGTTAATTCATGTGATAAAATAAACTACATAATAATTACTATTTGTGTAGAATGTTTTAAAACCCCATTGGACTTCTAGGGAGAACTTCATCAAAAAAGTCTAGATCACATGCAAGATACCATAATTCTCATGAAAGTGTCTCAAACTGGTTTATCCATATTGCTAAATCGGGTAGCAGGTTTTATATATAGTTAAGTAAGAATTGTCCTCCTAGTCCTCTCCATCTAGTACACCTCCTCAAACAAAAATAATAGTTTACCAAACAACTCAACTATAACTATGTCATGATCATCCACATTTAACATGATCTAAAACTCATGAAATATAATGTCATATAGTAGTTTCAAAGATCATGTTTGTTATTGACAAGTACAGTATATCTAGCACTAGATAAAACTAAAGTGTTTATTCAAAATCCCTTCTTTCACTCCCGGACAATGAGTAAACCTTAATCGAAAAATATATTCCCTTGAAACAGATGAATGGTGTGTTCAAGTACCTCTTCCAAATATCCATTATTATTTCAATCCTCAAGGAACATTCCTTGTCAAAAGAAATATGTTATAACTATATAAAATATTTAAAAATACCACTCTTGTTCGAGGATGGGGTATCTTCCATAGAGGCCTACTAAGAAGTAGAGGCCAGGAATGAGGAATTCTTAACTATTAGCTAATTGTCCAAGGAAGATGGATATTCCCCCATGTTGCAGAACAAACACTATATGTAAATAAAAGGACAATTTAATGGAATATAGATCATCAACATCCTAGTGGATACTGGTTTCAGAATCAACCTCATCCGAACATGGGTACTCTACATGATGGTACTAATAGAATACGATCTGACTCCCTCAAGCATGACAATTCATGACAATGATAAGATTGATAAAACTCAAATGGTAAGGTTCGGATGAAGCCCCAGTTTTGGGGATTGATATTGAGGACTGAATTCTCGGTATTCACATAGGATACTCAAAAAAATGTTCTTCTTGTTTGGTCATGGATTCGTTTAAAATCAATGATCCCCTACTCATATCATCAGTTCCTCATGTACTCCCGCAATGGTCATGTTTTTGTTCTTTTGGGTGATGTGTCTTCCTTTGAACCCGAAAAATCTCTTTATCAGGATGGAGGAAACTACAAGAGTGAGTTGAAGTACGTTCTAAATAATGGGGTTGACTACATCAATGTGCCCAATGATCTGACATGATCTAAACTAAATCTATGTGCATATGTGGTTGACAACATCATCCTCCCAATTAATCGATTATACCGATAACACTAGACCTGGGGGTTGATTTTTTTCTCTAATAAAAAGGGTTTTGGTATCCCAATGAAAAGGAATCATCCCCATATTACCTTTTACTCACACACTAGACAACCCCAGGTGAAACCAAAATCCCCTATATCTATGAAGTGTTGATATTTCATATTATTACCAAAATTTCATGGAATTAACACTTGTACTATTGGGTAGGGATGAATCCATATAGGGAGACTTTTAACCATTAATTTAACATTAATAATTGAAATCATAGTAATATTATGGATAAAATTGTATTGATTAATTTTATCGCCACATTTTAAGCAGAGAAAGATATCCTCAGTTAGAATTTCGTGTCTTACCAAGTTGGCACTGGTGCTTCCCTAGAGTCATATATCCTAGAAATTTCACCTCCTACAACTGATTCTATTGTGTCATAAGTATTCATAAGATTTATAAGACAAACCTCCTACATTTGAAGAGGTTATATCCACCACTTTAGATGAGTTAATTCTTGTGAAACATAGTACCAATGGTGATATGGGGCCTCCACTGATAAGTGAATCCATATCTCCAGAGGATAAGATTTAGAGTTTGGCTTTCAGAAAACAACACCCCAACCTATTCAATGTAATATATGATAAGATTCCATGGATATAACCTCAAATCAAAGTCCACCATTTCACCCTCTTGTATGTAATTTAGGTTCAAGAAGCCTCTTATGAATATGTGTGGCTATTATGGTGGAATGGTTGAGGCTAAATTTGATGAGATTGTTAAATAAAAATTCATTTACGGAGTTTATTATCCCTATTTTTTTCCCACATCATCCTGGCGGGAAGAAAAATGGGATGATCAGAGTCTTTATCGACCTCTTGGACCTCAACCAACACTGTCTGAAGGATAGTTTTCCCCTTATATTGGGAGAAATTTTTATCGATTATATAATAGGGTTCTAGGACATCTCTTTCATGAGTGGATACAATAAGTATAATCTGATCTATATGGTACCTAAGGATGAGGATTCCACCACATTCTTGGTGTCTCAAAGATCATTATATTGTCAAGTAATTTATTTTGGAGTAAATAATGCATGAGATAAATCTCATCAGTCCATGCACCACATCTTCAAGACAATTTTTGTAAAACCTTTGGAACTCTATGTGGACTACATGGTGGTCAATTCCTGCCAACATTAAGACAATCTTAAAGTCCATGGGGATGTGTTTTCCATCCACTTTTCCTAAAAAATGAAGATGAACTTATTGAATATAACATTTGTGGTTAGCTCTATGAAATTTCACATATTTCTTAAATGATATATTGGTATTGAGATCATCCAATATAAGATAAACACCATCAATCCAATTCATCCCATGAGAAAACATAGGGCGTTGTAAGTCCTCTAAGGCCACTTAGCCAATATACACTGATTTATGGAAAATCTACCTACCAAGTGTAATCTATTTTTTATGATCATGAAGAATGGTAACATTTACTTGTGATGGGAGGAGTGTCAAACCATGTTTGGGGACATCAATAAGTACTAGCTAAAACCTCTGATTTAGATACCACCTCTTTTTAGAAGACATCGGATTCTCTATGTTACCATCTTCTAAGGGTCCCAAAATTCACATCTAGCCAAAAAAAGGTAAAATAAATTATTTTATAGTATCTCACTCGAATTTTCCACAAAACAATGGAAAAAATACTCACCTATTGAGAAGATATTCCTCACATTGGTATTAAATGTACATAATTTGTTTCATTGTCTATAACATCATCTGATATAGTTAGTGTTCTGAGTTGACCCCCTAATGTATATTCCCAGTCACCCCATGTTGTTGTGATGCTTACCATGCAGGTAAGTGTTACTCCAATAGTTCTATATCAATTTTTCCCACATAATTCTGTCAAAGTCTGAGTACTATTTATTTTATGGCCACACAACTGGTCCATGCCGAACTACTTATTGGATTTTGATTTCCCATATGAAGAAATCCCTTTAATGGATCAGCTTTTGCAATGTTCATATGTGTATTTTAATGGTACCTTGTTGGGACGGACCGATATAAGGCTCAATCACTCCAAGATAATAACGTAGTCCTATGTAATTGTTTCCTCTGGAAATAGGGATGATCTCGTTGGTTTAATGTTCAATAATTCCATGAGGTTTCTAACTGGTTTGTTCTTAGAACCGGAAACATTCAATGATTCCATATCCATTTGGACCTACTTTCCAAGGGTAGGTGCTCACTAGTTATGAACCGATGAGTCTTAAGAATTTTCATTGGCCGAGAGGATAGGAGGTCGGACTCATCACACCCTTTTGGGAGAATTATTGTCTACTCTGGGACTCTCTTTATAGATTTATGTTATGTTCATGAATCCTTCTTACATTACCAATTATGAAAATGAGATTTCCTTTAGATCTAATAATAAATGATTAATATGTATGAAATTTACAGAATCATTTATATGTATTTGAGGTTATTCATCGATAGAGAGTCATCTGTATTTGTTAGAAATTCTTGGACAATGGAATCATTTGATACATTATATAGAAATCTCTTGGTTATTATGATAACCATACTGGTTTTAAAGCCACTCAGCGGGGCACTTGAAGTTTATTGTCTTTCAGAAGGACATTGATTATTTCATAGTTGAGATAGTACTCGTAGATGGGCTACCTATGTATCCTTTTTTTGGAAAAGGAATCAAAACCCACATAGTTCAAGTAAAGAAGTATGAGGTTTATGCATGTTCGATGGATCAAATAAAAATGTCATAATTACATTTACACTATAAGCTCACTTGAGTCATACTCGGTGTGAGAAATAAGAGGTATAGGTAAAAACAAAAAATTGTGCAATGAAAGATGAAATTATAAGAAATGATGTGGGGCTTACGTATGTATGACTGCCCAGATAAATGAAAATTAGGATTTACTTCAGGGAAGAAACCCGTGAAGAAGGTCCATAAAGGTATATGTGCATTATAGAGATTTGGATACTCTAACTTGGGGTTTATTCCTGAGGAGGATGCCCAAATTAAGAGGGGACTTATGATTGGGTTTTACTCCTGAGAAGGAAGCCCAAGTCAAAAAGTAAATTAAGAATGGTTAAGAGAAGTTATGACTGGGGATTACTCTTAAATAAGAGGCCCAGGTTAAAAGGAATTATGACTAGGGCTTACTCCTTACAAAAAAGCCCAGGTTAAGGAAATTTGTATTTTTGGGAACTTGGGGCTTACTCCTAAGGATGATGCCCATATTAAAAGAATTGTGGTTTTGGGCTTACTCCTAAAGAGGATGCCCAAAATTAAGTGAACATAATGATTGGGACTTATTCTTGAAAAGGAGGCCCAGGTTAAGGAAATTATGACTGGGGATTACTCCTGAAAAGGAGGCCCAAATTAAGGATATTATGACTGGGGCTTTCTCCTGAAAAGGTGGCCTAGGTTAAAGATTATCTCATCTTAATGGATGAGGTTGAATGATTGAAATATCTGACCTTAGTGACATGATGATATGTAAATCACTCGGTTTTAAGAGATGTTCCACAGAATTCCTCTCAGATAAGGAAGCCAATAAGGAAATCATGCCATGAGTGGTTTTGGAGAGAGTTTTGAATGCTTAATCTTGATGAGGATATGTGGATAGGCATAAAAGAGGTGAAATAGGCAGGAGGGGAACCCAAAAAGAAGGTGGCGTGCAAGTCCGGCATGGGCGCGCAAGTCCTGGTCACGCAAGTATACTTACGCGACACATGGGTACTTATGCAACTGTCAACCCTTAGGGTAATACATGGGAGAGACTTGGATCAAGCCCATAGTATTATCCCTAGGGGCTTCCAGAATGGTGGCGTGTAAGTTCTGTTGAAGGGGTAAGGCGGCACACAAGTGTAGCCATTTCCCTAGGCTGGCCACTTAGGCGCGCAAGTGTTGATGAGTTTCAACACTTAGGCCATACTCAACCTATTTAGATCTTCCTTTCTATGTATGAAATTACCTTAGTAGTGTTTAGAATCTATGAGAAGAGACTAGGGCGCTGGGAGCTCAAATCTGAGTTTCGGGAATTTCCCGTCCCGTAAATGGGGGGCCCACCGTGGGTATTTATAGGCTGGTGAAGACCCTAGGAGAAATTTAAAGAGGTCGCGCAAGTCACCTGGTCAACCATTGGGCGGCGCGGAAGTATACTTGAGTGACCTTGGTGGAACATGCGCGACCCAAGTGCATTTGAATCTTTTTCCATGCCTTTATCTATTTTTGATGTTTCTTCAAAGGATGAATTACTTTTGGTTCAAGGTATTTCCCTTTTCAATTCGTTGGACTCTGTGATGGAAAGTAGAGTCAACAAAAGTCCCCCCTGGGAGTTGGCTCCGAAGAGAAAAGAGGATATTACTTTGATGTATAGAAGAAAACCAAGGAACATGCAGTGCGCATGTGTTAAGCGCACATGTGTCGGCGCACAGGGTTGCACACACTGGCTTTAGGCATACAGGGTTGAGGCCTGGCCTATATATATGTGGTCATTCCTCAGGAAAAGCACCGAATCTAAAATTCTTTCTCTCGCCATGCATGTTTCCTTCGTCATGCACGTTGCTCTGTTTTCCGCTATTTCTTTATTGTCGCGCTATTGTAGAGGTATTTGGACTTGCGTGGTGATACCTGCGTGATAATACTTGCACGACTCACTAATACTTGCACGCAAATTTTGGGACATGCGTGTCTTAATGTCTTGTCAATTTTTTCACATTTCGTCACAAAATTTATGAAAAATAAACTTACTTAAGAGTTAATTATTCAACTTTTGTGCATATTAAATGGATCCCAAGAGAAACGGAATGGATGATGAACTGGCTAGAAAGTGATTTGATGATATGATGAGAATCATTGGCCATGATTATTATACTGTCTGTGACAACACACTTCTAGATTTGGCCAAGTGATTGATGAAGTAACATCTTGAATTCCGGCAGAGTATTCACTTGCCTCTCTATGACCATGGTCATCTGCAAGGATTCAACATTTCAGATGCAAAGAACTATCTCACAGAGATGCAACCGCTATGCTATTCATCTATTTCGGTGATGCTGTGAATTAAGAGTAGCAATAATGGTGTGAACTTTCATGTTTTTCCTTCTTGTCATTTCCTTGAAGATATGAAAATGGCAAACCTTGGGCTGATATTTTTTCTGTTGTCGGTTGATGGAGAGAAGACTATCATGACATTAGAAACAATGTCTGAAAAGAGTACTCTCTCCAAATGGATCTTTATATCCAATATCCCGTTCTCAAATCCATGTATCCAACATCAAAGTCTCTTGGACAGAAACCAAGTCAATATTTAATCATCAGAAAATTTTCTCAAACCGCACTCAAGAACTTTATTTTACAATTGTTCCAATAAGAGGTAGTATCACTGCATATCTTATTGTATCCAATTGAATGAATGAATTCTAGGTAGTTTTTGATGAAGCTTGGGATTCCGTAAATAAAATGAAGAGATATGTTGAAAGACTTTTATAATTCATGAAAAGGAGAAGATAATCCAATCGGTGGATGTCCTTCTAACTCTTATTTATCAATGAAAAACCCTTTCATCTTCAATAATTTCTGCATACCATCTTTTGATTCCTTCTTTAGATTTTTACCTAATCCAATGGGCCTAGTAAGAATAGTTTGATTTTTACTCGAATTATTATAAATAACCCAACAAACATTGAATTTTTTTATTTCTCAATATTACCTAAATCATACAAATTATATGTTTAGTGAGCTGGGAATTGACTTTTCTTTAGAGTTACCTTGTCTTTTGTGGGCAGTTTAAAGTCATGCACGTTGGACATAAAAAGGCTAATGTTTAAGGTCGAAATAGCTTTGACCTAATGGGTTAAAATTGACTCCATAAATTCCTTGAAAACTTATCTGAAAACATATTACCACACTCCAGTATGAAGGAAAACTTGTAAACGATGACTTAAGGAATTTTGAATATGTGGAATGAAATGAAAAATGGATAAAAGGAATTAGAAGAATTAGTTCCCAATAATGAAGTTACCACTATTTAACAAACCCGGTAGGGGGTTAAATTATGTAGGGCCACCAAAGGGAATTGGCTGCATAGTCAAATAATATCATCTTTGGGCTAACAAGACTGTTATGTAGAATATTTATGCAAGGCCGCCTAAGGGCACGTGTTGCATAGTAAGGAAAAATAACTCTAAGAAAATTACTTTTCTACTACTAAAAAGCCTGTGGAAGTTTCTGGAGATACACATTTTCCAAATGATAGAGTTTGTTTTATGGAGAGAGGTACTTGAATATGGAGAAGATATTTCCAAGCAAGATCATCTAAGAATAGGATGAATGTCACTCCTATGAAGTTCTAACCAAACTTATGGAAGGAAAATATAAGCCATAGGCTTGAATACTTTTAGATCATGAAAAATAGTATGAGAAAAATATGTTAAGGATGACTATTTTGCAGATCCGTACATATTTTCATTAAGACAAATAAAGAAAAAAGTGGTTTTCCTCCCAATAATGAAGTTGTTATTATATTAAAAACCCGTTAGGAGGTTGAATTATGTCGGGCCGCCTAAGGGCATTGGTTGCATAGTCAAATAATAGTATCTTTTGCCTGATAGGTCTGTTATGTAGACTGTTTATGCAAGGCCACCTAAGGGAACATGCTGCATAATCAGGCAAAAGAACTCTTAGAAATTGGAAATTTTGTGACCAGAAGTAAAGAAAAGGGTTATGAAGATCTGGAATTATATAAGGATAGGAGTATGACACATGAAAATGGGCATTCGTTCAATTCATGTAGAGATACACAGACCAATTCTAACCATAATCCTGTTGTGGCTGGGTCCTGAATTGAGATACTAGACTTCACTATGTATCCCATAAGGATGGGAATCAAGCCATACGTAGTTCCTGGAATATATTTTAACATCATGTGGGATGAAAGTATGGAAGATATTAGATTTGGTTTATAGAGCTTGGACCATAATAATGAACACACGGTGTGTTTTTTCATAGGGACTTTTCAGCCAGGGTACTGAAAATGGAATTTGGGGTTAGGCCCAAAGACATGGGTCTGGATTCAAGGGACACTCAAACGTTCTTACTTATCCCATAAGGATGGGAATCAATTCACACATAGTTCTTGAAATATCCTCTATAAAGATTGGTTTGTACAAGTGTATGGTTAAAGGGGGATTTAGTGCAATGATGGTTTGACGCAAGATAAAAGGTTCAGGAGTAGCCATGTATGCACGTAGTCTTTATAATATAACATTATTGGAGATCAATGTAAATAATGATTCCCTATTAGGTGAGGGTATCAAATAATGTGGTATTTTGTTGTCGTACTGGAAAAAAGTGTTGTACATTTTAACATCATGTAGCAAGGACAAAGTTGAACCAATGTGAAGATATTGGTTTTGGGCTTGAACCTCAGAAGGTTTCCTACGTACCCATCCTATAAGGCAAGGATCAAAGTTCACATAGATCAATTAAATAATGAATTATTGATCAATTTGTTCTTGGGGACAACGACCTAAAAAATAGTGTTGGGACTTACGCATGTTTAGCAGCCCAGAGAGGGTGTTATGGTTGATGTTTACTCTAAGCTCTCATGAGTCATACTCGATGTGAGAAACAAGACATAGCAATAAACTTAATGATGCATAGTTTAATTTCATGTTGGACATATGAAGCGACTATGCAGTTTAAAGTCTTGCAGTGAGGACTATTGGTGTTGCACGGTTTAGTGTTGTGTAGTAGGGAAAATATACAGTTTAACATCATGTAGGACAAATATAGGGACATAGTTTAACATCATGTTGGACGTGAACACAGTTTGGCATCATGTTGGACAATAATGGTGTTGTATAGTTTAGAGTCCTATAGCTAAGACGATGGGGACAATAAAATTTAACGTCATGTTGGACGATATGGATGAAAATAGTTTAAGGTCATATGCATGGACCGTTGTTGATGATGCAGTTTAACGTCTTGTTGGATGATATAAAATGACAATAGTTTATGGTCGTTTTCATGGACCATGGATGATGTATTTTGTGTTTATACAAAATACTTCTTCAGAAATCTGGCATTGGTTGGAGTAGTGTTGAGTTCTCCATCCGTTTAGATTAATGAATATGCTCCATTTGAGTAGACCTTATGTATTGAATAAGGTCCTTCCCATTTTGGCTCAAGCATGGGTGGTTTTCTTCCTAGTATCATTGGAGTTATAAGAACTAATACCAATTCTCCCTGAACAAAAGAACAAAGGAAAACTTTTTTGTTGAATGCTCGTGCTATTCGATTCTGATGGACTTCCAAGTGGTGTAGGGTGCACAATCTTTTCTCATCTAACAGTTCCAATTCATCCAATCACTTTTGAGATTGTTCATCTGTAGATGAATGATCACAAATGGCTACTATGATAAAGGTTAATTGAACCTCAATTGGCAATACTGCATCCATTCCATATATCAATGAATATGGAGTTGATCACGTTGTAGTGTGGGTGGTAGTTCGATAAGCCCATAAAGCATGAAAAAGTTTATCAGGCCATGATTTCTTATCTTTATCCCCCATATTTTGCAGTATGTTTGAAAGAGACTTGTTGAAAGCTTCTATCTGTCCATTGGCTGCTACATGATACCAAGAGGAATTATTGGATTTAATGTTGTATTCTCGATACAACATCCTCATCTCAGATGAACAGAAGTTTGTGCCATTGTCCGTCAATATGGTATGAGGGACACGAAATCTGGTAATGATGTTAGACCTGATGAAGTTAATAATGCATTTAGAACAGACTTCTTTTAGGGGTATTGCCTCTTCCCATTTGGAAAAGAATTCAGTAGCAGTAAGAATATACTTCAACTACTTGGCTGTAGCTGAAGGATAAGGTCCCACTACATCCATTCCCCATGTGGAAAATGTCCATGAGTATTTAGCTGTATGAATAAACTATGGGGTTGATGAATGAAGTTGGCATGTACATGGAAAGAATGACACTTAATTGTGAAATAAACACAATCTTGAATCATTGAAGGCCAAAAGTACCCAAGCCTTTGAATTTGATCAGATAGTATGTGTCCAGACTGATGGGCACCACAGACTCCTACATGTACATCATTCATGAAAACCATTGTTTCTTCACCATCAATGCATCTGAAGAGAATTCCATGAAATCCTATTTTGTGGATAATTTTCCTTAGGTGATCAGGGCAGTCATAAAGAGTAAAATTGACCACACGCCTCCGGACATGTTCTTTCCTGGGTCTATCAGGTGGAAGTGTTCCATTTTGAAGGTATTCCCTGATATGCCATCCATCCTGTATTATGAACATATGGTTCAGGAATGGGACTAATTACATATATTTCCTCTATTCTGGTTTGAACATAAGGTGAAATTGTACGATAGTGGGAAATACTGATGGCTGTCTTGTCCCGATTTGGACATGCCAGAGCTGTAACTATATTATCCAGTGCATCAGCTTTGGCATTTTATGATCACGGGAAATAAGAAAATGTAGGTTACAAAGGAAATTCCACCATTAACACTCCGATGTAATCATAGAAAGGGATTAATTCTTCTTTTCTGATTGTATAATCCCCATCGACTTGTTTGATTACTAGGTCTGAATCACCTTTCACCTTTAAGTGATTCACTTGTGCTTGAAGTGCCAACTCCAATCCTGTGATAAGATCTTGGTATTCTGCTTCATTATTTGTACCTCCTCCCAACAATGAGAAGGAATAAGGTAGCACTGCCTTTTCTAGGGAAATGAGTAAAACTCCTAACACAACTTTTTTGAACTTAGGATCTTCCATTTTCATCCCTGTTGGACTTCTGGAAGTACCATCAAAGTACATTTCCCATGTTTGAAGACTACCTTGAATAGAAATTACTTCCTCATCAGGATGTTCAATATCTGAAGATGTATCTTCTGCTAAAAGATGTTCAGTAAGGAAATCAGCAAGAGCATGGCCCATTATTTCCTTTTGAGACACATATTGAATATCAAATTGCTGCAAAATAACTGCCCACCGTTCCAGAAATCCTATAATCATTGGACGACTAAGGATGAATTTGAGCAGGTTATTGCGAGATACGAATTAGACCTCGTGATGTTGCATATAGTGTCTCAACTTCTGAACTTCAAAGATTAACTCTAGGCAGCACTTCTCAATATTTGAATATCGGGTTTCTTCTTCAAGAATAGTCCAACTAAGATAGTAAAGGTTGTTTTCATTCCCAGAATCATTCTTCTGAGCAAGAAAGGCACCCAATTATCACTCTAAAGCTGTCACATAGAGGATAATTGGTCTTCCTTCAATAGGTGGCATTAACACTAGTGGACTCAATAGATACTTCTTGAGAATATCGAATGCTTCCTGAAATTATTTAGTCCACTTTTAAGTGAATCCATTATTAATCAATTTGGTGAGGGGTAAACTTTTTCCTGCTAAATTGGCGATGAAATGCCGAATATAGGATAAGTGTCCTTGATGTCCTTTCAATTCGTTTAAATTTCTAGGAGGTTACATACCAAGTATTGACTTTGTATTATTAGGATCAACCCCGATACCATGATGGCATACAACGAGGCCGAGAAATTTTCCTGAGGTTACCCCAAAAGCACATTTTAAGGGGTTCATCATCAAATTATGTTGCCGAAGTTTGTGGAATTTGATTTCTAAATCAGCCAAGTGATTAGAATGTTCTTTGGATTTAACCACCAAATCATCCACATATCATTCCACAAACTTCCCTAAAAAGGGTTTGAAGATACAATGCATGGCATGATGATATGTAACGCTTGCATTCGTCAGGCCAAAGGGAATTACCAGATAGAAAAACACAACCAGAGGGGCTCTGAAAGCTGTAGATTCTTCATCTTCGGGATCCATTCATATTTGATTATATCCAGAATATCCATCCATGAAGGAATGTGATTTAGAGCCAGCTGTGGAATCAATTACAAGCTCTATAATTGGTACTGGAAAATCTTCATTAGGACAATGCCGATTAAGATCTCTAAAATCAATGCAAACTCTAATTTGACCATTCTTCATTTTCACTGGGAAAATATTATCGAGCCATGTGGGATATTGAACTTCTCTGACGATGTTATCTTTGATAGGCTTATGCACTTCGGCTTCAATTTTGGAAGCATAGGGTGGGTGTGTTCTTTTAGCAGCTTGTTTGAATCCTCGATGTTCTTCTGGCAAACCCAATTGATGAGTGGAAACATCAGGATCAAGCCCTGGCATCTCTGTATAGTTCCAAGCAAATATATCTCAATTTTTCTTTAAAAATGAAATATACATATCTTTCTCTTCAAGAGTCATGGCCGCCCTAATTAAAGTGGGGCGTGGATCTTCTTTTGTACCCAGATTTAATTCTCTAAGTTCATCCACAGTGGTAGAGATACCCTTTTCAAATACTAGAGGAACATCCCTAAGATCTTCCTCTTCTTCTTCAGTATGTGTTATTTCTTCTGTTTCAACTTGCGTAGTGGATGAAGAAGCAAAATTTCCATAATCAGAAGAAATGTTAAAATATGAACATCTTGAAGAAAAAGCTTCCATTTCCGACCCAATTGATGATGCAGGGTCTTCCTTATGTAATATAGAGTTTATATTGGATTGATAATTGACATCATCATTCACCTATGACATTTCTATAACTTCTTCTGGCCTGATTGCAGAAGTATAGACTTGCTGGATTTCAGCGGATGAAATGAAGACATCACCATTTGTGCTTTCATCATTTCTTGGTGAATCACCACTTTCTCCCATGCTTTTTGGCTTGAGTTCCGTAATTGAAATTAAGGAAGTTTCCATAAGAGTATTATGATTTGGGTCTATCATGTCAATTTGACTGATAGGAAACACATAATATGCACTCACATGTGTTAATGGGTTTGCTGGAATTTTTCCAAACCATATGGAGCATTAAATTTGGTAACCTCCCTTGTTGTGGATTTTTCCTTTCCCTTCATGTGATAGAATTCCACCTCAATGTATTGAGAGTCACATGTCTTGAATGGGGACTTGTCACCATATAATGTCCCAATTTGACCATCGAAATAATATTTGAGACATTGATGGTATGATGTAGGGATAGATACATGTTGATGTAGCCAGGGTCTACCAGGAATGATGTTGAAGGCTGAGTCTTGATAAACAACAATGAAATCAGAATCGGATACAAGATCACCAAACATAGTTCTGAGTTTAATCTCTCACAGTGGTTCTTGTTCATTTTTATCATATCCTTGAAACCTAAAAGTAGAAGGAGATAAATCAGATTTTGTGAGGCACAATCGACGAAGTGTATGAATGGGGATGAGGTTTACTCTTGAACCATTATCAATGAAGACTCTTCAGACGTCTATACCATTGACATTGCTAGAAAATTACAAAGGTCTAATATGTCCATGAACGACATCATCTTCATCTTAATCTATGAATGATATCACTGCATGGCATTTTGCCGGTTTATTCTCAACATGGTAGGCTTCAGCCACATCAATTTCAGTTTCAAACTCTTCAAGACTTCGCAAAGCCTCGATGAGTGCCTCCCGAAGATCCTTTGATAAATTCAAGGCATCCAAATTGATAACATGGCCAGTACCTGGGCCAACTATTTCAACACACCATACTTTTGATCCGAAGGTCTGTGTTTCCCAACAGGAACATGTGGTTTTGCAGGTCACTTAGAAGTTGATGTTTTTGACGTTTATGCATCTTGTACTGGGATAGGAGTTGGCAACACTCTTGGATTTGGATGATTAGACCAATTAGGTCTATTTACATGCTGAGATGAAGAAGGTGGAGCCACTAACCAATCTTCCAGAATAACTGTTCTAGGACTGAATCTTCCTTGTGTTGAAGAACTTTCTTGTTCTTTTTGACCTCATTGAAGGGCTCTGTCACGAGTTTCTGCTACATACACAGTTCTAGAAGGGGTAGATTTGGAATAGTGGCCTCTGAAATATCCACAACTTCCCCTATACCCTGAGCCTGTAGAAATCCATCTGATTTCTCTATTAGATACATGGAACTCGGGCTCATCAAGTTCAGCACTGTGATTGGAACAAAGATCTGTTAAGTGAATCATATTAATATAACAAAATATTAACTCTTCATCCGATGAAGAATCTTCCAGACTAGCTAATTTAGGCTGTGCCATTTGGTGGGACGATGCCCGTAAATTTGAAGTAGATGCCATAAAATCTGCCAGATTCAAAGACAACGTAGGCTTCTACATGATTTCATCTTCTTCTGATTGTTCCTCTTTCTTGGAATTATGCCTCCCTTTTGAGGATTTTCCCTTTGATGAAGTGGGTTTTGTTGTGGCATTCATGGAAGAAGACACAATTGGTTTCTTCAATTGTGTTCGCAAAATGGAATGAGTTCAGTTGATCCTTTTTCTAACTATCCAATAATCATATTTTTTGCGCATTTTTTTCTTGACTTCTTGCCACTCACCTTCTTCATCTGGATCTGTAGCAGTAACACATGCTACCTAAGCTGAAGAACCTTTTAGTTTGACTTGTCCCAAGTCGACCATTTTTTGCAGGAGTTCCTTAAAGTCAAAACACACCTGAATGGGATTCCCCAACATATAATGAAACAGGCAATAGTTGGGACAGTCTTCATATCCTTCCTTGTTTGGCCACTGGGGCCTTGTAAATTGAACCAAATTATTTTTCAGAGCTGAAATGAAGTAATTAGGAACTTGTTAATTTCGGAAAGAGTAATCTTTACTCTTCATATCCTCAAATTGCTTCCGTATTTGATCACTTTGATCATCTTAACGAAACGACCTCTACAGTTGACGCTCCAGAGGTGGATCCCTTCGAGAAGATGAATTCCTCGAAGTAGAAGTAGGTACAGGTGCTTGTTTAAGCATAACTATAGAAGTCTCTGCTTTACCTATTCTCCTTCCTGGAGCTAATGGAATTACACGAGCTTTATCCTTAGTATTTATAAGAGAATCTTCAATCTATTGAGAGATTGAACTAATGTCTCAAAACCCTCCAGTGTATTTCACAGGGATCAATGGTGTGCGTAGATCATCACGTAAATTTTCCACACAGATTGGTAACAATTCCTCTTGAGGGAGTGCTAAGATCAGGGAATATGTTAATCCCTTCCAGCGAGCAATGAAATATGAAACCCATTCATTCTCCCTTTTTTTACAGTTTGTAAGATCAAAAATTGATGTCTTTGGAAATGTTGAGCTAAATTGAAGAAGGAATCGTTGGAGGAGATCCTCCCATCCGGTAATTGACCAGGATTGAAAGCTTGTGTACCGGAAAAAGGCATCCCCTTTTAATGATTGTACAAAACACCTGAGCTTAACTACTTCATGTTGCTGATGGGTTCCCATCATAGGATGGCAATAAGAAACCAAATGTGTTAAGTGTTGCTTTGGGTCTCCCGAACCATTAAAAATTGGGAATGTGGTACTTGAAAAAATTGATGGGGGAGGACTTGCATCAACACCTTCAGGGTAAGCTCTCTTTTCTTGATGAATTTGAGTTCCCTTTCACTCCATAGCTTCCAACTGAGCTGTTAATGACTCAATAGCATTTATTAACTTTTTAGAAACATCCTTTTGAGCTTGGAATTGTGTAGGTGCTATGATTGGAGCTTGGACAGATGTGGTGGTTGGTACTGCAATTGACGGTAGCACCGCCGATTGTTGTTGCACATGACACGTAGGATTAGTCCTATGAGGGTGTAATAGTAGAGGAGGATATTCTTGATCCATCTTAGTAGCCGCAACAAATTCCCTTGGCTGACTGACTCTAGCACGCTTAGGAAGAAGATTTCCCAGATGTAATTCTCAATTCAACCTCCTCAATTCCTTCATTTCTTCTTCTTGTTGTGAAAATCATTTCTCTAATGAGAGTGATTGGACTTCTCTAGACGAAGGGTATGCAACCTGATTCTTTCCAACCCCTTATTAGATCCATTTCAGAGAGGGGGAAGTTGGTTACTTGAAGGATTACCTAAATTCTGGGTAATCCTCTGATTTCATGTATGCACACCTTCTTCATTTGTGTCTGTCCGTACAACTTCATGAGCAGGAACCTCTTCATCTGATCCATCTGAGTGAGTCTCATCTGGTGGATCAGCAACAACAGCATTGATGACATTAATTGACGTATAATTCATTTCATCCCTTCTATCATCATTTCTGCGATATTTCTGTCTTCCATGTCCTTGATGAGACATTGCCTTTTGTTGATTCGATCCCTCAGGAACTTCTTGATGAACCGTAATGTGGAGGGGATCTCTTGATAATTTGGCTCTTAATTCCTCTTGAGTATTCTTCCCTAATGGATAGAAGACTGGCTTTCTTTGAGGAAGAGATTGATGATTTGAAAAAGTCTCCAGTTTGATGGACTGGGGTTGTTCCTACTCAACTCCTCGAATCATATTTGTTGATTGTTAAGGTTGTGTTAAAAGAGTCCCCAGTCTGGAAAGCTGGGGTGGTTCTTGAGTTTCTATATATGATACTTTCTTGAAATATCTCCTGATTTTACGGACATTAGTCCATAAATTAGTTGGATGCATCAACCTGTATCCACTTTTATCACTCAGTTCAAAAGACCATTGGATGATTTCTGACACTTCTGTCACTTGATAATGTGTGTTCTCCAAACGAGATGCATGTTCAATATTCCCATTTTCTTGATGCAGGATTAATTCAACAACTTGTTCTCTGTATGCTTGATTTTGATAGGAACTAGTTTATTCTTGTTCTTAGGAGAGCCTTTGATTACAAACAAAGCCAATTGGTTATGGCCGGTCATGGGTAATAACATTGAATGAGACCATTTTTGGCGGGCTTTGCAGACAGGAGAGTACAGTGAAATGTAGCACTCCATTAACACCCCATCCCTTGATATGAATACCAGATATGGAATTGGAAATTAACTAGCACAATCTTCTTAGTACACCAATGCATGAACGTTGAAAGGATCTCTGCTACTTTTCAGCCTTCAGATATCGAGAAACCAAGAGAGATGCCAAATTAATTTGGCATTGTGACCCTTCTAATATCTTGACATGATTTTCATATTCATCATAATATAATATTTTTTTTTCAACTGACAAAGTGTTTTCCATATGTTAAGATTAATATCCTGAATTCCATCTTCCATCAACATCTCTAGAATGTCCAACTAAGAATCAGCCAAAGGCCAAAACATAGCTGGCACTTCACCTTTCACCATTTTTTTGCTTATATACAGTAATTCCTCTTTATCATTCAATGAAGATTCTTCTACCTTATTAGACCAGATCTGGTGCTTCCTTGCTACTTCATAGGATTCAACAAGATTGGTAGATAATTCACCGATAAAACTATAAGATGAATGACCTAGGGGTGGTTCGGAGAATGACCTACACACCAGGCTATCTTCAAATTGAGGAAGTGTTGCACCTGATAGTGGTAAAGCATCAGACATGACTGGCTTCACATTTGCAAGTTCCTCAAGATAAGAGGACTTTCTCATCACTACATTGTCTGTTGGAGAATTTTCCAGGCAATGTGCATTACTACTATGGAGAGGACTTTCGCAGCTAAATTCATCATCATGGGGAGGACCACCATGGTTGGTTACATCAAGAGATGAAACCTTTTTCTCCTTGATCTTCTGGACACACAGAGGGTTCTTGTGGCTCTCATCTGAAGATGAAACATCAAGATCGACCGAATTGTCACAAAGCAAGCCTTCATGAGGAAGTGTCTTGTGCAGACCTTTCGAATTAATGTTCCCACTATTGGGAACTGAGAGAGTAGAATCTTGAATTGCAACAGAAAATTTTTCGAGTGCATCAAGAACTCCAGCATCAAGTAAGGCCTTATTACAGATTGGCCTTTTATTTATTGACTCTTTTGGGTGGTATTCTTCATAGATGCCTTATTACTCACTTTAGGAACCACTTTTTGACGAAAGTGGTCATTATGGGCAGGTGTATGTGCCTACTTAGGAGAAATGATCAGGTAAGGATGATTATCTCCACTCAAATCAGATGTATGTTCCTGACTTGGTTGTCCGTATGATATGGGGGAGTATTCCCAACAACCCTCTTGGACTGGAACAGAGGTGTTTGTCTGTTCCAGAGTGAACTATTGATTTTTCACTCCACTGGTAGGGATAGATTTGAATTTCTTCCCCTGTGATGCTGTTGAAGCTATTATAATATCCTGGCAGGCATCCATAATATGAGAAGGGATTTTATTCTTCTCTTTCACCATTGACAGGATGTTCTTGGTGACTTCAACTTCCGGAAAGGGAATATACGTCCATTCCATGCTTGGAGTAGGTGTGTGTTCTTGCTCCTGTCCTCCCTTTCCGGTCAGAGAATTCTGATAGTACTCATGTGTGGGGGCAGAGAGTTGAGTCTGCCTCCTATTTATCGTTGGAGATTTCTGATTGACTTCTCTGAATGCTACCAAACGAGACTGTTGGTAGGCTTGGTCAATACTAGCAGGTGTATATGCCTGCTGATTGCACTCTGCCGAATGTGGTTGTCAAACATCATTCAATTCTGATATACGAGGCTTCTGGTAGGACTGATGAGAGTAAGTAGGTGTATGTGCATGTTTACCAGTTGTAAACACATTGGGTTGGTGGGCTTCATCGTATGTAGTCAGACGAGCCTGCTGACCAGCTGATGATTTATAAACAGGTGTATGTTTCTGTTTGTAGTACTCCACCGGAATTTCCTGGCGGGATTGGCGTGCTGCTGCCAGACGATTCTGCTGGATAGCGGAATTACAATTGACGGTTTTTTGTGCCCCCTCATTGCTTGCCACCAAGTTAGGTTGGTGGAATTCTCTAGAAACGGCAGTGATAAGAACCTGCTCACTGTTAACCGGTGGTAACCTCTAGTGGTTTGTCTTGCCTGCTCGGGTTCGAGGAACCTGAGCCAAACACCTAGAGATGACACCCTCATCATGTTGAGGGCGTACTTCCGCACGTGTCTGGAAGCGATTGTTGGTGGGAGCCCTCTGAATGGACTCCAATTTCCTTGAATTAAGGCCATGAGTGGCCTTCTCATTCACCTCCTCAAGATATGGGAGGGAATGACTGTTGCGTTCTAGGGATAACGATCCAAAATGGTTGGAGACTGTTGTTAGCACCGCATGCTTCTTGATCGTTGGTCGTCACTATCGGTATGACCCGGGTGAGTTTTCACTTGGAGGGATTTTCGAGCAGCCTCTAGAGTTGGAATGGTACCATGTTGACAGTACTCCTTAACCAGTGAATTAGATACACAACATTGAAGATGCTGAGTAGGTGATGCCACCCTCAGAGAGGATGATGATATAGCTGGATTAGCGCCAGATGCCTTCACATCAGAGGCATTCACAGTAGTGGTATTCACAGGTGTGAATTTAAGGGAAGCCATTACTGTAACACAGAAGATCTTGGAAAAGAGTGCATGTTTGATATATCCGACGTAATCAAGATAAGTCCAACCACTACATATTTTGGACAAGCACATATGTTATTGATTGTTTTGTTGGCCCCATCATTGATTTTTAAATAAGGGCCTAACAAATAATTAAAACATCATTTTAACTTGGATAAGGATTCACGTCAGGTTCGCCATTTTTTGTTTCCTCTGGAAATGCGGATGACCTCGTTGATTTAAGGTTCAAACATTACATGCGGTTTCTAACGGGTTTGTCCATAGAACTGGAAACTTCCAATGATTCCATATCCATTTGGACCTACTTTCCAAAGGTAGGTGCTCAATAGTTATGAACCGATGAGTCTTAAGAATTTGCATTGGTCGAGAGGATGGGAGGTCGGACTAATCACACCCTTTTGGTAGGAATTATTTTCTACTCCATGAATCTCTTTATATATTTAATTTATGTTCATGAATCGTTATTACATTGCCAAATATGAAAATGAGCTTTCCTTTAGATCTGACAATCAATGATTAATATGTATGAAATTGTGAGAATCTTTTATATGTATTCGAGTTTATTAATCGATAGAGAATAATCTGTATTTGTTAGAGATTATTCGTCAATGGTATCCTTCAATACATTATATAGAAATCTCATAGTTATTATGATAACCAAACTGGTTTTAAATCCACTCAACGGGGCACTTGAAGTTTATTGTCATTCAGAAGGACATAGATTATTTCATAGTTGGGATCCTACCCGCAGATGGGCTACCTATGTATCCTTTGTTTTGGAAGAGGAATTAGAACCCATGTAGTTCGAGTAATGAAGTATGAGGTTTATGCATGTTCGATGGCTCAAAGAAAGATGTCATAATTACTTTAACACTATATGCTCACGTGAGTCATACTCGCTGTGAGAAATAAGAGGAATTGGTAAAACCAGAAAATTGTGCCATGAAAGATGCAATTATAAGAAATGATGTGGGGCTTACGTATGTATGACTTACCAGATAGATTAATATTAGGATTTACTTTAGGGAAGAAACCCGAGAACAAGGTCCATAAAGGTATATGTGATTTATGGAGATTTGGATACTCTAAATTGGGGTATATTCTTGAGGAGGATGCCCAAATTAGGAGGGGACTTATGATTGGGTTTTACTTCTGAGAAGGAAGCCCAAGTTAAAAAGTAAATTAAGACTGGTTCAGAGAAATTATGACTGGGGCTTACTCTTAAAGAAGAGGCCCAGGTTAAAAGGAATTATGACTGGGGCTTACTCTTGAAAAGGAAGCCCAGGTTTCGGAAATTTTTATTTTTGGGAACCTGGGGGTTAGTCTTAAGGAGGATGTCCATATTAAAAGAATTATTCTTCGGGTCTTACTCCTAAAGAGGATTCCCAAAATTAAGGGAACTTAATGACTGGGGATTATTACTGAAAAGGAGGCCCAGGTTACAGAAATTATGACTGGGGCTTATTCCTGAAAAAGAGGAACATGTTAAGGAAATTATGACTAGGGCATACTCCTGAAAAGGAGGCCCAAATTATGGAAATTATGACTGGGGATTACTCCAGAAAAGGAGGCCCAGGTTAAGGATTCTCTCATCTTAAAGGATGACTGTGAATGAATGAAATCTCTGACCTTAGTGACATGAATATAAGTAAATCACTAGGTTTTGAGAGATGTTCCACAGAATTCCTTTCAGATAAAGAATCCAACAAGGAA
Organism: Viscum album; assembly: GCA_963277665.1. Classification (NCBI taxonomy): domain Eukaryota; kingdom Viridiplantae; phylum Streptophyta; class Magnoliopsida; order Santalales; family Viscaceae; genus Viscum; species Viscum album. The sequence continues at coordinate 27,484,022 of OY728140.1, read as the reverse complement.
ATCATTCCATGAATGGTTTTGGAGAGAATTCTGAAGGCTTAATCTTGAAGAGGATAACTAGTTAGGCATAAGAGAGGTGAAATAGGAAGGAGGGATACCCAAAAAGAAGGTGGTGTGCATGTCTTGTGTGGGCGCACAAGTCCTAGCCACGCAAGTATACTTGCGCGACACATGGGTACTTGCGCGATGGTTAACCCATAGGGTAATACTTGGGTGAGACATGGTTCAAGCCCATAGTATTGTCCCTAGGGGCTTTCAGAATGGTGGCGTGAAAGTTCTGTTGAAGGGTCATGGCGGCACGCAAGTGTGGCCATTTCCCTTAAGGGCTGGCCACTTAGGCGTGCAAGTGTTGAAGAGTTTCAACACTTAGGCCATACTCCCCCTCTTTATATCTTCCGTTCTAGGTAGGAAATTACCTTAGAAGTTTTTTGGAAGCATTTAGAAGAGACTAGGGAATCGGGAGCTCAAATATGAGTTTCTGGACTTTTTCGTCCCTGAAATGGGGGGCCCACCGGGGGTATTTATATGCTAGTGAAGACCCTGGATGAAATTTAAAGAGGGCGTGCAATTCACCTATGTGACCGTTGGGTAGTGCGCAAGTATACTTGCGCGACCTTGGTGGAACTTGCACGACCCAAGTGCATTTGAATATTTGTTCATGCCTTTGACAATTTTTGATGTTTCTTCAAAGGATGAATCACTTTTGGTTTAAGGTATTTTACTTTTCAATTCATTTGACTCTATGACGGAAAGGATCCTAAACAGTAATGTCTTAATCACCACAACACAAACCATATTTCCATACATTGTCCTATTGTCAAAATACATATCTAAAATCAAGGAAGAGTATTAATCCATTATCACAATTCTTGAGATATCCTGCAATATTCAGGTCCCCAGATTTAATGTGAAGCGAGACTCTAAGATAGTCATTGATCATATCAATAGTGAGTACCCATCAAAATGAAATATATCATTCCCTTAATGGATTGCACTCATCAATTGATGGCTCATTTTCCTTCTCACCCTAATATAATTCATGTCCCTCGGTCATAGAATGGTCATGTTGATGCTTGGGTAATCCTATATACATGTATCATTGAACATCAAAATGATGGCATGATCAACTGTTTGGAACACCATTGGTTCATTTTTCCTAAAATTTCATACGATGATGAATAGTAACAAGTAAATCAATTAGCTATCAGTGATTCTATTCTATAACCCTTAGGTCCCCCAAGAACATTGTAAATTCCTTATCAGAAAAATACATTCATTTAGTATATCTATCACCGAATTCTCCTATCATACATAGCCAAGTGTGAAAGAATCCCTCAGCATGTAGCGTAGTTCACACTCCAGAGTGGTACTAACCATGAACCAACCCCTATAGACATATTTTTGAGGAACTTATCCCTTAAAGAGTCTAAGGATATGATAACCCATACATTATACAGGTAGTCCATGTTGGGTCATGTGGTTCCCATCAGGTTGGATTGAAGATCTCCCACCAGACTCGAATACTAGGCTACTTCTGGACCTCATGGTACATGAATGTATTGAATTTTTAAAGACATATTAGATGTTCCATATTCATGAAAATATGTTTACATAAAACTCAATATATTCTCCACAAAAACAGGTATTCTTGAGCCTTTTCAATATGGGTAATCAATGTTTAAGGTCTATAACCACTAGAGATAACATTCTTATATAGGAAAATTCTGACCACAATGAATTTCTTCTCAATGCGGGATGATTTTATTCTCCTAAAGGAAGTCAATGTTTGGTCCTTGATTGAGTTCTTGAGGTCTGACATCATCCAACAACATTGTTTTACTCATGTTATTCTTATCGAAAATGGCCACAACATCATATTTATAATATAAATATATTTTACAACATGTATAGTATATGGTCCAACCTACTTCTGGATACAATGCACAATAAAATAGAGAGATTGAGGTGTTAAAAAACCCTCCCCAATATCTTGAAGAATAGGGTGGGCCAAAACCAAAAGTCTTTTCCAAAAAAGATCACTAATTCCCTCCGATCTTATTAGATGATGACTCATAATTCCACCTAGGTGACCCCATATTCATATGTGTATGGAAAATAGGTATTATTTCCCATTGAGGTTTTGTTTTCATTTCTTCAATGTACTATCTATGAACATAAAACATTAAATATAATGGAAGAGGTTCATCTACATAAGGTTGAATACCTCAATGAAAATATGCTATAGTCCATGAACAATATAGAGAGAAACAAGAACTATGTAGTGTTATTATTCACCAAGAAAGTTCTCATCCTCTCATTCCTCTTGGTTAACATGGTAATGTAACCTAGAATGTCAATGATATCCAAGATATATCCAAAAAAGTTGCAGCATATGTTTAAAGGGATGTATGTTATATCATTGGTTTATTACGATGAAGCATAGTCTTTGAAAACCAAAGACGGAGAGAATATCACACCTCCCACCAATGCCGGTTTTCTCAAAAACTACTCAGAATGAGGATACCATGGTCTATCAAACTTGAATTTATACTATTTTAATGGGTATGATATTAATGAAATTAATCTAACAATACCTCTAGTGTAGATCCATCACATACTTTAATAGTTTCAAATATTTCCAATAATTATGACCTTAAAATGTTTTTATACCCTATAGTCTGAGTTGTGTTTCCATAAACTGAAAATCCTGACTTCCCCTACTCATGACATTAAACAGTGATCAGACCCTATATAAAAGAGATATGTTTCTTTATGATATATGATATTAACATATATAAATATTAGATTCCTCATATAATAATATTGGTATGATCAAAAAGTTCTTACCGTATATAAATCTTTGATAGCATGTATGATATGAATGATTTGGTCCAAAACCCGTATCCTCTATGAAAAATGGGAGATCGAATACAATATGAGATGAAAAAAATAAACATCCTCATCAGATGATGTTAAAATTTTTCTATACCCAATTACATAACCATAGGATTCCCCATGAATACATTGTTATTCATTAGTTCACTCATTAGAGGGGATTACCCCCATTTTTTGTGTGGGTATTCTACTATGTCATTTCCTATAACTATGCATGGATTGATTCCCATTACCATGGGATACATAGAGATGGATAGTATATATGTCTTTTGACCCAACCATGAATTTATTTAACTGTCATCCCCTTATCCCCAGTTATGGTCCACGAATTATGACCATAAACTAAGTGCAGTTATTCTCAAAGGTGAACTTGTTGTATGTGATCAACTTTTCATCCTATCTCGTCATGTTTTACCTCTTTCGTGTAATACATATACCCTTTAAAATACACTACCATATTCAATGAATTATGACTTCAAAAAAAAATTGATAGTAAAATAATTATTAATTTAAAATATTTTACATGGTCCAAATATTATGACATTAAACTATGTAAAATTGTCTTCTGTGTTTATTGATGAAGTGAAAGGGATCCTTGGCTAGGTTCAAAATTGGTTTAAAATCTTTCACCACAAAAACATCCTCGATGCCCCTACCCCTGGTCAATGTATTATAAACCTAAAATATTTCAATTATACCCTCATTGGTATGGTCTTCTTCATCCCCAATGATTCAAAAATTATATAACTACATCATTTCGAAGAAATATGTATAGATTTATTCCCATACTTATTATATACATAGTGAAACCTATTATTTTTTTTCTCCGGAACCAGCTATATATTTACTGCAAAAGTTTTTGTTAAATATTGTTCTATCACCCAAAATTCCCTAATGGGCCACTATTTTAGGCATTATACCCATTCAATTTCCTTGAACCATTAGCAGTCTGAGACTCCCTCATATCTTAATATGAGGAATAACTGAATGGTAAACTAAATGCATAAACCCAAAAAACATCCTTAACTCGCGATGTTAAACGATGATGTTACCAAAAATAAATTTGGGATGCCTCCAAATTTGTAATGATTAAACACTTTGTTAAACATGGATACCCCATTTGGAAAAAATGGAATGAGCAAACACCAACATTATTATCACGTGAAATTAAAATATATACTTACCACATTATAAATTTTTTATTCCTCATAACCTAATATGAAAGAATTAATTATCCTCATTAGATAGTGTAACCCCCTTTGGTTTTGGTTTCTTATAATGCAGAGTTCCATAACTATGTCTGGCTTGATTATCATCCTCATGGGAAATGTATTGATTCCAAGATGTCTCATCCTAGTTCCATTAAATTTGTTGAATATCTATTAGCCCATTACTTCCCTAGTGTCATGATGTCGATCCAGGGTATGGTTTGTTGAGTTTTTTGTGATAGAGTATCTTTTAGACCTTCATTTCACATCTGATCACCACATATTCATGTCACTCAAGCCTCCTTGGAATACTCATTCCCACTGGTCTATGATGTATGAAAATAAACATGAAGATACACCATATGAAACTGGGATAGTCTATATGATATGCATGCGATGACTATCTTGTCATCATCACTAATGCACGACATTAAACTATGATCTCACACCAAAAAAAATGAGATGCCTCAAAATGTGAGATGATCTGATATCCTCTCCATTGGGGCTATCTCCCAACCAAAATCAGTCTCCTACAATGAAACTTCTTAGAACAATGAGAGGATGGATTCACACTCTTATTGAACATGTAGTTATGCCTAAATATTTTATATCGGGCCCATCCCTACCACCGACTCACCTCATGATCTCTCCCCTCTAGGATAGTAACAACTCCACCATACCTACACATTTATCTATGCTCTTCACACATTCAATGATTTTTATAATTGTCATCCATCCAATATAAATATTCTCTCCCATGTAATGGTACCATGAGAAACTATAACACTTATCTTCCTGGGCTTATTCAAGGAAGGTTCATCGATAATAAACAATGGATATCATGTTTTGAATTTAGAAATTGGTCTATATTTTCTTTTATCACCCTATATTTATCAGATGTTGTTATAGAATCTATGTCTCTAAAATGGAAAATATTATTTCTACATCCATCAATTACACCCATTTCACTTTTCTATTCTTGAATGTCATGATCAACCACATGATATTTTTAGGTCACTTTCACAACCACATTGTGTTCTCTCAAATGAACAGAAGAAACTCCAAAAAACTCTTTTTTTCTCAATCCAAGAATGGATAACAAAGTCTTATGGGTTTGGATAAAGTTCTCCTAATGCATGGTTTAGATGAAGAAAATAATTTGGTCAATTCACGGTTTCCTTAAACTATCTTCCTTTGCTCAAAAATCTGTGACCATGATTTAGGCATCCAAGAATCATGACTCTAAACTTCATCTAAGTCATCCTAGGATTGTGTTGTATGGTTTTGGGTCTCCTAGGTAGTTAATTCACATCATTTTTATCAATCTAATTCACTACATATACTTTTTTCGATTGTCAACCCTTGTATGACCTTAAAATATGAATCTTATCAAATAATTATGACCTTAAACTACATCAGTGTTGTCTCTAGGATGTTTTTGGAAACATTTTGTTGTATCCTAGGCCCATCCATTCACATAGAGAGAACATTTCAATGTTGTTTACATTCATTTGAGACATAAAGAACATTGTTCCAAGCATCATGACCATAAAATAATTTCCATTAGTCTAAACTCTGTGACCTTAAAAATAGCCCAGGTCAAAATGTCATGACCTTAAACTACTTAAAACCAACAAATTATGTTTCATGTTATGCTTGGACTCTATTTATTTATTTCACATGGAACATGGACACAATTTCCCTCCTTTAATGTCAGGTTACTACCCATTTGATCGATACCAAGCATTTTATGGTGCACATTGGACTAAAATCCATTGACTTAAAGTAAGAGATAAGATCCCCTATTCCAAACTCTATAAAAATAAAACATGATCAATGCCAAAGCATTATGACATTAAACAATGTGTTAGTCCTATTAATATTGGGTTGTGTGTAATTCAGTCCCTTTGGACCTCATTTTATCTTGAATTGTTTCTCTGCCACACTACACAAATCATTTTAGGACTCTCATTATATGATAAAATCTTCATGACCTTAAACGATGGGTCATTTTACAAGAATCAGAACCTTAAAATGAGTTCATACAATGTTTTTCCAATATATATTGTGAGTTAAGGGGCCTCATAGTTCCCTCAATTCATGTTGGTTTAATTCTCCCATATTCCACACATATCCCCTTTGACACACAACCATTTCACTCACTGCATGACCTTAAACTATGTGCGACCCACCCCAGGTTCTTCCTCTTGGTGTGGGGTCATCTATGCTCGTGTTTCCTCCAAGGGCCCTCTGGTGAGAAACGCCATCGTTCTTCCCTATTATACCAACCTCCATGTTATCTAAGAGGGTGTCTTTCATGTCAGTTCCCATATCTATATTACATCATGTAAAAATGTATAACCCCACATCACCACCACATGATGCTAAACTATGATACATTGTCATTACAATATGATGTTATAATACATATTCCTTATCCTCATGGTATTTGTTGTGTCCAAATTACTCATTGTATGATGTCAAAATATTCATCTACCACCATCATTGCATGATGTAAAACTATGATCCTTTGGTTATGGTCGTATACTTCATCATTCTTTTTCTTTAACTATCTCTTGCAATCTGAGACAACTCTCCCCCAAGAATAATAATTTCACTTTTTTCAGAATAATACTCCCACCATATGTTCTCAACGATATGTTGGTGTAATTTTAGGAGTGTTGGATTATATTCAAAAATTCTATCACTCCATATCCACAATTATTGTGTCCATTAATTTGGATCTCAATCAACCTTCATGTATGAATAGTCCCCCTTGATGGAATAAGTCCATGTAACATTATCTCACCTACCATACTAGCCACCTAGAAATATATTTCATTACATTTTGTGTCATTTATTGTGTTTCAAACATGGATAGTGGTTGTACCTATTTCTTTTTGTACACATCCCAGTTAAATAGATAACAGATGCTCTATTTTAAACATGGTTACTACTTATCCTCTATTACCATACCATCCTCATATTTATATGAATATAGGCATCATGATTCAAGATATTCATTCCCCTTTGTTTTGTAAGAATTTAACACCCCAACATTAACCCATTCATGAACTAGTTCACATTGGAATGAAAATTCATCTATCTATAGATCCCCATTCTTTAGTGATATACTCTATCAGCCTAAACACTCCTGATGTTCAGACAAAAAATACATACCCTGAGTGCTCAACGATTTTAGGAAACTCTCATATAAATGTGTAATCATATTACTTTCACTCATTTTTTCAAACCAATCATGAATCACGTGATCTTTGGGATTGGTCATTTCATGAATCACAGGTAATACTATAGTGAAATAATAAAATATAAAAAAATAATTATATAAATTCATGATAGAGAGTTTTAAATAATGAAACTTCATCAGTTGGAAGGGATATACACTAATGGGTGCCTATGTTAAGTCCCAAAAAAATATTTCCCTTATGGATCCACCATGTAAATTTAGTGTTCCTTCCCATCCAGCCTCTAGGACAAGGACTCTAGTGAAGTTTTTGCCCCATAATTCTTTTCCCTCCACCTCAGCCATAGAATAGAGCTCATCAGTTCAAAACTACATCATGTCATGCCCAAACTAAGACATGCCTATTTGAGAAAATACCACCTTCTCTTGATCCAAATCCCTGACAAGATTATCCTCAAATTAGTTGATGAACTCTTCTTCAGCATTATGTAAGGTTTCATTCTAATTCACATAATCCTCCAGACTTTTAATTTCATGATTTTCCTCCAAGAGATTCAAGAATATATTTGATTTATCTTTATAAGGTGCCTAGGTTTCACAAAATCTAGATATGGTACCCCCTATTATACACCACGTATAGCTCTAGGGTCGGGGTGAAGAAACACTAAACCCTCTCCCACAACCTATGATAGATATTTTTTCCCTTCATTGATGTCAAAACTAGTGTATGTTATCTCCTCAGGTGGTGTAGGGTCATATTTGGGAAATATATGCATGGACAATAGTGACAAGATCCACCACCTTGTTCCTTTCACCTGTATTTTGATCTATTGAAAGAGTCCAACCATCTTTATATAAACCTTCCCCATGGGAATCACCTCCACCAACATTGTGCTTCACCCTTCTAGTGGCATCACCAATGACTACAATAATCTTCTCTCTAAGGACCAAGGCATGTTCGGTTTGAATGGTTAGGTCCTTAAGAACTAACATGGAATAAAGGAAGGTTGATCAGATTCCTCATCTGTAGAAACCTTATATGTAAGTTCTTAATTGATATGTACTTCAAAACAAGAGTTATCCTCAGTTAATTTTATTAGTGAAGAAAATTTGGGAAAATATAGCTCCTGTGACATCGAAATAAATACATATGCCAAGTGTTTGGGTGAAACCTTGTCGCACACCCTGGATAGGGACTCCACCACAAGAGATCCCTTATTACCAGTTGACACTTCTAAAACATTCATCAACCCCCCATCATTGGTTTAAAATAAGATGAATGGTAACATACAACGATAGTGATGAAATACCTTCGTGAATGTTCTAGAAGGGGAAAATTAGATTGATATTCAATATTCTCTTTTGGAAAAGGGATATTGATAATAAGATACCATATGAAATATTATTTGTCAGTAGTGAATCCACTTTTAGGATACCAGGGAATGGTCCCCTGTAGATAATTGGGAGGACTTCAGGATCTATGGTCACAACTACATCATACCCTATAGGACCACTAGTTATAAAAACATTGGGAATGGGACTTGGATAATTCTATATAACACAAGATGAGGAACCTGATGGAGAAACCATGTCCCCTTAATTAAGGAAACCTTGTCCATTTTGTTTTTCATACTCTAGAGAAAGACATGTTTCAATTAAAAACTGTGAATAAAAAAAATGGGAGGTTCTGGGAAAGATAGGTTTAATATATTACATAGAGGAATTTAACCAAATAGAAATCATCCGACAAAGAGATCTTGATGCTCTCCCAAGGACATGTATTCTTAGTTTATAATCCCAAGTATTTTATATCATAAGATCTATGTGTATTATCACTAATTGATACATATTTAGTTGATTCTTATTCATGTAAAATTTCATTACTATCATGCTAGCCACCAAAGATCACACAAACTTGGCAAGGAGAAAGGTCAGTTGTCCCATGCAGGTGGAAAATTGAATCCATCACTCCATATATTCAATCATCATATATAAGGATAATATATTAGTTACATTGGCATGCCCCACCTCTGAGAAAACAATTCATTCCCAAGTCTGAATCCTTTATAGATTTTCTATCATCATGTTCAGCCTTAGAATCCCCTACCTCCCAATGCATAGGGAGGACTACATCTATAGTTGGCTCTAGGAGATGCCATTTATTCTTTCCCACAGACTCCCTGAAACTTCTCCTTTTGAAATAAGAACACCCATACTTCTCCCATGACTTCTTATAGGAAACAACAACCCCCCATGAGGTGTGGGTGCAAGAGTGACTTGTGCTATCCCTACTGGAACTCTAACTAGAGCTAAAACTAACATCAAGATCACCCTTTGAAGAGAATCCTGATATCCTCATAGCTACCTTCGAACCCTACTCTCTAGAAGCGTCACCCATATGTCCTGATAAAATATTATATCCAATTCTGATTCTATATACATTAAAGTATAATATTGAGATAAGGAAACACTAGCATTGGTCGATGACAACATAATGGTCTCCTAAGATAACTCCAACATGAAAACCCACCACATATGATGAATGATACATGGATTCAACTCTATATAGAGCCCCACTGTATATTCTCTTTATCGGATTCTATATAAATCTAAAATTTTAGGTGAAGTTGGAAGGAGAGTATGGCTCACAATAGGTGTCATTGTCAATTCTGGCCCCCATCACTATGCCCAAGAAGGTAAAGAGGTATACCCTACACTCTAATATCCCATGTTGGTAGTCCACCATCATTACAAATGGGTTTGATAATAGGTGGAAGTTGAGGTTTTTGTAGTTTTCAATGGCCATCGTGATCCCAATCTTCCTGAGCACCACTGGAGAAACCTTAACAATGTTGGTTAGTAAGGGCCACTCACCATCATTCGATGTGATTATAGATTTTACAAACTTGTAGCATCCAATGTTTTTCAAAATCTATCCATTCGTGAACAATAATGGGATTAAAATTTTCTTGTGCATGTACTGCCTCACCACATGGCCTAATGGGCTATAGAGATAGACAAACACTAGTACCCCCAAATTCACCCTACTATCAGTCGCCATGAGCCCCTCCATCACAAGTCTCCAAGGATGAAAACATATTCAACTATCTATAACATAGAAAATTAATCTTATGAGGATGTTATAAAATGATATGATGTAGTGTACTAATGGATTCAACTATTCCTCTATGTTGTAGAACCTCTCCTCATACTTCCTCTCCACCATAATCAGTAATCATGATCTTGGAAACTTCCATTTATGTGCCATTGGGAACGACTTCAGCCTACCTTAAATCCTAACATGTGTGTTCCTATTTGAAAACATGTCCATCCGTGTCTTTAATTTTATTTCTTTATGCAATGGGAAATCATGATCTATATTTGTCTTCAATTCCTCTAAGAAGTGATGCACTGGGAGAGGATTATGATACCTGTCACTCCAGGTGCTTGGCACTGGGAGAAACTCATCATACTAGAACCCATTGCATGATATTCTATAATTAATGTTAACATAATATATAATGAGTCCACACAAGGTGAATGTGAAAATTATTTGTGTCTACTCTTCCTCCAATATCATCCAGTACGATCTTAGACACATCATTTTCAGTGTTGACATGCACTGCATCAGCCTACCTAAAATCATCATAGCTAGGTAGCACTTTAGAAACATGTTAATCCATTACTTTAATTCAATGTCCTTATGGAATGAGTGAGCATTATCTATCATTGTCTTAAATTTCTACAAAATGTGATATACTGGTAAGGGAGTCATCTTCCTATCACTCGAGGTGTATACTACCAGGAAAAATTCATTATAGAAGAACTCATTCAGTGGTATTCCAATGATGCAGTGCACATCCCGGAGACTGATACACCCACCCCATAATGTAGGTGCAATGTATTTTTTAATAGATACCAATGTCTTAGGTGATTTGGCATGTGTTACTATTGAAGGTACCTATTGAACTAAGATGTCCAAACTACCTCATTCAATCCTAAGTAAAGAAAATTGGTCCCATACTATAGGTAGGTTAAGTATATCTTGTCCATCCAGACCCATTAATTGGTGAAATTTTCTCCATTCCATAGGTCCCAATATTTAATCTTACCCTTATTGTTTTCCTTGATACTACTATTGAAGATAATGACATGGAGCTTTGGTAACTCTTCAGTCTCCGGTTTCTCCCTTGTAAAATTTCTCTTTTGTCCACTCATTCTGTAGATGAATATTTCTTCATGCTCTTAAGGAGGGTGACCTTGACCATTGATGTTCTTAAAGGAAACATCATCCTGACATGGGAAGAAAGAGCACTTCATGTGGGCATTAATGTCTGGGATGACCACCACATCCATTAGGCTAAAATTGTAAAATTTAATTTGGTTTCTCAAAAAATATATCTAGTTGGATTTTGTAAGAATACAGATAAGTGCCTATTTATCTGTAATAACACTCCTGGCTTGTGGAATCGTTTTCCCAAAATTTCAGCCCTACTAGAAGTGGAAGAAGGATTGATCTTATATTTATTTGGTTCATGGTCCATTTAAATTATTTTTTAATTATCTACAGCAGATTCATTAAAAAAATGAGGTTTTGGAATGAAAATTTCATAGTGGGATGCAGCATTGGAGATGGTTGTGAAAAACAAATACCATGCTCATCAAAAAAATTCATGAAAATTGTACATGCCTAGAAGACATGGTTGATGATCATTTTTACATTATAGGAGGAGTTCCATACAATAGGTAAAGGTCTTGTCACACGAAAAGTCAAGTTCCATACAAGGGGAACCCCTTATTTTTAGGCTCAGCTTAGAAGTTCCACATAGATCCCAATGCATTTGTGTGACTAGAATAAAGAGTTGTGTGACTAGGTAGGAATGACTCCCTCCTTTAAAGTTTTTTTGAAACCCAAACATCTAGTCCCATATCATTATTGATTCCTAGGGGTGGATTTTCCAACAAAATCTCATCTTAGAATAAAAATTGGTTGTTTATTATGAACCAAACATGTGTATCATCCCTAGAGAACAATATCTCTATGATGAGGTGGGTGCATAAGAGATTATGTTAGTTCATTAAAAATAATAGTTTTGTGTACAAATCACTTGTTTTCAAAGGAAATCATATTGTTTCACAGAGGACCTTTATTAGGAATGAGTGTTGAAGACGCATGCATCCAAAAAATATTGGTTTTATGCCAGAAATGAACATTGCATTCAAACCATTAATAAAACCATGCAGTTTAACACCGAATGAAATGTGAATCCAAATTTAATCTATGATCAATCATTATTGGAAAATGATGGATAAGTGAAAAAATCAGTTATTCACCCAAGGTGTCTCACACTAATATATGGGTAATTGAAATATAAATAAGTACCTCATCCCCAAAATGGATATTCTATCTAGAGGATGAAGATAAAATATTGTTTTTAAAACTACCTCTATTACATGACACCATGGAACTCATTTTATCATAGACCCTCAATGGTAGATCATTTTCAGGTGAAACCTCCTATGGAAAACCTAGAACATCTATAATGAAAGATTGATCCTCGTGCAACAACTCCTATGGCTGGTTGAGTTCACACAAACATATTATTACATAATGCAATCTTGATATTCCTTAATCTCCACATCTTTCATGAAACAATTCCACTAATAAATAAATTTCCATTGTTCAAGTGCTTGATGCTTCCACCAATCTTATTAGAAGCACATTAAATTTTTTCAATGTAACTTCCTAGTCCCCTACCCAGTGACCCATATCCTCCTAGTAAATCAATTATCATACATGATTCTCTAAATAATAGGTACCCTAATTCCCATTACACCTAATAGTAGTAACCCTAACATAATTCCTCATGATTTCAACTTCTCCATGGAAGTTCCAACAACATGTGGTTCCTAGAAGCACAAGAGAATAGTCTCATAATCCCCATGGTGGAATATTTTATGGAGACCATGATCTTATATTGGTGGGGATTAATTATGAAGAATATCTTCACTCCACAATGTGGTCCCACTCGAGTTGAAATACCCTTTTAGGTTTGAGCTACGTGATATAAAACTTCTTAGATCCACATCCTAGACATATGATGTTAAATGGTACACAAACATCCTTATCACTTGATGTATAACAATAGCCTTATCCGGTATAATGAATATTGGATTCTCTATATACGATCATCATGGGATTCCATCTTCTCCCCAACCATAGGACATGAGTCACCAATAGAGGGAAACCTCCACTTGTAATCCACACACCATAGCCCAAATTTGACCCTCTTTGAGAGGGTATCTTATATTAGTAAGACCCACACCAACCCTAATGGATGATCCTTTCGTGACTTGAGTATCCTTATAACATGATGTTAAGCTACATTGATCAGTCCAATCATGTTTCCTTAAGATGCAGCAATAAAAAATATTGGTTTTGATCCCTGAATCATAAACATGGTACGAATAACGTCTCCCTATAATTCAATCCCAAAAACTATCAACTATGGTCTGACATAGTCATTCTTAAGGAAACATCTCCTTCTTTTGCCTTAGTAGGGAATTCTAATCAACTGTCTTCTTCCACCATAATAGGTAATTTTGATGAACTATGTCGTTCCACCTCTACAGGGTGTCCCAATCCACCATCTAGGTGCGGCATCTTCTCTCATAGAGACACACCTCCTTGATCTTCAACAATATGGAATTCTGATCAATTATCCTGCTCATCCCTAAAATAAAATTCTGATCAGGCATCCTTTTATTCCTTAATAGGTCTTCTGGATCTTCCATCCAGGTTTGAAATCTTACCTCATCTGGGGACACATTCATTGATTCATCTCAATAGTATGTTATGATCTATCTCTACATAATGTTAAAATCACACATCGATCCATCTCAATAAGATGTTCTAATTAGTCTCCATTGGATTTATAAATTTTCTACATAATATACAATACCTACCCCATTCGATAAACTAGGGAACATTGAGTTAAAAATCCTTATAATACTTATGGCAATGGTGTCAGTTTCCTTGTTATTGACACAAGATTCCTTAGGTTCTACACTAAATATACCTCATAGTAGATGCCCACCCAAGAGGGATATTTATAGGTGACCAATATACCAAATGTCTAGACATTCTCAAAGATTCCAAACATGACTATGTACTCTTCATACAAAAGGTTTATTCACATTCAATAAATAGGTAGCATAATTAAGTTGAATCCATATAGATAAGGCACTAGGAATGATTTCTATAAATATGATTTTAAATTTTATGGAGAATCGTACTAGGAAATGATCTCCATGTAGGATTCGATGGAATAGGGAACTAACATCACATGATCTCATTTCAATTAAGTAGAAGAGTTGGTCGATTAAAGTGATGAGATTTACCCAACATTGAAAGGTCAGAATATCGGGTAACAAAAGTTGTCTATGATTATGCGTCGACGACTTGGGTGAAACCATCAGAAACAACCTTCATCAATAATTAGTAGTATGGATTACAACTATAATAAGAACCCTAAAATATTATGTTTCATTACTATAACACATAATTAGGTGAATCATCCCTCATTGAAACATAATAATTATGGATGGATGGGTTATCACTACTACAATAACAACCCCAAGTTAATCCATTTTAAATTTATAAGAAAATAATAATGATGGAAAATGAGTTTCCATTGTTAACATAATAATATATCATGGTTGATTAATTATCACAAAAATCATAATAATTATAATATCGAATGATTTATTCAATAATAATGTAATCAATTAGGTGTGAATGGATAAACACAATAAGAAAATAAAGTATGGGTGAATTGAAAATCCTTGATTACAAGAAGAGTACATTGGTGTATGTATAATAATTGTAATCAAAACATTATAAGTGTCAATGATAAATCTAAAATAATTATAAGAAATACCAAAGGTGATTGGATTATCAATACCTGATGAACCCAAACCATAAAAAATTCATAATTATAAAAAATGAGTTATCATTATAGGAATTACTCTAACTAATCAAAACCACTAACAATGATACCCACACCCATGTTGTTTTACACCTACAATACATATACCCATCACTTCCTCCCTTATGAACTAATTGTGGTTGAAAATAATCAACCACCTCCCCTGGGAAAAATTAATATTGGAATGAATAAATTAAAGGTCTAATAAGAAGTAAATTACCAACTAACCAAGATAACATAACAGCCTCAAATTATCTTGAAACTCCCATGGACACCTTAAAGTATTTTCTAAATACATTATCATTCCTTGGAACTCCTCATAAGTTCAAATTCATGATTAACTCACCACATTCATAAAATATCATGGCTAGTGACCTAAAACCTTATTTGGTTCCATTAGAATTCAATTGCTAAATCCTACTAAAATTCAGATATCATACAATACATAAAATATATTTAAAAAATGTATGAATATATGGAAGAACAAAATCATAGATATGTGGTCCCTCTAATTTTGTATCAGAATGAAACATTCCCAACTATAGTGAAACCCTAAATCATACATAAAACCTAATTTTAGGGATTTATAAATGATTGAGATGATAAATGTAAAAAAAACAATGATTGTTAGGATAGAGAGGTTGGAATCTCCCATGATGGTCTAATATAACAAGAAATAATATGATGAGAGTAAAAATGACTAACAATATACTATGGAAAAAAATAAGAACAATGGGGAGGGGTGTCTGGTCATGCATGATTCTAGTAAATTAGTGAGGTATGTTTTTATATCCTTTTAAAGTAGTAAATTAATTTTGAAAAATATAAAACCAAAAAATTTTAATAATCCATAATGTACCTAGTATAACCATGTCAGCGTTTATATATCCCATAGGCCACCTACTGAAGGACCACTGGAAATATTTTGTCCTACCATAGAAAACCTATTATTTTACATATTCATTATGTACCTGATACATGAGAATTGGGTACCTAGTGTATCTATTATTATTTTAATATATTTCAAACTATTATTATTTTAACTAATTATAACCCTGCCTTCCCCATCTAACCTTACAAAATAAAACCCCTAAAATACAGAAATAATGACTAAATATTAGTATGATTTATACCTAGATATCAAGTGGTTAATAGAAATTCCCCACTATATATATTATTATAATTAAGAAGACTCACTAATCATAAATAGTGCATATCTTTGACCACAACTGTAATATTACAATATCCCACACCCAAGCCTCTATTGGGATACATATATTCTACCAACACACATATACCATGTTTTCCTTCTCCCCATAAAATATATTCTCACTCTCGTCCAATACATATACCGTCAATTTATTTTGTGATCCATCATTATCCTACACTGTATATTGAAAACCAATTAGATAAGAATTATATGAATGGTTTCTCAAAAGATAATAATATATAGAAAACATCATGCATCTCAAAATATATTTGTAGAAGTTCTAATTATAATGACATTGTATATAACCTCTAAAAATCATGCATATATCCATGACCCTCGTTTATGACTTCTCATGACTTCTAATCAACTTACATCATCTTCTTGATTACACTCATGAATATTTTATCATCCACCTCATAATTCAAATGAGGGATTTAGAGGTCCCCTTATGATCATTAACTGCTATTGGTGGTCCCCAACCACCTCTGAATCATTTTAATATAATATGATGTTTCCTAGAAAAGACTCAATTCAAAAATTATAAATTATAATTCCTTTTTCCATCATTTATTTAATTAGTAAGGACTACCCTATACTACCTCAAAAAGACCAATATATATAAATTTGAGATGTATTTTTTTATAGACAAACATTACAAATACAAAATTAATCTCACATTGTATTAAAAATTCAAGGATTCCTGGATGAATCATGTCCTCAAAAAACTGAAGAGTATTTATATAGTGATCATCCTTATACGTAAGGTATGTTGTATGCAAATTTTCCTTTGTGTCTAATAATTTTATTAATAACTATTAGAAATGATATGTAAATCATGAATCTGGATCCTATATGATATTCGATGGAATAAAATATAAATGTATGAACTTCAATTTATGTATATCCCACCCAAATCATACAATGACTATGTGTCCATTTTTTTCATGAAGTATCCCACTTTGATCAAATGATATCCAATTATCTATACTACATAAATTCATTCGGTTTCCATGATATCCCATCCTAGAAATCCATTGTTATTGTGTCTTATTTCCACTTGGGGATATTTTACAAGAAAAGATGAAAATTATGTTTACAGTGCTCAACCTTCACCTATTTACAAGTGAACCATCATGAAAGAAACCCTGATGTGTCATGTTTATCCACAAAACAAGTAATATCATTGTATTCCATGATATATATTAGCCTAACCTAGGTTAATAACCTATCTTGTGATGTGTCATATCACATCCTCTAATCTTGAATACTAATTAGTATCATAAATATTATTTAAAAATATTCTATCCCACCATTTTATTGTGTTCAATATGATTGTTTATTTCCACTATATGTGTTTTCCCTTATAATAGAGAAATTATATTCCAGCATCTCATTCCCCTTCACTGTAACGAGTAGTAAATATGTGATACTCAGAGCTATGAGAATATCTCTTCTCTGAACCTCCTAAATATTAAAGTTAATCTTAATTATTTATCTCATCATCTTCCACTCCCTAATAACATATTAATATATCTAGGATCGGCTTTCTTACTTTGTGCATTTACAACACAATTCCACTTATTAAGAGTTTATAATATATAATATTCAAATCATTGTGAGTACTTAACACACCAACATTGTTCAATATTTTGGTAATGCTATGAAAATATATATTCTAGGATATTATGGATGGGGAGAACCAAAAATATCACAAAAATATGATACATATAGAATCCTTTATCTCATATAAAACTACTACAAATTTCTGATCATGTTTTAAGGAGTTCTAGTCCTTTGACCATGTTGTCTAAGGCCCCTAAGAAATAATCCACCCCACTTTTTTCAAAACATATCCTAGAACAATTCCTTGAATATAAAAATATAACACATACTCTTAACCTATCTCTGGAAGGACCGTAATTAGTAAATCCAATAATCCCACTTTTAGAATATATATTTTTATCTCATAATTTTTAGATTATTATAATTCCATCCAATTCATTATCAGGGTCATCATTATTTCTTCTAAATAGAGATGTTTTAAATGAATCGCATGTTTTAATATGTCAAAAAAAGGATGTTTTGGTCATCAAATATATTCTTGGCTTTCATTAAAGAAATTACTACATCAATATTTTCAGTGTCCACTCATATTCCTACCTCAAAAATCCACATTACAAAAGAAGCATATATCCCAACCCTTGAAATGATAATTTGAGAGTTTTAAAGATAAATCATTCTCTCCTTATGTTCCCAATATAATCTTATAAATTTCATAATAATCCTACTTTATTTGGGATTACCCTAAAATTTCATCATTGATTAATTCCATCAATAAATCCAAACACTGGTAAAAACCTTATTCACTATGGATTGAAAACCACTAGTTGGATCATTAATCCAAATAAACTGACCAATAACTAATCTAATCGATAACATATCCTAAAATAATTATAATAATTTCCAACCACCATCAGCAAGGGATAGTGATATCAAAAAATTATATCTATGTTAGAGAACCAATTGTATCCCTTAAGATAATAAAAATAGTCATTTATATGATGAATATGATATTAGTTCTTATCTAGAAATTAATTTATCCCTTATTAATCCATTTATAATAAAAAACATCATTTTCCCATCTTATGAACAAAATAGGATCACCCTATGGTAATGAATTCAGATAAATTCACCCCTTCACCTTTATTTCCAATTGATAGACATTGAAATATATTAACTTAACTAGACCCACGATGTATTGACTAATGGATATAGGTATTGTAAATATGATAATCAAGATTTTTATAAATAATTTAGAAATAATTAAATAAAAATGTTCTTTTTAATTTCTTTTAGAATATATTAATTTATAATTTCATTTGTGGTAATTATATTTTATCATGAAGTTTAAACAAAGTAAAAAATTTATGTTTTTTCAATGTTTTATTTGTGATTAAGTATTTTTAATGGTATAGAAAGTCGATCATTCCACTCCAAAGGAATAAATCCACTTATCTAATCCATGTGGTGTGGCTAGCTACGTAGACCATACGGAGAGATGGCTTTATGAGGAAGGAGGATTATATGTTTTTCATGAAAACGTTTAGCCAGACTACACTAGAACATGATAGGAGAGTCCTTTTTTTAGTGGCGGAAATATGTAACCAATGTGTGGTGGAATCAATATAAGATAGGATTCCCTCATCTTCAGTCCATCATGTTTGGAGTTGTTAATAATGCTTAATGGTTTATAAATGAGATTTGGGTCACTAATTTTTATGTTCTGAGATGTTCTATTTCATGGGTACTATGAATATAAACAACATGAAATTATCCCGATCTATAATGAATCAACTTTCTGACACACCCATTTTTTTTGTTAACATCAATTTTGCACTGTAATACCATCTATTTATGGTTATAGGAAGCTCGGAAATCATTATAAATTCAGGGGCCAAATATTTTTATCTTTTACATTTATCTTGAATGATCTTGTATGAGGAATACAAAGTTCATAACTGTTCAAAAATATTAATTATTTTATTATTGTCAATTGTCACATGAGTATTTGGAAGATGTTGTGTGAATATATAAGTTAATTTATAGTAGAATTTATAAAAAAATGTTATATAAGGTTTTAATTAAGGGTTAAATGGTGAAGCAAGGTTGTAGTGTCATCTATTTTTTTGTTATAGTGATCCTAGATTTGAAATAAATAGTCTTTTTTATCATGGATAAGCTCACATCATAGTCTGAGCTCTACTCCGTAGTGAATGATGATGTTGTTTTTTAAGCCAAAAGAATAATGTACTTTCCAAATATTATATATATATATATATATTAAGAAGGAAAAAAAATTCTCTCAAGCATTTGGGGTCTACAAATTTCTACTAGGTTTTTAATAACATGTTTCAAATTTATTCCAGGACATGTTTGAGGAGTTTAGATCCATGATTGAAGAGGGTTCAATCTAATAGTGATATGGATGATCAATTAGAGTTTTGGTAGAGATATATAAAGCTGAAAATATGACAAGATATGTGGTATTTCAAATATGTTTTGACACCCTCTTTCATTGATATTCAATATATATTTATACTGATCATATCACATAGATTACTAAACTTATATAAAAGGTGATATATTTGAAGATAAAATAGAATACAAGATAGATAAAATTTTTGTATTTCATGATAATTATATCTATAAAAATGGATTATGGATTATATGCCTAAAGGAGACAATATAATATTGATAGAGGTTTTACTAAAAACAAAAAATACCTAAAATGATCAAGGAGGAATATTTATGTCTTTATTCTAAATAGAAGTTCGATGAAGTATGATTCAGCATCAACTATCAAGGGAGGCATCATTGTTATTATTTTCATTTATTTTATATCTATTTCATGTGGCTTTGAATTACTACATTGGTTGTGAGATATATAAAATCGATATTTCTTTTCTATGTGAAGTTTTTTTATCAATATTTTTATTCCATATTCTATATTTCATACTTGTTCATATTTTTGAGAGAAATGTTGAGTGGAAAGGTTTAATGGGATGGTGTGATTTTGATTAAATTGTTGTATACCAAATATATAATTTTTTTTCTTATGGGGGTTTGACACGTCAATTTGTATTTCACTGTGACTTTTTCTTTGTCACATTCTCTCAATGTCAAGAAAGAGTTTATATTTTATATTAGTATAATGATTACTAATGAGGGGAGTAGGGGAGAAAGAGTTGACCATTACCTCACCTTATACTAAATATATTTGTTTTAATACACTTATAGTGATTATAGACCTAACACGAGAGAGTGTTTGGTGGTCCTAGGTAGTTCTAGTAGAGGATAGGAGGCTAGGATAGATTGTTTAAGAATTATCATAACTAACTAGTTGATTATTTTTATGAGTGAAATTGAGATACCTTTTTTGAAAACCCATCCCTAAATTAATTATCTCTTATTTTAATCCTACATCATTTCAATTAATTAGGTCTCAACTCTGGATTGTTTAATATAATTGTTATTTGAAATCATAAAATGCAAACACTATTAAATTATATAGAAATTTTTCTTCATGGGATTATCCACAAGAATATTGTTCCCTATAAGATCACTCAATAGTATTAGTGATTTATAGATTCAGGTTTATAAATATTTTAAAATTGATTTGAGACTATATTATTTAAAGACACATTTGGTCCAGACATGTTTTTTAACCATTATCAGATACTAGGATCATATTGATTCGAAATTTAGACATAGAATTTTCTACATGTATTTAATTTTTATGATTTTATCTTAGGTTCCATTTTTTTCTATTTTACACACATGGTGTTTTTGGTTTGTCACATTAGATATATGAAATCAAGAATGAACTCATATAATTGGAAATTATGATTAAAATTTTTTTACAATAGATTATGTTTATAAAATTTAGGATTCAAAGATGAGGATTGGGGTATGAATTTCAATCAAGGGAGCCACAATCGCACCCACACTTCGATGAACTTGTTAGATAAGGAAATCTATAATTTATAAGGGACTTCTAATCCTATATAACATGGATAATGAAGTCTAGGAATTAAAATAAGGGACCAAATATGAGGATCATTATGATGAAATTGAATATCTATTTAAATTCATAACTAAACATAGGGATCAATCTGAGGTAATTATTTATTCTTATTCTTATTCTACATTTTTCATAGAGGAACCGTAAAAAATTGTAGAGGATCATGATGAAGATAAACAAGAATATGAAAACTCTATTTGTAAAGATAAAAATATAAAGAAATTATGTCCATTAATAACCATTGGAATTATATGTAAATAATTCAGAAGTGAATGTTTTCACTGATAATGGAATTAGGCATGGATAGGTTGTCGATCCACACATTAATGGATATGATATAAAGCATCAA
Source organism: Viscum album (assembly GCA_963277665.1). NCBI lineage: Eukaryota > Viridiplantae > Streptophyta > Magnoliopsida > Santalales > Viscaceae > Viscum > Viscum album. Next base: position 27,461,586 of record OY728140.1, on the reverse strand, counting down.
AAAGAATAATAAAAATAATGATAGGCGGTGTAATATTTTTTTACATAAAAATATTTTTTATTTATATGTTTAAAATTATTTATATTTCGGTTACACCAACATGTTTTCAAAGAAATGAAGTTGACATGATAAATACTCAACAAGAGTAGCTAATTCTTGATTTGAAAGGAGAGTAACCACTAAATTAGGAAAAGGAGGACTATCATTAGTCATATACTACCAATGGTCATATTTGTAAATCCTTTTCATTTTTCCTAATTTTAATTTGACCCAAAAATGGAATGACAATACATAGTATAGGAAAATAATATAATCTACATTATACAAACATCAAAGGTAGAATTGGTTCAACACAAGTCTGTTAACTCTATACCCTAGTCATATAATTTGATCAAGTAGTTAAATATGAGAATAATCAAATGAGTCTTAAAGGAGGTATCAATAGTTTTTATTTATTTTTATTCTTCTGAAATATTATGTTTTGAATTTGTTTAGGATATAAAGAAACCTTCACTACCAATTCATTATAACATTAATTTAGTGGGCCATGTTCTTTTCCTGTTTCAATATATTTTATTGGCCCATCAAGAAAAATATATAATTAAATAAGATAAGAAGATTAATGTGAAAGGGTAGTGTGCATTTAAAATAACAATTTATTTTTCTCCATTAATGATCGAGTAATTGTTATAATGAAAATTAAATAACTAGAGTTAGATTAGTCGTATTTTTTCTCTATGAGGCTTAAAATGTTTTGGATTCCCATGATTCCATATTTACATATTTATACTGATTAAATTAAATGAGTAATATTTGCTAAATGAATCAGTATATATAGTAATATGAATATTTTTTTGAGGAATCATGACGTGAAAATGGTATTTTATTATGTAGATGAAAATTCATTACCATTTTAAAGCCTTGAATATTCAAAATTTTTTGATTAGTTTTTTAATATTATATATTCCAATATTTATTTACATATATCATATGTTCCTCATTCTCAATACAAATCTATTATAATATTTATAATAATTCAAAGAATATTTCTCAGATAAATAATTTTCCATATTACATACTCTTACTTGTATTTGATATTGTAAAATATATGATTATTAAAATTATCATTTAAAAAGGTTGTGGAATTATATTGATATAGACATTATCCTTCAAACAGACATTTACATTTAAACAAAATTTATACATAATAATATGATAAATAAATTTTATAGAAATCATTAACATTACAAGGAAATTTTATCAATTTTCATCCTACTTTTTTTACATATCATTTTTATCAACTGTGAAATTTTGGAAAGAGAGTTATTCAATGGTGTAAGGGACATGATATTGTGGAAAGAGAGAAATTTTTGGTTGTTTCATTGGTTTTTTTTTGAAAATTATAATGTTTACATATAATTTTACTTTCATTTATACCACTCTTGGAAAAAAATACTTAAAAAAACAATTGAATAAAAAGGAATTGTTGTCTTCAAGGGTTAAAAATTAATATTTCTTATAAAATTATCATAAAAATTTAGGGATGAGTGGTGAATGTGATACATTTACTATATCTACTTTTGAATAAAATTGGAAAATTCATTTGAATGACTATAAAAAATATGTAAAATGTTGAAAATTTAATGTGGGGGAATATCATTTGTTATTCTTTCATGTGATTAATTACCTTTACAATGATTTATGAATGTTTGTGCTATTACATATGAAATGAAGTTTTCGTTTCAATTTTATTAATCATCATGAATTATTCTTGACAGTTAAATCTCATATTTTGGGTTTACTCTTTTTATACATTAATACCTTCTTTCTGATTATCCTTGGAGTCATTTGAACCTAATTATAAATCCCACATTATTACTGATGATGGTTTACTTTAATATGTGGATAATTTATATTACATTCATGTTTAATGATTGGTTCATGTAATAAAGTTTTTATAATATTCTTCATTTAGATTTTGTAACTTGGGTTATGGTTAAAAAAATTCAATGTGAGGTACATAGTCACTTTAATTCCTATGTATAATGATATATGAATCTTTAATGAAATAAAGGGGAAGATACATCAATTTAAATGGAAAAAAATAAAATAAATATTTGACATATTTATTTTAAAATTGAAGATTAGATGAAATATTTCAATTAAATATTGAAAGTTCATTATCCCCATTCATAATTGTTCTCTTCTATTAGTTTTTAATTTTAAATAATGGTAATATAAATTTCATTTGAATTTAAAATTCAGTATCTATGCTTATGGGAGATGATTGATTAAGTGTGGGGGATTTGAAAAGTATATTTTTTTTATAAATTTTCATAAAAATAACAAGGAATGTAATTTAATTTTAATTGTCTATGATTATATATTAATTTTTAATCATCATTTTGTGTAATTATATTTTATAATCATATTTTATATAGGGAAAAATATATATATGTTTTTAATATTTTATACATACTTTGTCCTTTGTCTGTATTTGAATAAAATAGGCCAACATGGGCTACCACTTTACTAAAGTAGAAATATATATAGACACCCATTAGTTGTGGCTCATGAATTATCCAATAGTGAGGGGTGGTTTCATGTGGTATGAGTTTCATAGGTCCCATATGGATTACATTATTAGAGATATTATGGAACATGGTTATAGATTCAATGCGGGGGGTGGGTGGCTTCACTGGAATGAGGTAACGTCAATGGTGGGTAAGATTCACTCGGTTGTACTCTAGAATGTTCTATGATGTCTCAATAATTGAATAGTTTAAAAATAAGATCTAGACCATTGTGGTTCTTGATGCGGGATTGGTGATTTTCCATGTAAAATTCACATATCTAAAATAATATTATCATGTATTAAATCACATCATATTCCTCACACACCTTCTTTGGAATCACCATCGATGTGGCACCATAATATCCATCATGGATGTTTATTGGAATCTCAAGAAAAATTTAAATTGAAATCCCACATTCCACAAGATTTTCCTTGCATCGTGATGGCTCGTGTATGAGAATAGAAAAGTTCAAAATTGCATCATAGGTGATATTCATGCACTATGGTCTTGAGTATCTCAAGGATGGAGAAGATGTTGCATGAAGATGGATATTTTAGTGTAGTAGAACTAATTAACAATAATATTATAGAGGAAGTGTGTAATGGTTAGAAAATTTAGTAATGTTGTTGAATCAATTATTTATATTCCATGGATCACCAGTATTTGATACAGATAAGTGTTTTGATCAAGCTGGATCTCATTCTATAATCTGATCTCCACACTTTAGTGATTGTTGATGGTGATTCTATACACTAAAAGGGTCTGGTATGTGTCCCATTCTATATATATATATATATATATTCAAAAGTCCATAGAATTACCCCATTAAAGTGAATAAACCCTATTCTAGGGTTTTTTCACATTATTAACATTACTAATTAATTTAGTTTAAATCCAATATAGAGGAGGGTTGTAACTGGTAGATAAATGGGTGAGGGAAGAGTTTTATGTGGGGGAAGATATATAAATGATTTAATAAGGTAATTAAAACCCATATGAAGACCATCTGTCCTAGTTATTCAGCAAATATTTAAAGGGAGATAAATTGATAATGAAACATGGATTTTTAAGAAAATCAAAATGGAGGTATGGGAGATGATATAATATAAGATACTATTGATATAAAGATTTATCTTAAGGGAATAATATCTGTAAAAATAGATAAAGGATATTTTCACATGAGAGAATTTATCATCTAGAGGGGGAGATTCTCTTACAATCATAGGGTATCGGTAGAGATCAAGGTGGAAGATTGAAAACAAAATTCTAACTTTATGTTAAAATAAGGGGGATTCAACATTAACAATAAAGGGATAAAATATAGTTCATATTTTCTATGATTTTTAACTTTTCATTTTATAAATCTAAATTAATAATAATATTTTGAGAGAAACACGAGTGAGTTTACTAATTTCCTTGAATGTTGTTTTAGTTTAATGTTTTCAATTCCCAATTCTATATTTCATAATTATATCATTTTTATGAGAGGTATAATGAGTGGATAGGTTTCTCGGTAAGGATAATTCTTATGAAATGAGTGTGTACCTAAGGCCAATAATCAATTTTTTGTATGGGTTTTCATATTTGATTTAGTATTACATTGTCGATTATTATTTGAAACATTATATATGATTCTAGTGAGAGTGAATACTCTAGTGGAGGACAAACATTGTGATTAAGGTGGGTGGGGTGAAATATTTGACCATGTTTTCACCGTACTCTTAAGATATTGATTTTAATTTCCTTACGTTTTCTATATACTTATCTTGAGAGATTGATTATTTTTTATATATAGATAAAGTTGATGTAGAGTTCCTAGTCTAGATAGTCTAAAATTTCTCATGAGTAATTAATATGATTATTTTCATCAGTGACACTATGTTAACATTTTTAGACGACTATACTTAAATTAATTCTATATTTATTTAATTATATCCTTTCATTTATTTTCTTTCTATCAAACCTCAAGATGTTTTAGTTTAAATAAATTCTAAAATTTATGGCAGCATCAACACAATTGAATTACATATATAATTTTTCTAATGGGGTTCACCACTGAACATTGATATCCTATAATACTAATTTTTAATTTAATGATTTTTTCACTAATGTATTTATGTTTTAAAACTTTTATTTCAAATCATATGCGGATATGACTCATATTTCTTGGTAAACATAGTATCGGGTTAATAGTGAAACGAAACTCCCTCAATGAAAATATAGTACAGAATTCCTCAAATATGATATCCTAAAACTATTTTTTGATTAATGTAATGAATATTTTCTTATTCTCTTAATTATAAAAATTTATATTAGAACATTGGGAAATATTTATAAAAAAATTCTCTTGGTCGGTTACTGAATGGATTACCTATAAGTTTTCCTCCCCAATAAACATATAACAATCACCCGATGCATAAGTGTGGGGACACTCACCACTAATATTAGTTGATTTTGTCTCGATAACAATATAACCAATATGTCCCCAAGATCACTTAAGTACTATATATTTTTTATGGAAATAAATCTCTTACATTATCATATGTATTACTCTAAATTGTTCATTTATGAAACTTGTTAAAATAGTCAAATATTCATCATCATCACCCACATTAGTGAATTAACAATCAATTCCAAATCTCTAAATAATTCATCAAATAATATTATCTAGTAACTACTCTAAATAAAACAAAATATTTGGTGGATATCACAATAAAATTTCCTTAAATTTTTATTGATCCCTTACGTGGATTTGAAAATTTTAGTTCAATTTCATGAATATTACTCAATCCTCAGACATAACATTTCATTACCATACTTCTCTAAGGGGAACCTCCCCAGTAACATTCCTTCCCCAAATAAAAATGTTCTCAAATATATCTAAATGAACTAAAATAACCACATCTAATACATTGAGATGTCTCTTATGGTCTAACACTTATTCCTAGAGTCTGGTAAGAACCATTCCTTCCACATGACTATATCAAAAATCTATATAATCATTCCAAATAACTATTCATAAAATAAAAATGAGTCTTATTTTAAACAAATAATAATTTATAGTGAGATTCCCTAAATCACCTCACTAATATGACATAATATAATTTCACCCTCACTGGGGAAGTTACAATACATTTTCATGAGTGACATTCTACTCATTTACCTTTCCAAAAATATAAAATTTTCAATTCTATATTACATATAAAAAAATAATTTTCATGAGGAAAGAATAAAAATATCTATAATTTTGACCTTTTATCCAGTTCCTCTCAGATATGTGATCCTTGTTCTTGAATTAATTAAAACATATCAGGGAAAATAATTTCAGCACAACTATTCTAGAATGCCACATCCAATCTTTAAATATCATAACTCTAGTAGTATCATACATAAATAATATCCTAAAAAAAGAGAAAAATATATAATCCATGTTTCATATCCCATCATGGAGTTATTACCCTATATAAAGTTTGTAAAACCCTGTTCTTTGAATTTCTTTAGGATATCAATAACGAACTGATAATTGTTTATAAATTATATCCCCCCTATGATAGGCCATAATATTACCCCCCATGGATTGATACCTCCCACCATAACATCACTTGTCTATAATTAAAGTACGTATATTTATTTACCCTCCACTTTTCGGATATCTCGATATAATCCATGATTCTCTTGGGATAATGTTTTCATAACATAAATACCTATAGTCAACCCCAAATAAAGCATAGAGATGGTACTTGAACTAAAACAAATTATTAAAATTAGACACTAATTAATCTACCCTAATAGATCTATGGCTCATATATTTATGAATTTATTGAAATTTTTCCATTATATGATCATCTATTATATGTAGTGGCATAAAAAGACACTCTACTAACCTAACTTGTTGGGTATGCTTGAAGATTCCCTCATAGCAATCAATTAAATGTCATCATGGTTTAATAACACTAAATTCAAAGCACATGACTCATAATACTCCCATCATAGATATTCATTTACAATATATTAAACTCTATAACAGTGAGAGTCTCAGACTATACTATATACCCCAATCACATGTAGTCTCAGGTACTTGTAATCCCTACAACCATCATTACCAACATTAGGGTAAGGTAAATAATACATATAAGACTCGTATGATTATTCATCAGGTAATCTATAAAGAATTAACATACAATGTTATGGTTTCTCAATTAAATATTTCCACTGAAAAATAAAAAAGAAAAAAAATTATAACTTATTGTTGGAACTACAAATAATTGAACCATTTTTATAAAAAATATATTAATAAAATTATATCACACTAATGATAAATGAATACTACAATTATGATATAATTCATGAGCACAAATAGAATTAACAACCTTATTTACGAGTAAAATAATAAATTATTAATCACACAGTCCAATCCTTATAATCTTAAAATTGTTACATTTTAATTCCTAGAACAATAAAATCATATTTTTAATAAAAAAATGGATAGTTACACTAATTATTAATTTCCATCCCTTGTTAAACAATTCACTAATATTAATTTTTAGAATTCGTATCCTGATCAACCAAGATATCCTTAGGCCAGGCTTTCTAAATTACCTTAGTCCTTCCTTCTTGAACATTAGATATTATCAATAGAGTAGAAAGTTTCTACTAATATCATGGTGAGATTATATCCTCTATTAAAAGATGGTATGAAAATATTAAAAATAAATATAAACCATTATCCAAAATGATAATTATAATATGGAAATTACAATGATATTACAACCATTTTAAAATGCCTCATGCATTATAAGAAAATTTGGACTAAATGTAATGTCATCCAAAGAAATTATAATGTCTAAGATCACTCAATTATATGGTCATATAAAAAAAATGGAAATATTCAACATAATGGAGACTACAATAAAATTTGGGTCCAAGACTCCACCTGGTCCCATCTTCTAATATTTTCATACATCCAACATATTCATTGAAGATAAATATGTATCCCTTACAATAATCCCTAATATAGTGGTCTCCATTCCCCCCCCCCCCCCAATGTGAATTTACAGGTTGTGAGAAATAGTACGTAGTAATCCACCAAAATAGAAACCCAAAATAACTATAGTAATATATGATTTTATGCATGATATGGAAACCAAAAAATAATCAATATAACAACACTAACATCTTGATATACAATAAATTAATCTTGATGAAAAAATATGACAGCTTCATCGGTTTTAGGATAATATTAGTACTCTCATCAACATATCATAAAAAATTTAATAAATGGGTAATAATCTCTAATAATATTTATATATCTAAATGGAGTATCACAATCTGTATATAGTAAGTTTTAATGGTATATCACCACACATAAAAAAACTAGGTGCATGGATTATATAACTAACATGTCACATCAATAGTGAAGTTTTATCACCATAAAGATTCCATAAATCTTAATGGGTTGTCACTAGAAAAAAATAATCAATATGGATGAATTATCATATATAGTTAATCAAACAGTAAACATTCCATCACCACAATAAAATAGAATCATTAATGAGATACTACTGTAATACAATATAATATTCAATATTCCATTACCACCATCAATAATATGGTGAACTCACTATATCTATCCTAAAAACTATAAAGGTGAATGGGACATCACCATAATCAAAAATCTGGTGAATGGGTTTGTAGGCATCAAAAAATGTGTGACATGTGCTATGGAAACAAATCCATAGTCCTCGATATGGTGAAATAAGTCATTTTTTGAATTAAATATATAACATTTCATGATAGAATGTATAAATGGGACCTCCGCACACAAAATGACTCTTTATACACTAGTTTTTGGGAATCACTAATGAAACATTACCAATATATTGACCTAATAGTGAGAACATAGCAGTAGATATAAGACATGGATTTACCCTATAAATATTGGGAAATTTTGTTAAATGATCTTTGGATATCATATAGCTAAGAAAAAACATATTCAGAAAGTAAACCCATATCCATGGGAGTAAATGGTTTTGTTATAATTTATTTGATAACTTATGATGAAAAAACATATTCCATAATCAAAAGTTATATAAATTTTATATTGAATTTTTTATATTGTATTTATTCCAAATATTAGTAAATTTTTTCCCAAATGAAACATGTGAATGTGGAATGTATGTGCCTCTATGATTTCCTTACTAAATATTGCTCACATACCCTAATGAATAGAACACATTCCAATTAGATCACCCAAAAATGATCATTTCCAATTCCATCATTCATTGTCTATATCCATAATAAATTAATGAAGTGGTAGAAGTATACATGTAAACCCCTTATAAAAACGATTTTACACTCTCTATGTTATGCCACAGTTCTTAGAGAGGTTGCCTCAAATGGATGGAATGTAAAACCTCTAATTTATATAAAAATAACTCCTCAAACACTAACTCCGACATATGAATATACCCAAAGTATCCATGAACATGTATCCCTATTTTATACACCTAAATAACTCTATTAAAATTGATGTGGGGTTTATGAATCGAATAATATATTAATGATATTTAAATTGGTTTTACTTGGGTCCTCTATGGGACTTGCAAATTGATCCCTTGTGAATTAACACTTTCCAAAAGTATTTTTTGAAGCTATGTTGAAAGACCATATTGAATAAAATTTCATATCAAGAAGAAAAAGACTCCATTATGACCAAGGATCTTAATCATGGATTTATTTCCATCACACAATAGATCATAAGGCTTTCCCACTCAACATGATCACATATAATGATTATGTTGAATCCTTCTCCTTTATGGAATCTAAGGCCTGGATGGAATCCTTTATCCTAGATATATCTTTATGGAAATTCCAATTTACCCATGACTAAACTTTACCACATTATATACATGACTATGTAATTTTTTATATTCATTTGTCAGATATGATCGTCTATTTCTTTGATAATGTGAACGTCTTATGCTGTATGAAATCTCCCCTTGTTTTACTTCCTATCCATGGGTCCTTAAAGTAATGTATTTTATGTATTAAGTGGATATTATGGACATACCACCTTATCGATACTAATGGAATATCTATTGGAATGATATTTCAATATTGGAAACCCCATATAGTTATTTATCTCCAAATATTCCATCCAATCTAAGTTGTTTACAATATTTATTATCAGAAGGTAAAAATTTGAAACCACATTTGTGGTAGTCCCTCAATGTGTATACATGAACCATCTATTAGGGTATAATAGAAAGGATTACTCACATATAAGTTCCCCACCAAACCATTAATTTTAACTTTTCTCATTGTGTTCCTTTTATTATGACCATAGACTATATGAAAAAATGATTATGGTTTTACCAATATAAAAGTAACATAAAAATTAATGGATTCACAAAATTAAAAGGTAAAGCAATGGTATTGGAAACATGAACATAAAATAAACATCATGGGTCCTTGTATAATGTGGAAAAACTCTATGGGGTTCCACTCCCCTCTTATGTTTATGTAAAAAGAAACTTTTTTGAGTCTAATCCCTCCAACATGACACTTTTGAAATCCATGGATGATTATATAGTATAAATTTCCTCATATAATACAATGAACTATCGATTTATAAAATATTTGGATCAAATATGAGATATTATAATCCCCTAGTGTAATGTTATTTAAAATATAATACATCAATAAATCACTTTCATGAAAAGGGTAACTAGTATCATTATAGGTTAGTATTTCATGAATATACATAAATCGATTTGAGTGTGTATTAACATACAATCAGCTTCTATGGGGTATTTGTTAATTTACCATCTTGTAGATTTTTTCCCACAACTCCGTAAGATAATAACCAAAAGAGAATATTAATGGATAAGTTTTGAAATAGGTTCTTTATTTTAGCATCAAAATTAAGGGATAATGGGTTATCACCACTCCAAAAACAACCATTAGTGAATAGAATAACACTGTAAGGATAATCAACAAACATTTTGATTTTTTTTAACTATAAACTTTAATATAAAATAGGGTTATTGAGTTAGAATCAATAACATAATAATGCATTGGTTGAAGGGGTGTCACCAATGACACACAAATATAAAAGGGGTAAAGGGTATATCACCATAAATGTTAGGGTGAATAGAAACTCCCCAATAATAAAATAATACATGGGTAAAAAGATAATTTTCAATAAGATAAGGAATATATGGTTTAATGGATAGTTACTTTGATCATAAACTGATAAGTGTGAACTATTATTCACTAAAAATTATAAAAACATTCAAATTTGGATGGTTGGACACCAAATGAAAATGTAAAATAATAATAAGTTCATAATTATTGTGTATGGTTTAACACTTTATGAGTTGTTTTAACCAATCGTAACCACTGTATAGGATACCCTATATAATGATTTTCTAAACAAATAACATGTATGTCAAGCCTATCCACTAATTAGAATGTATTTATATCCTAAATAATCTACTATCTCACTAGGGTCACATTAATGTTTGACCTAAACATACAGATGTCCCATACTGTATCTAATTGAAAATTATCCTAGAAAACATAAAATTATATTATATTTAGTGAATTATGATAGACAACTCACAGGATTCCAAAACAAATCTCAAGAAATTACACCCATCATGGGTTTAAGTTAGGGAGTCTCTTTACACTTCCTTAATGTAATATGTCCAATAATGACAATGATTATAAATAAAAAATAATACGTGACCAATCATGGTTTAAATATTCCCTAATTATTTTAGAAAAATAATATAACCCATATTTGTTTATATTTATAGTTGATCACACAATACTTCATTCACAATCATATCATATGATACATGAATCTCATATAACGTGACAAAAAAAGATATAATGACCAACAACCTTGTAGTTTCAGAATCCAAATTAATGAAAATCATCATATAAAATTAATATTATCATAAGAAATCACTAATTCATGCATGATACTTTGGGTTAATGATACAAAGTTGTATATTGAGATATTGTGAGAGATTATTGAAATAAAGGGGATAGGATGTTTATACTCACCCATTGAAACATAATGAATCCCAAAACACATCAATCAAAGAACTCATAATCGAGAAATATAATTTTGATGAGGAGAAGGATGAGAGAGGGGGTAGCCCAGTTAAGGGTATATTCGAGTGATGAAATGGAATATTATTGAAACAATTTTAAACTATTAAATTAAATTATATTAAATTTCAATAAAAACAATTATGGGAATCCAACGGTTTTCTGGTGCATCATCATTGAGCACCTATTGTCAAACTGGGTAGTCGGTGGCCCTCATGTTCTAACACCTCTTATGTCTCAGAAACCAAGTACTTAGTATCATCAAATCAGGTAGAGGGTTTTATATATGATATTATGGTATATTTATCACAAATAATGATTTTTATTTATCTAGACCTTATCCTCCCCTGATTATTCTCACAGTTTAGAATCACTAAAAAATAAAATGAATCAAAAATATTAAATAAAATTTATAAACTAATATGTGGTGTTATTTTAAATATAAAACCATAACATAGATTATTATATCATAATAAATTCTACTTCTCTAAAACATTGAATCTTCCAAAAAATGTTGTATATATCTTCTCCCCATTAATATCGTACTGAAACACTATACATGATACCTTTGAAATTGGTGTGGTGAAACTATTCATTATATCTATGTACTTTTAGTAATGGAATGACCATTGAATCCACTAAATAGTTTTATTTCTTCATCTTTTATTCCCTATAAAAAAATTCAATCATTTGTCCACCACACTACATGCAATGAGGGGTTTTTTATTTCTCCTATATCTCAACTAGATTAAATAATATCCTATGAAAATACCACAATGTCGTCCATAATATTTTATAAAAATCATTACCTATTGACATGTGATTTAGTTGTATTTAGTTGAAAATATAATAAAATAGTAGTCATATATATTAGTCCATGTAACTCACTTAATAAAAAAATATTTAATTAATATATAAAAAAAAAATTTAAACACAAAAATTAAAATAAAATGAATATTGTAATGAAACTATTAAATAATAAAATAAAAATTTAATGTTAGCAACATTATTATTAAATCATTATATATATAAATATAATTAAAATTTTATGATAATTAATAAATATTATAAATTAATGTATAAATTTATGTTATAACTGTTCCAATAAATTCTTAATATTTTTGTATTTAAAATACCTTCTTGTGTAAATCCTTATTTATTATGAAGCATAAACCTCCATATCATTAATATGAAAGCATATTATATTGATGGAAATATATTATAGGGAAATAAAATATTATAACTAAAAATTGTGAAGATAATTTCACTTATCACAAGGAAAGATATTTCAAATAATAATTTTCATGTAAACAAATTCATCATGTGTCCTACTATTCATTACAATTTTAACTAAAATATATTATATTGTGTTTTTGAAATTATATTTAGCATATTACATTATCTTTCTTGTATCTATAAATGTGATATCATTCACCTAAACTCTTATTTGAATTCATTATCATTATAAATGTACCATGGGGACTTTAATTATATTTTGTTACCAACTACACTATATAATATTCATGAATTATAATTGTAGTGGATATCTTCCAAGAATTAGACACCATTTTTTTACAACACCTACAGTTATAATGAATAGATATAATGATATTTCCATTGCATATTTTTATTTTTAAAAACATTATATCAACTTGTTATGGAAATACTATAGAATTTGTCACTTCCATTGAAATAATGGACTATCCATTGTAAAATTTATCTAATACCACTCAAAATTTGTCACTTCCATTGAAATGGTACCAAAATTATTACATTACCATTGGATTTATTAATTCTTATGGATATATAAATTTTAAATTCTTATTTTTATAAATTTAACACAGTATTATAAAATATAATAGTATGTGGTTATTCTAATGTAAACCCCTTTGTAAATTTGATCCATATTGTAATACATTGATTAAATAAAAATGTTATAATAGGTATTACATAATATTTATATAACTAAACATAATAGTGAATAAGGAAGTTAATTGAAAATATAAAATGGTTATAATAATTATATCATCTGGATTATTAATTTAATTGTTATAAAATATTTAATTAAATTATTGACTATCATAATTATAATATATAAATATTTTTATTTAATTTATTCCTTAATTATTAAAATATTAATTTTAAATGGTTATATATTTAAATAAAGATATAAATTGGGTACCATAAAATCCTTCTTAATCATATCTTTATCATATTTTTTCAATCAAAATTAATAAAACTCAAGTTATATAGTAAAACATTTAATGTTAGATAATAAATCAAAAAATAAATGATCAATATTTTTAAAAATATTAATGTATAAAAATAAATGTATAGATGTGTAAAACCAAAAACAAATCATACAAGTTATTAATGAATCTAAATAAATCATTCAAATTACTATTACAGCTCTAACAAACACTATCTATGCTACCATGGATTAATGTTTTAGAAAAAATGGAACCATTTATGTATGAAAATGAAGCTATATTATAACTACTAATAATTAAGTAATCTTATTATTCAACTCCATAAACTATAGTGGTTCATCAATTAACATCATCTTATGGGATTCTATATAATTGTAATGTCATTAAAAAACCTTAGTATTGGTTACCCTCCAATTACCATATCTTCACTTATCTAGAATATCTATCTAATTACATATCAATTGAAAAATATCCCTTCTATATATATATATTTTTTAATTTTGATATCAAAAAAATGACAAGAGTAACCTTTGGACATGATTACTTATGACAATTCCTATTTCATAATTCTATTGGATCATAGGAATACCAATAGTGGTATTGGATTTTAATAAATGTATATTTTATTATTATAGATGAATATTCCTTATATAATATAATTTTTGATACTAGACTAGAATTGGAATAGTTCCTTTAGAAAATTGTATACATAAATAACTCATTTATAGTTGAACGAAATAATCTCCTACTAAGTAATCCATAACATGAACCCCTCTTTGAATTATAATATATAAAACATTTCTTCATAACCCAGGGAAAGTAAACATAAGAAATGATGAGATAATATTTACAATAAGGATATGAAAGGGAGATTTAAATTAAAATATATTCATAATAATAGAATAAGAGTATAAGAACATGATCTTAACATTTGAAAACCATAAACTATATATCAAATATCATATTCATGAGGAATGGAATAAATATTGGAAATCCATAATACATGAATCAGAAAAAAATTAAGTAACTCATGACATACAAGCATAAAAGTAGCATAAAACATGAAATTATTTCATACACATAAGCATATAAAATTATTTCCTCTATAGGTTAGTCTCATTTAAAATACATTCGTAGTGGAATTTGTTCATTCCCCAAACCATCGTTGTATTTAGGGTTCACTCCCTTGACAATATTTAAAGATAGATTACATTACTGAACATGGTTTACTCCCCATTCCAATCTTATATATCTCATGATCAATTTATATTTATCTATTGCATTAGAGAGATATATAATTATATACATATCCATCACATGATAAAAATAAAATAAATTTGTAGAATAATATCATAAACATTAATTATATCATAAACCACTAATTGTAAATGGGTTTCATAAAAATTTATTCAATACATAGCCCTTGGAAAATAAAAAAGGGTTCATAATCATTTAATCAATTCATCATATAATAACCTATGGAAAATGAAAGATATTTATAAAAATATTTTCATTGTAATAATAAAGCATCCAAGGAAAGGATAAGGATGGTATAATTAGAATATATTCCCATTAAATATTATAAAGCATCAAATGATGTAATATTATATGGAAAATTATTTTTTATTATCGCATGAGTATTTTTTTATGAAATTAATATTTTGACTTTAAAATCACTTCCTTAAAATATTTAAATTTCTAAAATATTTAATGAAAAAATTTATTTAAACATTTTCTAGGGATCAAGTTATGGATGTTTTTAATTATTCATTTTTCATGTTGGATGGATGTACCATACAAGCCATATATGATAAATAAACATTCATTTTATATTTCGGTAAAAAAAAGAGATACTTGTTTATAAAATTATAAAAAGATTGATTTTAAACAATTTTATTAAAACTAATGAATAGGTAAAAATTTCCTCAAAAAATCATTGTAGAGTTGTAAAAGAATTATTCAAACCATTTTTAGAAAACATTGACATATATGGGAAATAATTTTTGACCAAAGAGAGAAATAAATTCATTTTAACATAGAAAATTATTTCATTAAATAGCGTACATTAATAGAGGAAATTTAATGGGAAACATGATTCTGATTCAAAAAAATATAGGATATTTAACTTGATGACATTTATAAGAGATAGATCATAATATTTCATAATAAAAATCAGAATCATAAACTATCTTGATATATAAAGTTATTCTAACAAAAAATCATTACTGATGTGGAAGAGTTTGCACATGAGCCTCAACCTAGTCGGTGAGGTCTCTCTAAGTGCGTCCATGAGACCTAGGTTCAAAACTAGGCGGAGGCATAATTTCGGTACTGTAGAAGTACTGTAGCAGGTATTGTTCGGCATTGTAGTAGCCAGAACTATTCACCTTGAGCCACCGGTTTGGGCTTGGTGTCATTAAGGCCATCAGGACACTCAAGGCCTTGGGGTCAGTATGGATTTCGGGCCACCTCATGGCCTTCCTGACACCTGAAGGCCCTCAGGGCCACCTGATTTGTAGTTGAACAGAGAGATTCTACAAGGAACCACTCCAGAAGAAGAAAGAGCAGGGAACATCTACCAGAGGAGGGATAAATGGACTTTTTAAGAATGAAAGGGTATGGAATTTTCTAACAGTACCACACCTGTGCACCCCTATACATAGACATGCTAGCCAACCGGTCATGCAAAGGTGGATAGCTGATAACGATGCAGATGATCGGGAGGATCAGTTTTAACTAGTCATAGTCTGTATGATTTCATTAAGACCTACGGGTCATGTAATGTCTCCAAGACTATGGGAAATGTAATTTCTATGCCTACGGGTCTTGTAAGAGTTCCCCCTCATCCCTGGAAATGGGGTTTATCGTAAAATCAATAAAAAAAGAATCCCTTCGGGCCATTCAGTCAATGTGGAAACATTTGAATAGTAAGAAACATGATAGAAAGATACATAGATGAATATTTAAATCCCAAAAAAATCGTAATAGGAATAATAGAGAATATTCATGGGAATTATATTCTCCACAAAAAGGGAATAATTGGTAAATATAAAAGGTGTTCCACAAAAAAGAAAATTAGACAATAATCACTTACACATTGTATCTTTTGAAGCCTAAGCCCCATGAAATAATAGAATTAAATGAAACATTAAAATTAAATAAAATAAATAATTCCATGATATAAATTATTATGGAGAATTATATACGCCACCATAATGAAATAATTATCCAATATTTAATATGTCCCAAAGATGTTTATGTGACAGGAGATTCCCTTACCTCAAGTCTTTAATTCCTATTCACATATTTAAACCTTATGTATAATAATTATAGGATTATTATAAATATATTACTTAACTATAATCAAATAAGTCATATAAGTTTTATTACTCATAACTTTATTATTGACCTTTTATTATCAATTATTTAAAAACCATAGTTTCGGGTGATACCTACTTTGGTTTTCAAGAATTTTTTGGTTTGATATTTTTGGATTTTTATGTGTGTCATCATCACATCATTTAAAAAATGATAATATTTATATAAATATAACATAAATTAAACAATTACATATTTAGAGTCATCAATTCAAGTTATATGTATAAAATAAATCACAATTTTCATGGATATGGTAAGTTATTCATATGTATTATTATTTCTTTTATCTATCTAATGATGGAAAAATATAGGAAAACATCAATTCACCAAAATAGAATACTTTTTGTCATATATATAATATATATTAATTAATTCAATCATTTTTATCATCTATATAAATATAATTTGGAGAAATAACAGCCCTTTATGGAGGAGTTATTCCAAATGTATGGATGAGAAACACTGTTGTTTCAAAATTATTAGAAGGTAAGATGATAGATATGATATTATAACTCCAAAAGTATAATTATGACATAAATATCATATATATATATATATACATTAAAACTATAATTTTATCCCAAAATGAAATACGGTAATGAAAAATTAATTGCATAGGTTCGTGAGCTGGCAGTCTTTCGTACACAGGATGAATTATAAATAGAAATAAAATTAAAATGTGTTAATCAAGATTATAACTCTTCTTCAAAGAATCTCTCTACTATTACCACTAAAAAATTCATAAGAGTGTTTCAGAACAAAAATAATGACTCAAGAATGTTGGAAGAAAATTAAAGGAGGTTTTTGGATTGGGATTCCTTAAACCAAAATTTCATGGAAGTATTAAAACGGGTGGTAAATAGGTTCCTTATATAACTGGGAGAGAAAACAGACATGGAAATTTTGGAATAGAAAATGTTATAACCACATTTTTCACCGTTCATAAGGATCTAAAATTAGTAATCCTTGAACTTTATATGATTAAGTTTCATATATGGCTTTAATCTAGAAAATTTACCAGTATATATGTAATTTTAAACATTATAATTTTATTTTAAGCTAGGGTAAACTCATTTTTACCTTAATAACAGTAATAATTTTTTATTGTTTTTGCAGTTTATTATTCAAAAAAATTAATTTTCCATTATTATATAACATTATTTATTATGATATAAATTATGAAATACATTTTTAAAAATTCAATTCAAAAATATTTCTGAATACAATTTAAAATTTATCCTACAAATGCTTTGAAAAAATGGTTTTCCAAACAATAGGTTTTCAAGATTATAAAACGTTTTTTAGACAAACAATTAACATAAAAAGATTATAATGGAAAAAATGGATTAATGATAACATAATGGGACTAATTTTAATTTTAAAATGACATTGGACAGATATAAACATTTGAAATCTTTAAACAAAAAAGGAAATTTAATGAAAAATTGTATTTCACTATTCATCAAAAAAATTAATCTTCTAAGAGTGTTCTAAAAAATCTATCATATGAAAAATTTGACATGTTGATTCTAAAATACCTTAAATTCTATAAAATTAAATTTATAAAAGAGATTTTTTTAAATTTTATTATTTATTAAAAAAATCAACGATTTTCATTTATTAACAATAAGTATGTTTTCGAAGTATAAAAGGACATAACCAAAAAATAAGTATTTATTTACCAATATATTATCCTTATATAAAACCATTTCACTTATTTTTTTTAAGGAAACATTATTATTCATAACACAGTGTTTTACTGATAGACTTTAATGGACTTGTCTAAATAAAAATATTATTAGTTTATTTGTTTTCACTAAAACTAAAAGTTGTGTGTAAAGAAAGCTATCAATGAAATTAAATTTATTGTAATGAAAACAAATATTTCATAAATTTATGTGGTGTTACCTTATAGGCCCCTTAAAATTAATATCTCCCCCAAAATTTGTCACTTTGATACAAAAAATGATGATTCTTCTACCTCAACATATCCTCAGGTTCCCATGTAGATTCATAAAGTTGGTTATTTCACCACAAACCTGTGACCAAGTGAGTGGACTTATTTCATTGAAATTTATCTATATAGTCCAAAATTCCACATGATGTTATTTATAGTTAATAAAATTATATAGTAAAATGTTCATTGAGTTTTGTACATGTGAAATATTAGGTATGCACTTCATCAAGATAGATATATGGAATGCATCTTTGGCCGGAGAAAGGTTCAGAGGAAGCACTGAGTTATAACTTAGTATTTATGATCAATAAAGAATAAAAAATGTCTAATATATGTATGGTTCAACATTTATTTCTTTCCTAATATCATATCTCTCATCCAAAGAGGACTCACATGAAAAACATCACATCAACCCCAAATTCTAGTTGGAAATGATTTTTGGCATACATTTTTTATCAAAACTGGGGATCCTTGATGTTTTTTTAATGGATCTAAATTTATTTAAAATTTCTTGAGATATATTAGTACCTAAAATATCCCATTACCTATGTTAATCCTATAACATTTTATTTCTATAGAGAACATTATAATGTTCTATCTAAATGATCGAAAAAATGTTATTGTTGTATAAAAACTCAACATGAGGAAGGTATTGATACCAACCACATATAAAAAAATAAAAAAACAATATCTTCCAAAAATATAAGGATTTAATTATTCTATTGTATTGAAAATATATCTAAGGATGATTCACACAATTGAATCTCAAATCTATAACAAGATCTTTATGAATACTTATCCAGAACATTGAGGTAAACCTCATATCACGATCAGATATAATATAATATTGTAATACATGAAACTATAACACTTAATTAATGTATATCATTACAATATGATCTTGAGATAAATATTCTCTTGTACCAATAAGGTGTGAAGAATTTATAAGTATATTCACATAAAGAAATATAGTATTATTCTATATATATGTTGTGGGGATTCAAATGAAAAAAGAAATTGTTATGTATCCACATTTAAATTCTATTATAGATAATATATTTAACATCACCATATAATTTATTCTCTAATCCTTATATTCATGACAAATAAAGCACCGTGATACACATTCAGTAATATCTCTCTTCATTCCATCCCACTAAAAAATATTTCAGATCTCTATATATATTTGTACATCCAGGATGAATAGAGATTAAATAATAATGAGATTCCTCTAATAACTCCTTTTTAAAATATGTTATGGATAGAACTCATACATTATCTATGTTACTTATCATTCCGTCACATTAATGGTTAAACTTAAAATACATTATCACCTTCGTATTATTCTTCACATCTTCCTTCTATATATAACAATCTTACCCTTTATTTCACATTAATATAAGTTTTAATACATAAACATACACCTTATAAAACCCAAGTGAACATGAATCCTAGTGTATTTTTTAATTACATAAATTATATGAAAACTTATAAAAAGGGATACAAAGCATCATTGAACACTTCCTTTACATGATCATATTATTCCAATGAACATAAAATTAAATGTAACAACCAAGAGATAATCATAAAAATCAGTGAGCTATAAATCCTGGTAAGGGAATAAAAAACCTATTACATATAGAAGATGATACATGTTATACAATAGGCATATCATAGACTATAAATGGAACATAAATAGTAATGAATGATATATAATTATAATAAAAACATGGGAAATGTGAAAACAACATAAAACATTGAATCATAAACATAGGTCAAGGAAAAATCCACCAAGACCTCATGGTAGAAAAAGTACAATAAATGAATCTGGTAAAACCTAAAACCAACATGATTAATCATGAAAAATTAATATTACCCAATGCATTATAGGGCTATTTGGGTGCAACCATCATAATCATTTCATTCTCATGCTTTTGTGTGACATATAGATCATAAAACCTGGGCTCATTCATCATAATAATTTATTGCACTATCACGGAAAATGTAATACAGACATGAGAGTCTCCAATAAATAAAAATATATATATCATGGTGAATACCCTTGATAGAAAAATGGCTATGGTATTCACTAAAAAATAGTTTTGGTGTGGAAACTCATAGTGAAATTTCAACAATATAACAACGTTACATAAAACTGGTTGATGAGAGAGAAACTAGAATATCATTATTTGAATATAAAATTGGAAGTAATATGGACATTTAAAACTTTTCCCAATATAAATAAGTGGAAATTAAATCCATATGTTCATAAATTATCTTCAATAAATAAGTGAATGTGTGTATCCATTCCAAAATTCAGGCATAGTAATTGATGTATATAATGGTTAATGGGATGGATAAATGATAGTGACAGGGGATCTAATAATTTATAAATAAAATGAATTTATAAGATCATAAATTAACATAAGAAAATGGAAAATTAAAATACATAACATAAAATGTGTGCCTAAAAAAGACGAGAGTGGAAGATCCATCACTTGAATGTGTGACTCCAAAGGCTTGGGATGGACTTCTTGGTAGATTTTAGGTTCCTTGTAAGGACTCTACAGAGTAGAGGGAAGATTATGGGTTTTATACATAGATTTTTTGTGATGATAAATGGGTTCCTGGTAGGGTTTATATAGGAAATGATTGTGATTTATTTATTTATTTAGGTTTTGGATTCTACATAATAAAATATCCAAAACCACTAACCATACCATGTTTTTTTCACATGATTTCTTCATAATGGGAGTGGATTAAATTATTTTACAATTCCAAGGTCCTAAATTATTAAAATGTTACCAATGGGGATGTGTATGTGAGTCACACTCTAAAAAGAAATGATTTTATGAACATACAAAATTTCAGCAGTTTTGGATGACTCATAAAGGCTTTAAAAAATAAAATAAATAAAATAAATTTATTTTAATTTAAACCTATATATTTGATCTTGGTTCCCATTTATATTAATTATTAAATCACATTTGATTCATTATTATGTCATAAAACACAATGTATATTTATAGGGTATTAAATATTTACACAAAATTGAAACTGTCTCGGAAAAGTTTGAAAAATTCACTATTGGATGCATTTGATGTTATGATTATACAAATAATATTGATTATATCTAAATAATTTCCTAAATATTTGAAATTTCAATTTTAATACAATGACATTTATTTATTAAAAATGGTGTGTATTTTACAATAACAGTTTTTGAACCCTAATAAAAATTCCATTCGACTTAATAAGAATTATATGATCATTTATATTAGATAATTTTTTAAAAGAAATAATGAATTAAAATATTGTATATTCAAAAAAATAATAAATTAATAAATTCATTAAGTTAATTTTAATATTGACCAAAATATAATTATTTATTTATTATATCAAAATAAAAATCACATACAATGTACAAATAATAGGATGTAAATATATTAATTTTCATAGAAAAAATAATTCACATAAAAATATTGATATATTATTGATAAATATCTATTTAATACACCAAAAAATAATCTAATAAGAAGGTGTGCGATGGTGGAACATTCATGGGGCGGTTCGATGAACATAGTTTCGTTCGTGATCTTATGGATCTTCAACATATCTTATAAATAGTTTTGTTAATGCTTATGTTATTGAATCTCAACATGGTCTTGGTCTAGTGATAATCCCCTAAATGTTAACTCCCTTAAAATCTCTTCTTATTGGGCTTCATATAATATGATCCTACTGGTTGAGTTCATCACATCCTTTGTCTTTCTCAATTGGGTTTGTTAAACTGTTGTATATATACTAGTCATGGGATCACAATTCAACTTCTATAATATCAATGATAAGGATACATAATGGTCATTTAAATCCTATTAGATATAATATAAAAAAATTATTTCTTGTGTTTTCTAATTCCATATTAATTAATAATATATTTAATTTAATAAAAAGAAAATTTTAACTTAAAATATTTTCTATTGGTACAATATCCCCCCACCCCCTTTATAAATTTCACCCCTAAAATTTTCTTTTCCCGCACTAAAACAAATGATGGTAACTCCGATTCATCACCTCCTCTAGTTCAATCATTTCAGCTTCAAAATTTTGTTTTCTACACAACAATTTGATAAGGGGAATTGTCTTATTTGAGATAACTTTTTCTCAATAATATATGATCATCACCAGTTTCTATTCATAGGAAAGACCATTTTGTAATGATACCACCTTTATATGGAGTACATGTGAGTGGTCTATTTTGTAGTTTCTCAATATGGATACATGGAATATAACATGTACTTATGACATGATTGGTGGGAGTGATAGTCGATAGGCCACTACACGAATGCGATCAAGGATTAAAAAATGGTCCATGTAACCTGGACTAATCTTTCCCTTCATCCAAAATATCATCTCATTATTCAACTGATATATGTGGAGAAATAAAATTTCTCCAACATCAAATTCTAGGTCTCATCAACATTTGGAAATATAGATATTTTATCGATTATATGTAGACTTGATGTGATGCTGAATGGACTTAACCTTCTCCATGATTTCCTTATCCATTTTGGGAAATATAAGTATTCATTCCCCAACACCATCCAAACATGCTGATGTTCTGCACCTATTCATATAAATGACTACCAAGGGAGACATTTGGATGCTCTAGTGGAAACTATTTTTTGTAATAGAACCCAACCAAATGAATAGGTTGGTCTCATCCACCCTTCAAGACCATTGAGAATTCTATCAACATGTACTCGTGTGATTGGATAGTCCCCATAGATTGGTCATCAGTTTGAGGGTGATAAGTCGTATTGATTTTTTGCTCCATGTTTAGAGCATGCTAGATACTTTTCAAAACATAGAGGTGAATTGTGGATCTTAGTTAGTCACAATCGAGAGTGGTACTCCATATAGCCTCACCACTCCTTTGATTTATATCTGTGTATGTTGATCTAGTGATAAATCCTCTTGAATCTAAATGAAGTTTGCAATATATGTATACCGATCTACAACAACACAGATATAATTGTTTCATTAGGATGTCTTTGTATGTACAGTAGAAAAGTCCATGGTGATGGTTTTCCAATTATATGTTTGTATGGGTAATGGTCGTATCATCCTCTTATAATCCTACAATTCACCCTTTACTTTCCAACATAATAAGAACATTGATGTATATTCAGCGATATTCTTATCATGTTGTCCCACCAATAGTGTTCACATAGATCTTGATGAAAATTTTTTCTTGGGTGAATGGAGAATTTAGAACTACTTTCATCATCCAATTGTTCCTTCTTAGGCTCAAGATTTTATGGAACACATATCCTTGACCAAAATATGACAATTACATCATCATTAACACTTAACTCTAAGGATTTTCCTTTCCTTAGAGTTTCCAATTTCATCTATGTTCCCACGTAATTTCATTGATCATCCTTTATCCATTCTAAAAGAGATGGATGAAATATAATTTTTCAAAGGATTGACGATATTTATTTCTATAGGATTCCTTCATACATCATATTAAAATTCAATAAGATTATATTCTTCTCAATTCTCATCAATGAAAAATTTATTAGGTAAATATTACATAGATCATCATCAACCTTATATTCTTTACCATGTGGTTTATGGATTGAAAATTCATAATCCATGATGATCAAAAACTGTATTCGTTGGTGCATATTAATCTCTTTATCTGTGAATATATATTTGAGTCTCTTGTGATTAGTATATATCTCACATGTCCCCCCATAGATATAATACCTCTATATTTCAAATTCAAATGTCATCATTTCCAACTCAATATCATGCTTGGGACAGTTTTTCTAATGAATTTTCTACTTCTGTGATGCTTAGGCTATGACTTTATCATTTCTTATTTACACACCCCCTAATACCTTCTTTGTTGCGTAACTGAATATTAAGATAAGTTCTCCACTTTTTGTTAGTGTGAGAACAGGGTTAGTTATAAGTATTATTTTTGTCTCCATGAATATTTATTCACATTCATCATTCAAGAAATCTGGAATCCCTTTGGAGTTATCACGGTAAGATGTTTTGATAACCTTTATAAATTTCTCACATATTAGTGATAATACTCAGCTAACACAATGAAACTATGGATATCTTTCACAAATGATGTCATTTACAATACATATATTGATTTTTTATTTAAAGGATTCATAGATATCCCATTGCATGTGATAGTATTCCCCAATAATTAAAATTCATTCCACTAGAACTCACACTTGTTGTACTTTTCATGGATCTTATCATTGTATAATAACTTAATCCCAGTGCATATAAGCTCCTCATGCCCCTCCTTGGTTTTGGAGTATATTACAATATCATATATAAATACCACCACAAATTGTTCATGGTAATTTATAAATACTATAATCATCAAATTTGTGATTATTTATACAGAATTAATGTGTCCCAATGGCATTACAATGAACATTGAATTGCCATACCATGTTGAAAAAGTAGCCTTAGGGATATCCTCCTTCTTCACCCTATCATGGTAATATCCAGACCATTGATCCAACTTTTATTCCTATTGTGCTCCAAATAGGTGATCGAACAAGTCATCAATCTAAGGAAAATGATGATTTTTCATTAGCAAGATCTTGTTGATATCATGATAATAAATGAAAAGGTTAATTGACAAGACCATTTTCTTGACAAAGAGGACCAGTGCACCCCCTAGTGAAGTACTTGGGTGTATTAAAAATTTATCAATATTCTTCTGTATTTATTTATTTAGAAACTAATGTTCTACAAAAGGAATACTATTGATATTTGTGGATATTTTGAAGACCAGGCTATCATCTCGAATAAAAATTAGACCTCTCATGTAGGGGGAATATAATGAAAATCCTAAAAAACACCAGCTTATTCCCTCACAATAGGAATGTCTTAAAGGATGGTTATTTCCTTAGACTCAATAATTTGAGCTTGATATACATTCTCACTGGAAAGTAATATCCAGTCATGATATGATGGTTCTAAAGATGATTCATCCTCCTAATTGCACTTTTATAAAATCAGAGTTCAATTCATCAAATTGAGTGTTATTTCCTTTTTTTAGACATTTATGTTGGATATATATAGATAAATCCAATTAATTCTTAAAATTCCATCAAATTACACTAAGGGGTGTTTGAAAAGTATCTTTGTGAATCATAGAAATAAAATATTTACCGGGGAGGATTTATACACATGGAATGAAATAATTTCAATATTTTTTATTTTCAACTACATATCTAATTAGATTCATTGTGGTGGTGTTTGGATAGTTCTTCTAAAAATTCATGATATTAAAGAATTTGTATAACATGAATTAAATAGTATGTTCACAATTATTGAATGATTTACTAGGCTACATGTCCCCAATTCATTGCTGGGATTCTCATTGTTGGTAGGGATGGGAAAATCTCACCCTTTCTACCATGGAGGTAGTTGGTTGTCTTTGAAAACCCGGGGATTATGGAATTGATTTTAAAAGATCCATGTTTCCATATAGTTGTAGAAATAAGCAATTTACTAAGGGTTGACTAGAGCATTCATTTCTTCCATTGAAATAAAGGGTTTCTCTTATCGAAAATTATTATTTAGGTTTCCTTCCTTAACACACCTAAATCATTTCTGTTTTTCCCTTTAGGAAATTTATTGGGTGCTTCTTACCAAAACTTTGACTAGTGGGATATTGAAATTTCTTTTCACTATTAGATTTATCTATCAGTCCACCATAATTAAACTCCACTTTCTTATTCCTATCCTCATGACACCCTTGATATTCTATAATCACAATTTCAACTTTGAGGGAACATCGGGTAATTTCTTCATAGGCATCAAAGTCTTGTATTTCCAAGTATTTTTGTATACTATGATTTAGCAGACCAAGTAATTGTTCTAACTTATGATTAGGGGTAATGAGAAACTCAGAGATGTATCATGAAAGTCTTCTGAATTTTTATTCACATTCCCCAATAGATTCATTGTCTTTTTTCTCAAGGGAAAATAAATACCATTCCATTTTATGGAGGGTACGAAGAAAATATTTACCAATGGACATTTTCTAGAATTCCTTAAAATCCATTGCATCGATCACTTCCTAGGGCTTAATATTTTTTTATCAATGTCCTCTGCTGATTTGTTTCTCCTATAATATGATAAAATGGTAGTAAAACCTTCTCTTTTAAGGAATATTAGTGGATGGATAAGATCTTTTTCTGTGGAGTTGATTCAGTATTCCTTGATTAATGGATCAAATGATCCCCTAAAGGTAGGAGGACTTTGTCACATGAGTCACTCGATTATGATTTTTTCACTCTTAGGGGGGTTTGGGTGCTCTTCTTGATAAATATTTCTATTCATATCCTGAGTTATCTTAGAGTGTTTCAGGAAAAATATTATGATTCCCTCTACTATTGGGATGTGCATCTCGTTGGGGAATTCACCACATTGCACTTTTCATTAGTTATTATCCTGATTCTTCATATTTTCGGAAATTTTCTAAAATACCATAGAAGGTTAGAAATGTGTATCTTAAACAATTAATCACATAAAGGGGATTACAATGAAAAAAATGGTATAACTAATAAATTTCATTTATTTTCTCAACTTATGAATTTATAGTCTTCAATCTATGTTATTCTTGATCTATTCCCTAAGATAAATTCATATGGGAATATTTTTGTTCCCTTAATAATGGTTTGTAAGGATATTATGAATTTATCCAAAAATATCCTCTTAGAGTTTCAAACCAGGTGCATATTAAATCCAATTGCCCTATACTAGATTACCCCATGTTTGGCCTGGAATATAATGTCAGAGTTTTTACTCCTATGTACGTCTATGCCAGAACCACATCAACTTGTAGTATCCAGAAATGGATTAATTTTATTGATAAACCAATTACTATATACTAACCATAATTTATGGATGTTTTCTTATACATATTATTTTCCATAAGGCATTAAATGTATTTTATAATCTTTTTCTAAACAATAACTAAATCTTTTCTAGGATACCAACTATAACATTGAATCCCTTTATTTAACAGTAATACATTTTATATTACATAAAATTACACTTAATACAACCGAAGAGATCAATAATTCTAGTGTCTTTATGAATTAGGGTCGTTACATAATAATATAAAACATGGGAAACAAAACATCATTGAACACATCCTTTATATAATAATAATATTTCAATGAACTTTACACTACATGACATAACCTTGGGAGAAAATAAGAAAGGGGTGATCTGTAAATCCTAATTAGGGAATAAAAAGGAAAAAAATGAGGAAGATAATACTTATTAGATAATAGGAATATCAATGGATTTTAAAAGGAACATGATTAATTAGATATGATATATCATGATAATCATGACATGGGAAATGTGGAATCAACATAATACATTGAATCATAAACATAGGTCAAGGATAAATATGACAATACCTTATCGTGGATAAAGTCTCATAAAGGAATTAGATACACCCATGTCCCAACATGAAGTATCATGACACTAAACATTACCCAATGCATTGGAGTGCCATTTGGGTGCACCCATCATAATCATTTCATTATCATACATAAGTTTTCCACATAGATCATACAATATTTATTCATTAATCATAATAATTTATTCCAAGATCATATAATATCGATTGCAAACATTAAATATCCCAATATATATGTATATGTGGATAAAGTTGATTAATCGTGAGAGATAAATAGCTATGGTATTCACTAAAAAATATTTTTTCATGGAAACTATCAGTGAACTTTTGGCCGCAAAATGGCATCATATAAAATTTAATAAAAATTGATGATGGCAGATGAAGAGGTATATCATTATTGGACATCAAATGGGTAGTAATAGTGAAAATTAAATAAATCTATATAATTTATGATGTGTAAACATAATCTATAAGGACATAAAAATATTTAATAAATAAGGGAATGTGAGGATCACTTATAGAATTTCACCAAAGTAATGCGTGTACATAAAGGATAATAGGATGAATAAATGAGATTGAAATGGGTTTTTATCATTTATACCAAAAATTTAATGTGACGGGGAATATTGGAAAAAAATCACAACATAAGAAAAATGAAATTAAAAGACATAACATAAAAAGAAATCTTGATAAAAGAGGAGAGTGAAAGGTCCCTTAATTGAATATAAGACTCCAATGGCTTGGGAAGTAATTATTGAGAGCTGAGGTGACTTGGGAAGAATATAAAGACAGTATTTTATAGTCTGGATGTTCTAAAAAGAGTATTAGTGATGATAAATTTTATCATCAGAAGGTTTATATATATAAGGATTTGGATTTCTTTATTATTTAGGTTTTAGACCCTATATAATAAATTATACACATCCACAAACCATTCCATGGTTATTTCTAATTAATTATTAAAAATATTAGTGGTTTACGTTATTTTATAATTAAAAGGGATTAAATTATTAAAATATTACCATTGGTGATGTGGAGGTGAGTCGCACTCTTAAAGAATTGATTTTACAACTGTAAACTATTTCATATCTTTTGGTTGATTGAAATAGGATTTATAAAATAAAAAAATAAACATGAAATTAAAATATTTTAATAGAAAAATCTATATTTGGTCATAGAACCTATTTATATTACAAATTTAATCACATTTGATTCATTATGATGTCACAAAACACAAAGTATATTTGAAGGGTATTTAATTTTTTTTCTCGAAAATTCAGCTATGTCATAAAATTAGGAAAAATTTACCATTAGATAATTTCGAAATTAGGATTAAAAAAATAATATTCATTCTATCTAAATAATTTTCTATATATGTTAATGTTCACTATTAAAATAGTAACTCGCATTTATGGAAAATTATGAGTTTTTTATAATAATAATTTTCAAACCCTAATAAAAATTACATTTGACGTCATAAAAAATATTTTATCATTTATATTTGATAGAAATTATTTAATAATAATAACCCATTAAAATAACAATAATTTAAAAAATTATTTTATCTTTAAATCCAATTATTCAAAAATTCATTAATTTATTTTGAATATAAACCTAAAATATAATTTTTTCTTTAATGATTCAAAATAAAAAAAATTATAGTTTAACAATAAGAGGAAGAAGATATATATAGTACTATAAAAAATAGTATACATAATCATATTTTTAGGGTCTTGGTACATATCTCAAGTGACACCATGAAATGTATTAATATTAAGGTTCACAGTGGTGGGAATTCAATGGGGTGGTTCGGTGAACAAGGTTTGGGCCACAATCTCGATGTGCTTGAACTTCTCCCATAAGTTGTTTTCCTCATGCTTATGTTGTTGGATCCTAGATTTTGATTGGTCAAGGTAAAATAAAAGAAATTTAATGTCCCAGAAATTCGGTATAATATTTTTAATTATATGGAATTACTTCGCGACCACAAAATTTGATGGCGCGTGATTTCGAGGCCCGGAGTGCCCAAAATGATCTGTCAAAGTTGTGTTATAATTTAATTAGCGCGTGTAAGAAGTTTTCCTAATGTAATCTCTCAGAAATTCCATATAAGCTTTTTATTATATGTAATTATTTTGAGACTGTGAAATATGACGGTGCACGATTCCGAGGCCCGAAGTGCCCGGAATGATCCGTCAATGTTTTGTTAAGCTTTAATTAGCACATGTAAGTAGTTTTAATGAAAAACTGGAATACATCTTAAATTCTTACTCAGATCAGAAATCTAAGGGTGTCGTTTCACTTAGGATGTCGGGTTTACCCTAAGCGTGACTAATATTACTTGGTGCAAGACTACGGTGAGAAAATCGAAAAAGGAATAACCATAAATAAAATAATTAGATAAAGTTATTTTATTTTTCAAATTCTTATAACTCACAAAGGGAAACTTGGATTAAATTCTCCAGACCACTACTGAACTCGTGAGGGCATACTTTTTTAAAGCAGATACTAACTTTGGCCAGTGCAGGACACTAGTGAATGTTAGTTTTTGGTCGTAAATAAAATAAATAAGTGAAAATTATTTTATTGTAAAATCTATAAATTTTAATCGGTAACTCGAATTTGGAATATGAGAGTATTGTTGGGTTTTTTGGGCCATGTTTCACTTAGAAAAATCCTAACCTTGACCTACGTGGGTTGAGGGTGACTGTTAATAATTTTCTGAACTTTTTTCAGGTATGTTCAGTAAATGGGTGAGCGTCATTTTCTAACTTTTGAACTGGTTATCGGAATTGAAATCTGAGGGCACCGTTAAATCCCCAGCAACGGGATTCACTTAATAGAGAATTCACTTTGACCGTAGTAGGTTAGGAGAATGAGTTATTTTTGGTGACTTTTAAACGGAAATAAAATAATATAATTTCACTATTTTATTTTTTTTCCACCAACGGACAAGCGGTAGTGTGGGACCCATAGCGAATCATGCCATTAAATGGATTGAAACATCAAATACTAAGTAACATAGTCATTGGAACTTATGATGGTTCCTATTAAATGAACCTTCATAAATTAAACGATCGTTACATACCCTCCCCCTATCCTATTTACATGAATATTTGGGGGAGAAATTGGCACGACTTCACCAAGAGACAAACCTCTAGTAATGTGTCACGACACCCAACACTTGGAGGATGGAGCCAGTTCCAGCAGGCGGTGAAAAGAGACACGAACAACGAACTGAAGAACGACGATCGAGCAGCGTCATTGGAGGCTTGTTACGGGGACAATGAAGGTCGAAACTTCCTCAAGCGTGGACGCTCACCATCAATCTTCAGGTAGTGGTTTTATATATGTTATAATTTATTCTTTTGAATCTTTATATCCTTATTTCATGATGACGATGGACCAACAAACATGGCCATCATCCCGCACATTAACCTTGCCTCTCTTCCTTTTATTTCGTCACGCGTTCTTCGTGCGTTCTTCAGCCCCCCCTAATATTCTATTGGTTGTAGAAATATAGATTTTTTCTGAGATCTATATATGGATGTCAATCCCTCAACACAAGGATCACGAATATGCGATCCTATAATTTTTATGGTTTGGAACGAGGCCGTAGTGGCTCCTGGATGAAGGCGACGACCGACACCCAGTCAACCGTGAGGAAGAAAGGGTGAAGTGTGTTCGTGCCCCCAATTGAAGAGTAGCCCATGGCTCGTCGACCGCAGTGGGGTAGGATAGTGTCCTGCAACTGGCTGGCCACATGGCGGAGTGGAGGCGTGCATCTGTGCTACCGGTGGAGGAGGAGTTCGTGACCTCTGGGTTGCGGCGGAGGTGGATGGCGACCGGCACCCGGCAGGCCGTAGGTGGACAGTGGCCCTGTCAGACTGCTAGAAGGAAGACTGGATTTTTTGTTTTGGATGGTCAAGGAGCACCGTGCGGGAATGATGAGTGGTCATTCATGCCTTCCGGGCCGTCCTGTGAGCCACACTGTGGGCCGCACCGCATGCCGCACCGCGGGCCGCACCGCGTGTCGCACCGAGTGTCGCACCGCGTGCGGGCCGCACCCCTAGGCTCCACCACGCTCCACACCACATGCCACACAGCGAGCCGCACTACGATCCCCCCAGTGGCTGCTCTAATGGGTCACCCCCTTCATGGACTGGGCCCGCCGAGGCCCAGGCCATTCTGGCCACATCCGAACTGGGTCTGGCCGGGTCGGACTGGTCGCGGGCCCATATGGGCCCTGTAATACCTTTTTTCCATAACCTGAGAACCGGGAATCCGTTTGAAGAACCATCTGCAACACCAGAATCATTGGATCGAGATGGTCCTTTTCATATACTCAGCTAAAATTTTGGATAAGGTTGGATTATGGCTAGGTTGGATCAGATCCCGAATCCAACTGGGCCCTCGGAGTAGAAATGCTAATAACATACAGACCGAGCATCCGATTGACGCGTCGTCTATTGAGTTGGGTCCCTTGGGATGTGGTATACCTTTGGGATGCATCTTCATGGGACTTCGGGACATTTGGTGTATGGTCTATGGCTTGGTGAGAGGTTCTCTCAAGAGCGCTACGTATGGAACCTCGCGACTCGCTGAGACTTGACGACTGCTGACCATGTCGACTCAAAGTGACTCGACTAGCCCAGTTGGGAGAGCCTTTGTGTGATGCAGAAGACCCATGGTGTGGAGTGAATTTGTGTGATGTGGAAGGTCTATGGTACTTAACAGGAGAAGTTCCTCAACAGGTTATGAGGGGGAGCACCTCTATGTGACGCGGCAGACCCACGGTGGGGAGTGCCTCTATGGGACACGGCAGACCCATGATACTGAAACGTAGTACCTCAAAAGTCCAAGGTTAGTGGTAAGTGCCTCGGTGTGGCATAGCAGGCCCACTATAATCGATAGCAGAGTTCTCCAGCAGTCTAGGCGTTGAATATTGTGAAAGGGGATGTTACTTGTTATTACCCCTTAAATAAATCCTGGTGTGAGCTGTCTTTAACTTGTGCTTGTGATTGTGGTTATTCTATGAGGTACTTTACTTGTGTTGTAATCAACCTTTGTGGTGTTACCTTGTGGTATTATTCCCTTATTTATGTGATGTGTATATCATAATAACTTATGTGTGTGTATGGGAATATATCTAAGTAGAGTGGATGTCTTGCTTTGTGGTTTTCCGTTGTGGGACTTTAGGAGACATACGGGGTCTTGGGGTCCCTTCTGAGTATCATTATACTCACCACTACACAGGCATCACCCAAACCTTTTTGCATCTTGTCCAGACGACGTACAACATTGATTGAGGTTGAGGGGGCCAGGACTATATGGTGCACGGAGGTGGACCATTCAGCCTGATGTGACATGGAGGAGATGGACAAACGTGGAGTGCTGAGGAGGCAATCTATACCTACCATTTAGGCAGGAACCTCAAAGGATGAACCAGTAGCTATTTTCCTCTTTCATTCAGTTGTATTGTATTTTCATTTGTACTTATATCTTTAAAGTTGGTCTTTTATTCCGGCCCCTTTTACTTTCAACACTATTTTACTACAGCAGTTTACTTCACAATTGCTTCTTGTCCTGTTCTTAGACCGTGTGATTGTACAGGATTAAAGTCAATGCCTTCCTGTTTTAGGTATTATGCATTTTAGTTCTAGTCACCATCCCCTTGCCAATAGAAGATGGGCTTGGGGTTGTCATGACATGGGCCCCGGGGGACGAGCCATGAAAAATTGGTATTAGAGGAGTTCAGTTCTACTGATGAACTAGGACTCTGATATTTTCTTTATAGAGAAATAGTGTTAAGTGTTTTGAGTGTGGTTTTATTTCAGGGAGTCCAGTGTTGGTGCGGCGGTTGACATATCTATACACCAGGATCCTGAATTCTGATTCTCGACTCAGCGCACTAAAATATAGATTTTTTGTTTTTTTGAAAGGTTTTTTCTTTTTAATTATTTGGAATCAGCTCACTAGGTATAACATAAAGTCTATGGTGCACCTGTTCTTTATCAGGATACCTCTTCTTAGACAGCCACCCAGGTTTCCTGATAGAGTACTCGATGACGTCCCACCGAGCGATCGGGCCTCGGTGTAGGTCCCTCTTACGATGTTATCACATTCGGGTGGTGTACCAGAATCACCACTACCCGTTGGACGAGCATCGCTACCAGCCCCACTAGTAGAGGATGCATGCCGACTAAGTGCATTGCACGAGTTCCAAAAATAGAGGCCTTTGAGATTTTGAGGCAAGTTAGATTCCTAGGTATCTGAGGCATGGCTGAAGGTAGTGGCTATAGATTTCCTCCTAGTTGAGACACCAGTAGAATAAATAGTGATTCTATATGCTGGTATTTTCTAGTACGTGACCATGAGGATGGTCTGCATGATAATGAGGCTTCAGCACCTGGATCATTGCCTGAGATGGTGCCTTTGGGTAGTGTTCCATCTTTCTCATTTCCTGTTGGTTAGAAGTTACAACCGGCGGTACCGGTAGAGGACACATTTAGGCTTACTGCCTTACATGAGTTTCAGCATCAGATACCCTCAATTTTTGAGGTGAACCCGACTCACAGGTGGCTGAGGACTGGCTTGAGGAGGTGGAAGAGAGTTCTCTAGAGCTTCTATAGCTTTGGTCGGATGACATGTCGGTAGACAAGCATTCATCGAGATGAACTAACTATTCCTTGTACTTAATGAATATGATACGATTAGTGCTTCAGGGCTCGGACTTCTGATCGAGGTGTCTTTAGGGACATCTGAGCCATTATAATTCCTCTATGCATTCCAACCTATGTTAGGGTACAAGAGAGAACCTTTGTGGTTGAATGACCTTTGGTTGAGCGGATGTAACTATTGAATGTTAGTAGTGTTAAAGTAGGAAACTAGCACCAGTCTTAGAGTCTTGGGCATGTAAAAATGTTTCAGGATGAAGAAGTGTTAGGGACAGATGAATCTGCAAAGTTCTAGATGTATAAGCAGATCTAAGAGATCATCATGAGGCGGTGTATATTTCAACATGTTACAATCACCCCCCATTGTGGTCCCCGCCAGGATTAAGGAGCTGGAGGACATGAGAAGGCAGTAGCTGCATATAGTCAAGGAGTGCGACCCATGGGCTCTAGGAATGATTCAATGAATGGTATGTGTCTAATAATAGTTGACGTATTAATAGACATATGTAACATTCATTCTTTTCTTCCATGAATCTTGTCCAAGACCTAGAGTTTCCAGTTAATCTGTTGACATGACCCTCAAGTCTGGAGATACCTTTGGAAGGAGACTTGATAATCACACTTATGCCAACAGTGTGATCTGACCCTAGAGGTGATAATTTTGGTTGGAACCTCTTGGTGGTAGCGTCAAGGCCTTATGACGTTACTTTGGGTATAGACTGGACATCCACAGTTCATATACAGATTGACTATATTAGGCAAAAGATTTTTGGTTTACCTACAACAAAGAATGAGATTTTCCTTGGTCAAAGAAAATGGAAACCCAGGAAACACATGATAAACTCATGCATAGGAGGCTGCAGCCGATCACTCTTGAGTCAGCAATACATACCCTCATGGTAGCAGGAGTTTTGATTTTTTTAGTTCCAAACTATAGTGGTAGATCATAGGGACATATTTTCAAAATTTGTTTCCATGATTACCTCCTCGAGGGAGAGTGACATCTTTTTTGGCTAGGTACTACCAGAGACTTGTACCCAACTTTTCTAGTGTAGTGGCACCATTATTTGCTTTGATGAAGAAGGGGGAGCCTTTCTTGTGCATGAATAAGTGTCAGCAGAGCTTTTAGGAGCTGAGATATTGACTGAAAAGTAGAACTATGCTACCCATGACCCAGATTTAGAAGCAATGGTCTTTTTGCTAATGATGTGGTGCACTACTTGATGGGCGAACATTTTATAGTCTAATATGATCACAAGATTCTCAGTTACATATTCTATCGGAATGACCTAAACCTGAGACAACGACAATGGCTAGAGTTCCTCCAGGTCTATGACTTGAAAGTCTATACTCTCGGGAAGGAGAATATGGTAGTAGATGCACTCAGCAGGTGGTCTGGTCTGCAACTGATAAGTGAGGCATTAGAGTATCTAGTCGCACTTAATATATCCTTCATGGATAGAGATGAAGCTTCTTACATTAGTTCTATGACTATCAATCCCGCACTCCTTTAGTATGTCAGGGAGGTGCAGCTTGGGGGGTTGACTACAAGGGTTAACGTGATCAGATATCCTCAGGGAAGGTACTTGATGGATTTTCTGATGGTGGGGAGCAGATAATCCTCTTCAGAGGATGTACTATGGTACCATTGGTTCTATGGGAGGAAGTGTTGAAAGAGTTATATACGTCCCCTATGGAGGTACATCTAGGTGTGGGGAAGATGTACCCAGACCATCGGCGACAGTACTAGTGGCCAGTGATGAAAAAGCAGTGGAAACTTCGTATCACGATGTCTCAAATTTCATGAAGTGAAGACTACACAGAGTTGGTAGAAGTCTTATGCCAACAGGATACAGAGACCCTTGGAGTTCTAGTAGGGGGACCACATATTCTTGGGAGTCTCCCCTCAATAGGGACTACAAAGATTTGGCCGAGGGGGCAAGTGATCACCAAGGTTTGTCAGTCCTTTTCTAATACTTTGGAGGATAGGCGAGGTAGAGGACCACTTTTCACTTCCACCGTTGTTGGAGAGGGTGTACAAAGTCTTCCATGTATCCCAGTTGAGGAGATACGTGCGACCCATCTCACATCATTGTACACAGTGAGATGGACTTTGATGATGAGGTGACGATTATGGAGGTTCCGGTGGAGATTGAGGATCAACAAGAGATGGTCTTTCATGGGTGATCAATAACTCTGTTTCACATTCGTTGGTCGCACGTGAACCTCCAAGAGAGCACATGGTAATGGGAGGCTCAGATTCGTGCTCAGTACCCCTATTTGGTTCCTTAGTCTATGTTGTGTCTTTTATGGATGTAAATCCCTAATGTGGAGAGAATGTAATGTCTCAAAAAATCAGTATAATGTTTTTAATTATATGGAATTGTTTTGTGACCACAAAATCGGACGCTACATGATTCCGAGTCCCAAAGTGTCTGGAATGATCTGTCGAGGTTTTTTAAGCTTCAATTAGCGTGTGTAAACTGTTTTCCTTAAAAAGAGATATAACTCTTAAATGGTTACTTGGATCCAAAATATGAGGGGACCTTTGGGCTCAGGATGGTGGGTTTACCCTAGGCGTGACTTAAGATTAGTCGACGCATGCCTACAGTTAGAAAACCCGAAAAAGGAATAACCGTAAATAAAATAATTAAATAAAGTTATTTTATTTTTTAAATGCTTATAAATCAAAAATGGTTACTCAGATTAAAAGTCTGAGACCACCGATTAACTCGTGAGGGTATACTTTCTTTAAGCTGATACTAATATTGGATGGCGCGTGCCAGCAGTGAATGTTTGTTTTTTGTGTGTAAATAAAATAATTAAGTGAATTATTTTATTGTAAAATCAATAAATTTTAAACTGTAACTCGGATTAGAAATCTGAGAGTACTGTTGGGTTCGTAGGGGCGTTTTTCACTTAGTCTAAGCCTAACCATGACTGGCGCTGGTTGTGGGTGATTGTTAATAATTTTCTAAACTTTTTTTTCGTGTACGTTTAGTAAACGTGTGAGAAAAATTTTGTAACTTTTGAAATGGTGCATAGAATTAAAATCTGAGGGAACCGTTGAATCCACAACTCCTGGATTCACTTAAGGGATCCTTCACTTTGACTACAGTAGGTATGAAGAAAAAGTTATTTTTTGTGACTTTTAAAAGGACACAAAATAAAATAATCTCACTATTTTATTTCTTTTCCACCAACAGACAAGGGATAGTGTGATACCCATGGATATTCAATCCATCAAATGTCTTGACCCTTGAAATACTATGTAAAAGCATCTTGGGAATATAAGAAGGTTCTTATTAAATGAACCTTCATAAATTCCCCGATTGTTACTTACCCTCCCCCTCTCCAATTTATATGGAGATTGGGGGAGTAATTGGCATGACTTCGCCAAGCGATGAACCTCTAGTAACGTGCTGCAATGCCCCACACTAGGAGGATGGAGACGGTTTCAGCTGGTGGTGACATGCGACCCCAAACCATGAACCAAAGAACGATGATCGAGTGACGTCGTTGGAGGCTTTTTGGGGGGACAATGAACACCGACATATCCTCAAACGCGGATGATCTCCAACAATATTGAGGTAGGGGTTTTATATATGTTTGAATTTATTATTTTGAATCCTTATATCCTAATTTCATGATGATGAAGGCCCAATGAACATGGTCATCATCCTGCACATTAACCTTGTTTTTCTTCCATTTATTTTTTGCACGTTCTGCATCTGTTCTTCAGCCCCCTAATTTTTTATTTGCGCTGTAAATACGGACTTTTCATGAGCACGATATATGGATGTGAATCCCTCGACATAAGGATCGTGAATATGCAATTGTATTATTTTTTAGGGTTGGAAATAAGCCACAGTGGCTCATGGAAGAAGGATACGGTCGACACCCAGCCGGACGCGAGGATGGAAGGGTAGCACGCGTCTGCGCCGCCGATAGAAGAGGAGGTCGCGGCCCATCGGTAGCGGCTGGGAATGATGGCAGCCGACAACCAGTTGGTCTCCTGGCGGAGTAGTGACATGCATCCATGCCACCGGTGAAGCTGAAGGCTACGATAACTAGGCTGCAGCGGAGGTGGACGATGGCCAACACCCGGCCAACCGCAGGTGGACAGCGGCACCGTCGGGCCACTGGAAAGAAGACCTGCCAACCATTTCAGCAAGCCAAGGCACATCAAGCGGGACCTCTAAGCGGTCCTGCATGCCATCCGGGCAACACCACGTGCCACACTGTGTGCCGCACTGTAATGCTGGACCACAGGCCGCACTGCGGGCCTCACCGCATGGCCGCACCACCGGCCGCACCGTAATCCACACCATGAGATGCCCCGCGGGCCGTACTAAAGGGTCGCACCCTTCGCGGACAGGGATGGGCTACCCCCTACGCGGGTCGGGCCCTCTAAGGCCCAGGCCATTCAGGCTAGACCCAGACCAGGTGGGGTCGACCAGAACAGGGTCGGGTCAGCCCAGGCAGAGTTGGGTCAGGTCGATCCGACTAGGTCAGATGGGACTCGGGCCCATCTGGGAACAACAATACCTTTTTGGCCATAACATTAGAAATGGGCGACCGTTTGACTAACCATCTATGGAACCAGAAACCCTAGATCGAGAAGTTGATTTATGTATACTCTACTTGAATTTTGGATAAGGTTGGAGAATGACCCAGTTGGATCAGACCCAGAATCCAGCCGGGCCCTCGGAGAAAAACCACTAATAATGTACAGACTGGGCGTCCGATTGACGCACCGTCTATTGAGTTGGGTCCTTTTTGATGTGAAAAACCTTTGGGATACTTCTTCGTAGGACATAGGGATTATTATTGTATGACCTATTACTTGGGGAGTGGTTCTCTCAAGCACGCTACATACAGAACCGTGTGACTGGCTAAGACTTGACGACTGCTGACCGTTTCGAATCGGAGTGACTCGACTGGCCTAGTGGGGAGCGCATTTGTGTGATGTGGTAGACCAATGGTACTCGACATGAGGAGTACCTCAGCGGGCCATGAGGGGGAGAACCTCTATGGGTTGTGACAAACCCAAGGTGGGGAGCACCTCTGTGCAACATGGCAGACCATCGGTACTCGACAGGAGGAGTACCTCAGCAGTCCCAGGTTAGTGGGAAGCACATCTGTGTGACACGGAAGGCCCACTGTACTCGATAGAGGAGGATTTCTCTAGAATATAAGGCATTTGACTTTGTAACTATTGATGTTACCTGTTACAATCCCTAGAGTAAATCCTAGTGTGAGCTGTCTTTAACTTGTGCATGTGATCGAGGTTATGCTATGTGGTACTTTACTTGTGTGGTAATCTACCTTCGTGGTGTTACCTTGTCGTATTCTACCCTCATGTAAGAGATTTGTATATATTACATACATAGGTTTATGTATGGGAATATATCTATGTAGAGTTGATATCATGCTTTGTGGTTTTCCTTTGTGGAATATTAGGAGACCTACGGGGTCTCAAGGTCCCTACTAAGTATCGTTAAACTCACCCATGCACAGGCTTCACCCAAACCTTGTTGTGTCTTGTGTAGATGACATACAACGTTGATCAAGTCTGAGGGAGCTAAGACTGGACGGTTCATGGAGGTGGACCATTCGGCATGACGTGATGTGGAGGAGATGGGCGAACGTGAAGTGATAAGGAGGCGATCTGTACCTACCCTTCAGGTAGTAACCTCAGAGGACGACTGAGTAGTTAATTTCATTTTTCTTTCAGATTTATTGTATTTCCAATTGTACTTGTACCATTATAGTTAGGCTTTTATTCTGGATCCTTTTACATTCAGCACTCTTTTACTACAATAGTTTACTTCACAGTTGAGTCTTCCCATGTTCTTGGACCATGTGTCTGTACAGGATTAAAGGAAATGCCTTCCCGTTTTAGGGAGTATTCCATTCAGTGCTAGTTTCCAGACCCTAGCCTATGGAAGGAGGGCATGGGGTAGTCACCACACGAGCCCTGGGGGATGGGTCATGACATGATATTCTATCTCTATTAGAATCTCTGAAAAATGTGCTTTATAGGGTATGATCCTATTGGTTTAGGTCATCACTTCCATTGTCTTTTCCAATTGGGTTTGTGAAAACCTATATTTATACTAGTTATTTGATCACTATTCAACAACTATATCATAAATAGTAATAATACCAAAGGTTCATTTAAATCCAATTCAATATAATATAAAAAAATGGGATTTATATCAACATATTTATTAATAAAACATTTAGTTGAATCAAAACGATAAATTTTACTTATTAGAGTTTGGGTCATTACATTGTATCTCTTTAATCTTCGCATGGATAGATTTTATAGCACTCATTTGAAAAAGAAAATATTTCTCCTCTTCCTTATATATTTCAAGACACAACCATTTAAAATCAATAAATATTAGATATTTTAGGATCCACATCATATATAATCAAGAATGATCCATTCAACTCAAAGAATCATACACCGTTTTCACTTTCATAGAGAGATAATAAAATGAATAATCACAATCATAAATCTATTACATCCATCATTGAATGTGAATATTCAATTACTTCTATATTAATATATACATTAAAATTTTATAAACTATATATATATATATATATATATATCTTTCTCACCATTCTCAATAATGATAATATCTCCATATCTCTAACACAAAAAATAATACACCTGACTCCAAATCTTGAGTTGTGTAATTCTGTTTATAACATTCAATTGTCATGAAGCATAAGCTATCATTGTATTATTCTTCAATATAACAAAAACCAATACCTTATTCAATGCATCAATATATATTATAAAACATTATTCACTATAGGGTAATGTATGAATTGGTTAGATGAATAACTTTTCATTAGTTCTTTGAAATTATCTTCACATTCCTTAGACCAATGGAACATGAAACATTTCTAGGTTAACATGGATAATGGATTATAATGTTCATAGAATTTATCCATAAACAATCAATAATATC
Organism: Viscum album; assembly: GCA_963277665.1. NCBI lineage: Eukaryota > Viridiplantae > Streptophyta > Magnoliopsida > Santalales > Viscaceae > Viscum > Viscum album. The sequence goes on along the minus strand of OY728140.1, from coordinate 27,419,195 downwards.
CTTCCAAACAAAGATAACATCACATCTCAATCACATTGGTTTGTTTAGGACATAATTCTATAAATTGAACCATTGATGGATTCATATGTACACCCTCTATTGAGAATATATTTCCCAAAAAATGATAACATGTGTAGCTAAAGATTCCACTTACTATATTTCACAAATGGTTTCTCCTTTTTTTGGTCTTGGTAAAAATTCTGAAATTATATTTATTCTCTTCATTGCACATTGAATATATCAGAGTATCATATATAAATACTTCCACAAACAATTCAAGATAATATATAATGACATATTTAATTAAATGTGTTAGGATAAAAAAGTATTCAGTATCACCAAATGGTATCATTATTTATTTATAATGTCCATAACATTTATTGAGATCTATATTGAGTAAATATTCTTTATAACCCTGGATTGATAATATCTAGTGTGAAGGTCGATGATGGAAACATTTGTTCTCTATGTGGAATGTCATTAATTCAGGGCAGGGGATACTTGTAAATGATCATGATCATGTCTATCTCTTGTTATTCGATGAAGAGTCACGTCTATCCATCAGTATTCATAAAAAATGTAATGGGTCCACCACATGGTGAAACACTAATAAAAATAAATCCCTTATCACGATTATATTATAGTTGATTATTTAATTCATAAAACTCATTCAAGTCCATTTTATCGGGGGTCATTGAAATAGTTGTATCATAAGGTATGATTTCGATTGAAAACTCAATTTCACAATATGATGAAATAATAGGGAATTATTTCATAAATTCATCATCAAACACTCGTATAATAGGCGTATAATTGTTGTTGAGGTTATTCCAGACCATCTGATGTAAACAAAACTTTTTAATGTGAATCAAGACCCATTAAATGGATGATATTTCCATTTAAACATCATATATATCATCTTACTAATTGAAGATCATTGGAAGGATTGGAATAATAACCTTTTATTCCCATCCTTAGTAATTGATGTTTTATTTATGTATTCGAATCAAATCCATTATAATAATAACAAAAAATTCAAACAGAGGGTGAATAATGAGATATTTGTGAAGAATATTTTCCAAAAACATTAATCAGAGAGGATGTGTCTACTTGGGATGTGAAATTCAATCCATATTGGTTTTCATGGATAACTCAAAATGTAATCATTGAGGTGGTAGTTGATGATATGTATACGTTTAATGAAGTCTTTATTGTACCCCTCATCAAAAATTGTGATGGTATGGGATTTCTTTTTGTCTTTTAATAATGGAGTTGCTGACATTGGACATTATCATTAACCTTTATATTTGGTAACTAGTTTCCATAATTCCTAAACTCTGCACATTTTGAAAAACTCTAGCATGGAAGGTAAAATTTTTGGAGATTTCCTTATGTTAAAATATTGTGATAATTAATTCCCATCACATCAACAATCAATTTTTAATGACCCTTATCGATTAACATAAAACATTTTCTATTCCTCGTAATTCCATTTCCTCCATGTATTCTTCCATAATTCAAGCATGAAGGAAAAATTATCATATGTTTCAAATATTTCTTAAAATTTACTCTGAAATAATATTTCTTCTCTTAACAAAACCAAGTTACTAATGGGTAACTCCAATCCATATTTCGACCATGATTTCACATTGAATGATTTCAACATATCTACTAAAGACTCTCATGGATAACACCCTTCATATTATCGTTTTAGTTAACATAAGAAGAAATATATTTTAATTATTCTAGAGCTGATAATACTAGAATAGTACCACTGAATTCATGTGAAAGTTTCCTCATATGTACCACAATAATCATCATCCTTATTCTTTAGAATAATGAATTACATGTCTTTTTTCATACAATTAATATAATAAACTTATTTATTAAAAAATAAGTTTATAAACACATCCCAATTTTTATAGTGAAATTAATCCTTCTCCCTTATATTATTGATAAGATTCCACCTTTAATCTACTTCACCTTCTGAATGATAGATAGAAACAAAATGAGTTTTGTAACACCCTGAGATTTTATGAAAAATATTTTTTTTATTGATGTTTTTGTTGTACTCTACCCCAAGATTAACATGCACTATAGGCAACATTGTATTATATTGTGGTATACGCAAACACTATTCTATGCTTGTGTTGCATGACAGAGCAACCTTCTTCGATATCATGTGTAGTATGCAATACTATGTTTTACTAAATGAGATATTATAATAATAATATTATAAACTAGCCGTTATGAATAGTAATACCCACTTTTTGAGATTTTATAAATTTTATCATTCAAAATGGAATTCATTTTTGGATTCGGAATATCGAATTTATCCTAGGGTGAATTTTTAGTAATTTTCTGAAAACATTCTATTTTTGATGAATAGTGAAAACACTGGGTTACTATTTAAAAACTGAGTTTTTATTTAAATAATATTTTATTTTATTTTAGGTAAAAATTGATACATAATACCTATATAAGTTAAATGTAATTCATTGGATTCATTTTATAATAATTTTAGATATTTAAAAATTTTATTGAACTTTTAACCGTCTTTTACCCACCTCCTAGGGGAATATGAAAATTTACATAAAACATAATTTTACCTCTTATGTGAGTGGAATTAGAAAAATCCGAGAAACGCGGTTAATATGAACGATTAATATGTGGATCAATGGGATAAAAATATTTTTTTGTGAATAGTAACTGTTTACTTTTTTACCACAATAAAAAGTAAATAAGGAAATTAAGGGTAAAAATGATATTATTATTATCATAACACATGTACTAATTCTATTGGATAAGTTTAATTTGACCAAAAACAACCTTAGGAATAAAATATGACCTTTTATGTCCACTTGGATTAGATTCGGACATTTATTCTTATTTTATTTAAAGAAGAGTTAAAATAGTTAAAATCAATCTTTAATAACTGAAACATTTTTAATATAGGGTTATACATAAGATAAATTCCACTATAAATATTAATTAGAAAGATAACAAGATTTCCTAAATAATGGTATTTTATTTATAATTTTTAGACATTAAATAATTTAATTTATTTATAACACAGTGATGATGCAGTAATTACGTTATTAATGAAATATTAACATAATTGATATTATAAATACCCAAATAAATGTAATTTAAGCCTTTTTATGAATTAACCTAATTTTATAGGTTAATATGACATGTTATTATTGATTTAATTAACTTTTTTCGAACTAATCATTCTGTTATGAGTTTTACAAAAATAAATTACCAAATAGTGTCTAAATTGACATAAAATAGTTTTTAAGACAAATATTATATTATTAGTTGTTATTTTATTCCTAAAAATCTAAGTTTCATCAAAATGACTTATCTAAGGTTATATATATTATTAATGAACAACTTGGGGTTCGTTTTTCTTTTTATAGTAAGTTTATTAACCATATAGTGTATGAAAACAAGAAGACACGGTAAAAGTAAAATTATTTAACTTAAAGTTAAATCTGAATGATATGGATAAAATAGTAACCTAAACTTGCCTAAATTCTATTTTTTGAAAGGCTTGAACCCCATACCCGCTTTAGCTTCTAAAAAAACAATTTGGAGCTATTATAAACCAAATATGACTTTATTATAAAATAATATGTTAAGTTTTTCCAAAGATGCCACTCTCCTCCCTTATAAAAAGGTAACCCCTTCCCTCTTCTCTTCACACCATTTTGAGCCTTGTTGCTCGGCCAAACCCAGATAATTCCTCTTATCAACCTCTCTAGTTATATCTAAGAGGTTCTGGTCTCCTCAAAATACCAACTCTAGTTCCCAAAGAAAAAGTGTAAAGGAGGTGCGTTGAGGAAGAGGTAATATCTTCTATCGACTCTTTCGAGTTTCTTTCTTCTTCTACTTCATCTTATTTAGTTGTTTCATTATAAATTAATAACACAAGTATTAATTTTATACTTATATGTTATTATAAATATGAAAAAACCCTATTTCACCTTCTATCCATCCTACGGAAAATGAAATCACCGTGCGTGCGTACGTACGGAATATCGTCTCTACGGTGTGATGTAATCAGTTTTCCACCACCACCTTACTTGGATGGTTATAATGGTGTAAATAATAACTATATATGATTATTATAACATAATACTGATTCTAAGATATTATATCATCCACTCCAATTCCATTCTTGAAATATGGGAATGATATCATCGCTCGTGCGTACGTACGGATTACCGTCTCCATGATGCGATGAGATTCATTTTCCATGTTAACAATTCAAGAATGATTATAAAGTATATATAATAATTAATCATGAAGTATATGACATAATAATGCTACTATATTTATGTATATATATATTTATGTCATCTACTTAATTACATTCAATTCTATAAGGAAACGAAAAACAGCGTTCATGCATACGTACGACCTACCGTATCCATGAATGGTGTATTTCATTTCATTCGTCTATATATTATATATATATACTGAATATATATGATATATAAATCAGGATTTACATACTGGAATTATTTAAATCATGATATAAGTAATAATAGTATCATGAACAACAATTCCAAACACGTATGAAAAATAAAAAGAATATTACCCCAAACATTGCTTTAACATGGAATTAAAAAATGAACGGGTAATATAAATACATAAGTGAACAATATATGATATCATAAATATTATTATGGTTCTGTTACAAGTTAATAATATGTTTAAACCCACTATACATGAGTCTCAAACACATATGAAATAAATTGGACATAAGGTGAGGGATAACTTTTCCAATCTCATTTTTATCCGAGATTGTTTATTTTTAAGTATTTACCGGGGTTATATTTATCATCCATGTCCCTATTTTCTAAAAAAGGTTTCATGTATGTTTAAAGTCAGTTTTACCCATTTTTGACTTTTACTACATGGTTTTCGAGGAATTTTTAATTTGTTTACGTTACGAGGTACTTTTTTGACTTTTCTGAAAAAATACGAGGAGAATGTTTTTTATCTTTTACGGCATGAATGGATATTTACGGTTTTATAACTCCTAATTTTCATGAAGATTACTCTACAAGATTTCATGATTATTTTCAACAAAAATCTTTTCATTTAAAATTAAATCACATTTTGTGAAAAGAAAATGATTTTGAAGAAGAACGGATATTTTCCTCAAGAATTTATTTCAAGTGTTTTAAAAAAACCATTTTCCATTTAAGATGACATTATTTCATATGTGTATGTTTCAAGTATAATGTCTATATGATTTACATGGATTCAATTTTCTTATGATGAAATGATATCCATTTGTTTTATATGGATTGTGTTATGATGGGATGATGTTTGTGAAACCCATTTTATTATTTGGGTTATGAAGAAGGATTTATGTTTAATTTGTGGCACAAGTAAGAATGATTTCATTATGAGATGGGTGGGACCAATATCTCCCTCCAATGCATTGGGTAAAAATTTATATCTCATGAGATATACATGGCTAGAATGGTATGTTAATCTTGTTCTGTGTTACAGGACTAAAACGAGGAGTGAACTCGATTCAGAAAGGGACTTTATCCACTAAGATGGTCTTTGCAGTAATGTCTTGGCTACTATGGAAATCATATCATGTTATTAATGGTTCGCCACAATTACATGATTTATTCCCATGATATTTTATTAGGATTGATGATCCATTTTGATATATGACTTACGTACTGCCATGTTTTATTTCATTGATCAAGATTTTGATGTTTAAATATTATGATCATGTTTTGAAGTTGAAATGTATATGGTTTGTTTTATTTTCTCCATGCATACCCTTACTAAGCATTTGAGCTCACCCTTTATATGATTTGTTTTCCCTGGGATATAAAGAATGGTTTTAGGTAAGAAAAAAAGGAAGTTCTTTATGGGAGATGTTGAAGATCTTTCATCAAGATTAGGAGATTATATTACGAGTTTCCAAAGACAATAAACTGTTACGGTCCTTTGGTGTCTTTTTTTGTTATGTATTAGATATTCCCCAAAATTAAAGTAAAGTCTATGTACGTCAAGCTTTGGGTCTCTACAGTTGGTATCATAGGAAAGGTTCAGTTAACCGTTAGAAACTAGGATGCAAAAACTTTAGTGATATCCCTATAGATATTTCTAAGCTATGTCCAGGGATGTCCCTAAGGTTAAGTATAAGTATAAGTGATAGGCCTATAATTATGGTAACGATCATATAATTAAACCTAAGATGTTAGATATTGAAGGTACTCCCCCTTTATTATGTTGTTTTCCCTAGCATGATTTTTTCCTCTCACACTATTCTTTTTGGGGTTTAGACGATGGCTTGAACTCGAAGGAACCATGTTGATCAATGTAATGGACAATGCAATGATGGTCCTCCTGAATAAACAAATGTTATGGGAGATGGAGTGCAAAACTTATTTCTATACTTACACAAGCTATGAATCATTTTGGACTTCCAAATAAGCAGAGAAGGGAACGGTATTCTATTTAGTCCTTCATGAGGCAACGTCCACCTTCTTTCAGTAGGTCTTCTGATCCACTTGTTGCAGAACAATGGATCAGTACCATTGAGAAGATATTTTCCATAATTCACTATTCGGAACAAGAAAAAGTCATTCTAGCTATTTACCATTTAGATGGTGAAGCAGATCAATGGTGGATACTAATTATGAATATGAGGCCCAAAGATGAAATTGAATCCACGGATTGAGATGAGTTCAAGAACTTATTTTTCAATAAGTACTTCCCTCGTATTCTTCAAACAAAGATGGAAAAGGATTTCCTTGAGCTTAACAAAAAGGATGATGAATCTATTGGTATATACAAAGTGAATTTTACAAGACTTTTAATGTATGCATCAGGCTTTATCATCCAACATGAAAGTAAAGTTGATAGATTCTTCAGTGGATAAAAACCAATTCTTCGAAGGGCATTAGCTATAAGAGTCATCATTAGCTATGAAGAAATTTTGCATTGTGCTATCAAGGTATAAATGGATATTGGTGTTACATATCCATCTCATGGTTTTGATAAGAAACAAAAGATGGAGTTCAAGGAGAAATCTCAGAACAATGATAAAAAGAAGATGAATGTTTCTTTATGCTCAAATTGTGGAAAGAAGCATGGTGGAGATTACGTAAAAGGTACTAGAAAATTTTTTTACTGTGGAAAAGAAGGTCATCGAGCAGTTGAGTGTCTAAGTAATGGAAAAAGGATTTCTAATGATGTGAATAAAGAAGACTGCAGAGAACGCACCACCAACACTTCAATGATTCATGTGCAAGGAAATTGGGCATTATGCTAATCAATGCCCCAATCCAAGGGTTAATGATGATCAACGTGACCAACCTCTTAAGGAAAAGGATAAAGGGAAGTCACATGAGATCACTATTTGTGATGTTGAGTATGACAGTGATGTTGTGTAATGATTAAGTGTTTATGTAATGGTATATCAAAATAGTATCATGGAATCTCATTTATGGCATCGTGAAATTTTGGAATATCTATATATTGGTTATCAATAATTATATGGTACAGGTAACCATAAAAAGTGATTGAAATATTTTTGGAAAGTAGATAAAATGCACATAATGAAGGGATAAGGAGAAAATAATTTGTATGACAGTATTCATAATCTCATGATTTATATAAGGACAAAGTTATATCATTGTTTAAGTATATAAAAACTTTTGGGATTTTGGTATGTGGAAAGAGTTAACTTTTGACAACATTCATGTTTACAGTAAGGTTCTATAGTAATTCATCTTTGCAAAGAATACATGATTAAGGTACTCAAATGTTTGGAATGTGTCCCACAAGATATATCTTATGATATATGGGGGATAAATGATGGCATTCACGTGTTGGTTATGTGACCTTTCAAGTAATTGTTTTCTTTAGAATATGAGATTGGACTTATGTATTTTGGATATGCCTAATGATTGTAATGGATTACGTTGGACATCAGATATTATTGTTTTGGGATATAAATTTTTTTCGATATGATTTTTGGAATGTTATAATAGTGTAGTTTTAGAAAAAGGTACAACCTTCAGGATGAACGACAACCCATCAGGTCGGACAAGGTTGTGGGAATCTAACACACAACCAAAGTGCGACATGCCTTTATCGCCTACCATTGGCCTATAGGAAGTCCATGTTTAGTAGAAACTAGTTTTATTATATTAAGCAGTATGATATATGAAGTATAAGTCCATTTTTGGAATCATATATGATTAACCTCACCATAGATGGACTTATGTATATTTGATAACTTTTTCTAACCTTATGTTTGAGACAGATGGAATGACCTGTCATTCTATCACATGATCTACTAACACTTCACGGAAGACAAATTCAACTTCATTTATTTAAGGGATGAAGTGTAAATTGTTCAAGGCACAAACAACAGTGAGATTGTACCAAAATCAAGTATGTATTTCTTTTAATTCAACAATTCTTCAACTTTAGGTAAATGATCTTGAAAACAAATAAATGTTGTCCTGGTGCCCTTATATCTGATGAATCAGATGGTCCCTTATATCATCAAAAATTTATGGCTTTCTGATTATTTCCTTTTTTTTATAGCCATGTTCTCTACCACTATCCATCAGAACATGATGGTTAGGTTTCTCTTCCATATCCATATTTTCACCTATGTTCTCCTATGTGGAAACCCAGTGATGAGTTAATTTGGGTAACCGTTACGTTTCGTACTTGACTTTTTAAAATTATGTTTTAGTATTCCTTTTTATGATGTGGGTTTCTATAAAATAAACTATCAAGTAGTAAACCATTTATATCCCTACCGAATATCGATGGCGAAATTCATTTTAAGGGGGGTATAGTGTAACACCCCGAGATTTTATAAGAAATATTTTTTTAATTGATGTTTTGTGTTGTACACTACACCAAGATTAACTTGCGCTATACATAACACTGTATTATCTTGCATTATACGCAAAAACTATTCTAGTCTTGGGTTGTATGACAGAGCAACCTTCTTCGATATCATGTGTAGTACTCTATTCCAAGTTTCACAAAATGGATATTATTATAATATTTTTATGAACTAGCAGTTATGAATATTAATACCCACCTTTTGAGATTTTATAAATTTTATCATTCAAAATGGACTTCATTTTTTGATTCGGAATATCGAAATTATCCTAGGGTGAATTTTTGGTATTTTTCTGAAAGCTTCCAATTTTTGATGAATAGTGAAAACACTATGTTACTATTTAAAGACCAAATTTTTATTTAAATAATTATTTATTTTATTTAAATTTATTTTATGTAAAAATTGATACATAATACCTATATAAGTTCAATGTAATTCATTGGAGTCATTTTCTAATAATTTTAGATATATAAAAATTTTATTGAACTTTTCACCATCTTTTAACCACCTCCTAGGAGAATTTGAAAATTTACATAAAGCATAATTTTACAGCTTCTATGAGTGAAATTTCAGAAAACCTGAGAGACATGTTTAATATAAAGGAGTAAAATGTGGTTCAATAAGATAAAAATATTTTTTGGAGAATAGTGACTTTTTACTTTTTTACCATGGTTAAAAGTAAATAGGGTAATTAAGGGTAAAAATGATATTATTATTACCCTAAAACATGTAATAATTCTATTGGATAAGTTTAATTCGACCAAAAACAACCTTTGTAATAAAATATGACCATTTAGGTCCACTTGGATTAGATTAGGACATTTATTCTTATTTTATTTAAAGAATAGTTAAAATAGTTAAAATCAATGTTTAATAACAGAAACATTTTTAATATTAGGTTATACATAAGATAAATTCGACTATAAATATTAATTAGAAAGATAAAAATATTTCCTACATAATTTTATTTTATTTATAATTTTTAGAAATTATATAATTTAATTTATTTATGACATAATGATGAGGCAGTAATTACCTTATTGATGAAATATTAACATAATTGATATTATAAATACCCAAATAAATGTAATTTGAGACTTTTTATGAATTAATCTAATTTTATATGTTAATATTACATGTTAGTATTTATTTAATTAACTTTTTACAACTAATCATGTTGTTATGATTTTCACAAAAAACAATTACCAAATAGGGTCAAAATTGACATAAAATATTTTTTAAAACAAATATTATATTATTAATTGTTATTTTATTCCTAAGAAACTAATTTTCGGCCAAATGACTTATATAATGCTTTATATATTAATAATGAACAACTTGGGGTTCGTTTTCCTTATTATAGTAAGATTATTAACCATATAGTCTACGAAAACAAGAAGACACAGTAAAATTAAAATTATTTAACTTAAAGTTTAATCTAAATGATAAGGTTAAAATAGTAACCTAAACTGGTATAAATTCTATTGTTTGAGAGTATTTCGACCCATCCCCACTTTATCTTCGATATAAATCAATTTTTAGCTATTATAAAATGAATACGACTTTATTATAAAATAATAATTTAAGGTTTTCCAAAGGTTCCCCTCTCCTCCCTTATAAAAAGGTCACCACTTCCCTCTTCTCTTCACACCATATTGAGCCTTGATTCTCGGAAAACCATAGAAAATTCCTCTTCTCAACCTCTATAGTTATATCATTGAGGTTCTGGTCTCCTCAAAAGGCCAACTCTTGTTCCCAAAGAAGAAGTTTAAAGGATGTGCGTTGAGGAAGAGGTAATCTCTTCTACCGACTCTTTCAAGTATCTTTCATCTTCTAATTCCTCTTATTTAGTTTTTTAATTATAAAGTAATATCATAAGTATTAATTATATACTGATATGTTATTATAAATATGAAAAAACCCTATTTCACCTTCTATCCATCCTATGTAAAATGAAATCACCGTGTATGAATACGAACGGAATACCGTATCCACGCCGCGGTGTAATCAGTTTTTCCACAACCACTTTACTTGGATGGGTATAATGGTGTAAAGAATAACTATATATGATTATTATAACATCATACTGATTCTAATATATTATATCATCCTCTCCAATTCCATTCAACAAATAAGGGAATGATATCATCGCTCGTGCGTACGTTCGGATTACCGTCTCCACGACGCGATGAGATTCATTTTCCATGTTAACAATTCAAGAATGATTATAAAGTATATATAATAAGTAATCATGAAATATATGACATAATAACTCTACTATATTTATCTATATATATATATATATATGTATGTCATCTACTTAATTACATTCAATTCAATAAGGAAACAAAAAACAGTGTTCATGCGTACGTACGGCCTACCGTCTCCATGAACGATGTATTTCATTTCCTTAATCTATATATTATAAATATATATATAATGAATATATATGATATATAAATCATGATTTTCATTCTGGAAGTATGTAAATCATGATATAAGTAATAATAGTATCATGAACAACAAGTCCAAACAAGTATGACAAATGAAAAGAATATTATCCCAAACGTTGCTTTAACATTGAATTAACAAATGAACGGGTAATATAAATACATAAGTGAACCATATATTATATAATAAATATTATTATGGTTCTATTACAAGTTAATAATATGTTTAAAACCACTATACAGGAGTCTCGGACACAAACGAAATAAATTGGACATAACGTAAGGGATAACTTTTTCAATCTCGTTTTTATCCGAGATTGTTTATTCGTAAGTATTTACTGAGGTTATATTTATCATCCATGTACATGTTTTCTAAAAATGGTTTCATGTATGTTTAATTTCTTTATTACCCATTTTTTACTTTTAATACATAGTATGTAAGGAATCTTTCTTTGTTAATGTTATGAGGTACTTTTTTGACTTTTTTGACAAAAGTACGAGGAGAATATTTTTTTAACTTATACGGCATGAATGGATTTTTACGGTTTTATAACTCCTTATTTTCATGAAGCTTACTCTACAATATTTCATGATTATTTTCAACAAAAATATTTTCTTTTAAAATTGAATGGCATTTTGTGAAAAGAAAATGATTTTGAAGAAGAAAGAACATTTTCCTCAAGAATTTATTTCAGGTGTTTTATCAAAACCATTTTCTATCTAAGATGACATTATCTCATATGTGTATGTTTCAAGTATAATGTATCTATTATTTACATGGTTTCACTTATCTTGTGATAAAATTATATCCATTTGTTTTATATGGATTTTGTTATGATGGGATTATTTTTATGAAACCCATTTTATTCTTTGGGTTATGATGAATAATTTATGTTTAACTTGTGGCACAAGTAAGAACGATTTCATTATGAGATGGGTGGGTCCTATATCTCCCTACAATTAATTGGGTAAAGATTTATATCTCATGAGATAGACATGGCTGGAATGGTAAGTTAATCCGGTTCAGTGTTACAGGACTAAAATGAGGAGTGAACTCGATTCAAAAAGGGAATTTGTCCACTAAGATGGTCTTGGCAGCAATGCCTTGGCTACTATGGAAATCATATCATATTATTAATGGTTTTCCACAATTACATGCTTTATTACCATGCTATTTTATCATTATTGATGATCCATTATAATCTATACCTTACGTAATGCCATGTTTTATGTCATTGCTCTAGATTTTTATGTTAAAATATTATGTTCATGTTTTGAAGTTGAAATGTATATGGTTTGTTTTATTTTCTCCATGCATACCCTTATGGAGCATTTGAGCTCATCCTTTATATGTTTTCTTTTCCCCAGGATATAAAGAAAGTTTTTAGGAAAGAAAAAAAGGAATATCTTTATGGGATATGTTGAAGATCTTTTACCATGATTAGAAGATTATATTCCGAGTTTCCAAAGACACTAAACTATTTCCATCCTTTGGTGTCAGAATTTGTTATGTATTAGATATTACACAAAAGTAATGTAATGTCTATGTACGTCAAGCTTTGGGTCTCTACAATGTTTTCATGTTCCCACACTAGATAACATAAATTATCATTTCAAGGGTATTTATATATAACTCGGAAACTAGTAGATCATCAGATACCCTAAAATAAGGTGGTTGTTTCCTCATAAAGGAATCAAGAGAGTATTGTTCCCTCCATGGCACATTTTTAAGTTCCAAAAGATTCCCATATGGATAAATTTTTGCAATCATGCCAATTGACTTTTTCCTTAATACTCTCATTAATCTAGTTTTCTCAAGAGTAAAATATTTTAATTTTCCATCACATTTATCTTTAACATTATTCTTTCAGGTTTCTTCCATCCACTAAAACCAAAATACATAGTGTGAGATACAATAGTCAGTGTTTTAGACAACATAATCATAGAAAACAATTTATAGGATGTCTTAAATCATGATGGATAATTTTAAATTTAGGAAACCTTAGGTCCAAACATGATCATACATGTTCATGATCTATTTAAATCCATCATCATGGTGCATAAATAGATTCTAAATTTACAAAATATATCACTCAATGAGTGTCCAACCAGGTGTAAATAAAAGCCCATTTTTATACACCAGGTGAGGATTGAGTCAAATCCCAATGAAACCTTTTTGGAATTTTTTACCCATAGTTATAACTATTCAAGATCCACATCAACATTTAATATCCATGAAGGGATGTATTTTATTATAAGAATCTCACTATATCTTTCACCAAAATTATAATATATTTTTATATTCTTATAATTATCCTTATGGTTATCAATGATGTTATCTTATCATAGTTTTAATAGGATATATAAAAATTACTTTAATCCCTACTACAATATCCCAAAATTTGTATACATTGATATTTCATCTTAATTAGTGAATATTCATTATATAACATAATAATCCACACCTAAATCCGATTGGTCTAGTGAAATTGGAAACATTAATACATCAACAACTAATTTATAAGTGAACTACATTGTCTACCACATATCCATTCATAACTAGAAAACTAATTAGAAGTATCATACATAAATCATTTATTCATAAACTAAGTAATGGAACCATAATAAAGGGTGACCTCAAATTATCTGTATAGGTAAAAAAGAGAGATATAAATGATCACATAATAATAACATGAAGTAAGAATATGTGCTCTCCAGAGATCTGATATCAGGGGGCACCCTAGGGTTTCTTTTGGCAGGCTCCCTAGTGGTGAGGATAGCAGATTCTCAGGGATATGGGCTTTGGCGGTCCTGGATGTGTACAAGGCACATGTCCGGGATGCTTCGTCGACTTCTTCTGTTCTGAGTGGCAGGGTGTTATTCAGCATGGCTCGAGTCTTCGGGAGGATCTAAACACGGCTTGGATTACTGTGGAAATGTTTGGTTTTTCATCAGTGGTTCTAGAAGTCTTCTAATCTTGGCGGCTTTTTCAAGAATTGTTCATCAATCCAGCGCGGCTCGTTATGGTTTCAACTCAGCTCGAGTCGTCAGGCGACGACATCATACTCTCAACTCATCTTTCGGCTTTCAGCAGAGCAAGGAGGTGGGGTTCACCTGGGTGTTTTTCTTTGGACTTGTCTACATCTCTCGTAGTATATGCAGGTCCATTTCAGTGGTGTTGGGTTCTGGTCCCTCAAAATCATCTTTGATTCATGCAGCAGAAGCAGATCTGTTTTTCACAGCAACTGTGTCTAGTTGTTTCGGTGTGCAAGGTTTGTTTTTGGTTTTATATGTGTTGATCATAATCCATGATCCTGATCATGTCGATGCTCGTAGGATACTCCTTTTGTTTTTTCCTGGAAATGGATTGATGATGATTCCTCATAACATTGAAGCTCAAGTTGTTGTGATGTCTTCAAAGGTATCATAATGGTACTGAGCTGTGGTATCAATCACAATTCCCCCTGAATATGTTTTCTTATTTCTCTGATGTGGTGTCAAGATTACTCCATTCTATTTGAGGATAAGTAGTGCAGTGGTATTATTGATTCTTTGATATGTGAGTTTTAGTGGCCAGATCTTGGACATTGGTAATGATTATCAGTTTTCACGTTTTCTAGTGACTTTTTGGATTGGAAATTTGGAGGGTTTTTGTGTGTATGTTTGATGGATTTTATTTGGAGGTTCATTTGATGGAAATGTGGTGTCGTGACACAGTTTTGATCTCATGCTGGTGCTCTCCCCTACTTCTCATGGCTGTATTTCAACTCTAGTGAGGGTGCGTCTGCAGTTCAAATTTGAGCAGATTCATGCCCAGAGTGGCGGTTTTGTTTCAGTGTGGCTCGGTCCCCCTCATTGGTGATGTTCCTCAGTGTGGTGATGGACCATTCTGTCCTAGGAGACAATGGATCAACTGCATGTTCCATGGTTCATCTTCTAGTTGCTTCTATGGATATGGTGGCAGAGGGTGTGGAGCATAGTGTGGTTCATCTGGGAGCTGCTCTTGTTGGAGGATGATTGTGCAAGGTTGGTATGTGATGGACTTTACTACCTCGAACAGGCCCAGAGGAGGATTCAGAGTGGGTGGATCACAATTTCAGAGCTTTTTGGATTTCGTTGTTTGAGGGGGAATGGCGTGTTCAATCAGATCGGGCTTGTGCTTTGACACAGGACACTAGCTTTCTGAACTTCCATGCAAAGGTGGAAGAATTTTTCATGATCAAATGCTAGGGTGGGGAAACTCCATGTTGTTAGTCTGATTTTTCTCTCTTCGACCTTCAGGTCATGTAATGTCCAATGTCCTTGAAGTCTGGCTTCCCCCTTTTTTCCCTTATGAGGGGGTTTATCATCTTTATAATAATAAAAATTTGAAGGCCTTCGGGCTGTTGGATGGACGGATAATAACATGAATATAAGGGTATGATAATAAGTTATTAATATTTTAAAACCCTACCATGCATATCAAGGAACATAATTTGGTGAAATGGCCTGAATCTTATTATTTCATAAGAGATGAATTATAAATGAATCAAATCACGTGATTCATGGAAAATTAGCATTTTCATGAGACATAAATTTATGATATACACATAAGAATAAGAAAATAATTCCATATTATTAAAGGATAATTTACAATACTATCATAGTGGAATGGGTTTTTTACCTATGTAGTCACAGAATTCAAGGTCCACTACCAATATTATTATAGGGGACATAGTTCCTTAATGAACTATAATAACCCCATTATCCAGTCTTGTTTATCTAAAGAGATATCATCTTATACCCAATGCATTGGAGGAATATTTAAATATGTTCCCTCCTATCACATAATTAATAGCATGAACATGAGTGTAACAATATCATAAAAAATTAATTATTTCAAATACCATGAAAATGAAATTAGTATCCTTAATAAGTCACCATATCCTAAATTGTGTAAAATTAATGTATTTCATAATCATTTCATTAATTCATCCTATCATAAAATGTTGAGAAGGAATAGGTTTCATAAAATATTTTTGTCATAATCATAATCCATCTAGAGAATAGACCATGATGGTTTCATCATATCATATCCCTATTAATGTTTATGTAACATAAAATGATTTCATTAAAGATGGAAATTGATTCGAAAATATCATTTTGATAATTTCAGGAAGAATGTGTCCTTAAATATTTGAAATCAATTATTTTAAATCAAAAAATTTCCCAAATACCAAATAAATATTTTTTTTAAAATAAATTTTATTCCTCATCAGTAGTCATGAATTAATTGAGTGTTAATGATGGTAGGATATACCATTATTTTTTATATGTTTAAATGATGATTCCTTCCACCTTTATGTTAAAAATTAAAAAGACCATTTTTTGGAAAATGAAAAAAATAATTCTTTTTAAATAATTTCATATAAAATAAAACACAGGTAAAATTTTATTCATAAATTATTTATAGAATATAAAAATCATTCTTTATAACATTTTTAGAAAACAATTACATGGAAGAGAATGAATTTTTATCTAAATAGATAAATAAATTCTTTTTCCCTTAAATTATTATTTAGTTCTCTTGAGTAATTGAAGGGAGAAAAAATAAATGAAAAAAATAAAATTTACTGAAATAAAAAGAGGATATGAAAATTCATGAGTTTCTTCTAATACAGATCATATGATTTCATCCGCATAAATTCAATAATAAACAATTGTGATAAATAAAGATATTATAACATGAACTCGTTACCACATTGAAGAATTTTTAATTAAAATTCCCCTGAATAAAAGAAACATAGATGGATAATTCATAAACCCATAATTATAATTATAATAATCACAAAATCCATTAATTTGTATTATATACACTACAGAAAATAAATGAGCAGTGAATATGTCATGTTATAGACGAAAATAAAACTAAGATGAAAATACCTTACTAATTTGGAAACATTGGAATAATAATACCACAAAAAAATGAAATGAAACTATAAATATCATGAAAACCAATAATTTCATGATATAACATGTCAAGGGGAATTATATACACCACACCAAATATATAATTTGTAAATATGGTATATGAACCATAGAAGTAAGAGTGAGACGATAATATCTTGCCTCAAGCCTAAAATTTCTTTGAGCACATTTGACCATCCCGTATAATAAGTATAGGTTTATCATAAATATAATTGAGAACTATAATCTGATATATCATACCATATATTATTAAATATAATAATTTTATCAAATTGTTATTAAAAATTAAATAAAAAACAGTGTTACATGTTATAATGGCTTCATTTTTAATTTAAGATTTGGGTGGGTGGTTTTTGGTCCTTATATATTTATCATTATTACATAAACTACATAATGTTTGTAGTTATATAAACATCCCATTCATTAATTATTTATATTTTTATATTTTTCTATAATAGTTTGATAAAGAAAATGTATTACATTCTTCATGGAGACGGTATGGTGTACGTATACATGAGAGATTTTCTCATTTCTCTAAGGAAGGGAAAAATAAAGTTTAATGTTAATTAGAAAATAAAAAATAATATTTATATCATATATATGATATATATTTATTAAATATATCATTATTACCATCTATACCAAAATAAATTGAAAAATATATCACATACCATCGTAGAGGCGGTAGTCTACATGTCTGCAAGAACGACATTACTGTTTTCCAATGAATTGAAAGGCAAGAAGGTATATATAATATTTTAATTAAATATGTATAATTATGTAATGTATACCGCATATATAATTTAAATCCCACATTATATTCAACCATGAGAGGTTCTTATAGAAAATTAATTACATCGTTTCACAATGTGCCATACCTCCATACACAAGATCGATGGATTTATTTCCCATTTTATGGGAGAGGAGTTGGTTATAGGTAATTCCATTTACATAATAATCATTCCATATATGGGAGATATTTTATTTATTATACCATAATTTTTGAAGAATATTTGGAAGAGTTATAATAAAAAATAAATTTAAAATTCATGTCTAAGTATTGTACTTATTCATTATTGATCCTCTTTTGGTTTACACCTAAATACTTCGTATGAGTGTTTTCTAATAAAAATAATTATTATATAGAATGGGGGGATAATTAAATGATTTTGGTAGGTATTAGACAAAAAAATGTATTTGTATGTGTGAAGAGTATATGATGTGGGGTTCCCTTTTTCAAGGGGGTAAAGGATACGCTTGAGATCATTTAAAATAAAAAGATATACCCACATTTATACATGAAAAAGGAAACAAATGGATCATAATAAAAAATTCTAATATATATCGTAGAGATATGGACAAGAAAAGGAATTGTACATGTTATGAGTTCATTATAACCAGTATCTTTTGACATTACCCATAGTAAACTATTTTTAACCATAATTGAGCTAATAAATTTTTACTATTTTTAATATTAATTATGAATAAAAATTAAGTTTAACTTATTATATAATATTAATTATTCTGATTGCAGATATGATATAAATTTTTCTAAATTATATTCACAAAATTGGAAGAATTAAATAGAAAAATTAAATGTTCCAATGCGATGAAAATGGGATATGGCAAAGATGAAGTTTATAAATGTATAAGAAGTTTTTATATGAAACATTTACATAAAATGGATTCTAGGGACCCAAATTGGATTATTAATAATATAATTTAACTAATTTATTGAAAATTCATATTAAAATAATTAAATTGTTTAAATTATTTACACAAAAATTAATTATTTGTTAAAGATTAGTACTTTTTACTATTCATTAAAAAATATTCTTTTCAAACAAATTCCAGAAATGTATACATTAGTTAAATTTAAAATTTTTAGTAAAAAATGAAGTAAATTTTAAAAAGTTTATTTTTTTAAATCAAGAGAATTTTATTTTTATTATTTTTTCATGAATTTCATTGATATTATTTTTTTGAGAAGAAATATATTATTAACATATACAAAGACATTAAAGAATTAAGTAATTATTTAAATATATTAAATTCAAATTAAACATTTTAATTAATGATAAAAAAACTAAACTCCTTTTCATACCACTTGTTTTATCAGCTACGCTATAACGAACATGTTTAAATAATAATAACAATAATGTATTATGGATTGTTAAAACATTGTATTTCATGTATCATAGGATATTAAAGAAATTTTATTTATTAGAAAGAAAAGAATATTTTATAAAATGTTAAGGTCTCACAATACCCCACCCACATATATGTGAAAGGATGTTTAATACCGATGAGGACCTGTCCTAATTAAAGGGAGACTATTCTGTCAGATAACCCATAATATTCCTGGCCATATCAACTACAAAACCTACATTCTCCATCCATACTTGGGGCATGCAGACCTATGGATTAACAAAAGGACTTCATAGGGGTTTCCCATTGTATAGTATATATTCTAATAAAAATATACAGTATATTTATCCATATATATAATTACAAAATAAAATATATGTAAAAATACATTCTATAAAATACAAATATTCTATCCATATCACAAATAAATATGTTATAAAAATACATAAAAAACCATTATCAGAACTCTGAAATAATCATCATCTGAATATCTAACCTCTATAACATTTCCTAAACTCAATGCTCACACCATATACAAGGTGGTGTATAATGATATAACTATACATTATGTTTTACCAATATAAATTGAATCCCATGTCGCGTACATAGGTATGGTGGAATCCTCTAGCCAAGTGGGATTACCCAGTAGTTATTAAATCAATAAATGATATTAATAAATCAGATATATGTTAAATTATATTATAATTGATTCTTAACCCACACATAATATATATCTCATGTCATTTAATGCACTAAAATTATAACGATATGTCATCGTAGCACATAATACACACACACTCACACACTGATAGGTAGACGGAAACATTACCCTACCATAGGTTAAGTCCCCATTATTTTATCATAGAAACATATAGCCTTATCTCCATTAAAAATATAATATAATTCTTCTCTCATCTCATTATATGTGATCATTAAGAGTTTTCATGTCACATCTATAATAACTCTCAAATCCTCAGAGTCTCATATAAAATATCAAGAAAAAAATCTATTATATAAAACTACATGTAAAAAATATCATAAGAAATACAAGTCGTAATAATAATTCTATTAAGGTTTAAACCAATAGGTCCCTCTAATTAATGGAAATATAAAACATGGAAAAAACAATGGAAGTCGCAGATACCTCAAAATAAAAAAAAATCTAAACATTGGTACTCTTATAAAAATATACAAACTATAGAATGGGTCCTAAATAAAATTAAATAATAGATATCACATCTCTTTATTTGTTTTCCATATCACCTTATTTGACGTTTTCAATGTTATCTACTAGATTTTCTATAAAGTAACTCAAACTCTATCTCATGTCACAGAAATAATCATAGTGGATATCTCCAACTACATCAACATGTTAATAAAAAATACATTTATCCCTTGATTGAAACATCATTAATAATATCACAATAATCTTCTTATAATCATGTCATATGGAAACAAATTTATCTTCAGTAAATCCTAGAAGACAACCTGCCACCTTTTATATTATTAATATCTAGTTCTCCCTATGGAGTCACTATTACTCTACTAAATCCTAATGCTTTATTTCATTATGTCCAATAACCCATCATGAAGAGAAATACTATGTATTGGTATCACGAAACATTAATTTCATCTTTTGTGCACATTAACTCTATTGAAAATAAATTATATTACACTTGAACTAGATTATGATCCATGAGGTAAAAACTATTATAACCTCCCCATCAATGTTTTGTTGTGATTTCTAACGTTATTTTATATATCACCTTTATATATATTTTTTATTATAAATGTATCCCAATATCATGTGATACATGACTAGGATCTCCATATCACGTATGGAAAAATAAGAACACAACAAGGACAAAATACACACTAGTCTTATCTCATAATCCCATCCTCTTTCACTGATCATAAATTTATAGTGGCAACCTTCTCATATATTACTGTATGTGTTAATAAAGAAAACATTGGTCATAATCGATTATATAAAAATCACTACCCATAATTTCAATGTTAAACATCATTATCCATCACTCGATCAAAAAAATGTCTCTCATACCTTGTAATGGGTAATTTCCTACCCCAGTCACAACCCATGTGTGGTCTCTCCTGAAAGTCTCACTAAAACCTAAAGAATTATCATTATACAGTTGGAAAAACCCAATAGTCTAATAAAATATCCCAATAATTAATATAACATTTCATGTTTCTAAAAAAATACATTATAATCAAGTGACCCAACACACAACCCAAATCATTCTTACTAACCCATAAAGAAAAGAATGATTTATACATAATATAAATACATCAACTTATATCAGCATGTTCCTAGATAATTCATTAAATTAATTCATTAAATCATGATAAAACAAAAAAAAATAACATGATTTAATAGTATTACACAACCCATACTGTCTCAAATATCACAAACCATTTCTTAAAAGACACTCTCTCACTCTTTTATAAAATAAACATTCAAATACCTATTTAAAAAACCAAAAAATACATTACATGTGGTGTTTTAAAAACATAACGACCATGAAAAAAACTAGTTAAAATCCATATTTTAAATCCATCATTTTTTCATAGAAATAATGTTCAAAAGATATTCATTTAAATCAAAATTTATTTTAAAATATCATTTCAAAATAATTTATCCTTCACAAAATTATATTCTAAACCATTTCATTATAAAACTATCATTGATAATTTAACCTCACACATCTCATGAAGGACATAAAACATGCCATAAAATTTCATTCAATAAGGGAATAGATAAACAAACCACTTCCCTATGTTATTTGATCCTTGGGTGACTATTAAGATAAATCGATGAAAAAAATATTTATAGTGTCACATAATGAAACACATGTATGATGATATTAACAATTATCATGTTTAAATATAATATAACTATAATGGAATCAAATATGTCTTAAAACATAATAATAATTAATTTTTAATTTTCATGTATCATTGATCATAATGCATTTATTTATCTAGTCCAGTACTAAATACCGTTAACACCAAAGTGACCTTTATATATCTAAATTCTCACAATTCAATATGTTAAACAATAAACATAATACATAAACCCCAAAAATTTTATGTGATGATGTTTTAATCATAAAAAATGAAATGAAAATGGAATATTACACAGTTTCATTCTTTACACAGGAATGTTATATAATTTATGTAACCTAAAAAAATTAAATATATCCAAAAAGCTCAAAACTAACATGGAAAACTAACTCCAATTATTAATAGTGATAATATAAAAAGAGGTAATGGGTTTATATACCCTCACTGTGTCATCTATCCTTTTTACAAGAAATTATAAAGAGATTGAGTTATTTCACCATGATCTGGTGAAACTATAAAACCAAACCCATAGTATGAAATGACTAATAAGTAATTAAACATAATTATGAAAAGAATAATAAAAGGCTACATATTTCATCCAGTCTATAAAACAACACTTCTAGATCAACATGTACTGATATTGAAATAATGAAGGATGAGGATGAAATGAGAAGGCATCCTCCCTGGTAATGAATCCCCTTATAATCCAAAACGTGGGTGGTCTTTTTAAATGAAATATAAAATAAGACTAAAATTTCACTCACCTAAAATTTCGGATTAGGATTTACATGTTATTTATGATGAGCCACCTATATATCTTGGTAAGAACAATGGGATATTAGATGCAGGGGTTTTTGTACTACTCCATAATAATCTGCTCAAATTATGTGATTACTAGTTCTATAATGTTGGCAGCTAAAAAACATTCTTACTGAACCTAGTTCCTTAAAACAGACATCTCAGTCCAAGTTCACTCAAAACTAAACAAACTCAGTTCAACACGTGTCTTGAAGCATGATTCCTCATAGGCCAGATGCTACTGAAAAGCTGAGAGGGTCCATGGTGGACTAGTGTGAAGACTATAACCTCAAGATCAGAGTATTGTAGAGTGGTAAAATAATATTTCATAATAGAGAGAGAATATGAAATTACTGAGAAGTGAAAGAGTAGAAATACTTTTTATAAATAACCATGTAATCTCAACCAACAACTTCATATTAAATGAAGATCAAGGAATGATATAATATTGAGAGAATGGAAATAAGAATCCATTATAGTACATGCTTCAAACGTATAAAAAAAGGAAAAAATGAAACTATCCTAGATTGGATCATGATCCCAATCCCTTGTATTGTTCACCAGTTCTTCTTTAAAAATAATCAATCAATCATTAGAAATAGGGTTATTTTAAATTCCTCTAACTATATCCATGAGGTCTCTCTAGGAATCCAACGGTAGCCAAAAACGTGTGTGAGATAATACTCAGTAGTCCACCACAAGTAGTGTCAATATAATCTCATGTCAGTGAGTTTAGGATCATGTAGTGTATACATATAACATGTGTACATGTAATAATAGTTGAAGTGATGTTATCAAGTCTATCAAGTCTTGTTATGAACAAGTATAGAGACCCTGATCTTCTTGCAATACTATTACATCATTTTAATGATAAATAATTTAAAAAACAATTACACAAATAGGATCCAAATATATATTGTCTTGGGAAAACTAGGACCACAAATAACTTTTACAACATAATACATAAATCGTTTTTAAATTCTTTATTCTCTACATTGTTATTTATCTTTATGTTCTCCTTAGTACAAGTAGTCACCTGAGGGTATACATAAAATGGGTGATTTAAATCCTAGTAATATGATAGATAAGAACATGAAATAATATTACATGGGGTGAAAATAATCATTATCATCATAACATAGTCATGGGATCATAATCATGAGAGGAATCATTATGAAATGGCAAACAATGTGGTAATGCATTAAAATGAAGCATCAGTTTTAGTAGTCTACAACCACATATAGTTATGAACAAATCTATCATCATGTTCACAGATACATCACATTAACACATTTGATTCATCACATTATCCTATTCATTGGATCTCTATATAATTTCTGGCCAACTCATCACATCATAACATTTACAGTGCACAATATAATTTCGGGCAGATCTGTCACATCACAACATTTACTTTATGTTGCATGAATCATATAAGATATATCCATAATGAAAATATAATAATCCATGTAATGTAATGGGTTTCATTTTATTAGAATAAATTCATAAACATTCGATTCACTAATGAAATAGGGGATAACATACTTGATATAAGAATCATCAACCATGAGTGAAGGAAACAATCTTGAGAATGAAAAGTTGCGTTTTTTTGGAAAAACAATTCTTTTGGAAAAATATTTGTTTGTCATAAACAATAGAGGAAACATGTATTTACCATAAAATTTATGATAATGATGAAGAAATTACTATTAATTAATAACTATAATAAAAATTTAGTGAAAGAGGAAAAACCCAATGAAGGAATGTTTGGTTCGAGTATTCCCTTTACCTTGGGTCTGAATGCTTTCTTCACATTAATGTCCTATATAATCACAATAGATTAATTAATAAATAAATAATGAAACTTTAGTAATTAAATATAATTCATTATGTTCTTATTATGTTCTCATATGGTCCTTTGGAATAGTTATATTGTTTAATTTCATTATTCATGACTTTTTTCAAAGTTTTCAGGCTTGGATTGTTGGTATACATGGATGGGAGTTTGTATAAAATGATTATGATAATCACAAATTTTTATTTTATGATATAAATTATCATATATAATCTTAAATGATAATATAATTCATTTGTTAAATTTGGGTAAGGATGAATCATTAGACAATATCTTAGTGATACACTTTTGGATAATTTTGGGCGATTTTGCTAAAACGAATTTGTATTGTTTTATTATTTAAAAACATATGTGTATATAGAATAAAAAACATTACATAAGATATATTATGTATATTATGATATGGTTTAAACATCAAAATTGTTTCATTCCCTTCATTGATGATGAAAGTAGAAATTAAAATCTCTTCGTTCTTGAATGCAATAAATTAACACATCTCAGTCAGTATTTTCATTTTTAGTGTAAAAGAAGGGGGGAAGAGATGTGATGATGAATTATTCAATTACTATAAAAACTTTATATTATATTTATGGTACTATATTTTTCATACCATTTGGATGATATGAGGTGAGGAGATCAAAATAAATGGAAGGGATATGAATGAAAATAAAAGAATCTGAAAGAGGAATCTACCTGTTGAATTTATCCTCCTTGAGAACATCTTTGGGGAAGTGTATTTTGGTCTTTTGATGATAGGAAGTTCTCCATGACTTGGTTAAGTGGATAGGGTGGATATTTTTGAAGAATTTAAACAAGGATCAAGGTTTCTGAGGTCTGAGGTGAATAGGGTGTGAGAGTGGTATTTATATTAGAGGGGCGGGGTGTTTTTTATTATTTTAAGGATTAGTTTATTATTTTGCTCTAGAAAATAAATAGGGATGATTCCTAGGACATAAAATAGTAATCACATCTTGTGGGTTCAAAAAAATGGTTCTTACATCAACGATGACTCAATGAATAGGGCTATTAACTTATAATGTATATATATTCTAAATTATTGTATTTTACTATTTAGAAAAAATCATATTTTTCAGAAAAATATCAAAAATTCACTCTATCCATTTTTTGATATGTAGAATTCGGAAATACACTCCATTTTATCAATATAATTTTATAAATATGTGAAATTTAATTTTTATATAAAATCATTATTTACATGAAAAAACAAATTATAAATTTAAACTGGTTTTATAATAATTTAAAAAATTAACTAACATCTCATAAAATTATCCAAAAATCACCTGAAAAAAATAGATATTTAGGAATACATTTTATGAAAATGAAATTTATTTTAAATAAATTTAATAATTCAAAATCATAATTAAATAATTATTACTCATAAAAATACCAACACTTAATTATTAATTTTTAAAACATTCTCTCTAATTTACAAGGTGCCTAAATTTTATTTATACTTTCATGGGTAATTTTACTATTCATATGGCCTATTTAATAATTATAAGGGTCATATTACTATTCATAAGGGTAACATGACTATTCTTAAGTGTAAGTTACTATTCACCAAAATTTTAGTTTTCCCTACTAGACTCATAATATCTTACTGATAGATACCGTGTATGTCGGATTTTCATAATTCAAATCAATGAAGTATAAAAATAATGTTTAATGGCTGGTTAATAAAATTCATATAGTATTTAGTATCACGAACTAGCATTTTTTTTCTAAATGTGAATTTATGTGACATAATTATAATAAGGTAATATCAATCGATAAAATATTGGTTCGTTACATTCTTCCCCACTTCGGATATTTCACCCTCAAAATTTTGTTTTACATAAACATGTGAGGGTAACCCCCCTTCATTTCCTCCTCTGGTTCACAATTTGCTTCTATATTTATATGTTTCATCCACAACACATTGACAAGGTGAGTTTTGTTTTTTCATAGAACCTTATCTCTTTGGTCTAGAATCTTTAATGGATTCTCCTTATAAGAGAGACCATCTTCCAACTGTACCACCTCTGAGTTCTCTAAAATGAGGGATCTGGTATGTAATCCTCTAGAGTGATATGTTGAACACAACATGAACTTGATCCATATTCAGGGAAGTGCAAGATGATTGGCCACATCTCTTATGTGATCAAATATCTAAAAGGGGATAATGTATATTGGGATTTACTTATCAATCATTCCAAACCATATGACTCTATTCCTTGGAGATTTCCCAAATAATAATTTATCTCTAATGTTTTACACTGAGTCCCTTTGATGATTTTCATCACATTACGTTTTTCAATATCAGAGAATATTTGTAATGTTTCTCGATGACTTGAACCATATCTTTTATCTCTTACAAAAGATTAGGTCCAGGTATCTTTCATTATTTAACATTATCCCAACTGGTTTGATTTCTACATTGATTTCCATAGAGAGCTTCATACGGATCAATCTTAATAATAGAGTTGAAGTTATCGTTGTATGAGAACTCAACCAATGGGATATGTTGATCACATCCTCTTCTAAATTCTAAAGGGAAGGCTCTTAAGATATCTTCCATTGTATGAATAGTCCTTTCAGATGGGCCATCGGTTTGGGGGAGATAGGCCATGTTGAAATTTAATTCATTACTAAATGCTTGTTGAAGACTCCTGTAGAATTTAAATGTGAAGTGGGGATCATGAATAAAGTCATTTTAAAGTGGTACCCCATTCGTTCTCACCACATCCTTCACATATATCATTTCATGTTTTTAATGTTATAGATCATCCCAAATACAGAGAATGTGGGAAGACTGGGTGAGTTAGTCCAAAAAAACCCATATTTCATTATTTAATTTGGATGTATTCAAGATACTACTAACACATTCCATGGTGACATTATCCCATTTCCATATAGGTATAGGAAAAGGATGCATCATACCTTTGGAATTATGTCGATATGATTTAACTTGCTAACATATCAAACACCTTGAGATAACATCTGCGGTCTCCTTCATCTTTTTGTCCCACTAGAAGTGTTCTCAAAGATGACAGTGCATCTTGATGCTACCAGGATGGATAGAGAATGTTGAGATATGTGAATTATTCAATAATTACTTCTTTACCCAATGATATGAAGGCATGAAAATCACCAATCCAAACAGAATCACATTGTTATTATCAATATATAACTCTTACAGGTTCTCTTCTGTTAATGAATTCATCCTCTTTTGCAACTTTGAATCATCCCTTTGGGCCTCCATAATCATCTCTTAGATAGATGGCTGGGAGATAATTTGGGAAGGTTATGATGTATTCTATACCTTTGTGAATTCAAAATCGATCATTTTCTTATCTATGAAGATATGATATTTTTCAATCGATAACACGGATAGAGTAGCATGTTCATTTATGTTAGAGAATCATAAACATTTTTTTCCTTTCTAGGATGACAGTGAATAGAGAAATCATAGTATTTGATTGTCTCTAAACATATCCTTTGATGCTTGTTGAGATCATTTTGTGTGAATATATACATTAGGCTCTTGTGATCAGTATATATCTCACACTTATCCCTATAAGGATAATGCTACAATATTTTCAATGTAAAGATGACAGTTGCTAACTCTAGATCAAGCATTGAGTAGTTCATATCATGTATCTTCTTCTTTCATGAGGAATAGACTATTACATTATCATTTTTCATGAGTACACAACCCATGATATTCTCGGAAGCATCACTTCATATCACAAAACATTATAAGCTTTTCATTAATGTGATTACAGGTCCAGTGATCAACCTTCTATTTAGCACCTTCAATCAATTCTCACATTCTTCCTTCCAAACATACGTTAACCCTTTCTATCTTAACATAGTAAGAGTGTTTGAAAATCATTATAAATTTCTCAAAAAAATTGATATTACCAAACTAATATAATAAAAATGAATATTTCTATGATACTATTGGGTCTATGACATTCCTCAATTTCCTTTGTTTTTGAAGGGTCAACAGAAATTCCCTAACGTTGATCACATGTCCCATGAATTTGACTTACTATATCTAAAAGTCACAATTATTGGACATGGAATACAGATTATCTTTCCTCAATGTCATGAACACATTTCTTAGATTTCATTCATGTTCCTCCATTCTCTTAGAGTATATTATAATATCATTGATAAACACTACCAAACATTTTCCAAGGTAATTTATAAAGACTTTATTCATGAAATACATTAGGATTTTAGAGTAATTCGTATGTATGAAGGGTATCACCAAAAACTCAATGTGGACATACCATGTATAGAGGGAAGTCTTATGAATATCTTCCTTCTTCACCTATATATGATGATATCTAGAATGGATATCCACCTTTGAGAAGTATTAAGCTCCTCTCAACTGATCAAACAATTCATCAATCCTCATAAGAGGATACATGTTCTTTATGGAGATCTTATTATGTTCCCGATAATAGATACACAATTGAATTGTTCCATCATTCTTCATGACAAAGAAAACTATTTTATCCCATGGTGATTCACTATGGTGTATGAAACCTTTACCCAAAATCTTTTGCAACTATTTATTTAACTCCTCCAGTCTGATAGGAGACATCCTCTAGGGAAACGTACAGATAGGAGTAGCTCCGGGTATGATTTCTATTCAGAACTCTACCTCATGATTTTTGGTAGTTTGGGTAAATCATTTTAGAATACAACACTATATTCCCTTAAAATGACCATTTCCCTTAGGTTGATACCTTCCTTTGACTCAACCATTTGGGTGAGGTATGCTTCATCATAGGTAATCAAAACCCACACCATTGAAGGATTTATCAAAGGAGATTCGTGATCTTCCTTGATTTTGTAGAGGATCATGTGATGGTTCAGAATATGAAAAGATATTTCTATTTCTTGATAGTTTATATGTTCCCTATATAATGAGACCCAATCCATTACCAATATGGAGTTGAATTCCACAAAGGTATATATCATGAGATTTTTTCAAAGAATCTTCCCATATACAACAATAGTAGAAGAGTCCAACACTTGGGTTGAAATGATTTTACCACTAGGTGTTTTTACAGATATCTATACTTCATGGTTATGTGGATTCGACTCAATGCTTCTAGAAGACATGAGATATATAAAAGAATTCATAGATCTAGAATCAAATAATAATTTGGTCATTATTGAGTGAATAAAAAGTGCACCTTATAAGACTTAATTCTCTTGCTCCACTTATGAAGTAGTAATGAATTAATCCTTATCTTGATCCTTTGATTTTGGTGGATAATAACAAAAATTACCCCTGAGGACTCTAGGTTTAGTGAACTAGGATTCATTGTTCCCTTTCTACCTATATTTGTAGCATTGGACCATGGGTGGTGATCTTCTTTCCTCCGCCAAATTTCCTTTCCATTCAATGTTTTGTTGACATTATGAGCTTCTTTTCCTTAAATACCACACCTTAAACACTTCATTGTCCCTTTATGTCAGTTACCATTATGCTTCTTCAAAAAAACAATTCATGTGGGTGGTAGAGTTTATCATTCCACATATTTCATTATATCCTCCATCTATAAACACCATATTTCATTTTCTATCACCACAGCCATGATTCCATTCTCCAAATTCCATATCCACATTTATACCACATCAAAAACATCATCTTAACTCCTAAATTATCTAATATCAAGATCCTTTTGAATGGGTGGTTTTAAACAACTTAATATTATATCAATATTGATATCATTTTTGATAAAGAAATCTTGAATCATACCTTTCAAGCCATGTGATATTTTCTTCATAGGCAGTGATAGATTCTACTCAATTTTTTAAAGCTCTATTAATTATCACTCCATCATTGTATGATAATATTCAGATAAATACATATTAAGAATCATAATCTTAATTTATCTCAATTAAATCTCTCCTATTTTGTCCCTCAGCTTTGTGTTTTTAATCTAATCCCATCATTGATCGGCCTCTCCATCTAGTTGATAAATAGTAAGATTCAACATCTCTATCTCAGAATAGTGAATCACAAAAAATATATTCTCCCTTATTTTGACCCACTGTTCTACAACTAGTGGATTTAAAGATCCACTAAAATTTGGTGGTCATTTCCACATAAAACAATCAGTACCCAGTTTATCACTATTTGCTGATGGAGGACATTAAACATTATTCAATTTATTTTTTATAACATGATACCACATGGTTATAGTATCCATGAAATTTTTAACTCAACATATTAATGAATTAGGGATTTCATTTGGGAAATCACTGCATTATCCCTCATATAGGTTTTTTATTTGGTTTTTCATGGTTCCCACCATTTTCTAAAATAGAAAAGGGTTGAAAAAACATAATCTAACACGTAATGATATAGAAATTTATTCCTTTTTCTGTTTAATTCTAAAAGAATATCTTGTGGGATACCTATGTTTAGTATTTTCTAAAACAAATCTTCTTGGGTGATCACGTATATTTAGTCTCATACTGAGGTTTTACCCTAGATTTCTCAAATCCTAATTCCCAAATTAACTAAATCTTCCTCTAATACCAATTATACTGACCACGATTTTATTACAATACTATTAAATAATTTTAATGATAAAAAGTTTAAAAAAATTTACCTAATGAGAATCCAAAGGATTATTGACTTTGAAAAAATATGACGATACATAACATTTACAACATAGAAAAAACATTTATTTAATTCCTTTTCCTCTAGATTCTTATTTCCCCTTGTATTCTCCTTTGTACAAGTAGTCACCAAAGGATATACATCAAAATTGGGTGAACTAAAATCCCAGAAAGAGGATATATAATAATATGAAACAATATAACATGGATTGATAATATTAATTATCAGCATAACATATTCATTGATTCATAATGATGATTGGAAGCAATAAGAAAAGATTGGGAATGTGCAAATGCATGAAAATTAAACATCATGTGTGGTTGGTCAACTACCACACATAGTTTTGAACAAAGCTAGCATCATGTTCACACATATATCACATTATCTCATGAGATTCGTCACATTACCCTATGATTTGGAGTGCTATAAAATTCCAGGTACACCCATCTCATCATAAAATTTTCATTGCATTATATAATTTCAGGTGCACCGGTCATATCACAACATTTACATTATTATTCATGCCACTTATAACATATATCAATATTGAATATATAAAAACCCATAATAAGTAATGGGATTCATTTCATAAAAAAACAATCATAAATTGTTTTTTCTGAAATGAAATATGGGATATCATAGTTGATATAAGAATAATCAACCATGAGTGAAGGAAATAATCTTAAGAAGTAAAAGGTGTGTTTTTTAAAATAATATTAATTTTCAAAAACATTATGTTCTTAAAAAAATATAATGGAAAACATGGATATCCCATAAATTGTCACATAATGAAGAAGTAATTATATTTTAGGAATAACCATACTAAAAATGGTTAGAAAGAGGTAAAATCCAAAGAAAGAATGTTTGGTTTAAGAATTCCCCTTTACTGGTGTCTAAATTCATTATTCACATTAATGACATGTATAGACACATTAGATTCAATAATTAATAACTAAAAAACGTTTTATAAAAGAATATAATTCATTATGGTCTTATTATGTTCACTTATGGTTCATTGGATGAGTTATAGAGTTTAATTTCAACATTCGGGACTTTTTGTTTTCATAGTTTTCATAATCGGTTCAATTGTATACCTAAATGGAAGATTGTTTAAAATGAATATGAATATCCAGAATTGTTATTATATGTTACTAATGATCCTATATAATATATAATTATCATATAAGTAATTTTTTAAATTTGGGGGATGATGAATCAATAGATAAGATATTAGTCATAGATGTTTGGATTATATTGGGAGATTTCACTACAACGAATTTGTTTTTTTATAACTTAACATCATGTGTTCATAAAGAATTTATAACATTACATAATATATATTACAAATATTATTATCTGGTTCAACCTTAAAAAAGGTGTCCTGACCAGAATTTATGAAGATAATAGAAATTGAAAACTCTTTATCCTTGAATGTGATAAATTAACACTTCTTGGACAGTGTTTTCATTTTTAGTGTAAGTAGAGGGTGAATTAGATATGATGATGAATTAATCCATTAGATTAATAATAATCCAATATATGTATGTTAAAATATTTTTCATACCATTTTTATTATAGGAGGTGAGGATATCTAAAGAAGTGGAAGGAACTTGAAGGAAAATAAAATAATATGAATGAGTATTTTACCTCTTGAATTTATCCTCCCTCAGAACCACTTTAGGGAAGAATTTCTGTTATTTTGATGATACCAAGGGATACTATACGAGGGTATGGGGATAAAAAGAATATTTTATTATATTTTAGGAAAGTCTCAAGGCTTTAGAGGTGATAACGGTATAGGGTGTGAGGGGAGTTTTTTGTTGTGTAGGGGAGGGGTGTGTTCTTATTATTTTAGTCATTTGTTTTTTATTTCTTTCAAGATAAGAAATAGTGAATATTATTTTGAATGAAAACAATAATTATATCATTTTAGTTCAAATAAATGGTTATTAAATTAGCTATGACTCAATGAATTGTTTTTTACCTTATAATTTACATATACTATAAATTACCATATTTTACTATTCACCAAAAATCCATGTATTTCAAAAAAAATTCTATAAAGGTAACCCTAACTAGTTTTTGACATGTAGAATTAAAAAATAGACTTCCTTATATCAAAATAAGTTTCTATATATGAAAATTTTATTTTTTAAATAAAATCATTTTTTACATGAAAAATATATTTTTGAAATTTAAAACTAATTTTATAATATATAAAAAAAATAGAGGTCTCATAAAATTAACCTAAAATAATAAGAAAAATTATTTATTTAGGAATACATAATATGAAAATATTATTTTTAAAACACATTTTTTAATAAAAAATTATAATTAAATATTTTTTACTCACAAAAATACCAACACTTAAGTTTTAATTTTTAAAACAGTTCCTCTCATTTACGAGGTGCCTAAATTTTAATTATATGTTCATGGGTGAGGTTACTATTCAGTTGGATATTTCAGTATTCATAAGGGTGATATTACTATTTATAAGGGTTACATTACTATTCATAAGGGTATATTTTAATTCACTAATTTTTTTGTCCTACCAAACTCATAATATCCTATGAATCAAAACCAAGTATGTCATATTTTTGAATTTCAAATCACAGAAGTTGAAAATTTAGGTTTAATGAGTTTTCTATAAAATTCACAAAGTATTTAGTAGCATGATGTGGAATTGTGTTTCATAATGGGATTTTATGTGAAATAATTATAGTAATGCAATTTCCATTGATAAAACATTAGTTCATTACATCAAGAAACTAATTCATAGGAACTATTTTTAAAGCATAAAAACATCATCAACAATGGTCCACACCACACAATCTGGTGATGGGATTATATTATTTGGGGTACAAGGTGATTTAATTTCCATAGAACTAAATGATATAATTAATGAAAATACATAGTATCTAGTGTGAAAAAATGTCAAAATCCGCCTAAGTGTTCATCAGATCTAAGGATTATAAATGTCTAAGGCATCCAAGAAAGTCAATAAATTTGAGTCCTAGGAGTATAAATGTTCAAGGAATCCTAAGGTGTTAATTCAAATAGTTCCAAGGAGTAAAAAATTTCAATGCATCCTAGGATGTAGTATCCATGGAGTATAAATGACCATAGAATCCAAATATGGTCATATCAAAGGAATTAAACTATAATCAAAAGGTGATTTACATCATAGAAAAGATGGGATCATACAATCTACCACCTTAAAGGAATTCATCCTTGAATATACCTTCCAATGGTATTCTAGAATCATCTGAAAATAATTATAACCACTAAGTAGTTATGTCGACCTCTTTATCCCATTTCATATCTTGTGCATGGCAATGATTCAATAGAACTCATACTATATGGGATAGACCAGACTCAAAGATCTCTTATGATATTGTCAGTAATATGGATTGGATACCCTATAATGGATTGAATATACTTATAACTCAATCTCATCAGGATAAAGAATATTATAATGAGAGGAATGATATCGGTGAAGTTGAGATACGTGGTTGATTTTGTGAATTTCCTGAAACCTTATAGGTAACAGAAACTGATAGTCTATCAGCCTAACTCTCTATCGAATCTCAAATGGCCCAATAAATAAGTCGGAATCATACATTCCTTATAAATTCATTTATTCTCAATTCTGGGTGATTCCTGCAAAAAAATATGATCCCTAATGTAGAACTCAAGATGTCATCAAAGGATATTCACATAAGATTTCTATCTAAACCGAGAAGCACACATACAATTTCTAATCAACTTCCCCTACACTAATGTCTACTTCATTAGATGAGGACCTAGTAGAAATAATTATCCTTCCTATAAATATAATAGTGGTTAATAAAACATCCTACTATATAAGGCCTCTTAATGATCCATCAGAATCCTTGCCTAATAGACTTTATTTTTAGAAAAAATTCAGGAGAGAGATATGTTTATCCCAAGGACTACTGAAATCCAGGACGCATGCTTAGAGCATGTCACCCAACACATACATCATCTTTTACCACTATAAATCATCCTAAGGATGAAAATATGTACAATTAGAGTGGTATAAAAATATGGTAGGTGGCCTATCACATTCCCATTAAAGCCTTGTAGTTTATAATTTTTCATCATTGTGCGCACAATAGTTTCACCCTAAGATTCTTCTAAAATTCATCTATGTTTACTATATTTTTTAGATTGTGTCTTAAAGTATTAATTTTAGATTTTCCCCATGCCATTAAAGGGTATTTACTTAACATCACCCGTCTAATTAGGGTGTATACCATGTTACATCATGTTTCCCTTTTGAGTCTATTGAAGACACAATTCAGGTGTGATTATCTTGGCTTTGTAAAAGTATGTGATCCATCATAGTTATGTGAATATTTTAATTGATTAATGGAATTTATTTTTAATGATATCACATGACCAGGTAAATTTTGAATGAATTTTCATTGGATCCATTTCCTCTGCTCCTTTTCATGTTTAATGAATGATATAGAAAGAACCTATTAAATGTTTATAAATTAAAATGATAAATGGTTGTGGGTCATTGAAACACCTTCTCATGATATTAAATGTATATGACTATATATTATATAAATGGATTAATGTTAATATGCCAACTACATTATAACTTTTTCATTTATATTGGAATGCTAAGAATGAATCTAGCCATGTATTTCT
Source organism: Viscum album (assembly GCA_963277665.1). NCBI lineage: Eukaryota > Viridiplantae > Streptophyta > Magnoliopsida > Santalales > Viscaceae > Viscum > Viscum album. Next base: position 27,382,869 of record OY728140.1, on the reverse strand, counting down.
TAGGGAATACCTTGTGCACTCAGATGATGGAATTCTGATTCATTGAGCTGATCTCTATAAGAAATACCCCCATGGAATTTGGTAAATTTTATATTATGTTAATGACTCATTTTAATACTATAAATTCAATTAATATATTTAATCATGATATTTGAAATTCTTGGTTACACTCCATGTATTTACCTTGATGTCATATGACATGTGAAACCATGTATTAAGCCCATTGGGCCTAGTAATGCATAGCATGTGGTTACTATAGGCTAGATATATAGATTCAGATAAACCCAATAATAGTTGATTTCCTTGGGAAATAACCCTGTAATAAACATAGAACCTTTATTTACAAACATCATGAGTTACTACTATGAGTTGGCAGACCCTTTAGGTCATGGATACCATGGTTTCACATTGGATCCTCCTTCATTATTACTACGAACTATAATAGTACTATTGATATAATCTCAAGTTTTATCTATATAAATTGGATCATAATTAATCAAATGGTTACATTTTTAGATACAAGCTGAAGTAGAAAGAAGGTATGAGTTGTCTATTTATACTATTTTACATTATTAAATACTAGTAAACTATTTAGATCATATTCATAGACTGATACTCAGATATAACTCACACATTATCTAGGCTATTGTTGGTACCCATCAAGATTATATGATCTCAGTTGTGGATAAGGGAAATATTCTCTCCCTGGACAGCTTTTATACTTTCTTTCTTACCTTAGGATAGGATTTTTGTAGTTGATTACAAAGAAAGTCCTTTGAATTCTTAGATAGATATTTGTATTTTTTATTATTTTGTATAGAATGTATCCTAATGATTTCATCCTGCCACATATTCCATAATTTCCTTTTTTAGAGACCTAACATTACATTATCTTCTGTGTACAGTACAATTTTAGTTTTGAGTTGGTTATTTATGCCTTGTTTGATTATTCTTCCCACCACTACAAGTCTTATTTATTTACAATTATGATTCTTTAATGGTTTATTTATAAGTTAAAACTTTATTTTTATTAATTTTGACCAAAGGTCATTGTATCACCACTATCAAATCATATTCCCTTGATATTAGTCATCATTCACCATCATACAGGGTGGAACACTTGAGGAACTGTGGCCCACTGACATGGGGCTCTCTTCAGTGGCTTGTGGGTCGGGATGTCACATTATACATCATGATAAAACATTCCTTCTTTTATACATCTAAAATTTTAAAACCTCCTTTTATAAATCCTAAAATATTCAATAACATCTCCCTCTCAATTCATGTTTCAAATTCAAAATGTACTAAATTTTTTAAATAAAATAAAACCATTTTTTGATTGAAACAGCTCCATATAATGTGAGGTATCACATAATGATCTTTATAAAATATAACAAGGTAACTATATCTTAATTTTCATTCCTAAAATATTCAAAGGATATTCATAACACATATATTTAATGAGGTGTGGAAAAAATATATTCTGTACATTAAAAATATTATATAGTGTGTATCCTTGGTTGTCTCTAAAAAAGATCACACAATAATCAAGATGTCACCTTTAATTAGTGTAAAATGGTTATTTTGATGTTTTATTATTTTTTAAACCAACTAAAGTAAAAAAAATAATTTGAGAAAAAGATTAAAAATAATATGAAAAATAAAGTGATTGAAAATAGTGACATGAGAAGGGTGATCAAAGTGGGGTTGTTTTTCTAAATTCATTATTATCCTAGTTCTAATTAATCAAATTCTCTTCTAATTAGATGATTAAAGAGAGTTTCCATCATCAATTCCTCTTAATCCATTATTCAAATGGTGATAGGGAGTGTAAACCATAAAATGATAGTATCTTGGAATACTCTTCTTCTATATGTTAGAGACATGTATTTGATATCCTCAATTGACTTCTGAAATAATCGATTGGGTCTTGTTAATTCCAATTTATCAAGAATAAGTACTACTCCTCCCACACATACTGATGATTATTGTGTACATTAGCACAAATAGCTAGTTTATTCCACTATATATAAAGCAGATACCAGTGGATTGAGAGAATGATCATTGACCCTAGAAAAAGAAAAAAATAATCCTAAACTAAATACAATCATACTTGGAAATAAAATATTCTATTAAAAAATTAATTCAACTTCACAGAATATAAAAATAAATTTATTCAAAATTTTAAAATAATTAGATAATTAAAAATGATAAAACCTACCCTCCCTTAGAAACTAATAATTTTACCCATATATGGTAAGGGTAACCAAGAAAAAAGGGTATGGGGAATTACAAAACTATGCTAAAATGAAGAAATAAAACGATATGCTGAAAATTATTCCTCCCAAATATATCCTCCATAAGTTAGCTCACATGTTTCCCACAATATGGTCTAAACTCACCAAGGGTCCTTCTTTTAAGTTGTTAAAAATTTGGTTTTATCTTGGACCTCAACATTTAAAAGTCTTTTTTCAATGGTTCAAGATGTTATTAGATAAGGAATCTATCACACTTTTTCTTAGAGAAGTTTTACTAAATCTTCCTCCACATTGGCACATTCTATGGAAAAATTAATGATGTATTTTCTCTATGAAATTTAATTACTACAAGCATCTTTATTTACTCATTAAAATCCATCTATAATAACCTCATTTGGAGGTCTTGATCCTGATTTATGTCACACTTGCATAGGTGGTTCCTGTAGGTTCCGGGCGCCGCAGAAGCGCATGGGTGGTTGTACCCAACTTCAGTTTTTCTGTTCACAACGATCTATCCAAGATTTGTCATGATAATAAAATTTCAGATCTTCAGAATAGAATGATGAATAAAAGAAAAAACATAATCATGAAACCATAGAGAGGCTTATCATATGATGGTTATAATTAATTTAATTAAAATACAAGAATTACCTTAATGGAATTCTCTATCTGATGATGTTCCCGGTCACGATCCGATGTTATCTGTCATTGCAGTGTATAATCCAACTGTAGGATTCCTCTAATGGTGATCCACATTTGTCCACGTATCTCTGGATGTCACTGAAGGGATCTCTGGGTTCTAACATAGAAGAGCCTTGACTTGCGATGTGCACCTTAGATCGCCTTAATAGACGCATGAAAAACACTCTTTGTGATCCAGTGGAGAAGGATATCTCTCATAGTTTGAGGGCGTTATTAGAAGAAAATAAATTCAATCTTAGCTTGAGATATTTCTCTAGATCTGTTGTGCACAACCCCAAATAATAGATAGGAAAATGAGAAATATATAATTTGTATTTTCAACTACATTAATTAATAAAATGAATTAATTTACTGAAAGCATTTATTCATTTCATTTAATTCTTAGTAATACCCCATGTATAATAATAACATTTGACTATTATTATTACCTAACATGTGCCTATATAATTAAACCTAATATTAATTAATTATATAAATAATATTATTTATCATAAATTCCCAAAAAAAAATACACGGCGTGAATATTTTATATACATGGCGTGTAATTTTGTTTTTCCATTTTTCTTTAGTTCCTCCACCACATTTAATAGATCTTGAATAATGGGTATTTATTTCTAAAATAAATATCACTACATTACTCGCTAATAAATATATTATTTCACCCACAATATATTCTCTCACATAACTAGTGTCTAAATAAATGTGATCAATCATTCTTGAATAATTATTAAACCACAGTCGGGAATAATATTTATTCATCTTGTTAAATTAATATTTAACTGATATACTTGGACACACTTACTGTGTGACCCTCTATCGATCTTTCTCTATGGCATTAGGTTCAACCCGCATAAAGTCCAAGGTTAGCATCAAGAAACACCCCAAGGCACCCATAGAGAAAGGAGTTAATTCCGCAATTACGAGTCACCTCCTATGAACACTTACCATGTAATGTATTCCCTTTGTCTCGATATCTCAAATAAAGCTATTTGTATGCTAGTGTCATCAACCCATGTGCTCGATTGTTCTTTCTTTTACTTTCCAGAATTTAACTTTCCCAATCCTCACCATGTCCATGGATTTATTTAGGCTATATAAATTCTATCAAAGGGTCTAAGATATCTACTTCCATTATGGAACAGAAGGGAAAATCTTTTCTCTCATTATCTTTTCATGTCATATTACTCATGACTCACCCAACGTATCCTACCTCACCGTGAATAGTTTGTCATCACAGTTTTCATCAATACATATAAGTGCACGAGTTGTAATACCCATTAATAATAATCATAAAGTCTAAAGACCAATACAGACATCCACATATAGGAACATCCAATGACACAATGAAATGCCAATTTCATACTAGCGGGTCTCGTTCTCATAATATTATTTTGGATATTACCAAGGGGGAACACCATGAGAAGGTGCTTCAATGTTTAATTATTCCTCACCCCTAATGGCCTATATTATTCGTGTCCCTCAAATAACGTCATCTGTCCACAGAACATATATTCAGGAACAGTTGTATGGAACTTTTGAGTTCTCATCATAGTAGGGATTTCTATGATCCTTTAATTAAATAGCTATCCTTAAGAATTTATCACATGCGTTGTCATGCAGAAGAACAATCTAGATGTGGTAAGGTATTTATTAATGAATAATTTAAAAAATAGTTGATTCTAGGCCACAATCTCTAACATAATCCCACTTGGACTATATCTAACTACTAACAACCTTTAACCCTCAAGCTCTCTCATGATATTCTTGCTTCTACTAAGATAGGCCTTTCTTCATGGGGTCTAACACATTCTCTTTCGTCGTCACTATTCTCACTACAACTTCACCCATTGGATATAAATCCCTCAGGAGGTGATACTTTCAGAGTATGTGCATTGTCCGTTGAGGTGATCTTGGTTCTTTTGAATGATCGGTCACTGTAGTATTATCACAATACAATGTAATAGGTTCTTTACTTCAAGGCACCACATCAAGCTCCTAGAAATATTTATGAATCCAGGCAGCTTCCATGGATGCATTAGAAGCCACTAAATATTTGAACTCCACTGTAGAATCGACAACAGCTGGTTTCTTTGAACTCTTCCAGCTCACAGCTCCTCTATTGACACTGAAAACATATCCATATTATCACTTTAGATTGGTCTGATATATCTAAAAGCCAATATCATCATACCCTCTGCTAACAAGTTCCTCGTCTCCTCCATACAACATGAACATATCATTATTTCTTCTCATATTGTTAAGAATAGTCTTAACAACTATCCAATGTTGTTCTCTTAGATTTTCTTGATATCTGCCTACCATGCTCAGTGTATAGGCAACATCGAGATTGGTACATAACATGGAATACATGATGGTTCTTATAGACAATGTGTATGGGATATTACTCATTATATCTTTATTTTTTTGTGTTTGAGGACACATTTTATTAGAAATATGTAAGCCATGTGACACTGGAACCAATCCCATCTAGGATTGAACCATACTAAATTTATTTAGTATCTAGTCAATGTATGTACCCTGACTTAATTCATGATGCCTCTTGGATCTATCACGAATGATCTTGATCCCTGGAATTTAGGCTACTTCTTTTAATCCCTTCAAGGAGAAACACTTGTTCAACAAGTCCTTAACTTACTGTAATACTGATACATCATTTCAAATAAGAAATATGTCTTCAATATATACTACTAGGATGATGACTTCATTCCCATTAAACAACTTATAAACACATGGTTCACATTTGTTCTTAATGAAACCAATTTATTTTATGGATTTATCAAATCGAATGTTCTATGACCTAGATTCTTGCTTTAATCCATTAATGGATTTATGTAACTGTCAAACCCATTTGGCTTCACCAGGTGTCACAAACACTTCAGGTTGTGTCATATAGAAATATTTCAAAAGGATCTAGTTAAGTAATTTTTTTTTGAAATCCATTTTCTATATATTGTAGTCATGATAAGCTTCTATGGAAAGTGTGATTCTTAGAGATTTATACATGGAAACTAGAGAGAAAGCTTCATCATAGTCAATTCTTTGACGCTGTCTGAATACTTTGCCCACAAAACATTCTTTATAGGTGATAACTTGACCATCCATTTCCAGTTTTCTCTTGAATACCCATTTTTATCCAATAGGCTTTTTTTCAACTAGCTCATCAACCAGAACCCAGACTTGGTTCTGATACATGGAATCCATATCATAATTCCTAGCTTCTAGACATCTTGTAGCATCTAATCTTTCTACTACATCAATTTAGGATAGATTTTCATCATTGTCCAATAACAATGTTTCACCATCCTCAATGACTAGAAAACCAAATATCTATGGTACCCTTACCTATCTTGAGATCATACTCAATACTTTTGTTTCTAGAACTTCTTCGATGGGGAACTATGGAACTTGTTCATGTACCAACTCCCATGTATCATGAGCCTCAACTTCATCGAATTCAATCTTTTTCACACTATACTTTTTGATGATGTGGTCCCTTTCAAGAAAGATATTTTTTCTGGAAACAATCAATTTCTTGTCTGAAGGGTTATATAGGAAATATCCTTTCATTTACTTGGGATATCCTATAAAGATACACCTCATTATCTAAGGTGGTAGTTTGTTTCCTGAGAAGGGCTTAACAAACACCCCTCATCCCAATACATGTGTGTGTGAAAAAATGAGTTTCTTTCCATTAAATAACTCAGAAAGAATTCCATTTTCCTCTTTATTTAGTACTCAGTTTAATTAGTATGTTGCAGTTAGTAATGCATATATCCAAAAGGATAATGGAATATATGCATGACTTATCAATGACCTCACCATGTCCAACAATCTGCAGTTACTCCTTTTACTAACACCATTCTACTATGGTGTATAAGGAGGAGTGAGATGAGATATAATCCCAGACTCCCGTAGAGGATCGATGAACTATTGGTTTAAATATTCTCTACCTCGATCAGATTGAATCTTCTTTGTATTCTTACCCAACTGATTCTCCTCATCATTCTTGAATTCTTTAAATTTCTTTAAGGCTTTTGGCTTATACCTCATTAAGTAGACATATCTATATCTACTCAAATCATCAGTAAAAGTAAAAAAGTAAGAATATCCACATCCTCCTTCTAGTAGGAGTGGTTGACACAAATCCATGTGCACCAATCCTAGAAGCATTATGGCCCTTTCACCCAATCCACCAAAATGTGTCTTGGCCATTTTACATTTTAAACAAGTGTAAAATCTGTCAAGTGGTTTTAGCTTAGTATAGTCTAAATATCTAACTTCACAGAGCTTTGTCAAGTGCTTCTTGTTTACATGACCGATAAGGTGATGCCATAACTGGGTGATGTATTAGTTATGGGAATTTTTTTCATTATCAACTTCCAACACATGGTTTTCATAATTTAATACATACAAAACATTATTTAAATGCGCCATACCATAACATATGTTGTTCTTATAAAAGAAACAACACTTATTTATAAATTTGAAAATAAATCCAACGTTATACAAACATGATACAGAAATTATGTTTTTGGTAACACTAGGGACATAAAAACAGTTATGTAAAATCAAAATCATCCTAGTTGGAAGTGAGAGATGGTAATCACAAATGGCCAATGCAGCCATCCTGGCACTATTGGTAGCACAAAGATCCACCAATCCTCTAGTAATATTTCTAAATATTCATGGTTTCTACGTTTTAATATAGATGTGGGACCCACAAGATGTATCTAATAACAAATGTGTAGAAAAGGAATGATTACACACATTAACAAATGCACCATTAGCTTCCCCATGCTTTTTAGTGAAATTCCTCTTTCAGAGGACTTGCTTTCCCTATGAAAAACATACTACCTACAGTTCCTTGCCTATCCTTGGTGTCCTCCCCTTCTTGGAGGGACTATGTTCGGGGGCCTCAAACCATTTATAAGTCCTTGGTCCCTTTTCCATGTCCTTCCTTTTTTTATTCACTATAAGGACTACAGATTTGTCATGCCCCATGTCATTATCTACCTGGAGAATTAAGTTCAGAAGTTATGATAGACTCTTCTCATTATTTCTCATGTTATAATTGACAATAAATATAGATAAGGTCATGGGTAGTGATGATAGAATGAGATCTGTATGTAAATAATCCAAGAACTTAATCCCTAAGATGTTCAGGTGTTCAATGTAGCCAATAAGCATGACTACATGAGGCCCAGCTAGCGTAGAATCTCCAAGCAAACTTGTAAACAAAGAGTTGGATATCACATATCTCTCTTGTCTTTCCTTCTCTTGATAGAGATCCTTATGGTTATACATCATGCTATACACGTTCATACTTTATTTTTTCATCAAGAGCTCATTTAATATGGCCGATATCATGAAAAATTGGACATCTATGAAATCATACATATGTTTCATATAGATATATAGTTCTTCATCACTAGCCTCTTCTCTAGGTGAAACTATAATGGGAACTTCTAGCGCATACAATTTCCTCTCGTGGTGAAGGATGATGTGTAAACACCTCTACCATTATTGGAAGTTTGTGCTTGTGAGATGGTTTTACATCTAAAGTATGGTTTGTAATGATATGATTAAAGTAATTTTTATTTCCATTTCTAAAAATTAATATGAGAAAAGGTTTATTACATTATCAAGAAAAAACTGAGACAAATAAAAAAATTAATACTTATTAGTCTCCCACTATTTTATCAAAATCCAATAGCCCTCACAATTGACTTTGGAATATTCAGTCACATGAATATTCTAGTGGAAACGATCCATATTTCGCTTCACATTACCCAAACTAGTGTTATTCAAGAAACATGAAGTGTTTTAGGTAGGCATTCCAAATGCCAGTTGCGTTAACTAGAAGCTACTTGATCTACTGAGTGGACTCCCCAATCCTGAGACCATTTTATTTTGGATTTCATCAACCTTTCCCTCTTGGTCACACCGTGTCCTATTGTGGCAGTCAGATGCAAACCAAGTAAAGTTAACCCACACCCATGAATTAGAATTCCCAAATAATTGAAAGAACCCCAACTAGGTTTGGTTATGCACTTTGAACTACGGTTTGATTCTAACTAAGATTATCGAAGGCTATAGCGACTTAATATTTCTTTGAGGGATTGTATCATTATACGTAAATTTCTAATGTATTATCTTTGATTTAATGCTTGTTAATATTATGTGGGATAAACTTAAGTGAATAACCATGTCTAAGATAATATTTATGCATAAGCCTAACATATTTTTGTTCCATTTTGCATGATATTTAATTCAATAATTGTGGGATCCTGACAACACACCCACAATAAATACCCCATTCAACTAACAGAAATAAAATAATTTTTATGATCATGAGCTTGTTCTATTTGTTATTTTATCTAGTAGTTGATGAACTAACCCAATACCTAAGGGAAAAACACCTTTAACCTTTTGGGTTTGTGTTTACATCTTTCCACATGTTCACCTTTGTATCTCCTTGGATTGGTTTCACCTTAGATCCTAATTTGAGCCACCTCCACCAGCTTGGGAGCTCTATCCATTACATATGCTTTTATCTCACTCACAGTTGAGGGGTAAAATGGGGTTTTACATAAATGAAACCTTGGGGTAATAGGACCTACATATTAATGATGAGAAGGATTTCATGCCAAAAAATTTAATTTAAATAAATAAATTAAAAGAAACTATTTACAAACAAAGTTCTTGGTCTAGCTCATGATCATACATAAATGCAATGATATTTACACATAAAAAACTATAATTCAATTAAATAATTGTTCTTGTTTAAGATAAATAATTCTTGAATCAATTAATTATCTTTAATTAATTGATCCTTTTATATTAAGCTCTTTTTCTGAATTACCTTAAGATTCTCATCTATTATAATTTAAAACAAATTAATTTATATAAAATTGTCATCTTACATAACTTTTACCTTGAAGGCAACCTGGTGAATTCCCGTTCATAACTACCCAGTGAGTAGAAATGATTATTACACAGATGTTAAATTAAACACACATATATAAAACACCTATCACGTGTTGTGCCTCATATTTATTTGTGCACTTTGGTAAACATCTCAAGGGTTTGTATAATATAAAAATAAATTTTAATAAATATGCATAATTTGGATGAGTACACGGCGTGAAGTTCCGACTACATGGGGTGTACTTTTGTTCACTGTCCATCTGAAGTACATTCTTGGAGACATGGCATTTTGATTTACTTCAGAAATCTTCGGAGTACATGGCATGTTCAGTGGGACACACACCATGTAGTATCCGCATTACACGGTTTCTAGCTGGGCAAGCCGTGTATGGGGTACATAATCCAACCCTAACCCAAAGGGACTACACATTTTGTTCAGTGGACCAATCAACCTGTAATCCTGAAACCATTTTCCACCTGTTCCTAGTCAATACACTATGTTATTTAAGGTTTAGAAATACTCCAACACAAGGAAGGATTTGGAAGACCAGTCTGATGCATTGAACCTAGACTACATGGTGTATACTTCCAAATACACGCCATGTATTCTGGTGTTGTATGGCTAAAAATGTTTGGAACCTTCGAATAAGATCCTCTATTTTATTTTAATCAAAATTAAAAGAAAAAGTCATTTCTCTAAGGTGAACAGGAATCGATAGAGGAGGAACAGATCTCCAGATTCATATTTATTGAACACTTAACTGAAATTGAATAAACTAAATTATTAAATGCGTAAATTATCAACGAAAAACTAAATAATTATAATCAATGATATGAACACTCCGATACCACTTGTAGGTTCCGAGCAAAGCGGATGTGCGTGGGTGGGTGTACCCAAATTTAATTTTTTTGTTAACAACCATCAATTGGAGATCTTTCATGATAATAAAATGTCAAATCTTTAGAATAGAAAGAAGAACGAATGAAAGAAAGAGAATCCCAAAACCATATAGATGATCATCATATGTTGGTTTTAATTAATTTATTTGAACAGAAATAATTACATTGATGGAATTCTCTATCCATTAATGTTTCTAGTCGTGATCTAATGTGATTAGTCGTTGCGTCGTAGAATCCAATCGTAGGATTCCTCTAGTATTGAGCCACATGTGCTCCATGTATCTATAGACATCGCCGAAGGGATCTCTGAGTGCTATCTTGGAAGAGCCTTCACTTGCAATGTCCACCTTATATTGCCTTGAGATCCACTCTTAAAGCGCTCTCCTTGATCCAGTGGAGAAGGACATCTCTCTTAGCTTGAGAGGGTTTTTGGAAGAAAAATATTCTATGTTGTCTTGAGAGATTTCTCTAGATCCTTTATGCACAACACCAAAAATGGCTAGGCTAATGAAAAATATATAATTGGGATTTTTAATTACATAGAAAAATAAAATGAATTAATTAACCAAAAGAATCTATTCATTTCATTTAATTCTTAGAAATAACCAATTTCTAAAAATACCAGTTGAATATTATTATTACCTGACATGCGCCCAACGAATTACACCTAATATTATTTAATTAAATAAATAATATTATTTCTCCAAAAATACTAGAAAAAATATATGGCGTGAACTTTTGTTTTTCAATTTTTATTTATTTCCTCCACCACATTTATTAGACATTGAATAATGGCTATTTATTTCTGAAATAAGTATCACTTCATTACTCACTGATAAATATATTATTTCTCCCACAATATATTCTCTTGAAAAACTAGTGTCGAAATAAATATGATCAGGAATTCTTGAATAATTATTAAAAAACATTTGGGAATAATATTTATTCAACTTATAAAATTAATATTTAACTGAGATACATAGACAGACTTAGTGTGTGACCCTCTAGGCCCTTTTCTCACTAACATTAGGTAGATTCTTCCAAAAGTCAAAGGTTAGTTTCTAGCAACATGCCAAAGCACACATGGAGAAAGGGGTTAATGCCATAATGATGTGTCACCTCCTACAAATTCTAACAGTTTAATGTAATCCCTTTTTCTCAATATCTCGAATCAAGTAAGTTGAATTCTAGTGTCGTCAACCCATGTTCTTGATTATTCTTTCATTGACTTTACGGAATTGAACTTTCCTATTCCTCACCATGTCCATGAATTTATTTTGGCTATATCAATTCTATCAAAGGGCTTGTGATATCTATTTTCATTATGCAACAGAACAGACAAATCATTTCTCGCATTATCTATTAATTCAGTATTACTCGTGGTGCACCCAATGTATCCTACCTCACTACGAACAGTGTGTCGTCCCAGTTTTCCTCAATACATCCAAGTGTGTGAGTTGTAATACCCACTAATAATAATTTTAATGTCTAAGGACCAATACACACGTCTGGAGATAGGAATATCCAATGACACTATGAAATGTGGATTTCATAATGGTCGGTCTCGTTCTCATAATATCCTACTGGATATTACCATGGGAGCACACCATGAGAAGGTGCCTCAAAGATTTATGAGTACTCACCCCTAATGGCCTGTATTATTTGGGTCCCTCAAATAACATCATCCGTCCATATAACATATATTCAAGAACGGTGTTATGGAACTTCCGGGTTCTCATTATAGCAGGGATCTACTATGACCCTTTAATGGAACAACTATCCTTAGAAAATTATAAAATACATTTTCACGAAGAAGAACCATCAAGATGTGATAAGGTATTTATTAAAGAATAAAGTACAAAGAAGTTGGTTCTAGGCCACCAACTCTAACAGTTCCCATTTCTTCATCGGGAATGATTTTTATAAAAGATTGATTTTTTGGCTCATAGATTTTAAATTAGATCTATGTCCATAATCATAAGATTAATCCCATAAGTAGATTAATCCTACAAAAAAACGAGTCACTCCAATTTTATTATTATTCTAAATTATATTCTTGACAAAAAAAGTGATAAAAATCTTTTAAAATTACAAAAATAATAAATTTTCATATGTTATCCCAAAACACACCAAAAATACAATAATGTTGTAAATCAACAAAAATAGGGAACTTGGAAGGATTAAATAATTAAAATACATATTTGAAATGAAGATAAAATTATAACATTTACATTACACTGTCCATGATGTCTTGTATCTATTATTTCATGTGTTTTATCCACTATTCATCACCAATATATTTTATTAAAAAAACATTATACTATTATCTTCAATATCCTATACCATATATTTCTTTCATGACTTCGACATGAAATAACATTGTGCCCTACCATAAATACATCACTCTGAAATGAACTATGACCTATGTAACTTGGAAACTATGAAATTATTTACAATTTTATACTGTAGTTGAATTCACTATAGTAATCCATCATCGAAATAATGTAATGAGAATTTCCTCTTCACTGAAATATTATTATCATTTTCTAAACATGAAATGCCTAATTTCATGGTCACATTATTCATCATAATTCTCAACCTACTTGAGAAATAATGAAATTGAATGCTTGAAAGGTTTTTTACCATTAACATTTTATTCCATTTGGGTAAAACGATTATTTTAATCAATATGAAGAGTATAATAGAATAGTTTCTTAAACCCCTTTCAACACCACTAGATAAAATAGATTCCATGTGGGAAACCAAGATATAGTTTAACAAAAACAATTATAAATTCTTCTATTAAGATACACATTTTAGTCCTGTATATTATATAATCTATCCTTAAAAAATTACTTTATTTGAAATATGATAACTCCCTTCTACCATTTTTAAAAAACAATATCAAACAAATCTAGTTACTATTAACCAAATAAAATACTAAATTGAAAATAATAAAACTATTAATGACTAAAATTAAAAATTAATGTTAATATTATTATTGAATGTATGGTATATAATAATATTATAGTCAAATTGTTATGAAAATAAAAAAATATTAAATATAATTTTAATTTTTTTAATACTACACTAAATAAGACATAAATGTTCTTCCATGAAATTCGTGTTATTTATAATATATAATTTTTAGTTTTTTAGATTAAATTTGAGAGTAACTATTTTTTGGTGTGTAACATAAATAATAAATGAAAATTAAATCCAAATTAATTCAATAATTCAGTAAATATGTACAAAATTGACATAACTGATATGTTGATAGTCATCAATGAGACCTTTACATCAATTTTTTGTGGTATTATTTAATTAAATATCTCAAAAAATTTGTATTAAAAGGTTAAAAAATAATGGATATTTGTGATTTAGGTGCATCGTCCACTTTTAAATTCTTCATTTCAATGGATCATTAGATTATATGATAGAAAATCAATAAAACATAACTTATTTATATTGTTTTTTTCATGTTTCACCCCTATGGAGACCCACATATGGTCTCTCATATGTAATGGATTCATAACAGGTATAAATCGAGCATGAATTTTCATATGTGGAAAAGCCATTGAAGATATTTGATCTTGGAGACTGTGTTCTATAAAATAAGACATCTCGCATAATCAATGTGATAGGTTCATTACATCCACCACTACGGAACACAACATAAGGAAGAAAATGGTAGTAAAACACAAACCTGGAGACTTGACCCCAAAACCTTCCCCTCACACCCAAACCTTACCGCCCCACCACCAGTGGTGGGACATCGCATAAACAAATTATTATAGTGATATGATAACATAAATAGAATATATAAGAATTTTGAGATTTAATGAAACCAAGTATTTCCATTTTTTATCATCTAAGACTGAAAATTATAATTTTATTCGAATAATGTTTAAATAGTGGGTGAATGTAAAAAACCTAATATTATTTTAACTGTACTATAAAATGAAAGTTTTGATTTTCAATAAAATTTCATATATGTATTCAATACAATAATTGAAATGCATAAAAAATATATAATTATTTTATAAAATTATCATTAAAAAATAAAGGTATATTTTCACTATAATTACTACAAATAAAAAATAATAAAAACTTAAAAATAAAACAAATATCATCATATAAGGTAAAATACATTGTCCCTAAGTCTCTTACAAAATTATATGTGAAAATTATTGACAAAATAAAAAAACCTTCAATTAATGAAATTTAAATTTCCTAGAATAAATAAAAAAATTGAAAGAAAACACAATAAATGATTTTTATAGGATTTTATGGAAATCTACTCTAAATTAAGTGGATATGCGACCATTATATGTCCATTATAATGTGAGAAGGTATTCATCCGTGTAATATTTTCATTAGAGGTATGTTATTGTTAGTGGTTTCCATTAGAGGTAAATTTTATAATAACAATATTAGTAAATATATACCGTTGGTATATATAAATATATATATATATATATATGAAAATCAAAAAAAATAAATGTGTAAAATAATTAATATAAAATTTAAATACAGGTAACTAAAAGGATGTGTGAATTTATATACTTTATGTAAGGTGTTTAACCTTGTTTGGTAGATATTAATTTTTTTATTCAATTTAATTATTGATGTTAAATTATTGAGAAATTATTATAGACAATATAACAAGGATTATTCAAATAAATGTGTAAAAATAATGTAAGACTTGAAGTATGGAATTTTTAGTGGATTATAAATCAAAATAATGAATAATAAAATATATTATAAAATGTTATTGTCTAATAGTAATGTATATTTAGTTTGGGGGTTTTTAGAGTCTATATTAATATTAAGAATCCATATTTAATAATTAAAAAAACTACCTTAATATTTAACATTAAAAATGATCAATATATAGGAACTTAAGGAAAAAATGGTTTATTCAATATTTTATTCAAATAAATCTACTTACATACACAAATAATAATCTCCCTCTACCCCTCTTTTCAAATCATTAAAAATATTAATTACTTGAAAGAATTATTTGAATCATGTTATACATGTTTAAGAGATGGTTTCTCCGAAAAACATAATTTTTTAAAGTGCAATCCATAGAGGAAATGGGTAATTCAAAGGAAATATAAATATGATTTTATTTCAAAACATTAATTTTAAATTAATTTGATATTATTTTTAAATATATATATTTATTATTGGATCATAAAACATTAATCCATATGTATTATATGTTGAGCAATGTATTGTTTTCAAACAATTCAAAATAATGTTTTTTAAAGGGGGAGATTATTTCAAATAATACTCTGTCTCTTTATGATGATTTTGATGCTCACAAATACCCTTAATTATTTACTAATTATTTCGTTGAGTATTTTGCAGGAATTTATTTTATTTATTTCATACAACGAGATTTCATACTTCATTTATTCCGAGATCAATTTTAGCGTGTTCTGGAATCACTGTAGCGCAAGATCAATTTTAGCGTGTTCTGGAATCACTGTAGCGCGAGATCAATTTTAGCGCGTACTGGAATCACTGTTCATACCCTACGTTGATGAACGTAACGTATGGATGAAAAGTTTACTTTTTATGTTAAAAGAAACGTATGGTTAAGGAACCTTACGTTATTTTAAACCGTATGGTTAATGAATCTTACGTTGTTGAAAAGTATGGAAGAAGAACATTACGTTTGGAAGGAACCTTACGTTTTCGTTGTTGGACAAGTATGGAAGAGAAACCGTACGTTAGTTTTCAGTGTTGAGTTTGTTTCTCAAAAGTATGGATCATCAACCTTACTTTTATAATCAACCGTACGTTCTTTGGAGAGTTGAAGCGAGACAAAGTATGGATGATCAACCCTACGTTTGAATGCTGAAGAGAAAGTATGTACGTTCTGAACCTTACGTTCTGATCCTTACGTTTGTGAACCTTACGTTTGCGAACCCTACGTTTGGAGCCACATCATCAACCCTACGTTTGGCGTCGGGATATTTTTGACAGACGATATTTCCTTTTGCATTGGTCAAACAAGCGGATTTCGAGCCGATTATTAAGTACGACTTTGACTGAATCAAAGACGATTTTCAACGGATTACTGATTGATTTAAACGGAGCTTTTTATGCCGATTCCTCAGGGGAGTTACAACGGCTCTGTTATTTCATTTAATATCGCGAATCTAAAGGATATTTTCATGGATCTATCTATGCGGAAGATTTTCTCAGATTTGAATATATATGTTCTATCTTGGAAACTTCGGATATATATATACACAGGAAAGTGTGTGAAAGATATAGATTGATCTTTTAACGAGCAAGAAACAGAGACTGTGAAAAGGCGTTCTTTTCTGGTGATCGAGAAGAAGTGTAAAACCTTTATTACCGAAGGAAGATTTTGATAGCAGATTCACGTGTTCTACATCGACTATCTGTTGTGAATCTATTGCTACTGAAGTTGTGAAGTTTCTGGTAATATCTATTGCAACTGGATCGACTCAGAACTGTTTTGATTACAGATTTTTATTTTCTGAAGACAACGATCTATCTACTGTCAATTGCATTCTGTTGCAATTGTGAAGAACAACTGGAAAAGTGTTTTCTTTATCGAAACGCTTTTTATTTTTGAGTGACCAGCTTCTCGTTCTAAGCTGTGTGGGTTCGTGTTTGAACCAGGAAGGCTGTGTATGCCTGAATCTTGTAAAGGTTTCAACTGCCTGTACTCAGTTGTGAACAGGTCTGTGGAAACGAGGACCAGATAGTGAAAATCGCCAAGCTCGTGGATTTGAGCGTTGGTGGAGTGGACTAGGGGCCTTCTGTTCCCTGAACCACTATACATCCGTGTGTTCATGCTTTTACTTTTTCTGCTGCATATTTAATCGTGCAAAAGCATAGTGGACAGAATTTGTCTAAATTAAAGAGATTGTAATAATTTTGAAAAGACACAATTCACCCCCCCTCTTGTGTGTAATCCGTAGATTCAGATCCAACAATTGGTATCAGAGGAGGAGCTTCTTATTTTTTAAAGTCTTATCAAGCTAGAAGTATTTAAAGATTATACATAGTGTATCATGGCTGATATGAGAGAGGGAATGTCAATGGTCAGAGCACCTTACTTTAATGGAGATAATTATGGCTGCTGGAAATCACGTATGATTATTTATCTGAAAAATCTTGGTTACAAAGTCTATTCAAAGATTCTGACTCCCTATGAAATTCCTGAAAATCCCGATACATGGAGTGCTGCTACAGAGGCTGAGTATGACATAAATTCAAAAGCTATGAATGCAATCATCTGTGGTCTAGGACCAGATGAATTTAACAGAGTATCTCAATGCCCGACTGCATATGAAATGTGGCAAACAATAGATGTTGCTTATGAAGGAACAGATAATGTAAGACAGATGAGATATGCAACTGCTAAGTTAAAATTCGATACTTTCAGAATGATTGAAGGAGAGAGCATCACTCAGATGAATGGAAGATTGACAGAAATTGTCAATAATATAACATCTCTAGGAGAACCAATCAAGCAGGCTGATCAAGCGTTGAAGGTACTGAGAGTACTTCCTACTCGATGGAATGGAATCTCTGCAGCAATCAGACAATCAACTTCTGTTAAAGATCTAACTATGAGAGAACTGATTGGTACATTGATGATGTACGAAGCTGAAATGCAAGATGAGGTAAATGAGCATAAAGTCTACATAAAAAGGGAAAATACTGCGTTGAAAGTGACTTCTCAACAAAAGGATAGAAAGATGAAGAACAGAGAAGTAAGTGCTAAATCAGAAAGCTCTGATTCTTCAAATTCGGATGAAGAACTGGCTCAGCTAGCCAGAAAATTCAGAAAGTTCTACAGTAAGAAGAAAGACTTCAAGAAATCCTTCAAAAAGGATAGCAAGGAAGTGAGATGTTATGAATGCAAAAAGATGGGACATATCAGACCGGATTGCCCAAAATTGAAAGATGCAAAGAAGAAGAAATTCTTCAAAAGAGATGATTATGAGCAGAAAGACATGAAAGCTATGAAAGCTACTTGGAGTGTTTCTGAAGACTCAATTAATTCTTCTGAATCAAGCTCAGAGAAGGAGGAAGCCAATTTAAAAGCAAATATGTGTTTCATGGCTGAAACTGATGAGGTACACTCATACTACTCCTCTGACTCAAATAATGAATCAAACTCTGAAACAAGCTTCTCAAATAAAAAACTTGCAGCTTACTGCAATATGCTTGAAGAAAGGTATGACTCATTATTTAACAAATATAAATCTATAAAGAAATTGCACAAAGCTATTTCAGATGAGAGAAATACTTTGCTAAAACAACATAAGGAATTAATTGACAAATACAACTCTGCTGACTCAAATAAAATTAATTTTGAATCAAAAATAAAAACTCTACAGGATGAAGTAGAATCTTATAAAAAGGTTGCATTAGTTTTTACAAAAGGAGAAAACACCTTAAATGAGATACTTGGAAAAACTGTAATTAAAAAGGAAAGGTTTGGAATTGGAAGTAAAGGAGAAAAACCTAAGTTATACAAAAATTATGTTGTTCCTAGCACTAAACAGGTTATTTGTAACTTCTGTGGAACAAAAGGTCATATAGCTAAAAACTGTTTTCTAAGACAACCTCAAATATGTGGAATTAAGAAAGCTTATATTTCCAACGATCTATATGATTCAATCAATTTTAAGAAAACAAAGCAAATCTGGATACCCAGATCACTGCTTGCTAACACTCCTGGACCCAACAAAATATGGGTACCAAAGCAATTTGTTTGAATGTCTTTGCAGGTAGCAGGTCACCAAAGAAAGAAAGAAATATGGTATATGGACAGTGGCTGCTCAAGACACATGAGTGGAACTTCAGCTAATTTCTCTTCTCTTACTCGAAAGGAAGGAGGACTTGTCACCTTTGGTGACAATTCCAAAGGAAAGATTATTGGTATTGGAACAGTTGGAGATCCAGAGACAGTCTCAATCAACAAAGTACTTTATGTACAAGGGTTAAAACACAATCTGATAAGTATCTCTCAACTCTGTGATGATGGATACACTGTTGATTTTACTAACAATAGTTGTACTGTTTCTAAAGATAAACTGTTTAAGTTTAGAGCACCCAGAACTGATAATGTTTATACTTTGGATTTGTATTCCTTGTGTAAACAACAAGTAAACTGCTTAACTGCTAATATAAGTGAATCCTGGATCTGGCATAGAAGACTTGGTCATTGCAATATATATGCTTTACATAAATTATCTAAGAAACATCTAGTTTCTGATTTGCCTAGTCTCAAATTTGAAAATGAAAGATTCTGTGATGCATGTCAGCTTGGCAAGGAACACAAATCATCATTCAAATCTGTTAATAAAGTTGCTACAACTAAACCTCCAGAACTTATCCATATGGATTTGTTTGGACCTTCAAGAGTAGCAAGTTTAGCTGGTAAATTATATGTTTATGTATTAGTTGATGATTATTCTAGATTTACTTGGATTTTCTTTTTGAAATTTAAAAGTGAAGCTTTTAGTTTATTTGAAGGTTTTTGTAAATCTATTCAAAATGAAAAAGGTTTTAATATAATCTCATTGAGAAGTGATCATGGTGGAGAATTTGAGAACCAGGAATTTAATTCCTTTTGCTCAAACATGGGTATTAAACACACCTTCTCTGCTCCAAGAACACCTCAACAGAATGGGATTGTAGAAAGAAGAAATAGAACTATTCAAGAAATGGCTAGAACTATGTTAAATGAATATAGCCTACCTATATATTTCTGGGCAGAAGCTGTTAATACAGCTTGTTATATAATGAATAGAATTTTAATAAGACCTATTTTGAAAAAGACACCCTATGAACTATGGAATAACAGAAAACCTAAAGTAAATTACTTTAAAGTTTTTGGATGCAAGGTTTACATCTTGAATACCAAAGATAATCTTGGTAAATTTGATCCAAAATCTGATAAAGGTATTTTCTTAGGATATTCTGCAACCTCCAAAGCTTATAGAGTCTATAATAAAAAGTCAAGGATTGTTGAAGAATCAGTTCATGTGAAATTTGATGAATCTGATCCTTTTGAGAAAAGGATAGAACAAATAGATGAACCTGATTCTAATGAAAACATGAGACTTGAGAATTTAAAGAATGATTTTGAAAATGATATAAAAGAAATTCAGTCCAGTTCAGAAGAACATGACACTGAAGAACCTTTGAATGTAATGCCTAGACAGTCTAGAACCTTAAAGAATCACCCTTTAGTATCTGTGATAGGTGACTTAAAGACTGGTATTCAAACTAGAAGAAACTTTGGAAACATAGTTGAATTATCTGCTTTCCTATCCCAACAAGAACCTAAGACCATAGAATAAGCCTTAGATGATGAGAGCTGGGTAATAGCAATGCAGGATGAATTGAACCAGTTCAAGAGAAATAAGGTTTGGGAATTAGTTGAAAGACCACATGATTATCCAGTAATAGGAACTAAATGGGTCTTTAGGAATAAACAGGATGATCAAGGGATGATAACTAGAAATAAAGCAAGATTAGTAGCTAAAGGATATAATCAAGAAGAAGGAATAGATTATGATGATACCTTTGCACCTGTAGCCAGGTTAGAAGCCATTAGAATCCTTTTAGCCTATGCATCTTATATGAATTTTAAATTATTTCAGATGGATGTTAAATCTGCCTTTTTAAATGGTTATTTAATGGAGGAAGTTTATGTTGAGCAACCTCCTGGTTTTGAAAATTCTCAAAAACCAGATTCTGTTTTCTAACTTACTAAAGCTCTTTATGGCCTTAAACAAGCACCTAGAGCTTGGTATGAAAGAATAAGTTCTTTTCTTTTGAAAAATGATTTTACTGTTGGACTAGCAGATCCAACACCCTTTAAGAAAACTGTGAAAAATAATGTTTTGTTGGTTCAAATTTATGTTGATGATGTAATTTTTGGATCAACCAATAAAATTCTTTGTCATGAATTTTCAGAATTAATGCAAAAAGAATTTGAAATGAGTATGATGGGAGAATTAAATTTCTTTTTGGGTCTTCAAATATTTCAAAAATATTTTG
Organism: Viscum album; assembly: GCA_963277665.1. Classification (NCBI taxonomy): domain Eukaryota; kingdom Viridiplantae; phylum Streptophyta; class Magnoliopsida; order Santalales; family Viscaceae; genus Viscum; species Viscum album. The sequence goes on along the minus strand of OY728140.1, from coordinate 27,360,991 downwards.
GAAATATTTTAAATCAATGCAAATACATTACTGATTTACTTAAGAAATTTGGACTTGAAAACAGCAAGACATTTACAACTCCTATGTGTACTAATATAAAACATGATTTGGATGAAACTGGAAAACTAGTGGACAACAAGTTATATAGAGGTATGATTGGTAGTTTGTTATATCTTACTGCTAGTAGACCAGATATAATGTATTCAGTATGTCTTTGTGCTCGATTTCAATCAAATCCCAAAGAATCCCACTTAACTGCTGTTAAACGAATTTTTAGATATTTAAAAGGTACTATTTATCAATCTCTGCTTTATCGAAAAACCTCTGATTTTAATTTAATTTCATATTCAGATGCTGACTTTGGAAGCTGTAGATTAGATAGGAAGAGTACATTAGGAACATGTCACTTTTTAGGAAAGTCTTTAGTATCATGGTCTAGTAAGAAACAACACTCAGTTGCCCTGTCAACAGCCGAGGTAGAATATGTGTCTGCAGGTAGTTGCTGTGCACAGGTGTTGTGGATGAAAAACACTCTTATGGACTTTGGATTAAATTTCAATAATACACCTATTTTATGTGATAATACTAGTACAATTAATATTTCAAAAAATCCTATTAGTCATTCTAGAACTAAGCACATTGATATAAAACATCACTTTTTAAGAGATCATGTGTTTAAAAAGGATATATTTTTAGAATTTGTAAATACAGAAAATCAATTAGCAGATATTTTTACTAAACCACTTCCCACGGCAAGGTTTGAATTTATTAAGGGGGAGTTAGGTTTATTTAATTTTAAATAGTTTTTTTTTTAATCTTATTCTGTTTTCGAATTCTGATTAATTTCTGTTTCCCGCTATAAGTAATTTTATTTTGTTTTAAATAAAAGTAATGATTAGTGATTACACGGGAATCAAGGCTGTCAGAACCGTTTCACCTTCTAAACTGTTTCACCTTTTTCGGAAACCCTTTCGAAAACCTAAAACCGCACATCTGCTCCAAAACCCTTTTCTGAATCTTCAAACCCTAAACTTACGAACCTTCAGAAATCGTTGTTGAAATGGCAAAGACTAAGCATCCAGATGAAGCTGAGAGCAGTGCTGCAAAGAAACCTAAAGTAGTTGGTCAGAAAATACTGCAAGGTAAAGTCATAGATTTAGAATGGCTGTTTGAAACTAATTTACTGTTGAAGCAAGCGTTGTCGTTTCAAATCCTTGAGCAAGATTTTAATAGTGAAAACTCTGAGTTTCTATATGAGGCAGAAATGAGACATTTCTTTAGAACTGTTCAGTTTAGCATTGGAGATACGGAGGATAGTTTATTGGCTCAAATAGAGGATAAGGACTTTTCCATATCATCTGTAGAGATAAGTCAAATTCTTAACTGCCCTCATGAAGGAGTTTTTCATTTAGATTTACGGAATATTGGAGATTCTGTACATAAGTCTGAAGACATTATGTCTTTTCTGTTTGGAACCAGAGTGATAAAGAAAATGTTTATTAAAGATTTGGAGCCCGATCAGAAAATCTTGGTAAAATTTGTTCAGACTGGTTTAGCACCAAGGATGGCTGAGATGGAGAAAATCCTATACCCTGACATGTACATAATGTATCTTCTGATGTGTGATATTAAGTTTAATTTTCCTCGGTTTATGATAAGATATCTGAGATACTGCTGTCAGAGTGAAGCAAGAATGACCTTTTTCCCTTATGGAAGGTTCATTTCTTTGTTTTTGTTTAAAAGAGGAATGATCAGATTGGTAGATGCTGGTGTGAAATGTCACCACAGTAATGTTTTTAATGCTGGAACTTTAAGGAAAGTAGGATACTTCTGGAGCACAATTAAAGGAAAACTCTTACCTGTTGGAGCTGAGGAAGACTTGGAGAGTGCTCAGGCTCAACCGGCTAAGTCCAAGGAGGGACAAGCAGAATCAAGGGTTAGTACAGTGGCAAGGAGAATTCGCTTTGAGATGGAGGAAGTTGAGGAAGAGAGAAGTCAAGAAGGACTTCAATCTAGAAGGAAGAGGTCAATTGATGAAGAAATTATCTCTCCTGCCTTGAAATCCTCTGAACCGGTAATTTCTTATTCATTTGTGAGAGAATCTGTTGTGGAGCAGACTGCACCGATAGAGGAACCAGCAGCTCAACTGGAAATCCAAAAAGAACCTCAATCTGCTGTTGTGGCTGTTGAAAAAGTAATTCCACAAGAACAACTTATGGAGGCAGTGCCTGGTGAAGAAGTGGCCCGACCTCAAGATTTACATGAAAATATTGTTCTTGACCATTCAGTAGAAGTCAGAGAGACTACTGTTCGTGATGAACGTACTTCTGAAGCTAATACAGAGGTACTTCAGGAAGATTTTTCAGTAGAAGAGTTTCAGGCTTCAAAAGCTAGTTCAGTGGATCAACCTTGTCAGGACAAGGACAAAGAACAGTCAGATGCAGATTCTTTACCACTTGCCCTGCCTCATCAACCTATTTCTGGACATGAGAATAGAGCACAGGGTGCCCCTGATTCGAGAAAAGAAGAAGTTGTTGAGTTGTACAAGCGTATCTCTCAATTAGAATCTGAGAATGTTAGTCTCAGAAATTCTCTGAACTTAGAGCAGTTGAAGTTTCAGAAGCTGAAAGAATCTACTGTTTCAAGACAGGAAGTAGATTTGTTTAAGACTGATATGCTTCATGCTGTTGATCAGTTAAAATCAGAGATGGTAAAGAAAGATGATTTGTCTGAGATGAAGATTTACATGGAAAATAAATTTGAATCTGTTGCAAACAATGTTGTGAGTGGATCAGGCTCTTGACCTGATTTGATTCGGAGATTTCAAGCAATTACTGCAGCAATGAGCAATATGAGTGACAGATTACACGATCTTCAGTGTAATAGTGCCCCTTTTTCAGTTTTCCTAGATAATCAGAAATTTTTAGTGGATCAGTTGACATCTGGAGAGAAACCGATTAGGATTCTTTTGAATCAGTTATCAGAGAAACTGGCTCTTTTTGTTGAAAAAGAAGAAAGAATGCATGAGTTTTTCAGAGTTAATTTGATTGAAGATATTCATATGACTCAAGAGAACAGAGATCTTATCATCAAGTTAGGAGATGGGATGATGAAGAGGCTCAGAGAACAGTTTACAGAGATCAAGACCGCGATTCAAAGGAGATAGACACTCTTTTTTTTCCCTGTCTTATCCATGAACCTTGATTCCTCTGTATATCACAATCGTTTATATATAACATCTTGTGAATGAAAATTCTTTTCCTACTTCTTTTTTTTGTTTTTTTGTTTATTGATTTATGATTAAGTTAGCCAGTATAACAAATTCACTTATTCATACACAGTTAATTATAGCATTTACTTATAGTTCAGTGCAATATTGAATGTGTTCAAATCCATAATTTTTCATTCTTTTTGATATCACAAAAAGGGGGAGAATTTGGATAAACACAACATTTAAATTCATTTGTTTCCTATGAAGAAATTTGGATATATAGGAGAAGACATTTATCTTTTATAATTTTTTTTTTTGCTGAAAATTTATTTTTATGGGGGAGAAATTTTATTATAGTTAAATATTGTTTTAATCCTTCCAAAATTCTAAAATTTTATAAAACTAATTTTTCAATAAAGATTGCAATTAAATTAGTTCTATTATTTTATGGGTTTTGTGATCATCAAAAAGGGGGAGATTGTTGAGCAATGTATTGTTTTCAAACAATTCAAAATAATATTTTTTAAAGGGGGAGATTATTTCAAATAATACTCTGTCTCTTTATGATGATTTTGATGCTCACAAATACCCTTAATTATTTACTAATTATTTCGTTGAGTATTTTGCAGGAATTTATTTTATTTATTTCATACAACGAGATTTCATACTTCATTTATTCCGAGATCAATTTTAGCGTGTTCTGGAATCACTGTAGCGCAAGATCAATTTTAGCGTGTTCTGGAATCACTGTAGCACGAGATCAATTTTAGCGCGTACTGGAATCACTGTTCATACCCTACGTTGATGAACGTAACGTATGGATGAAAAGTTTACTTTTTATGTTAAAAGAAACGTATGGTTAAGGAACCTTACGTTATTTTAAAACGTATGGTTAATGAATCTTACGTTGTTGAAAAGTATGGAAGAAGAACATTACGTTTGGAAGGAACCTTACGTTTTCGTTGTTGGACAAGTATGGAAGAGAAACCGTACGTTAGTTTTCAGTGTTGAGTTTTTTTCTCAAAAGTATGGATCATCAACCTTACTTTTATAATCAACCGTACGTTCTTTGGAGAGTTGAAGCGAGACAAAGTATGGATGATCAACCCTATGTTTGAATGCTGAAGAGAAAGTATGTACGTTCTGAACCTTACGTTCTGAACCTTACGTTTGTGAACCTTACGTTTGTGAACCCTACGTTTGGAGCCATGTCATCAACCCTACATTTGGCGTCGGGATATTTTTGACAAACGATATTTCCTTTTGCATTGGTCAAACAAGCGGATTATTAAGCGGATTTCGAGCCGATTCTTAAGTAGGACTTTGACTGAATCAAAGACGATTTTCAACGGATTACTGATTGATTTAAACGGAGCTTTTTATGCCGATTCCTCAGGGGAGTTACAACGGCTCTGTTATTTCATTTAATATCGCGAATCTAAAGGAGATTTTCATGGATCTATTTATGCGGAAGATTTTCTCAGATTTGAATATATATGTTCTATCTTGGAAACTTCGGATATATATATATACACAGGAAATTGTGTGAAAGATATAGATTGATCTTTTAACGAGCAAGAAACAGAGACTGTGAAAAGGCTTTCTTTTCTGGTGATCGAGAAGAAGTGTAAAACCTTTATTACCGAAGGAAGATTTTGATAGCAGATTCACGTGTTCTACATCGACTATCTGTTGTGAATCTATTGCTGCTGAAGTTGTGAAGTTTCTGGTAATATCTATTGCAACTGGATCGACTCAGAACTGTTTTGATTACAGATTTTTATTTTCTGAAGACAACGATCTATCTACTGTCAATTGCATTCTGTTGCAATTGTGAAGAACAACTGGAAAAGTGTTTTCTTTATCGAAACCCTTTTTATTTTTGAGTGACCAGCTTCTCGTTCTAAGCTGTGTGGGTTCGTGTTTGAACCAGGAAGGCTGTGTATGCCTGAATCTTGTAAAGGTGTCAACTGCCTGTACTCAGTTGTGAACAGGTCTGTGGAAACGAGGACCAGATAGTGAAAATCGCCAAGCTCGTGGATTTGAGCGTTGGTGGAGTGGACTAGGGGCCTTCTGTTCCCTGAACCACTATACATCCGTGTGTTCATGCTTTTACTTTTTCCGCTGCATATTTAATCGTGCAAAAGCATAGTGGACAGAATTTGTCTAAATTAAAGAGATTGTAATAATTTTGAAAAGACACAATTCACCCCCCCTCTTGTGTGTAATCCGTAGATTCAGATCCAACATTATAAATGTAAATTCTAAATATTAATTTGTTTCATGTTTAATATTTTATAAGAATCATCTACTTCATGGTTAGTTTGACAGTCTATATATACAATGCTATTTTATATCTATCAATAGATTAATTCGTGGTTATAATTATTTTATTTAAGGTATAAAGTATCATTATTAGTAAATTTAATTTATGATTAATAATCTAGATTTTTATAATTAATATTAAAAAAATTATATTAAATAAAACTTTAGGGATGGTAAATTCATCACAAAGAATCATACCATGAAACAAAATTAGTGAACTATAATTATTATTCAAAAAATATATAGAAATTATTAAATTATTGAATATTATGTATATTTACCTTTTAACTTCTTTATTTGATGTAATTCTGAACAGATAACAACGTATAAGGCCATTATAACTAAGTATCTTTTGAAATCATAGAACGAGCATCATCTAGCGATTATAGTCAATCAAAATTCTAAATTTTTATAGGTAAATTAATATAACGGATTAAAAATATTATAAATTATTTTTAACGATATTTGATGATTTTTGAAAAAAAATATTGAATGAATAAAAGACAAACTAATAAAGGGTTATTCATAGAGTTGATAGGCGCATCACTAGAATTTCAGTTTCTCAATGACAATGAATGGTGGAGGCGGATAGTAAGTGACAATTTCAAAATACAAAATAAATTTTATAAATCATGTTTATTCCTTATCTAAACATCAATACCATCCATGAGGGGTGGTGATAAAAAACTGAAATCCATGCATCATGGAGAGATTTATCCACAGACATGCAGTAACATAGATTCTTGATTTTCATATTAGACGGTAGATGTTAAATAATGTTTTAATCATATTTATAATAAAATCTAAACCCAAAATTTTTTTAGAGGATACTATTACACAATGGTTGAGGTTGATTTAGTGTGAAAATAATATTAATGAAACATTAAGAAAGATGTTATACCTATATTTATACCTTGATCTTCTTATTGATAAAGGGCATAGATACGAGGGACTTGGTCTAATTTGAGGTGAACCTGTGAATAAATGTGTGTAAAGTAATTTATTAAGTGTTTTTTTTGTAGTTTTTAATTACATTTTGTAATATGAGTTAAGTATTGAATGGGTTTACATGATGTCCCATACGTAAATGGGAAAGAGGTACTTTTCATTAGAAAAAAATGTTATGTAATGGGTAAGAATGGAATGGAAAAAAAAATTAGTGAGTCAAGTGTGGGAAGGTTTGGATGATATGTATATAGGACTTCAAAACCTAGTAAATGTTTTCTATAATATCTAAAGTCCATGTTAATATAACAATATTTGATCCACATTATATTAGTCAATTAAACACATATTAATCTTAATTAAATATTAATCGCAACAATTAATTTACTACTAAGAATAAAATGGGGACTTGTTTACTAAATGTTAATGTTTTGAGTATGAATTCCATTTTTCCTAATTAAATTTCTAAATAGGATAAAATTTACTTTTAATTCAAAACATATAATTTGTTGAAAATACTATTTTTCAGAAAAATTATCATATATTTATTAAGTGTTCATAGTATTATCCAACATTGATTACCCATTAAATTAGTGTTAATTATTTTTTATACAAGTTTTAACATCAAATTAGATCTTTCATTTAAATTGGATTCATTTACTTTTAAAAAACATAATATTAAGAAAATTTATATTCTTGGAAAAGTAATAATACTACTAAGGTATCAAATATTTAACCAAGGTAACAAAATATTCTATTCATGAATGAAAGTGACCATCAATAAATAATTTGGACCCACTAATAATAAATTTAAAATACATTTCCTTTGATTCAATTTTAAAAACAAATCAGAAAATAATTTATATTGTATTTAAATCATTTTTTTAAAAAATATTGAATATATTTTAAAATATAAAATATTATTTTAACATCATAAAATATATTTTTGAAATATATATATTTTTAAAAATGGTTTCTTATGTTTTAAGTAATAAAGTCTACACTATTTTTAAAAATAATAGTTTACACTATTCACATAAAAATCAATTATTTTAGAAAAAAAAATATTAAGATAATATCACCATATTAAAAGCCAAAATGACGTTAATTTGGTTAAATTCACATATAAAATTTGAAAAATTAGACATTATAATAACATCCGAAAATATCATAAAATTTCTTTTATAGGTTATTAATTTTTTGTATATTAACCATTCCACTAAAATTTGATCTAATCATAAACTTATCAAAATTGAATAAAATATATTTTATAATATGTATTTTAAGATTAAAAATATTTTTTATTAGATTCTTTGTTTTTCTAATTGTGTTTTGGGTTTATGAAAAATTATATTTTCTGTTCTTCATATATATATTTATATAGAAATAAAAATATAATTATTTTATTAGTTCTTTTTATACATTTTAATTCTATAGATACAATATAATGACCTAAATAGTTTCAATTATCTATTTTCTGTGTGAAGAAAACCTTACAACACAACACTTATTTAAGGATAAAAACTCATGTTGTCACATTCTACCCAATAAATAAATTGGTTCTTAACAATTTAATTGTAATTTACATTCATGTATAGTTAAAGATTGTGAAAATAGTGAAATTACTCATGATATGATCCTCAATATCATATTAAAAACTATAGAAGACGTATTTTTACTAACAATTTCAGGTAAATGTATCCCATAACTAGTTATTATTGTCCTTGTGAAGGATTTATATTTTTACATAGATAATTCATACTTGTAATTTCATAAATAGATAATAAAAGTTGATTTATATTTTGTTGTTTTCTGATTATAAAAATTAATATATGGTCAATGTGGATATACGCATTCTATTTAAAAAAATTAGTGAATATTTTTTCTATGGAGGATATTATGATTTTCACAATTTTTTTTTCCAAATATACAGTAATCCTACCAAAAAATAACTTCCCTAAAATAAAAACATTTTAGAGTAGTAATTTTATGTTCATAGAAAACAACCATATGTACAATATGGATGAATGAGAAAAAATATATCCCCTAATTCGGGGTGGAGGGTAACTGAACAACTCATAACATTATCCTCTTCATGGATTGTCATTATGTAGGTTCATTCTTTCTCCATAGGTCTATGGGGTTTTCATTTCAACCAACCTCTATAATCCATGTATTGGGGAATTATCTTGTATAATGCATGAATTATATGTAAATAATACGTGAAATATTTTTTAGTCCCCTTGGATGAGTTCTATTTTTGATCATCTTATAAACTGGACACTTCATTTTCCTTTGACAGTATGATGCTCTATAGTCTCCTTTACAAAAATTAAAGAATCTTACAATCCACTTCATGTAATTACCATGATTATTACTCACAAATTTATTATAGATATGTGGTTTAATATCCTTTCATTCATCATATCCATTTCCTAATTTTTCATGAGCATCCATCCAACCCTTCTTTGTTTAAATACATATTTAATCTATGATTTCATTTTTAATCATGTTTCATGATAGTTTGTTTTTCATAATCACCATTTTTTAGTCTGTCTTCCATTATAATGATTTGATTATTGTGTTATAATCAAATTTTCTTTCAAAACCAAGGTCCTCTTTGATTCTTCTAGTTATATCCATCACTAAAACTGAAAAGGGTTTAATGTGAGTGCTGAAAAATTATCATTATGTTATAATAATCATACATAACAAAATAGAAATTTATTAAAAAAATTTCTATCATTGTAATACTGCCATGTTAGAAAATATTTTGTTTAGTTCATCCTATATCTTCAGTATTTTATTAACAAATCATAATCATAATTTCATATGTATCAATAATATATCAAATTATATTATCCACAGCTCATCCTAGTTCATTTTAGGTTCTCCAGAGTTTACCATATGTTTGGTACTCTTATATATATCAAAATAGTCCCTCATAGTGATTAGAAAACAAATCTTTCCTAGAGGATAATAATTAGAATATTATTACCCATATTGTATTCAAAAGGGGGTAAAATAAGTGTGTAGTCTTAAACCAACAAATCATATATCATGGTGATAATTTAGACCTGATAAACTAACCAGTTTTGGGGTTTACCCCTAGGAGACTTTGTGCCACATCCACATCCACATACAATATTTGGATATGGATGTATTTGAATGGAAGAATATCTACTCATAAAATTACTAATATTTTAGGATACAATCCAATACATAGACTCATATCTATGTTTTTCACTATGGTAATATAAACATGACCATAAATTAACTAAACTAATATCTAAAAAATACTTGAATATTCTCTAATGATAAGTAATGTAATATCCAAAATAACTAAACCCACCGATGATACCAACTGAAGTGACCCAAAACTAAATATGAAATAAATAATAAAATAATCTCTGGATTAAAATAATAAATCTCAAAATAATCATGTAACCCTGGGATATAAAGGTTTACTGTCTTGGATAGAAGTTATATAAATATAATATTTTACAAAAGTAGTAAGTATTTCACCATAATAATTCCCCTCTAGCCCATTTAAAGACACCTCACATGAATCAATGATCTTTATAACCTAGAGAATAAAACCATTAGAAAGAGGTGACTATAAATTCTTAATAAGTGAAAATAAAAATCACATGGCCATAGATCATATACATGATGTAGAATAATTAGAAGACATAGATATCTTAATAAAAGATCATAAGATCATGTATTATAATCATAAAATATAATAGATAAACATACAATCATAAAAAGATCATTAAAGCAGTAAATAATATATTAAATATCTCAAAAAACAACCACATGAAATAGGTCCTTTCTTTAAATAATAAATTTAGGGCTTAGTCCCAACCTATAAAAAAATCTCAAAAAACGTATCAGAAATTATATAACATGTGATTAGGTATAAAAGTGTGGAATACATAATAGATATTCTATGAACATGAAAACATGGCATTTCATTGAAATTAAATCCATCATGTACAATTAAAATTACATTATAAACAACATTATAATGTGGAATAACCTTATAAATGACATGAAAATGTGTAAAACCCCTTAGAATAGGAAAACCAATGTCAGAAAAGACATTATTCCCATGAAATCTTGACTAATATCATTTTTGAAATGCCTTAAAATGTGAGAAAACCCATGATTTCCACACCACTAATGTACATGGTTTTTTGAGAGGGTCAAAATCCACTGCCATTTTTTATTTATTGATTTTGTGGTATTCAAAATTATTTTTTTGTTTATCAGAACCTAATTCCTTTATTTTTATCAACACTGCATCAGGTTTTTTGTTTGGTTTAGAGGCATTGAAATTTCCTTCGATGTTTGGATGGGTTTGAGTTTATCAGAGGATGGAACAACTATTTTTGATGTAGTAGGTGAACGAATATATTTTAGGAAAATCATGTGGCCTCTCCCAAAAAATCATGCATCCCAAATTAGAAATGATACAAGGTTTGGAAAACCATGCAAGTTAGGTTGAGGACAATGCATGATGCTCTATAGCTTTTGCTGAGGGATATTTTAAGAATTGTGTAATGTTAGGGTAATTGTTTTGTATGAAACATGGGTATTAAAACTTCAGAAATACCTCAAAACTAAAGCACTCATGGTTTGAACAAGTTTTGGAAAAATATTTGAGCTAACAGTTAATTCCATAAAAATTATTAAAATTTCAGTTTTCCCCTCCCTATATTTTTTTCTTTTTCTTATCCACCCCTTTCCTTCATGGGTTCCGTAGCTGAAACAAGGAACTCTACTCCTCCTCTCTTCCTAGGGTGTAATATATTTACCTAATTTTGACCCCATTTTTCATTCTGTTAAAAGTTATGGATCGGTTTCAACAAGGCTTTCCTCACCCATGTTTCTCTTTTTCTTTTCTCCATCCTCAAAGACCAAAATTAGTTCAAGTCACTTTGCCCAATTTTTTGGGTGTTCTAAGGAAATGAATATTTCCTCCAAATATCTATGAGTTATAGGATAATATTGAACATGACTATGTCTATAAATCCATGGTAGGTTCCTCATACCTTTATTCATATTTTCACAGAAATTTTGGTGGTATGGTGTATACCGCTCCATTGGGTATATGATAAACACTCAAATTAATATGAACACTTAATGTTAAATTATTTTTCAACATTATGGGATGTTTTAGGGAATTCCCAAAACATTTTTTATCATTTAAGGCCATGTTATAAGTTATCAACCACCTAATTTGTTAGGTTGGGGTGTGTTTTCTCAATTGAATTGAATTGCTTGTTTAAATAAATGTGATTTATACATATGATTTGTTTGATTTATACTGATGAGGTCCATGGGATAATGGCAAGCCTGGACTATGAATTTAAATGGGAATGGATATATAGAATTGAGGATATGTGATCATTGGAATAGGCTTGGCCAATTTTACTTGGGTGATTTGATCACCAGTTGGTCAACATAGTTATCGGTTGATGTGTTGGGGATGTCAGGTTGAGGTAATGGACAGTGATATTGGATGTCATGGCTATTAGATTTGAGTGACAATGTCATAGGGGCATGAAGAGCTAGGGTTAGTGTGGATTAGGTACAAAATTGGTGATGGTCGCTCACCCATGAGGTTCAAAGAACCTATTGGAGTCATGTCCACATAGGGTAACACATTGATGAGTTGGTTATGACAACTCATGTGGGTAAAGGCCCCCAATAGTTCAATATTGGTATTTGTTTTGGTTGACCATTCCATAAAAATCTATATAGAGGGTGAGGATTCATTATATGATAGTGTTGATGATATCATTTGGTGACTGAGGCTTGTCGTATTGAGGTTTTCCGGCCTGGACTATTTATGGAGGATAAAGATCGTTGTTTATAGGGATGTCATGTAATGATCCAAGGATTATTTTAATCCTAAGGAAAAGTATTAGTGTGCCTACAGTCATAGGGATTCAAGACTATAGGTACTTTTTAGTTAGGGTTTCAAAGAATATGGCTCTAATTTCTTTGGGGGTCCATTGGGATGTCAGTCACTTGATTTGGGAACTGAGGAGTCAGTTGGCATGAGGTGGTGGATTATTATTATTTTTTGAGGTGGATCCTAAGGGTTAACCTATGTTATTTGACATATAGGAATACATTGGGAAATATTCCAAGGATTCTCTCCTCTTAAGTGATTCCTGAGTTGGCTTATGCAAGTTACATCTTCATTGTGGCTGTTGAGAACTAGGTAATTAGTTTCTTTTATTCACATTGAATGATTTGTTGTCATTATTATATTACAAACCTTATTAAACACATATTTTGGGTATGAACAACAAGTTGTTATCCTATTGAGGTCCATTCTAATATCAGACATTATCCCTTTGGGGATCATGTTGAATTTCTGTTTTTATGTTTAGGTTGGGGTTTGGGATTTGGAGTTGGATACTAGTACAGTTGTCATAGATGAATGGAAGGGGACCATGTGATTCCTACCATAGTTGGGATTTCATTTTTATTTTGTTTATTATATCAACATTATACCTATATATATAAATTTATATGTTATGGTAATACCTTCGTGACCCCTTTTTGGATATTTTATTTTATGACTTGTATTAGATGCACACTTTTTTTAGTTGTTGTATGTACTATGTTTTATGTCCATTTTTTTCTTATTTATATAATTATTCCTTCCACAATTAATTTTTTTTATTATGTTTCCCCCATTAGAATGTTTGGTTCTAGTCTGGTGATTCTTTTCTTCTGTTTCTTATTTTACACACACTCGAACCAATACTATATCATTCCATGAGGGTATAACCTCCTCCCTTTTACCTATATACACCCTTGCTCTTGTCACTATCCTTTATAGATTGGGTAGGTGTTCCTAAGGCCTATTTCACCCATAAAAATAGCAATGTTTCGGTGGATAATTGCGTTAGGGACTCTACAAGTTGTATAAAATCAATTATTGACTTAGAACTAGTAACGAGTTTCAGTTGTATATTAATGATATCAATTATTTTATTTTCTACTATTATTACTATATGGGTTATTATAGAATAGAGATTATGATGTTTTCATAACTTGGTTTAGAACATATTCTTAGGTACCCTCACCCATAGGCACGGTAGACAGAACAAGTTTCCAGGGGTGAGATTTTTTATTCTAGTGTTTCTCATTTTACAGTTTATTTGATTTCCTCATAAATTGGTAATTTTAGAAGTGTGCTTTTTAATTTTCATGAACTGTGACCCCTATCCTAATATATAATGAAAGGAGATATTGGATCCTTTGCCCAGTAAGTATGATTTTGTTTTTATTCCTGTTTTTTCTTTTAGTAAGAACATATTTGAATGTTTAATTATATATATGTGGGCCAATGATACAAATTTTATGTGATGAATGATAATTATATACGTTTTTCAGGTTCATATATTAGAAGACATGTCTTATATGGGGTGATTTTAATCACCAGGTTGGGAGATGTGGTCTTCAGTTTGAGGGGACAAGGACTGTTAGGATGAGCATGTCTCGGGGAACATTTGATACTTTCTCAGCTGAGGGTGGTATGAATGGAGGTCATGGGGCATGGATTCCATGTGGGATGGTTGTGATGGGTAGAGTATGTATATTAATTTGATGATTCTTGTTAATTATTTCTCTATCTGTCATAACATATATATATGTTATATGGGATTTTTGACAATGTAATGGTATTTAGAAGGATTCCGCCTAAATGGATTCGATGGATTGTCGAGCGGGTGATGGTTTAGTATTGTTGGATCATAATAAGGTTGAGACAGTAGAGGGATAGGTAATGAAAGTGAAGGCTCACGAACATGCTCCAATGCTGGTGGGGTGTCTCCAAAATTTGACAACTTTGGGGCCATATCATTACAAGTAATTCTGAGCAATCCAAGTACAGGTGATCTTGGGTATCGATAGGGTAGCTCAAGGAGAATGCCATTCTATATCATATGTAAATTACAATCCTTAATCACATCACCAACCACAATTTTAGGGTGAGGGTAGTCGATAGATTTCTGATAATATGATCGAGTATATAAAGATAGTTGGCGACCAATAAGAGATACATCCATGGTGGAGTGTTATTCAAGTGACTTATATGATTAAAGGGATAAATAAATGATAGTGGTATGTACAGTTTCAAGAAATATGTCATGAGGGACTACCATGGAAATACTTTGAACCCTAGTTCATGGGGCACTTTTTCCCAGAGATTCTAAGGGTAGAAAGGTCTAGGGATTTCTTAATCCTTTAGAAGGGTGACAGGTTTTTCATGGACTATGCAATGACATTAACTAATTTTCTCTCTTTTCACCTAGTATGGTGAGTGATGAAACCTCAAGGGTTAGATGTTTCAATGAATATCAGTGTAATTACATTTGGAAGTAGTTAAAAATAATTAAGTTAGACTCATTCTCATAGGTAATGAACCATATACTCATAGATGACAGAAACTATGTAGATTGGTCACATTCGTGTAGGGTGAATGATTCAAGGGTTTAAGTGGTGATACTTCACATACTAGGAAATTAATCTTAGAAAATTTCTAGTATGGTATTCTAGCCATGAAATCAAGTAGACCATCTCAGAGTGGGCCTTTGATAGGTTTCAACTTTTGTGGGAAGCATGGAAACGTTTTGACTTTTTATGAGTGTCATACAAAAGAGTCTCGGGAATTTGTGTTGGTTGGTCACCTCAAGAGGTTCTACAACAATCCTTCATGGATAGCTGGAAATCAAGGCCATGGTAGAGTTATGGTTCTGAGATCGGACCGGGTGCGGTACCAGGTGGTGGTAGTAAATTTTGAATGATACACTATAGTTTTGGAAGATATATAAAGGCATGGTAGTGGGTTTAGTGGTGATTGGTTGGTGTCACATTGTAGAAAGGTTATGATTTAGTTAGTAATGCTTCATGATAGGTTTATGAAATATTTATTATAGGGTTAGATCAAGATGGTGACCCCAAAAAAGTAAGAGTTACCCCATGGGTGTAGCTGTGTCATTATTTTTCATTATTATGGCATGTTTAGCCTTCTATATTTTGGTTGTATGAGGAAAACATTATATATATGTTTGGACTAAATAAATGGTGGTTATTATCACAACATAGGATCTAGTTAATTAAATATAAATGTATGTATGAGGTGTGTGACATTGGGGATTTTATTTGAGCATAGTTCGCTGCATTGTTATTGATGTGCATAGGAATCCGACATTGAGGATATGTAGATTAAATGAGGTGTGTTATAATATGGATATCAAAAGATGTGAAAATTGATTCAAGTATGAGCCATTAGGTTTAATTCTAAATATGTGATGAGATACGGGACCTCATTAGTACCATATGTGAAATGGTTTTGAGGTTGGAATCGATGTGGTGTTGGATATCGATGGGTGTATGGTATGACATGGGAGCACTTGATGAGGTGTAGTAGTGATAGTGCATCGCAGGAGGATATTAGAAAGTGGTAATGTTCAGTGGAACAATTATTTATTTATGATTTTGGTCAGGATGCGACCAAGAAAGGTCACTCATAAGTTAAGGAGTAACCTTGTGTTAGTTGACCTCTTCCCTTGAGACCAAGGTAGTTTCGGTTATTTTAAAAAGGATGGGCGTGTTTGGTATGATCTCTAGGTTTTGTGTTATTGATCTAGTAAGAGATATATTATTGTGGGATGATTGTAACATAATGGGTTCTTTGAGCATGTCAAAATACTCACCAGATGTGAACTTTGGAAATTGGTGGACATTCCTATTACTTTTCAGATCCTCAGACCATAATTTTGAGTTTTTCATCAAGAATCTAACTTTTTTCTTTTATTATTAGAGGCTTGGAATGTGCCTCAAGTGTTTGGATGTTTTTCCTTTCCATCGTATGTAAAAAAGGAATGTTTTTGATGTTTTCGGTCAAGGAGCACAGTTTGGGAAAACTAGGTAGCCTTTCCCAACAAACATTGTATCCAAATTTTGAACAATTTTGTAGGCTGGGGCATATATTCATTCATTAACCTCATCAGGTTTTACAAATGTATTTTTCCAGGCTTCTTAATGATTATGGTAAACCATTCTTATTATTCATGGGTAATTACAGTTAAATAGTACCTCAACACTACAGGACGCATGGTTTGCACAAGATTTGGAATCTTATTTGAGCTAACCCTTAAAAAGTATAAAATGTCACTTTTTCCCTCCCTATATTTTTCTATTATTCTTAATTTTCTCATCCTTATTAATTTGTGGTTCACGATACATAAAATATAAACTCTCCTACCACTCTCCTAATATGTCATGAGATATATCCATTTTATGAAATCCATTATCCAATTTGATTACTGACTTGGATCTGTATTAGTAAAGCTCTCCTTATCTATGCTTCTGTTTTCCTTTGAACTCACCTCATTGGCAGCTAAATCTATGAGTGTCATTTTGAAAAAAAACTCAAGGGGTTATATTATAAACCATTAAAATTAATTCCTCCCTCAATATTCATCACTTTGAAACCAAAAAATAAGGATACTTATACCTTATTATTCACTTATTTTCCCATATAGCTTCATCAAGTTGGTGGGTTCAATATAAAACACTGACTAATTGAGTTTTCTTATTTCAAATAAAAATCTCTATTGGATTGAAAATATCTATATTTATTTCTTATAAGAAATATCATATTCTAGTGGTATGACCTATGATTTTGGGGCATGTGATGGATCTAGTATGAACTTCATTAGGGGGGATATATGAAACACATTGTGTACCCAAGATAGGTTTGGTGTAATATCCAAATGATAAGATATTGTCACAATATGATCATGTATATTAATGGGACCGATATATATTGGGATTAGTTTTCCCTCCTTTCTTCCAATAATAAATTAAAAAAATTCCTTCTTAACAACATCAAATTCTATATAAAATCAATTATTTTCATCCTATAATTCATATAAACTTTGATCAGTTTACAGACGGTTTTTAATGGATCTAACCCTCTCTTCCATCTCATCTGCTTTCTCATGACCCAATAGCTTTCATTTTGCTTATTCATTGCTATACATTGGAGTTCTACACTTATTTTTTAATGGTATTCATTTGTATCCATATAAATGATTGAGTGAAATATATTATCATAGGAAGACTCAACCTATGGTTTTTTTTTGATCCCAAACACATTTTAAATCAATATAATAAGATCTTATCCTATCCTCAAGGGTTTGAATTATTATCTCTTACTGAACACCTATCTAGGAATGATATTTAGTGAAACAACTGAACTCTATATCATGATATTTGTCAATAATTCATCAAAAAATTTAAGTAAACTCATGATTTTGATAACATATTATTTAATTTTTTACCCCATACAACTAATTCTTCAATGTGTATTCTAGAAAAAAATATTGAAAGATAACACTTCTATGATAGTAATGAAGTTCGATGACTTCAAAAGGTGATAAACTATCACCGATAATTTTCTCAACATGAAAGATAAGATAAACCATAAATTAAACAAGTACATATTATCATAAATATACATGGTTTAAATTATTTCCATCTCATGTAACATTGTCACTACATAAAAACCAAAGGGTTTCATTTTCATAAATTTCCATTCATATATCCTTAATCTTGAGAAACTCTCATAACATTAAACCCCAAAAGTGGTGTCAATGACTTGGAATTTATTGTCTATCTTAAATTAATTAACCCAAAATGGTATCCTTAAATTTTAAGTATATTGTAATTTGAGACATAGATACATCCAAAAGATAATTCACCCTATATCTATAAATAATATTATATCTTACACAAAACATTTATATTGGATTCTTGGGTTCAACCATGTGCCAATAGACTCTGAAATAAAATTTATTCATTTCATAATTCTTGTAGAGGAAGTTAAAAACATAAAATTTCTATAAAGGATGAATAATAAGTTTCACATACAAAATCTATCATGAAATTTCAGACTTTGGAGGGGTGGATTAGAGTTACCTAATTATAATGATTCACTTATAATATCATTATTTAATAATAATTTTCTTTTTCTTTTTTCAGTTGATCTTTTTTTGGATTATCATTCTTATTATACTTTGGGTTGGTTCATTGATTAGTGTAATGATTATACTCCTTGAATTTCAAATACTTGAGAGTGAGTGGTTCCTTTTGTGTTTTTTTCTATATATTCATATCATTATTTTAATTTCTCCTATCACTTTGGTAGTCATTTTCCAGAATAATATACCTTCTATACATAAAAATTTACTAGTTCTATAGAGAAAATATCACATATGTTTATTTACATAATTTTTGTATATAAGAAAAGATCATCTTCTTTTATCATTATTTTTTAAACATTATAGTAAATTCTATATTTCTCTTCTAATCAAAACCATGAAATTGATACTTTACATCAAGCTATATTTCTACCCAGATATAACATTAAACAATGTCTTTGTGGTTGTTGAATTCCCTTATGGATAAAGAGTATTATTGAATTTGTTTTAAAACACCGAATAATTGATCAACCATACTTTCAGGTCGGATGAATATTCTACAACAGTACCTTTCAATAATTTTAAAATTTTCATCATAATTACCAACTGATTCATTACCATTTTTTATTTTCTCATGGAACTTCTTCTACATCTTCATAAGAAGAATATAAATAAGTAATTATTGACAAATATTTTCTTCAACTCATCCAAATCCATAAGGTCAATTTCCTTATGTTACCTTGTCTTCATGCTAATATTTGACCATTGATTTTATTAACCTTCCAAAATTTAGATATCTAAAATGAATTTAACATTATTAAAAAACTATAGGATAGAGAATATCCTTTCAGTTGTTCCAATAAATTACATATAAATTTTTGGATTAGAATACTCACTAAATGAAGGTGGATGTTTCATTATGTTGGACTTAATATAATGTTCTTCCATCTATTTATTTTTTAGAGTCGACCATGATTTATAACATTACAACATTGTGGGACCATAGAAAACATATTATGAATTCTAGATCCAATAACATTTAGTTTGTTAGGAGTAAAATAATTTCATTTTCTATCACACTCATAATTAACATATCTCATTTAGGTTCTAGCAATCAAATAAAACCAAAAGCATATTGTAAACAACATTAAACATAGTGGGGAACCACACAATCAGGATGAATCAATTATAGGGTTTCCAAATTCGGAAAACTTATTTTTAATATATTAAATTTTTATATTTACATAGTCCATTCATGGTAATTGTCTATTTAAACCCTTCATTATGGATCATGAAGAGTCTGATAATTTCCAAAAATATCACATGGGGGAGTCATCCCAGGTGTACACAAGGAATTTTTTCATGTACCATGTGATGATCGAGTCCATATAAATGTGAAATTTCTAGAGTTATTTCCATTAGGTATCTCTATACCATATCCAAAACAACTTTTAGTATCTAGATAAGGATGAAATTTCTTATACATCACATTCCCTATTATATACCAAAATTTTTAGTTTATTTTTCAATAATTTTAATCATACTTATACTATACCTTCTATATATCACTAGAAATATCTTTTTAAATAACCCTTGGGGTCATAATAATATTTTATCATCCGACTCCCCAAAAGATAACTAATTATTTCCTATGATGCAAACTATAATGACCCAAGATTATCATTCATATATATTTCATATTTTTAGATAAATTATCAATATATTACACAAACACATTCCTAAGGAACACAATAGTTTAGTGTCTTTATATATTAGGTAAAAATTCTCTAATTAGGTGAAATATATTTAATGCCTTCAATAAAGATGTTCCCATTATTTAATATTCACATACACACCCTATATAGAACAAAAATTTATAACTTTGGGAAATTAAACCTAGGAAGGGGTGAGTTCACATGCTCATTAAGGGTAAATAATAAAGATACATAAGCATAAAAGTAGAATATGGGTATGAGAACATGATAATAAACATAAAAAACCGTACCATGTATATAAAAGATCATAATCTTAAGTCATAAAAAAATATTGAACATTTAATGAGAAACAAATACAAATGAATTTTAATATAATTATTTGTGACATAATAACATTTTTATAAGACTTATATTTTTGGAATACACATATTTGTAGAAAATCTAATGTCAAGGATACCCATCTTGATGATAAAAATAGGTTATTGCTGGGATAACCACCTATGTACCTGATTCTGGATTAGGATGACCTCATGTGTGCCATCATTGAGGCTTGGGATAACTCATCTATACCCTTTGAGCTCATATAACTTTAATCATTACTTAATACATTGGAGGAAGATATAGGTCTCACCCATCACATAATGAAAATTAGGTATATGTGTTCCATGATATCATAAATCATTCTTGTTATAATAATATATTGAATGAAATTGGTCTCATAAATATTAAATCATATCAAAAAAAATGGAATATATATTGGTTTTCTAATTATTTCATCACTTCTACATAGGATAAATGATGAATAAAAGTAGGATTTATAATCATTTTATTCAGGAATAAACTATGGAAGAGATATGGGATTCATATATATCTTTTCCACATAAACCATTCATAGATATAATAGGAATGGATTCATTCGTTAATATCTTAATAAAATCATAGGTTATATTAAAATATATAATCTTCAATCGATAATAATTTCCATAGATCACTTGGAACATTTCATAAGGAAAGTAACTTTCTTTTATGTTTCTTTTTTAAAAAATATAATAATGGAAAAAATTAAAAAACGTTTCATTTAATAAAAACATTAAAAATTAAAATGGGATATTCAATTAAAATAATGTAAAATATTGTTAAAAATTTCATCCATGTCATAAACATTAAAACAAATATTAGTTTCTCATTTTTTATAAAATCCAAAATGGAATTGATTGAAAACATAATTTAATATTCATTCAAAAATATATATAAAGTAAAAAATGGGTCAAAATTTCATTAATAAATCATTTTAAAATTTCTAAAAACCTTTTGAAATAATTTTTTGAAAAAATTATTTTTGGAAGAAAAAGTTTTTTGACCAAAGATAGAAATACTGATTATTTTTCTTAAAAAAATATAAATTATTTTAATTACAAAATAGTTTTAAAACAATAATATTAAATTTAAATATCATGAATCAGCAATAGAGAAAAAAAATACACAAGCTTCTTAATAAATGGATCACAATATTTCACCATCAGAAACATAACCATAAATAATCCCGATAAATGATGAAATTGTAACATAAAATCATTTCCTATTAAGTAAAATGGAATCTTAATCCCCAAGAAGGAATGAAATTAAATAAAACATAAAATATAATGAGAATAAATAATTTCCCGATATTATATCTCTATGTTTTTTATATATATCATATAAAATAATATTGGTTAATAACATAACTTATTCTGAAGGAACAAAAATTGTGACAAAACACCTATACAACATTTGTAAATTTTGAACTGTAGACCCCATGAAAGAAAGATTATCAAATAGATATTTAAATACAAAATAATTAATGATATTAATCATAAAATATATTCTTTTTATTTTTATAAACCTCATAAAAGAAATATTTGGTGAATATGAAAAGTTTCTCCTAGAAAATATTAGTGAGACTCAAATCCCCAATCACATTAGTAGTCTTTTAAATCGTAAGACCCAATAAATAATGAAATCAAAAAAAATTACTTGTAACTAAAATGATGATATTAATAATATAACATGTCAATGGTTCATTATCTAACCCATCCAAAAAAAATCATTTTTGAATTTTCATATTTCCCCATGAATTAAAAGAGGGAAATGAAATCCCTTACCTTAAGCCTCGACTTTTCCCACACACATTAAAACATACTATATGATAAATATAATATTATTATAAATCTTTTAAATAGATATAGTTGTATATAAAATACAAAATATTATTTACATATGACCATTTTTTACCCGTTTATTAACAATCCCTCTTTAAAATCACGTTTCGAGTAATAACAATTTGGTTTTTCCAGTATGTTTTGATTTTTTTATTTTCAGTCATCTTAAATATGTCAGTGATCAACCATATATATGATAATTATAATTATATTATAATAATATTTATACATGAATTATATTTTTATGAACAATCTTGAAATGTTTTTTTAAGAAATGTTGTATATTATGATCAGGGTGAAGGATGACCTTATATACGTGTGAGTAACATTTCCACTTTTTAACGATCATTTTGGGAAAATATTAAGTAATATTTTATCATACTATAATAATAATTATATCATAAATAAATAATTATTTATTTATATTTACTTATAAATATCTTCCATGTGGTGTGGTGATGAAAACTGAGAGACTTATCGCATTGTGAAGGCGGTAGTCCACACAGACACGAACAATGTTATCATCATTAAGTGAGTTAAAAGGTAAGAAAGAAAAATATATATTACCATTTATAAATTATAAATATGTGATGAATAATATAATTATTTCATTTATATCACTTTTATAAATTCAATTTATCTTTATTATCTTTAATATAAAGTGATAATGAAAAAAATGTCACATCGATTCGGGGGGTAGTAGTCCACCGTATACACGAATGATTTCATCGTATCCCCTAACAAATGCAAAGTAAAAATGGTATATATTAAATCATGTGTCCATTAGTATTATATATAAATAAAATATACATATATATACTTTAGATCCACTATCATACCCAATTTTGAGATGTTGTAATGGAAAAAATAAATGTCATTGGTTCGTGATGTAGTAGTCTATCGTACATATGAATGGTGATTTCATTAAAAAATCCATGAATGTAGATATGTTTTTACATAATTATCTTAACATAAATTGACCTCAATATATGGAATATAATTAAATTATTAATTCATTATGTTTATATAAAAATTTAAGTAGATGGTTAGAGAAAATAAATATAAACCATTCTTGAATAATGTTTCCGCCTCTTTGGGTTTCCTCCTTATGTTTTCACAAAAATACTACCTAGGATTTCTTTATTATTCTTATAGGGATTATAGGATCTGAATAGATAATTTTTAGGTGATTTTGGATGATATTTTGTGAAAACAAATTGTTTCAATGTGTGAATAAAGCAGGATGTGGGTGGCCTTTATAAGTAAGGTGAGTGTCACACATGTAACTTTTTTAAAAGAAAAAGTTATTCCCACATATATCTAATTAAAAAATATCCAAAATATATTATTCATGAGACTTATAATTATATGATATAAATATTTCTATCCATTATGTTTTATAAAAGGTATTAGGTCATTTAAATCTTTATCTTTTTGGTTTCACCCAAGGTAATCCCATTTTTATCTTAGCAAAGGTAATTTATTTTTATAGTTTTCACTATTCATTTTAATAAAAACCGAAGTTAACCTTTTTAGATATTAAAAAAAATTTAAATACAAAAAATGAATCCATTTATTCAAATTAAATTCACATATGTGAATAGTTTTAATTTAAAATTAATCTCATGAACGTGACGAGAAATATTGTTTCCAATGAAAATATTTTCCATCTTTTACATAGATTTTATATCCAATATCAATATGAAATTGATTACATTGATAAATATTAGATTGATGTAAATATAATAAATGTATTTTTAATTTAAAATATATTTAAAATATAATTTAACATTATAAATATTTTAAATTAAAATATTTTTTTCAATTAACATTAAATATTTTTAATAATTAATCCTAAAATTAATATTTTCAGAAAATTATAGATAAAATACCCCAAGATAAATTTAATTTTTTGATTTCAAAAATCAATTTTATTTTTACAAATGAAATTTTTAAATAATTAAACTTTATTTTTAAAATAAGTGAGAAAAAATGAGATAATAATTCTTTCTATAAAAATACATTTTTAAGCATAAAATTAAATTTCTTCTAATACATTATCGTGAAAAAAAAATTATTATTAATGTTAAATTTTAGATAGAATATATACTATAAAATTTTCATTAAATCTATTAACCAAAACTGATTGGTTTAATTTATTGGGTTAAATTTTTTATTTTTATAAAAATAGTTTTTTCAGAAAAAATATTTCATTCATTTCCAAATCATTATTTTGAATTTTAATTAATTTATAACAAAAAAATAATTATTATATACATCTGTAAATTATAACATTTCCAAATTTATTTAATGATATTTGAACCCTCCATTCAAATGGATATATGATTACTATCATATTATACAATAATATTTA
Organism: Viscum album; assembly: GCA_963277665.1. NCBI lineage: Eukaryota > Viridiplantae > Streptophyta > Magnoliopsida > Santalales > Viscaceae > Viscum > Viscum album. The sequence goes on along the minus strand of OY728140.1, from coordinate 27,336,209 downwards.
AAAAATGGTCCATATATCTTTTAAACTCAATGTTGCTCGTAACGCGAGATAAACTAATTGTTCTATGTAATACAATCTAAAATCAGTGGTGGGTCTAATGAAATATTAACAAAATATTTTCTATGATTAAAAATATATAGAAAAGACAAAATTTATTTGAAAAAAAAAATATTTCACAAAATCTTGTTGTGTTACATTGGTGATCCTATATTGTGGAGATTAAATTATGACAATGAGAATTGGAGTTGGGTTTTTGATACCGAAACCAATTTGGACATCACTGTAGTGTATATGAGTGGTTATGGTGTCCTGGATCTTACAGTTAACAAGGATTTATTGTTGAAAAGATTTGTCATTGTTGGTTTTTTAGGGTTCCCCATCCAATTTTTGGGTGGTAGTGGCATTATCTGTGGGAAGCGTCATATATACACCATTAGTGAATATGATTTGGACATGGATTTCACCTAAATATATGATGAAGTAAGATTGGGGGGGTTTTAAGTCATCCTCTTGTATTTCACCATAGTCTACCTCGTTTTAATAACTTCTTCACTATGGATATGGTGGGTTGTCGTGTGGTCCCTATTTTACAAATATAAAATTATTGACCCCGTTATAATTCATAATTCCTCATTATCACCTCATTTAAAATCCTTTTATTTTAGAGACTATCCAGAGAATATTTTGGCCCCACTATCCACTATTCTCCTTAGATAAAATTATTAGTTGATGTGATTGATCCCTCTTTGGTATGAATATATCTACTCAATCTGGAATCCTCTTATATTCTCTACTCTTTATCTTTAAGAGTGATGAATCCATTTATTTTTTTTTAGATTAAATCCATTTTTGTAGATTGTGATTATATGGACAACTTTTTGATCTCCATCACAGTCAACTCTTTATTAGTGGTTTCCAATTTGGGTGATTGTTTGATCTCATGATGGGAAAAAAATTTGTTCTATCTCTAGATTATTGAATTTTAACTATAATTTCACTTACCTTTATAAATTTTATAATAAACTATCTTTTATGATCATGTTATTGGTTTAATTTTCTATATAAATGTGCTTTTTATAAAGGATATTTTAACCCTCATTTTTAATGGAAATTTATTTCTCAAAACATTGTTAGATGGTTTTATAAACATGGTATCTGAAATAATGATTTGATAGTGAAATGTTTTTTTGCAATTTTTTTGTGATATATAATTCCATTTTGAAACTAATTTGATGTAATCCGCACATGGGAGCCTTTGGTTCCTTGGTTGAGGGGTTACTATTTATCATTATTTGTTGTTTCCATCAATAGTTTCACTTAAGGAGTGTTCCTCTATTCCATATTCGAAATGTCATAGCGACTTGACCATGTTGTTTTAAGGGAATCACTAATGGAGTGTTCCTATGTCCATCTGGCCTAGTGCCATATGGATTTAAGTTTTCACTAGTCATTGTTGATTATCATGGTATAATTGTCCTCTATAGTTGAAATCTTTTATCCTTGGTATGTTTACCATTGTTATTTTCCATTTTATTATGTTGATTTTCTATATATTTTTAATTAATGTAACTAATTAAATGGAATTATTCTTTGAAACTATTGTACCTACATTCATTTTAGATCATTGAAAAAATGGAAATATTTACCATGATTTAGATATATTCCTTTAAATTTTATTATCATTTTTTATTTTTTAAAAAATTGAGCATATTGTGATTATATTAGAAAGACTTGAAAAGGAAAACAAAGGTTGGATCCTTCTGATCCTTTTTATCTCACACTTTGAAATCCCATTTAGTGATGTATAGACATTTTGTTGTCTTTTGATGTTGGAAATTAAAAGGGGTCATAATAAGGAAATGAGGGTTTTTCCACCTAGGTATAGGTAGCAAATGGTGAGATAGTGGGATATTTCCCCATATCATATGGAGTAGTTAATACTTGTTTCATCCATAATCTAGGATATTTTACATGTACTTTTTGTGTTCAATCCTTTTTCATTGAGGCTTTATCACTATAATTACATATCTAGTTTATAGAATATTTTTTAGTCATCATTTTATATTTCATTTCGATGTGAATATGTTCAATGTATCTTGTTTCTTATTGTGTGAAATCGTTTCCTATAGTTGTTGTTCTACTTGTGTTCTATTCTACTTCCTATGGGTATTAAGAATACCCCATGGGTATATATTACACATATCATAGTACCAGTTATTAGGGGTATCTAGGGTTGTTTCCTTAAGAATTTCCATCGATGATAATTTTTAACTCAAGAGTCCTTTTCATGGAACTTTTAGTATATATGATATATGATTTGGAGGAATTGAGAGGTAGGTTGTGGTATGTGAATATCCAACTCTTATCATGATGAAATTCATGTTACCATGGTAAATGGGGATGTGTGTATCTCCTATATTTAGTTTTGACCTTGATCCCAGTTTTTCCTCCCATTAGTATTATTTAAATGAAGATTATAATATATTCTTACGATTTTCTTCTATTTTATATGTATTTAAAAATTCCTATGATATGTTTTCCATGTGTTCCACATAAGGGTTCATTGAACCTTAATGGAATCGAGAATTGGATCAAAGTATTATAATGTATATAATATATGGATTTCATGTCATGGATTAGGATGTACCATTATTTCTGAACCCAGTATTTGAGTCACATCTATGATTGTATGTAGATAGAGAATGATATCCAGTGTTCTTTCATGAAAAAATAATTTCCCTTTATGGGTATAAATTAACCCCAAGAGGTGGAGGACTAGTTATATAATGTTTATCTACTCTTATACTTCATAGAGGATCCAAATGTAATTAAGGTGAAGTGCATGATATTCAGGATTGGGGGTCCCAACATGCAATTTTGGGGTTCTATACTAAATTCATATAAGAATATGGTCCTTTATTAGGATGGATTTTAGAACCATTTATTTCAACCATTTACCCAAAATTCTCTGGTTGTAGAAAAGTATCTATAGTTCCTCTCGATGTAGTAGAGAGATCATTCTTTGTCAGTTTAAATTAATCGTTTTGTAAAGGATTGTTTTGGTTCATAGGTGGATATGAATGAGAAATTAAATGCTCCAAAGTACATTTGAGGTTTAGTAATATATAATTGATCACAACTGTACATGATAAAGCTTACCACCAATGATAACATAGTTGATAGAACTATGATGGAATAAGTGAACATAGTAGGGAAGATTTTATATTCTTACCATTACCTTCCAACCAGTGGTATATTATGTGGTGTGAAGGGAAATAAGTGGAAGTGGCCTAACATAAATAGGTTTAGTGGAGGTTTTTCTCAAGAGAGACCCTCCATTACACTATCAGAAGCTACAAGAAATGTGCCCTCAAATACTACCAATGCATCAAGTTCAATCACACCTGACATTCATTCCCTTCCTCAATGATGATTTTCAATGCTTTTGGTTAGAATAGGAATTTATACAGGTTCTTCCATAATATATATATTATCCATTATGGTTAGGAATATTTGAGTGCAAAATAAACTATAGTGTATTCAAATCTTTAAAAATCTATAGGGCTCTCGAAAGATACTTTTATAGTGAAATACCTTTACCCAGTTTTTGATTTTCTGATTGGCATTAATGTTGATTGAGTGATTATGAGAGGTACCCTTTTCAATTCATCTTCTATAGAAACTTCTCTATTTATATTTAGTTCCATTCACTCATTTATTTATTATATTTTATTTGATGTGATGAATATTACAATAGAAATCATATCATTTTTATGGAGTTAGTGACACCTCATGGAAAAATGAAATAGCATTGTTTTTTGTCTGGCTCTCTATTAACAGTTGATACTTCTTTAGTCTATGATTTCTTAGTTCTTGAACTAAATATATTCAACATCATTATAAAGATAAATTGGATTGTTACTAATGATGATGAGATTGATTATTATCATCATTATGGTTTGGATGGTTATTAATAGATCAATCCACTATGTGTATTTTTTTCTATTGATATTTGAATATGTTGTATTGATATTTTCGTTCATTTTAGACACTGTTGTCCAGAAAAACAAGTAATGACAACTCCAAGATATATTGTACCATTTGAGGGCATTGAGAGTCTCATTTTTTTTACCTATCAGTTTGTGTTATGTGTACATATGATAGTTATTCATGATGTTTTCGGCATATCTCCACTCAATAGATAAGATCATGATCCCTCTCATTAACCATTTTGGAAAGGAGTTGGATCACGATGTGTCAATTGTGAAGTATCGTGTTGAGATTATTGATTCTTTGGTGAATGTATTGCATCAGAAGTCTATTTTATCGATCTGATTGTTTTTACCCATGGATTTTATTTTCATGAGATGTTGGAGCGTGAGGTGCTTATGAGAGAAAAATGAACTCAAATCTAATACATGGAGTCTTGTTAAAAGGATTCATATAGGGAAGCGATTTTCAATGTTGGAGATATTTGGAAATCCTATTACCATATTTGAGGCACCTCTCAACCCTTATTTTGTTCTCCATATTTTATTGTAGTTTTTAGTTTTAATTATATATATGGAAATTCTTTAGATTTTATTTGGGAATATGTTCTATAGTGAGAGCGGTTTTGGTATGGAGAGGGTTTTAATATAACATGTCGAGTTTTCCATGATTTATATATTCATAATTCTATTTTTAATGGAATTAAAAATTCAGGAATCACTAAGGAAAGGAGGGATGTTTGTGGCGTAAGGAATTTTGGAGTGGGTTGGGAAATGGTGTTAAGGAGAACCATAGTATGGAGGGTGTTTGGGGTTATTCTACCTATTTGAGGGTCGATAAAACACAGTGTGTATGATTAAACATAGCTTGTTCTCTAGTAAATAGTATTTGGGTGTGGATTTCACAATTGATATTATATAATGTCGGATGAGGGTGTTTGTGGTATTACGTCTTACATTTCTCAATGGTCTATCGCATTTGGAAAACATTTGCACCATTTTCATGGGGTTATTTATTGTAGTTTTTATTTTATGAACAAAATATTCTTGAAGTTATTTTTTTCTAATAAACTTACCCTCAACTCTCTTAAACTCCTAGAATTTTAGAGCCTCTCCAGATATGATTTTGGCCCATGAAACATCTCTTATTCTCAAATCTATGTATGAGTAGATTTGATTGTTCCCTCTATGTTAAGAGTATATATGTTCATTGTTGTACCCTCATTTCCTGTATACCCTCCCCCATTGAGTGTGATTAATTTATGTTTTTTAATGGATTGGATCCTTGTTTTGATGGATGATAATTATAGGGACTTCTTCTTGATCTCTCCTGCCTTTGACTCTCCATTGGAGGTTTTTGATTTTTGAATTGTTTGATCTCGTAATTAAACTAGTTGGTGGTTCCATAACTAGCCTATAAAATTTAAACATTAATTTCTCATGGATATTATAAAAAAATTTAAATTATTTGGAGTGATCTTAGAATTGGTTGATTTGTGTGTCTAAATTAGTTTTCAGAAAATCTAGTTTTGTCATCATTTTGATAAAGGAAGTTGTTTTCAAGAGTATTGTGAAATGGGTTAATGAAATTGCTTTTTTGGAGCATGATTATAAGTGAAACATATTTGTTGATATTTTTTGCGAAATTTGAAAACCATCTAAACATGATTTTTTGTATTCTACACTTGGTAACCTTTTATACTTATGTTGAGGGTATGTAAATTCAACTGTTTCTGTCATGAGATTTGCTCATGTTGAATTCCTCTCTTACCTATACATAGTTTCCTAGGGACTTGATCATGTAATTTTATGGTGTTCACTCATGGGGTGTACTCTTTCCCCAATAATAGTGTCCTGGTGAATTGAGTGTGCACTTTCCATTGTTTATTATTATAGTACAAGTGTCCTAACTACTCTTGAAAAAGTTATCATAGGTGTGGGTACCATTATTATTATCAATTTTACTATTTGAAATTCTATACATTTTTGGATAAATGTAATGGATTTATTGAAATTAATCATTGATTTTAAAAAAAACTTATTTTAGAACTATGGAGAAAAGGTAAATTTATATAATACTATTTATATAAATTTTTTAATCTTCTTATCATTTCTTTTTTGTAAAAAATTGCGAATATTTGGATTTTTTATAGAAACATCTTATGGAACACCTATGTGGGACCCTAAAAGGCCTATTTATCTCACACCATACACACCTCTTTGGGGGTGTGTAGTCCTTGTGTTGTCCTTTGATGTGGTGAAAATCAAGGTTCCATTGTGATGTAATGAGGATTTTATTAGGTAGAATGGGTATCTGGTGAGAAGTTAATTAGAAATTTCTCACATATCCCATGGACTAGTTGTAACCTATTTTTGATGTCTTTTTTATATTTATACTTTTTCCTTGGGTTTCAGATCCTTTACAATGAAATTGTATCACTATAGTTGGATATCTAGATTATGGAATATTTATTTTATCCTCATTATGGTGTTTCTTTCCCTTATTTATATGTGTTATGTATCTTATTACAAGATGGGAGTTCTAATTACCCCTAGTTGTTGTTTGATAATATGGATTCACTCACCTACATGGGGATTGGGAACACCCCTCAGGTATATACCAAACAAATTTGGGTACTGGTTGTTGATGTTATCCTATGTTTCTACATTATATGACATTTTTTCTAGATAAATATTTACAAATGTAATAAAATAAGTTTCTTATATACGTAACTTCTAAAGAAATAGTCATTCCAGTCTTTGGGTCGTGTAACTATTTGTGAGGTGGAATATTTATATCTTATGATTAGCGTATTATTTTTTCCAAAATTAACTTGGGAAAAATTTGTTTATGTTAATGGAATATCTATTTTCTATATCCTTCCATCTATTGGAAAATAATAATGACATTCATGTGTGCGTGTGGATTAACTCCTCCATGAAGCGATGTGATTAATTTTTCATTTCATATATACATGGGGTTAATAAGGATATATTTAATGAATATATATGATATTTATGATATAATTATTATTTTGGAAATTTTAATTGTTCATTAAATTTCATCCATTCCATCCACAAAAATATGGAAACCTCACCTATGTGTATGTATTTATTATCATTTGCATCAAGTGAAATAATTAATTTTTACCACATATTTATATTAATAGTAATAATACTTTATATAATTAATAAATATTATTTTAATGAAAAATTTATGATTTAGTAATTGATGAAACCATGAAAAAGGTTCAAGGACCAGAATCATTGATCCAAAACATGCATGGAAAACTCACAAGTTTTATCCAAATATTGATTTTAATGAAGAATTATTAATAAAAGTGTAATTATAAATTATAAACGAATTATATATATTAATATATGGATTAAATTTGTTTTGTAATATATATATTTATATATATATATATATAATTTTAATTTATTATATAAAAAATTTGAATGCATACGAAGAAATATGGGGCTTAAGCTATCAGTTCTTCGCCTCACTTTTATTTATTTGGGATATATAAACTTTTTCCCAATTGATTATTATATTTGGTGTATATACTATGAATGAATATATATTATAATGAATTTAATGAATATTATTGGGATTTAAATATCTATATAATGTTCTCTCATTCATGTGGTTTTGATTTAGCGGTTATTATAGTTTTTAGTGGTCCCCATCTCAATATTGTTTCATCGACACATGTTTCATGTTATGCTCATATTTGTGTTTATATTGTTCATATATATCCCCATTGATGTTAAGAGTCAATAATATATTTATATTTATAGTATTTAAGGTTTATTTATTTTCTTTTATGCTGTTATGATTCATTGTTACTGAACTGGTAAGAAATTATGTTAAAATACCATTTCTTTCTAGGATTTTCTTTTTTAAATTTCAATTGAGGGAAATTATATGATCATTATCCTAAAAATAATTTTTAATTTATTCTCTATATAATATTCTCTGAATTCATAGGTATTACAACCATTTTAATATGTTTGGTACTTAAATTGATCAAGATAATGTTTTTCAAAATGGAAGACTTAATTTCCTATTTTTGAGTTTGTAATCATTATCCTCCATGACCGTATTCTCCAAAATGCTTTAGAGATGATTTATATTTACATAATTTATTTATAAAGATTACATTTAAAATATTTTACTTTTATTAAAATTTTAAATGTATTATTTTATAATCTTTTACATACGACTCACTTTTATCTTCTTTCAAATGTTTGAAAAGAATGTCCTCTATTAATGTATATGACCTAAACTAATTTTTCTATCAATATGGTCACTATTTGATTTGAAACTTCCATTAAAAAATTATATCTTTATTTTCAATGAATTTTTTATCATTATTCTATGAATTTTTATATTTTAAACATATAGATGGAAAATTATATTTTACTTATATTCAAATAAATTATCATATTCTCTTTTACATGAATTTTTCATCTATGTCAGCATCATTTATGTATTTTAAAACATAAATGTGATTTTGATGTTATGATACCATCCACATTATTTATATCAAATTCTTATGATAATAAGGTTTTATAGATAATTCTATAAAATCGATTATTTTTTGCATTAGTAAATAAAATAGTGATGAAATATTTATAAAACCTTTTAATTGTTATTACGTTATTTTATCATTAAATGATGAATGTTTTTATGATATTTTTGAACACTTATGTATGGATTTATATATTTTATAGGTGGAAGTATAATTACAAATCCTGTCAATAAATCGGATAAATATTGATATCTGATAATATAATATGGATCAGAATAGAGAGTGAACCTAATTCGATAAGGTGATTTTTCGGGTTTAATTGTCTTAGAAATGAACCTTCAGTAATGAAATGATGGACTGGGTAGTTAAACCAATAGATGAATGAAAATAAGATTGTGAGTTAACTCATTCCATGAATTAAATGTGTTTTGGGAGTGAACTTCGTCCACTATGGAACATTGTACACTTTGATAATCTTGAAAGTGAACCATGACAAAGGAAATTATATAATAGGTAGCGAACCCAATACACTATGGTAATTTTCCCACTATGATAGTATTAATAGTAATCCTTGAATATGTAAATGATTTTATATGCATATGTTTATACAAAAATGATATGTCTTCTGAATATATTATGTTCTCATGGATCATGATTTATTGTTGATGATTCTATGTACTTATGACTTATGTATTTTTTGTGATAAATAAATATTCCATGATTTATTATTAATGATATTTTAATTATTATGTTGTCAATTTTTAATTAAAGATCATGTTATAATTCCCTTATTCATATATTAAGCTCAGTTATGATCATTAACTTATATCTCCAATGCTTACCCTTACAGAACATCTAAGCTCACCCTTTCTTATGTTTCCAATTCCCCTGGTTATCATGAATGTTTTCAAGTTGGGTATGTATAATAATGGTACTATGTGAGAAGATTTTTGTTTTAAATATTGCAGATATGTCATAAGATATGTTTATTATGTATCTAGTATCTAAATTTGTGGAACCTTTATAATTATTATGCACGTATTGTTATGAGATGTATTAAATATTGACCTAAAATGATATAATATTTATGTTTGAAATGATTGGGTCACCCAAATAACTCCTAAAAAGACCTCAAAAATAACCTAAAAGAATACATAATAACTACATACACCAAATATTGTATCCACTGTGTGAGAAAAAACATATTATATGATTCCACTGTTGAGTTTGTTTTGTTTCCTTACAAAAAACATTTCATTAAATCTTGTTTCAACTATAAATAAAAATTGGGTTTTCACATGATTTTTTAATGAAACCAAATTTCATCCCATAAAATATTTTTTATAAAACAACCCCCTTATTTGAAAATGATAAAATAATGGTGGAATAGAAACCTCTTCCAAACCCATGGTTAAAATTTTCGAAATAAAAAAGCATAATTTGGCCTAAAAGTTGACTTATGAACAAAATTGATCCATTAATGTTTTCATTTGAAATATATCTTTAAAATATTAAAAGATTAAATTAAAAACAATAACTAAATCATACTGTTTCTCACTCTTTTCCAAAAACATTTATTAAATCCATTTTTCATAAAACAACAACATTTTTACTATTCTTAAAATTCACACACCATATAATTTTAAATATCCACTTGAAAAGTAAGACCAAGGAGTAGAAAAAATAATACAAACATAATTTACCCCAATATATTAATAAATAATATAAAAATAGAAAACCAAGGATATTATTCCATTCTAAAAAATAAAAGGTTGTGGATATAAAATAATTATATACAAATAGATCCACTAAGTCATCACAAAAAAGGATTAATGTTTCATGGGAAACCTTCTAAAACACAAGGATAATTGGTAGATCTTGGTAAAATGACTTTAGGTTGACCAAAGAGAACATTAGAGCATCCTTGGAGTCCCCCCAAATCTATATAATAATAAAACCTTGTGGTATCACAAGCCTAACATGGGGTACAATAAAGTTTTTCACCCCTTTTGGTCTAACTAATTTTTTTTATCTTGGAAACATTCCCTAGATAGTACAGAATATTCATTATGAATTATACATATCAAGATTCCTAGTTAGTTCCCTAGGACTTACCATTACCTATATTACACAAAGATGAGAGATAAATAATTACATATAATAGATATAAATCATTTAAAATTAACATAAACCTTACCACGCACATTTCCATAATAACCCATACCATTTATAAAAACTTGCATAAGAATCAAAAGTCATATGTAAATATAAAAATCAAAAAAGGGGTTTCAAATAATCATAAAAAATGAAATTAAAGGGGCCAAATTTAATGTCTCACCCACATTAGTTAACGTCTTGTGGTTCAAAAAGGATATTTAATAAAAACGTTTTAGAATGTCAAGAAACTTAACCCATCTTTATAATAATTTTAAATAAAAATTTAAATGTCCTTTTTTATATATGAATCATATAGAAGAAAAATTTAATATTACTTGTTCAAACTAACTATATTTCATCCCATTTTTGACCTAGACATGTTCAATCACTCGATAACATCAAATTAAATTTTAATAATTATCTTAATTATAATTTTCATAACACTTCACATTCAGCAAGAAATTATAAAATGGGGAGAAACATTTTAAAGCATTACACCATGTGTTAAACACTTTAAAAAAATATGATAAGACTATAAAATATATGATTATTTAAGAAACATTATGTATTTAATCAATAGGAATTCAATAAAAATGAATATAAATAAAATATGAAAAACTTAATATCTCATGTGTGAATAAAAAATTATAATATGATTATAAAACATGTCTCCAATGGTAGATAATTCTCAAAAAAACTTTTAATATGTCCCCCATGATCCCTCAAAACCACAAATAAACATAATAATCCACCATGAAATGTTTTATATTTATACAACTTGATTAGGGGTTTTTGGATATATTTTATAGAATAGAGAAGGTATAAGGGAGGATAAAGAAGAGGAAACAAGATGAAAGGAGGGATTACATGAGATAAAAATCATGAAATTGAGGTATAAAGACATTATAATAAAAGTTTAAGGAAGGTATATGATCTATTTGGGTGTGTCTTGTATGTCCAGGGAAAGAATAAAAAAGGGGGATCCCTAAAAACACACCATGGGAAAATTGTCTTTTCACTTTTAATTAAATATGGGGTCCATTCAAAGTTCAACTGAATAGTTTCATAAATTGTCATCAAACAATATATCTCTATCTTCCTAAGAAATATTCCCTCAAATTTTTCCCCCTTGACACTCCACATTGTTTTATAAACTATGTGATATCAAGATAAATAGCATTATCAAGAGTTGTGTCAGCTCACTTGGTTTCCCTTAGGAATCATTTGTTTCCATCTGAACTATGTTGTATGTATGTTGGAAAAACTATATATCTTTAAGATGATCTTTAAAGTTCCCCTCTTTGTATGCCCTACACGGTTTCCAGTGGCATGTGTTGAAAAATTATATGATCGAATTAAATTTCCCAAATTTCTAACATTTCAAATGATACGCTCTAAAGATATAAATTACCCAAAAATAATTTTAAATAGTTTAGAATAATAAAAAACATAAAATTTGGGTGTTATATAATATATATATATATATATATATATATTAAATATATAATATTAGTTATACTATTATATAAAATTATTAAACATTAATTATTCATAAAAATTAAAACTAAACTAAAATATAGTTAAATTTCCAAATTAATTAGACAAAAATATCAAGTATAAAGGTTTTAATGGAGAGTTAGGATAATAAATAATAATACATAAAGTATATTTATCTCTAATTTTATTTCAAGGTATAATTGTAAATATCCAATTTAAAATACATTTTATATAGTAATCAAACACATATTTTGGCTATGTGAGAAATGCACTACCTATGAATTGTGGAATAAATAGAAACCAATAATAAATTATTATAGAATCATTGGGTACTACATTATTAATATAAAATTTGACCAAGGTACATATGGAAATTATGTAAATAAATTAATATTTCTTAGTTTTTCCCTCAACAGTAAAACTTACATGTCCTTTCATGGTAGACATAAAAAAGTTATGGAATGAAAAAATATTATAGTGGATTCGAGGAGAACATGATTTTTAGCCATAAGAGTTTGAGATATTAATGTGAAAATTTTATCTTTCTTGTTGCAACGACAACCCTAGAAACCTATACATGGTTCCTACTACCATTATATTGGAATAATATTTATATAATTTCATCAAAAATTATTTCATAATTTAGTAGACTATGTAAAATTGATATATACATTAGTCATGAATTACAATTGAATAGACAAATAAAAACATCTTTTTTGAATATCAATATTTAATCTATAATATCCTTTCATATTAAACATAGTATTATTTATGAAATATTAAGAAAAATAAACAAAATAAGGTTGAGGTTAAATTCTCAGTAAGTGTAATCAAACAGTAAAAACTATAAATGAATATGAAATAATGAATATGGTAAAGTAAATAAATAAAACATATTCTATATAATCTAAAAATTAATGATAAAATTTAAGGAATAAAAGATGTTAAATTTATTTCATATAAAAACACATATCATATTAAAACAGGACCATGGATATTCTAACTAATTGAATAATCTCATGGAATATCAAAAAATTAATAAATAATGATGGAAAACACATAAGTGAAAATTGAAAACATATAGTCAAGTCTATGTGGAAAGGCATCTATTAAAGGCATCATACTAAGAAATATAATCAAAAACTTTTCTCAAGACAACTAAATAAATGTGTAAGGCCTTCGATAAATATCCATATCTAATTTCTATCATGAGAACTACTGATTCATCAAGTGAATTTCTGTAAAACACCCTAAACCTTTGTTATTACTATCTAAAGCATTCCACATATCCCAAATAATTGATTCAAATCATAAACAATGTTCCTTATCCTCACATTTCATTTTTTAGTAAAGGATACATAATTGGTAATATTTCCCATTTAAACAACTAAATATCAAGTAAGAACAGTATGTAACAATGGTATAAGTTTTAAGAGATATATGTATCCATGATAAATAATATTTACATTAATTATAAATTTAATATCCGTAGGAAAGTTGATAATTTAGGGTATAGTTAATGACCATATAAAATGAATAAAAAACTGAATATTAATTCTTTCCTTGGTCAAGGTGATCATAAACTATCCAAATAATTTTAAGGATGATATGAATAGAATATAATTTCATTAGAGTAAGAATAAATGGTTCATTTAATTCATGAATAGAAATAACCTAAACATATCATTAAAAACATACTGGATGAAAATAATCATTTAATTTTTTAATAAATTTTTAAAAGATTAAAAATGGTTGAAAATTAATTTAATAAATCAATTTTATAATATTAAAACATTTTTGAAAACATTTTTATAATACATAGTTTTGGATGAAAACTAATTTCCGAACAAAGAGAGAAATGAAGTCTGGTTTTCATAAAAAATTATCAATTATTATATATAACAAATAGTGACAAAATAGTACTACTACTTGAAATACCATAAATAAACAAAGTTGAAAATTATATGGGTTTATTACACAATCATCAAATGAAAAATCTCATTTAGAATGAGATTGTGAAATAAACCCTTATAATCATAATAATGTCAAAGTGAGAATATTTCAATGAATATATTACATGTATAAACTATAAATACCCATAAAAGGTGTATATATACCCTTAAAATTTATTATAAACATAATATTATAATATCATCTATGGAAAATAATTAATAATACCCAATCAAAAATATTTAGTTAGGAAATTCGTTACCACTTGATAACCATTATGTCAAATCCCCTCAAATGAAATAATTCCAAATGAAAGATAAAATACCATGATTATTGAACAATCCATGATATTACATGTCATATGGTATGTATATATTCCATTTAAATAAAATAGTTTCACAACATTACAATTTTCCTCAATGAAATGACATTGAGATGAAATCATTTACATTAAGTATCCTTTTGTTTGAAAATTATTTAAAATACATATAGTGGGGTTTGAAGTGTGATTAAAATATAATTTAATCAAATTAATTTTTTTAATATCATATAGTATCCCTTTATAACATTTGATCACCTGTTTGTTAATAATCATTCATTGTTTTTGTCGATTAGGATGTTCATTGCCTTGTTTTCTTAAGTGTGTTTTTTTTAGGATGTTCTAGTTACTATACATATTATATTGTTATATCTTCTCCAAAATAATAATAATGGCATAAATATTATAATTTTATATCAATTTTACTTTTAAAACAAATCATTAATGATGGCTATAAAAAATGATGTATGTTACGATCATTAAGATGGTGGGCCATATGTATGCATGAGTTACATTTTCCATTTTTCAATCATAGTTATGGAAAGGGGATAAATAAAATATTATCATTACATAATGAAAAAATATCATTTATTCCTTTTTATTTCATAAAATATACTTATGTATATAATCTATGTGGTGTGGTCATGAAAATGGGGTCACATCGCTTTAGGAAGAAAGTATTCCACACGTACATGAATGACTCTATCATCGTTAAGTGTAAGAAATAACATCATTTAATGTGATTATAGAATGATTAATATGTATGTAATATCATAATTATTCCATGTTTATGACATATAAAAATTTACATTATTCTTTATCTCCATCCATGTAAGGCATTGTTAAAAGACGAATTACATCACTTCTCGAGGCGATAGTCTACCGTACAAACGAGTGAACTTATCGTGCCGCCTATAGAATGTAAAGTAATAAGTTATATATTTCATAATTAATATAGTGGTAAAATATTTTTCTAAATATATTATTAAAAATTTATATCCATCGTCATAATCAGCCTTGATATGTGTTAATGGAAAAAAACATCATTGGTTCATGATGCAATCGTCCATCGTAGACACAAGTGATGATTTCATAACTGATTAGATGAAATTTTTTATGTTTTATGTCATACCCAGAACATAATAACATCTCATTATATTTAATATAATTGAGCTATAATATAATCATTGTATAATTTAAATGGAGGAGGAAGAGAATGAAATTAAATATAGATTCTTATTTAAGAACATTACCTCTTATTTAGGTATCCATCATTGGTTTGAACTAAATAGTTAAAGGGATTATTTTCTGGAAAAAAAAGACTTATTGGATGGGGGTATGTTTTATTACATTTGGATAGGTACTGACTGAACCTAATTGGTTTTAGAGGTGTAAATAATGGGGAATAATGAGTGATCTTTTATAGATGTGGAGGTGAGGCATTCTTGTAAATGCTCAAAAGTGTTCACTATGAGGAGTTCACCCTTACATCATCTAGAACCAAAATATTAAAATAATTTAGTTGGGGGTTGATTTTATCTATAAACCCCTTCACTATACAAAAATAAAGAAATTTTTATAATTTTCTTCCATAATGTAAAGGTTTCTATATTCACAGCATTTAATCTTTCACTTTGGTACATAGTTTTCCAATATAGGTAATTTATCCCTTAAAAAAATTAAAGTGAGTCATATTAGAAAATTTATAATAACTTATATGAAATATGAACTATAATTTATAAAATAAAAAAACTCATGTGTGTTGGAAATTAATTTTATCATAAACACATGTAATATGTAAAAACACTACATTAACCCTAACTCCACTAACAAAGATTCCTCTTTAGGTTTCTATAAATTTAGAATAAAAGATAATTTGGTACATGAATTGAAAATATTTGATAATTATTATCCTTTAACAGTCATGTGGATGAATATTAATTTCTGTGTAATTTTTAATAATTTAATAAAATATCATTTTTTTTAATCATTAACGTCCCTTTTTACATTATTTATTTAACTAAAATTTACAAATTTTAATGAAATTTATCGAATTAAAGTTTTATTAAACCTGATAAACATTATATAAAAATATAAATAATAAATTAAAAAAACAATTCATTTAATTTAATTCACATTTAATATGTTTAGTATCATTTTTATCATTTTATTATTAATTAAATAATTTCTATTTTGGTGTTTCATAGAAATTTAATGTAATTATTTCATCCCTAAAAATAAAAACAATATCAGGATAAAAAACTTGTTTAACTTTCAATTTAATATTTATAACCCAACATATAATGATTTTTCATATCCCAAAGATTCCAATATGTTAAAGGAAAGGAAGGTTTCTTTTTTCTATTTTCTAGTCTTGACTTATTATAATGGACAATTTCATAAAATAATATCCTAATAACCAATAGAATTAGATACTAAGGTGATACGTTTATCAATATATCCATAAAATCAGTTTTTTACATGTTCTGGGTAATTTCTACACCTTAAATTCTATGCTTAAGAACTAAGTGAACTCATTTTTACCATAATCATTGTAATTAATTTCAACTATTTTCAATAACAATTATGGTAAAATATTTTTTTACCATGTTATATAATAAAGATTATTTGGATTCCAAATATTTAATATTTTTTTTTCAATTTTATTTCATAGAGTTATAAGAATTTTGTTTAAAATTAATCATATATACATGATGAGGAAACTAGTTTTCAAAAACAATTAAGAGGATTACGGTTTTTTTAAATCACCATTAAATATAAAAATAGTTCTAATGACCTCTATTGGATTTTAAGATTTATAATTTAACTAGTTTACTTTAAAACCAATTCGAAATATTGTTTTACATTATATATAATTTACATGAAATTATAGTGTTCAAATAAATCCTGTATTTTTCACTATTGATTAAAAATGAAACTTCTCAGTAAGATCCAAAAACATCACTCTAAGATAATTTTGGTATTCCAATTTCAAAATTAATTTTAATTTTTTCTAGAAATTTTCAAAATGTTTTAAAATTTCATTGTAAAATAATTGTTCCATGAAATATTATACTATCGTCTAGAGAAATATTGTTTATTAGATAACATTTATTTTTCTTTAAAATGGTTAATATTTGATTACTAATAATTATATAACTAATATATATTTGTAAGATATGTATATATATATATATATATATATTTATATGTTATTTAATCCAATTATGACCCTCCATTCAAATGGCTATGAGATAATTTCCAAATTAAGTTATAAAATTCAAAATATATCATTGTTTGATAAATCAAGGTCGGGTGTAAAATAGAAGTGTTTTATGAAAATACAGTTTTTCATGTAATGAAATATAGTCTATATGTCGCATTAAATTAAAGATATTCAAGAGTCTCAATTTATTTAATAATAAATATATTCTGTATTCTTAGGGCCTTATATTCCCTTTACAATTTCTTTATCATCTCATAAATGCTATTTAATAAAATTTTATTCTATTAGAATTTTACGGTGTTACATTATCCCCATCTAAAATCAAAAAAATTCGAATTATTTAAATATGATCCCACTATTTTGGGGTTTGAAATTTTCAAAACCCATTTTTAGAAAATTCAAATCATAAAATATTTAATAACATAACTCCTTGAAAAGATAGAAAGTAAAGTATAAATGTCATATGGAATTATACATATATAGATTTTAAAGTTAGAGAACATTAGAGGGTAGTGAATATATGGACATTTGGGAAAAGAATAAATATTTATTGAGATTTATTAAGGGCATTGATCATAGGAAAGTGAAATATTAATGTAATGACGTGGTCTTCAAAGCTATAAATCTATTATGATTTAAAAGAACATTGGTTTAATATAAATGAATTTATAAGGATATTATTATTTTTAAGATCATTTATTAAGGTTTAGTAATACTTTTACTACCTAATAATGTCTTTAAATATATTTAATTAATATATTTTTATTTATTAAACAAAATTTATTATTCTTTTTCCTTTGATCAATTTCTAATTCATCACTTACTACAAGAAATTAATATCATACAAATTTGTTTTAATGCATGAAAGACTAAAATGAAATATTGAAATATTATAATCCATAAAGAGTGAACATTCGTTATTTAGGTCTCTAAATATTCCCCCAAACCAATATGATTTACACATATTATCCAATAGAATAAATTAATCTCTAATCCTAAAAAGTAACTCTACTTGTTCGTTATTAATTTTTATTAAAAATTCATTTAACTAAAAATAATTACACATTATCCTAGACATTACGTTGTTATGTGGAAGGTATGAAATCATTATCATCATTTAGTAATGTCTTTTGGAGCCATTACCTTTCTAGACATGATGCATTGACAACCATAATATGGGTTGTACTTTTTTAAAAATATGTTAATATAATTCTTAAAACATTACCAAAAATATAACAAACATACTTAAAAAATTTAATCATTAAATAACCTTTTTAATATGGATCTTAATATAACAAGATTTTTTGAAATTTAAATAACATTATTAATCTAATTTCATCTATGATCATATAATCTCTAATGGTTATTATTACCATTAAACTTTTATATATAAATTATAAATGCATTATTCCTAATATAATAGTTTCTCACTAAAACATTTAATAAAATTATAGTTTTTATTACTTTGTATTTCTCCCAAAATATAGCTAATATTGGTAGAATCTCACCACATAATCTCTAGCTTACCAAAAATATTTTATGTCCTTCTATATTTATCCTCATATTCTATCATAGTGATATGTTACAAAATATATGATTTCTTAAATCTACTACCCAATGTTTCTATTAAACTTATATTGATACCAATTATTTCTACCTTATCCCAAATAACCCAATGTTGGTGGTAACTTCCATTACATTGACACATGATACAAGGAATTTCATACTGAATGATTGAATAGTTTGGTAGTCTCATTTAACTAGATAAAAATAATGAAACTTAATTACAATTTAATACACAAAATATAAAATAATTATTTTTGTTAATAACATTATTACCTCTATAATATTCCTTCATATCAGGCATAGTATTATTTAGGGAATCCTGGGGAAAAAAGAAAATATAGTTCATATCAAATTATTATTAAGGGTAAGATACTACGAAAGATATAAATTAATAAATAATAATATATATTCAATATTAAAAAACCAAAACAAATTCCATATAATCAATAGCTTGAGAATAAAATTTTGGAATAAAATATAATCAAATAATTTCATATAAATATTCACATGACCATTAAACATGACTATATATATTATAAGGATATAAATAATCCCATGTTATGTCAATAACTAGATTCATAAATATTGAATGAATATTGATCGGCATCTTAAACATAACATTGAGGTCTTATACCAATAAATATAGTCATGGACTCATTCTAAGACATCTTGCAAAGGCCTCATGTTATAAAATCCAAATAAATGAATTATACCTTGTCCAAATACCCAAATCTAATTTATCTCACGATACCTATCGATGCATTGAGAGGTAGTTTTTGAATGGTTCCTAACCTTTTTCATACCCATACAATTACATCCTCATATATCAAATAATTGATATAATTTAAAAATATTATTCCTTATCATCTTTTATCCATATTTAATAAATGATATATATTGATAAATATTTCCCATGTTAATCAAATAATTATAAAGTATGAACCATATGTAAAAATGGTATATGGTTTAAGAACTAAACATATCTATAATAAATAATACTGACATTTAGGGGACAATTAATGTCACAGAAAAGTGGAAAATTCAATGAAAGGTTAATGATAACAAAAAAACGAATCATAGAAGTTAAATTCATTATATTACCTAGTCCAATTGATCATAAAAAATATAAATGATTATTTAGGATGTTATAAATTCTATATATTCCCATTGGGGTAAGAATATAGGTTTTTGTCATTGATGGATATAAATTCCCTAAAATTATAATTAAATTTTTTTTTATAAAAATATCAATTACTTTTTAATTTTTTTAAATAGTAAAAATGTTTTCAAAAACATTTAATAAATAAATTTTAAAATGTTAAAAAAATTTGAAAATATTTTTATAAAAGTTTTTTGGATGAAAACAGATTTTTAATGAAGAGATAAATGAAATCAAATTTTCTTTGAATAATTTTATAAATTATTATAAGTATGAACGAATATGAAAATGGTATTATTACTTGTAAATATGATAAATAACTAAGGTAGAAGAAAATTATATGGTTTTATTATAGAATTAAAAAATAAACAATCTCATTGACAATGGCATTGCAAAATAATCCCTTATAATGATCATAATGTTGAAGAGATAATTAGTCAATGAATAGATTATGAATATGAAATGTAAATCCAGATATAATAGGTCTAAATAAAACATTAATATTAATTATACACGTAATCTTATAATATAAAAAATTAAAAAAATGTAATATAGCCTAATGAAATTAAAAGGAGTTATAAAATAAATTACTAAATGGTCCCCTATGATGGAATTATTCAAATTAAGAAATAAATTTTCTAGAATAATGAATTATCAGTGATATTATATGTCAAATGGGAAGTATATACACCATGTATATAAAATTTGTGAACAACCCTATGATATGCCTCAATGAAATGAGATTGAGATGAAATACCTTACCTTATGCTTCATTTTCATTGAAATTTACATAATCTCTAGTATAATGGTTTAAAACATGTTATTAAATTATAATATATAAAATTAATATATATAATATTATATATGATCCCTTAATTACATATTATCAACCATTAAATTATAATAATTAATTAGTTTTTGTTGTTTCAGGATATAATTGCTTTGTTTTCTCATATATGTTGTATTGTGAATGTTATTGTTCTTATGAATATAATATAGTTATGTCATATAAAGAATAATAACCATGGAATAATCATCATAGTTTTACATAAATGTTTATCTTAAAATTAATCATTAATGATGGTTATGAAAAATGATGTACGTTAACATCACGGAGAGGGTAAGACATACCTATGCATGAGTAAAGTTTTTGATTTTTTAGTGATCATTATAGAGTGGGTTTAATTGATATAGTTTAATTAAATAATTATAATATTACCATTATACCATATTATTTCTTTAAATATACTTATTTATAACATCAATGTG
This sequence comes from Viscum album, assembly GCA_963277665.1. Lineage (NCBI taxonomy): Eukaryota > Viridiplantae > Streptophyta > Magnoliopsida > Santalales > Viscaceae > Viscum > Viscum album. Next base: position 27,314,542 of record OY728140.1, on the reverse strand, counting down.
TTGTGGTGATTAAATGAGTCACATCACTCAGTGTGGGTGGCAATCCACACGTATACAATCGATGTAATCATCTTCAAGTGTAAGAAAGAAAATAAGATGTTATATTTATAGAATGATGAATATGTAATTAATATAATTATTATTTCATGAATATCAAACATAATCATTAAAATTATTCCTCTTCATCTTCCATGTAAAGTGTAAGTGAAAGACGTATAACAATGCTTCATGAGGCTGTAGTCTGTCGTACACATGAAGAGCATTATGATGTCTCCAATGGAATGTAATGAAATATAATTTATATATTATATAATTAATTCATAGGAATATTAATGTTTTATTTATCATTTATATATTTTTTTCTATTATCACATTCATCCATGATAGGTCTTATTGGAAAAATGAACGACATTGGTTCATGAGGCGGTACTTCATTGTACTCACAAACGATGAATTCATAACCCATTGGCTGAAATTATTTGTTATTGTAGGTCATAACCTTATCATAAAAAAATTATATTTGTGTCAATTAGGTTATTATATAATCATTGTTTTAATAAACATTTATGGAGGCGTAGAATCAAATAAAATTAAGATTCTTATTGAAGAACAATAACTCTTCTCTAGGTATCCTCTATATATTTTCAGTAAACCCATAAAAAGATTCATTTAATCCCAAAATGAGACTTATAGGATTAGGGGTGGGAATTTGGGATGTTATTGTGTCATCTATTGAACAAACTAACGTGGTTTGTGAGCTATGACGATGGGGGGAGAGTGAGTTCCCTTTAATAGTTAAGGAGGAGTGGTGTTCTTGTAAATACTCAAAAGTATTCACTTTTGGTAACTTTATATCATTTAATAAAACACCATTTCATTTAAAATAACATTAATGTCAATTATGAAATTATTTATTTATTTTGAATTTATATATATAAATAAAATAATAAAATTAAAATTCATCATTTTTATACTTTTTAAACATGATATACTCATATAAAAAATATAATTAACCCAAAAACTCATTAAATTTACTTTACTTTTAATATTTTTATTGTCATTTATTTCTTTCATTTATTAAATATATAATTCTTATATTGGCATCTCTTGGAAATTTAATGTAATTATTTATTATCACAAAATATAAAATAATTTTTAATTTAAAAAAAATCATTAATAAATAATATTTATAACTGAAACATAATATTTTTTTCATATCCCTATGCTTTATAAATGTTAATGGTATGGAAGGTTCCTTTTCGGTCTTTCTTTTTATATCTAATTATATCAGTCACCTTCATGGAATAGCATAAGAATAACTCATAAAAATATAGAATAAGTTTATAAGGCTATAAATATGTCAAAAAATGGGCTTTGAAAAGGTGTTTTCTAATTTTTATTCCTTATATGCTATGTTTTACCACTAAGTTAACTCGTTATTACCTTAATCTCTATAATTAAGTTTAACTATTTTCAATAATCATTATCATTAAAATTTTATTTGAACTTATTAAATGATATAAATTATTTTGACTCAAAATATATAATCCATTTCTCAAAATTAATTTCATCTAAGTAGAATATTTTAAATTAAAATTAATCTGACAGAAACGATGACAAATACAATTTTTAAAGTTAAAATGTTCAAAAGATTAAAATATATTTATGTAAAAATTCAACATGAAATTGATTAAAATTAAATAAATTGGAATTATAGATTCATTATTTTTCTATTTTTTTATTAAAACAAATTAAAAATCTATTATAACATCATAAATAATTTAGATAAGAAGGTTATTTTCCATTAAAATCTAGTATTTTTAACTATTCATCCAAAAATTAAACATCTATGAAAAATCCCCAAAATTCACCCTAAGATAATTATGTTATTAAAATATCAAAAATTAACATTAGTTTTTCATTTAAATTTTAGAGAACTATTAAATACTAATTAGAAATTATCTTTTCCAACCACGATTATGCAATCCTTTACAAAAATATTATTCTTTCAGAAACATTTTTTCAATCAAATTATAATAATTTTATTACATATAAATTTATAACTTTTATGAATGAATAAAATAAATATTTTCATATATTAATTAATCTTATTATTACATATCATTCTTATGGCATGTTGATAAATTTTATATAAAAAATAATATTGATAATATATTATTGTTCGGTAAAACTTTTCCTTGTGTGTAATTTTTTCTTTCTAATAAACTTGTTATTGTGTGTAATAAAATACAAACATAGCGTTTCATGGAATAAAAGATATATAAATGACATAATTTGTTTAAAAATAAATATATTTTGATGTATTTGGGTGTTATCTTCAATTTTATATTTAGAGTTATGTGTTGTATATGGTGTTGAATAAAATATTATTATTATATAATTTTAAGGTGTTACATTTTAGGAACCAAAATTCTATCAATGTAATAATGAAGAGTCTCTATTAATTTCCAATAGAGAAAATAAAAAAGACAGAGAAATATAAATTCCAATTTCATTTTAAAACGATCTATTGGTTAATATATTGATGTAGATAACATTTTGGGAGACAAAGATAATCCATTGTAGACTATAAGGATGAATAAACATCCTTGAACATCCCACGTGTTTTTATTAGATCCCAAATTCATTTATAAATCTACTGAAAATATAAAAATAATTAATGACATGAATGAGGAGATACATCAAATTTTAATTAAAAATACATATAAATTGGTTCCAATACAAACAAATGTAAATTTAATAATCACCAAATGGTTATTTAAAACAATATTAATGATAATCGAGAAGTGAATTAAAATAAGTTGTGACTTCTATGAAATTTATTTGCATAGATCGGTAGTGAGGATGAAAATGAAATAGTTTCACCAGTTGTACGATAAATGGAATCAGACTATTTCTTATCATAGTTATTTGTACAAATTTTATGGTGAATCAAATAGATGTGAACTACTATTTTACTAATTTAGTTTTTAAATTAGAAAAGTAGATTGACCAACTAGATAGATTATAAATAGATAAAAATAGAAATATAGTATTTAAGATTAATTTTTTTTATTTTTAAATTATTAAAAAAAATATGGGATAAAATTCAATCTAATATCTAGATACTAAAGTCATTATACACATAAAGAAAATCATAAATGTTGTTAATATACATGTTGGTCACAAAATATATGTGGAGATCAAAATATATAGTAAAATAATGGTGAATATTTGTATTATTGAAACTTTATTTTTAGGTTTATAAAGTATTGATTTTGAATCATTTTATAATATTACAAAACATAATTTGAGACATTTATCATTGTAAAATTAAATTTATTATTAGTTTTAAAAATAATAGAGAAATATAAATGGAAATCCCATTATATAGGTAAGCTATGATAAAGAGAACCTCTAAATATTTATTTTAGAAATTTTTAAGCTATAAAATTATTTTTTTTGTTATCAAAAAAATGAATTTAAATGAGGATATTGAAAATATAGTAAATGAAATTGGATACAAGAAAATTATTTTATGTTTATTACATTTATGTACATATAATTTAGACATTATTGATGAAATATTTCTTAATTCATGGAGTAGATGTTCATATAAATAATGTCATATGGATATAATGGAAATCATTGTTTTATATGTAAAATTTATAATGGAATATATATTCTTTCTGAGAAGAATTATCTTCTATATAAAAAATAATTATGCTAGTATTTTTTTTAAACACATTGAACGATTATATATTATTTCTACTTTCTCTTTTACGTAGTTACTCTAAGTGAACCAAAATATTCATTATAAAATGGTGACATTTCAAATTTTAATTATTTATAGAAATAATAGTTCTATCAACTTCATTAAGAATCAAATAACGAAATTGAAAACAATAAACATGAATATAAAGTATTATTTCTTTAAAATAATTCCTTTGGGGAATATATTAAATCATGTATGTATTTCAAATACTAAAAAACTGGCTAATATTATAACTAAATATCTTCAAAATCCATTATATGAAAAATATATTCTTAAATTTGAGGTTCTACCCCCTTGAATTTCAAAAACATTGTTCAGTCCTTTCATTTAATTGTGTATTTCATTTTTATATATAAACAGTTTAGTGTTTTGAGTGTTCTATATAGGGTTTTTTTGTATAGGGAGAGATTATGTAATTATGTTCTAATAGATATCTTTGAATTCTTAATTGATATACCTAGTTTCTTATGCTCACCACATCACCAATAGGATATGGTATTTTTATCCATGAATCTTATTCAAAACATATTCTTTATTTTTAAATGTTTATAGATTTATTTCTATTATGGATATTTAATTTCATAAAAATGTAACCTAAAAAATTAAAGGGGTAAAATATTATATCCCCTTTAGTCATTGAATTATGTTGAATAGATTTGTTAGAAACTATTTTTATGGTTATTAAAGGAAAATTTGGAGATTTTTTGGGTTCCTTAATTTGATAGTATTTAATGTATTGAAAAATATCTAAGGAAGTATTTCCCAAATATTGTTTCCTATAATTTTATTATATAATGTTAAAAAACAAAGTTTTTTATAGAGTCATAGAACATGAATGATAATGCAAGATGATTTTAGGTGATATCACTACTTAGGGAAATATTTTTCTATAGAATGAGGTTATGAAAAAAAAATTATTATTGCTAGTGTAATAATTTGTGGTGATTCTATCATTATATTATTTATTATTATATCAAATGAGGTGGTTGTGGAAATTTTTTATTCTTATATCTATCATTGAATATGAATCATTAATATATATATTCTTTAAAAGCGTTTTTTGAAGAAAATTTAGTCATCCATTCGATCCATATAAAATAATTTAGTCATTTCTTGGCCCACATTATATAGAAAATCTATATATATGAGAATTAAGAACATAAATTATATCAATTTTGACACCCTTTATTAAGTGTAAATTAAATTCCTCTTATTGAACATTGTGGTCTGTGGTTTCATAGGAAATGATAAAAAATAATTTTTAAATCACATAGAATAATAGATATTAACTCAGAAAAATATATATAAATAAATAGTAATACAAGGCTGTCAGAGAACACAATATGTACTCATGTTTTTTTATATATAATTATTGGATTTATAACTCTATAAAAATTAACTATAAAATTTTATTCAATCTTTTCATAGTTAATATATCAATCATAAGTATAATAATTAATGTATTATAGGCTATGGAATGGCTCATTAATTATATCATAAACGGAAATATAAAGAAAAAATAGTTCATATTTCAATTTAAGTCAAGATGAGTCCATTACAATAGTACAGAAAGGTACAATTTTTAAGTCTTAATTTGGTTATAGATAGATATTATAGTATATTACTCTATGATATATAGAGATAGTGATAAAATATTCATTTTTTATCAACTTTTTTCCCAATTTTGATATGTTTTTTCAGCCATATGGATGATTATTTTTTTCAATGATTATATATTTTAAGATGAGAAAAAATAACATGTGAATGATTAATAAGATTAAATTTATTTTATATCACTTTAATCCATTTTTGGGTGATCTTGAGGTCATATGGTAGTGGTAGACATGTACTAAATAGAGAGATCCCAGTTTTGTACTCTTTTAAATAACATTGTGTTTGCAATTGAGTATTATTAATGATATAAATGTTGAATGAAATTTGGGGCATGAATATTTCATCCAAGTTAGTTTATTATTAATCCATAAAAGGGGTTTACAAGAGATTGTGTTTTAATTATATTTATGATTGGATAGTAGTTTTAAAAATGTATATAGAGAATAATATAGGTATTCAAGAGAGACATTAGAAAGGGGGAAAATGAATATTTGTGGAGATGGATTTATCTAGAGTGTATTTACAGTTAAATATATTTTAAGGTTAAATAATGTCATGACCATTGGAGTGTTAATTGTTTAAGAGTATTCATTTTGAATAATTTTATTTAAAGTATTTTACGTGGTTTGGGTGTGAGAATTGTTCAAAGAGAATCAAAGTGATAAAAAACATTTAATTAAACATATGAGTTTTATAAAATAAAATTATTGTTAAGAGAGTTATAGGGAGGTTTTCATTAAAGGTTTACTTTAAAATATGTCAATTCAATCTTTCTAAATGTATTTTTATTTTATTATCACTATTTTTTTTGAGTATTCCCCAAGAGAATGAGTATCCCCCAAGCCTTTAAATAAATACACATAGAACAAGAACTTAACATAAAAAATATATTCAAGGAAATGCCCTTATTCATTGATTTACGGTTTACAAATAACATTGATATCTCAAATGTGTGGGAAGAAATTTGATTCTATTAAAATCATAGAAAAATATCTTAAGTCTCATACTCAATGTATCAAATCTTTTGCTTAAAAATTAATTATTATTTCATTCACTAATAAACAATTAGTGTATCAAAATGGAAACCATCTTATGAAGAAACTAAATTAAATGTTTTCAAACACTAAATAAAAAAATAAAACTACAAATTGACTTACTAATACTCCCTTTCTAGGTGTATACATCCCTCTCATTGATCGTTAAATAACCACCTCACCATGTTGATGTGGAAGATGATCAAATGGAACTTTTTGAATTCTTTTTTATCTACCAATGGGGAAGGTTAAACAATAAATTTTGAATTATGAGGGTAATGTAAAGTCTATCTATAGTGGAATTTTATCACTCCCTTGAATTAATTTCTAAATTAGGTGCCCAATGTGCCAATTTATAGCCAAAGATAAAGGTTATTTTCAAATAAATTTTTTAAAACTATTTGGATTAAAAGTTTGGCTAATTATGAGTTATTATATCACCTTTTATAAAACTATAAAGTTATATAAGAATCTATTTTATGGAACCAAAAAAACAATAATTTTTTAATGGTTCAGAATGATATGGATAAATTACTGGAGTGTCCTCTTGACTATGAATTGTGAAGATTGTATCTAATTTGTTAATAATTTAGACCAAGAAACAATTGAATTTGGATTTTTTTTCTTTTCAAATATTATAACCAACATATTCATGAATCCCCCTCCCCCTTAAAACTAATTTTCACCATGGTTTGATTGGAATATTTGGATATTTAGTATTTTAGTTCACATGTGTTCATGGACTTCAACATTTTTAGCCCATATTTGAAACATCATTATAGGATTTCAAAAAAACCACTACCTATATAAAAATCAATAAAACAACACAAATATACACATTCTATAATTTATGTTTTTAATTTAATAAATATATGTGATGAGAAAAAGTTATTATGACTAAAATTTAAAAACCAAAATCAATTAAAAAAATTTTATACGAGGGAAAATGAAATGGGAATCATGATTCGATTAAACCCCAAAACTAAAACCCTGTCACCTATATGAAAAGTAACATTCTATAAATTTATGTTAATATTGTCATGAAGTTATCCCCGATTACATGTATATTTTAAATAAAAATATAATATAATTCAAGATAGTAATGTGAGGAAAATAATTACCGTAATGTGGATTCAATCTAGTTAGAATAGAAATATATATCCTCAAAATTTTATCATAACAAAATATAATGACATTATTAATAAAAATGTATGTGAGGAAATATTTATTTCTTTCATGAAACTAAATACCCAAAAAGAATTTGTGGTTCTTAATTCATTTTTATTCTTAAAAGATCAATTCCATATATATAGGTGAATTCAAAACCATTCAACATCCCTGATTCTATTCCACAAAACCCTTTCATACAATTTCTGACTGAATTTTATGTAATTAATAAATTATTTATTCCTTGAATACAAACATTTATATCTCATCATATATATTATTCAACTATTTTATAAATAATAAAATATATTATAAACTATAGTTCAACACATTAATTTTTTGAAATAAATCAAATTAGAAACAAATGAATGTAAAATAATTTATTCAAACCCAAAAAATATTAAATATTCAAACATAAAACTATTTTATGTACGAAGGATTTAAAATTCATGATTTTGTTGAATTATGTATATATTACACAAATTAAATAATTTTCCTCTAAATAGATCTTATAGATAATGTCATTATGTCTTTTTTTGACCCAAGATACACCTTAAGGGGTGATAATCCTAGAGATTCTTAATCATAACATTTTACTTCACTCGATCACCCATTATCATATCTCATTCTTAAATTAAAAAACTAGTTGTAAACCTATAAGTTATATTCACCAAATAAAATCATAATGATTATAAAGAATGTAAATTTAGAAATGGAAACATGGGATTTACTTAGTTAACCAACACTTGGAAAATACAATAATCATAGACAAATAATTAACTAATTTACCAATGTTTCTTTATATAATTGATAATATAAATATAAATTTACTCTTATTTTCTCTAACCGAAGGATATATTCCTTTAAAAAAATTATTATATACTAATTCCACCCAAGGGTTACTTATCCTCCTTTAAAAACTACTCTATAACATATCTATTTATAGGCATGTATATCTCTTCCCAATTTATCTACATGAAGATCAATACATGATCAGAATAAGAAATTTTTTAATCAATATCTTTATTCTTGATGTTATAATTCAATGTATTCCATCTGTTACCCTTTTTTTGTGAATGATATGATCATCTGCATGATACAAGATTTAAAAATGTGATCTTTATACTAACATCACATAGTAGAAAGTCTCTAATTAAACAAATTTCACATTAGGAATTCATGTGTCTTTCATTATATTATTTATCAAAAAACACTAGGATTGGTCAATAAAAAATATAGTAATTATTCTCAATTTATAAATTTTTTTAAACATTACAGTTATCCACTTCAAAATTCAATTTAAACTTAATTATATTTGGAAAATATTATGTCACCTTTAGTTCAGATATTCAATGAATCTCGTGTTCATGTTAACATTATTTCGTCGTTATAATTTTATTTTAACTCATTTTGTTTTTTTAATAATATATTACTTTTTATATAAAGGTATATCTTTTTCTATATCCTAATAATTTTGAAATTCTACATATATACCTCAAAATAGATTCTAAATTATACTACTTAAACCATAGTTATTATATCTCTTGGGAATTACTAATCACTCTTGAAAACATATTTGGATAATTTATACATTATCAATAACAATTCTTTGATACTTATGGATACCAAATAATATTTTATTTATGAATTTTTTAATTTTACAATAAAAACAACATGAATAATTTTACTTTGGAACAACAAGTTGGTTATCTATCATTTTTCATTAAATATTAGATATAACTTAGTTTAAAAACATGTGTCATGGTTATTATATTTTCAAAAAGGATTTAGCCTAATTTAGTTGGAATAATTATTATGTCACAATATCTTAAATCATGTAATAATCAATGTATTACACATGATGAAATATCCATCAATTTTGGATCAGACATTTGGTTTGGAAACACATATATATTCACAACACGATGATCCTTTTTTGGAATGGAAATATAGTTTTTACTCTTATTTAGCATCAGATTTAATATAATGTAGCCTCATGTGGACTTCATTAAAGAATAATATGTGAGTCCATTTGTAGTATTGTTTAACATTATATGGTGTATATATCCAAGAAACTCCAAAATTTCACACTTATATAGAATTTATTTAATCTCATAAAAAATAGATTTAGACCTGGTTACTTACATCACAGCATAACACAATTTTAACCCCAATTCAATTTACACATATCTGGCCACCCACTTGGAATGGTATATATTCCTATATCATATTTTCTATAGACTCTATAAAATTAATATTATATAGAACTGAAATTATTCTTTCATGAGAGACTTCATGGAATGAGGTATATCTTGGTGGTGTGATGTGTATTACTCACCAATAAACTTATGAGCCTTATGAAACTCATTAAAATGGTTGAATGATTACATATTATTGCTGGATATTCTACCTCTTAATTACTCTAAATGAAACAGAATATTATTTACTCAGGTAAACAAAATTAATGTTTCCAGCATTTATTCTTTATGAAAACTATAATGCTACTAACCTCAATATAAATTAAATACATATTATTATAATAAAATAAAAAAATAAATGAAATATTTAATTAAAATAAATGTTGGGCGTAATCTAGTAAATATTTAATGTATTACCATTATTTTAATATGATTCTTAAATTTTGACTAACTATCTTTAAATATCTTGTTTTAAAAAATATATTAATAAACATGAGGAACATACCCATTGTGCTTATAAGTATTTTCAATATATCATTTCACACCCTTCTATATTTTCTTATTATATATTAACTTTTCATGTTTGAAGTATTTTCTACAGACTATGTTTGTATATGGAGAGTGTGATTTATTAAATACTTACAGATATATTCGAATTCATAATAAACACCCATAATTTTCTATACTCAACATAGATATCATAGGATTATATATTTTTTAATAGAATCATACTAAAAAAATATAATAGTTTGTATTGAATGGTTATAGTTTGATTTTGAATATGGATGATGAATTCCATAAAAATGATACCTGAAAATTCAAGGGGGTAAAATATTATATCCCCTTTATTCATGGAATAATATTAGTTGGCATTGATATAAATTGTTATGATAGTAATTAAAGGAAATTTTGTATTTTTTAGTCCCTTTATTGGATAATAATTTAATATTTGGAATGTATCAAAGGATGTGTTTGGAGGTTATATTTTCCATTGATTTTATTTTATGATTTAAAAAAATAAAGTCATTATAAGGAATCATTGAGTATGAAACATAATGTAAGATTAGTTTTGGACATATCACAACTCATAAATATATGTTTCTATAAAATTAGGGCATAGATGCATTTTATTATAATCACTATTATCTTATGAGGTCATTCTGGAATTCTAGTATTTGCATTACAATCATTACAGGTTATTTTGGTACAATATTATTTTTTTATCAATAAAAGAATTTGATTAATTCATTTTTATGTCTTGGAGAGTTTGAATACAAAATTATTATCAATGCTTTTCAAATACAAAACAATGGGATGTTTCATGGAAAAAATTATAATGAAATGTATATATGATATAATGATTTTGGGAAATTGTGAAATTTATTTTTTAGTGAACATTGAATTATCATATCATATATATTATTTTTTGGTATCATAAAACAAGATATATAATTTCTTTTCAGTCTCACATAATGAAATGGTTTAATTATGAAAAATATATTGTCACATATAATAATATAAGGTTAATAGAGGCCACGACAAGTGATCTTGTTTCATTATATAAATATTACAACACCATGTTATTAACTCTTTTAATAGTCTATATCTCAATAATTATTGGAAAAAATATAGAATAATTTTCCATTGAATGATTCATGAACTATATCATATAAGGAAACATAGTGATAAAATAGTAAATAATAAATAGTTTAATATAATTCATAATGAGGTCATTTCACAAATAGTGTAAGGTCCATTTTATATGTCATAATTTTTTAAGATATAAATTATAATATATCACTCTATGATATTTGGAGAGTTTGATAAAATATTCATCTATTTTATCTATTTTATTATCCATTTGGGTTAATTTGTTGGCCATCCAGTCAAGGATTTAAAATAAGGTTTATGAATTTTGAGTAGAATAACCCTTAAATTTTAACCATATATAAGATTTAATTTATTATATTTCACAATAATACATTGAAGGTTGATATTTAGATCATAGTTTATTATTATAATTTTATGAAATAGAGAGATCCTAAATTTTTATTATATTTAAAAGTGTATTTCATTCACTGAAAACAAAATCCTTAATAAAAATCAAAACCATATTATGATACAACATAATAATAGTTTTTCAACCCCTAAATAATCCTAAACAAATTATAATTTATTTTCCCTAACTCCATTATAATTTTTATAGCTCTCTCATAATGATTGTTAAATAACTAGCTCGGTATGGGGTGGTGAAAGAAGCTCATATAGAACTCTGCCATCATATTTTCTCTCCATGTGGGATAGAGTCCACTAAAAAATCCTGTATTATAAGGGACATACTATGTCGATCCAAAATATAATATCCTCTATCCAAATTGTAATATCCTCACTCCATTGGTTTAACATCAAAATAAGGAATCCAATCTACAAATTTATAGCCTATTTTGAATGTTTATTTTCATAAAAACTTATAAATATAGTTGGTTAATTGTTTTGGTTGAATAAAATATCATATATCAAATTATATGAAACTAATAAATTATTTATCTACCTATTTTATATCTCCTTCAAATTTTTCTTTAAAATTGAAATTATGTGTTTTATGGTATGGTGAAATTACTATAATTTTCTAATGATTATGAATAGTGAATATTCTCTCTAATTAATCCATGATTTTGACCTCGAAACAATTGAATTGATTTTTATGATCTTATAAAATTTTATATGTCACATATTCCTAAATCCCCCCACCAATAAATTGCAACCTAATTTCTTGGGAACATTTAGAAAGTGTGAATTTTAGTTCACCTGTGTTCTTGGTCTTTGATGTGTTTTTTCCAATTCTTACCCAACTTCATTATACGCTTTCAAAATAACCTCCACTTATAGAATAATTTTTAAAACTTGTGGAATATAATAATTTAATAATTTATTTTCATTAAACATAGTAAATATGTGTGAAATGAAAATATTTTTTATGTTGGTAAATTGAAATAAAGGCATATAAAAATAGTTTAATAAGTGGGAAAATGAAATGTACATCATTATGTTATTACAACACCAAACTAAAAACCTTTTCACTTCTAATTAAAGTCAATTTCCATAAATTCAAAATAATATATTCATGATTATATCACTAGGTTTATGAAGATTTAGAATATAAAGGTAATATAATTCATTATAGTAATGTAAGAAAACAGTAACCTACAACAAGGATTCAATCTCATTTTTTCTTCAAATAAGTTTCTCATAAATTATATTAAAACAAATTTAAGGAGACTATTGATTTTAATTTATGTGATTCAATACAAAATTCATCGATGAAACTAAATTCCTACATGTGTTTGTGTTAATCATTATATTTTTATCCACATAATTTTAATTCTATATACATAGAACAATTTTAATCATTTTTCTTCCCTGATTTATTCAACCAAAAATTTCCATATCCTTTGTTACATAATTTTCAATAATTATATTAAAAGTAATTTAAATAATGTGATATTTATGATGTGACCCTATTTTCTTAAAATTTCATTAAGAATAAATTTTATGTTATTAATCATAGGTATACCTAGTACAATAATTAAATTGATCAAATAAAAAAAATATGGAAACCCCTTTATTAAAACCCATATAAAAGTATCTTTACATATGTAAACTACTATTAAGTAAGAAATATTAATAAGTAATGATTATTTAACAGTGTTTTGTTAATGAACTAAATGTCATAATATTCCCACAAATACAACACATGTATAATGTAAAAACATTTTTTGTATCCAAAGAGACACACTAAGGGGCGATGAATTAGGGTCTTTCTCAATCTCAACCTTTTTCATCACCTAGTTCTACTTTTCTAGATCTCATTCCTATATTAGAATGAACTAGTTTACAACTTGTAAATCATATTAACCACACAAAATCATAATGATTATAATGAATGAAGATCAAGTAATGTATATTGTTCATTGACAGGGTTCACTCGCACTTAGCTATATCCAAGGGTCATACACCAGCAACTGATTGATGTAGCATGAATCCTATATCTCACTTATCATGTGGATTCAACATAATTATTGGAAACTATATTCAACTTCTCACATATTTTAAAATTTTTATTATATAACATTTCTACTAATGGTTTAATAGATTTTTCTATTTTTCCCACTACATCAAAAGATGTCAACCTATAGACTTATAGGTATTTTCTTAGTCAATTGACATGAATATCACTCCATTATTATAATATTGGAATGTTTTAATATGTAACATGATTCTTGAATGTGATTCTTTAATTATAAAATGTGTTTCCCATTACCTAAAACCCTATATGAATAACTCCATGTTTTATTATTTTAATATTTGTTCCCAAAAATATCTTCACATAGTATCAATACTCTAGTTGAAGATAATTATATATAAAAAATTTCATTTTAGTACATTATCTTCTTCAACAAATAAATTAAATTTGATCAAAAAATAATATTAATTATTATCACATTCCTCAATTTTTTATTCTTAACATTTCACTTATCAAATAATAATTTTCCATATAAGTATATTCAGCAACAATTCAATCCTCAATGATTTAGATAGTCAATGAATCCCATGTTTGTTTCTATCTTCTTCATTTATCCTTATTTTAATTTAAAAAAAGTAATATCTCTCTATAACATCCTCTCATTTATATTTATATATATATAATATTCTATATCTTGAGTGTTTTTAGATAAAAAATTCAAGAATCAAATAAATTTTAGCTTATTATACTTCAACCTTATTAATTACAGCTTCTTGGAATTACTCTTGAACCCTAAATATATATTTAGATAGATTAATATTGATCCATAGATACTCTTATATTATAAAAGTATCCAAATCATAAAACCATTACGAGTTATTTAATATTACTGTAATATAATATTATACTATTTTATTACAGTACAACTATATGGTTTTCCCATAAGTGTTTCTTAAACAACTACATACATTATAGTTTGATGACATTTATTAGGAATATTATTTTTCCCAACAAGTCTGGCACAAATTTTTATGGAATAGTAATTATGTCACAATCTCTCTTATGATATCACAATATATTTATATTATCATGAAATAAGATCCTGAAATTCTAGATCATAGTTTTATTATTACATGATATATAAATATACTCAATGAATAATGATATATGTAGTGGCATGGAACCCCATAAGTTACTCTTTAGTATCTGGTGAGTTAATCTCACATATAGTCTTTAGATATTAATAAATAATTAAATGTGAAGTACATTATTTTGTGGTATGACATTACATGGAATATCTATCAATGAATTTATGCATTGTTACACTTATGTATAATCTAATTAATGACATTCATAATTCTATCATAGAAGGATAGTCTATCTAATTCAATTCCATTTACTCATCAATAACAACCCTTATAGAAAGATCTTCACTCTTAAATCATGGTTTTTCAATAATATTTTGATTCAATCTTACATAGAATAATGATTAATCTTTTATGATATACTTCATGTCCTGAGGTACATCATTATGGCATGATGTGTATTCTTTACCCAAATATATTAGGTTTTCTTCATTAAAAACTTCTACCATTTAGACATAATAGTGGATCTGATATGTTCTCACCAAATATATCATAATCACCCACATTATAACTTCCATTTTTTCAATAATACGTAGCATATGATCATCCATAATTTAAACTAGCATGTATATCAATGTCATGAATTATTCTATAAGTTTGGTTCCCATGTATGGAAACCATATCCATATTCATTTAGGTGTCTCTAAGATCAATATATTATAATTTCAACCTCAATTCACTAATCAAATTTCAAACACATTATGATAAAAAAATCCAATATATAATATCATGTATCCATCTCCAATTTTAGTTACCATATATAGTTTTCCTATACTTGTTAATTTATGAATCTCCAAGTATCATGAATTATAATATAAACACTTATTCATTATCATCAAATCGGAAACATATTGTCAAAAAACCTTGAAACAACCTCTTGGTTGAAACAATATCTACATTTTTACTTTATTGAAAATGGTACTATAAATTTTACTCCGTTATCTAGCTCCAAATTTTCAATGAAATGTATGGATATATTGTTAATTCTTCTCACATCCCCATTAACAATAATGTTCAATTGGACTTCTTATTTGAGATTTTGATGTTACCTTTATCCACCTATGACACTAAAATTTATAGGGAACTATTTTCAACATGACATTCGATTTTTAGTACAAATTTACCTCTAAATAATCTCTATATTGTCCACTAAATCCTTATTGGGACATGTTAAATCACCAAAACTTCTGAAATCTATATTTTAGATAGGTTAGTCTCCCCCTTTACCATACCCCCCAAATCACTATGAATTTCTTGATTTATGATAGTTAGAACATTCCATTTGAATTGAAACATCATCATAACTCATTTGAAACAACATATTGAAATCCAAAACACCCCACACTATTGACCACTTGAATATTTGGAAAACAGTGGAACAGTTCAAAAACTTTTAAATCAATTCTATCCATAATACCAATTTTTCAATAAATTATAATTTCATAACGAACCTTTTTTTCTATAATCCATTAAAGATATGTCACCTCATTTACACAATGGAAATATGTTCTTTATCCACTTATTGAACACCATTTAGAGATTTTAATTTAAGATTCAAACTCTTTACCCTATAGCTTCACTCTTAGATACATTTTCATGGGTGAATTTTATACTTTGTAATGAGAGAAATATTATCTAATACTGAAAATATAAAAATAAGTGTAATGATTAATTTTTTAGGTAAAAACATGAGTTTTTATTTGTTACTCATTTATTTCCATAAATATCAGGCATCTTTACATCTTAAATGTTTCTATATTTCTCTCATTCATCTCAATCATACATACACAAGATAATCATAAAATAAGCATTAGTGTACTAAGTGTATGATTCATACCACAAATTGAATTAACTGATTCCAATTGTTAATATATATTGAAGATACAACTTTATATTATTGAATATCCTTCTATCATAGTATAAAGAATTGTGACTTCAAAACATTAAAAACAATTACCTCCTGAATATCAAAACTCTTGACCCAAATAATAATCCATTAGACCCACTTTTTGGAATATTATATATGATAAAAACTTTAATATATATTATTATCCATTTAATCAAGATCTATAGAAGTTCAACATCATTATCATAACATTAAATTGTAGATTCTTCATTGATATTCATAATGTGTTAGGATGAGGATGTTATGGGATTGATGATTGATGTTGTTTATTTAATCCATATATGGACTGATCATCTATTTTAATTTATAATACTGATTTTTTCATGAATATATTAATTCTCAAAAGAATTATTGAAGAAGGTGGGGTTTTCTTCTTTTTTCTAAATTTATTAGGTGTGAAAAAATAGTACAAGCAAAAACATTCCATGTAAATACTTATGAGTCATGATGAACATGATTATTTAATGGAATATGGTGTAGATGATTAAGAAAACCATTAAATTAGTATATTATCATTCATACCAAATAATAATAAAATAATCATGCAATCCACGTGAGGAGAGATACATTATTGGATTTAAGGTATTAATTTTCAGAGACCACTTACAAAGATTACATGATCGTTCGTTGATGAGTAATTGTGTGATCACAAGAGAATAATGTGGGTCACATTATATTTAATGGATAACATGGTCATTAAGGGGATTATTTGAGTACAATAATTCAAACATAAATATCATACAAATATGAATACATTACAAGGGTCATACAAAGGGATTATGTGGAAAAAAGGAAAAACCATTGTACGAACAACCTTATCCAATGTTACATGGTATTCCGGTAGTGTGTTGGGGCATATTGAGTGTAACTTTTTTTGTTTTTATATAAAATAGTGACACATGATTATTGATTCATATATTCTTATTTGAGAATTATTTGCCTATAAATAGCGCATTTTTTAAAATATTAGGGGTTATAAAAAGAATAAGATGATCTAGATAATATTTCTTTTGAGAAGACTTATTGATGAATGTAACATGGACAATGTCATATGGATGATATTACATAGATGTTTCAAGTTGGAATAGTTACACAAAAACACCCACGTGGAGAATTCATACATAATTCCTCATGAAGAGCAGTTAGGCAGAAGGCCTCTGGTGGATCAATAACATCGAAAGAGACTCATGACCGAGTATCATAGAAGGAAAATAATAGTTCACAAAATATAATTGATTCATATGAGGAATAATGTTTAGGGTTGATTTTGAGGAAGTTTAATAGTGAATATTCTTCTATATTGCTTATGTATTGTTGTTTTTTGAGAAATATTTGTTTTTCACATATTTTTTATGGTTTTTAATGATTTAGGAGTATATTAGAGAATAACAATATATAATTTATGATGAAATTAATTCAACACATTATTGATATAATGTACTAATCCTTTATATTAATATATTTAAAAAGTCTTCAACTATGGAAATTTGTAAGGGTGAGTCATTGAATGTGATCTAAGGGTGGAATATCACCACCTGTTTACTCTTTGTAAATGTAGTGTACCTGGTATGAAGTGACCATGAATAAAAAAATGGTAATCTATAAAATATAGTTTTGCATTTTGGATTCATGTATAATCAACACATCACTAGTTTATTATTCTTAGAAAATCCATTCGTAGGGAATAATGTAAAAAAATGTATTCTATTTTACATATTTATTTTTGTGTTTTTTGAGTGTGTATTTTAATTTAAAAAGTTTTAAAAGTTCATTCCAAGATGGTTACAAGATACTTTTTAATGAAAATAACATTTTGAAACACTAATTCACCCATCCCCCTTACGGTGTTCTAGGGTATAACAAGAGGTATAAGAAAGATGTTTTAGGTTGTAATTATATAATTAGAAATTTTTTGAGATGGATAATTCCAAAATTGTTAAAGGAGTTCCACTATTTGATGGACGATAATACCATATTTCGAAGAAAAAATTGATATCACATCTTTAATATATTTATTTAGATGCTATTTATTATTATTTACATGGGATGGATTTTAGTGATGTGATTTGTTATTCACTAATATAAGAAGATTGGAAATGGATAGAATCAGATGCCAATGCTCCAAATTAGTTAAGAAGAGCTCTTTCAGATCAAATATATATTAGAGTATTGATTTTCACTAATGAAAATTCCATGAGTTAGATATTTTTTAATATATGAGAAGGTGATACTAAATTGAATGAGGCAAAACATCAGGTCTATAATATAATATTTGATGACTTGAAAATTCTTCAAGATTAAAAAGATGAAAGATTATTGATTTTAATAATTTAAATTTCTGGATCCCATAGAGTACATAGGGAAAAGATAAATAATTTATAGATAGTAAAGAAAATATTGTGATACTTTTTTGAAGAAAGTGGTGCTTTATCCAAAAGAATATAACGGTAGTTATTATTTGAAAAATCAGCTTACGTGAGTCTAAAAGATGGGATCATATTAAGATATTTCACATGAAGAGAGAGTAAATCATTATAGAGATCCCACAACCATGTAATGTCTTGACTTACACATTTATTGGATAGTCCATTAGCAACCATGTTTTCTTCCTAATAGTTATGAGTGATAATATGATGGATTTCTTGGAGTGAATGGAGACAATCCACCCAACGTGTAGTAATCAACTAGGATAAATGAATCACACCCTTACAAATTGCATTTTCTATGGTAGTCGGGTCACTTTCTATCCATATTTTGTTCTAAACATGGTGCTTGGAGAATGAAATATAATGAATCACACTCATTATTTCAACTTCTAGAGAGAAGGTGATACCACAGATTCCAAAGATACATCTGATGAACTGACCAATATGATTTCAAAAGATAATGCCTCATCCCACAACTTCTAGATTTCCTTTAGAAGCATTGTCTACATTTATTTTAATCCAACCATAGAGTGATAGTTACTATAAATCATAAAATGTTCTTAATGGTTTCATAAATATGTCTTTAAACTATTTTCATTGAAAAATAATAATTTCTTTCCCTGTTTTCTTGCAGCACCCCTTCGGAATCAACACTTCATCTAAAATAACAATAAGAATCTACATCTGACCTGCACTAATGTTGGGTGAGCGATTATTCTGTAAAATTGCATTTCTATCATTCCATATCACAATAATAAGTCCAGCGACTGAAGTAAGAATTAAATTATTGATTTTTTGTGAGTTATCTATATCCACAAAATGCATTAGTTTAGCGTTGATAGAGTCAAGGATCAACCATATACAATCCATGTTATCAAAAATATATTTCCAAAGAGCAGTGTAATTGGTGCATGAAATAAATAAATTATTATCATCCTCTTTGTTTTGATTACATAGGAGAAAGTTTGAGCTGATGTGGATCCCAAAATATTGATGACAATTATCAGTGGGGACCCTATTGTAGACAATACTCCAATTAAGAGTATGTTGTGATTGCTCTATACATGGTTTAACAAAGTTTTTAATACAGCTAAATTTATTTCTAGAGTAACTAAAATAGTGGTTATAAATAAATATTGAATCCATCTAACCATTGTGAGAAGGCTCCCAAATGAAAAAAAAATCCATGTTAAAGAAATTATATTTGTCAATAACATGAAAAACATTCTTAGAGAGATTGTCAATATTATAATTAATGAAATTAGTAATAGTTATATTTATATTTTTAGGATTTAATTTAGTAAGAATCAACGAAATTAGAGGAGAAAAAATCCAGTTATCTAACCATGTTTTTCATGGAGGAGTTCTTAGACACCATCCTTCTAAAGATGGTCATAATCTTATCATACACTTTTTTAATGGAAGTCTAGATGGAAGAGTTTAGAAAAAATTTGTTGTCTTTTTTCAGTTTATAAAGATTACAAGTTTTGAAGAAAGAAATAGAAGGAGATTCATAGTGTATTAAGTTCTAAGTAATCCAGGAATGAAGGGACTCATTAAATAGATTTATGTTTTTAATTCCGAGACCAACCTTATCCAAAGGATAGTAACAAGAAGACCAAGGTATAGTCACGAATTTTCTATCAAAGGTGCTACCATTCTAGAAAACGTTTTTCATATAGACATTTATTTTTTTATTAAATTCTTGTAGTCCATTTAGAAACCACCATAGTGTAGACCATTTTTGGAAATTATAACTGTCTCCATGAGGTAGATTCTCCCTGCCGTAGATATAGTTTTTCCATTTCAAGAGGATAGATGATTAGGTATTTGATCAATAATGTTATAGAAATAGATTGATTTGGGATTTCCCAAAAATATTACAACACCAAGGAATGCGATGTGAAATCAGCCTCCTTTAATACCAAATTTACTGATAATACAGTTTTTTCTATTAGTTGGAATAAAATTTCTAAAGAAGATAGAGTATTTCATCCTTCTAATGACATAATCTGAGTATCCCTCATAGTGAGAGATATCAATTTTTAGAGTTTGGATGTTTCTTTTTCACATTGTAAGAAAATAATTAGGTCATATTCATAAAAAATATATGAGGGGTCATTTACATTCCGAGATGCATGGATGGGTTTATGTTTATTTTAATCCACCTGGTGACTGAGTAGATGACTTAAATATTCCTCCTCAACACAAAAAAGAATATTAGATAGTATATCACCTTGTCTGACACATTTAGTGCATTTTTTGTAGCCTTTGGGAGAACCACTGACTAAAATAGAAATGGTGGATGATTTGAATAGGGTTTTAATTCTAGTTATGATGTTAGTTTTTATTCCAAATCCTTGAAGTAGTTTGAAGATGAAATTCCATTCCATAGTGTCAAAATATTTCTTAATGTCATGTTTTATGGAAATATTACCACCTCAATATTTGTTACATGTTAGTGCATTATGTGGTAATAAATTCTCTTTCTAGTTTATTTGTTAAGATGTTTGGGGGAATAAAAATGTATGTTAACCCATAAGGAACATAAAATCACAAAATTAAAAAGACAATGATAAAATATAATTGGAATCTTTATATATCATATGAATACAATGGTGGAAAAGATGTATATGTTAAAAAGCAATCCCTTATGGATAGAAAATTCAAATGATTAAAGGGTAAATTCAAAGGATACCTTTCCTTGTATTTTTTTATGTGGTAATGGGGTTAATATTGTAGAAATGTTCAAAAAAGATTTTATGAAAAATAAAGTGCAGAAAAATATTATAAGTTTCCATGAATAATATTCCATCCTAAAATGGACTCCAAAATTCGTAATTCATCTGTAAATAGACTTCAAATAAATGTATTTGTGAATAAATATGGAAATACTAATGACTTATATTTTGTGGATATTAATACTTAATTCAAAATAGGTATAGAAGATTCCTTAATAGATATATCATATATATAAAGAACCAAAAAAGACAAATCTAATCAACCAAAATGTGTAGTTGATCTATATAAGAAACATGAGAGAGATCTCAAAGAATTAAATAACTAAAGAATGATAAATTGAAGGTTAATTTTATACTGAATTAATCCTCTGAATATGTTGGTCAGTATAAAGAAAATATTTACAAGCTGTATATATTGAAAGATAATCAATTAACCAATCATGTAAATTCAAAATAAGTTTTTAATTTCAATATGAAGATTAAATAACATGACAAAATGATTGAAGTCCTTAATTCATGTGTAAATGTGAAAAAAGGGAAGGTATAATCCCTTAAATAAGAGGTGTATTAATTGAAAGTAAAATTAATATAAATGATTGAATCAACTAAACCATCATAGATTATAAAAATTGGGAGTTTCTCATATGGATAATTAATCAAAAGAGTAATGTTAATCTTGGTGGGTGTTAATAACACTCTGAAATAAAAATTTACCAGATTTTTGGGTAAAATTAGGGTCATACATGATGCTAAAATAACAAAAGTAGTAAGAAAAAAATAAAAAAATGTTAAGTTGAAGGGTGGATCTTCTAGATTCAAATTTTAAAAACCATCTATTGAAACAAATATATATCCTATCTAAGGAACCCGTATAAAAGAAAATAATTTTAAATTCATGGCAATAAATCAATAATAGTCACAATGTTTTATGATGTATAAGGAAATGTGGAGAATTTAATGAGGGTGTATTTTTGAACTTTTTACTGATCTATTCAGGAAATTTATTATTCATTACAAGTTTTATTGTGATGTTTAAAGGATCTATCTAAATGGGGAAATTTCTGAATATATCCAATGACATTAAAGACATATCCTTCAGCACAAAGAATATTCACCTTCTATAGGTAGCAGTTTTGGTGTTATAATGAATTTCATAAATCCATTGATCGTAGGAAGGGAATAATCATTGGGTACCACCATAAAATATAAGTATAAGATACTCCTAGACAACCAGAAAATATTTCATTGAGTAATATATTATCCCTATAATAGAAATATATTGAGTTGTGGATCTTATTGATTGAAATAAAGATGATTTTTAAGTCTCAATTAAATGAATAATAGAAGAAATGGATTATTAATATTGGTTGTTATTCACACATGACATGAGATTTCAGTATCTTGAAAATTTTAAAAGTTTGAGTGAATGGAATCATTCCATTTTTCAATGAAAACTCCTTGAAGATCAAGGGGATTTTGAAATACCCATGCGGTAGGTGAAGAGGTAGAGGATAATGGATTCTCCCTCATAGATGGGTTATGAAATATCTTTATAAAGGAAATTCATCTTTATGTTTATGGTCTTGAGGTTACACATAACAGGAATTAGTCTATAATCAAATGAAAAACGTGATACTTTCTTATGAGGGGGATGAGGAATAACATTAATCTATACCAAGTAGGTAGTCCTGAAAATTATTAAATACTTATAGTGTAAAAAATAAAAAAAATATCATTTAATGGTTATGACATATACATTGAAAAAGAATTTAATTATTTTTCTAGCAACAATGAGCATACCATGTCTATGGAGAGACTATGAAGATACATTTGATGCTTACATGTTTTTAAAATGGTATGAAATTCATTTTAGTTGAACAACTAGTGGTAAAATAATCATCTCGATTGAGTTAGGGATAATATATGGGTCTTGGAGAACAAATATTTAAGATATAGAGAGAAAATATCTGTTCCATTCATTGATTACTATAGTAGAATGGCATGTTCAGAGTTTATGAAAAACAATAGAGAATGTATTTTATGTATGAAGAGGTTTTAAAAAAGATTAAAAAATATATTGGGAACACTATTAATACATTATGTTCAAACAATGGAATGAATTATACCTCCATTGAGAATAAATTTTTTCTTGACAAACATTGAATAAAGCATGAAGTTTTACATGTGGGTCCTCACAACAAAATAGAGTTCTTGAAGATTGAAATCAGATGGTAAACCTAATTGAAAAACATTTCTCATCAAAGGTTGAATTTATAAAATCAATTGGAAGTAAGTATTAAATGTTTTCTATTAAAATTAGAATCATACATTGTTATGCCCATTAAAAGAGAGGGTCCCATTTAAAATAAATTATGGAATAAAGCCTTCATCGAAATATTTTTTCTTCTACAAAATTAAATGAGATATTTGAAACAAATAAAGAAATTATGGAATGTACTGTGATACTATAGATAAAGGATTTTTTAATGATTTTCAATAAAGTGTATGAAAAATAAATTATAAAATAAATGGAACATAAAATTTGGGTACGTAAATGATTCTAATGTCATTGTGAATAAAATATGAATAACAAAAATGAGAAAAAGAGTGACATTTTCTTTGAATAAAATGAATTACGTACAATTTCAAAAGATGTACAATGTGGTTTCGATGATTATGACTCTAAGATCAAGATATAAGAGGAGTTTTTTATAGAATTTGATGAATCCATACAATAGAATATGAATAGGGGAACCGAAGTAGATCAATCAAATAAAATGGAGATATATCTTCCCCAACAGTGATAAAAAGAATTATAAGTATGAATCATGAATAGATAATGTTAATAGGGGAACCAAATCATCTAAAAAAGAAAAAATTATAAATCATTGTTTAAATCCATAAATGATTAATTATATAAAATTAATAATAAATGGTCTTGGAAGCTTATTGAATGCCCAAAAAATAACAATATGAATTTAAAAAAGGGTATATTTAAGAAAACATTTATGATAATTTTAATGTGATTAGAAACAAGTAATTTTGAGTTTGTAAAGGATATACACATATTAAAATCATTAATCCTGAAGAAATATCTTATCTAGAATTCTAAATTAAGTCAACCATAATCTTTTTCTTTTGATATTCAAAGAGCATACAATGTTTATTATATGTATTTTAAAACATCATTCTTAAATGGTGGTCTGGAAGAATAATTTTATATTGAATAGAAAGGGTGATTTTTGGTTACACATGATGGAATGAGGGTATACATATTTTATTATGATCTATATTGACTAAATTAAGAACCAAAATCAAGGTATGCTTGTTAGATATGTGTTTGAAAAATCTGAATATCAAAATTGAGGATGTCGACCATAATCCCTATGTAAAGATATTCTCATAAGACAATATTATAATGTCTCTCTGTGTGTGGAAGATATAAAATTTGGTGGAATTAATTTGAAATTGGTTGATGATATTTATAATCACATTATATATGAGTTACAAACATCCATGATTGGTGAACTCAAATATATTCATGGGAAATAGATGATATAAAAGTGGGGAAACACTTTAATCTCTCATGATGAGTGTAACCCCACAGGTTTTGTAATTGATTTTTGTTTTAAATAAATAAAAATCACCAGTATTTCTTATTGATTTTAAAAAATAAAATATTAAAATAGAGTAATAAAATATATATAGGAATGAAATAAATCTTCATTAATAATTGATCATCACAAAGTATTCTTGGATATAATATTAAAATTGAAAAAAATGGAAAATGGTACCATACATGATAGAGTTAAAAAAATATTTAAAACTTATACAACATCTCAACATAATCAAATAAGTATAGAATGACACTCAATATGATTATAGAGAGGAAGAAAATGAACCTAATTCTAGTAATTGTTTTCAAGTGTAAAATTAGAAGATATAGAGTATTTTTATTTAAAGTATGTGATATTCCAATTATGAAGACATTGTAATTTTGGGAAAATTATTATAGGAATTTCCCAAATAACAAAAAAATATTTTCTCATTTAAAATATTTTCATTGACTATATTCTAATGCGTTATATAATAAAATTAGTTATCAATGATTATTTGGGGATAAATGATAGTGAAAGAAATATAAAACAATTATGTTATGAGAAGTATAAGTATTATTACGTATATAATATTAGTTTAAAATTAAGATAGATATATTAATTAGAAATAAATGTGCAGTAAATTTAATATTAATTAATATAATTAAAATTGATTTATAAGTAGATATTTTTTTATTCTAATTGTAATATAATTTCAAACATAATACCTAAATTTAATAATGTTAAGTTAATATATATTGATATATATATATATATACTTCATGATATATGATAATTTTAAATATATATATATATAATATCAATTATTGTATTCAAAATAAATATACATAGAATTAAAAATGGGATGAGATTTTAAAAATGATTCTTAAATTTTTAATAAGGTTAGTATTATTATTGTTATTGTTATTATTATTAAAATATTTATAATTTTTTCTTCATCCTCACATAGAATTGTTATTTTCATATAAGGGTTACTGTTTTTTGTATATGAAGGTAATATTGATTTTTCATTATAAAAGATAGGTTGGTTGGTCAATTATGGTTAGTAGATGGCTTCTGTAAGGGTGTTTGGCTACATAAAGGTTTCTAGGTATCCTTGTAAAGATAAATTTCTTATAGTGTAAGGGCCCGTCTATATCTCTTAGTTCATGTGATGGTAAATATCAAACTAATATAATGGTAAAGAAACATATCAACATGATGTTCAAGGGGATGAAGAAGCTCATGTGGGGGTGCACCTAAGTTTCGTAATGGTCAAATGATTCACATGTAAAAGTTGGTTTCATATTAATTTTTTCTCCCAATGTCATACCCATTTAATTATCCTCACTATAACTACATCATCTACTCTATCACATGTCTGATAGCCTATGTTTATCATTCCATTGATGGACTACTCTGGCATTTTCTTTATCTCCTACTATCAAGGAACATGAGTGTTGTGTGGTAACTGGCTTGAGTATAATTGTGTCACTACTTGAGGATGAGTGAGATGATTCTACTAGATTTATTTTTTGTAAATATAACGCTAACAATCTACACAATTGTGATTTAGAATTCTACACCATGGTATATCATGTCTTATGTAAAGGTAATGCTAAAAATAAAAATACCACAAAAAGGTAATACATTATTTCCTCCTTTTGTAGCATGTTACTATTTCAAGGTTTTTAACACATTGAACACATATATCAATATACACATACGTGATTCGAACCCACACTTATAGTTTTATAAAAATACTAAAAGATAGAGAGAAAACTGATATCCATACACTCAAAAGTAATTCTTGTTTTTATAATCCGCAATGAAAAAAAACATCCCATGTATTCATGTCAAATTAATATTTATTAATCAAAAAGACTGATCAATAATATCATATCAAATAATAAATTTTTCTATATAAGTAATCCCTTAGTATTTTCAGGAAAAGGAAAATTCCCTCAACTAATCTCCTTCGCCATATAATTTGTAGTCGTAAATAGAGATAGTAAGAAAGTATGATTTTACAAATTATTCTTAAAAGATAGTTCTATAAAAGAGTCTCAAAATCGTTCAGTCAATAAAAATTGGTAAAGGTAGAATTATTTAAAAAATGCATATTTTTAAACACTCTTTGTAGGGGGGATACAATTTCAAAATTACAATTTTATGATGAAAGTGATTTAAAATTTATTATTTAAAAAAATTAAACACCCATTTAAGAGTATTGTTGTTTAAAAATAAGATGGCCTCAAAGATTTTTTATGAAATTTAATTTATCATTTTATGCCTATGTGGAATTTTTTTAAGTTGATTAACTATTTTATTTCTAAATAGAACTCACTATATATAAATTAATTTAAAATTATTGTGTTTAAAAGTTTTGAAATTATCACTTCATGCATACAATATTTATTTAGAAAATTATCATCCTCTTTATTTATTTAAAGTATTCTTTCCATTAGAAATATTTTATCCACATGAAACCATTTCTTTAATGGATGTCTCTTGTGATTAATTATTGTTTTTCCATGAAATAAATTATTCTTATTGATGAAACATGTATGTTTTGAAAAATCTATCTTCATAATTATATTTATTATCATGTGTTTTAGTTAACTCTTATTCATCAATAATATATATATACACACACATTTATATATAAAAATATATCCATTCTTAATATTATAAAAAATGTTTTTATTGAAAAATATAGCTAAAAATAGAAATATATAAAATGTTTTATTAAAATATAGAGAATGTGTATTATAGGAATGATAGTGAACTTATTTTCCTAGTAACATTTCCCACCATGTGATAGGTTGGAATTATATTGAACACAATGTTTTATGTAACCACACAATTTTAGTTTTATATCATTAAAAGTGTTTTTATTAAATAAAAGTATTGGAATAATTTATAATTAAATGTTTTCAAATTATTTCAAAACTCTAAAAAATAATATTTACTCAAAAATTTATTTTCTTTACGAAAGATTTTTGTAAATAAAGGTTTTTCGATAATATTAAAAAAATTATGAAAACAATTCATGAACATTTTTTCTAAAAATATATATATAATTTAATTATAAAAAATTTATTTTATTTATTTATAAAATATTTTATTAACAATCATGAAATTTATTTGAGGGAAAATATTTTCAATGAATTTTACATAATTTTGATAAAAAAACATGCTAATTAGATTTTTCAAATACCTTACTGAGACTTTTACTCAACCCATGTTTTGGAAATATTTCACATAGGATAGTTTACTGTGTAGAATTAGTTTCAGAGATGTAAAACAATTATGTGTTTATTCAGAGTGTAGCTAATGTTTTCATAAATGTCTTTAGTAAAAACATTATATTTGAGTGAGAGAGTATATCATTAATTTTTTATAATTTTCCAAGACTCTAGAAGTAGTATATTCTTTTAAATTAAGGATTGTATATTATTTAGTGATGTTAAATATTTAATATAGGGAAAAAAAATTATAACCAAACCTCGGTGTGTGGGTCTACACAATCATAGTTGATATCATATAAGGGTTTAGATAACATTCGATATTATGATTATATCAGTTAAGGAAAATTTAAGAATTATAAGTTTATTTCAATATTTTATGTGAATATATTTTAATGATATTCTAAAGATAAGATAATTTATAAACTAAAGGACAATTATATGGGATTAATAGGGTTTTAGTGTCTCATATTGAGGAATTAGTATCATTCTCTATTCAGTGGATAATATTTCATGATGTAATTCTTATAATATTTATATACAATATATATATATTTATCCAAACCCTAAGTAATCATATATATATATATTAATATAATTATTATGTGAATAATTACATTACAAAATGGATCATGTCATAAATAATTAAACACGCTGGGAGGCAATTTATTTAATGTGGTTATATGTAACACCTCAAGATTTTTGAATTGATTTTTAATTTACATAAATTATTATCAAAATTATTGTTTAATTATTGAAAAAAACTTCAATATTTAACTAAAATAATTAAATTGATTTAGGAAATAAATACATATTATTCAATAAAGGGTCATTAGTAAGTATTTTTTGATATATTAGTAAATATGATAATAAAAAGTAAAATGGGAAAATAAATGAAAATGATAACAAGAATAACCAGAAAAAAAAAGCACCTCATCTTAATAATCCTAGTTGAAAATCCCTTATAAAATTATTATAGAGAGGATACAAATGATAAAAATTGTAGGAATCACTTTTTACAGTAATATTATAATGTAAGGAGAATTTTTATTTAATGTATGATATATATAAATTTTGAAAATAAATCTATTTATCGAAAATAATTATATGGTCAATTATAATAAGGAATAAAATATTATGTTTTCATTTAAAAATATATACTTTAACCATATTTTAATGTGTAATGTAATAAAATTAATTATGGATGATTATTTTGTGATAAATGATAGTGAAGGATAAATATAAATTTTAAATAATTAGAAAACAAATTATAACATATTTGGTATTAGTTTAAAATGAAGAGAGTTATATTAGTTAGAAATAAATATAATCTATATGGAACATTAATTAATTTAATTATGCACGCGTTATAAGTGGGTATATTAAATGATTAATGGTAATATGATCCTAAGAGTAATGGGTAATTAGAAGGATATTATATTAATACCTATATATATATATATATATATGGATATGTTAATATTAATTAGAAATAAAATATTTGGTAGGTTGTTTAAAATAGATATAATGAAAATCAAAGATTATTAAAATGTTAAAATAAGAAATAATTTTTAAACATGTTTTTTAGATTATCATTATTTTAAATTTATTTTTAATTTTTTAATCCTCATGTAAATTTAATACATTCATGTAAGGGTAATTATGTATGTAAATGAAGGCAATATTGATTTTTCCAGTATAAAATTTTATCCATATGTTTTTGTTAATGTATGTAATTAGGTTGTATAATGATGCTTCACAACAAAAGGTCCAATATGAATCTCTCTATTCCCTTAAGGGTGCGTGTCAAACTCATTTAATGGGACACTAACTATTCAAAATTATTTATTAGGGTAGGAAGTAGCTCGCATATGGATACGCCGAAGTAATGTAAGGGTCAACTAGTTCTAATATAAAAGTCAATTTCATCTTTAAAATTTCTCTCCAACATTATTATTGTGAACCTATATTATATCAATGGAATTTACATTTGGAATATATAACTGAGACATATTATTGATATAATATTATATAATTCCCTTACACTACATGAAAAAACCAACTACATTAAATTATATTAATTGAAACATGAAATTTATAGTATAAATATGTCCATAAGAATTTAATGTATTATAAATGGTCAAAACAATAATCTAACAATAATAGGAAAATTGGAATATTCTCAATCCCTATTAATAATAGCAATCATTGAAAAATTCAATAATTTAAGTACTAGATTAATAACGCAATATGTATTTGTAAAACAAATATATATATATATATGATAGATAATGTAATCGAAGTAATTAATGAATGAAACACTAGGTATTTATTGGAAGTTGGGATCCCATATGGTTGTTACAAATATGACAATTGGAATAGTAATATAAACATTGGACTGATAATCTAACTATTAGAATATTAATATAACTCTTTGTTATAGTATCTGGATCATTATAATAGTAACCTAACCTATGTAAATGAATAATAATATTTAGTTATCTTATAGAATAAAAATATGACATATTTATATAATGATACAAGTAAATTAATATTTTAAAACTGATAAATTAATTATATGTATTTTTATAATACATATATGTATTATTATCATCATTGTAAAAAATATAAATATTTGAAGGAAATTTTATTTTTATAAATTCGTTTATAATGTAATATTTTATTGTACTATATTTAAAATAAAATATTATAATACCTTAACTAATTTTTTAAATGGTTTGAAAATTGATAAAAATATTGAAATTCATAATTTTTTTATGTAAATAACAATATTATTTAATAGATAATTTTCTCATATCTAGAAAATAATTTTCATATAATGGATTTCATTTTTTAAATATGAAAAAGAAACAGTTAGGGAGAGTTTTTTTATTTTCTAGAATATTTTAATTTTTGTGAATACTAAAATACAACAAAATATGAAAATTTACATTACAAGAAATAATGTGTTTTTAGTCATGGATGACTTAATCACCCAATAGTTTAAATATACATGAACTATTTATTTAATATATTCATAATAATCAATACAATTGTTAGTGTTGATCCTAAAAAACCAATAAATGGATATAATATTTAAATACACCTCTCTCCTCCCCTTATAAATATTGTCCCTCACCACCTGTTCTTCTCTAATATTTTAAGAATTGTAGAAAGACAAAATTATTTCAAATTTACTTTCGAAATCCTATTACCCATTTCCTATTGTTACTAGCCTCATCCAATGACCATATTAAGGACCACTAATGAGTATTCATAAAGGATACAACCAAATGGAGATGAAAACTTTGAACTAAATTTCATTAAATTTTACTATTCTTATACCACCACTAATAATTTCCATAGACCATGAAATAAAAACATAAGTATATTAAAAATACTATTTTTTTTATTGTGATTCAATAGTGGTCGTATGCACTTCCTTCTTCAATTTCTAAAAGGAAAATGTTGTTTACCAAATTGTTGGTCCTCCACCTCCATGAACAACGTGATTCTTTATTATCAGCTACCTTAAAATATGGTAATAAAAATAATATTATGGTAATAAATTATTATAATGAGTGTATTATAACTCATTTAATGTTTTATAGTTTTTTATTAATTATTTATGTAAATAAAATGAATCTAGTTCTTTCTGATTGGTAAAATTGCTTAAATGAACTTACCATATAACATTGAAATTTTTATAAAAACAATCATCCCAATATAAAAATAAAAATGGGTATTTTTTATCATTTAAATTTATAAATGTAATTTAATACAATTTAGTTTAACTCCTATAATTTTAGTTCCACTTTAATATAACATTAATAATTATCCATGGGTGATCTGTCTTTGGATTTGTGAAATGAATGTCTCCGGGATAACCAAATTGAACATCATATCTCATTGAAATACTTGTAAATTAACATAATATAATTAAAGTAAATTTAATATATATTGAAAAGGTTTTATATTATGTAATAAATTAATATGATTTTACTATATTTGGGAATTATGTGCAAGTGAAGTGTTAATTGGATCCTAAGGTAAGAGATCCCTCAAAACTACCCCATTTTTCATTGGGTTGTTATTCTCTCTATTTTAACCATTTATATATCAATTATTATTGTCTAATTATTTTATATTATGTATTTGTGTCCCACCTATATATTCCTATTTAATTTACCTTTCCATTATGTAGATATAAATGTTTTAATGGCTCCCCGTCTTAATTTATTTTGTTAAGAAAATATGATTAAATAGAACATCTATGTTGTCTTTCCTCATTTAAAGCACCACATAATGAATTATTTATAAAATTTAATGTATTATAAAGAAACTCATTTAATTATGGAATAAAATTTAGGTTCATTTTTTTTATTTTTTAAAACAATTATGCATCTCCTCCTTTAAGATTTATTAATACTTTTTCCTATAACCCCACTTAATTGGAATATTTACACAATTATTTCACCACACAATTTTACATCATTAACTCACATGATGTATTTTTAACGTCTAAATATTATTTAATTTCTAAAAATTTACAAGAAATATTTATTCCCTTGATTAATGGAATTCAAAATTATATTCCATTTTATATGTTATAATACAAGATTAGGCGACTCATTTCATCCCACGGGTAAATCATATGTTTATTCCTTACAATTGATTTCAATTTCTAGAACACATAAGCAGTAACATGTTAGGATGGGTGCACCAATATAGTTCTATAATGAATTATCCAATGTATAAGACTAATGAGATGATATATATGGGATTATAGAGTAATCCTAATCCATTATAGGACTATGTCCATCCTGAAATGTTGTCTTTATAGTTATCAATGGCTCATGATTATGTAATTTTTTATATTATTGTGAGATTACTATGATGTCCAGATATTATGATTCCTTATTCTTCATATCATGATCTCGTATCATTATCTATGATCCTTTTAATTTATATTATCAATTGATTCCTTTTGACTTATATGTTGTGATTTATTATAATTCTTATCCCCTAACTACAATTTTTTGGATCACCTTTTTTCTACATATTCCCCAGGTTATCCTATGCAGTTTTAAGTGGCTAAAGCGATCTAGGAGATCATTATTGAGATTAAAATCAGTAAATTTTATTTTAGTTCTTTTTTAATGTATAATTAATATATTATTCTAAAGAAACTAAGCCTCTCAATCATTTGGTTATTTTTACTCAATAATTAGGTAAAAAATAATGTAATAATATGTGTAAAAGGATTGGGTATCTATAGTTGGTATCATAGAAAGTACTAGTTATTTTTAGCGATTATTAGGATAATATATTAGTGAAAACCTAATTTATGTGTCTATTTATAAGAGAACATCTTAAAATTTTGGTGAATTATAAAGCAAGTTGTTTCCAAGTAGCTACATACATGTTTGGATAGTGCATATAAAATATAAGTACATGGGCCGTCTTTGAAGTAAAAAATGTTTTAATTTAAGTTTTAATCCTTAATTTTGTCCTATAAAATTTGTATTTTGGTTTATGAAAGGGTTCAAGATAAAATAGGAAATATTCAAAGCCCAAATCCTTGGCTTATCGAGAAAAATAGCCGAGTTTGATGGTTAGTAGATACTGAGAATCCCAATATGAATGGTTTGATCAAACCACTTGGGGTGTTTTAGTACATAGTAGAGGTAATCACCCTTTTCCCTAATGAAAAACCTAGGACACATGGATTTGAGATTCATATCAAACATGATATAGAGGGATATTTTAGGGGTTGTGGGTGGTTAGTCAAACAATGTAGCCAACTCAAGTGAGTGGTGTCTTGAGGTAGAGTTTGGAGCATGATCGGCAGAAATGTTTGGCCAAACATGTGGAAAAACCTAATGGCACTTTTAAATAGGTAAAAAGTATCATTTTTAATTTATTACATTTAAGATCCTAAACCTTATTTTATATTCCACATCCAAGGGAAAAATAATCCAATCCTTTCTCCCATTTTAGTTTTACTCCAAAGCCAAAGCTAGGTTCCTTGATATATTTTTCTTCCAACATCAGAATCCTAACCTACTTATCCCATTGGATTCCTCTAGGTAGTATCCTCATTCCATTATCTCCTTTAATTATTTATCATCCCCTTAATTATTCTAATTTTTTTTCATCTTTTATATACTATTTTTAGGGTGATTTAATTTTTTTGTTATCTTCCAATCTAGACCAAACCAAGGGTTGATACATTATGATCCATCTACTATAGGAGTAGGTATGTGGTCTATGGATTTTCCCTAAAGCCTCATAGTTTATTAACCGTTTCCATTATGTGGATTCCAATTTCACTACAAATTTCCCCTTAAATATATATGTGTTAAATTAAATTGAATAAATTGAATCATAAGCCATTTATCACACCTCTTATGGCCATTAGAAGTTCATACAACAATGTTAACCACCCATAGTGGGGTTATTTGTTCATTATGATTTTATTTGTCTATATAGTGATTTTAGAGTCACTGTTCGAGTGTTCTCAACTTGATCTTTTACAAGGTAAGTGTTCTAAATTAATAATTTTTTTTTCAGAAATAAATGGAACTATATATTTAAATATACATCACTTGTCTTTGATAAATTATAGTTAGATTAGAAATTGGTTTCATGTCTTTATCTAAGATTGTCATGTATGATAAAGGGTAATGTAATGATACTAATGATATTTAATTGGAAAGACCATTAAATTTCCCCAAATGTCAAAATTATATTAAATATATTATATATGGACTTATTTCATATTTATAGGAATGATCTGACTTGAAACAACCATTGATTCTGGGATAATTCCTTGGGAAATAAGCAAGTACCATTCTGATTCATTAAGCCAGTTGCCAAAGGAGATACCTTACATATATCATAATCATTGTCTATTTTCGGATTCTTATCATGATGTCATAATTTCCATTAATATTCTCTCAAGAATTCGAATGTCTTGGATATAATCCTTGGATTGATCTTGATGTCTTCTGTGACACAACACCATATATTCTCCCAATTTGGCTGAGTCATGCTTAACCCAGGATTACAATGTTTGAGCACCACAGAATCAATTTGACTCTTTTATAGTGGAATTCCTTGGTTATAACTCTTTTATATCACTCCAACACTTATATCTGGACAACATAAGTTATGATTAAGATTTGGATTGACCATTGAGGTCAAGGATGACTTGGTTAGACCATGGATCCTCTGTTATTATCTTTTTTTAAAATTACTTCTAAATCATTTATAATCTCTTCTCATTGTATGTAAAATATTTATCAATTAAATAAATTATTATTAAGTGACCCCTCTTCATTTGGAAGCAGGTTTGTATTCTCTTCATTAGTAATGATTTAATTTTTTCATCCTAGAAAATTGTTATAGTTTGTATTCACATACTGGATTTGTATAGATCCCATTGGTGGTGGACTACTAAGATTTATCTGACACCATATCCAGGACATCATTTACACCGTTGAATATTAGATGATCGAAGTTATTGATAAGGGAAAGAATCCCATTTTGGACACATGACTTCGTAACGTAGTATAAGATCTTGGAAGTTGATTATCGATCCAGTGCTCAGGGTTCTTGGATAGTTTTTACCTTTGATGATTCATTTGAATATCATGTATTGTACTCCCCTAAAAATTCCATGTTTTTTATTTTTTGAAGATACATTCCATCAACTTTTATATATGATTAATTTTATATCTCTTGAGTTTATTATTACTTATATGATGCCTTTTCTAGTTTCCACTTCCATATTATTCATTATTATTATTCTATTTTTTATTCACTTTATTCAATACTATTCTCCACTCTAACATGTAGGAATATTCTTCTTCGAGAAGCACCCAATGCCATCACTTATAATTAGTAACATTTCGTGTATGGGGAGGAATTAAATAGTTCATGTGGTCAACTATGTTCAGTTACTCATGAGTGAATAGTATCTAAGACCTCACATAGTGGTATCAAAGAGCTTTTTATTATCTTGTATTTTTATTTTTGGAATTTATATAGGATATTAGAAATGTGTTAGAACTGTGTCATAAGTCATTCCTTGGTATAGTTAACCCATGTTTGGGGTAAACACCATGTTATTTAGTGATGAAACTTTTTTTATATTTATCCTATTACAATTAATACATTTTGAGAGTAGGGTGATGAAAACGAGTTGTGGTATTTTTTAGGATTTATAGATATTTCAAATGGAAAATTATAGAAAGGGTAATTACAACATGCATCATAATAGAAACCTAGGTCTTCACATGTCATTCATATTCTATACCACATAGGTTAAATTTTTTCTTTCATTTCTTGTGTTGTGTATTATTATTGAGTGTGACTTGATTATTATATTTAACCTTTCATCTAGAATCATCTTCATGGATTTAAAATTGGTTTTCTAACATGTCAACATCATCCTAAGGGATGTTATTCCATATAGATTCATTTTGGCCTTTTAAAGAGTCAATTTCAAATTTGTTAATAAAAGTTACCAATGTTATATGGGATGGGATTTATATGTGATTACATGACATAAAATTTTAATTTATAATGTATGGGATTTTATAAATTGGAAAGGTTAATTCATCAAATTGAGACATAAAGTTTTTTCCATTATATTCTGAGACCGAGTATTAGGGGGCTGGTTGTAATTAAATTGGAGTAATTTTAAAATTGTACTTTATATTGGATTTTATAAGATAGTGATGGAAATATACAAAATTGAACCATGTATTATATGTAAAATCACTTACAATCATAAGATTTAAATTCTGACTAATAAATGAAATGGTTTCATTAAATGGATACGTTATAAGTAATGTAATGATCATTTTCATCATTACCATGATATTGAACATCCATATACCAAAATCGCTATAAATAAAAATTAGGACACTTACCAATACCCTAACATTTGATGTGGGTAGTTTGGGTACTATGTTGGGTAGTAAGCCTTTATCTTTTTTCCTATTCTATTAGGGATCCTATATATATTAAAATATTATTATGATAATTCTTCATGTAATTTTTAGTTATATTCGACCACAAAGACCTCAAGTTGTGTGCTAGGAGGGTGGTGATAACTATAATTTATAGGTGGTGGACCCTAAGACACCATTGTTACCTCTAGTAGTTACACCTAGACACCACATGATATTCCCAAACTGTTAACTAATTATCACGTTAAATATTTTTTACTTGGTTTGTTGCAGTTTATGCCTTATTCTCCACAACCTTGATTGATGATGCCTGATCTTACTCATGAGTTGAAGAATCCTCCCATCCTCTTGGAGGTAGACATCCTCGGGATTCAAATTCCTTGGTAAAATCCATTTTATCTCTATTTCACAATCTAGAGAAACCCCAAGAAAGGATGGTAAAACTAAACACTTATATTCATTATGATTCAACTACAAATTTTTTGGATGTAGTTACTTAGACAGGTCATCATCTGGCCATGGAATGGGAAAACATAAAGACTTCTTTCTATAATTACATTTTCCCTCAGATGTTGAGAGATAACCACGTCAAAGAGTCCATACACATGGAATAGGGTGTTATGATAGTCACAGACTATTTTATGTGCTTTACTGAGATTCAATGATATTAAATGTTACTTCATAGTGATGAGATATCTCAGGAAAGAACCTCTGAGGATGGGTTCAGGAATGCCATGTTCTCTCTTGTTAATTCCTTCTTCAAGCCTAATGTTGCTGACATTGTAAAAAAATATCTTATTACTGATCGTGACATAAGGTAAGCTATTTTTATAGGGATTAGAGTGTCAGTTTTTAGCAACGATATTAGTTCTTCCAGCAATAAGACTCATTATTTTTCGGATCTTAGTCTATGTAGTGGAAGTTATACTAGATTCACTATTATATCTATTATATTACATCAGTATGGATGGAAGGGGCATGTCAATCAGCAGTGTGATAGAGACTCATATGATTTTTAATTTTGTTCCCATATGAGACAAAGTCTTATGTTTTTTCATACCATTATAGATATTTCTAGTGGAAGAGGATCTGTAATATCTCCACTTTCAGAAGCATTATCAGTGAGTCTGCATTATTTAGGAAGATGTGGTGGCACCGGATGAATATGATGATAATGAGGGCATGTTCAGGGTATCCATATTTCCTATTTTCAACAACATAAAAGAGGACTT
Source organism: Viscum album (assembly GCA_963277665.1). Taxonomy (NCBI): domain Eukaryota; kingdom Viridiplantae; phylum Streptophyta; class Magnoliopsida; order Santalales; family Viscaceae; genus Viscum; species Viscum album. The sequence goes on along the minus strand of OY728140.1, from coordinate 27,275,458 downwards.
TCATAAGGTAGTCCTTCTATAGATCAGGTCTATGGCTCAAGATATTTTCAGACATTAGATAAGATACTAGAAGAGCAGATTACAGACCCATCTAGTATACATGGTACTAATCTAGTATCTAATATAATAAAATATTCCTTGTTTGATATAGATGATTCCATGTTCTTTATATCTGTATTAGTAATGGGATTTATTGTTCTTGAAATTCTTTACTTTTTTGGGCTGATGAACCTTCACACCCCATTGGGTGTACGATCATAGGGTATACAATAGTGAAAGGACTATCCTCTTGATATAGTTTGTTATCACTTCTTATGGAATATATTTATTCATTAGATAATAGGGATTGATGTCATACATGGGATTGATTGTATCTTTCTTTATCATTCCCACAAGGAATATTATCATCAAAGGGTTACTTTCACATCTCCATAGAGCGGTAGATATATATATAATGGAAAATATAATGACCAGGAATATTGAGCTTGACTAGACAATAATGGGCTAGGAGGAGTGATATCCCAAATTTCTAGTCATTACAATGATGAGAAAATGGGTTTTTTTATAGATTTTCTACCATTATTGGACTGGTTCAAGGATGTCTTCCATGAAAAAATCTTTAGGATACCAAATAAGAGAGGGGTTGGTTTTACAATTGATCTATCTCCAAGAAAATCTCTACTATCTATTTCATGATATAGTATAGCAACAACTATTCTCTAGGAACTCATGAGACAGTTTTAGGAATTAGAATCTAATGGTTAAATCCAACCCAGTTCATCCCCTTAGGGTTTCACTGTCATTTTCACCAAGATGGTGGATGAAATCCTTATTCTATACCTAGATTGATGATATTTAAAATATCTTATATTTACAAACTGATATCAATTGCCTCATACATATGATCCTTTCAACCAGTTCTAATAATCTAGAGTTATTTCTATGATTGAACATATATTAGGCTATCATTGTGTGTGAGTCAGGCCATAATATGACCATGTACAGCCATCCAAAGTCTGTACGGTTTAAATGAGTACCAGATTATTCGGTTCTCTCTCATGAATCCACTACCAATTTTGATGTATTTGATAAATATGGGTTTCGATAACCTATTTGGATTCCTTTATTTTGGTATTCATTGATGAAATCATGGTGTACTCCCAAACTCAATACAATAATTCCAAACACCTTGACATCGTTTTGAGTACATAGATATAACTGGAGCAATATTCTAATCTTATAACGATCCAGTTTTATATTGAAGAGGTTCACTTCATGGTTCATATTATCTCCAAATTATAAGTATCATTTGACCTGGATAAGGTGAAAGTTGTTGTTCTCTAGAAGCATCCCAATAACCTATTTGATATATGGAGTTTCTTTTGGTAGGTAAGATGTTATCGGAGTTTTACACAAGAATTATCACACCTTGTGGAACCTATAACATGGGATGAATAAGAAGGGTGAGATGTTATTATTATCTAAATCATATTATAATTCCTTTCAATAACCAAAATTAAGATTTATGTAAGCATGAATCCTGATTCTTCCAGGGCAAGGTAGAGGTTATATAGTATTTTTATGCATCAAAAATTAGTACGGGGAGATATACTAATGCATGATGATCAATTTCTTACATAAGGGTCTCTCATTTTCAGACCTTTCGAGTATTATTACCAAAAACATGATATTGATATAGTATAAATTGTATATCTCTTACATTGCTTGAGACAGTATTTGTTGGGTGTGTGATTTGTGGTTTTTATGGACCATAAGAGCTTCCAAGATATCATTACACAACATGAGTTGAATATTTTATAGTGAATATAATTTTAATACATCCATTTATTTTATTTTTATATTTCCTATATGAATATTAAGTGAAAGGTAGTTATCGATGTTTTGATCCAAAAGACTCGAACACATGTTGTTTAGGGAGACAATTATGAATGGAGGTTGTTGGATCTTATTTATGATATGTATCTGACGTTTCAATAGTGTCAACAGTGGTATTTTATCATCCATAGTATTTCCTTCATAACTTCTTAATATGGTGAAGGGGTAATTATTTATACCCTAATGGTTTGGTTTTATATGAATGTGTTTTAGGTGAGGACTTTCCACTACTTCGGTCAGTTGATGGAAACAACAACCTAAATATAAATGGGTGTAACTGGGTGCCTATTGACATGTGATATTAAATGATATTGGAATATAATTCATTAAAAAGGTTAGTGCACCTCAGTATTTCTAAGATGTACTATGATATACACCACTATTATAGGTGTCCTGTAATGAAATGACATATCATAAGTTGTATCACAAGGTGTTCCACCTGTCAGTGGGTAAAGTTGTAACAATAGTAGCCGACAATCTTGTTACAACCCTTACAGGTTTTGGAATAAAATGGGATGAAATCATGGTATAATTTTTAACTATTTAAGAGAGGACACCTTGCGATGGTGATACTATTTGGGTGGTTATTGATAGGTTCATGAAGGTAGCCCTATTTCTTCTTATAAGGGACACCTTCTCAGTGGACAATATTTGACTATTATATGTCCCTGTGATTATAATACAATATGAGGGTCTTCATACTATCATTTATAATAGTGATTATCATTTTAAATTTCTTTTCTAGTAAGTGGTTATATAATTCTTTGGTCGTGCATGTGCTTCTGATTACAACTTACCACCCTCAAACTAATGGCCATTCTAAATGAACAATATATTTATGGATGGAATCCTTCAAGAATATTTCCTTGATTTGGGAGGAGATTTGGAGAACTATATAACTCCACTTGATTTCTCCTTCAATATTATTTTTAAGAAACAAATCATATGGTTATATATGAGGACTTATATGATAGGCCACTACGTTCATCTCATTACTAGCTAGAGGTATGGGAGGTAGTGTTACATCCCCAAATGATAAAGGGTTAAATGACTAAATGATATGACGCATGTCAATAAGGTGAACCTTCCTTTTCGGGGGATGACCCGTTCAAGCACGTGGGTGGACCCTGGGGTGGGCCCCACGTGTCTGTGGGGCAACTGGGGGTACCTGGTGGGCTAGGACCAGACGACCATGTTTAGGCGGGGTGTCTGTGCTATCACCAAAACTCAGTTGTCACATTTGGTATCAGAGGAGGAACCCAGCCTTAAGTGTGGTGCATTGCCTGGGTTGAGATGTAGGGCCCACAACGAGGGCGTTGTGCTCTAAAGGGGGGGTGATTGTAACATCCCCAAATGATAATGGGTTAAATGACTAAATGATATGACTCATGTCAACAAGGTGCACCATTATTTTCGGGAGCCTGCCTGATTAGAACTCTACAGTTAAGCGTGCTTGACCTAGAGTAGTGATCAGGATGGGTGACCTTCTAGGAAGTTTTTCAGGGTGTGTTTGATTGATGACAAAGAACACTAGAAAGGACATGTGTTGGGCTGTGGGGACTATCATTAGTCAGATGACCCGTTCAGGCACGTGGGTGGACCCTGGGGTGGGCCCCACGTGTCTGTGGGGAAACTGGGGGTACTTGGTGGGCCAGGACCCAACAACCATGTTTAGGCGGCGTGTTTGTGCTGTCATCGGGACCCAGTTGTCACAGGTAGTGCTACTAGGTCATCGTCTCATGAAGGAGACTTGTGAGTAGGTGAAGTTGATCCAAAATATATTGATACTACTCATTATAGATTGAAATAAGATATCAATCATTTTTGATGTACTAGGGAGTACGAGGTCAGTGACCTTGTTTTCTTGTGAGTATCACCCATGCTTGGGAATAAGAAACCATGAAGGGAAAAAAGTTGTCACCTCTTTTTTGGGCCATTTTCAAACATCGAGAGAGTTTTTTCATTATATTATCATTTTTTATTACCTTAGTAATACCATTCCATGAATTTTGTCTTCCACATTTTATATATTCACTATTACTATGTTGACCAATCTCATGCTCTTTTCCTAAGGATGTTGAATTGGATTCTATTGATTATTTTGAGGAGTTTCATGTTCACTTTATTGAAAACTGAATTATGGATCTTTAAGGTAGGGTTTTCCCTTTAGTATGGTTATTATGGTAGCACGACCATGCATAGGATGATACTCAATAGTGGTATGATGATATAAATTCTCTGTGGGTGAATTGTTTCTCATAATAAGTTATACCACCTTTGCAAGGGAAACTCAGTGATGTGTTTCTTTAAGAGGGAATATTATAAGAACCTGTTTTCTCATCAGGTTATATGACCTTATAATTTTTGTTTATGACCTTAATTTTATCCTTTAAAATTTTACCAATGGTTTAAAGAAGGTTTTTTGAATGTCTGGGGCTTGTTCAGAGCAGAAATATATGGATTTTGGAGAAAATAGTAGGGACACATGGTTAAAAGAAACTGTGCCACCCAATCAATATTGTTAGATAAAAACATGCAGGGTATTTCAGTGCACAACATCGGTCTTCACAGTTTTCCTTAACCATATGATTAAGGACACATGGCCATGCAACTCATTTTATACAAAAGACATCAAGGTTTTACATTAGATGTGCATGGTAAGTCAACCTGTGTAGCCATCCCTTGCAATGGATGTCTTGTGTAAGATTAGGGGGAACAGTTCGAACATAGTTCTTCCAACCATTCATTCAAACCATTAATCTCTCCAAAATTAATATAAATGAAATTTTTTATTTTTTTTAAATAACCTCACCCTTCTATTACATTTTTCTATATAGTGTAAAGCATCCCCTCCATTCATCCATTTGATATTTCATCCAAGTCCTAAAGCTAGGTTTTTGATATCGTCTTTGTATGGCATCAGAATCATGTTCAATTTTCCATATTGGGTTTCTCCGAATAATATCGTCATTATTTTTCTTATTTTTTCATTTATCTTCCCCTTTATGACTCATTTTATAAATTTCTCATTTTCCAAATTTTCATTTCACTTGTCTATTCATCCATTTTCTACCAATATGTGATAAATTAATGGTCGGTACAAGAAACGGATTCTATAATAGGAGTAATTTAGGTGTTCTGTGAATTGTTTCTCAAATTGTCACCATTTATGAATTGTTTCCATTGTGAGCACATCAGTTTCACCATGCGTTTCAACATAAATATTTCTACCATAAATTCAATGGTATAAAATTTATCCTAAGGCCTTTATGACACCTCTTGAACTCATTGGAGTTTGATACCTCAATTTTATAACCCAAAGTATGGTGTGCTCTTCATTAGGAATTTAGTGGTTGATATTGTGATTTCCTATGACATCATTTTGGATCTGTTTAATTGACCATTTAAAAAGTATGTGTTTCGAAATAATGAATAAATATGTTGAACATTAACTGGAAATTAAATATCTATATTGATATCACATTATTTTGATTTATTATTAATCTAAGGGAAATTGGTTTTATTTTCTTATTTTACCTTACCACGTATAATGAAACGTAATGGAATGAATCCGATGAAATGTAATTGGAATAAAAAATACATGGACCTGAATGAAATATTTATATAGAGCTTATTTTATATAGACCATTTTTATCTTCATATGAATGGTTATACTTTATCAAAACCTGGATTCTGAATAAAATAACTTGATCCTATAGAGGACTTCATTCAGATTCATTGATCTAATAGCCAAGGGAGATACCCACCCTAGAGAATGGTATTTTACAATTTGCAGATTCTTGGTATGACACTGTAGGATCCATTCACTATATCTTCAAAAATTATAATTCCATTAATTCACTCCTTAGATTAATCTTGATTTCTTCCGAAAAACTCATCATAGATTTACCCTTTTGGGTCCAGCCATGCTTAGTAAGTTATTATTGTAGATGAGATATAGGGAATTGTTTATAATATTATATTAGTATTACATGGGTTTTACACTTGTAATACCCTCATACCCATAAAAATATATTATATGAGTTATGACTAAGAGTTGGATCGACCACTAAGGTCAAGGATTCCTCTATTAAACTATGGATCCATTGTTATTCGCAGTATAATTTATAGTAATAATGAAACTGTTAAATGATATTCTCATTATAAACTAAATAGTAATTAATTAAATAAATAAAAATTCAATGACACCAACTATTGTAAAATCATGTATGGTTTTTTACATTATTACTGCTTTACTTTTGGTATCCCTGCACATTGTTACTGTTTATATTCACATACTAGGTTTGTGTAGATGTCATTGGTGGTGGACTTGTAAGATTTATCTCACACCCAATATGAGATTCTTTGGATATCATGAATATTAGATGATTGTAGGTAGATAAAGTGGGATTCATCCTTATTTGTACACTTTTCTTCTTTGTTTTAGAAGGAAGATTTTCAAGAGATGTCTGGGCCAATTCCTGGGATGCTTGGATAATTTTTTATTTTCATTATTATTTTTGAGATCTTGTATTGAATTGTTTTTATACTTCCATGCAATATTTTTTTCATTTTGGTAGAGACATTCCATCAGCTTTTGTATATGATACAGTTTACATATCTTGAGATGTTTATTACTTCTATGATTCTTATACTATTTTCTATTTATGTATTATAATTTATTGTGCCTTCACTATTTATTATTTTTATTTATTTTATTTATCCACTCTAACTATAGGGAATAGTCTCTCCACAAACAAAATCATGGCCCTAATTTATAGTGAGTAGCCTCTGTAATATGGGGAGTCACGCTTCAGACCTTGTGGACAACTAGTTTCTGTTACTCATGAGTGAACTGGTTGTAGAATGTCACATCGATGGACTTATCAAAAATTTGTACCCATGGGTAATATCCCCTGAAATAGTGGAGTAGATATCACCTTTATTATCAGCTAGTATATGTAAAAGATATCTTTCTATGTAATTGTTTTGATACTCCCTTGGGGATAAGATTTTGAATATTAACAAACACTTTAGAAACCATTATGAGGGACATGAATAAATTTTTATGATAGAAAACAATCATATGTTAATATTTATGTTTCATTTATGAGTTAATCCTTTTATTTTCATAGTTTTCCTTTTTATATGATATTTAGATTGACTATTATCATCCCTATGTTTATTTCATATATCATAAATGACTTAAACTGTAATAAAATAGTTAAAGGTGCCCCATTATCCATTTGTTAACGTCAAATTTCCTATCTGGTTATAAGTCTTTGAATTCATTCATATCATGAATTTCTAGTAAAACTACTTAAACTCCACCTCAATACACGAGGGGTTGATCTCTCTGTGAGAACAAAATTGAAGGAATAATTATATCCCAAGTATATAACTCTACCCCGATCAAATATTATAGAATGAGACTCTCTACAAATTTATTCCTACATCCTTGGTAGAGTTTTAAGGTATATTTGACATTGACTGATTTTAGTTATATAAAGTCGACATAAAATTTTTGTAGAGAGATATCACTCTTCACATCCTGAGTCATCATCTGATTTTTGACATGTGTGAGGAGGAGGATAAATCTCATTTGGAATATTCTTATTATGTGTTGATATTATTTCTTTATTAGAAATCATAACATTGAAAAATAATTAATATTTAAGAGAGAATAATACTTGAAAAAATTCTAACTGGGAGGGATTTTATATGTGTATTACCTAAATCATTTCATGGTATTTATCCAGTCTGAGATGTTGAGTTCTCAATCGAATATATAGCATGATCTTCTCCATATCTAAGACTCTCTAAAAATGATCTCAATTGATTTAAAATTAATTAAAATGTAGTTATAAATGAATCTCAACAAGACTTTTATATGATTTATTGCTTCACCTTGGGGTCCTCAAATCCTCTTCTTTATAAATAAGGATTATTAAATGTGCTTCACCATTGAATATTGAGAAATTAAAAAAATTATTATAAAGGAAAGGTGTCTCATTCCATAGATAGATGAGTGGTTCAATCAATTTCTTGGGTCCCAAAAATTCACTAAGTTATTCATTCTGTTGGGATATCACCATTTAGAGTGAATAGGGAATGTATTCCCAGTATATCATTTTGAATGAGGTATGGATTATAAGAGTTCATAGTTATTAAATTCTAACTTAGACATACTCTAGTAATATTTATACACTTAATGAATGGTCTTTAGAGTATACCATGAGAAATATATCCTAGTCATTATAGATGATATTATGATATATTTCGAGGGTAAGGAGGACTATGAGGAGTATTTGAATACAGTTATAAAGACCTTGTGAAAGGATATGTTTTGTGAAAATTATATTAAATGTGAGTTTTAAATAGAGTAAGTATCGATTTTGGGTAATTTTATTACCACCTAATGGATATCTGTAAACCCTTATTAGATAAAGGTAATTGAAGAGTGTCCTAGAACAACATTAGTAATGGAAATATATAGCTTCCTTGGACTATATATGTATAAATGACAATTTTAAAGAAAATTACCTTTATTGTAAAACACACTAACCAAGTTGACTCATAAGGGGATAATGTTTTCCTTGATCATCTAAAGTGAAGAGAGCATCATGGAATTGAAAAATAGGATTATCACTAAAAAATGCTTCTTGCTTCCCTATTATGGGGAATGTTTTTGGTATACAGTGGTTCATTAAAGGAGGTCTTGAGAAGTTTAATAATGTGGAATGATAAAGACATATTAATGGCTCAAGGTAGTTAAAATATTAATGCAAGATCTATCCAACACACTATCTAGAGTCGGATATAGTGTTCTTACCATTGATGATTTAGTATCACAATCTATATAGGGAGAAGTGTGAAATATATATGGATCATAAAATCCTGAAATATATATTCACATATAAGTTGATTAATATTCACTAGTAAATATTGGTTTATTTTATCAATGAAAACAAATAATCAATCCTATATCATCCAAGAAAACTAAATAAAGTGGAATATTTTCTATATATACATGACCCAACAACCATAATAATGATGATAATTTAGAAGGATCCAATATTATTTGTCTTTAAAATTATGAACATGGAAATATTAAATGAATACATATTATCATTAATTTTCAAATTATTTCTCAACTACATATTTTGTAAAAGAAAAAGGGCCCTCAAAGAGATGACTCAGAAATTCACAAGAAGGTGGAAGCAATAAGAAAAGGAAAATATTTAGATATCAAAATTAATGAAGAGGAATTTGTAAAATTTTATCCATGATTACTTTGAATATCAAATCATTCCTTGAGGAAATTACTATTTAATGATTAAAATATCTCAGCCTTATCAATCCATCTAGGGATAATCAAGATGTATAGAGATCTGCAAGACATCTAATAATGAGATAGTATGAAGAAAGAGATCACGTTATACAAAATATTATCATCATGTTTGTAGGTGATGTCTAAAAGGAAAATTTATAATGGTATTATGTAACCATTACCCATACCCACGTGGAAATGGAAAAACATCACCATATAATTTTTTACTATTCTTCAGAAGGCATCATGATGGAATAACATTATATGGGTTGTGGTGTATCATCTTAAAATGAAAAATAATTTTATTTTAACTAAATATGACTTACCACTCAATGAAATTCAAATTATATAACTCGTAGAATTGGTGAGGCTTCATGGAACAGAATTATCGATATATTTGATCAGGATTTGAGATTTACCTCCAAGTTCAATAAGAGCCTCTAACATTCATTAAGCACTGATTTAAATTCTATACTACTTATAACTCCCAAGATAAAGGTCAATCTTATTCAACTATTCAAACACTATAATCTATGTTTAGAGTTTGCTCGATGGCCTTCAATAGAGGATGTGATCAATATATTCCTTTGGTCAAGTTCTCTAATGAAAATAGATTTCAATAAAGTATTCAAATGGCACCATATGGAGAAAATAATGGGAATAAATATTGAACACTTGCATGTTGGGATGAATATGGTTAAAACAAGTTACTGGGACTAGAAATGATTAAATAAATATTAGAAAAGGTGAAGACCATTCAATAGAACCTCTGTGCATCTCAATGTTGGTAGCATACTTAGGTTCACAATAATTGACGAGACATGGAGTTTGAGGTTGGAGAAAATGTTTTCATATGAGTATTTCCATTGAATACAATCAGGAGTTTTGGATGGAAAAAATATAAATCCCGATTACATCATCCCTATTGAGATTATTTATGGCATCAAAATGTTTTCCTATCGATTATCCATCCTAAGAAACCTATCACAAGAACATGACATGTTCCCCATATCCATAATGAGGAATTACATACCATATCACTCACTAGTACTAAATTTATAGGAGGTGTAGTTGGACAATGAAATATTTTAGGAAGAGATAACGAGGATGTCCATTGACTATATAGAGAATGTTCTATGCAATAAGACAAATAAACTAGACAATGTACTATGACAAAACCATATGTACAAGGAGTGAAATTGGAACCTAAGGATGAAATGAAGTAAAAGTACACACATTTATTTACACCATGGTATGTAAAATAAAATTTCAGGGATTAAATTTCCCAATGGTTGAAGAATGTTATGTCCAAAATATTTGTCAATGAAATTTTACTCTTGAATATATAATTATTTTATTTTTATTTTTATATTACTATATAATGCACACACACTAAATGATAAAAACAACTTCATTTTATTATAATAATATAATTATTAAACTTAGAGAATATATATGAAAATAATAATTGAAATTATTATAATGGTATAAAAATACAAAATAATATAACAGCAAAGGGAAAATTTGGATATGGAATTCCCCCAAGAATAATCACACTCATAAACAAGACTATAGAAATGAAGCTGAATATTAGTAATGAAATTTTAATTCAGAAAATAAATATATAATTTTATATATATGAGATAAAATTTAAGTTAATGAATAATGAATGAAATTTTATTTATTTATAGAAAGTATCAATCATATGTAATTGTTAAAAATATGATTGTTGGAATTATAATTTGAGCATTGGAATTGTAATATGAAAGTTAGAATAGTGATATGAACATTACGAATAGTAAATTAGACATTATAATATTATCCTCACTTATATAAAGGTATAATATAATTTTGGTATCATATAAAATGAAAATATAACATATTTTTATCATTATAAAATTTAATAAACGTGTAAAAATGATAAAATAAGTGTTGATAATTTTGTAAAAAAAACACATTTTATTTGATTTTTTTTAGATAATACAATTAATTTTAAGAAAAAATAATTTCATAAAATGGGTTTATAATTAATTTTATGTTGTATTAAAAAAATTATGATAACTTAAATAATTTTTCCAATGGTTTGAAAATTTATCACAACATCAAAATTGTAATTTTTTCAACTAAATATTTATTTTATTTAAAATATAATTTTATCATTTTGATAAAATTATTATCATAAAATAGATGTAATTTTTTAAATCTACACATAAAAATATTGTAAGAATTTATTTTTTGGAATTTTTCAAAAAAAAATTATTTTTTAGTGAATAGTTAAATACCATAAAATATGATATTTATCATTATATTCTCAATTTATTAATTATTAAATCATGAATAATATAATTCCAAGTATTTATAAATAAAATGAACCCTTTTCTATATATAGTAACATGAATCAGTAATATTGTTATTCTTGAAAAAAACTAATGATTATAATATTAAAAACACCCCTTCTTCACCCCTTATAAATACCTCCCCTTCTCCTCACAACTAATAAGCCAATAATCATGGAAAACTTCTACCCAATTAAATTCCCAATGCTCTGTACCACATTCTATTAATCAAGGTCTCATCCAAATACCATTATAATGATCTGTATGGGGTATCCTAAATAGAGACAACCGAAGAGAAAGTTAAACCCTAAAATGAATTTCTATTAATTTTATCCTTTTTCTACCATATCATTATGTTTTCCATCCACGAAGAAATAGTTTCATAAGTATCATAAATATAATTTTATGTAATTTTGTTTGAGTGATAACCATCACATACCCTATATATTATTGTATTTCTAAAATGAAATCTTTGTAAAAAATAATGGTTGTTCATCACCTCCATGAACAACATGATTTTATTTTCTCCACTTCCTTTAAGGATGGTTATAGAAACAATATTATGATTAAATATGATTATGATGACTATATTATAACTTATTTCATGTTATTTATTATTTCAGTAGTCATTTAATTCAATAAAAATAATATTTTTCAGGATGTTCTGTAAAACGACCTAACTGAAATAACTATATAACGTAAACTGTTTTACTAAAAGAATAATCCCTATATCAGAAAAAAAAACATTGAACCAATTAAATTTTTAAAAGAACATTAATAACATTTCAGTTCACTTTTAGATTTATAGTACCATTTGATATTAACATCAATAATTATCCACAAGTTATCCGACCTTGGAATCATGAAATGTATTCCCTCAAAACATCAAAATTAGACATCATATATCATTGAAATAGTTTTAAAGAAACATAATTCAATTGTAGTATATAAAATATAGATAAAAACTGTTTTGAATTCAGTAATTAAGGAATAATTTTTGTTTTTTCTTGGCATAAGTCCATGTGAGGAATGAATCTAGACATAATGTTAGATATATATCTGAACAATACCATTTTATTTTTGTAATGATTTCCCTCTCTTCTACCCACTTTATAAATATATTTTTTATCTAATTCATGTATATTTTTTTTATATTTCCCACAAATATATTAATTTTCTAGATCACATTTCCTTAAAGTGGATATATATGTTTTAAATATTGTTTTCAAATTTATTTTGGAATGTAGAAACGGTTAAAGGGAACATCTCTATTTTCTTGCATTATTTCATATATCACCAAATAAAATGTTATTACCCATAAATAGATTCTAAAAAACCCATTTTATTATTTAAAATCATTTCAGTTAATTATTATTTTTATGAAAAGATTTATTCCATATCCCTCTTTATTAATTCCTTACCATTTTTTCTAAAACCCCACATAAATAGACTATTTCCAAAATTATTTATTTACTCTATTTTATGCCTTCAATGGACATGGAATCATTTCCATTTCATATGCTTAATTATATTTATTGAAACATATAAGAATGATTTATTCCCTTCATTCATGTAAATAATTATGGTATTTAACTTTCCTATATTATAAGACAAGATTATTCATCCTATTTCTTTCCACGGGTAAATGTTATGTTTATGTCTAACATTAGACTTCTATTTCTGGAACACATAAGAATGTACATGTTAATATAGCTGTTCCCATATTTTATTCCAATGAATTGGATAATTGATATGTCCCATGATATTATATGATTGGGATTATGGAGTAAATTTAATCCATAATGGTACCTTTTCAACCATGTGATGTATTATTGGTAGTTAGACATGACTTATTATTAGTTCATGTTTTATGTTGCAGCCATGTTCATATGATGCCATTATCTTATGTTTTAATATTTTTTATTTCATTATCTCATATTATTATCCTTGAGACTTGTCATTTAATATATCACGTTATTCCATTTGACTCATTTAAAATGCTTCATTTTCATGTTTATTCACATGCTGGGATTTTTAGATCACCCCTTCTATCTATTTATGCCCTTGGTTTTCCAATGTAGTTTTAGGAGATAAAAAGGATTTAATATCTCACTATGGAGGTTAAAATAAAGTATTTATTACTTTATATTTCATGTATTATGTACCTAGCCTTCTTATGAAACTATACCTCTTAATCCCTTGGTTGTTTTTATAGTATAATTGTGTAAAACAAATTATAAAATGTATGAAACATGATTTTTTCACTAAAGTCATCTAAATTACTTACTAATAATAATATCATTATAATCTCCTCAATCACCCATTGATTTCCTATATCATTCTTTCTAATCTTTGACACCTCCACCATTGGCTTTATCTGCTACTATCAAGAAACCTGATTATAATATAGGGGTTGGATAGAGCTCAATTAAATCACTTTGTGAGGACATGTAGGATGTTTCTATAGGAGATATAGTCATACACATATATAAAACAATCTAACTAAGGTGACTTATAATTTTTTCATTGTAGATCCAAAAAAAATTAATGGTTAACCTAAAACTAAAATTTCCTTGTATAATTTAGCCCTCACTTTCTCCTTCCCCTTCATGCTACTATTTCAAGGTATTATTAAATATATTTATATATATATATACCTAATGTTTTTCAATCCACACATATAGTATTTTAAAAAATAAATAAATATATGTAAGTAAATTATATCCACACATTTGACAGGGAGGCTAGCTATGATAGGACATCAATGAAAATAAAACAACCACCACTATTGACATGCCACAACACATATTGTGAAACATAAAGCTATTAAATAATATTATATTACACAATGAAGTTGGATATATTATTATTCTATTAGTAAATTCATGGAATTGAAATGGGACTGTTTTGAGTTGCTTCACAAGTATGAAAAATAATTTCTAGTTACAAATAGAGATAGTTAGAGAGCTTTATTTTAGAAATTCTTCTTATATTGGAGATTTGAAATTGGGTTTCATAATAATTTAGTCATAAAAATAGTTAGGTAAAATTATTATAAACTATCTATTTTTTAAACACACTTTGTAAGGGGGATACTTATTCAAAATTACCATTTAATATTGAAAGTGTTTCCAAAATTGTTTTAATAAAAATAAAACACCCTTTTTATATATTTTTTCCCTAAAGTTGTTTTATTTACAAGTATTTTATAACATTTAATTTTCCATTTTATGTGTTAGGGGATCTTGAATATGATTATATATTGTAGAGATTTTAAATAGTACTCTCTCTATCTTAGTTGATTTTAGAATTTTGTGTTTAAGAGTATTGAAATTATCATTTCATACTTACATATTTTATTTAGAAAATCATAATCATAATTATTTATTTAATATATGTTTAACATTGGAAATATTTTATCCTCATCAAACCATTTATTTCATGGATTACATCTATAGTTAAATTACTTCATGTCTGTGTACTATTTTATTCTTATTGACGATCTATGTATGTTTTGAAAATATTATCTTAGTCAAGATATGTGTTATCAAAAATTTCAATTTCTTCATATTAAGTAAAGGGATATCTATAAATATATATATATACATGGATATATATATATATATTATCAATGTTCTAAATTTATATGGTTTTAATTAAAAATTTGAGGGAATAAAAATATAGAAATCTAAAAAAATATTAAAATATTGCACTTTGAAATTGTAAACTTATAGCATTAGGGAGTGAACCTAATCCTTATGGGAATTAATCCACCATATTATGGGAAGGCCTTATATATCCTTTATTTATCCAGTTTACCTTATGGATTTTTTAGAACCTTTAAAGTGGTTTATTTAAAAAATCACCAGAACCATTTATAAATAAATATCTTCAATGTATTTCCAAGGTGGATAAGGATATATGAACAATGTGATTTCATATTTTTATAAAAATTTAGTTTTAAATAATTTTTTTAGTGATTAAAAAAATGTATACAAAAAATCATTTTGAAATTTATTTTCTAAAAAATCATTAATGGATTTTAAAAAAATCCAATTATATTTAGTCATCAAATGTTCTGTTAAATTAAAGGTATTTTATTTTGTGGGAAATTGTTTTGAATAGTTTTCATGATTTTCTTAAAAATTGGCTAGCTCAACTTTTAAAACCCCTTACTGAGCCTTTGCCTCACCCATTATTTTGAAAATGATTCTCACATGGTAGTTTATAGAGGAAAAGTTGTTTTGGATTCATTATATTATTATGTTTTTTTAAAGTTGAGTCAAACTATCATAAAAATATTTTATGAAAAGTGTATGACACACTTGGTTATTCCTAAGTAAGTGTGCGTCCATTAATATTTTTATCATTTTTAGTTTTTTCCCTTGTGGATAAGTGATATGTTTTTTTATGTTGGTTATTGTAGGAGGCCACAAACTAGCTGGTATGTTTAGGCAGACCACTTGTTTCACAACATGTTCCACTGGCCTATCTGTTGAAATCCTATATTTGTAATCATTCTACCCACTCCCACCAAATAGATTGTGTAATTGTGAGAGACAATAATGGTATGGGTGAAAATGTAATTTTTACCAAAATTGTTCTATTAATTTCATTAATATTTTCCTTATGTCACTTATTCATATTATATTTATCTAGAATCTCAAAAGTCAAGTTCGTGGATCTCCTACTCTCTAAAATGATGTATCGTTGTGCATATTAAAGGATTAGGTCTCCATTATTCTTTATTCGGTAATATGACAAATTATAATCAATATTATCATATATTTTATCATCTGTTTTATTCCATTTGATACTATATAAATGGATATACCAAGGCCATAGATAATTTATCATGGTTTCATTTTATTTAGGCTCTCTAGAACATGATCGCGTCCTTTTACAACACCGTTTTTTAGGATAACGTTATTTACATCATTTTTTTGGTAGGTGTATATATCCTATTATATATCCCATTGAATACCTTATATTCTTTTATTTTTTTCTTTGGAATTTATTATTTTTTTGGAAATCAAATTATTCTTCTAGGTATGTGGTGATGTTTTTTAAATGGAGTTTTTATGGAAAAAAATTGCTTCATTTGATGTGTTCTTAAAATTTACTAAAATATGTTTCTAAAAATGGAAATAGTTTTTCAAGAATCTACAGTGGTTAGGATCACCATATAAAATGTTTTATGAATGTGGGATTGAATTTTAAATGACTTATTCCTTGAAAAAAAAATTCGAATCATTTTTTCTTATTACTCTAAAAATGTTAATTGAACATTGTTTTGGTTACCACAATGGAAATGATTATCAAATTGCACACATGGGAGACCATGGGGTATTGGAGAAAACTAAACAAATAATATCAATAGTATAGCTATATATCACTAAAGGATATTCTCATGATTTCATGGGGACTAGTGGGTAGCATTTCTTTTAGATTGATGACCTTGGACTATATGATTCATATATGAGAACCCGGGTTCATTTGAGTGTCTTAGATGTTTAGTTATGTAAATATTCGTATCATTTATAACCCAATAGGATTCATTGTTATTAGATTATATGTATGATATTTTAATATATTTATTTTTCAATATGTTCATGTTACATATATTATTGGTTGAAAACTATTTATTTATCTATTTATTCCATAGAAAATATAATATTCCATATTGATATGTTTAATTGAATATGGAATGATTTTGAAAATAAAACCAATGATTTATTTATAAAAACTAATATGATTTCATTTTCAGTTTTTTAAAAATATATTTTATATATGAACTAATGGACACCTATGGTTATAAATTGCATAGATTCATGGTGTTTTCCTACTATGCCCTTATGCTCAACCACTAATTTCTCCTTTAGGTATTTGTAACCATGGTTTTACAGGATATTGGAAAAGGGAATAGAGTAATAAAGGGTATGAGTCTTCTTTGTCATGTTTACCACCGTTAGTTTTGAGTATAGGTGACTTTTAAGGGATTAGATGTTGAAATACAATCCATTTGTGATTTTGGGTATTATAGGTGCCTGAAGAATATTTTGTTGTGGTTTGTGTCAGGACCCAAAATTTTTAAATGATATATTTTCCCATGTTATTTTTATATAATATTATTCAAAATAAATAGAAACCAAAAATAATTCATCTCTTTAACCATGATAATTATATTAGTCAGCTATATAACCAATGGAAATGCCAAACATTACTACTGGTCAAGAAATATAAAATAAAACAACTAAAATGGGAATGTGAGGATTTCCCCAATAAACTAGAATCATCACCCCAACATAAATAATAAATAAATAAAGCAAAACAATATTAAATCAATTAGTATCTTATTAAATGAAAATATAACCTTAAATTAAATTGTATCGAATTTTAGTGAAATAATGAAGTGGTATTTATAGTGTATAATGGGAAATGTTACAATTGGAAATCAATAATTTTATGACAATTGGTCTATATTACCATTGGAAAATATACCCTTGGTTGGTAATTTTACCATTATATGTAGTATTTATAAATAGTAATGACATAGGAAAAATGATACAGAAAGTGTATTGATGGTATCAACCAGTAGATTCGTGTACTTTGAAACCTATTTGTCAAAACATTGGAGGGAGGTATCATAACATGGGTTCACCCATATCCAATCCTAGTAAGATCTTGAAGAAATGTTTCATGAATTATAATACCTAAAGTATAATTTCATGTTATTATACATTGCCCCTCAGTACATGTGAGTTGAGTCACCCAACGAAACTACCAGTATCAGTCACCTTACCCTTAGGGTGTATGCTAGGGTAATAAGGGTTACATGTCTAGAAAATAGTTACATAAAGTGTAAATTGCATTGTATAAATAAATTTTGTATTCTATCAATTCCACTTAAGAATATTTTTTATCAATAAAAAATATGTTTAATTGAGTTGAATTTGTAAATTTTTTATTTGGACAAAAATAATGTGCAATTGTATTTTTCTTGAAAAAATATTAAATAATTAAATATAACCAAGTAATTATTCATAGTATTTTTTTAATGAAATATTATTTCAAAACACTTTTATAAATAATAAATGAAAAAATAATTTTTTAAAGTCCTAGTAATGTTTTGTATGCTTCTGTAATTTAACATTGCCTTAAAAATTTATATTATTAAATGAAAAAGAATTTGTATATGTAAAAATGAAAATTATCATATTTAGATATTTTTTCTGATACAACAAAAGAAATGTTTGAAATCATCATATCAAAATTAGGTGACAGATAAATTATGATAATTTTCTAAAAGACATTATTTTTTTGCAAATAGTAAAAAATATTGTTTTAGGGTTTTGATATATTTTATGACATAGTATTTACATTATGATTATTTAATAATTAATTAAAAAAATCCCTATGAAATAAATATTTCATTTATTAATATTATGTCTTTAAATTTATTCCATTCAATATTTTGAAACTATAAGTTAGTTCCCAATATCTAGAAAGTTAAATTTGATTTCTAAAAACATAACTTCATATAATTTGATAAACAATTCATCTATGCATTCTATAAATACCCACCCATATATCACTTAAAGATAACTCAAAATCCATCCAATACAAATTTATGGTGCATATTACACCCTATGAGTCCCCCTAAGGTGTCATCAATCCCCCAAGGTTCCATCCTCATGTTTTAGGAACAACTCTTCAAGGTAATGTAAATCATCACTTCTCTTTTTCATTCATGTTTATTTTTTAAGTTGTATGTCTTATATTTTAAAAACTAAGATATTTTTTCAACTTCATATTTTCCAATTACTATAATAAGAGTTTATTATGAATTTTATACCCTTGTCCTCTCTCATTTTACTCTTTTCCAAAAATCACATTTTATACCCGTTATGATGCTAAATTTATTTCTCATTTTTCCCTCATTTGCATGAGAAATTCTCTTTTCCTTTTTATTTGAATTCCCAAACCTTTTGTCTCATAAATGGTTTTTTACTAGTTGTAAACATTAGAAATTTATTTGCGGATTTATATACAATAAAACCTCATTTCCATTCTATGGTTTAAAAATGATGTAATAGCCATTTCTTAAAGGTCTTTTGTATGCCTAGAATTTTGACAATAAACCTCTTCTTTATTCCCCACATGCTACTATAAATGTGTATTTTTATGATATATTTATCTCACATTAATTTATAGATATGAAGGGTGGGACTTGATAGTTATCCATTGCAACGGGTACAGAATTTAGTCTACATAGATGACATATTTTACGATAACATGGTGAATAAGCATGGTAATATTTATTTATGACACATTGGTGATAATATTTGGTGATATTATTATGAATTTATAATTTAATGTTTTTATTTACATTTCCATTTTTTGATTCATTTTCTTATTATTAATATGTTCCTCATGATCATGCCTTATCATTATGTCTCAAATTTTTATTGATATGTCTCAAGGTCATATACTATATGTCTCTCTTATTTATTCCCATACTGGGATTCATTCCCACCGATTTATAGTGATGTATGTCCCTAGGATATTTAGTGTCGTAAAATTAACTAATTTTAAACCAATGAGGATTTATTTCAAGTGGTTTTAGAATAATGTTTCTTGTTTTCATATATGATGTAAATTTTTTCAAGAAACTAAACTATAAAAGTCCCTTTATTTTTTACCATTTAATTAAATAAATATATAATAAAAATATTGTATTTAAAAATAAGTATCAAATGACTATTTAGTTATTTGTGTAAATTTGAAATTGAAAACATTAGTAAGAACCCTATGAAAATGTCTAAAAATATGAAAGCATCGTATTATTTTGGGGGAGTATTAACTAAATGGTTTCAAAACAAATAAATCCATTTATGCATATGAATAATTGGATATATAACTAGGACATATGTATCTATAGGTAACACTGAAAAAACCACATTGGGATAGACTCGAATGAGAATTGGTTCTTGACCACAAGCCCTATTGAATTCTTGGTTTGACACTTCTGGGGGATATGTTTGTTAATCATAAGATTTATATGAACCATTTTAAATTATATATATATATATAATGTAATTATTGTTAGAAGATATTAATAAAATATTAAATTAGGATTTTTAAAGTCAAAAAATAACTTTAGAATTATAAGATTCATAAAAGTAAAATCTTTCTCACTATGGTTTTATTATTTTAGAGAAATCATATGAAATCGGAGGAACAACGTAAATGATGAGTGCAACGGATGATTCACTGATGGAATTTCGATGGAAGATGGAATGGAAAAATTCCTGAGGATGATGAATCAAAAAAATTAAATGATGAAGAATAGCATGAATTAACTAGAAACAATAGATTTACCATGAAGGGAATAACTTTCTATTGAGTCTTTTATATGTCAACGACCACCCTCACTTAGTGGATCTACTGAGCCATTTATTGATTAACAATGGATAAGATCTATTGAAAATATCTTTTTTTACTATGTTATTGGAAATAAGAGAAATTAACCCTTTTGGTATAACTCTAATAAGGAGAATCTCAATAGTGGTGGAGACTGATTATTGACATAATGTCAATACGGGAGATTGAAGTTATAGAGTCGGAAGAGTCAAGGGTAATATGTTTCAATAAATATTTTCCCATTTTAATTTTAATGAACGTGGATAAGGATATTCTAGAACTATTGTAGAAGAAAAATCAGTCAATTTGATTCTATGAAATGAACTTTATAGGACAATCTCGATACACCTATATATTTGTTGCAGATACTAAGGGAAAGGTTGATAGATTATTCATTGGAAGGCAACCCCATCTATAATGGAATATAGCAAATCATGAAAATTAAATCTATGGGGAGATAGTGTGGAGTGACATGATGTTTGGATTGTAGTTTGGTGTGATGAAGTTATCACATGAGATGAATGAGAAGATGATATCAAATAATCCACATAAGGGAGGAAAATCGTTCATAAAAGAGGTGGAAGTAAATTGTAACATCCCACATGAAACAAAATGTGGGTAGACAAATTTGGGAATGAATTAATTTGTGGAGGAAAGTGCTACAAGTTCAGAAGAGATAACCATATAGCTTGAAACTATCATGGTGAGATAAATCTACAACTTATCAACACTAACTAAAAAGGGAACATGGTACATGCCCAACTATAATTTCAATTCTTTCAGTGTGTAAATTTTTTTCACTTTTCCAATCATTGTCCAAATTATAAGTTATTTGAGGGGAACGACCATTAACCCTAGCATAGGCCAAGAGATAACGATCTATAATTTTCTATCAAGACAATTGATGAGGACTCTATAAATTATGGGGTGGTAGGTTCACTTATTGTGCTCTCAAAAATATCAAGTACTTTTTTTATTGTAGTCCTACATTTTCCTTTATTTAATCAATGTTTTCAATGAATATTGAATTAATCCCTAAACTTATAGAAGTATTTTTATCAATTTTTACTCCATTAGGAATTATCCTAGCATCCATATTTTATACAAGCCTAAAGGCCTAATGTCCATTGGTCCTATAGTCAATACTCTAGTATTAACTTTTGTGAGTACAATCTCTTCGTATATATAATATTCATTTCAATTATGTGATTCGATTCTATACTAGTGATATAATGTCTCCAAATGTATAATTATAATAACAATTTCAAAATCTAGAAAATGTTAATAGTCTTGAATGAAAAACCTAAAATTCTTTTAAAAGGATAGATGACATAGACCGATTTTTGTCTAGAAGCACCTCACATTTCCTTATTTATTGATATGATCAGCAAAGAGGGAGAAGGAAATGAATGTCTAAATATAAATAATGTCCCCACCATTAAAGAATACAATAAATTAGTTTCATGAAGAGTTACCTGGACATTCCCTAGAATGATTGGTACATTTATCCACTAAACTCATACTTGGATCCAAGATGATATAAAACACCATGTATAGAATTAAAAATAAAGGCTTAAAGGAAATAAATAAATAACTTCAATATATTCTAGAGATGGGATTTTTCTAACCAAGGGTGTCTTTTAGGGATCACATATTCTCTTTTTCAAGAATAAGGATGGACAAATGCTGATTAGAATAGAATATAGATAATTTAATGGTATCACATTGAAGAAAAAGTACCCAATCAAAAGTATTGATTATTTATTTCACAAAATTATTGGGTCTCAATTATTCACAAATATTTACCTTCAATATTGCTTTCATTAATTTAGGTTGAATTAATAATATATTCCAAATAATACCTTTTAAACAAGATAAGGGTATTAAGAATTTGTTTTTATGACCTTCATCTTGACTAATGATCTTTTTATATTTATTGATTTCATAAATAGATACTTTGAGGATGAAATTGATAAATTTATGGTAGTTTTATTAATGACATTATAATATACTCCAAAACGTTTTAGGAGTATTAGGATCATCTACGGGTTATATTGGGAACTTTGAGGAACGAGAATCTTTTTGAAAAATTAGAAAATGTGAATTCTGGTTATAAAATGATTCATTATTGGGGAACATCTTATCCAATTAAAAATTATTGTTTGACCTTATAAATAAAAAAATTTTATAGGAGTGGCCTTATCCTACCATAGTAACTGATGTTTTTAGTTTTCTTGTTTAAGCGGGATATTATAGGAGGTTTGTCAAAAAATGTTCACAACACTCTATTCCATTAAATAAGTAAACTTGTAAAGTGGATAAGTTCATCTAGGAAAAAGAATTTTGAAGAAATTATCCATTAAAAGAAAAAGATATCGGTCACTACACCTACATTAAATCTACCCTTTATCGAATAATCATTTGATATTCATAATTATGGATCTTTGAAAGGGATTGAGTGCATCCTCATGAAAAATAAAAAGGTGATTTATTATGCATCTAAATAGCTAAATCCCCATGTGAAAAATTATCCTACACATGAATTTGAGTTAGCTATAGTAATTTTTTATCTAAAAATATATAAGAACTATCTTTATGGGGAGAAATTAGATATATACACTAAAAACCAATGTTTGAAGTATATGTTTTGCAAAAAAATTTCTATATTATACAAATGAGACGGTCGAAACTTTGTAAATACAATGAATGTTAAATTAATTTTCACCATGTAAGATTAAACAAATTTATTGATTCATTATGTTTGAAAGACCATGTTGTGTTATAAATGTTGAGGATTCAAGGACATCCACTAATCAAATACCTAGTAAAACTATACGTGAAAATCATATGGTAAGGGACATCATCAACCATATCCAAAATGATTTAACAACCATCCTAACTAATGAAGGTCAGTAAATATTAAATGGAAGATACTTTGTTATAATTAATGATAGAGACTGTGAATAATGAGGTGTTTCTTGATTTAAATATTGATCAAGAAGGTGTATTGAAATTTCATATATGGCTATAATGTGATATGGGTTACAGTGGATCTTCACACCAAGACTTGGAATTTTATCGTTATTGAGAAATATTTATCACTTGACCAATAAACCAAGATATACATAAAAAAGTGGCGAGGATCCACTGGGTTCCACTTTCTATAATTTCTGATCATGATGCAAGGATCACATGTAAATTCTTGAGAATTCTCTAACATGATCTAAATACTAATTTTAATTTCAGTATGGCCTATCACCCCCAAACGGATGGCCAATCTGATAGGATTGTTCATAAACATGAGGACATGCTGTGAAATTGATCAATGGAATTTGAAGGTGGATGGGATCAACACATCCCATTAGTTGAGTTATCATGAAAAACAACTCCCACTCATGTCTTTGAATGGCACCATATGAAGCGCTATATAGAATTTATATATATCTCCTATATTTTGGGATGAAGTTGGTGAGATGAAATTTCATGGGCCTAATCTCATGAAAGAGAATACAAAAAAGGTTCATTTCATCCAAAACAATATAATTGGTACTCATAGTAGGAAAATATCTATGTTGAAAATAGATGATGGTACTTGGATTTTGATTTTCGTGACAAATATTTCTTTTGAGTGTCACCATGGAAGAGAGGTTTGTGGTTTTTGGAATAATATAAAGTTAACCCCTAGGTACATTATCCCATATTAAATTTATTATTTCATAGTAATAGTGGCCTATTGGATTGAACGTCCAAATAATATTTTTTTAATTTCTTGATGTATTCTATACATATCTTTTCATTAATTTCATATTTTATCCCTCACATGTACTATATCAGAAGGTGGTACAAAATAAACATTACCTCACTTATTAGGAGTATCCTATATATATCTTGGATAATAGAGAAACGTTTATACATAAAAAGACTACCCACCATATCAAAGTGTTTTTGATGAACCATAAAAATTAATAAGTGACATCGTAACTAGAGAATTCATTGAGACCAGATTACACTCACCTTTTCTCAATTGAGAAATTTTTTATAAATTTTGGAGATGAAATTTTTTGGGGGGGGGATGTAACGACCCATAATTTTTAAATGATATTTTTTTCCTAAATAAATGTGTGTTTTATATAATATTTTATGAATAAATAGAAAATAGAAATATTTTATCTCTATAACAGTGGTCATTACATTAGTCATCTATGAATCCAATTAAAATTTTAAACATTATAACTGGAAAAAAAAAGAACATCTAAAATGGGAAAGTAAGGGTCTCACCAATAAACTAAAATAATTGAACCAAATGAAAATTATATAGAAATAAAACAAAATATTATTAAACCAATAAAAATATAATTAAATTAAAACATAAACATAAGATAAATTATACAAAATTTTGAGTAAAATAGTGAAGTGGAATTTATATTATATAATGGGAAATGCAATTGATGGGATTTGACCATTATATGCACATTGGTATACAAGAATGTTGGTCAATATAGAAATTAGAAACAATAACAACGGTCAAAAAGTTTACTATTATAATTAGGTTTTACATGTAGTAATGAAATATGATAATTTATACCAAAAAGTTATTCTATGACCTCAACTAGTAGATTCATACTGTTTTAAGCCCATTTGTCAGAACAGGGGAGGGTGGTATCATCACTAGGTCTATCCCTTGACAAAGACTAAGAGAATATTCAAAAAATAAAGCATTAATGAAATTTTCCAGGGGATAAGTGAAATTTACTATAGATTACAACTCAGTCTATGTTAGCTGAGGCATATTAAGAAACTACCATAATCGCACACCTTACCCACAGGGTGTTCACCGGTGTAATAGGGGGTTATGTGTCCCGACCATAGTTACACAAATTTTATATTAATTTTTATAAATAAATTTATAATTCCATGAATTCCTCTTAAGAATAGGTATTCTTAAAAAAAATTCAATTGAGATGATGTTGATAATTTTATTTTTGGACACAAATAAAACGTAATTTTATTTTTCTAGAAAATATATACAATGGTTATATATAACTAAGGTATTCTTAATATTATTTATTTTATTAAAATATACTTTTAAAAAACTTTTATTTAAATTATAACTGAAAAATAATTTAATAAAGGCCTAGGAAAACTTTTATAAATGTAAACAAATTGTGTATTAAAAATAGATATTTTTTATTTTCAATGTGATTTTTTATTTATAAAAGTTAAAATTTCTATATTTAGGGAATATTTCTGATATGATAAATATTTTTTGTGAAATAATCAACCCAAAATTAGTTTAGGATGAATTTATGACAATTTTATAAAATAAATTATTTTTCTCACGAATTGTAAAAAAATATAGTTTTAGGGTTTCTTTATATTTTATGGAATCATATTTAAGTAATAAATATGTAATAATTAATTAAAAATAATAAATGACGTAATATATGTTATTCAACTAATATTGAGTATTTTAATATAATTTATTCAACTTTTGAAACAATAAGTTACAGGCTAATGTCTAAATAGAAAAAATTTATTTTAAAAAACATTACTTTATGGAATCAATACTTCTCCATGCCAAAAAGAATTATTTTGTAGTTTTTTATTCTTATGTAGGATTCAATTATTGTAAAATATGACCCAAAGGATCAAAACCATATGAAAATATCATGTTTAAGAAAATGTTTTTTCTTTTTCCACAACCTAGTTTTCCAAGACCTATATTTGGAAATTATTAAACTATTCCTCCACTTTTGTTTTAAATACCCACCAATTTCTCCATTTTCATTCACATAAAATCCATTATAAATTATATTCAAGTGCTTTTTTCTCCCATGGAGTCTCCCCATGTTTTCATCAATCCCCCAAGGTTCCATCTTCATGTTTTAGGAACAACTCTTCGAAGTAAGGAAAATGTTCACTTCTCTTTTCCACTCAAGTTTCTTTTTCATGTTGTATATCTCATAATATCTCAAATAATTTATTTTTTAAAATTTATATTCAGCAATTAATGTAATAAAATTATTTTATTAATGTTATAACCTTGTCCTCTCTTATTTTATCCATTATCAAAATTGCATTTTATACCCATTACTCTGCCACATTTATCTCTCAAATTTCTCAATTTTACTATAGAAATTATATTTCCATTTTTATTTGAATTCCCAAACATCTTATATTGTTAATGGTTGTTAAATTAGTTTAAAAAAATTTTAATTTATTTGTGTATTTATAAAACTGTAACTTGTGTTCACTTTTCATCGGTTAAAAATAACATAATGATTGTGTATTTATACTCTTTTGAATGCCAGCATTTTTTATAAGAAACCCATCCTTTATTCCCAAAAGGTCATTAAAAAATGTTTTTTTATGATATATCTTGACTATATAAATTACAAAATAAGAAGGGTTAACACTTATATAATTTTAATTCATTTGATAAAGAATATATTCTTTATATATGACATGTTTTATGGTATAATGGTGAAAAATATTGGTAAATTTTATTTTTGACACCTTAGTGATAATCCTTGGTTATGTGCTTCGGAATGTCGTAATTAAGTGTTTTAGTAATATTTTCATGTTATAATTTATTTTCTTATTATTATCATGTTTCTATTGATCATGCCTTATAGTTATTCCTAATTTTCTTATTGATATGTCTCAAGATCATATATTATATACACCTCTTTCTTAATCCCTTATTGGGATTCATGCTCACCACTTTCCTTCAATTTATGGCCCAATATAATAGATGTAGTAAAATTAACCTAGAGTGACTCAACGAAGATTAATTTATAGTGGTTTTAGAAAAATATTTTATGTTTTCTAATATTATCTTCCATTTTTCTAAAAAATTATCATTAAAATAAAAACAGTTTCATACCAAATCATTAAATGTTATGAAATTAAAAGGATGGATTTTATAGTTTGGAGGTTGTATGAGTAGATTTGATAGATCCACTGTAAACATGGAATGTGTATGGCCTAGTAATGTGAGTTGTTATGAATTGATGGTGGTTGTGATGTAGTGGATCCATAATGACGTATAAGGCAGCTCGTGGTGGATTCCAAGGCTAATTCAAAAATGTGGTATATATACACCTAGGACTGTAGGGTATGGAATGGTTCCTTTCCCGATAGTAAGGTATCTTTGGAATGGTGGTTAAGGTTATGATGTAACCCCCAGATCCACTTCAATAGGATTTGGCTAGAGATATCAAGGGTTTATCTAAGGGGATCTTCGTTGTTGTATAGTGATATTATTTTATAGAATACCCAATTTAATCCATCTCTATAGCATGGTCTATTAGGATACATTATATCCTTCAATTTTTCTAGTGGGACTATAAATATGTTGAGAACCCAACCCCATTCTTTTTTAATCCATACACTCAAAACCAAGAGACCTAGAAAGGATTCTCAAAGTTTTTGAATCTTCTTTTGATAGGGATTTATCCACATATCATATAAATCAATACATAGTGATCCAAGGTTCATTCTACCACCTTTTTACTGTTATTTCCCATTGTTTGATCTCTTTTATTCATATTTCTCCTTACAATAATTTTGAATTTCATCCCCACTATTCTTCTAGAGTTTTGATTATCATTTATTAGTGTTTTCATAGAATGATTTCCTTAGGAAATTATATTTCATTATGAGGTATGTTATTTTAGATCTGGAACACTGGTCTATTCTCATGATAACATTCACACTTTCCAGGAAGGTTATTTATTCCTTCTATTATTTATTTACATCCAATAATGAATTTATTTCTTATACTATTTATTTACATCTAATAATGAATTTATCATGTTTTATCTTTTTGGATGGAAATGGAATTAACCTAATAAATATTGAAGTATATTTAAGAATGAATTTGTTTATTCTAAGTAATAACATGTTGTTTGTTTCTACCATAATTAAAAAAACTTATTTATTTTATTTATTGTGAGATATATATTATATTCATGATAAGAATTTATTTTATTCTATGTTTCTTAAAAAATTAATATATAATAGTAAATAACATAAATCAATAATTATTTAATTAATTTTTTTAATAATTAAACAAGTAGACTATATGTAATCTGGTATTACTTATAATTTTATGGTAAAAATTACAAATAATGAATAGTTTTAATTTTATTTGATCTTACATATGTATATTTTAATGATAGTCAATGTGAAAAAATATAAATGTCGTTTTGAATTTCTAAATGAAAATAAACGTTAATGAAAATGGTAATTCTATAAGGGTTTCAAATCAGAAGTAATTCTAAGATTGTGTTTATATATTGATAGATTATTATATATTAATTACCTAGGGATATCATTTTTGGAACCTATTAATAATTAATTTGTTATTTCATGACGAAACAATAATTATTTGTTGTTGAAAATAAATTTTCAGCTCCTTGAGTTCTAATTTTCTCATAATGGTGGATGCATTGTGTTTGGGAATTGTGAGAGCTTGTTTTTTTTAACAGGTTTAATGCCTTTCAATAGGGCCTAGTTTCCTTATTAATTATTCTTTTTGTTATTTTCTTCTTCTAATTTTATCTAAATATGATCCTTGTTGTGTGATTTGACCTTGGGATGTGTGATTATATATAGGGAAAGGTGGCCTATATAACATGATAGTGGTTGATTCCTTTGATGGTGAGATGCATTAGGATATCTATAAGGGTTCCAAGGAAGTAACTAGAGATGATGGAATTTATTGAATCTGTTATTAAAATTTTATGTTATAAATGATATATAATTTCTTAAATTTAAAATGTTTAATTTCTAATGGATGGGTTTCTTGTTTATCTTCATTCCTTTACCCACTGGTTGAGATAGCTGGATGTTCTGGGTTTCATGTTTTCTCTTTATGGTCACATAAGATATTTTCTTAGAGTACTTGTATTATTTAATTATGTTAATAATTAAAAATATCAATTTATAAAATGGGGTTGTTTTATAAAATAATTAAAATGAGATGTTACTCTTAAGAAATAATGGAATCAATTTTTATTCTACCGGGAGGGAATAGATTTATCTTTGATGGATAAAAATGTTTAAACTAGAATAATTTTGAATGTTAATTAATAGCCAATTAATAAATTAAGGTAAAGTTAATTATTCAATTAAAATAATTAATTTAATGTTTCAATTAAAATGGTTATGTGATATAGGATATATACTCTCTGTTAGAGGAAATAGGGTATCGTAGAAATAATAGAAATAGTTGATCTTTGGACTATTTTATGCCTATAGTGTGGTTTTGTTATATATTATACCAGTTATATTATTTGATTTAGTATAATATGCCAACCATGTTAGTTCTAGAGACCGGAACCCACTGGAATCTAAGAGGGTGTTTTCCCTAACATCTTGGTGGGGGGTGGATGGTTGTCTAACTCATCTGGCCTTTCTCACCTCTATTGGTAAGTCATGTTCTGGTAGGTATGAATTTCAGTTTCCATATATATATATATTTTAAAGGTATTTGATTTATTATATTTTTTTAGAAACATGTTTATTTGGATATTGTATCAAATATATTATTACATTTATGATTTATATATGTTGTTGATCACTTGAGGAACCTTAATTGGTGTATGGGATGTTAGAGCATGTGGTATAATACCTGATGCATGATACACATCAACTGGGTTGTGGTGGATCTTGGAAACCACAAGGATATTTTATAAAAGAATTAATATGGGATTATTTGATGATTTGATGAATGTGGTACATGTTTTGACACTTAACTCATGTGTCATTGGCTTTGATTAAATTAGGAGAGAGATAGATCAGGTCATGAGATGAAGTGAAAGAGTGGAAAATAAGAGGGAAAGGAATAGTGGTGTTCCCTAATTGTTGATATTATATTATATTATTCATTTTAGAAGTTACATAGTGAGGGATATCCATAGTGTGGGTGAGAAATTATTATTCATATTTAGGTGATGAGGTAGTTTCACTGTTTTCCACATTTTTAAAAAATTATTTCTTTATCATTTTACGGATATGCTTTGGAGAGTAGCCTACTATGTATACTATTAAGATCACCCACTTATATATATATATATATTCTAATCAGTAGGATCAGGTTCTAGATTAGACAGGATATTAATCGATCATGGTTTTTCATGAGCCATTTGGACTTTGTGGTTTCAACCATCATTAAATTTTTGTTGATTGTATTTTTCATTTTTGTTGTTTTGGAGTATGAACTGTAGTTTTGACTCTTAATATATATATGAGTGGGTTTTCATTGATATATCTATATTATCTCTCCCTTTTTCATGTTCTCTTATAGGTTAATGTCTCTCAATACTTAGTTTATTATACCCTCAGTGATAGTCCCCAAACCGAGGACTACTGGATGAGGGACTCGAGAAATCATCATCTCCCTTATCTCATTGCTAGCCTAGTAGGGGTACTCTTTTGGTGGAGTTAGGTCATGATAGAGTGGTATAAAAGGTTTGGGAGGAGGGGTAGAATGGAGTTATGAGTTAGACACAGGTGAGGCTGTAAAGTTTGGTAGGGAAATAGTGGAATCGATGTTTTTAGGTGATGTATGCATGTTATACCAGCTAAGACATGAATATTTTTGGCTCCTATGATCTAATTTAAATAACTTTAACTTTAATGATCCAACTAAATGAAGTGATCATAGTTTTTGGGTATATATCCAAAAAATTATCAGGCATCATTCTTATTTTGGACTATGATTGAAATGGGTAGACCATTATATAGGATAAATCCTTCAAGAATATATCCAATATTTAATTAAATAATTTCAAGTATTCCATAATCTAGGTTTAGTATTGTAACCATTTATTCTATTGAAATATTGGGTTTAGGTTGATTTCCTCATGTGGTTCACACCAAATATGTTAAGAAGGATATGCCATCAGGTGTCCCAATAGTGGAGTTCTTTGATGAGGACACTTGGAGGATTCCACTTCAAGATATTTTTCACTATATTTTTCATCATTATGGGATATTTGATTATGAATAATTCATAGAATACAATTTGGAGGAAGTATTTATCTTTTTTAGATGATAGTGTATCCATAATTAGTATACCAGGTGGATTCCTAGTTTGAGGGATTCTGAGGAGGAGGTCTAAGGGGACCGAGTTATTCTTAGCAAATATCCGAATTGTTTTTCTATAGATGATAAGCACTAGTGTTATTTTAGGGAACTATTTTTGTCCCTTTGTGGAGGTGTAAGATTTTACGCTTTTAGTTTTTTAGCTCACCCATTATAGTACATACGTTTTTTATAATGATATAAAGATATTTGAGTGGTCAGTTTTTGTGTCCTAGATTAAAGTGTGAAAAATACAAGTATGTATCATAATGTTTGGTCTTCCAATGGGTGAAGGAAATGCATTGTGTTCCCAGTGGTTTTTCCCATCCCTTTGATGTTCCTCAGTGGATATAGGAGGATTTATCAATGGAATATGTGACCATTTTAAAATTATATTAGGGGGATATAATTCTATATCGATGATATTTGATCACATATTGAAATTGTCCGACTTTAATAGTAATCAAGGAGTTGAGATTAGTGAATGTATTTTATGAATTATTTGTAGAAGATAGTAAGACCTCACGGAATTTCGAGGATGATCATACATGATAAGTATCCTCATTTTACCACTAGTGTGTGGATATGTCTCAATCAGGATTCTAGATCAACTTTATTCCTTATAAAACCTTTTCATTAGCAGATGGAAGGTCATATATAGAATACCCTACAAACTCTTGAATAACTGTTGTGTTATTTCATTTTATATTTTGGATGTATGTCGATGACATACATGCCTTTAAATGAGTTATCTTACACAAATAGAATTAACTCCACCATTGGTGTGGTTAAATTGTATGCTTCATTCAGACAACCTTTATGTTCAATATTTTGTTATAATGGGTTTAGAGAGGTAGCTATTCAATAATTAAAACTAGTGAAGAATATTATATATTTGGTTCAAGGAAATTATGATAGGATAAAGGTAGTGGATGATAATTATAAATTCTATTATGATCATAGGATGAGACCTATTAGGTTTTATATTGGAAATATCATTTTCTTGAAAGTGAATCCTCGTTGTGGGATATTAAATATTCATCGTGGGTGTAACATTTCTCCCAAATTTTTTGTACCTTTCAAGGTGTTGACTCATGTTGATATTGTGGTGTATTTAATAAAACTTCCCCCATACCCGATTTTTATACATGATGATTTTCATCTT
The DNA here is from genome assembly GCA_963277665.1 of Viscum album. Lineage (NCBI taxonomy): Eukaryota > Viridiplantae > Streptophyta > Magnoliopsida > Santalales > Viscaceae > Viscum > Viscum album. The sequence continues at coordinate 27,242,217 of OY728140.1, read as the reverse complement.
TCACATCATCATTGTTACCTTTATGTTGAAACTCGTGTCAGTTATTTGGGAGATATCAATGTTTAAAATGATGCAATCTTCAGGGAGTATCCTGTAGAGATCTAGGACAACTAGGATAAAGTGTTTTCTATAAGTTTTATTCCCTTGGTTCATGTATTTTGGGGACATTGTGTAGTGAAGAAGAGTAAATTGGAATGTTATTCATAGATACAATGTTCCCAGAGCAATTTTATATTTATATGTTCTCTCATTGTAACACAAATATTTGTTGTTGAACCCTTCCTAGTTTATATGATGGTTTTCTATTATTGACGTTTTTTAGTAATATTTCCCTCATTTGGAAGGAATCTCCACTTGGGATTTTTTATTAGGAGATGGTTTTTATGGTTGTTTATTTTTTTCACTTCTTAATCTAATGAAATAATTGAACTCTTATGATGGATAGATCCTTGGTAGGTATCTCATGAGGTGGCAGTTCAAACGATCCTTTTTTTTCTTCTTCCTATATAGGTCTGGTTTTGAATTAATAATGATGAGAATGTTTTGTGGCGTATATAATGTAAACGGAAAGACATCAAAATCTCTTTACATAGTATGTTCATCATGTCATAGGTATCAATAGGATATTCTAATTTAGTTTAGAGGGTGTTTCAAAAGATTTTTGGGATCCACATATAAAAGTTGAATGGATGTAGTGTGGATATTTGTGTTGTTCCATAGTGATGGTGGATATGGAATAGTGGATATATGTACCAGCATAGTGGAGTTATGGATGGATTTCAAGGCTACGTCTTAATTTGGGGGTAGCTATATCGAGGACTGTAGGTAGTGGTGTTGACCCTTTCTCGAGAAGATGGGATCTATGGTGTGGTGCTTAAGGTTGCGTCATGAGCCCCAAATCTACTTTATAAGTATCTAGACAAGGATCAAAGAGGGGGTTTTACATATGGTGGTTCATAATGGTCTAGGGATATTATTCCTAATAATACCTCATGTCAACCAGTTATACAGCATGTTCTATTTGTTCTACAATGATCTTTTGTTTTTTAGTGTGACTATAAATATCCTGAGAACCCCCAACCATATTCATTTCAACACATTCCACTCAAAACCAAGTGACATGTACAGTTTTCTTTAAATATTCTAATTCCATCTCAATAGTGATTAATCCTCATCTCCTAAAGATCAATCCTTAGAGATCCAAATAAAATTATTTTACCACTATTCTAGTGGTTTATCCTCATTTGTTCTCATTTCGTCCCATTTATCATTTAAATTTTTTCATTTGATGTACACTATTCTTATGGAGATTTTTTTTCATTTATAGAAGTCTTCATGTCTTTACATCATTGGGATATCATAGTTTCTTACTGAAGTGGTGATCAGAGATCCACAATGTTGGTCTATTCTCATGCGAAGAACATTGACACCTTAAATGAAGAGGATTCATTTCTTATCCTAATTATATACTTGTGATCATAATGTTAGAATGTTTTATAAAATTATATGGAAATATAAATAAATAAATAACTATTAAACCAGATTAAATAATGAATTGGTATATGATTAGAGACCTCGTGTAACTGCTTTCTTCTATGATAACTATTTTCCTATAGATTATGAAGATTTTGTTCTATCTAAGATATGATTTATAAAAACATATTTAATACTATGGTTTACTATTATATTAATGGAAGATGTTAAATAAAGTAAATAAATATTTAATTTTTTAATTGTCTTATAAATTAAACAAGAGGAATGTTTGTAATTCGGTGTTCCTTGTAATATTATGGTAATAAAATTGATGTACATGCATGTGTTTAATTAAATGTGACCTTCCATGTGTTAACTACATTTATAATAAATTTGGTTATTTATTATTCTATTTGATAATGATAAAATTGAAATGAATTTTATTTATAATGGTACTTTTATAGTTTTTTTAAACTATAATTAATGCAAAGAGCATGATTAACTCTTGATAGATTTTAATAGAGTGATTCCTTAGGTTTACCATAGTTAAAATTTTTGAATAATAAATTTTTTAATTAATGATGGAATAAGAATTTTTTATTGTTAAAGATATGATTCAGGGGTTTTGTGTGCCAATTTTCTTATAAAGATTGGATGCCTTGTGTTTTCGAGATCTAGGAGCTCGTTTGAGTGAAAGGGATGATTGACTTGTTTTAGGGACAATTTTTCCTATTGATTATTTTTTTTCTTTTTACCTATAGTTGTTATCTATATATGGTCCTTTCTATGTGATATTTTCCTGGGATGGCTAGTGATATATGGGGCGGGGAGGGCCATATGATATGGTATTAGTTAACTCATGTGATGATACATTGGTATATGTATTAGGGATGTAGGGATAGAGCTAGATATAATAGAACCATTTGAAGCTAGTATTACACATTTGTGTACATAAATATATATTATTTTATGAAATTAATATGCATAATGGTTGATATTCAAGTTTTTTTATTTGTATTTCTTTCCCTGCTACTTGATATAGATAGATGTTCTTGGTTGCAGGCTTCCTCTGGGTGGTATCATAAGAAGTTTTCCATGATTACCATAATTATGGAATGATGTTAATAATGAATAATAAATTTTTAACCCATAGGGTTGGTTCTTGTTACAATTCAAATGAATTTTTACTCTTGAGAAATTATATATTTTTTATATGTTTCATAGAGGGAATAGACTTTCCTTTGATGGATAATAATGTCAGGTCTAGAATAATGTAGATATTTAACTTATGGATAATTAATTAACAAATTTTAATTGAATTTATCTGTGAGAAAAATTAATTTAATGTAGATCCTAAAATGGTTGTGTGATTATTGTATTTATAGTCCCTATCAAAAGGAATTTTTTTATCTGATTGGTGATAGTTGTAGTTGAGCCTAGGACAAGGTTATGCTCATAGTGTGGTTTTGAGCTATTTTAAATCACGTATATTCTATGACTTCATATTCTACCCCGCCGAAATTTATTAGGTAAATTAACACCCAATTAAAAATGTTTGTACATATTTGTGATGGATTTTTTTTATTTCACACACACATTTATCTTCAGATAAAATATCCAAAGGATTATTATAGTTATGGGGTGTATAGGCTATAATTTCATGGCGTACCTTACTCAGTTTATTAGCTATGATAGCTTGTGGTATAATACCTTATGTACGCTACACATCATATAGTTTATTGTGGATCCCATAAACAACTTAGTTACAATATGTATATCTGATATGTAATAATTTTATGATGTGATACACATGGTGTATGTTGTGTTACTTATCACAGATGTCTTCGAGATTGATTACTTTTGGATAGAGATAACTTAGGATGTGTGATATTGGGAATGAAAACTGTGTGGAATCAGTAGCAAGGTACCCATGTTGTTGATATTATATTATATTCTTCCTTGTATGTGATACATAGTGAGATATATCAATGGTGAGTCTTGGAATATAGCACCCATATTTATGTGATGACTTGGTTCCACTATTGTTCCCTATGGTTTTTTATAGTTTCATTATCTTTTTCCTAAGAGGCTCTAGGGTTCTTCCAAATGATTATACTATTATGATCACCCCACATACATAAATAAACTATTTTCACGTAAGTAGGAGAATGTTTGGGATCATGATGGATATTATTACCTCATGATTTCGTTTCAGATATATGGGATTCTTGGTCACTTTTTCCTTTACCTTTTTGGTACTTGTATTTTTTTCATTTAGTTGTATTGGTACTGTATGAAGTTAAATGTTTTTATATGGGTTTTCTTTTTATATACCATTAATAAGGTGTTTATTGGTTAATCTATCTTTTTTATATCATCGGTATGTTGTCTTAGTGGGAAATTCCTCACATTTGTATTTTTATTATACCCTTAGTAATAGTCGCCAACTTGAAGCCTACTAAAAGAGGGACATAGTCTATCACCATATCAATTCTCTCATTTTTGACCTAGGATGGGTACTCTTTGGTGAGAAGGGGTCTATTACATGGATTTTGGTTTTATAGATATATGACCATTAGGTTGGTTCATGTTCAAAAGATTTGTGGTCTAAAAGTTCCATGTTGTTTTCGAGATGATATATTTTAAAATGTTTTGTTTTTATTGGAATATGATATGTTCTAGGTATCCACTATTTACCCTATTTATTTACTTTATCCCATATTTATGTTGTGGGTGAATTCATTCCCAATATCTCTTACACCCATGTTGCTTATTTCCTACCTGTGGTGATCAGGAATATGTTTTTGGCCATTTAGAGTGTCAATTTTCAGGAAGTTATGGGTTTTCCTAGAATGTTGTATTAAAAATTGGTATTATATTCCATTTTTGTTAAATATTATGCTCAAACTTTTTTATCAACCTTATATTTATAATTATTGATTGTAAAATATATATAAGACTTCCAAAACATGATAGTTTTTGAAAGAGTGTGCCTAGCTAGCTTAGTTTCATGACCAGTCTTAATAGATCATAAAAGGTCTATGGATGTCTAATTATCATTTTTAAGGCCTTAATAATTATTATTTGTATATATATATTTAGATTATATTGGATGATTATATTTTTTATTCCAATTATTTTTCATCCTGTTATTTTAAACATTACGAATCCTCTGGGAAGATGTCTCTGGATTTCTAGATACAAAGTTGGGTGGAAAGCCTCATAATAAAATCCTCCAATATATTATGTTTTGGTGGAAACCATCATTTGTATAATCCAAATTATGGGGAAGGTCACCAATGATGAATGAAAATGAAATGTAGATCATGCTTTATATTTTACTATGAAATTTCAATTGATCTTTTATTGGAATAGGGGTCCAAAATATTCTGGGAAATGGAATAAATGGATCGATGAGATTTTCCACATACTCTAAACTTCCAAGGACACCATGGTTTGATTTTCCACGTACATTCTTGATGGGACAGGGTGGAAATGATTGAAATCTATATTTAAATCCAATATTCATTAATATCTCACTTGGATTACATTCATGAAATCCTTGAACCAATAATTATTTCTTGATACACTAAGCGAAATGATCACATTTGAGTTTCTATGATTGGAGTAGGGAGGATGTTCTATAATGGAGTATGCTACTTGGTTTTTGAGTTAGTGAAATTATATCCAATGAATGTTTTCAATTACCCTGTCAAGGTGTGGAGGTTTGAAATGGTTCTACATGACGATATTTATCCTATGTTTATTCTTTTGTGCTTACACACCTACTTGGAGATTGAGTTAAATATGGTTATTACTGAGGTGTACATAGTAAGAAGACAAGACATTTTCAGAACTATATATAGTAACTTGTATATAGAGTTCTTTTTAAATTTATAAATTAATATTAATGGCTAATATGATGGTGGAATTATGATTTTACAATGAAAAATAGGGATAAGTTAGGTGGTTTTATAATAGTGAGGGAATATAGGATACCCCATTCTTAATCATCCAGATGTACCAAGGGTGTGTCAAACCTATTAGATGTCTATTCACCATCAGTGTAACTATATGAAAAAATTCCAAGGTATAAGGGATACAACCACCTTAAAAAGTGCTCATAGTTTTGTCCTGATGTGGAATGTGGGGGGGAATACCAACCACATTCTAAGGGATGTGATCAGGCACTAATGAAATTGAAAGATGATATTGGATGTGTATGTGCGGTAGAGCATGAACCATGGTAGAAGGAGGTAGAACTGACATCCATGACATGTATGGTGTTCATAGAATATTCTATGATTATATCAATTTTTTGTATTTGTGAAACACATTATTTTATGTCATCCACTATTTTTTATAACATGGTTTTTCATTAGAATATCATTCCTTTATCCATAAATCTTCCCAATCTTTTGTTAAATACTATGGATCATGGTTTTAAATTTCCTATGTATTGGGAAATGATTACTGGCTATGAAACCCTGAGGGACTTTTTATTCCTTGAATATAAAATCTTTTATATTATTATTATCATGGATTGTATGGTTAGTTATAATGTTCTGATTCATTAATATTTTTATTAGGAATATTCATTATCTCCTAAAAGTGTCACTCAGGTTTTACTGGGTAAGTGGGACCCAAGATCATGGAGAGAGGGTCAGGTTTCCCTTATGATAAGTTGAAAACATACATGTTTGTTTGAGTTATTTATCGATGTCATTAATTATTTTCTTAGTTTCCCACTTCTTTTTGTGGTGTGTTAGTATCCCATAGTTCATTTGGATGATTTATATTGTTAAATACCACATGGGAAATTTAAGGTCTCCATAGGCATAATTTTAGGGATAAATATTATTTGTATATCATTTTATTGTATAGATCCTGATAGAGGAATAATTAAACGATCATCTTGGGGATCCTAAGATCAAGTAATTTATTTGTATTAGTGATTCACATTGGACATCACCAATAATATTTTCAAATAAGAAAGATGGTTGTATTCAATTTTTCTTTGATTACCAAAAACCCATTCTACCGAATGTAAAGAAAAAATATCCCTTACATAGGATTAATGAACTTTTTTACCAGCTTAAGGGGTCTCAGTCATTAACAAATAACCATCTAAGATTAAGGTACTACCAATTGAGGGTCTGGTAGGGTGATATTCTTAATACATCATTCATGAATAGGTATATGTATTATTAGTATTTGGTTACTACATTTTTCCTTGATAATACTCTTGTGGTATTTATTGAATTGATTATCTTCATATTTAAATAGTTCTTGGGGTCTCCTATAGTTTTCTTTGTGGATGATATTCTAGTTTTATTCTAGATTGGAGAAGAATCATACATATCATCTAAATATCATACTTGTAATCCTGAGAGAACATTGTCTATATATAAATCAATAAACATTCTATCAATGGTTCCAAGAAGTCAATTGTTTGGGAAAATTATTTTTTGAAGCTTGTATCTTACTTGATCCAGAGAATATTCATGTTGTGATGTCCTAGGAGAAACATGGGTACATGTCTTTGATGTGTAGTTTTTTGGGATTTGGTGGTTACTATTAGTGTTTTTTTGGAACTTTTCCAATCTTTCATCTTTTATAATAGAGTTGACTTGTAGGGTAGTCAATTTTCTCAAGTGTTATTAGTGCTAGAGTTCTCTTGAGGATTTGAAGGTGGGATTTAATTTAGCTTCATTCTTGAATCTTACAAAGCTGGATATTAGTTATTATTTCTAAACTGATTCATCGAGTATTATTTTTGGTTATGTTCTAATATAGGTAATACATGCCATAGCTTATCCCCCATGTCAGTTACACCCTAATGGAAATAACAATCCATATCCTAATCTTGATTTGGCATCATTATTGTTTTTATATAAGACATGGAGTGATTTGGATTGAAATAATGCATTTTTACACCATCTTTAAGGACTATGACATTCCATGGGGTTGAGTTTTTTTTTTATTTTCGGACCTCAAAAACTATATTTCATGGAATCTCAAATAGAGGAACACATTTTGGAAAAACTATGCAGCCTCTAAGGAGTAACCATGTGGCCCATCTATATCACATGTCATTGTTGGGAAAACCATGAAGGTGGTAATAAATGTCTATACAACATCTATATAGTTTTTAACTTATGTTAATCACATAGTTTGGAAAACTGTATTACTTTCCCTTGAACGTGGGGTTCTTGGATAGTGATCACAACGTGTTTTGTGCACAGTAAGTGAAACCATGTGGCCAAACCATACTGATCACCTAAAGGTGATAAATTTTCATTATACCAATGGCTTTTATTTCTATTCCTCCTCCTCCACCTTTCTCCAACATTTCTTATGCATTGAGGGGATCTCCCATTTCCCTCCACCATTGGGCTTTTGGGATACATCATCATCTGACCTTTGATTCGAACATCGTTGGACATGTTGAAAGCGTATCAGTAAGGAATGCAATCCTCTAGATTAACTTTCTTTTTCATCACACCATATGGAGTCCCAAATCCATGAGATATATTTTGCCTTATTTTTATGGTGTTCATCTAAAATTTTTCTTTCTCATTATTCTACTCGATTTACAGGTTTATATTAGGAGAGAAATTTCATACAAGTTAATGGATGTCTGTGTCTTAGTTTCTCATTGATTTTTAGGTGTTTTAGGGGTGAATTATATATACTCTATGTGGGTATTCTTGGAGAGACCACTATTTTTAAAAATTATTTCATTTGAATTATTAATATAATGATATGATATGCATAAGGGAATGATCTCGCTTCACTAAAAATGGTTATTTCATGTAAGTGGCTTGGACCAACTTGGAATGTTTTTGTAGGTTTTTTATTTTGAGTTAATTAAATTTTTTATATTTATTATTTAGTTCAATATGAATGTGATGGACTAGGACCAAGGATTTATGTGATATTAATCACTTGGATTGAGTAAACAAGGTCATCAGGTAAAGGGCATGGCCCAGGACACATTTTGGGTGTTGATTATCACCAGGTTTAGGTGACAAGTCGTCGTATTAAGATGACATGGTTGTCAAGATGAAGGAAGGGACCATGTGATTTGAGGAGTTATTTACCATCAGGATTTAGTAACACCCACGTAGTGGTATGAGATGCTAGATGGTGTGTCTTAGGTTTATTGGTTATTTACACACGCCATTTTTGGATGATGCATCATTGGAGTCATGTTCACATAGATAGAACTCAGTTGAGGTGGTGTTGACCACTCATTAAGAGTGAATGCTCCTATAGATTATGCATCTTATGGGATAGCGTGGACTATCAGATGTTTTAGGGTTTATCCACACAGAAATCCTTGTCAATGGAGATGTCCCATCAATTAATGGTGTTGAGAGCATCAGTTGGGGGTGACGCTTGTTGTTACCCTTGAGTTCATTGAGACAGGACTATGGGAGGATGGAGGTCGTCATGTGGTAGGATATTAGCAATTGAGCTAATTGTGATTAATATTTATTGAAGGAAAGATATCAATGTGCCTCATGATGTTGGTATTTAAGAAAAAAGTGATTTTTTATGTGAGGTATGAGGGATCGGGGACTTGTTTGGGTATATTTTTTGGATACCAGTTATGAGATTGATCCCAAGGTAGTCTGGGTTATAACTTTTAGGTGGAAATAAAGGGTTAAATTGATGTACAATTCATTAGACGATTCCTTGGGTGATAAGAAATATAATCTCACCACTGTAAATATATATATACTCACATGTGTTGTATGTCATATATATATATATATATATATTTATATATATATATGGGTACATGTATCATAGTTATTCCAGTGATGGCCAAATAAGGTAGGATTATTGCGTGTTGTTGTTAAAAAAAAGTGTATCATGTAAAATATTAAATGGGTATGAAATGAATATTTATATATATTCATCATACACATTCATAATTAGGGATGTAAGACAAGAAAATGTATTCAATAGCCTACTGATATTAATATCCTGCCCGGCATGGGCCCCTCGTGATACGTGTAGACTTTATGTATCTAATATTTGGTATGGGGTCTAGCTTGGGAGATGGATCATAGTTATTTTGTTATACATCTTATCATGGGATAGATAGAACTAGACCATGGTTTTTCTTCTTTATCTACTGGACCTTCCTTTTGAGAATATGAATAACTATATATATATATGTATTTTTATGGTCATCCATGGGTTAATTTTTTATCTTCTTTATATGACCTAACACATATTGTTATTTTTTCAAATGGTATTATTCCTTTAATATTTTTATTTATTATTATACTATTTATTATTTATGATTTTAATGATTTATATTCTTATTATTCCACTATATATATATACATAGTATTATTGTTATCACCACTTGACGGTATAGTCTCCCCACTATTACCAAATCATACCCTTCCTTTTAGTCGGCAAGCTTTGGAATACAATGAGGCATTCATAAGGACCAGTTTGAAACATTCTAGAAGACATATTTTTAGTGTAAATTGGTTTGGTGTACTACTAATGGTATAATAATATTTTTCTTTTCCCTTTGGCAGGAATATTTGGCCTTTTTTAGACTAGGTACTAAGATGTAGAAAGAACAAGGTAAAGAACTCGTGTTTGAATACTTACAACCCCATCCTTTGAGGAGAGATCAGGATTCCTAGGTGGGAAATTTAGTTTATTCAATGTGATTTTATATTTTATTTGATTTCCACCTGAGTGTTTCACTTGGGTGTGATGGTTATATATTTTATAGTTTTGAAAATTTGTCTAATATGGAAAGGGATAATTTTTTTACACATCATGATATGAACATAGGATCATACAATGTGTTTTTCTTCTGATTTTTATTTGGAACATGGAATGAGCTAGAGGGTCTGGGATATTTCATATATCTACAATAAAGACAATAGTTTTTTTCTACATATCCTTTTTTGGTGTGATTTTACACACCTTTCCCATGAATGGGGTTCCAATGAGATATGTATGTGATTCTATATGAATTTAATATATTGGACTATCCTGAATTTTGGTGGGTAGGGATTATGATAAGGGGAATTTTTTATTGTGTCAATAAAGAAGATAAATGGTTTTTTCCTTTACAACATCCTTGTCAGACTTACACTCTACTAACCAATATTGATACACTTTATATGGGATTCAAGACCCTTTAATAGGTAGGTAATGGGACTTGAGGCTAGATTATTTGTGATTTATGGCTCTGATATGGGTAGGAAGGGAGGCATTAGGTTACGTTATACTTGATACCTCTCAATGATGTGAGTATGTAAAGGGCCACATGACCGGCTATCAAGTGATAGGGTGATATGGGGAAGTGTATAGGTAGTAGGATGTGCTACCTGTTACCACATTCATTATATGTGTTACATATATATATATATATATATCATTATATATTTTTTACAATAATGATTGTTATTCTATGTGATTCTACCGAGATGTATTCTGGTGGAGCATCGAGAGAGTAGTTAAATGGTATTATGTGAGTGTGTACATGATAAATACATTGAGAGTTGGGTTTAGGCCCTAGAGGGTTGGTATGATCTCGATCCATAGGTACAATATCTGGTACATGTGGCATAGCTGCATCAGATGGTAGAATTTGGACCATGAAATGATGAAAAACTCAGGGAAATATTCGTTTGGGTTATACGTGGAATTGACTAAGTAGATAAGGGAGTTGAGTCATTTATGTTGTATTTGACTCGAGAGTTCCAATCTCAGCAGCCACCTCAGATAATGGTGAGGGTGGACCGAAGGTAGAAGAAAAATGATCATGTTGGATAGGAATATCTTCATCTAACATGAGACACCCACATATCAGAGGGTGGATCTGGAAATATAGATGCTCAAAATACTGGAAATGAATTGGTGGGATGTACAGATTTGGGCATGCAAACACAAGGAACTGGCATTTATTCATTTTGAGGTGAGGTTCTTTGATCACTTATTCTAGAGTTGTTGAAGGTGTATTGAGCCCACGAGTTCATGATTCTTCAGTAGTGGGATACATTTTTTATGTAATATGATTCATATTTCATATACTTATCTATATTTTCACCATTTATGGTGGGAAATGACATCCCTATAGTTAGGAATTTAGGAATGGTTTATGGAATTCCATCAGGTTTTAGGTAAACATATTCAGGATGAAATCTTTTTTAGAGGTGGTAATCATGGACTATTATTTGAGGGAAACCTGATGGATAAGCCTTATTAGATTTGAGTGATCACATCAGGTGATTTTAGTGGTGATTATTTATGTACAAGGAAGCAGGATCATGAGGAATCCTTGAAAGGATTCTAGTTCATAGATTCATGTAGACCACTATAAAAGGGAAATTCAAAAGTAGGCTTCTAGTGCCTAAAGCTGGGGCACCTTCAGTACTACATGGATTGGGTTATGAAGGAGTGTTGGAAATATGGTTTGATGGGGAGTCTGGGGAGGTTCAGAAATAATCCTTCTTAGATATATGGGATCCAAGGTCTATGGTAGACCAATGGTTATAAGGTCAGACCAAGAGCGGTACCAGGAGCCAGAATTTAGGATTCTACTATATGAAGAAGTCCTGGATGAGATATTGGGAACCTAAAGTGGGGTCAATGGATGGTGTTTGGTGAATCTCCTCAAAGAGGATAGATATTCAAAATTTTGGCTCCATTCCAGCTATATTTTGTTGAACTATAAGATTTAGAGTTGGTCGATGAGTTGAGGATAGTTAGAGGTACACCATGGGCATTTCCAATATTTCTTTTATTTTTGGCATGGCCAAAATTGGTGCATGAGGTGCAAGTTTAATATTTTTGGACAAACTCAGAACTGGTTAGTAGTTTGGTAATGGTTATAATGAGTATTTGAAAATGATATGTGTAGGAATATGAGCATCGATGTGGTGAAGATTTTATATGAGGTGTGTATGCATCAAGACTATGATGGGCATGAATATGTATATATGATTTGAAATTTTTTTGGCATCTATTGAAAGATAAGCTCATTATACATCTGGTGAGATGTATATTTTGATGGGTGTCATGTAAAAAATATGTTTTTATGGAAATTTGATGAGATTCAAGTTATTATGAGTTTCATGTATAGCATATCTGATTTTGGGAATCTGATGAGATGCATAACCTGAATAGTGTCCTCAATGGAATAGGTGTAATTTGATCACCTGATGAGGTATAAGAATGATGATGAATCATGGTAGGGATTTTAAGACCTTGGAAAGTTGTTGGATAATCAAAATGTTTACGTTTTGATCTGGAAGTGACTAGGTGGTAACTCCTATGGTGTGGAGATCCTAATGGGGAGTTGACCTATAACATAATAACCGTTTTTTACCAGGTTTATATGGATGATATGGGTCTGTTCAGTACCATATCATGGTAAATATTGATATCTTGTGTATGATATATAATAATTTTGTGAGATTGTAATTACTTGGTTTTTTTATTGGATTGAGATTCCTCATTCAGATTGATTTTATTGTTTAGTGAAAAATACTACCTTATATTTTATCTTTATAACCTCATTATGAAGGTTTTATTCACTTAAGAACTTATTTTTAGATTGGTTCTAAATACAAACAAGTTACTCAAGGTTTTGAGAAAAGTTTTGGTGTGTTGGACCCTGAGAACTCTATTTTTTGAAAGTGCAGATTAAGTCACACTATCTGTAAAAACTGTGTGGCCACCTAAGAGAAAATTTGTGGACTACCTACATCATTGGACATAGATGATAGAATCGTGAAGTTGGGGGTGCATGAACATGTGACACCTATTTAGTTTTTATCAGAGGGGAATCACACCGTCTACACAATGTTTGGAAGACAATGAGCCATTCCACTTTATGTGTTGTTCTTGGAAAGTGAGAAATTCTTGGTAGGGTCATAGTAATCCAATATATGTGGCCAAACCATGTTACTCACATAAAGGGAAGAAATTTTAATTATACCCATTCCTTTTATTTATATACCTTATATTCCCTTCCCAACCATATCTCAACCATAGGGGGGGGATCCCATTTCCCTCCTCCCTTAATCATTGAGGTGTCTTTGAATTCTGAACTCAGATTCAAAAATCATCGGTCCTTTTGGATACATAATGGCAAGGCCATCAATAATATGGATTCCATTTTTCTTTTATCTCATTATACAAAGTACAAAATCATTGGGATCATGTTTCCCAATTTTCATAGTGTTCTTATAAGACACATATTTTTATCAATTGGCTCAAGATAGAGGTCGATATCATATGAGTGAGCACCTTATAACCTATGGTTGGTGGTACATAGATTTCTACAGGAACTCATGGGTTAGTTGGTGTTATCTTCAATATAATTTATATGGTTATTCTGATAGATAACCCTTATTTTTTAAATTGTTTCTTTTAAATTGTAAAATTGATAACATGATATCCCTATAGGAATGCTTCCCCTTCACTGTAATTTGTTAAGATTGGTAGGTGGCTTAGACAAACATGGTAAGTTTAGACTAGGTGTGTATTTTAAATTAGTTAAATTTTTCATATTTATTTTGGAGTTCCATGGAAATGTGATGGGATAGGTTCAAGGATTGAGGTGATATTGATCACATAGATTGATGAGACATGGTTTTTGGGTTAAGGGAATGGCCCATGATACATTTTTGGTTATGATGACCACTAGGATTAGGTGATATGTTCATCAAATTGAGATGACAGGGTCATTAGGATGAGGGAATGGCCCATCTGATTTAAGGTTGTTTTGACCATCATGATTTGTCAATATGGTCCCATGGGAACAATGTGTTGGATGATATGGATTAGATTTTGAAGTAATTTCTACTCACCATTGTTAGCTTATTCACCATTCGAGTCATGATCACAAAGATATGAATCAGTCATGGTGGTGTTTAAAACTCATTTTTGGTGGAGTCCACTATAGATTATATGACTTAGGGGATGGTTTTGATCATTATAAGTTTTGGGGGTTCTCACTATAGAATGACACATGGATAGTGATGCGCCATTGGTTGATGGTGTTGAGACCATAGGTTGGGGGGATAAAGCATGTAGTTATTGTTGTGTCTATTGATCGGGGATTGTGGGAGGATGGATATCATCATTCCACGAGATGTTTGATGTAGAGCTTACAGTGATTATTATTTATTAGAGGATAGATATTTATATGTCTCATGATATTGGGCTTCTTGATGAAGGTGATTTTTGGATCTATGTTTCAAGGGAAATGGGACTTTTTTGGGTGTACAATTGGGATCTCAATTAGAATATTGATGAAACAAGGTGTCGGGTTGTATATTTCTATGTCGACCCCAAGGGTTCCCCAGATGTGTTATTCATCAGGAGGTTCCTTGGGTGATAATACATTGATCCTCTCCACTAAAAACATATATATTCATATATGTTTTTTATTACATATATATTTTTAGGGGCATTTATCAAAGTTATTAAAGTGATTCCCAATGTTGGTAAAAGGATCACTTGTGGATGTTAAGTGAAAGTGGAACTAGTTAAATATTTAATTAGTGTGCACTTCCTTTCTATTTCTATTATGTATACACCTGCATAATTATTGATGTAATAAAAGAAGAAATTGGTGGTGGACTACTAATATTATTTTCACATCGGTCATTGTCCCATCAAGATGCATGTATACCTTATTTCTATGAGATCAGGAAATGGTTCAAGCTCAGAAGCTTGACCATAGTGATCGTTTTACACTACATATTATGGTATGGATGTCAATGGACCATTGTAGTTCCTCTATATTATCTAATGTTTCCTTTTTTGTATCCTCATGACTATATATGTATGTATTATTATGTTCATGAATGGTAGACCTTGATTAGATTATTTATATGAAATGGCATGTAATATTTTTGGAAAATAGTATTCAGCCATTGGGCTTGATATTTATTATTATACTATTATTTCATCATGATTCCACAGAGTTATGGTATTATTTCACTACTATATTTATTTATAGGCCATTATTATTATCAAATGCTAATGGTATAGTCTCCCCAATATAATCTAATCAGACCCTCACTACTAGTTAGCATCCTTTCAAACACAATAAGGTACTCCTATGTACAAGTGGCCAACAGGCTCATTGGACTATTTGAGTGAAAATAGGGTTGGAGAACTATAATAGGTTCTTAAAATAAGAAATTACTAATCCATGTAGTGAAATTAATAGTGGACGATTTTTTTTCATTATTATACAATTCATTGAGATTCACTTCTATGAAGTGTGAGATTAAAGAAAGGTATTCCTAGATCTTACTCTGGCTGGATCACTTATGAATAATTGGACTTGACTTAGAATGCTTTAGGATGTAGAGTGTCAGTGTTTTACTAGGAAACTTTATGTTGTGGAGAAATTTGGTTAATTGTCTCAGCTATCTAATATAGTTTTACAGATTCGATATAGAATAGTCATTTGGATAGACTTGATATAGGTGTTCATAGATGATAGGCTTCAATCAAAATGGTATGTAAACATTGGATCTTCTAGGATATATAATAACTAAAAAATTAAATATTTTCACTCCAAAATGATATGATCCATTATGGGATCTGTATCATGGTTTTTACATATAAAAAATCATAGAGTAATATTATTTAAATGCTATGTTATTAAAACTATTACCCATTCCGGGATTCCTCAAAATCCTGGTGATAAGGAAGTGATATGGGTGATTATTGATTGATTCAAAAACAATAACCACATCTACTACCAATAAATGTGTCAATAAAGTTAAAGGATATTTGGAACTTGTATATGAAGGATGTTGTTATACATAATTTATTTACACATACCAATGTCTCATATTGAGACCCTCAATTTACATTATAGTTCTAAAAGGATTTCATATAGTAATTAGTGCTATGTTGATGTTGATCATGGCCTATCATCGACATACAAATGTCTAGAGAGAGTGATACATCTAAATTCTTGAGGAAATTCTTAGGATGTGTGTTCTTGACTTCAGTGTATCATTGGAGAAACATATTCCCTTTGTATAGTTTTTTTTATAACAATAGTTATCAATATTTCACCTAGTTGGATCATTTTGAGGCATTTTATGGGAAACCATGAAGTTTTGCTCTTTGTTGTGATGATATTAGATAAAGGTCCTTAATTGTACTGACTATCATTCAAGAGATGATGAATATCATGAAATTGATCTGGAAGTGGATAGAGATAGATCAAACCCACAAGAAATTATATGAAATTTAGCATCTTCCTCCAATGGAATTTGGTGTTTATGATCATGTTTTCAAGTGGGTTTCACCATGGTTAGGATAATGGTTTTTATGGAAGTAAGTTATGTTAGTACCTCCTTATGTCTACCCACATGAGATTATCGACTAGCTCAAAAAGGTGCATTATCAATTCCACTTACCTACCAATATTACTTTTATCAATGATGTGTTCTATATTTCTGAGTTAAAGGATTATCTTCTAGAACAATCCCACATGTTTGAGTTGGGGTACATTGATATACAACCTGATAACTTAGTGGTTGAAAGGCCTATTTAGATAGTGGACTGACATGAAATGTTATTGTATGGAAGGAGTTTCTAACTAGTTCAAGTGAGATAGTACTATGGTAAGGACATTCATGAGACTTGGGAGTGAAAGACCTTGGTGATAAATTGGGGCATAATATTTTTTATTATTTATTATATTGTGTATTTTTGGATATTGTAATATTTTGTTATGGGGATCTCTATCACCCTAAAATATAAAAAACAAGTTATAGATCTCTTTTTGTTTTTTCTAATTTATGTTATGGATTTCCCCTGAGGTAGGGGACATGTTCTGGCCCCCTAGTCGTAGTGAGATTCCACCATCATGATGGAGAGTCTAGAAATAACACCAACGTGACTAAATGTGCCCCCAACTAGCTAGTGTGTTGCTAGTTAGTGTCAGTATTAATCCTTCAACCACTAGATAGGTAGTGGATGGCACCGTATTTGTATTTTAATCATGGGATACATGAATTTTTAATGGTAAAATGTAATTTTCACATGAATTAAACTTCTAATCCCCCAATCTGCCCTGTATATTCCTTGTTCAGTTTTTTTCAATCTGAAGGCTCTAAAGTTGCATTCATGAATCTGATCTTCTCTATAGGGTTAAATCATTGTGTAAATTAATTTATTGTCTATTTTATCATTTTAATTTATTAATTGGGATGCCTATAATATGTTTTCTCCCCTCTTTATTTATGTTCTTATTGTCAATTGAGACTACACCTCCTGGTCTAGCATTAACATAGAGAATTCATCTTGGATACTCTCAATCTAGGTTCTTTAGGATCTAATCACTTAAATTCCACCACCAGGTATGATGGAAACTTCATTTCCATAAATTGTTTGGCAGTTTTTTATATATAATGGTCTAACCCTTTTCATACCAAATATTCATTAAAGTTTCCTTTGATTTTAATTATGAAATTGAGATTAAATAATGTAACTAATCCATGATGTAAATGGTCATGTAGAGACTCTATTTTTTCCTTGTATTTAAATGAAGTATATCAAGGAATATTTTCATTGATCGAAGTAGAGACCCTGTGAAATTCTAAGGAATAGAGAGCTCATAATTAATTTTACAAAACATTTAATATAACTTATATCATGCACACCTAGTTATTAAATAATATAATGTCCCCTAAATAGAGTCTGAGATCAAAAATCTAAGACCATGGTTGAATCCATAGCATGAGATTTATCCCATGTGCAATCTAATTTTTCTCTTTGTTGGATTTTCATATGGGCCAACCATTGGATGGTAGAATAAGTTAATTAATTAATTGTATTATTTGATTAATTTTTTTAATACCTATAACCTAATATCATCTATAAATATGTGGATATGGAATGTCCATCAGATTAGCTGAATAACCCTGGGAGCATTGAGATGAGGTCCTATCATCCGTCATTGATGAATCAAGATTATATAATGAACTACATATAGATTAAGTTAAATTGAGGGTAGTGGGTCTTCTGCATCATTTGAAAATAAATTCTTTACCGATGATAAATCAAAAATGTAGAAGGCCTCATCAATTGATATTTCATCCCTTGATTAAGATATTGAACATTATCTAATTTTTTTATTCTTTGATCAGTATCTAATTAGATCCTTCACCTGAGAACGTGTATTGAAATCAATCATTCCTTAAATTTATTCTTGATTTTTATATGAAATCTCCCCTTCCAACCCCCAATTATGTGATTATTTTCCTTAAACACATTTCCAATGATGATATCACCTCTGTTATAGTGTATTTCCCACACCCATTCTTCGTATTCATCATCAGTAGACCACGGGTTCATGATTCTACTATTGGAAAGTTAGTCCAAGTATGATCAGAGAATGGATTCATGGTGGATGTGTATAAATTGTCTTGATTTTAGATTTGTGGATGAATTGGTGAGAATTGTGGGTATTGGTAATTTAGTCATGGATATGGGATCCAAAGAGGATATAGAAACATACTGGGAGTCTTATATAAAGAACACGAGCCTTTGGACCAAGGATCGGGATCGATATTTCGGCTATTGGAGGTCCAAAATCAACATTTATAGGACTTTTCCACTAATCATAGGTGGTAAAATGGATGTAAATTCATTATGAATGTTGTATTAGGAAACAACATTCAGAATTACATTGGTTCTATGAAAAAAAACTTACTACAAGTTAAATAGTATGAAGAACACTTGACATGTAGTCCCTTGGAAGTAGTGTTTATAGTTTTTAGATCAGGTAAATACTAGACACCATGTTGGAACCCCACACACCATTTGAATCATTTCAAGTAGACCATCATATACTCCTAGAGTAGAAGGAAAATGTTATGGTCATGAACATATCATGTACTAGCACATGGCTAGTATACAGAGACACATCCAGGAGAAAAGGACTTAACCTCGAGAAGCTGAGACAAGCCTTGTAGTACCACATGTGTAATGATCTATATATTTTTGAGGACACAAACATTTGAAAGAGGAGGTCCACTTGTTTTATGGACCCCTCACATTCCATTTAAATCCTTTTTTTGGAAACATAAACATATTATGTATCCACAATTTTTACTTGGATTTTATCACATCTATAGGCTATCTTGATTGTATTTCCAAATAGAATGTGTTTGTAAATTTTTAATGGTTTTAGAGATTTGATGTTAGGTTTTCCAAGACTGATACTTCTTTATGAAATGCTTAGTGATGTTAGTGAGCATGCAGGTTTAATAGAGAGAGTCTAAATTAGTACCTCCATAACGAACAATGGTGTGGGTCCTCTATTTATCTACTGAGTGGTACCTCTTGGATAGATCGGGGCCTGGTTCCCCTATCTATCTAATGAGTGGTACCCCAAATGTACTCAGATTTAGGTACTCTATTTTTTTCAAAGTGGTACCCTCTGATGGAGTAGGGTTTGGGTCTTCTATTAATCTACTTAGGGGTACCCCCATGACAGACTGAGATATGCGTCCTCTATTTGTCTAGTTAGTGGTACCCATGGTGGAATATAGTGTGGGTTCTATATTTGTATACTAATAGGTATCCCCTGAAAAACTGAAGTATGGGTTCTCTATTTATCAACAGATTGTCTCTCCCAAGGTGAACTATGGTTTGGGTCCTTTATCTAACTACTAAGTGGTACCCCCAAGTGGAATAGGGAATTCATCCTTTACCTACTGAGTGGTACACCCTTACACACTATAGAATTGGTCCTATGTTTTGATATTGTCCCCCCTTATGTATGAGGAATATTGGATAGGTGTGGGTCCCCACATGATTACATCTTTGTATATACATCTGATATATTGGGAATCAATGATGGGCCTTTTTAAAATATTGTCTGATTCATCATCCTGGCTAGGTCCTTGAGATTGAGATCTCATTTCTCTCTTGTCTAGGTTTATGTTATGATTGTGTGTTTTTGTGTGGTTTGGATCTTTATTCCCTCTTTCTTTGGGGTAGATCTGACTACTTTTTTCGGGTTGTCTATTTCCCCCCCCCCAATTTCAGAGGTATCTTATTGAGTATATATATACTCACCCATTTGTGTGATTTTATAGCATGTATCAAGTCTTATGATGACATAAGACGTATTAGTAGTAATTTTTAGGGATCATATGGATTCTAGGGTGTAGTTGACTGCATATGGTGGTCAAATTTTGGAGATCTAGAGTTAGTCTCTCTTAGTATTTCTTCTCTAGCTATTTTTTGGTTGGGAGATCTTTTCTAGTTGTCATGTATTTTCCAATTAAATTTTGGATTTTATTGTCCCTCTCCTTTTATTCTTGAGAGGATAAAATATTAACAGTTTTTACTCTATATTTTATCGTATTTTATTTTTATTCCTCTATAAGTCTACATGTATATGGATGGGTTTGTGTGTGTGTAAGTACTTTATCAAAAGGCATCCCATTTTATTTATTCCTTTTGTCTCTTTTTAACATCCTATTATCCAAGAATGGTGGGCCTATAGTTGTTGTGGTTTGACCTCTTTCCGGCAAGGTATAGCCTTGTGGCTCAGGTTGTGACAGATTGGTATCATAGGTAGTATGACCTCAGGATTCTGTTTGGAATTTTTACCCATATGAGGTTTGGTCGGTAACTAAGGGAAACAATTTCAAATCATACCGAGTGTGTCCTTTAGGACAAGGAACTTAATATTGGTGTAGAAGATGATGTATACATTCACCAATACTTTTAATACCTCATTTTTGACTCACTATAATGAGAAAGTAGTTGCGGGGATCATTGGCATATGTATCATATAGGATTGAGTCCTTTGATTATTCTTCTGGAGTCATCTCTCTATATATATATGATTAACCATGGTATGTATTGATTTTATTATTATAGATTTCTCATGGAATAAATTCATCTTGGTCAGTTATTCTGGATCATGATGATTATGTGATGAGGTATGAGGCCTTTGTTAAGGGGTGATGACATGAGATATTTCCTCTAGAGGGTGAAGTAGAAACACCCCCACCTATCTTGTACCTAATTATACCAAAACGTCAGGAAGATGATGTATATATTGTTAGTAAACTCTATTAGTTCTAGAGCTATATGATATGGGGTTATACAATGATCTATATCCCCAGGCAGTGAATCATTAGATCGAGTTGGTGATATGAGTTTCCAGTCATGCATGAATCCTAACTGATCAGATTATTATGCTGGTAGTGAGTATTTTCTACAGAGCATCATGGAACTGGTGGAATTTATTCATATATAAGCATGATGATATGGTACATTCAATTTATAACTTTCCATTTCTATTT
Organism: Viscum album; assembly: GCA_963277665.1. NCBI lineage: Eukaryota > Viridiplantae > Streptophyta > Magnoliopsida > Santalales > Viscaceae > Viscum > Viscum album. Next base: position 27,220,393 of record OY728140.1, on the reverse strand, counting down.
TTTGAGGAGTACTACACCCTTTGATTAATATCAGTTTGGTTTCAGGTGATGTTAGAGAAGTAGCATGGATGGATGAAAATCACTGAGTATACTATGAGGTTTAATGATGTTACATAGTGTTTCCAAGAATTAATTTGGGGTTTTTACTTCTAGGTGTGAATGGTCCAACAGGTTATACAAATAGGAATTCAAGCCAATGTGGAACCCATGTGCATTTCTAGGTATTCTAAGGTGATGTAGTAGAAACTGGTGATAGAGAGCTTTCTATATATGGGACACCAGGATGTTGGAGCAGTAAGTGTGTGTCATAGTGATGAATTGTCTACATAAATTAGTTGATTCTATTAAAGAGGGTCTTGGAATAATAGATCTCTTCATGGATAGACTCGGGTATATTTTCATGAACCATAGGGATCGCACAATGGACTATGGAATCCCAATGAGGGGCGATGTTATGTTTGTGATGTGAGAGGCCACCTTGAAAAAGATCTCCAAACTAGATGTGTTGAGGGGGGATGATAGATAGTAGATATAAATCCACAAAATAGATATCTCTATGATAATAAATTTCCCATGCATGGACAGGGAGGACCCTATGGAGGTATAACTGGTAGAGGAGTATGTGGGGATCCAATAGGAAGAGAATATGGTGGTGGAAAATGTTCTGATATCCTTCCCATAATACCAAGATGAGTCACATGCCTAGATTAAGTAAATGGAAGTCGAGGTCATGGGTAGCTTCAATCTATGGAGTCTTATAAACCATTAACTCATGAGATGATTTGAGGTATTATCTATATTATTCTATGCCTTCTTTAGTAATAGTAGACACATGTTCAACTCAATCCTTCATCTATTTACTCCAAGTGAGAGGGCTAGGGATACAATTAGAGACTTTATCCCACACTGTTTCCTTAAGGATTCTAATTGGAATGCTTCATCCGTATATTTTATCTTCTGATAGTGAAAGATATCTCTTTGTAGAGAGGGTTTCTCATTGGACCTCTTGGTCAACATAATGAGACCATATAATTTCATCTTGGGTATTAACTATTTGTCCATGGTCCAATCCCAATTTTATTATTAGAATAATAGATTTTGATTTCATCATATGGATGGGATGAGAATCTCTTTTATTGGTGACAGAGATATCATTGTAGAGTGATCGGGTTTTGTGAGAAGTAAGACACAATACAATACCCATAATTTATAGAGTTTATCCCTTTGTGAAGTTATGTCCTTTGGAATCTATATTCCTTCAGTTGAGGGGGATTATAAATACGTCTTCTCTAAAGAAGTTATAGGACTTCATGTGAGGTGGAGGATATATTTTTTCATTTACCCACACCCTTGTACAACTCTGATATATTCTATGTCGTATAAAATGGCCCCTACCGAGCTCAGAGAGTAGTAGATGTTGTTGGAGAACCTTTTAGGGAATTGTTTTATTATACCCAGAATACCCCTTGGGTAGTTACGGACTTGTTTGGGAAAAGGAAGACTCGAGCTTTCAACTTTTTTATTTCCATCAAATGAACCAGGCCATGATAAAGAATAAGTTTATCTTTCCAAGGATTGATGAGCTCGTTCATCATTTATGAGGATTAGAATAGTTCTCAAAGATAATTCTTATGTTTGATTACAACTAGTTCAAGGTTTTTTAGGCTGGTATTTGGAAGCCGGAATTACAAAGTCACTATAGACACTATTAGTTTTTAGTGATACCTTTCTATGTGTTGAATTCCCACACCACATTTATGGATATGATGAACTAGATCTTCCAGACATACATGGATTGATTTTTTATTGTATTCCCTGATGACATACTCACCTATTCTACATTAGAGGACAAAATGAAGAGCACTTGAATATAGTCATATACCTTCATTAAGAGAACTAAATTTCTGGTAATATCTCAATGTTCTAGTTCATGGTCCTTGAGGTTCACTTTTTGGTGAATTTTGTTTTTTAAGAATAGATCTGTTGTGAACCCAGTGATGATCAATGCAATTATTTTCTAGGAGACACACAGGAGTGTGTCTTGGGTGAAGAGTTTTATTATCATGTAAGGGTACTATAAGAGGTCCTTAGTAGACTTCTACAAGATTACATCCCCTTTGACTACCATGATAAATAAATAGTAATATTTATCCTAGACTGAGAAGTGATAGATTTCTATTGGGGACTTTAGGTTGAGAATGAAGAGTGGTCCAATTTTGAGACTATTGAAGGTGGGTAAGAAGTATATAGTGTATTGTGATTCCACTGGGGTCAGTCTCAGCTACATGTTTATGTAGAGGCATGTAGTGGTCACATATGGGTCGAGGTGGTTTAGACCCTAGGAGAAAACATATGCAACTCACAACCATTATTTAGAAGTGGTAGTATTTTTTGTAAGGATGTGGAGGCACTATCTTTTGGGAGGGAACTTTTCTTCTTACTCATACCATTAGAGTCTCTGATATTTTATTTATTGGGAGTCCTAAACCTTTGATAGAGTTTCTGGTTAGAGTTACTATCTGAAAATGACATGGAGATGGTATATACTCCACTGAAGATAAACATGGTGGTAAATGACCTCACCATGAAGTCTTGTTTTCTTATAGTAGAAGAGCTTTCTGAGCAATTGTCTTCTTTAAAGCTAACCCAAGTAGATGAGGAAGGTTCAACTTTTCTTCTGTCAATGGTACATAATCCCCTACTCCTCCAGAATGGGGGGGAGTCTTAGTTGGTAGATATAAAATTTGATGTCCCACATTGACAGATATCATCAAAATATTCACCAGATAGATTTTATGAAGGATGGAATCACATCATCATTTTCCATGGATTGGTAGTGGTTCTAGTCATAATGTTAGAGGAGGTAATGAGTGATTTTCACACATCTAGTTTGGTTGTAAATCATGTTTGGGGGAACGTTTATAGTGACCTTTAATGTTTTTTGGAGGTAATGTGTCAAAGCATGGATGATTTTATATCCCAGTTCCTCACATGACATCATGTGAAGGCTGAGTAGTAGGTTTTCGTAGGTTTTTTCCTCTTCATATCCTGGAATGGAAATGGATTTTATATCCATGGAATTTGGGAAATCGCTTCTTCTAATAGTGAAAGGCTATTAAGTTATCTAGGTGATCATTGACTAGATTACCAATTCATTTCACTTCATTTCTATTAGAGAGTATGGTTTGGTGGAGATTTTGGGGTAGTTTAACATGTGTGGGATAATATTTCATCATGGGTTCCCTTATGAATTTTCTCCAAATGTGATGCATGTTTACATCACAGTTTTGGAGAGAACTATACAAGACATTAGGGACCCAGTTGAGGTAGAATAAAAAATTTCACCTCCATAGGGATGGCTAGATCAATCACATTATTCAGGTGTGGGGGGATATGATGAGAGCTTGTGTGTTTGACTTCAGTTTAAGCTGGGAGTAACACTTACATATTATAGAGTTTTCTTTTAATAAAATCCATCACTATAATATCAACATGTATCTTTTTACGTCCTATTCAGAAGACCCTATAATTCTCCCTCATATTCGATAGATATTGGTTAGTAATCTATTGTCAGTCCAAAGATGGTGCAGGCAAAGAAAGTGAAGGTATAAGTGATCGCTAAGCAAATGAGGGTAGCCAGAGTATAATAAAATATTATGTTGATTGATGTCATAGTAAATTAGAGTTTGATTTAGAAAAATACATTTTCTTTAGAATCCATGAGATTATGATTTTTTATATTCATCTAGGGAAGCAAGTTATCCATATGGTTTATAGGTAAATTAAATCTCTTCTATAGGGTTGGTGATTTTTTTTTACCACATCTCCTTACCCCCCATAGTTGGAGATGGTGCATGACATATTCCATGTGTCACAACTAGGGAGAGTCTTGTATGATCCCACACATAATATTGATATGGGATAGTTGGACATCGAGGATGGGTCCACCATCACATAGTACGTGTTGTTCATCGAGAATCAGTAGACAAGAATCCTATATAGATATATTATTCCTTTAGATCAAATTCTTTAGAGGAATGGAAATATGTAAGAGAGCTCCTAGGAGTGGGAGATCCATATATAGGCTTAATATCCCAACCTTATTTTTTAGTTTTTGATTTTTGTAGAGAAACCTTGAAGGATAGAATAATTTATCGACTTTTTTCTTCTTTGAAAGAATCAGAAATATATGATGAAATATTTTCATAGCTAGGTGTTATAACAGAATGTGATTTTGAGGCCAGGTGAATCAAAAATTAACTTTATAAAAATAGTAAATATATTTTATATCACACACATTTGGTTAAAAAAATAAAATAAAATATCTCCTAAATGGAGTTTGGGATCAAAAATATGATACCACGGTTTAATACAAATCATGTGATTTATTCTATGAGAAGCCTAAATTTGGTCGACTTGGGACATTCAAATGAAGCATCCATTAGAAAGTACATCATCTAAATTAATTAATTAAGTTATTTATCCAATTATTTAATACCAAAGACCCAATATCCGCAATGAATATGTGGTTATGTAACATCTCTATACTTATGTGAATAAACCTTGGATCATTGAAACGTGGTTTCATCATCCTTCATTGGTGATTCTAGATTAGATGACGAAATCCACCCGGATTAATGAAAATAAATGCATAGAGAATGAAATTGGTCCTATCCACTGTTGTAAACCAAATGTCTTTCCAAAAATTGATCAAAAATAAGGTAGGACTTATCAATTTTGGTTTTAAACATTGATTAAAATATTGAGCATGATATAATTAGTTATTTCGGGTTCTATATCTAATTTCATATTTCACATGAGACTATGTATCAAAATAAATTATTCCATTGATTTATCTTGGGTTTTTTTTTCAACCAATAACCCCATGCATTCTATGATTTTGTGATCATTGGAAAATATTTCATTGTTGATGTTGATATCACCTTTGTTCCGGTGACTTTCCCCACTTGTTCTTTACATTCTTTATCATTGGACCATGGGGTCATGATTCAACTATTTTCATGAAGATATATGTGTTATCAGACCCCTAGATTCATGGTGGATGTGTACACAATGATTCTATTGGTCTTTCATATGAGAATCTGAGGGGATTAAAGTTAGTGATAATAATATCATAAATTTCAGATATAAAACAGAGATGAAAGTGGAGTGATAGGCGAATTGGTCACACTTTCGCTTCATGATGGGAATAAAGATTCGATTTATATCCACTAGAGGGCCAAATTTGTGGCATGATTAGTTTTACAACGATCATGGTTGGTAAAATGAGTAGAATAATGACATTAGTGACGGTTCTAGAAACCGTGTGAGTAATTCTGTGTGTTCCATAAAAAACCCAACAACACATCATTATATTAAAGTAAAACATATCATGTATTACCCTAGATGGGGAAGCAATGTTTTTTGGGTGGGTTTAATATCACACACTATATGGGTCACCCACATTCCATGTGACATGGTTCTAGAGGTCCAACATGTACTCTTAGGGTACACACACATAGACATGGCCAAGAACACACCATGTAATGGCACATGGATAATACATGGGCACGATCAGGAGCACATGGATCAGCCCTAGGTTTTCCAGATGTGTCGTGTAGTACACTTATACATAGTTTTTTAAAACATGGATGGTGATATATGAATTTGAGTGTACATGGATAAGAGGTCAAGAGATTCCACACACCCTATGGACCCCTCACATTCCATGTACATCCTATTTGATGAGATATATACCACTATTATCAGCTTTGTTTTGACTTAGATTTTTCCCGGGATTAAAATATCATGATTATCTTCTAAAAAGAACTCTTTGGTATCCATTATAGTGGATTTTGAGAAATAATGTGAGATGTTATGAGCATGGTGCTTCTTTAGGGGATTCTCAATGATAGAAATGATTTGGCATGACAATCGAAAGTTTTTGGTGTGGTACCCCCTGACAGACTAAGTAATGGGTCACCTATTTTTCTACTGAGTTGTAACCCCTAATACAATGTGGTGTGGGTATTCTATTTCTCTATTGAGTGGTTCCCCTCTGACGGACATGGGGGGTGGGTCCAATATTTATCCACCAAGTTGTACCTCATTAAAAACTACGGTGTGGTCCACTATTTATCTACTGAGTAGTAAAACACTAATGAAACATTTTATAGAACCTCTATTTATATTATAATTAGTACCCAACCCCCATATAGACTAGGTTGTGGGCCCTCCCTTTATCTACTAATTTTTACTCCCCCCTGATGAACTTCGATGTGTGTCCTCTATCTATCAACTGGTTGGTTCCCCTTGATGGACTGGGGTCTGGATTCTCTACCTACTAAGTGTTAATCCATTGATTCACTTTCATGTTGGTACTCTATATTGATATTGTTCCCATGTTGACTAGTGTTGAGGTGTGGGTCATCCACAGTGTTACTTCTTCGAGTAGTCACATGAGATGATGGCCATTGATGATGGACCTTTTGAAACTATTGGAAGATTCATCATATTAGGATAGGATGTGGCATGAAGATAACCTTTCCCTCTCTTCAGGGTTTATTTTATAATAATATATATATCATGTTTTTGGGATTCATTTTCCCTATTTTTTTGTTTGATATCACTACTTCTTGTGGGTCTCCTTTTTCACCCCTTCCAATTTTTGGGGCTTCCTACAGGGTATGTATATACTCACCCCTTGATGGTATTTTCCCCATATGTCACATCTTATACAGACTAGGAAAATGTTAGAAGTGATTTAAATAGATCATAGGTATTTCCAAGTGCATATGACCATATACGGGGATCAGGGCTACGAGATCTAGACACATTCTCTCTATGAATTTTTGTTCCACTTTTTTTCAGGTTGAGTCTTCATTTCTTATTGGACATGTATTGTTCCCATTCCATTTTGAACATCACTATTTCACTATTTTCATTCCATAGAGGTCACAACATGCATGTTTTTTACTCTATAATTTGTAGTCTTTTATTATTATTCCCCTACACTTTTGTATGGAGATGGTTGTGTTCATACATATAGGTAGTTTATGAAAAGGCCTCCCATTTCGATTATGCATTTTGGTGCTTTTCAAAAAAACATGTCCTAAAGAGGTAGGCTTGGGGTAGTTGTTTTTTTTACCATTCTTCAGCCGGTTTACCCTTGTGGGTTGCGTTGTGACAACTCTTGTTTTTAGAAAGGGGGGTTTTGATGGAAAACATTTTAACATGTGATGTGTTTTTTTAAGTAACCACAAATATGATTTAAAATGGGAAATGGTTTTTCAAGTATGGGATGGAATATTTATCATTATAGAAATTGTTTTATAAGTGTTTTTCTTCTTTTTAAATGCCATATAGCAAGCAAAAATATTTCTGATACTTGATTTTTCCTTTTACCTTAGAAATTGTTTTTGGAGTAGTGTTTTTCTTTCCTCAAATGTAACGATGATATAATTTCACACTTTAAATAAAATTTTACATAGTGTAAAAATGAAACAAATAATATCCTAGTGGGCTTTTCTATCATTGAAGGATTTTACCTAAATTTCATGGTAACTAGGGGTAGTCATTGTTTTGGACAGAGGTTACTATCCTATATGAGTCACGTATGTCAGCTAGAATTCCTTTGAAAGTATCAGTGGTTCGGTTCTATAGACCCTCACATAATGTTTATCCAACTTGGTTTCATTGGTATTATTTACATGCATGATCCTTCCATATAATTATTTTCTCACTTTTCCATGTTTTATAAATTTATACATAGTAACTATTTATTTATCTTCTTATTATATTAAAATTATAATATGTAGTATTACACTATTTTATTAATTATGGTGTGATTTTGAAAATGAATCCAAAGGTTTCTTTTTGAAATATAAAATTTTTTATTTCATGTTGCTTTATAAATAATGATTAAATATGAATTAATTGATAAACATGGTTTAACATTATATAAATCCTTGGTTGTATCATATTGGGCTCTAGATCCCACACTCTACTTTTTCTTCTGGAAATTTATATTCACAGACATGAATTATAAAACTAATTGAAAGAGTGTTTCATAGAATATGACTCTTCTTGATCATGTCTCTTACCAGTGGGTTGGGATATAGTTAAATTATGGTCACATGGAGATGGTATCATGGGTTCATTTTGGTTCCATGTTTTTTATGGTCTTCTTTTCATGTTTTTAGGCCTTTTTCAGATGTTAGATGTGTCCCTTTTTGTTGTTGTTTTGACATATGATATGTTATAATTATTCAATTTTTTACTATAAAAGTTTATTTACATACATTTATACTTTGAGGTTGAAATCATTCCAAACATATCTAGTATGATACATTGGTTTTTCACCACAATGTGGTGATCAGGAATTCACTCTCGGCCTTGTATCTTGTCAACATTGGTGTACTTATGGGTTGGCACGTATTGATCTATCTAATATATATCTGATAGTGATATTTTTTTTCAAATTTTCTAATTTTCCAAAACCCTGGACCAAAAATATTCTTTGGAATGTAAGGATTTTACATTATTTAATGATGACAAATATTTTAGTTTTTAAAAAAACAATTAGTATCTTTTAGCACCGGAATCGGGAGCATGGGTCTAAGTAACCACAAAATGTATTCAAAGGGTCTATTGAGCACGGTAGAAAAGCATGACTTCAAATGGATATTGAATTACAAATTAGTGAAAATAAATCTTATGGGGCATGGGGATGATAAATTTATTGATAAAAATATATAAAAAAGGATAATTGGAGTCTTGATATATCTAATAATAACATGACTAGATATTGTATAGGCAACATGTTATAAAGCTATTTTACAAATTAATATAAAGGATGAGTATCCTGAAATAGTAAAATTAATCGTGAGTTAAATCCATGTTACTCTCAAATTTTTCTCAATATTTGATGCATTTAATTCTTGTAAATTATTATCTTTTTCTTATGTTGACTGAGTTGGTGATGTAATAGGTTAAAAATATACTAGTGTTGTTTATTTCTTCATTTTTAATAAAATTGTTTCCTAGTTGAGAAAGAATAAGAAGTGAACATCACTATGTATGGTAGTGGAAGAATATATCTTTGAGACTGAGGAGTGCACTCATCTTTTTTTTGATGAAGCAAAAACTAGTGTATATTGGTGAAGAAGTGAGAAACCTAGTGGAGATTTTATACGACAACAATAATGTTATTGATCTCATAAAAAATCTATTGTTTTACTCATTTACAAATCATATTTACATCATGTATCACTTAATTAAATAGAATGTAGTGTAAGGAAAAAAAGTGGAGCATGTTAAAATAGGATAAAAATTGGAAGACATCGTGATGAATTTGTGGGATATTCCAATTTTTTAGAAAAATTGGTTGAACAATTATTTTTATCCACCTTTATCTACTTTTATAGGTTCATATTTTTCCCCTATCCCCATTTTCTATAATTCATTTCATGATATTTTTAGTGGTAGGTTCTTTATTAAAGGGCTTATTGTCAAATGGTGAGAATAACTATATAAAATTTTCTGTGATTCAATGTGATAATTTTTGTGTCCTATAAATAAGAGTTAAAAAATCTATTTAGGGATTTTATAGCATTTAATTTAGGGGGAGATTTGAAATATAGGTAATGAGGGTGTTTCTTTTCAATGGAATGGAAGTTCATGGAGGGAGGGGGTTCTTATAAATGAGTAGTGGACTAAGGGATGGAATAATATTTTCAAAACATGCTTTCTACATTAATAATTGATTATATAGACATAGAGTGATTGATGTGATATTATTTCTCAGTATGGAGAGTGTGAAAGGTTTATTAACACTTTTGATTTCAAATCAAACCAATGGGAGAAAATGATGGAACCTGCATGATATTGGATTAAATATTGGTGTTTTATTCATTCCCATTCCTTTTTTGGAGTGATCAATGAGTTTAATGTCAATAGATGATAGTTTACTTGAATATTTTAAGGATACAAAGATGAAATTTATGAGTTGTTGATTTCTAGGGTTTGATAAATTTATTGATTATGAAAAATAGAGGCCATGAAAAAATAAAAGTCTTGTAGACTATAAAAAATCAAAATAATAATGAAAATATGTTTTGGCATACCATGTGAGTAGAATTGGATAATTAAAACTATGTAAGAAATAAATTAATCATGTGGACTATGTAAGGAGATTTATATTCATAGCTTTGATTTGTTAATTTTGTGGGGATTCCAAAATTTATTATGAACCTATGTGTTTGTTAGGAATCATGTGATCACTAGAAAACCAGGTATATTTTGATAGATATAATAGATCATGAAGTCATAAGGTGGATAATTTGAGTGAAGATAGTCATAGGGATCAATCAAATAAAGAATATTGAGAGAAAGGGGGTTTGCGAAGGGATTACACAACTATAGAAATAAATTTTTATGTGAAAATAATGTGTTGTTTTTTCACCCTTGTAAGGAGGTGAGTTTATGTAGACTATGTATCCCATTACGTACTGAGTTTATTTCCAGTTAAACAATGATATTAGGGATTATAATTTTATTCTAGGAGTCATGTTCTATAAATACCCAATTATACACATCATTAGGGGGATTAGAAATATTTAGAAAATATTTAGTGGACTAGCATTGAGTATATTAGTAGACATATGATAAATGGAAATTGTCAATGGGAGAAGGTAATATAGAGGATTCAAGTGGTAGGAGTCATATGGGATCTCTTCTGTAGATAATTCATGTTGAAGGACTCAAATGACCATGTTAGATGGATGGTGTCATTAAGATAATTTAAAATAAATGAGTCTCTTGATCGAGTCATGAAAAATTAATTTCATTTTTCAGTCTAGAGAAATGATTTATTTTTTGTGACTTATATAGATTGGTTATATAGAGTAAGTCAATTTGTGAATAATGTTCTGAATAATACTTAAATGTAACCCAATTATGAGGATAAATTATACATATTTTTTTGTTTTTTTAGTAAAAAGGGAATTAATTTATGAATCACATTATAGAATTTATAAAACAAATCCATTCAATAAATCCATTATAATGAATAACTTACATTAAAGTTGATAATTTGTGGAAGAATTAAACGAAAGGAGTAACTAAGAGGTATTCAATGGAATTTATATAAAGGATATAGTGTGACATCCCTAAACTCTTTGTAAAGACATTTTTCATTGTACTAAGTGACAATTATAGGATAATTTAATCCAAAAATATATATTTTACTTCAAAAAAATTAGGTTTAACAGACGCAGCATCTTTGTATCCACCTTGGAATATCACTTAGTAGTGAACCGTGTAGAAACAGTTGTTTTTTATTTTACTAATTCCTTTATGCCTTTGGCGAATTATAATTTCAATATAATATTTTTAACAATTTTCTACCAAATTGATACATTACCATTTAAAAGTAAATGAAATTTTAACACCCTGATTCAACCCCCCCCCCCCCCACACACACACACACACTCTTCAAGTATCCTAGGCTATAAAATATAGTTCTTAAAAACTAATAATTCCAAGTATTTTAATCCAAAATATAGACTTCATGGATCATATCTCCCCTTAATCCATCATCACTCCATATATATATATAATACATTACATTGGGATAGGGGTATTGTTAAAAATACTTAAGTAACAAAATGCGGTTGGTCATGAAAATTCAAACCTTTGATTTGGTTTTTATTTAGTATATTCATGTCTATTTTCCAAAAAATTAAAGTGCATTTAAAAACTTTCATCCAGGTATTTTATTTAAAAAACAATAATCTATTTAGTTTGGATACCTTTTCCAATGTGAGACTAATCCCACATATCCAATATTTTTTCTTTGGTTTATTACCAATCCAACTTCCATCTCCATGATTTGTTCTCCCTGAGAAAGACTCCCCACAAGTCATTTTTCATTCAGTGTAATTGTACATGTGCAACGATATAAACATGTGTTGAAGACCTAGGTTTTATCTGGTTCACTATGAACGGGTGAATCAATGGAAAATAAATCAATTATTATCTTTTTTTATTTCTTTTTAAATAAAATTTTGTCACTTTATAGAGTGTGTGATCTCACTTCTTAAATAACACACAATAAGGAATGAATAAACAAAGGACACTCAATGGAAAATGATTCCCAAATCAAAATGTGTACTTCATATATAGAATGATTTAGAATCACCAAAGAAAACAAAATCCACTATAATCTCCATTAAGGATATAAATGAGTAGGGTTTCATATTATAAGATAATAATTGTTATATCTCTAAATAATTATCCTGAAAAAATGAATTGTTATCTTGTTTTATTTATTTAGGTATTATCATTTTTCCTATGATGCTTTTACCCTAAAAATATTATAGTGATCCTGTACTTATTCACATTTATAAATAGGTGTAACTCTATTTTCCACCACATGTCAATGTTTTGTTGATCACACATACAAACCAATCATGAGATGTATATCATATTCACAAACTAAATACACTAAAATAAGTATTCATTTAATCATATATATTATTCTTATTTAAAATTTACTAAACACCCTATAATAAATTGTTAAATTATATTTATCTTCTCTATAAATAAAAAACACTCCTCTCTCTTTTTGTATAATGTGCATGTAATCCTCTATTAATTTTATCTTTTATAGTATCAATACTTATTAATTTTCAAAATAAAATATAAAATTTCATTATAAATTACCAACATCCATTTTCCCACTTATAATATTTAGCATCTTTATCTTTGTCTTCTTCTTCAGTTTTAGGTTCTATCTAGGATTACACAAAAATAATTCCTGGCAAGAAAACATTTAATATAGTGTGAAAAGTTATTTCTAATAATATCTTCTTCATTTATTGGAATGATATATTTTTTTGTGGTGTGATATCTTATTCCTTTTATAGTCTAGATGTTCTAGAACACAAAGTGACACCAGAAAACATTATTCCATACATTTAATTATTTCCAAACCATAATAATAATGATGATTAAGGTTTTTAATCATGACACGAATTCATCTTAATAACCTCACTTCATTCTATTATATGATGTATCCATCTTAATATGTCATAACTATCTCCAAAAATAAATTTATGTCAAAAAAATTTCATTTAATAATTGATTTTATAAATGTATAACACTCTTCATTATAAAGTGACCATATTCTATGACATATTGTCTCAATATTTCCCTTTATTATATTTAATCCTTAAATTAAAATCTTCTATTTCATTGGATTTAAAATCCTTCTAAATTATCTTTTAACCTCTTAAAATAATTCTTCTAAAATGATATTATTAATTCTAGTTAAACTTTTATAAGATATCCCTTACATCACCATTCATTATTTTTTTATTAAGAATATATGAAAATTGGTTAAGGCTATCAAAAAAATAAATCCCAATAGCACCTATAAGGATAATTGAATCACAACCAAGGAGAAGGGTCCAGTGATAATGAAATTTTGAATAAGATTAGTCAGGATTGCCTTAAAGGTTATAAATTATACTATATATTTTCTCTCATTCCATGTGTATGAGAACTTCATTACAAGATAAAAATAAATCATAGGATATTTAAAACTGAATCTTAAATTATAAGGAGTTTCCCAATTTAATGATATAATCTCTAGATTTAATCATGCATATGTGTTAAAATTATTTTTTATACTTAGTGTATTTATGCCCATTCCTAATTTGTAATGGCTTGTCTAGCATTACATTTACATATAGATTAGAATTCACTCAACATATACTAGATATTTTTATATCATTTTTTATTTTTTTTCTTCTACACAGAGGTAATAATATGTAGATGTTATAATCGACCATTCATATTAACGATATAGAATTATTTTTGATTCAATTATGATCAACTCCCAAATACATCCAACTAAATGTAGAATTTCATAAACTACTTCCAAACATATTAAAATTATCAAGAACCATAAATTTATTTAACCTCAAATAATATACTAAATTTTATGTGCTCTTGAATGTGATTTTTTCATATATAATGAAAGTGACACAAAAATCTTATCCACTTCTTATTCTATAGTTATTTTTCTCTTGAAAAGTATCAAATGATGAAGGATGAATCTTTAACTTTGTACCACAGTACCTTCTCCATTAAAGGTATTAATAGTCTCCCAAAAACATATCTATTTCTCTATGGTATACATCATTCTTATCCACCATCATATTAATCACCACAAATTTTTATTTATTAATATTTTTTGAACATTCCTTTTATCATAAATACCCTTTTTATTTGATGGATATATCCTTCTTCATCATCAAAACTGATATAATTTAATTCATGTATTCCTTAATAACAAATAAATACATCTGTTATTTCTAAATTTTTATACATGATTACTTATTTGTCATCCTATGGGAATATTTCTATTCTCACAAACTTTGGTTATTGATACATCCTTTTTTTATATCCATATTAATATTTCTGTAAATACCTAAATCTATTATTTTGAAAAATTGATTGCTCTTCATGATTTTATTATCTCTTTCATCTCTGAGAAGTAATTTAATCCTTTGAGGTTCTCCTCAATTTTATCACTATTCATTACCTACCCATAGTAGCATCTTTAACTAATAAAAAATATCTCCAATTGTATTTATAGCTATCAAAAGACTTACATGGATGATATTAATATGAAGGTATCCTTTTATTTAACATTTTTAATTCCTCCTTTCGCACATCTACTGTATTTCTAAGGATTCTAAAAAGATAGAACTTATTAAAACTTTTCTTTGAGAGTTTTTCATTTCAAATATTATATTAAAATTATTAAACAATACTAGTTCTATATTGGTGTTATTATTTCTCCTAGATTAATTATCCATGTGAGAATAATTAGTGTTAGCCTTCTTCCTCATTACAAGAAACTCTCTATAATAATTATTAACCCTAAAAACATATCCTTTTTCATCCTTCTAAAATATAGAAGTGATAATTATATTCATCATTTAGAGTCTTCACATACTATTTTTACTTATTTATTATGGTATTAATTATTTATTTATTTGGTTTATCTTTCTCCATGAATAAGTTAAATTGATAAATAAGTTTTTCAAGTTAATCACGTCAATCCTTTATTTTCATATTAATTCATATAGTTGACTCCTTTTAATTTTATTTTCTTAGGTCAATTTTATTCTCCCTCTATATTTTCGGTATAAGTATAATTTTTTTTTACCATAATCCTTTAAGAATTTCACTTCACTCTTCAAGTATGGAAGATCCTCCAGTTTTTTTGCACGAAAAATATCTAGATTTAGCATATGATGTGGTTCACCGTATTGAATTATAATATTTTAAGAATTATGGAGATATGTAATCTATAACCACTAATTTATAAGAAATATCAATTATAGAGTTAGATTTGTATATATACAAGGAATAAATTTCATTCACTTTAATGGGAACACCCAACTTTTTGTATCCTTCATTATTTTCTTCATATTATTATTTGTAGACAATAAGAATTCTTCCTCAACAAAATTCATATAAAGATATTAAAATAATTTATATTCTAAACAAAAATATGAAATCTAGTATTATTATTTTAACATTGAGGTATACATCCAAGGAAAATACAATGGTAATGAAATAATTTTCCAAGAATCCAATTTCATATTGATCATGTGGCTAAACATTTAATCCCAGTCACTCAATAAATATGATTAAAACCTTTGAAATGTATAGTATATTATATTAACACCATATACTCACTCTATTATCCTCTCTTTTTTCAAAACAAATATGATTGATATATGTTTATATAATTTTAGGTCTTTTCTTATCTTGTCTACATGAAGGAAACTCCATGATCAATGAATTAAGTTTTTAACATATACAAATTTATTCCAAATATGATGATCCAATATATACCATTTGTTAATACATTTATTTAATCATTATATTATCAACATAATATTTAAAGAGATGAATCTTTGAACTTCAAACTAACTTCACATATTAGCAATAATTTAGTAGGTGATAATTCCATATTAGGGATTCCCTAGTTATACTAAATCTACTTAAACCAATTAACCAGATATAATTAAAAACATCAAAGATTCAATTCAATTTATTATCTTATTTCATGAATTATTCTTCTCCACTCAAAATTTATCTTTCAATATAAATTTATTCTATAACAATTTAATCCTATTTAATTTATACATTCAATTATGCCTATATTCTTATTAATCTTACATATTCCCCTAATTTTTTAACACATGTTTTGTCTCTATATCCTATTTTATTTATCATATATATATATATCTTATTCAATATCTAAATAACATAAAACTTAAAATTTAAAATTCCAACCTCAAAAATAATTTCAACACTTCTACTTAAATGTGTTCCATTAAATATTCCAAGAATTACTCTTAGAACTTTGATACCTACTTGAACTAATAAAACTCAAGAAATAACTCATATTAGATAATATAATATTAAAATACATCAAAACTATAAAAATAATTATTTTTTCAATGATAATTACATGACTTCTTCTATTATAGTACAACATGTTTTCTTCTACACTATTGATTCTTCAAATTTCAGATTCATTATATTGTGATGATTGTATTAATTATGTAATCTATAATATATATAAAAAATGCTGGGGATAATTTACTGGGACTCATTTATGTAGAAACATGTTTCTTGTAGAAACACAATCCATGTAATGTGGCATGGTGTAAGATCTATTTATTCCAGATTGAACATATATTGTGGAATGGTCTGTATATTTAGGGAATAATGACTCATGTTGTGGTATGGATCTATAAAAAACTATTATATATTTTTTGATGTAATCCCATGTATCCCCTTTATACATCATTAATTAATATTATGTCAGATCTATGGTGGAATGGTCTAACATTCCAGGAAATATCCATCCAACCATCTCCAAAATATTACACATACATATAATCTAGTTAATCTTATGTATACTGTATTTTGGCTTTCTCAATTCCTCTATGATACAATTCTCATTCATATCCAGCTCCACATACTCATCCATATCCACCCTCACAAGATGGTCCATACTATTATGGAATATTTTCTCCAAAATCGACTGATTTATTCTTATATTGCAATAAGATTATTTTTTCATTACATACTTCTTCATGTTTTGTACATCTTTGTAGCATGATGTGAATTCTTAACTAAAACTTCTTATGGTTACTTCATTCACAACATTAACTATATATCCATTATAGGGACTCTAATACCTTATAACTATATGCTTCATCGTCATCCACATTTCTTTATACCATAGTTATCAATGTCATGTATCCTATAATCATCCACATTCTTCAATTCCATGTTTATTAATTTCATGCATCCATCATAAAGAGTGGTTATAATATATGGTAACCATTACTACCATCACCAATAAATCTCCTTAAACCAAATCTCATAATGTTAAACGTTATTCACTTCTAGAAAATATTGCACTTATTGTTTAAAAATTCTACACACAACTTCATTCATCAGCCACTAAGTGTGATTCCCTTGTTTGGTAACCGTCTCTAAATTCATTCAATAATCTACATAATCAATTTATACAAATTTAAAAGACCATTCAATATTAAAAAATAAAACACTAATTATCAACAAATCCAATACATGACATCATGGATGGAATGCTATCAATGTTTTATATTAATGTATAAAAAATTGTATTTTTTTACAAATAACCCAATTATACTAAAAATAATAATCATATTTAAGTTATTTCTCATACTCAAATGTCATTAGGTATTTGAATTTTATTTAAATATTAAATCATCCTGAAATTGGGAAATTAAATAAAATTTTTAAAATGTTCATTGAAATTGATGATATGTAATGATAATATTATAAGAGCTACTTGAAATGATAATAACAATAAATTCTAAAACTAAGAGAAAAATTTATTTTTTTACATAAAATATTTTCAAAATTTTTCATAATATTTATCTTGGACACTACCACCATACCAAAAACATGAATATTTCATACTGAAATGAAAATAGTCAATGTATATAAAAATTTAGGATATAACCTAACAGTTTCATAGATAAATTCCCTACTGAATTAAAAGTTCATCTGTTATGAGACCTATAAGCATATTATGGAATTTCATCTACTAAATCCCATTAATTTTGTAAATTTTTAATATTATTCATTTTAAACCTATATAACTTCAAAAGGATAGACATCGGTAACATTTTATGCTAAAACCCTATGGGAAAGAGTCATTCCAAAGTGAAACTTTTCCCATGCATTTTATAAAATGTCTTCTTCATTAATATGAAACTTATGATGAATGATTTGTATTCCACAAGATTTTTCGATTGATTACCATTAGATTCAATTATTTTTATATTATCATGTCATATTTCATCAAACTCTAGTTAATCTAGAATCCCTTGAGTTCATACACCAAAAAGGTTATGAATTATTATATTTTCTAATAGTATTGAAGATAAATATCAAAACGTAGGTCACCACTCTATCAAAATACATGTCAAAAAGTTGATATGATAATGGGAGTTTTTAAGGTAGTATAATAGACCCAAAAAACCTCAATGTGTATATGTTTCTCATTTTTTGTATTTGTTTAGACCAATGTTTCACGAATTTATTTTAATTATTTATCAGAAACATCACCATACCTAATGGATTATGGTTAATTGGTAGTGGAAACATTATTTTAGACTCCATACTAACATAAAAGATCATGCATTACTTGTTTATATAAATGAGAACCCTAGTCAAAAATGTTAAACCAATTATATGAAAAAAAAATATTATGGTTCTCAAAAATTCCATAAGGATATTAGTTTCATCATCCATTATGGGTAATTCTTATATCAATTTTAATTTATAATCCATTAAAATAATAATGAAAAAGATTCCAAATGAATATATAAATTTATATATGGAGATACTACAACAAAAATAAAAAATATAATGGAAGTGATTGTTATGGAAATTATCATATTTTATATAAAGTTTATGTAGTATAATATACTTTAACAATTATAAAAAATAAAGAGAATACTAAATAAATTTGACAAAACATATAAAAAAACCCTTGTAAAAATTACTTTAAAGACTGAAGTCCCTCTTAGAATTAATAGTGTCATAAAACCTAATGGAAAACTGAAACAAAATATTGGGATTATAACTCTTTAAGATTTATTTTCTAAATATGTGATAAATGTATTGTTCATTGATAATATACCAACATGAACCATGTTCATGAATAATTTAATTGTTTTTATAGAGTCTAGTTGGAATTCAAGATGCCAAAAAATTATTTACAATGTCTGAATATCATGAAATAACATCATGCACATTGAATAATTTCTCACAAGGAATCATTTAATTTATATTATTGTTTGGGATGATTGAATTTATGAGGATGTAGGGAACATAATTATATTTTTTAACAATATATTTTATATAACACCCCATAACATAAAAAACACATAATTCCATAATTAATAAAAAGGTATGTACATTATTAAATTATAATGATATTTTGGTTTTACAGTTTCTTGGATGTAGGAAAAATTATTACAAATCAAACCCTTAAAATACAAAAATAAAACTTCCCCTAAATGTCTATTTTATAATACAAAATAGGATTATTAAATTTAAACACATCTTTCATTAATAATATGGATTATAGTGAGAAATGTTTTATTTCTTCTAGTGTATCCCTAAAATCATTCATAGATTTCTTATTGGTATTTTAGGGAGATTAAAACATAATAAATGGTGAGATCGCATTCATAGTAAGATAAATCATTCAAAAAATATATCGTAGAATAAATGCTATTTGAATAATATATAACATTTAATAATAATAAAATATTTCATATAACTATATCCTATAATTGGAATATATCCATAGATGACACAACAACATAAATAATCACATTGAAAAAAAATAACTGATTTCCAAATGAAGGATTCCATAACTTCATGCATAATAATCATACCTTAAAGACCATGTTCCAAGACATCATAAACATATCATCAAGTCCTCGTTCTACGATACCATAAATAATTATCCAGGTTGGTAAGGACTCTGTAATTGCATCCAAGAGACCCGGTATCAAATCCAGATAGAGACAAAATTTTCGGGGGGTACTATAGCAGTACTGTAGCAGGAACTGTGTAGTACTGTAGCAGATACTGCAGCGGGAACTGTAGCATGAACTATTTGGCACTGTAGAAGCTGGGAATATGCCCCCGTTTGGGCCTTCGGGCCACCGATTTGGTCCTCGAGTCCTTTAAGGCCTTCAGGCAACCCAGGCCTTCAGGTCAGTAAGGCCTTCGGGCCACCACAAGGCCTTCGGGCCACCTTAAGTATAGATGAAAACCAGACAACCTATAAGGAACAAGCTCTAAAAGGAGAATGAGCAAGGAGCTTTCATTACAGAAGAAGCTAAATAGATTGGAAGAATGAGATTGTATGGAACCTTCCATCGAGACAAGCATGTGCATGTACTGGAATGCCTATCCGAACAGCCATGCGAAGGTGGAGAGCGGATTTCACGATAAAGATGCTGGGGAGGAGCAGTTTCAAGTAGTGAGTCTGGGTTGTATGTAATGTTTGAAGCCTATGGGAAATTAATTCCTCTAAGGCCTAAGATTCATGTAATACTTACACCTACGGGCCTTGTAAGGGTACCACCTCACCCCTTAAAAGGTGTATTATCAAAAATCAATAAAAAATGAAGGCCTTCGGGCCATTGGGTGGATATAATATATACTCAGGATAGTTTATCTTATGATACCTACCAATGAATCTAAATGTTATTTAATTTAAGAATACACACTTTATATTCTATGTTCAATTAATTCAACATGTTAATGAAATAAAAATACATTCAATATGAAATCAACATTCCTTAATAATAATCATTCATATTGGACAAATAACAAAAAAAAATTCAATTTTTCCCCAATTCATATTCAACATGAATTATAAATTGATATCCATATTTATATAACTAATATATATATATATATGTATATGTATATTTAATTTATCTAAAATTTATAAATGAGATATTATTCTTTGTAAAAAACTAAAATAATTTCTATAAAATAGTGTGTTTATACAATATTGAGTAATGATTATATAGTTAATAAAATACTAGAAATGATGTTGAATACATCCATGATAGTAAAAAATATATAACTTAAAATTACCATCAATTAATTAGAAATTAATGCATTGTAGTAAAGATAATCCCTTTGGAAAACAGTGATGAAAATAAAAGTGAATCTTTTAAAAATAATTTATCCTAAAACTCTTTCAAAAAAGAAGGTAAAAATCCCTTCAAAAAAATTTCTTACGAGGCTTCAATAAGACCATTAAAACGTTGTTTATAAAATAATATAATTTTGAAAATAAGCAACACTTAAGTTAGAATGTGGGTAGTGAAAAGTGAAAATTTATAAAATATCAGTCAAATACCTTTCCAGTATGAAATAAAAATACATTCAATATGAAATCAGCATTCCTTAATAATAATCATTCATATTGGAAAATTAAAAATAAAAATTCAATATTTCCCCAATTCCTATTCAACATGAATTAGAAATTGATATCCATATTTATATAACTAATTTATATATGTATACTTAATTTATCTAAAATTTATAAATGGGATATTATTCTTTGTAAAAGGAACTAAAATAATTTCTATAAAATAGTGTGTTTATACAATATTGAGTAATGATTATATGGTTAATAAAATACTATAAATGATGTACAATACATCCATGATAGTTGAAAACATAGATATTAAAATTACCATCAATTCATTAAAAATTAATGCATTGTAGTAGAGATAATCCTTTTGGAAAAATGTGATGAAAATATAAGTGAATATTTCAAAAATAATTTATCCTAAAACTCTTGCATAAAAGAAGGTAAAATCCATTAAAAAATATTTTAACGATGATTCAGTAAGACCATTAAATAGTTATTTCTAAAATAATAGAATCTTGAAAATAAACTACACTTAAGTTAGAATATGGTAAGTGGAATATGAAAATTTATAAAAGATCAGTCAAATATCATTCCAAAATTTTTTAGAAAATAATAACCATTCCCAATAGAAAACTAATGGAATAATGGGAATAGATATTACATTTGAAAACTATAAAATCATCAAATGAACATAAATCTTAAATAAGGTTCATGATGATAGAAAAATCCACTCAATCTGAAAGCATTTAAAATATATTATCTTCAGACTATTGTAAATAATGTCAAAAAATTATTATCATAAAAATATTAAAAATATTTCATTTAACATTCCAATATAATTTCATGTAAAAAAAATTGAACTTTTAGGTCTTTTAATTATATAAAAAAACAATTTATAAAAATCAAATAAATAACATGGAAGTGAAAGATAAAGGTTCCCAATCAAACAGAAAATAAAAGCTAGTTTTCCTCAAAAAAAACGATCTTTCATATTGTTGATTACATAGAGAGGGGAAAATGAAAATTAAAAATTCAGACTCCATATATAACAATAGGAGATGAATATAAATGGGATTCATATAGAATGATTATATAATTCCAACTACATAAGCTTAAACATTAATAATCCCAACTGGGGCTGAGATTATGAAATAAATACTTAACACCATTATAAAGTTTTAACAACAAGAAAAATTAAAATAGATAAATTTTAAAAGGATTTATATCAAAAACCATCCTAAATCCATTAGTAAACTAATACCAATGTTATTCATATCATATACCAAAGTGAATTCTTGGTCCGCACAAGTTGGAGGCTATAACCTAGCATCATATCAAACATTTAATGGAATGGTTTTTCCACAAGACAACAAAAGATAAAACAAAAAATAGTCAATATGAAAAACACTCTACAAGGAGAAAATTACCAAAAGTAAGTAAATAATTCTAATATAAATAAATCCACTTTTAGAAAAAAAAACATATATCATGACCATGTATCACAAAATCTGGGAGAAAAGTAGATTATAGCTCTACCAGTGAGATAGTAACCCATTCCACTCCTTCTGATAACATTAAAATTGATTGAATGTATTGTTCTTCCCAAAGGTGGGCATCCATGGAAACTTAATGATGTGAATCGCAGAACCTCGCATTTGTGGGGTTTTTCTAACTGGAAATCTGTTTCTCTTGGTCGAGTATTTTTTTCATTTCCTTTTTTTGTTTGATGAACTGAATCTTAGTGCATAGAGCCTTGGAACCCTATTTCTGAAACCTGGTTGGGTGCATTTTCATGAATGGTCTATGGATTTTAATGTCTTGCGTGCAAGAAATTCATTTTCTCAAATTTGGATTCATCTTCATAGACTCAATTGGGTCCTCTGGAATCCAAAAAGTTTTATGACATAGGCAGGGAAATTGGAACTCTAATTTGGCTTTACAAAGAGACTGAATATGTTCAGTTTGGTCACTTTTATAGGATGTTGGTGGAGGATGATCTTAGCTACACTTTGATTGAGAAGGTAAAACTTTCCACCCCTTCTGATAACATTAAAATTGATTTCGATTATGAAAGAAAGCATATTTTCTGCAATGTATGCATGGTTGTTGGTCACTCTTTAGAGCTATGACAGAAGAATGTATCTTGTGAGGAATGTGGGGTGAAAGGTCATTCAGCAGCCCTCTGGAGTAGGAACTCCAAGGTGAAGGACTCGACATTGCCAAAGCATACTGCTCATAATGGTGATTCATGTAATGAGCCAGTTACTGATACTAGGAAAGGGTTGTTTATTTATGTATCTCCAAAGATGGCTCAGAGTGGTCCCTCTAACCCTCATCCTGATTTGGTTAAAGAGGTTATTCCGGTTGAGGACACCCATATACGGACCCCAGGATTGGTGACCCCTGATACTTCTCAGGTCGATGTATCCAATCAGATTAATGTGCAATAACATGTGTATTGTTTACAACAAATCCAAAAGATTTTCCAAGTATCTGAATTACCTGAGAAATGGGGAAACATTTTTGTGGACGAACAGGAGAATGTTGGTACCCCAATTAGGACCTCGGGCAATGGTTCTCATGCCTCATACCGGAATGCCATCTTAAGTGGCCAACTAAAGGTTCCAAATAGTGAGGGTATCCTCTCTAGAAGGATACCACATAAAGATTACTCTAATGTTCCTATTAATGTGTCTATCATATCTTCGTATAAGGCATCAAAAAAAGTGGATACATATATCTTAAAAATCTTCAATCGAGAGATGTCCCAATCTGAGTGGGAGACTACTGGTGACACTGATTATGGAAATTATATGTCTTATTTTGATCTCTAGACCTGTTCTTGGTAGTTGAGGGTTTTTCTGTTGATTTTCCCCATTCGCTGCTATGTTGTACTTTTTTATTTCTTCTTAATAAATGGTCTGAAGCTTTGCTTATGGATGGGATTTTCTGGTATAGTGTGATTGAAAAATCTGATTACGATACCACAAAAATTCTATAAGAAATTCCATTATAAAAAATTATTTATTCTTTTGATTTAAATAAAATGAGGCATATCATGTCATTATAACATTTAAATAAAAATAATAATTTATATAAAATAGAAGGAATATATATATAACCCATATTAGATGAATATTTTATATAAAATATTTATATAAAAATAATAGCTTGAGGAAAAAGGTACTATAAATAATGACATCTGTAATCAAGTCAATCAATATAATGATTCATGTTAATAATCAATTAGGTATTTTTTTATGGCTATAGGATCCACACACCTATCAATCATTATCATAGATCTGATTATGTTTTAAAACCCATAGGGCTCAATCCTTCTATTTAATCACTCAAAACCCCATTAGGGGACCCATCATAGGAAATCATGATATAAGTTTTTTAGTTATTATTGTCACCAAAAATCTATTTCTAAGAAGTCTGGGCCCTAGCATGCGTATCTTAATGGAATTATAACAATTCATTCTCAAATTTTCTACAATCATTCATTCATTCTAGGGACAATATTTTATTTCAAATCTATTCATCATTCCCAATTCAATTTCTAAATTTCGAGTTCATCATTCCTTTTTAAATTTCAATATCAAATCATTATTTTTTATAAAATTCATTAATTTTATGTCATATTCAATATCAATCCATGTTTCTCAAGAATCATCCTCAAATAATTTCATCTCATCAAATTTCAATTAAATCCATCAATTTTTCTCAAAAATATGACAAAAAATTTCAATTCCTTTGATATTGGGAGTTTTTTCATAATTTCAATTCCCTATTAATATGTTACATAAAATCATCATAAATGTAGGTTTTAAAAATAAATTAAAATATAATTTCAAATGAATCAAACATTTAATTACATGACCCTAGAATCCGGAAGTCAGTGCATTACTTTATAACATTGGCATGATTATAAGGAATCAAATCCTGAAAGAAAAATCAGTTTAGAACTCTTGGAAGGTAATATTGCATACATCATAAAAATAATACATTGGGAAATATGAAATAAATACATGATACACAATAAAATTAAATAAACTTCATCCTTAAATGCTTAATCAAATATTTTATCTTCATTACCAGGGGAAAGGAAAGCTAATAAGTGTGATCTCAAACTCAAAGAAATTATAATTAAAGAGGAAGATAAAATTAATAAATAAGAATAATTTAACATGGAAATCTAAATAACTAATAATACATGACATTAAAAAGAATTGATATGGAAATATAAATACGTTGAGGTAATAAAATGAAACTCATGACATCTAAATCACTAAACTGAGAATGAAATGTATCCATAAAAATGCTACTGAAAAATATCGTGGATGAATAATAACATAATTTAAATGGGGGAAATGCATAATTATTAGATTCCATGTTTTCTAGATACAAGGTACCAATACCTTCAAGACCTTTCAAATGACTATTTACAACATAAAGGGTAAAGACCCATCTAATTTGTCCAAATTATTCATCTTATGAGACTACTGATACATCAAGGTGTTATTTATAACCAGGCCCCACCCATGTTGTACCAATCCAAACCATTACTAAAATATAAAATAAATAATTTTCCATATAAAATACCCATATTGAATAAATAATTTGGATTTATTGATAATAACTCAATAGAGGATAAGTAACAATTAGGTTTGTTGACAATGAAACATTTTTGTGGTAAAATAATCATTAAACATTACAAAGGGCCCCATTCAACATTGAAACATTAAAATAATAATTCCTCATGAATTAAATGAATGGTATAATATCATGATAATGATTATATTAATGATATATCATGAAAATTGTTAGTATGTACATGAAATAAAAGTTAATTGGTACATCACATAAATATGTCTCAATGGATTGAAAATTTAGACAAAATTATTTACCTTAACCTTCTTTTTGGTGGGTGGTACTTATCCTCCTATATAGTGGTTGAAAATATGTTACTAAATTAATCAATAACCATACTCATATATATAAAATCATATATTAACTTTACAAAATATTTTATTACCCTTTGGTAAACACTCTTTCATTATTTTAACTATTTCAGGTGCTAATTTCCTAGTTTTATTAAGTATGTTTGAAATTGTTCCCTATTGTTCCAATTTCATAGATAATTATTTATGTATATCAAAAATTTAAACCATGACTAAATTATCTTATATATTCAGTACATATGTTTTAAGAATATTCCATAATATTTGGATATTAGAAATGAAGTTCACCCTTCATGGATACAGTAAGTTGTATATAGGGATAAATGCTTCTTTCATTTCTTTTCATATTAAATAAATTGGAACTAAATGCTAAATATGTATATTATAATTATAATATCATATCTATGTTATATATGTTAGATATTTCTATGAAAACCATCCTTCATATGTTCCATTTATGGTATGTACAATTCATATAGCTTTGAGTGGGCGGTTGTCCCAACTTCCTCAAACACAAGATAGAAAGCATAAAGTTATTTTATAAATAAAAATTACATACTTTTAAAAATTATAAATATAATATATATCTTATATAAATACTTTTTCCATCATTATTTTCCCCAGGATAGGTGGTAAAGGAACAAATTGGCAATCAACGTTTTGTGAGGCAGTAGTTCATTGTACACAGAAACAATATGTCTGTTAACCATTAGAGGGAGGTTTGTCAAAGTGTAGGTATAAAAATATACATAAAAACATAATTTCATATTTAGGAAACATTTTTATATAATAATATAACAATTATAATTTATGGGGTAGATAATGGAAATGATACAAAAGATTTTGATAGAAGATGTTGCCTCTTAATCGGGTTACTCCTTTGGGTTTGTACTAAATGACTTCTTTGTATTGCTCCCTGAGCAAAGGGAGGAATTTAGGTATATGAAAGGGATGTTGGGAGACTATTTTTCCTCATTCTGTATGATCTAATGATGCTTGATATGTGTGAGGAGGGGGAAGAGTGCTTTCTTTTTTATAGTGGAGGGGGTGGAACTCTTGTAAATACCAAAAGGCATTCATTAATGGGTGGTATAATGTACTAAAAGTGCCTCCAAAATGAAAAAGAAACGATTAAAGGGGAATAATGGTAAATTTAAACCTCAACCACACAATAATATAATAATTTTAATAATTTGATTCCTTAACATCTAATATTTCCTAATATTTTCAATTTTTTTATTAAAGCATCTGTTTTATAATCTAGTTAATTTAAAAATTAATAAAAAAAGAAATATTTATTAAAAAAATATAGATCCATGGAATTATTATTATTAGATATAATTTATAAAATAAAATTCCCATGTGTTTTGGAAATTAATTTGAAAACAAGCATATGTGATGCCTTAAAACACTACATAAACACAGATCATGTTAACAACATTTTTACAATATATGGGTTAATATATTAATTATAAAAGATAAACTGGACCATTAATAGACTACAATTAATATTTCTTTTCACTTAGAAATAACTTAGAAGAATATATGATTTTTATTATCTTTAATTCATTTAATAAAATTTCATTTATTTTAAGTTAACTATAATGTCCATTTTGAAATTATGTATTTAATGATAATTATAAAATAACAATATAACATTGTAATTTAAATATATTATGATTAAAGATTTAAAAACAATATATTCATCTAATAATATAAATAAATAAAATAATTCAATATATTAACTTCACTTTTAGTATTTATAGTATCAATTATTTTAGTTAATTATTAACTAAATAATCACTACATTGGAGTTTCCAAAGCATTTGAAGTAACTAAAAAATAAATAAAAAAATTTGATAAATTAATACGATAATAATAGTACATATATATTTCAAAATGATATTTATAACTGAAAATATGATGTTATGTACATATCTCAATGTTTTATAAATTTTAAAGTTAAGGAATGATCATTTTTTGTCTTTTTCCATATATAACTTTTAATGTAGGAAAATTCAATATAATAACATCTCAGTAACCCACAAGTTTTTATCCATGTGAATAAATGTTCTAATTACTGTCATCCAATGCATTTTGGATAAGTTTAACAGTCATTTTGGTCCTAAATATTAAGGCTTAGTCCATTATTAAGCTTAATTTTTCCTTAATCATTGTAATTAATTTTAACAACTATCAATAATCTATTTTTGTCCAAAACAAAGTGGATATTATTAGTCCAAACATATTATAGTTATTAAAAAACAATTATTTCTATTTTTTAAAATTCAAATCATAGAATTTAAAAAATTAGGATTAATGTTATTCTTGTAGATGTGGTGAGAATACTGGGTTTTAAAGTAAAAATATTCAAAATTTTAAAAAAAAATATATCTATTTAAATATAAAGATAATTATTAAGACCAAAATGGGATTAATATATGAATAATTAGTCTATTTGGACTTTAAAACCCTGTATAAAATATAATTTAACCCTAATCATTATTTAAACGAAAAGTTAGTCTTTAATTAAATTGGAGTAATTATCATTATTCCTCAAAAAATAAAGTTTCTATAAAATCCCCAAAAAACTTCACCTGAATATAATTTCGAAATATTGAATTAAAAAAGTTTATTATTTTTAAAAATAAAATTCATGATTTGTAAAAAATTTGTTTTAAAAACGTTTCTCCATTAAAAGGCGGTAAAACTTATTCTTCCATGTAACAAATGCTTATTTAGTATTGTGTAGAGCGTAAGTTTAACTTTTTGTTTTATATTAAGGGAGACAAAATAATATTTATTCTATCATGAAAATAGATTAATTTCTTGTGGTTTTAGGTTCTCCCCATATTATTTAAATCGTTCCCTTTAAATTTAAACTTGATCTCATTAATGAAGTTATGGATATTTGAAAATACACTATTTTTTAAAAACCAACATTTTTAAGAGGGTTAATAAGACATCTTCACAATAAGAGGAAAATGAAGGTACAATGTTCATGTAATTAGGATCCCTAGCAGTATAACATATGTTCTAAATGGAAAAAGGATACATAAGAAAAATATAACAATCATGTTCTCATTTAGAGTGCTAGAGAATATGGTAAGTAGAAAGTTAAAAATTACAAGGCCAAAAATCCATGATGATCTAAGAGGCAATTTGAATCATCAAAAATGAAGGTACTGGGAAAACAATTTATTTCATGTTCATTTTTTTAATTTTAGGAATTTGTTCACTCAAAAAATAATATAATTAAATATACTTACTTGGTAAAATTCAATAAGAACAACCTTATCCTTTGGTCATACCTTTGACTATTTATAATCCATCTCATAGAATAAGATTCGTCATACAATGATATAATATATCAATATTTAAATCCACATCCAAAGAAAAACATAAAACATTTCCTAAATGGTTAAATTTTCCAAAATATTATGCTCTATCACATTATAAATAAGGTCACTGAATTTCCAAAATTAACTTATCATTATCCTTAAATTAATATAATGTATCCCAAAATTCTCACATTCTAAAAATGTAAAAAACTCCATCATGTATCCTCTTAAAACATGTTAATAACATGAATAAACATATAAACTTATTAGAAACATTTATTCTTACCTATTAATTATATAAGACACTTGTTATTGGATATATTCCTTATATCCGAATGTGTTGTAAACTCCATCAATTGTAGAATAAACCTCTTGAAAAAAAGTCATGAATCAGTTCTGAGGTTGTCATCACTTTTTCTAATCGATCATATCTTCATCATTATCTCAACATCAAGAACAAATTAAGGTTTTTCTTCCCCACAATCATGGCTATTCCATGATGGTTAACTTTTTATTTAATTTTTTTTCTTGGCACCATTCAACATATGATCTCAGGTCCTTAATGGAATGTATTTCAGTACAAGCCTCATATATTCCAAAATTCTATAAACCTGTATATTTTTTATAAAATATTAAAATGTAATAATTATTGAATATGTATATTATTAATTCCTATTCATTTGTGGTAGTATAATAACAATATAATTATCCAGTAGCATCATTTGTGGTATATTACTTTGATTCTAGAGCCATTGATTTGTATAGTGTCCCATATCATTACAGTTGAAGTATTGAACATTGGAAAAAATATTCCCACCCTTGATATCATGTAATGTATTCCCTTTAATCCAAAATTATGAAAAACACTCATTCCCTTCAATAAAGTACAAGAGTATTTATGTCCACAATTATCACATGTCTGTAAATGTTTCTTTTGCATCATCTTATTGGACTCATTCCATTTTTCAAGGTTCTTAGGTGGAATCTTCTTGTATTTGTTTTCTTTGATGACATAGGACATGGATAATTATTTACCCATATAATATTCACATGATACTAGGTCTTTTTAAGATGATATTGTTTTGGAGACTCTTTCCATTTAAAATATTGGCTACAGACCATGAAAGATTTGAACCTTATTAATCTTTGGATCACATGCATTCGTGAGGTTCACATTCCTTCTAATTAGATCCATTTCTAAAAATGGAATAAAATTTATTAACTAATAACATAATGTATAATTAAAAATATTTTATAGCTCCTAAATTTATGCATGTTGAATCCTAGAATCATAATATTTGATTACATTGGTAAATATTTACTCTCAAATCCTTCATAATAGTAGGTATATAAAATGATAACTATACTAAAAATATCCCTAGGGGTGTCATACTAGGTGGGCATTAATATCTACTGTTGCATTCTAGGTTACCCAGGGTCAAGCCTAAAACACCTTGTCAATGTTATTAATCCTAGGTACATATGTTCTTTAACTACTTTCACTTGTAGTATCCATACATGGATATAATTCTCGGAAAACTCACACAATATCTACCTTACCAAAATTCTAATGTATTATTAAATACTCACCCTTAAATCCTATCTTAGGGTTGTGATCCATAATCAATATATTTTGATCTAGTTTCCAAGGTTTCTTCTGAACTTCCTCTCATATTGACTATAACACCTCTACCCTAACATCATGAAGCCAATGGATTACTTTATTACATTGACAAGATTACAAGGAATCAAATCCCAAGGGAATGATTAGCATATAAGTCTTAGAATTACATATTACATACATGATACCCATAATATATTGGTAAATACGAAATAAAAACATAATACCTAATAAAATGAAATTAAATGAATCATTTAATGAATATTCAAAGATTTCTTCTGTATTACCTAGCAAAAGGAAACTTAATAAGGGTGAGCTCAAATTCTCATTAAAGGTAAGTAAAGAAAAACAAATAATGAATAAATGAGAATAAATTAATATGTAAAGTTAAATAAATGATAAATAATGTCATTAAAATAACTAAATAAGGAAATATAAATATGGAAAGGTAATAAACTGAAACTCATTCCATCTAAATCAATAAACAGATAGTTAATTTTATCCATAGATATGTCGATGAAAAATAACTTGGATGGATAATATCTAAATCTAAATGAGGAAAATTATTAATTATTGGATTCCATGTCTCCTATGTACATGGTACATGTACCATCAAGACCTCTCAAAATAATTTTCCCAATATATAGGGTACAAACCCATCTTATTTGTCCAAATTATTCAACTCATGAGACTACCAATTCATCGAGGGGATATCTATAACCGAGCCCCATATATGTAATATCAGTCAAAATAATTCCCCATAAATCAAATAAATAATGTGCCTTATCTGATAACAATATTGAATAAATAATATGGAATTATTTATAATAACTCATTAGAGGATATGTAACAACATGGGGTTTTAACATTAAAATATTCTTATTGTAAAATAATAATTTAACATTCCAAATTGTCCCATTCCAATTGTAAAACATTTAAATAACAATATTCAATGAATTAATTGAAACTTATAATATCATGATAATAATTATGTTATTTATATATCATGTCACTATGTATAATATACACATATTAAAAGTTAATTTTTGGATAACAAAAATAATTCTCAATGGAATGTAAATTGAGACGAAATCCCTAGCCTTATTCTTCCTTTTGTTGTGTGGTGTTTATCATTATATATATTGGTTTATAATATGTTAAT
Organism: Viscum album; assembly: GCA_963277665.1. Classification (NCBI taxonomy): domain Eukaryota; kingdom Viridiplantae; phylum Streptophyta; class Magnoliopsida; order Santalales; family Viscaceae; genus Viscum; species Viscum album. The sequence goes on along the minus strand of OY728140.1, from coordinate 27,187,746 downwards.
AACTTATAAAATAATTATAATAATTTTTTAAATATCATATATTAACTTCTTGATTTATTTTATTACCCATTTCTTACCACGCAGTCATTATTTTAACTATTTCGGGTTTTAGGAGATTAGTTTTCACAAGTATGTTTTAATTTGTAACTTGTTGTTCCTATATCTTAGATAATTATTTCATCATATACATAATTTAAAACTTGAATAAATTATCTTATATATTTAGTACATATTTATTTATAACATTCCATAATATATTTAGATTATAATTGAAATGCATCATTCATGGAGATGGTAGGTTGTACGTACACATGAACGCTACATTCATTTATTTTTTTATTAAAATAATAAAAACTAAATGATAAATATTTATATTATAATTAGAGTATAATATATATGTAATATATGTTACATAGGTTTATTAAATCCATTCTTTATATGTTCCATGTTATCACATGAACAAGTCTTGTCATTTTGACGTGGTAGGAGTCCACACTTCCTCAAACGAAATTACCACATTTACACAAGATGGAAAGCATAAAGGTATTTTATAAATAAAAATTTCATAAGAATAATGAAATTATAAAAATTTTCTCTATCATATATAAATATATTTTCCATCATAATGGCCACCATGATAGGTGTTAAATTAAAATTGAACAGTCAACGTTTTGTGGGAAGTAGTTCACCGTACACAGAATTAGTATGTTAGTTACCCATAATATACAGGTGTCTGTAAGTGTCGATAGTAAATTTTAAAAAAAATATACTATTATATTTATGATACTTTTTTATATAATAATATAATAATTATATTTTTAGGGGTGGAGAATAGAAACGAAACTGGAGATCATGAGAGAAGACGATACCTCTTAATCTGGTAACTCCTTTTTATTTATACAAAAAGGATTCCTTGGATATATTCCATGCCAAAGAGAAAATTATAGTTATAGTTTAAGGGTGTTTGGATACTATTAGGGTAGATTTTTGATGATCCAATCTATCTTGAGAGGTGTGTGGAAGGGGTAGAGTGATTTTCTTTTTATGGTGGTGGGGGAGTGGTACTCTTGTAAATACCAAAAGGTATTCATTAAATAGTGGTCTACCTTACCTAAAGTTCTTAAAAGTGGATAAAAAATGGATTAAAGTGTACTAATTGTCTATTAAAAACTCCACCATACAATAATATTGTGATATTAATAATTTTTTTCCTTAACTTCTAAGATTCCCGAATTTTATCATTTTGGTATTTATTAAAGCATCTAGTTTTCTAATCTCATTAATTTAACAATTTATTATAAAATAAAGTGATATTTATTATTAAATATAGATCCACAGAATTATTAATATTAAATATAATTTATGAAATAATATTTTCATGTGTTTTGGAAATTAATTTTAAAACAAGCGCATGTGATGCGCTAAAACACTACTTAAACTTGGACCATCTTAACAACATATTTACAATATATGGGATAATATATTAATTATAAATGAAAATTGGTAGATTAATATAATATATTTAATATTTACTATAACCAGTAAATTATGTTAAATAATATATTATTTTTATTAACTTTAAATCATTTAATAACAATTCATTTATTGTAAAATAACATAAATGAAAATTTTGAAATTATTTATTTAATGTTAATTTTAAAATATCAATATAATATATTTGTTTTAAAGATGTGTAATAGGATATATTAATCTAAAAATATAAATAATGTTAATAATTAAATTAATTTACTTCCCTTTTAAAAAATTTGTATCGTTAATTTTAGTTAATTGTTAACTAAATAATCACTACATTGGTGTTTTTAAGTATTTCAAGTAACTAAAATACATAAAAAATTATTTATAAACTATTATGATAACATTAACCCATATATCAGTAAATATTATTTTTATTACAAAAAATATTATGTTTTTTAAATATCACAATGTTTTATGTATGTTAAAGTTAAGGAAAGTCCCTTTTTTTCTTTTTTCTTACTTAACCTTTTATGTAGGGCACATCAAATTAATAATATCCCAATAACCCAAATATTTTGAACCAAATCAAGATGTGGTATAATTATTTTTATCCAATGGATTTTAGGCAATTCTCCAAGTCGTTTTGGCCCTTAATATTAAGGTTTTCTCCCTTATTATGCTTAATTATACCATAATCACCATAATAAATTTTAACCTCTTTCAATGGTATTTTTTGTTAAATAATTAAGTTTATATCATTAGAAAAAAAATATTATACTGATTATAACCATTTATATCCATTTTTTTATGTCTCAAATCATATATGTGGGAAAATTAAGATTAATATTAATCAAAGAGATGTGGTGTGAATGTGGGTTTTTAAAGTAAAAACATTCAAAAGTTAAATATGTTTTTATATATAATTTAAAAATTAATATGATCCAAATCACCTAAATTGGATTAATATATGAATAATTTATCTATTTTGACCAACATAAAATATAATTTCACACTAATCATTATTTAAACTAAATGACTATTTTTAACTAAATTGCAGTAATTTTTACTATTCATCAAAAAATGTTGTTCTGTATAAAGATCTCAAAAATTCCCAAAAATCTAATTTCAAAATTTTAAAATATAAATTAATTATTATTTTTAAAAATAAAATTCCTAAAAGTGTAAACATTTAGTTTTAAAAAAATTTCTTGATTAAAAGAAGGTAAAACTCTGTCTTGCATGTAATGCAAGCTAATTCAGTGTTGTGTATAACATAAGTTTAGATTTCTATTTGGAATAAAGAGGGGGAAAATAATACAAGTTATAACATGAAAATATTTTACTTTTTTGGGGTTTTACGACGTAATTAGGGATTTACTTTTAGCTTAATTCCTTATGGAACCACCTACAAATAATCATGCAACAAAATTGACATCCCCAATGGGAAACACTAATAAAGAATGAGGGTGATGGAGATAAAGGAATCAGCCCTAGAATCAAGATCCATATAATCAGGTATTAGATTTAAGAATATCATGGTGAAAATTCACATTCAAGTAGTGGTATATGGGTATATTAGAATTAAAAAAATAATAATATATTCACATATTGAAGGGAAATTGAACGCCAACACTGCTGCTTTTATCTATAAAGAGAAGATGTTGGAGGAGTCAATTTCAACTATTAAGAGCCTTTAATGTCCATGGAACCATACTAGGGTTCAAATTTGGTGTTTATCAATCATAAAAAGGAGTTTTAGAACCTTAAAAATAATTTTAGTGAGATTAAAAATCATACATACGGTTTATTAGGTCAATAAGCATAGATAATACTAGTTGTGTGTGAACTGTAGTCCCTTACTGGTCTGTTATATGGGGTTCATAGTTGGAAACCATAGTCAATTTCATTGTGTTCCAACCATGAAATCCCCTAATATCAAGGGGTGCATGTTTTTTAGGTTATTCCGAAAAAGTTATAACAATTCATAAACATTGTTCTAGTGATTCCACATTTGCCACGTGATTTCATGGTCCAATCACATAGTATTCTCTAACCAGAATATAGCCATGAACAACCCCCAAAACCTCCAAAATATGTAAAAAGTCCCATGTTACAACATAACACTATACTAAAACAATAGGATATCAAAAAAATAGCAAGAAGTGCCTGAAAGATCTTAATAGAGTGTTGAAACCACCCTACAATAAAAAAATTCTAACCCATAAATATGTTAAAGAAGATTTCATATCAAAGAGATGATTCCACTACTATCTCATCTATACCAAATGCTTCTAAGTCTCATTTGAACCATAATTGTGATACCAAAGTACATGTATGAGAGGTATTATCTTCTAATGGAGAGTCTTGATCTAAAAATCTACAATTCTAACTCGATGATTAACCATGGATAAATCTTGTTCCACATCAAGGTCTTCCTAGTTTAAGACATGAGAATGGAAAGAATGAAAATTAATTAGTTGGGATACATGGAAGATGTTATGGATTGGCATAAATATTAATGTAAATACTAATGGTTAAGACACATTTCCAACTCACTCAACAATCTCAAAAGGACCCATAAACCTCATTTAAAGAATTCATTTCCTTCTAATCCATTTGTGACCCAAATGAGGTGAAAATATCTAAAAACCTTAAAGTTACCTTTTAATTAGAAACATAATATTTATACCTAATTTTTTCCATCACCAATATCTAATGAATCAACTAATTTTTTTCATTTTATCTTGGACCAAACATGGTCCAACCAAAGAAGTTTCAATAATATCTGACCAAAAAAGTGGATATCTACAAGATCATACATACAAGGACTCAAAATGATCAATTCTAATTGTAGACTAGTATCTATTGGTGTAGAAAAATTTATCCAGCCCCAAATAGACATCCCATGCTCTATAAAAGGTGATAACACAATAAACAATCATGACATCATTAATCTACCTATCTCATTCTGTCTATCCACCCATCTTCAGATGATATTTCCTGATCCATCTAACCAAGGATATATTCACCTTTTGGAGGCCTCTATAAAAATTATAAGTGAAATGGTGGCCCTATGAGATACTGTAGAGGGTAGAATTTCGTGAAAGATGAAAGTCTCTTTCACATAGAGACTACCCAAACACTCAAAGTTAGTTGTCTCTGGAATGGGAATAATGTGAACAGATTCAGTTAGACAACTGATCACAACCCATATTATATTTGTTCCACAAGTCCGAAATGGAAGCCAAACTATAAAATCTATATATATCTCCTTCCACTTTCAAGTCAGTACATGATGGGACTAAATCGAACCTCGAGGTTTCTAGTGCTCATCCTTATCCTAATGACAATTATAACAAATAAAAACAAAGTAAAAAATGTCTCATCTAATACCTATCCAAAATAATAATTTCTGAAAATCATAGAACATATATTTGGTACTAGTTTGAAATCCCTATTGAGAATTATTTCAATCCCCCATCACATGTTTTTTCATTGAATATATACAATTTACAGGTTTCATAAATATAATACACCCAAAAAAGATAATTATCATTCACTAATTGTATCCCCATTGTAAATAGATATTATAATTTAATGGACTTCCTCATCAATTTACTTATACAAAAGATAATTATTACAATATAAGAGGTAAAAAGAATGTTTTATAGATTAATCATGATCACATCCTCTCGAACTCTCAAATTAAACAATGTAATGAGAGCCATTAGACTTCACTCTTCTCGGGATTATTTTATGGAATGGGTTGGAAGATACTTTTATAAAACATTATTAACGAAATTCAAATAAACAAGGGTATAAGAAATATTGAAATCAAATGATTTTGGGTAATCAATACATACTCTCTACAAAATATTTAAATCTTCTTGTGAGAAGATATAACTTATATTTTTGGTTATATAAAATTTCAAAGCTTTCTATGAAAGGTAAATGCCACCAAAACATAAAATAATTCATCACTATTATGAGTTTGAGATTAAGAGTATGATAGTTCTTCTCATGTCTTAAAATCTATCTAGAACAATGGGATACCAATTGATGACCCTAAAAAAGAACATATCCCAAACCCAATGTAGTTTTGTCATAAAATATAATACAGACATTCCGAACCTATGGGATATTCAACACTGGAATCGAAGTCAGATGAAACATAAACTCATCCAAATAACACTAGAAATTCAAATCACAAATGTCCATAACTCTTTTCTTGTGATAGTTGTCACTAGAGAATCCAACATTGAAAAAGATTTAACGTACTAGTAGAAATACCCTACCAAACCCAATAGTCTCTGAATCTCATAAATATTAAATGGTTTGTCCCATATCATAATATCCTTCACCTTCTCAAGACCAACTAAAATTCAAGGTTCCAAGACCACATGCCCTAATAATATCACTTTATGAATATATAAATTAGTTTTTAAAATATTTTCATAATGGATGTGAACATTTCAACATTTTAAGAACTACACTCAAATGAGGTACATGGTATTATTTAGTTTTAGAGTAAACCAAACATTCATCCACCATGACTAGCATGAATGAATAGAGGTAAAAATGGAATATCAAATTCATATATTCCATAAATACTATGGGAGAATTTTTCATACCAAATGGTATAATGAGATATCCATAATGGTTATAAATACCCCATATGGCGGTCTGAAGGATTTCAGATTCTTTAATTATCAATTCATGATAACCAAATAGAAGATAAATCTTGAAGAACAAATTAGACTTTTTTTACATGTAAAAAAAATAAACTATTGTAGATAACATATATTTTTTCTTTACCATAATGCAATTTATTTTTCATTAATCAACACAAAGGTGAAGTGCATCACTATCCCTATTGGAAAAAAGAACATGTTCCACCATGTGTGACACTCTCAGGCGTGTAAATATTTTTTTCACTAGATCATCCAAATTGATTTTAAACTCTTTAATTTTAGATAGTGTAGTGTGGTAAGAAGGAATATATATGGTTTGTGTACCCAACACTAAATAAATAGACAATTCTACATCCCTTACTATAGGAAATCTACTAAATTATAATTGAAAAAATTCAGAAAAATTGACAAAAAATAAAGGGAGAGAACAACTCACATATTTTCACTCTAAGTAAAAAAGGAAATACTGATAATAACCTTCCTAAATATATAAACTTAGTTCCATATCTACCCAACCACATGACCCATTCTTCCTAAAAACAATTGCATACCCCCATCAGGTGTAGTAATGAAAACCCAACAAAGAGAAATGGAAATTCTTATGTTATAAGTAATCATCCAATCCATCTTAAGGATTATTTTGATAATTTTATTATCAAGAACTAAAAAATTAAAACTAATCATAATCTATAATATATAAAAATCTAAATATTGACAACTGAGACCCTACCCTTTCATCATTCTAGGTTCATCGTAATATCCATAACATATGTCATAAGATACGTAGAAAGATTTACAAAATCAACAATAATAGTCAATTGGAATAAATTATATGGACCTATATAAAATAAATTATTCAATAAAGATTATGCAATAGTGATGGTACCTTACACTATCATTGTACCCAAATCAGCTTAATTTTGAGATTCTTCCATTGTGTGAATCATTGGTCCATATGCCTGTGGTTAGAACCCCTTAGTTCATGGATTATCTGATTGTAGTGTAGAAGGTTCAGGACATTATGATATTGTTACACTATATATGGAATATAAAACATGTAAAAACATCTATAGGTTTCATGAATTACCATGATAAATTTAGTTCTTTGGTGTCTCAACACAAACCCTCTTTGAATGCCCAACCATTCCACAATGAAATCTAGTCAAAGTTCACATAAAGATAATACAATAGGTGTATATGAGAAATTCTATTGATATACCCCCATGAATATCATCATTATTCCTATTTCCTTTAAGATAACTAAGAGAACTATCACTATCAGAAAATGGAACTGCCATCAACCCAGTGTAACCTTCCAATTGGGGCTCACCCATAAACACTTTATCTAGAACATCTAGAAATGTGGTTATTTTTATCCTAATAAAATAATATTGGATGTTAGTTCGAATACCCATATAACATATTTTAACACTCAATTTTTCATTCATTACTACCTCCTAAAAATATTGAATACGTTTAGTAAAATGGTTCGCATAATGTGTCATGGTCCTATCACCCTACTCTAGGATGAGAATCCCCACAGAATTTGTGATTAACAAATATTCTAGATAGAAATTATCTTAGAAAATATCTATAAATAATTTTCAATCCAAACCCCCATTTTTCTTCACTATAACCAATAAATTCAACCATCACTAGCCAGTCCCATCAATCTTAACTGTATAAAACTTTACTTTTAGAGCATCTAAAATTTTTAAGAACTCAAAAAGAAGCTGGATATTTTTCAACAAACCCTCTACCTATTAAGGTAAATCTTGTTGATTTTATTTAATAAACTCTTAATAAGGATATCAAACTTCATCCATTCACGGTTCCACTGTAGGAGCCTGAACATTTTTGTGTTTGGAAACCTATCCCAGAGATTGTATAACTGGCATCACAATCTCTAAAAATTTACATTGACTAAAAGATTATCTTACTTTGGTTATCCCACAACTTCGTCCCATTTCCTAACAAAAATTCCTTCTCGATGTAATAATGTTACATAGAATAAATATAAAACACTAAAAATATAAGAATGTATACTCATATCATCAACATAATCAAGAGAGACATGAATGTTAAACTTTTGAGATTTCAGAATACTCAGATCTAACCTCAAAAATACTATAATTAGGTCAATTTATCCCAAAAATAAGATTTTTACAACATCCATTATGACATAAGGATCTATATGATATGAGAGGTCTCAGAACATTCTAATAATTATCTCTTATATCCTGAAAATCCTACCTCATGTCTACAACGATATCCCAAACTACATACTAACATCCAAGAAAGACACTCAACCCCAATTAATATTTATTTTTCATGATCGATCCAAGATACATTGGTATACTAATACCTGGACCATCCCTAACAAACCCTTAATTTTTTTATGATTCAATTAGGTTTGTGACTATAAATCGGCATCATATCAAGCATCGAAGGGGATGGATTTTCATAAGAAAGAATAAGTAAAAACAAAAAACAATTGGCATGCTAAAATATTCTCAAGGATGATATTACTATAAGAAAATAGATTAAACCCATATAAAAACAGACTGAAAAACATCCATCCAACCCAAATCTCGCAAACCCATTTCAACTGGGGGATAATAGCTCTACTGGTCACCATTATCACCCTTGGTCCTATTAATAAATCACACCAACCTCTCCCAAGAGGTTCCATCCCTTTACCAAGACCTAGAATAATAAAATATATAAATTGAAAAAATATAATTTATGTTTTAATTGAAATAATACAATAGGATACCACCAAATTTTCCATAATAAATTTCATAACAATAAACCATTTAAGGTTTCAATTTAGATAAAATAATGCAGGGTAGGTTATTTAAAAATTTAAATCAAAACATGTTTATATATCAAATAGATAAAAGTTATTTCAAAATGGTATTAAATGTGATTTTTAAATAAAAATTATATAAAACATTTAGCATGAATAAAATGGTTCTATAAATAATGGCATGTTTAATCATGTCAAAAAAACAAAGTTTAATTATTATAGGCCTGAGGTATCTTATTTTCTAGCTATTTTATCTGCACACTTCTCAATAATCATTATGTATAATGTATTTATGATCACACCCTCGGGATCAATCCATTGGGATAATCATTCAACACCACAATAAGGTAACCACCATAGAAAATTACATCGAACAACATTTAGTTAGATTTTTCATCATCAATCCAACTATAGGGAGTTAGAGTCCTAGGTTACCTATCATAATATCCTAATTAATACTTTAGGTAACATGTTATATAATCAATAAATATTTATTTCATTCTTTCTTTGAAAAGTTTTTTCTTTACAAATGAAGTCTACATTTATAATTATAATACCCAATTTCAAGTTCAAAATTCCCTTTTAATATTCAAAACATGATCATGGGTTTTCTTCAAATTCATTCATTTTTAAATAATCATTTTTTTTACAAAACATTTCTCAATAGTAAACAGAAAATCATTTCATTAAATAAAAAATCAATTCGACCTATTTATTTTCTCCAAAATCAACCCAATAATTTCTATTTCATTAAATTGGTGGTTTTCACAATTTTCATTTCCTTTTTTAAAATACATAAAATCTCCTCAAATATGGTTTTTAAAATAAATTAAAAATTAATTTCAAATAATATAAAAAATTAGGTTTTCAATTGTATGGTAAATCCTTATATAACTACCTACCTTTAATCATGCGATAAATTTAACATCTGAATTGGGAGAAAATGACATAAAACTAAAGTGAATAAGATCAAGTAATCAACCCCAAGATCAATTTCTATTAAATCAGGGATTAGATACATCCATAACATGATGATCTATCACTCCTTAAGTAGGAAGAAAGTGGTATCAAGAGAAACCAATTACAGTAGATTCATATATTAGAGGGAGATAAAATGCAATCATGGCTACTTAGATCAACAAAGGGAATAGTATTAAGGAGACAACTTGAACTCTCAATATCCTTAAAATATAAATGAATATTATTAATTTCTAATGGTTGTGTAAAGGAATCTTCAACAGATATTTAATGACTTTAGAAAATAATTTTCTCAGAATTAAAAATCATGGACATGGTTTACTAGTTCTACTCGCATGAATGGTACTAACCATGTACCAAATGTGCACCCTTAATGGTATTATAGACTGGATTCATGGTTTATATGTATGGTTTGTTTTACCATACAACAATTGGGTAAACCCCTCTCCCTAGTCAAAGGTTTCATAGTTTGGTGGTGGTGGTCGCATGGTTTAGACAAATAGAGCACCCCCGTCTGATGGCTCATCACAAGGTGCATGATTTTTTGGGCTATACCATACGGTTCTCCCTAACTATGATCCAACAATTAATATCCCCCAAAAAAACATATATTTTCATTATTCCCCAAAAACAACCTAATACATGCCCCAAATAAAAGGATATCAAAAAATAGGTCAAGAAGTACCTGAAAGATGGTAACATGATGTTACACATTATAAACCACATTATTTTTAGTAAATTAATGGTAATAATAATCCATATAGTAATATATACCAAAAAAAGAATCATGTGTTTAAAATTTCATATGTCAAAAATAAAGTAAATTGATAAGTGAAATCTCATGAAATTATCTTAAAGTTCAAGTGAGATTTTACCAATCAAGTGGTTATGAGTGAAAAATTTAAGCTCACATTAAACTAGTTTAAATATATTATAAAACACTCTTATGTCACTCCATACATAATCATGTAAAGACATAGACAATATTGAATAGATATAACTGAATGAAATGAAATTTAGTTAATAAACACCTTTCCTTATGTCATGAATAATTTTGTATGTTCTATAAATCTTTAATAAAAAATTATATTAGTTTTTTACATAATCATTAACCTTTTCATGTTTATTACATTTTCAATATTAATTTTATCCCATTGATTATGGTGAATTATTTATCTACTAGACCAGTTAATATTTTTTTGATGTTTTAAGGTGTTCGTTTCATAACTCCAAAACTACTTTTGTAGTTTGACCATTGTCAAAAATATCATGGTTCCATCATATTTAAATTATTAAATTATATTCATTTTTCTATATTAAATACAATTTTTGAATCATCTCCAAAATGTTGACATGAAAAATGAATCACAACACATCATAGAAGTGGTATTCCACACTTAAATACAACAGGCATTATTATTATTTAACAATTGGATGTGTAAAAAGGTAAGTAATCTCATATATTTACAAAGTCATAATTATATCATGAATATAATATATATTTATTAAATCCATTTTATTAACCATTATTTTAAGTTGGGGATGAAAAATGAAACACATCACTTTGTGGAGATAGAAATCGACACATACACACAAGTAATGATTTTATTTCACATAGGATAGAAAATGATATGAAAAAGGGTTGTTCCATAATCATAATGAAATTTTAGTATATGTAAAAAAATTATTTTATTATATCATCATGGTTAGTGTAAGAACTCGAATATTATTTTAATAATGGATCTGGGTTATCAAGTGTTTTTTTAAGAAAAGGGCAAGAAGGAAAATTTTAAGACTACACGTTCTGTACCCTTTTGTACATGCCATGTACATTGGATCTGATTCCAAGCAGTGTTTGGCCATGTCATGGCTATGAACACAACCGTTTGATGATGTACTAGGGCTGCTTATAGAGGGATCCGAAAAATGAATATACACGTAGTGTATCATTAAAGAATAAGCATTTTTTTTTTATTTGTTATATCATACTGGGGTCACATCTCATTCACAGAAATCCCTTCTTTTAGATTCATCTCATCTAGGAGAGACTGAAGCCATCAATTCTTCTCTGAGCCCCTGACCTGACATCTATTCTCCAAATCAAATGTTGTTGGTTTAGTTGGAATCATATTAGTGAGTTCTCCATTCTTCTAGATCCTCTGTTATTGATTCCTCCTCTTTCATGAGATATCATTGGTTGATCGTTTTTGACATTTTCATAGATCTATTGAATTATGGATTGATTTAGAGGCTGAGGTTCAACTATATCCATCGTACAACATCGAGGTTGGTGTTTTGTGACTATTGGTAGTTTGTCTTTGAATTATAGGTGAATATGTACCCAATACCCCAGTTTGGGGTATTGCATGTTTAGGTAATTTAATCCTTTAATGCTTCTTATTCGTTGATTTCTTGAGTTAGGGATCTTGTATGGGAATAAGGTTTAATTTCATTACTATTTATGTGTGTGCCCATGTTTGAATTGATATTGGTTGTTGGGTCATGTTTTGCTTGGTAGCCTACTCTGTTTTCCATTCCTAATGCTATTAGGATGGAGTGATATTATCTAACTTACTTGTTCCATGCTTTTTTCTGTTTAGAAATGTAGTATATATTGATTTACTTTGAATATTGGATATATTTTGTTAATGATTGACTTACAAAGGGCTGTGAGAACCTACTATAGTTAGACCATAGGAGAAATGGATGATGAGGGCTTTCCTAGAGAGTCTGTTATAATTTCACGTTGCGAGACCATAGGGGATATTTGCGTGAGTTCTTCCACAGTTTTTTTTTGGTTCCATATAACGAGACCACATGGGAAATTGGACATTGCGTGATTCACCAAATTGTATTTTGTTTACATCTACAAGACCACAGGGGGGAATTGACAAAAAATGCTTCCATAGATAGTCTTTGTTAAACTGAACCAGAGGGGTTAGACTCTGAGAACTTCCCAGAGGGTTGCTTGAGATTGTTTGGTAGTTTTTCTAATAAATTTAAATGAATGTAGTTGAATCTATAGGATTGTTTACTTTTTAGTACATCCTTGTTTAATACTTCATTTTTCATATTTCCTTCCATATAATTATTCACTATTAGTTAGGAACAGATCATTGGGTGGTTTTATACTGGGATTCTTCTCATACCATGTTTAGGTCATGCTTTAGACTCAAAAACGATTATATTCTTGTAGGTATAGACAAGGGAAAGAATCCTTCTACTTCAAGTATATAATTGATGTGGATATAGAGAGCATGGGAACAAGATCAGGCTTTCGATGCTACTAGGGTTAAATACTTTTTTTCCATTGTACTTTTGTTTAGTACTATATTCCAGTATTGTGACTTGTTTGGATGCTTTCTTACACATATGTGACATGCAAAATTTATATATGTGCTCCAGTTGTTTCTCTACCTGTAGTCTTCCATTGTGTACTGTTGCATGTTATTATTACTTATTTCACTACTATTATTTATTTATTTCTACTACATTACTCTTCTAATGAGAGAATAGTTTCCCCACTATCACACCCAAGGAACTCACTGCTAGTCGGAATCCTATGGCATTTGGGGAAATGTGCTTTGGGCCATGTGACCAAAAGGGTATGGGGAACCTCTAGGCGGCACCCAGAACCGGGATGCTACAAAGTGGTATCAGAGGAATTATTTTCTTCTTTGAATAACTGTTTACAGCCTATATCTAGGTATTGGATGGAATAGGTAGTTGGTAATAAGATGTGTCTGGGTGTAGCAAACCCGTGTACAGGGAAAATTTAATTTAACTTTATTATTTCATTTTTCTAGTTTGAAAATTATTACAAATGATTTGATTTCACCATTGGGTGATTTGGGTTTTTTTTGTACTGTTATCCTTGATATCATTGAAGTTTTGTTTTTGTTTTAACCCAATGAGATGATGGCATTACATCTCATGCATCATATTGGTACTTGATTGAGATCACATGTCATCATTTTTTTGTCCTTCCATTTAGGGTGCATTACCAATAGCATTTGTTGTGATAGATGGTGTGATAGTTATGCATGATGTTGTGATATATGACTTGATAGAATACCTACTATTTGATATGGTATTGTTTTTTGTAAGGATTCATTTGAATGGGCGCCAGTCTTTGGTCCCTAAGGTGTTATGGGCCCTCATGGATCTAAGTTTGGTGGATCATGCATTTCATGCACTTTTATATTTGTTATATGACATGAATAGTATTTAAAGATTTGATTAGTATGGTGTATGGGCCCTCACGGATCAGAATTTGGCACATTAATGTTTGTTTCAGCATTTTTATGGGTTCCAGAGTAGTTTCTAAGGATTACTATCTTAAAAAACCCAGAATACACAGTGTGTATTAATGAATACACACCATGTATCCTACTATTTGGGAATGAACTATTTGTCTTAAGTACATGCCATGTACTATAGGTACACACCATGTAATCTGTGATTGTGTGACTGCCTGTGTGGGTAGAGAAACAGGGCTAGGAAATCATTGGTGGAACACACTGTGTACCTGAAGTACACGTCGTGTAGTATAGGCCATGTGTCCGGTCATGTGACTAACGACATGGTTGGATGAAATCCTTCTAGTACACACCATTCCTGTCATAAACACATCATGTACAGTTATCCGTTTCTTCGACCATATGACTAATGAAACAGGTGGATGAAACCTAAGTGGTACACACCATGTCTGTCACAAACACACTGTGTAGTTCTGTTCTAGGATAGAACCTTGTGGTTTATCCATGTATAGGAACTCGGACACGGTGAAAGGATTCAAGTAAATTCCATGTAAATGGTGAACACATTGTGTGTACGGGATATTACAATAACAGTTTTGGAATAAGTACACGTTGTTGTAAAGACTTAATGGAACACATTGTGTAGGGGTTATACACATCGTGTATCCATGTTTTGAAGAACATGAATGCTTTATCTGTCCTATACCATTCTAGAACTTGTATGTTTCAATATTTTCGATTATTGAACTAAGTTGTGTGATTGACCTTGCATATTTATTCCACTACGATGTCCTCCGGTTGTATGCTAGATACAAGGCAGTGAACAGACACCTGACATGGTATATTAGGGAATACCAGCAGATCCTCTCGTACCTTCTGTCATGGAACCAGCCATTTTCCCGGATATAGTTGTGTATTCCCAATTCCAAAAATTATTCATGAGTTTTATTCAGACTATCCATGGAGTGTCGCATCCTTCCCCATCTATCATAGAACTGACGCGGGACTTTCAGAAGCACCATCCTCTAACTTTCTCAGGGGATGGAGGACCTCAGGCGGCAGATTCATGGTTAGAAGCCATGATTTAGATCTTCAAGCATCTAGAAACACATCCAGAGAGTAGGGTGAAGCTCTCTACTTATATTCTTCAAGACTCCACCAGTAGATTATGGGAGGTGATCTCATAGGCAGGACGCCAGCAGGTTATGGCTTGTGATGAGTTCTAGCATGCCTTCTACGAATACTTCTACCCAGAGACATTGGGGCCGAGCAAGCCTGAGGTTTCATGAGTTTGGAGTGGGTTACTCTCTCAGTCATGGATTACTCTTCTCACTTCATCGAGTTGCAGCACTTCACACTCATTCTAGGGGTGATGAGTTATTTCTGGTGAAAAAGTTTGAGGATGGTCTCAGGCATGACATCTGATCTTAGGTGAATATCATCAGGTTGACTTCAACAAATTCTAGGGTCTACCAAGCACTGATCATAAAACGTAATCTAAGTGATTCTGGGGATTTGAGCCAGGGAAGTTTGGCATCCAGAGTTGGTACCCCTCCGACTAACAGTAGGAAGCATCACAGGGACTCTACATGTGGAGATCCGAGTGGGCGGAATACTTCCTCTAGTGGCAACGTATTGTGATAATAGTGTGAGAAGAGCATAAATACATATCCACATTGGTCGTGAGACCCATTGGAGTGATGATATTATGGAAATAGGGGTCATATTCAGTATTTTCGTCAGATTTTCTCATCAGATGCTGGTGATAGGGGTTCTGTTTCAACTCCTCATATTGGAGAAAGACCACCAGTCCCACATTAGACTGGGGGCTAGAGTTATTTAGGCCATTCAGGCCAAGGTGGATTTTGTGGCTGCATTGGTCAGACACTAGGTTTTTGATAGCCACAAGTTGGATCAGATTAGGGTTCTCAGTTAGCTTCATAGGGCCGTGGTGCAGTTCTGGCATTTACGATAGAGCAGATTCATCCAAAGTAGGATCACGAACCCTATACAGATAAAGGTACGATTCTAGTTTCCTTAGTTTTAGCCTCTGAAATTTTTGATATAGGGGCTTCCCATAGTTTCATATCTATCTCTATTTTGGAGATCCTTGGGCTCCATATCATTACTTCGGAAAATATCTTGACACTAGACACTCTGTTGGGGACTATAATGGCTATTTTATGTCAGTTAAAGGAGTTCCCTTTTGAGTTTGTTGGGTGTCACTTCTTATGGGATATTTATGTCTTAAAGATGACATGTTATGATTTCATTCATGGAATTGACAGGTTAGTTATATTTCATGATGTTTTCAACATCTATCATTCTAGGGTGAGTTTCATGTCACCAGAGGGTGGATTATTTCTACATAAGGGCAATGGGATGTCCTAGAGAGTAGAGTGGGACCTGAGCATCATGGTTTGGGAGGTGTTACAGCCCAAATTTTTAGTTTGTATCTGGATGACCAGGGAACATCACAAATAGACTTTCATCTAGTGGTGGACCATTTCATGGATGTATTTCCATATTAATTTTCATGTTTTCTTTTAGAGTGAGATGTATATTTATCTATTGAACTTTTGCTAAGAGAATCACTGGTGTCCATAACTCCTTATAGGATGGCTACACCAGAGATACATGAGATTAACAAGAAGTTATAGGATTTATAGGAAAAGGGTTTCATCTGACCTAATACTTCTCCTTGGGGTTTGCCTATTCTGTATGTGAGGAACACAGATGGCACCCTCAGACTTTGAGTGTATTATCAGAAGTTGAACCAGTTTATGGTCTCAAACAGATTTCCCTTAGTGAGGATTAATGATCCTTTTGATTATCTTCAAGGATCCCAAGTGTTATCTAAGATCTACTTGAGATCTTTTTATCATTATTTATGTGTTAGACCATCTTATATAACTCTTATAGCCTTTTGGAGTTGGTATGGTATCTATGAGTATGTGGTTATGCCATTCGGTCTCACAAACTCTCATGTAGTTTTCATGGAACAAATGAAACGAGTGTTCCATCCATACTTGGATTCCATTGTGGTGGTTTTTTTGGATGATATCTTGGTGTACTCTCACAATATACACGACCATGGTACCCATCTTGATATTGTTTTTAGTACACTGAGAGAGCATCAGTTATAAGCTAAGCTCTAAAAATGACACTTTTTATGGACCAGATTCACTTCTTGGGTCATGTTATCTCAATGACAGGAGTATCAGTAGACCCAGAGATAGTGAGAGAAGCAGTTTCCTCAGAGCATCTGTAGAACGTTATTGAGGTATATAGTTTTTAAAGGCTTTCTGGTTACTACAGAAATTTCATATAGTACTTTTTATGCTTATCGGTGCCACTGAAGGGCCTGACTAAAAAGGTTGAAAAGTACATGTGGACAAATTCATATGATTCATCCTTTAAAGAGATGAATGAGAGGTTGACTTCAACACTGATACTAGTTTTCCCCGAGCCAGGAAAGATCTATACTATTTTCTATGATGCATCATGTATTGGGAAGTTCATCTTCATTTCATCAAGATATATAGATATATACACCATCATTGTCGATGGATAGACAGGAAGAGATGTCGTTTGTTTTGTGATCAGGTGTTCCACCTATCAGTCGGTGAAGGTGGAGCATCAGCGACCAGTAGGGCTTCTAAATCAGTCACTCATTACTGAGTTGAAGTGGAACAATGTCGAAATAGACATCGTGGTTGGTCTTCCTAGGTCACCTTTACGTAATGATGTAGTTTGGGTTGTCATTGACATACTACCAAAGTTTTCACACTTCTTATCGATCTAGGAGACATTCAATGTCGATGATCTAGGAATGTTTTATATCATAGAGATTGTATGTTTACATCGGATTATGCACTCCATCATTTTAGATTGGGATGGTTGTTTTATTTCTTAGGTTTTGTAGGGACTATAGAGAGCTTTGGTTACAAAGGTATTTCTGAGTACAGTTATCCATCCCTTAACAAATGGACATTATGAGTGTATGATTTAGATGCTGGAGGACATGCTTCGAGTAGGAATCCTTTATTTTGGAGGTTCTTTGGAGAAACACATACCTATGGTGGAGTTTTCCCATAATAATAGTTTTCAAGAAACAATTTATATGGAACCATATGAGGCTTTTTATGGTAGGCCATTCCGATCACCACTTTGTTTCCGAGAGGGAGGAGAGGTAGCTATGATCGGACCTCGTCTTTTCCAGGAGACCATGGAGCAGATAGAGTTGATTCAGAAAAGTATGGCTACTATACAGTCACGACATAAGTATTATGCTGATAAACGAATATGACCTCTGGATTTCAAGGTTGGAGATTAGTTTTTCCTATGTGTCACACCAAGGTTGGGAAGCGTGAGTATTAGGAGACAGGTACACTTTTACCGAGATAGATCAGTCCATTTGAGGTTTTGGGGAGAGTTGGACCGGTTTTATATCGATTGCAGTTACCTCAAAAGTATCTTTCTATACATGACATTTTCCACATTTCTCATCTTTGACATTACTTCTCAGACATGTCTCATGTTTATCAACCCAAGGATGTTGAGTTAAAGATGGACTCATAATTTAAGGATTATCCATTCTGGATTGTTAATCGTAGTGTGAAGGTTCTCCATGGTTGGTTTCTTCCTCTAGTATGGGTTTTATGGAAGCTCAGGAGAGTATAGGATGGACTTGAGAGAGGGAAACCACATACGATCACAGTGTCCGGAGTTGTTCGAGGATCTCTCTTCTACGCCACCTTGTTAGGGAAATTCGAAGACAAATTTATTTAAGGGTGGAAGTTTATAAGAACCTAAATCTTCTTTCAGGTATGGACCTTGTTTTTCATGTGGTTTTTGAGGAAAAGGGGAAGAAGGAAATTTTTAGGATTTCATGTCATGTACCCCCTTGTACACATTGTGTGGCACCAAGTCCAGACCGTGTTTGCCCATGTCATGACTACGTAAACAACAATGTGACGATGCGGTAGGGCCACTTAAAGTAGGACCCAGAAAAGGGACATACATGCCATGTATCTTTAATTAACACGCCGTGTATTTTTATTTTTATTTGTTATATCGGATCGGGTGGCATATCATTCACAGAAATATCCTCTTTTGGATTTGTCTCATCTAGGAGTGATCAAAGCTGATGATTCTTCCCTGATCCCCCTACCCAATTTCCGTTCTCTGAATCAAACTCTATTGGTTGTGTTGGAATCTTATCTGTGAGTTATTCCTTGTTCTAGAGACTCTTCTATTGATTCCGCCTCTTTCATGATATATTTGTGGTTGATCATTTGGAATGTTTTCATTGATCTATGACATTCTAGGTCAATTCAGAGGGTGAGGTTCAACTATATCGATCATACGATGTTGAGGTAGGTGGTTTGTGCCTATTTTTAGTCTTTCTTTGAATTATATGTTAAAAATTCCCCAAGACCCTAGTCTGGAGTATTCCGTGTTTAGGGAATTTAACCATTTAATGCATATTATTCCTTGATTGCTTGAGTTAGGGTTCTTTTTTGACAATGGGGTTTAATTGCCTTACTATGGATGTGTTTTCCCATGTTTTAACTGATATTGGCTATTGGGTCTAGTTTTTTCTATTAGGATGCTCTATTTTCCATGCCTAGTTCTGTTAGGATCAAGTGATATTATCTTACTTACTTGTTACATGCTTTGTAGTTGTTTAACAAAGTAGTATATTGTGATTTACTTTGGCTGCTCGATACCATTTGTGCATGATTGACATACACAAGGCTCTGGGAACCTGGTGTAGTTATACCATTGGGAAATGGATGCTAAGGGCTTTCCCAGAGTGTCTATTATACTTTAAAGTTGTGTGACCATAGGGGGATGGACGTGAGTGATCCCTTAGAGTGTCTATAGTTAAAAATTGTGAGACTACAGGGGGAATTAGATGTTGAGTTCTTACCCATAGTGTCTTCAGTTTACTATTGTGAGACAATAGGAATAATTGATGGTGAATGCTTTTTCAAAGAGTCTTTGTTCAGCTAAACCAAAGGGTTCAGACTATGGGAACTTCCTAGAGGGTTGCATGAGATTTTTTGGCAGTTTATTTAATAAATGTAAATGAATGTAGTTGAAACTGTAGGATTGTTTACATATGTTTACTTCTTTTGTTATTACTTCATTTTGAATATTGACTTCAACATATATATTCACTGATAGTTAGGCACAGATCATTGGTTAGTTGCTTATTGGGATTCATCTCACACCATTTTTGGATCATTATTTGGACAAAAAATATTATATTGATCCAGGTATAGACAAGGTAAAGCAACCCTTTACTTTAGGCACTTGATTGTTGTGAATCTGGAGTGCATGGGACAAATCTGAGGCTTGTGATGGTGCTGGAGTTATTTAATTGTTTTCCTTTGTGATTTGGTTTAGTACTCTATTCCAGCATTGTGACTTGTTTGGCTATTTTCCTAGAAATATGTGACATGGATCTTCTATATATGTGCTTCATTTGTTTATCTACTTTCAGTCTTCAACTATTTATTATTGCATGTTATTATTACTTCTTTTGTTTTTGTTATCTGTTTATTTCTGATGGGTTACTCTACCAGATAGGGCATAGTTTCCCCGCTATCACACCCAAGGCCCTCGCTACTAGGTATCAACCTCTGGAATTTGGGGAAATGCGCTTAGATATATGTGACCAACCGAGTATGGGGCACCTCTGGGTGGCAACCGGAATCAGGACGTTACAGTTATGATATGATCTGATGTGATTGAAGAATAAATAAATTAAATAACTTTGTAAATAATTATTCCTCTTCTTTGGGAGGCCTCCTTTGGCTTATACATTAGGCCTTATAGATTTTTATTTAGGTGATAATAAAGACTCTAGGTTATTGGGTGAATGGTTGGGAATCGATTTTATCAAGTAATCATTGATCAAAATAGCTTGAAATTTGTCAATAATGTAGGATAGGGGTCCACTTTTATATTTTATGGGAATGGAAAATTTTAAATATTATACAATTTAAAATATAATAAATATCATAATCATTATCAAGTTGAACAAAAGTCCCAGAATTTTGATGGTAGGACACTATAAGTTCTAAATACATTCAACTAATAAAATTTATACATATTTATTTCACATTTTAAACCTAATAATTTGGTTTGACCCCTTATTAACTATTATTAATCTTGACAATGTTAAAACGTTTTTCCTTCATTAAGGTTTATAAATTTATTTATAATTTGAAATGTGGATAAAAAATGGTTCAAGGATGAAATTTTAGACAATTTCTATCCCAATTTTCCAATTTAATTTTTTTTAATTTTAATTCTTTTAAAAATTTGTTTTTATCAGAAAATATCATTAATTTCATTTTTTGTAATATTATACTATTTTGATTTAAAATTTCTCAAGTAAATAATAGAATTAGAATCTAAACACATTTATCATTTATTATACATTATAATTACCAGTTAAATACGTTTTATTCCACAATTAGTTGAGGACATGTTAATTATTTTATTTTAATAACCATTTACCTTGATTTTTCTTCTACATGCACTACCACCAAATCAGCATTGCGTAAGATTTTATGTTATATATTATAAATTAAAATTAAAATAATATTTCCATCATAAAAATAACTGATTAGTATAAAAACAATCTTTTAAATTATTTCATTACATCTTTCTACCTTAGTTAAAAATATAAGAGAAATTAAAGGAAATAGAGTGACATTTTTTTAATTATCATTACATAAAAATAATATAAAGGTTATAATCAAAAGAATGTGATAAAAATTACATTTTTTAATCCTATATTTTTATAGTAAAAATACTCATATTATAAACAAAATGTATGTTTATGGATATATCATGCCTTATCTCATAGTTTAAACATTATTTATATAATTTACTCTTACTAGGGTGATAAAAGTTTTACATAGGTTAAAGTTCATAATGAACAAAAATAAATGGGATATATTAACCAAATATAGACCTATTAGTTTTAAAAATAGAAGAAATTTTTAGCACTAAATTTATATGTTTATTAAAAAAATTAACATAAATGTGTAAAACGCAATGAGAAATTTGTTTTATAAAAATTTGTTTTTTTGTATAAGAATGAGCTTATACAAAAAAAAAGAATATAAAAGTAATTATTTTATAACTAATTATATTATGTTTGATTAAATATAAATTATTTTTATTTAATAATAAATCTAAAAAAATGGTTCTTTTAAATTACATGATTTAAGGATATGAATTCACAGTTTTGAAAAACTCAACAATTATCATTATTAACTCAAGAATCAAATTTTCTTAAATATACCGAAAATCACCCTAAGACTATTGAGACACAATTATTAAAAACTAGTTCTAATTTTTAAAAATAAGATTTATAAAAGTTGTATAAAATAAATGTGATATGTTTTCACAAAATGAAATAAAACCCATTTTTGAATAATATATATTTTTAAAAAAAATTGGCATTATCTTCATTCCATGGATTGTAACCACAATTAAATGAATTTTAATTTTATTAATTGGTTATTTAATATACTCATTTAATTATAATAATTTATCAATGCCTATTATAGGATCTATTATTATAAAAATTTTATTATACACCTAATTAAATTTTTAAGAAAAATATATCTTTTACCACATGCAGATTTTATATTAATTTATAAAAAAGAAATTATAAATGTATGATTTATTATTAATTTTATAAAGGAAAAAATACTACATATATTTCATAATATGTTTATTCATATATATATCTTCCAAATTAATGACTATGTTATAATTATCATATTTAAATAATAATATTTCTATAGTATGTCGTAGTTCGTTTAACCATGGTGTTGTGTGTAGTAAATGATATCAAACAATATATTGTTTAAGGGAGAATTATATATTTACATTTCATGGTATCACAATCTACCCATATTACAAAACATGTTTCCTTTTAATGTAAATTTGAATCTCTCAAAATAAATTGATCATAACATAGTTATAAAACCATATATATATTTTACCTTGACCGATAATTTTATAGTCATGAATGGGAAACTTATTATAAATTCTTCTATATAAATCTCATAATATCAATTGAGCTTCTGAAAACCAACATTTTAAGATGACTATAACATTCCATATAAGTTTTGATTGATTTTTATTCTTTTTTCTTGAGTTTGAGAAAAGCTTTTACTATTTTGAAGGAAAATATTATTAAATTTACTCACCTGATTTTATCAGATTCTATAAGCCTGGTATCAACTTTTTATGTGTCTAATCATGATCATGATAAATTTTTCATCCCTAAATCACTATATTCAAACTCCAATAGATCAAAATATCCACAAAATATTGAAAAAATACTTCTCATGCTTCTATCTCTTAATCGAACAAAATGGATAGAAAAATTCGAGATAATATCCAACATGAATGAACCTTAATATGAATGAATAATACATTAATCCTTAACTGTTCAATAATATTACACAATATTAAACACCAATCGTTCCATAAGTAATTAACCTTAAAATTCATTGAAATATTCAAAACCAAGTTGAGATTC
This sequence comes from Viscum album, assembly GCA_963277665.1. Lineage (NCBI taxonomy): Eukaryota > Viridiplantae > Streptophyta > Magnoliopsida > Santalales > Viscaceae > Viscum > Viscum album. The sequence continues at coordinate 27,163,956 of OY728140.1, read as the reverse complement.
TAGAAATCAAAAAGATTTGATCACCTATTCTTCCAAGATCAATTTAATATTTATATCCAAAAAATGTTGAACACTCATAATTTCACATAATGAAATTTATATTACTAAATCATACATTTTCCAAAATATGCTATTATATCCATAAATAACATGAGTCATCGTAAAACTATAATAAAATATTATATTCCTCTAAATGATAAATCAACAACTATTTTTCAAAAAAATCTCATTTTAACCAAATATATTTCTATATTCTAGAATCATATAATTTTCCCAATATAGAAAAATTATTTATAAATAACATATCACCAAATAAGTTTTCCATGACACCGTTATTTAAATAATAAAACCCGTGTTCCCAAAATTTAATAACCATTTTATAAAATTAACCAAGATCAATTTGACATCAAATGCCATAATAATTATAATGTATATCAATACATTATGTCCAAAATATATAAAATAATTATTTCACAATTATCCTTTTTATTAAAACACATATTAAACCCCATGGATGTTTTCCAATAAATGTCTGACATAGTATTATAAATTTTCTTAAACTCTCATCACATAAAATTACAAAATTAGTATCTATGAGTTTAAAATTACAATCAACGTTAGACCTATTAACTCATGATTGTATCAACTACTCTTAAAATATCCTAATTTGAATCATCATAACCTCTAAAGCTATCTAAACAATTCTTTTGAAACCAAATATAATTATATATAACATAAAACATACATCATTACCTGATTTATAACAAGGGTTTAAATTTCTTGAATTTAAAGGATCTTTTCTCTTTAGAGTTTTTGGTAATTAAGAAATCTATTACACATTAATTCATTACAATAAAAATATGAAACTTCCCCTCAATGTCCATTTTATTCCCTAAAAACGTGATTATTAAATTTAAACCCATGTTTATTTCAAAACATGAATTCTTATGAGAACATTCTTATTTCGTCTTGAATAGCCCTGAATAAATTCATAGATCCATTTTTGTTATCCCAAAAAAATAACAACTTAATAAGGGTTAGATAAGATTCTTAATACAAGAATGTTTACAAAACAATATATCATGTAATAAATAATTAATTAATAAAATGGTAGATATAAATAATAATCAAATATATCATATAACTAATATCATAAAGGGATAATATATTCATGGATTGAATAACAATATAAATAATCACATCAAAAACAATAACTGATTTCATAATAATGTAAGGAATAATGTTAGACATCATAATAATATCATTAATTCCTTATGACTATACATTATAAATATACCATCAATATCACATGTTAAGAGAGCAAAAATAATTGATAGGCATACACTAAATATCAAGTTTGTTTTGTCTCAGAATGCATACTAATGCATCAAGTGGTTGTCTAATGATTGGCCCCACCTATCACTAATTATTTCCCATGCATTTATATTATCAAAGAAAGGAATAACGTTTTAATATATAATCAACAATACATTATAATCAAAATTATTTTTTGAAAACTTCTATTAAAAATGAAAATATTTCCCTCATATATATTCAACCTACATTACCTTTCTAAACTCATCTATATTGAACTAACAAGTATATAAATCGTAATGGTTTTCCTAATGAATAAACAAGATATCATTCTTGGTAAACACACAAAATCTAATTTATATAAAATTTGGTGTTTATGAAATATAGATTGATGATTATATGATATAGTAAATACTATAAATGATATATAATTCTTACATGGCAAAATATCTTAGTTGTGCTAAACTACTCATAGAGGGTGAATTAGTGGTCTCTTTTTAGGAATTCAATTTTTTTGATTTAACATCACCTAATTTTTAAGGTTATCAATCCACTCACTATAATTTCTTAATGTCACCTGATGTGAAATACTAATGTAAGATAGAGTTACACACATTACTTATAAGGTTCAGTTTAATAGACTCCTCTTTATGGCATTGGTTAGTCCCTGAAATATAGATTTATCACTATCAAACAAGTCATTATAATCATAAAAAATATTAGTCTGAGGAACATTGGGACCCAGTATGTCCATCTATATAAAGCACCGACTATATGGTATAAATCTCTACACTAATGAAGATAAAAATAATAAATACCTATTTCTTCTCCTGGGATTCTTCTGCACCTCTTCGAAATATTATCTTCATCTATATGAATATGGTTCAACAGATCTATACATGTACATCTTCAAGATCATCCACATTTTCTTGGAAAAAATTCTCTTGTCTTGAAACCCCTTCCAGATATGGTGTGGTCAGTATTTTCCTCTATTTCTTTAAATAGTTAGCTATACCCCCTGGATTCACCTCACATTATGCACCTCGATACTAGATTTATCAATATCTTATATTTTCTTGCACTCTACTCAAGTTTTCTTAATTCTAATATAAAAAATTTCTATAATACTGAAACCATATGTATATATATATATTCAAAAAATCATCCAACATAATAAACATAAATATATCATAGTTATTCTTTCCATATATGAATTATGAAAACCTCTGGATGTTTAGAAATAGGATCATCCAATTTGAGTCAGTCAATAAATTCTTGATTTATTTATTACCATATTTTGTATTTGAGTCTTCAGTTAAATCACCTGAAGACTCTATATTTTGATTACTTCTTCCTCAGTATTTATATGTGGGTGAGTGATCTCAGTATGTCTTTTAAATTCCCAAAATTCTTGATTACTCTTTCCTTTCTATATATTCAAATATCTCAAACACACATCATCTTTAAAATACACTCCCTTGAACATGTTTGAAATATCCATAGCCACATAAATCTCTTTCCTTTTTTATGAATTTCATATTCTAAAAATCTCAATCATCACATAAGAATATAACACCTTACTTTATTATTAAATTTCATTATTAATCCCATAATCAGCATGATTTCAACTACAACCATCACTTTTACAATATAACATTGTCCAAAATTCCAACATAGTCGGAATAAACTATGTCTAATACTTTATCTACATGAAATTAATTATATATGTAACAAATTTTAATATGTTTTACTTAAGATACATATAAATCGGGTACATATATTGGATTGACTACATAATTAAATGAAAAAAAACAACATAGCATATTTACATATGTGATATAGATACATGGATCTACACATGGTTCCATTACATATTTTTCTATGTTAGAAGTTTGGAAACATGAATCTTTTAGATACATGGTCAGAATCAGCTATGTAGAATTGGTAAATTCTAGACTTCCTCAAATAAACCCAAAAAATATATAGTTGAATTATAGGAATTGTTAAACACCTCGTCGATTCCCAATGATATCATAGACAGTACTCCTTAATTCACCAACACATTTCTTTGATACTTTTTAATATTTACTTACCAATCCTCCCAACTGATTTACCACATTATATTGAACTTATCCAATCAATTTCTTCATGTTTTATCCTCACAATAACTTTTCTATAGAACAATGATCTCACTCAACCATCTTATGGACTTACATGTGTTCTTTATCAATTATGACATCCAATTCCTTCTCCTAAATCCATAAAAATATTTCAAGAAACATTATCAACTCCAATAAAAAAATATTTAACCATTATAAAAAAGAAATACTTACACAGGAATAACAGTCACCCCCTTATTTAAAATCAAATTAAAAGATGAAGGTAGGGGGACTTCTCATCCCTTCATTTCATTCTGAATGTACTCATATTTTATTCCCACTTTTCTTATGAGAGGAGTGACACAACATGGATCTATTATAGAATATCCTTTTGATTGTATACTATATGTCTACATGGGTAAAACCAATGTAGAAAACAAGATAGACACAATCAATTTTTTATATGTTTTCTATACACTACCACACATGTGATATCATACTCAGAGTTTCTTATTTCTCAAATTAGGGTTATATAATGATAGATTATCCATGAATTATTTTGTAATATTCACTCATATCAATAAACAATCAAAATGGTTCATGAAAAAGTCATGTAACTCCTTGTTTTCCTCATGTTTTGGTTACCAACAGTCCGCCGTATTAAGTGAATTTAGTACCAACGTAACAACAAGTTGTAATTGTGATTCTCAAACATCAACCTTTATGTTTGCAATTTTCCCAAGAAATTCTAATTTTACTAGAAAAACTTAATTGAAGACTACCACATTATATTAATTCACCCATGATGGGTGTATTCATTTCCTTCTATTCATGGAAGTTGAGAAACTTCGTGAGAGTCTATCTACTCTTATTTTCATTATAGTTTCATTCTCAATCATCTCTATTATTGAATAATTTTTATATACCTCAAAAAACACCCTAAATTTCTTACATATTATCTCACAGGTAAACACGAATAAGGAATGGAAATAAACCTATTGTTTCTTAGAAATAATGTTCAGGTTGAGATCTTCCCTTCATCCCAAGCTATTCTTTTCTTCCAATCAAAGCATGGGAATATTTTTCTAGACACATCCTTATATTTTGAGTATTATATATTTTATTATTTTCTTTATTCTCTTGAACTTATTCTTTATGTGTAATACCCTTTTCTACATCAGTATTCTCAATATTCTAGTTAAGATTTATATAAAATTTCTAGTATACTTTAACCTAATTTTTTGATGTTACGTTCTTTCCATTAACCTCGCCTCTTTTTTAAAATCCTTTACTTTTTTATTTAATTTAAATTGATTTGGATGAACATTTAATTACTCTTTATTAATATACTCAAATTTTTTTCTCTTCTCATATGTACATAACTTCTTAATTTTGGAAATATTTTTTATTCACTTTTATGTTATGAATAACACCTACAAAAAAGTTATCCATAAATATCTTATAATTGTGACCATCTAAATTGTATCTTCCACAAAAATTTTCCATAATTTGAAAAAATAAAATTGAGTTACTAGTTATTGTATATTTCTAGTCATTGGTTTTTTCCACAATATTGTTTCCTTGGATGATCAATAAAACTCACGCTTGGCTATTTAATCTTTCTTGGTAAATACATATTGAACAAGGAATAATATGATTTGTGTCCTTTCTTACCACAACACCAGCAAAACACATTAAATTTTTTCTTTAATATTTTTTTTACATCATTCCAGAATTGTGTTTTTAATTCCCTGTTATAAATTGTGACATACTTTTCTTAGGTGGTTTATATCCTCCTTGTCAGGCCATTCCCTTAATTTGATTTGGAACAGTACATGTCATTTTTATTTGACTAAATATACCCAAATTTGGTTTTCAAATCAACATTGTTAGATAAAACATGTCAATTTTAAATTTTATTATGTTAGATTTACCTTTTCCAAATAAAATATTCTTCTCATTGGACTGAGAAGGTTTTTCATTCCCCTCCACCTCCTTATTGAAGTCTTCATTATCCTTGTTCAACACATATTGTAGTATGGGACATATTTATTATGTCTCATCTAGTTCCTCTTTTTTTGAAGACAATTCTATCATGATATCTTTGATAGTATTTTAATTTTTATCTTCTGAATTATTGTGAATATTTGTGTCATAAACGTAGGTTTCTTATTTTATTCATATCTCTTCCTTCTTAGAATCCACCATTTTATTTTCTTTCTCAAGATTATTTATTAATTTTTTGATGTATTTAATATCTACCATGATTAAATATTTTTTTTTACTCCAAATAAATATATATACCTTATTATTTATCATCACCACCACATGATGAATTATATAATTTCATTACATGAGAAATTAAACCCACTTCATCATAAAAATAAACACTAGATAATGACTCTTTATTTTTCTTTCTCATTGAAGTCTCCTTTTTACTGTTGAATTTATTTTACTTAGGCATATAAAATTCAGGTTTATGAGTTCACTCATCATCTGATTTAGATTAATTATCCTCATATAAACTTAAATATCCTTTCCTTGTGGCTTAAATATATATTTCATATTTTTTCTTTATTGTTGAAATTAGGTTCACTTGTTATATCATAAGCTATGATGAAGTTCGGTAGATCATTAATTTTTTATTCTTCACTTTATTTCATGAATAATATTTTTGAATTAAACCAATCTTTTAAATTCAAAATTTAGGATATATTTTTGAAAATTGAATTACCAATAATCATAATTCACATCCCGCACTATCCTGAACATCCCCACACAAGATCTTTATGTTTTATCCTCACAGTTATTTCTCTATATAACATGTTAGTAACTCAATCATGTTATGAAATTACCTAGATTCTTTATCAAGAATAACATCTAATTCCTTATCATGAATCCATAAAAATCCTAAAATCATCATGATCAACTTCACTAAACACATAGTGAAACATCGATAACAAATTATATACTTACATGGGAACAACATGAGATAATAAAGAACACATACATGAATATTACCATTAATTCATTAAAAATTAATGTTTTTTTAATAAAGACAATTCCATTCAAAAATAAAGTGTAAAATGACATTCCAACTTTTCAAAAAAAGTCCCTTAAAACATTTACCAAAAAATTAAAAATAAATTCGAAAACACTTTTTATGAGGTGTTAATAAGAATATTAAAAAGATTATTTTTAAAATCATCTATACTAATATAATCTTGAAAATAAAATATGCCTATATAAGGAAATGTGAAATAGAAGATTAATATTTATAAATGTTGATTGAAATCCCAATTCAAAACATTTAAGAATATAATTCCTTGTTTCTCTAAAAAATTAGTAAAATAATGATAATACATAACAGTTTCGAAAACCATAAAATCAATGAAGAAATATACTATATCTACTAAACCAGGGTGTATCCCTTCTTGTGTTTCACCACCACATTAAACCACGTCACCATCTTCCTATATCCATTTACCATTAACCCCTCCACTATCCGCTCACACCCCCGCATTACCCCTCGCTTTTCATCTCTGATAAACACATAACAATGATCCAACTTTGTGCCTAGGGTTACGTCTCCTCTTCTTTTTCCATCTCCTCGATGTTTATCTTCCACCGTAGGCCATCAACACCTCAATTAGTCTCTAATATTCTTATGTTTTCCTTATCTTAATCCACTACCAAACCACAACAGTGTAAGAGTACCTCCACCACTTACGACTCCCTGTTTTCTTCCTCTACTCTACAGTCTACCACTTCCATTTTACATCCATTGCTCCTCCATCTACTTTTCACAGTTTTATTCCACTACTCCATGGATTACCTCTGATGGTAGCTACCTCTTCCTCGCTGTGCATGTATGCTCAGAATCCTTTCTAGGTAACCCTACCTACTACAATACTAGAATCTGATTCCAGAATCCCAAAACTACTATAACAATTTCCCACGATCAATCGGTGACACCATTCTGCATATGCTTTGCAGTTCAGGTATGTGATTGTTTTTTCTTATCTCACCACCTTAGAATTTTCATCTCATCCTTATTCCATCTCACATATTCTTTTTAGTTCAGGTTTATGGCTCATTGCCTCCGAAAACCCCTATTCACTCCTACATCAGCTTCATTCTTCAAGTATGTGAATAAATACCCATTCTAAAACCTAAATCATGGATTTGAAATTTCTTATAATTTTTTACTTCAATTGTGTATCACTTTTGAATTAAATTTTTCTCCCTGATTATTCATGTTATGTTTCAGAATAATAAACTTCAACTGTGGTAAGTTTTAGGTTATTTATTACAACTTATATTAATTTATTTTTGGTTCTGCAAAATAATATTCATCATGATTAGTTCAATTAGAATGATTTTTTTCCAAATTTTTCTTAGTATCTATGATGAATACGTATTCAGATTTCTGTTTTGTTTTGGCTATATTAATTTGAGGGTTTTGGCTGCCATTTTTATTATTTTGTTTCTAAAAATTATTTTATAGCGATCTAGCAATGGGGATGATCAGTAGTAATGAATTTGAAATTTTATTCGTGAAAGTATATTATTTTCATTTTCTTATTCTTCATACATGACATGTGATAAGTCACACTTCTTCTTACATTACAATGACCTATCTCATCTTCCCGTCCTTCCCTCAAATAATTTAACCTCACAACTGGTCGATGACTCATCACATTATTACAGTATGTTTTCCACTTCACAGTATCATAAACATTATAATCTATATTAATATGATTTCCCCATCATATGATTTATTCCTATAATTATTATACTGGACTTTTCACTCTATTTTCATCCATGGTATCGATTTTCAGGTGCAGGAACAATCAGGTTTTTTTATATTTATTTTTTTCATCGCTTCTTAATATGTCAATATTATAATATTTCATTACCTCCATAATTTCATTACTCCTCCACCACCCCCTCTTTCCATTATAACACATGTGTTCTAGTCAAACACATTTTCGTACACTTTTTTTTATTTATACATGTCATGGGTCAATTCACACTTCCTATTTCATTACAGTGACATATCTCATTTTCCCCTCTTCTTGGTTTATTTAAACTCACAACTGGTCGATTTCTCATCACATTCCTATGGTATGTTTTCCAATTCAAAATCCCCCTATTGTTAATATAGATTCAATCCTTTATCCATATGTTTTCCCTCATAAATTATTTATGTTGTTAATTATTCTTTTAACTTCATTCATTTATATTCATCTAAGATACTGATGTCAACTGACAAGAATAAGGTTAGTTAATATTAAGTTTTCCCATTACATTAATTTCATTATCATATCTAATTTCTATACCTCCATTATTTCATTACTTCGTCAGCTCCCAGTTTTTTGTTGCATCTCATATGTTACTATGATAATCATTTCCTTATCAGTTCTCACTTATTCAAGTATTAAATATATCAGTTTTCACCTATTATTGCATTACGGTGACATGTCTCGTGTGTTATTCCTTTTTCAATCTATTATTCGTCTTTAATTATTCCAGTGGCTTCTTTACTCTATTGAGATCCATGAAATTTATTTACAGGTGTAGAAACAATCAGGTTTTCTTATATTTGTTTTTTTCATGTTTTCCTAACATGTTAATATTATCTGATTTCTTTACCTCCATAATTTCATTACTCCACCACCATCTTCTTTCCATTGCAACACACGTGTTTTGGTGAAATCCATTTTTGTATAAATATTTTCTTTATACATGACACATGTCAATTCACAATTCTTGCATTAAAATTAGAAATATCATGTGCCCCTCTTATCGGTTCATTTAACCTTGCAACTGGTCGATGACTTATCACCTTCTTACAGTATGTTTTCCACTCAAAAATCCCTATGTTGTTAATATAGATTCAAACCTATATCCAAATGTTTTCCCTGTCAAATGATTTCTATTTTTAATTATTATTTTTTACATTGTTCATTTATTTCAATTTATGACATTGATGTCATGTGATAATAATAAGGTTAGTTTATCTTCAATTTTCCCCTTCTATTAATTTTATTACCATATAAGATTTCTTTACCTCCATTATTTGATCTCTTCGTTAGCTCCGAGTTTCCCATTGCATCTCATGTGTTATGATGATAATCATTTTCATATCAGTCCTCACTTATTCTTGTATTAAATATATCAGTTTTGACCTCTTCTTTCATTATTGTGACACGTCTCGAGTGTTATTCATTTTTCAATCTATTATTAAGAATGTTGTTTCATTGAAACTTCCCAATTGCAGAGGGGTCAAATGTTGTAATAAGTGATCCTATTAAGGTCCTCAAAGAAATTTTAAGGATCAAGTATGCAACTAATGTCTTTTTTCAGGCTATAAATGCTGGTTTTTACCCAATCATAAGGTCTTATACCTTTTTATTGAAGTGTTTTTCTACCGAAAATGAAATAGAATTCAGAAAATATATTATTAGGGAATCAGATATTTATGGACCGTCGCTAAATGTTTACACCAATATTAGTATGATGAACATTTATTGTAAGTGGAATCTAAGGAAGTATTAAATTGATAATGCATAATCTTTTGAGATTTTAAAATAATTGGAAATCAGTGTAATGAAACCTACTATAGTAATATATGATATGTATATGGGCTTTAAAGTGATGGACATAATTAAAATGCTTTGGGTCTTATTAGGGATTTGAGGATCAAAGGTATTTCTGTAAATTTCTAATGTTTTAATGCTGTTATTTATGGTATGTGTCTCAGTGGTGAACTATCTCATGATTTTATTGTTTTCTAAGAAATTAAAAGTTGTGAAGTTACCCCAAATTTTTATATCTACATAATTTTTGATTGAAGGAATCTACATCACATATATTCACATATTATCTATATTTTTCCTATATATGTTCACATATGTGTTGTTCACATCAGTTCACATATGTTCTATTCAATTTAGATTAGTTTCCAATAGATAGCACAATTTATTTTGACCATTATAAGTAACGGTTTTGATTTTTTGGACTCCATATATTTCATTATATGAAATAACAGAATCCACAATTTTGTAAAAAAAAATTTACTTTTGTGTTATAGGAACATGAAAGTGCTAGATGATTAGGAGCTAGCTGCGACACTAACAGAAGATTTGTTACAACAACTACAAATTTTTCATCCACTTGGGTATTACTATTTCTATCTTCATTGTCTTTAGTTTTCACTAAAACCTTGGAGAAGACATAAATGATTTTTTTAGTTGCATTTACATTGACTGTATCATTAAAATAACATTCATTTATTCTTCTCAATTCAAATTGGTAAAAATCAAATTCCTGATAACTAATGTGCATGTTCTTAGAGCTAATAACCATTGTTTTTTACTACTATTTTGGTATTTTGAAGCTACTATGTAGTCTATCTCTCCTGAATTTGTTTGTTGTTTTAGATTATTCTCAACTGATGAATTTGGACCAAACTATTTGAAACATGATAGGAAGTGATTCCAGTAGATTTAGTTATGAGAGGTCCATGCATGCGTATACAGCCATGTCACAATACACATGGTGCAACTCTTCTGTTCTCACTTTTTCCCTATATGAATAGTCACATTCTTTGACATCTTGGAAACTCACCCACCACAAGAAAACTATATTAAAACCCTTTCCCTACTTTTCTGAATATTCAAATGTCCAAACATATAATAAATATGTTTTAAGTTGCATGTTAAGAACTACTTTATGTCATATAGATAGGTTGAAACAAGGTCATCCATGAGAAGACGCTTTTCTTATGCCAGTCTAGATTGGCTAATATTATGGTTGTTGTCCCAAATTCCAATTCGCTTTTTGCAGATTTCTATAGCATCTCAGTTCACTACTCTCCATTTTGAGGCATCTCAACATCACTGGAAACTTCCCCCCTCCTCTTGGAACAATTTAAGTCTTCTTGTTTCTTTGTTTGGCTGGTTGGATCAAGTGTAAAATAGACGAGGAATTGAGGGGGAATCCTGGTCAAGCTGGTTTTGGAGTAATCTTCCGGAATCATAATGGTGATGTTGTTGAAAGTCAACATGGACCCTATGGCTTTTCCACTGCACTAGATGTTGAGATGATGGGACTTATTGCTTATGGGACTGATCACTACTTTGTGCATGGCTAAGAGACAAATTTAAAGTTTCTTTTTCATACAATTGTAACATTTGTTGTTTAACATTGTGATGTAATTTTCTATTTGGGTTGATCAAAATTTAAACATGACATGATACTTCTATTTGCAGGTTACCAAACCATATGTTCCACACATCCAATATGCTCTACATTAATATTGATGAGGAAGTTTCTCTTCTTTGAGACCGTTGGATCACGTACCCTCTTTGAACAAGGTATCATGTATTTAATTTTAGAAATGAATTTTTTTAGGACCACTAAAACATTTTTTTTATTTGAGAAGTGGATCATAAATTTTTATTGAGAAGTGGGTCATTTTTTAGAGAATTGGAATCATATCACTGTGCGAATTCATGGGTGAGTAATAGTATAAATTATAAATAATGTTCATGATATCAATAAGATTAATTCATGGTAAAAAGTTTTAAAAATGATATTATATTTGCGCTATTGTAATGAAAGTCAAAATAAAATAGTTAAAAATACAATGAAAAGAATCCTTTTAAAAATATCAATAAAAATTAAAATGAATAAAATTGACCATTGTGAATCATTAAATTATAGAAACACACTTTTAAAAAAAAATAATGAATATGGATTTGGATAATAAAGGTTCTTGAATGAAAATAAAAAAAATAATTAAAAACATTATTTCATATATTTAAGTACACAAATAAAAGAAAATTAAATGAAATAATGTAAAATGAATAATTACCATGAAGAGAAAAAAATATGTATGTTTTAGGATATAAAAAAATATAATTCCCACAATGTATTCTTAAACATAAAAAAATCTTAAAAAGGATTTTATTATTAAATAAACACTAATCGGTTTGCTAAATTTTTAATCCTAAGGACATTGAAAAATAGATATTTAAAAAGATTTATAAAAACATTAATTTTCATAAGTTAATGATAAAAATAGTCCCAATGGATATATTTACACCACATGGAACAAACATGTGGTAAAAATGGCATAAGTCTAGAGGAAAGGAAATTGTGATGAAAATTCCTTAAAAAGATCGTAACATTGAAGTAAAAATTATTAAATGAAATGATTTTTTTTGCAAATTTAAATTGAAATTAAAAAATTGTAAATAAACTATAAAATATTCATTTTTAATTACACAAATACTCTTGGAATAATACAGTTATTAATGATGATATATAATCAAATGAAAGGAATTTGAGTTAAGAAATACCTTACCTCTTACGCCAAACCATCTTTATACATTCTCTAAATCCTAAATAAAAAAACTATATTATTCTTATAGATGATTAATTAAAAAATTATTTTTTAATTATAAAAAATAAAAATATTATATTTATTATGATTCATTATTTACTTATAAAATAAGTTAAGTATATATTTGATTTTTTCAGGATGTTTGGTTTATAATCGCAAAACATATTTGGTAGGTTAACCATGAGAAATGGATCCTAGATCTATAATATCTAGATTTTAAATCATGAAATTATTTTTATTTTTATATATTACATATAAAATTGTAGTTATCTTTGAAATGGGGATGTGAAAAATGAATCACATCACTTTGTAGTGGTTGTATTCCACATGTATGCATGAGCAACGATATCATATTTAATAGATGGAATTGTAATAAGGTAAGTAATATCTAATATTTTAAGGATCATAATTATTGTTTTAATACAATATATATTTGTTAAATCCATAATTTTTACAACACATTAAATTTGGTTATTATAAATAATACGCATTGCTTCATTGAGGTGGTGGTCCACACGTACTCACATGGGATATTTTCATTTAATATATGATAGAAAAGGAGATGATAAAGGATTTTAAAATCATAATAATAATGATTAGTTATATATAAAAGGTTTATATTATTATATCAAAATGATTATAATATAATTTATAGAGGTATAAGAATAAATAAAATGGAAAAACACAATTATGATTCAAACCACTTCGTTAGAAACCTCTTTTTTCTTACACGGTGAACATTATATTTTTGTCTTTGGTAGAGACCAGATCCCCTAGTTCATGGGTATGATGGTTGAGAGGGTTGTTTTTTAAATCTTGTTGAAAATATATTTCTCAAAATGTTTTATTAATAGAGGATATGGGTGTTCAGTTTTATAATAGAAAGGGGTGGTATAATTCTAAATATTAAGAACTTTAAAAAATAATAAATATCAAAATCATATAAACTAGAACAAATGGAAATACTTTAAAAGTAATGGTATAATAAGGTAGAAATATATTAAACTAATTCAATTTATATACTTCTAATTTTTTTTTCTAAAATTATTTTTTGGTGTAACTCCCTCATTAACCATTTTTACCCTTAACTATGGTAACAAATATTTTACACTATATGGGTTAATATTTAATTATAAAAAGGAAATTGGATCTAAAATGAACGAGGATGTAATTTTAAAACATTTACCATACCACCTGTCCTCATTCAATATTGATTTATGTTTAAATAGTTTAATAAAATATTTTTTATCATAAAAAACCATTAAAGTTATTTTTTGGACTATTCATTTAATTTGACTTCAAATCCACCTAGAAAGAAATGGAATTATAATAAAACAAATTTAACATTAATTATACTTTATGATAACTTAATAAATTCATGAAATACCATAATTTATATAAAAAATGTTAATTTTATTATTTTAAAATCATTTACCTTGATTTTTAGACTCCTTTCACACCCATTGTCTCATCATTTTGTAAGCGTTTAAGTGACTTATATTGTCAAAAAAATTACAATTTAATCCCTATAATAAAAATAGAATGAATTTTAAGAAAATAATTTATATTATTCCAAATAATATTTGTATACTAATAAAAACATATAAGAGTAATTAAAAAAGAGAGTGACATTTTGTAATTGCCCCTTACATAAAATAATATTAAAGTTAAAATAAAAGTAAAGTGGTAAAAAAATTCTATATGTTAGATTATTGGATGGGTATCATCTAAATATACTCATAAAATAAAATGAATTCATATTTTATGGGCATATTAGGCCTTAACACACTTTTTAATCCTGTTTTAGTTGTTATAGCAATGCCATGGTGGCAACATTTTTACTCAAGTTACTATTCTTAATGGAATGAAATAAAAGGGTCATATGTAAGATCCTAGATTTTTTAGAATGTAATTTTTGTTTATGATTCAGTTTAAGTTCATTATTTTGGATAAATAAGTGTTTCCCATGATCACGAGAAGGCTCGAGGGTGTTCGGACGGTTCGTCGCATGAAAGAGGAGGAAAAAAGAAGATTTTTAGGCATGTTGAAAAGTTTCTGCATGGTTAGTTAAAACCATACAGAACTCTTAAGAAACCATGTGAGGGGGTGATTTAAACACATTTTCATGAACATGGTTTTTCGATGATTTGGAAAACTTTTAGGGAAAACAATGTAGCCTAGTGAAGTTGGAAAAATTATAAAAATTCTACCATGGGATTTTTATGTCTAATACGGTATTTTCCCCCTCTCCTCCTCCAGAAACCCTAGATGCATTCTTGGATGACCCAACCTTCCCAATGTTAATTCTCCATTGATCCTAGGCCATTGGGAGCATCATTGGTTATGGGTTGAGGCCCCAGTGATTCTAATCTTCTCATTGTTTCCTTTTCTCAATTAGGGTTTCTATCCCTCTCTCATCTCCTTCTGATGTTCTAAAACCCCTCTTTTCGAGAGAGACAAAAATAGAGTATTTTAAGGGGGTTGGAATCATGATATAAGGATTTATTTTAAAGTGTGTCCATCAATGGATTCATGGTAGGTGGTCTGTAATTTATACCCCATTGATGGTTATAGATTTGTGCATGTCCGAATTTGTTCATTGTCACTTCTTATTGTGCTTTTGAACCCCTTGGTTTGGTTTAGAATAATGGGTGTTTAAATGATGAATCAAATCCCCTGTGGCCCCCATGAGATGCAACGAGGATGGTTTTTCCAATTTTAGATCATCCATTGGGCATGCCAAATTTTACCAGCCCTATAAATTATCCAAGTAAGTGCTTGGTCGTTGTCTTAAAATATATATTACTTAATGATTATGTTAATATGTTAATGGAATTTGAAACGGTTAAATATGATTAATGAGAGAAACAAATTGAAATTATTGAATATGATTAGTGGTCTAGAGCTGGTAATAGAAATTGGGCTAATTTGGTAAATTAATGTCAATGGAAAATGTGTTAATGGGACATGGAATGATTTCTAATTCCCAAGTTGATTGTTGTATTATGATTGTTGTGTGAATCGGTTGTGTTGGTTGTCATATGTTTTGAGTTTAATGAATGAATAAATAATTATTTGCACATGTCTTGGTGGTGGAATAAGGGATTGAGGCTCCTTCCATAGGTTGGGTTGGATTGATGATCTATCCCAAACCTAGAATATATAGGTTGGGGAGTCAGATTAATGCAATATGCCCCAAATGTTTGTATTAGATGGAATTACATAGACTAAGGATCTAGGTCAAGTGATATTTATTTATTTTAAAAAAAAATTATCCTTAGTGAGTCAGAGTGCTTTACTTTTCTAACTTATGATTTAACTTGTTGATTATTCCTAGTACATTGAACATATGTTGAAAGTGAATTAGGTAATGAAAATGGTATATGTAATTTAAATTGGAAACAATGTTGAGAATGGTTCTAGAAAACCTCATAAACTAATGGATTTTAAATTGTCCATTATTTAATTTTCATTTATTCCCTACTTCAAAAACAATCGATCAGACTTGATATTTTATAGACATCGTTGGTGGTGGCCTACTAATTTGTACTCACACCCTACTCAAGCTATCATTGGATACCCGTGTAGATTTCATGCATTCCTTCCTGGATAGGGGCAAGGTACCTATGCTAGGGAGTTGAGTTGGACATTGGAAATGTATGGATGAGGTTCTATACGTGGATTCGGGACAATTTGGTGATTCAATTGTTTGTCATTATTTGGGGTTTTTCACTTTGAAAGTTTGCAGGACATGGCATTTTTACTGATTGACCGTGGTTTGTACCCATTTTGGGAGATATATTTTAATTCATGTGCATTTATTAGTTTATGTTTTTTCATTATTTTATATATTCACTTTTGTGTCTTTCTCTGACAAGGATAGAATCATCTCCCAACGTAACTTTTATACTCTCGCATCTAGTCGGAAACCTCTGTTATATGGGGAGTCATGCTTGAGGTCATGTGACCACGCATCTTGAGGCACCATTTTAGTGTCACCTAGGTTAGTGATGTTATAATGTGGTATAAGGGTGGGTATTTTATGTGAATTTCTCTTTGGGAATGGTAGACAGGAGGTTAGGAAGTTTTCCGACCTTGGTAATGATCTCATACATGGGATTATCATACCCATGTATGGGGGAAACCCAAGTCATCATGGGTCGGAATTTCTGTTATTATTATGTATTGTTACATTTGATGATATTTTATTATTGGTTGATAAACTTTTTGTGTGATGTGAAAGTTTTGTGATATATAGATGGAATAGAATGAGGTTGTTCATTGATTAATCATTTAAGTAACATATTTTTATAAGTTACATGCATCATATTAGGCACACAGACGATACAAGTGTGTGCAACATAGAGGGTTGAGGAAATTTTATTTTCATAAAAGTGGTAAATATTTTGTCTAACGAAATGATAAAAATGAGTAAAAAGGGGATAAAATGTTAAATAATTATTAAGGGATTTGTCTTGATAAGGGGTGGTAGGGTAATTAAAATGTCATTGAAGTAAGTTTTCATATAGTAATAGTTTCATATGGTAAAGAACGTGAGGCTTGTAACCATGTGAGTTAGTTATCCTGCGTTACCCATAGTTCAAGGTTGAAATGGATTAGGATAGTGTGTCTGGTATGATCAGACCTATTGGGTGGTGTATGTAAAATGGTTTGTCAGTTTCTAGTGATGAAACTTCATTTATATTTATGAAAGGTTTATGGTTTGTGTTCTAAAGGTTATGCTTTCAATTATAGAGAAGTGCCATAATGAATATGTGTTTCAGTTGAGAAAAAGGAGGACGTTGCTGAGAATACTCCCCCAGTACTAAAGAAATATGATCTGGTGGTTTAAGATAATATGTATGAGCAGTTTCATGGGAACATTTCTTATATTATAAATATGATGGAATGGGATCTAGGGTGGGTTTCACCATGAATGTTCGAGATGACCATGGAGTTTTAGCTGCAGCACCCTCCGACCATTACTAAAGAGGGTGGGCTATAGGTGACATAGTTTTTGGTAGAGTTTATCCTTATAATTCTTGATTATCTCAAGAATCGTACGAATATGCAAGTCAGGTTAGCAGCCTATATGTTTTGGGGCTAGGAAAATTCTTGGTGGGATATCATATATCAGACTAAACTAGAAGAGGGCATGATGTGGGAATATTTTTAGGAAATAAATTGAACATTAGTATCCAAAAACCTTAATGTAGTGCACAGATACATATATTATGAGAATAAATTAGGGAAATATGTCAGTAATAGAGTATTCAGGTTAGTTTATGGACTTTTAATGTTTTGTTCCCACTTTAGTGGGTGATGATGTAGTTGTGGTGAGGCTCTTCCAAGATACACTTCAATATGAGATCTGATCCCAAGTAAATATATTTTGGTTGAAAATGTTTAATAAGGTGATGTATCATGCCCAAATCTCAAAAGGAAGCTCCAAGATGAATTTTTAAGTAGACATATGGTTCTATGGGGTGAACCAGTAGTGCAAATTCTGATAGTAGAAAGAACCACTTTGAAAATTTTCACCAAGGAAATGGTGTTCAACACATACCAGAAAAGGAATCAGCCCCTCAAATTAGTGGCCATGTTTTCTTATATAAGTTTGTTCATTCGGGAAACGTTCGAAGTCAGTGTTCCTAACCACTAGTTTAGTACTCCTAATGTGGTAAAATAGGCCACGTGCCAAGGTTTTTCCTGAACCCACTGGAGTCACAAAATGACGGAGGACAAACATGAGTACATAGTGTAGGAAGGGGGTCAGTTACCCCATAAAAGGAAGGTAGTTAGAGCTCCACAGGTCATATCGGAAAGGGAGGTGGATGTGTAACTTCATGATGATACCATCCATACTAGAAGGGAAATACAATATTGGGTAGTCAGGATGGAACTTAGGGTAGAAGGACAGACCAGCTACACACAGTTTAGTCTACACCAGGATGTCTCGAGGCCAGGTTATCTACTTTTTGAGGTACGAATCTTGTAGAATCTAAACTCAATAATGCTCTATTTGACACAAGTTCTACACACTCATTGATCACTTCCTAGTTCATAGTTTTGTTTGGAATATATTGGGAATGGTTGAGTGGGGTTTTGTTGATTGATACTCTATTTGGGATACGATTTGAGGATATCAAGTAGTGTAAAGGTATTTCTTTAGTGGTTAGTGGTTTTCATTTTCTGTGGAACCTTTTTTCCCTCAAGATTTTAGGTTTTGACCTAGTCTTGGGTATGGATTGGATGGTGTAGTATCAACCCCACATTGATTGTTACTGTAATAAGGCAACATTCACATCTCTAGATAGAGAAACTTATGTCTTTAGTGGTGAGTGGGATGTTCTAGAAGGCTACACATGTCCAATTAGTTCGTAGTTAGGGGAAACCACAGCCCATGTGGCATGCCTCAATATTGATGATGCAGGAGGGTAACAACATGTCTTTCCACCTGTAGCGGGTCAGTTTCAAGATTTGTTTCCGGATTATTTATTGGGACTACCACCAGAAAGGGATGTGGAGTTAACAATTAAGTTTATACTAGGGTCATAACTAGTTTCTTTACCAAAATAATGAATGGTTCCAGTTGAACTCGAAGAACAAAAGGTTCATCTAACCTCATTGGAGCAAAGGGGATTGATTTGACCTAGTACGTCGACATAGGGATCACCCATGCTATTTTCTATGAAGTTTAATGGGTCTTTGAGGTTATGTGTCGATTATAACAAGTTGAATTAGAAGATGGTTAAGAACTGATACCCTCTTCCAAGAACTGATGATCGGTTTGTCCAACTAAGTGGTGAATTATTGTTCTCCAAGATCAATTTGAGATCTGGATACTAGCAGTTCAGGGTGTGACCTTTTGAAGTACTGTGGGAATCTTTCTAAAGAAGGTGTAAGTTGTATGAATTTTTCATGATTTTTCTCTGGTTTTCCAATTCACCACCTATGTTTATATAATTAATGAATTAGATATTTCACCCATATCTCGATCATTCAATGGCTATCTTTTTTCATGACATATTGGTGTACCCACAAAGTTTTGATAATCAATCCAAACATATTGAAATTATACTGAGTTTACTAAGAGGGAATAGGATTTACATTAGGGTATCAAATTTTTAGTTATTAATTGATAAAGAGAATTACTTGTGAGATATCATTTATGAGTCTGGTGTGTTGGTGGATCTAGTGAAAGTGCAGGTTTTGGTGTCTTAGAAGTATCCCAAGAATTTTTCTGATGTTCATTGTATCTAGGGTTTGTCCGATTATTATCGTAGGTTCAATAGGGATTTCTCTAATTTGGAAGCCCCACACTCAGGTTTAACCAAGAAAGGGGTTATGTTTAAATGGTCGGAGGGATGAATAAATTCATTACAAGAATTAAATAAGTAGCTGACTGCTGCACCTATTTGGATCTTACCTGAACCAAGTAAGAAGTACACATTGTTATGTGATGTGTCTGGTGTTGGACTCAGGGCAATGTTATTGGAGGATGATCAAGTTGTCACTTATGGTTCATGATAGTTGAGCCCTTGTAAAATCAATTATCCTACCCATGATCTTCTCCAATTTATTGTGGTTTATGCATTAAAGTGTTGGATGGATTAATTATAGGGAGAACAAATCACATTTTTTACTAATCATTAAAGTTAAGTATATCTTCTCTCAAACCTATTTTAATATTAGAAATTTGAGGAGGTTTGAGTACCCAAAATCCTTCTATTTTGTGTTTTTTTACACACAAATGAAAGGTAATATTGTTGCAGATGATCTAGCCTAGAAGCCTCAAAATCAGGTTTCTCAAGAATCTTAATCTGATTAGAGAATGATTTCTTTTTTTGATTAAATGCATCTGGAGGTATAGGACAGGCATGAGGAGATGACCCTTGCTCATATATTAATTGATTCCATGCTTTTGAGTCTGTTCAAGGAGAATCAGCTGGAGGATCCAGAGTGTTTTCCTATGAAGGAAAATAAAAAATGTGTGTAGTCACATTCTAGATGGGATGTGGGTGATTATGGATTTTTTAATGGCCAGGGTTATGTTGTGGTACCAACAGGTCTTCCAGAAGAGTTGATGTGTGAGTTTCATGCCTCAAAGTGGGTATAACATTCTTTTCTAACTAAAATGTATTGTGATCTTTATCAATAGTATTGGGGGCTAGGAATGAAGAAAAATGTTGCGGGTTTTGTGGCATGATGCATTACCTTTCAACAGGTGATGGCTGAACATCAATTCCATTGAAGTTATTTATAGTCATTTCCCACTCCATAGTTGATGTGTAATCATGTAATGATGGAATTCATAGTGTGTCTTCTAAGGATTCCTCATAAGAGTGATTTAGTCTGGGTGATTGGGAATGAATAACTAAGGTAGTTCATTTATTTCTAATTTTGGAATAATTCATATTTTATCAATTGGTTGAATTATTTGTCTAAAAATAATGTGTGTGAATGGTGTGCAAATAACCATAGATTCAGATCGTGATCCACATTTCACATCACACATTGGGAAAGGGTTACAGAGGTATCTTGTTACTCAGGTGTTTTTTAGTATGGCTCATCACCCACATACTGATGGACAAGTAGAGCGTATAATTCAGGTGTTGGAGTACATGTTGAGAGCTTGTGTCCTGGATTTTTTTGTCTTGTGGGAGAATCATTTGTCACTTTTCTATTTTTCTTAAAACAAAATATTTAATTCTATGATTTTGGTGGAACCTTTTAAGGAACTATATGGGAGGTCATGTAGATATCTGTTGTGCTGATTAGATGTCAAATAGTATGAAATGTTAGGTCTGAATCTCATGTAGGAGACATCGTAAAAAAATTTGTTGGTTAAAAATCTTATTATTTTGTCGCATATTATACATATGACATATGCATATTGGCATCATAGACCTCTTGAATTAATGTTAGGTGATAGTTGTTCCTTCAGGTGTTCCCAAGGTTGGGTCACTATCAAATCAAAAAAACATAAAAATTTAGCACCTAGGTATGTGGGAACGTTCAAGATTTTCAAGGGGATCAGACTAATGGATTTCCAATTTTCCCTTCCACAAAGTTATAGTTTGAGGCACAACATTTTTCCTTGTTTTTCAACTCTATCAGTATCACCCTGACCCATATCATGTGAAAAATGATGATGATGATGATCTTGAGGATTATGCATCCTTAAAATAAAATTTGGTTCTTATTTTAGATCATATTGAAAATATATTTTGAGGAAATTGTTTTCTTTTTTTTCTTATTCTATTGAAGCGTGGAAAATTTAAGAAGAAACATGTGACCTAGAATTTTATATGCAGGCCCAATGGCCTAATCTATTTTCTTGGGAAACTCAATGGTTCTCAGGAAGATCGGATCGACGAAGATCCATCATAAGGTGGGGAGGTTGAAAGATAAATTATTTTTTATAAGTTATGTTTTATTTAGGTTTCTATTTAAGTCCCTTATTTTGGATAATTAATTGTTCCCCATGTTCATGAGAAGGCATAGGGGTGTTTTGGGGTTTGGGGTATGAAAGAGGAGAAAATAGAGCTTTCTTGGAAAGTTTCATGGTTTGTGCAAGGTTCATGAAAACCACGAGAAACTCCGTGGAAACTATACAATGGAGTTTTTTTATAGTTTCTTGCACAGTGTCTATGAATAGTCTCACAAACCATGTGTGAAATCTGTATGGCCCTGTAAAGTTGGAAATATAAAAAAATCCACCCCGGGATATTTATGTCTAACTCAGGATTTTCCTCATGTCCTCCTCCAGTTACCCTCTATGAGAGCTTGGATGACCCAACCTTTATAAGGGTTATTATCCTTTGATCTTTGCTATTTGGAGCGTTTTTTGGATGTATATTGAATCCTGGGGTGAGTATAATCTTTTCCTTGTATAAATATCTCTATTGGGGATTGTATCCCTCTCTCATCTTCACCTGAAGCTCTAAAACCCCACTGTTCTAGTGAGATATAGGTTAAGACTTTGAAGGGGTTTAAATTGGGATCTAAAGCATCTTTTGAGTGCGAATCCATCAAAGGATTCAAGGTATATGGTCAATAAGTTATATCCCATAGTTCATTATAGATTTGTACATCTCCGACTTTGTTCTTTTTCACTTCTTGTTTTTATTTTGAAACCCTATGTATGGTTTGGAATAATGGGTGTATAACAAATGAATGGAAACCTGAATGGTTCCCATGGGACACAACAAGGAATATTTGACCCATTTTAGGCCATCCATGAGGTGTGCTAATATTTATTGGGCCTAGAAATTATCCAAGGAATTGATAGGTCATTGTGTGAAAAAATAGATCCCATGTTGAGTATGTTAATATGTTAATGGAATTTGAAATGGTTAAATGTGATTAATTAGAGGAAAAATGGAATAATTGAATATTCTTAGTGGTCTAGACATGGGATTGTACATTGGGATAAATTGGGATTTTTAATGTAAATAGAAATTGTGTTAATGGTACATGGCATGATTTCTAATTCCCATGTTGATTGTTGGGTTGTGATTCTTGTATGCATCAGTTGTGTAGGTTGTGGTATGGTTTGTGTGTAATGAATGAATGAATAAGCTGTGAACATGACTTGGTGGTGGGATAAATGAATGAGTATCCTCTCATAGGTCAGGTTGCACTGATTCTCCAACCCCACTCTGGAATAAATGGGTAGGGGAGTTGAAACGAGGCTTTATGCCCTAAATGGATGTATTCGGTGGAATTTCTGGGGCCGAGGCTCCAGGGAAAGTGAGATTTATTGATTGTGAAAGGTGTTATCCATAGTGAGTCTAAGAACTTGACTTTTCTTCCTTAAACATGATCTGGTTGATTATTCCCGGTATGTTGAACAAATGATTAATGTGAATTAAGTAATGAAAATGGTATAAGTAATTAAAATTGGAAACAATGTTAGAAATGATTCTATAAAACCTCATCGACTATTGTATTTTGAATTTTCATTTATTTACTTCTCATTAATTTCATACTTTATACACTATCTTTGAGACTGTAAATTTTTTATACACTATTGGTGGTGGCCTACTGAGTTTTACCCACACCCTAATTGGGCCGCTATTGTGTACCTAATGAGATTTCATGCTTGCAGGTGAGGACAATAGAAAGGGCCCTATATTAGGGAGTTAAGTTGGGAACGGGACATAGGTGTATGAGGTTCTAGACATGGATAAAGGTCTATTTGGGGATTCCATTATTTTCCTTCTTTTTGGGATTGTTCACTTGTCAGTGTAGTGGGACACAACATGTTTACTGATTGACCATGGTTTTTACCCATTTGGGGAGATGGTTTTTTATGCTTGTGCATTAATTATCTTTTACTATTTCCATTATTTCATATGTTTACTACTATGTATTACTCTAAAAAGTGTATATAGTCTCCCCAAATGACTTTTTGACCCCCATTTCTAGTCGGTAACCTCTGATGTATAGGGAGGCATGTTTTACGTAATGTGACGACCCGACGTGGGGCACCAATTCAGTGGCACCCTGTTCGGGGTTGTTACATCCTATAAATCAAAATTGAGAATATTTTTTATAAATATGGAAATAATTTTTTAGTATTCAATTTATATATTGTGAATACATAAATTTTAATAAAAATTCATAACACGCAACAATAAATAATATTTATAAAAATCTACTTTTAAGCGTGAAATTGATCTTATAATGAAATTAAATATCATGCTAATTATTTTGAAATAAAATTTATTGTGTATAATAAAATTTATTTATTTTAATTTTAATACATAATATAATACATAATGGTAATTTTAATTTATCTTATTTAATGAAAAAAATTACAATTTTTTAAAAATTAATATTTTTACGATTTACTCAAAAATTACCCTTTACAAAAAATTCACCCTAAGACTATTATGACATAGAGATTTCAAAAATTATTCTAATTACATCAACTAAATTATAAATCTAGAAAAAATATAATTTCAATATTTTTATAAAAAAAATAATAAAAACAATTTTAGAAGAACATGTATTTTTTAAGAATAAAATGACTTTATCCTTATTTTTTTCCAAATAACCACAATTAAAAGAATGATAATAAAATTTACTAGATATATAATAAAATAATTTTATTAAAACAATATATACACGTTGATTAATTTAATATATTAATATATAAAATGCATTGTGTAAATAAAAAAATTCAAAAAAATATATCTTTTACCTATAAAAGATTTTATCATCTTTTTTACCCAATTTATAATCAATGTATGATTGATTATTCTATTTGTTAAGGAAAAAGATTATATATATATTTCATAATATGTTTATTCCCATTCATAACTTAGAAACTAATGGTTAGGTTATAAACGTCATATTTAAATAGTAATATCTCTATAGTATATCACATTTCTTTTAAACTCAGTGTTATGTTAAGTAAACACTATCAAACATAATATTATTTAATGTATAATTACATATGGAAATATTGGGTCATTATTTACTCCACCCTTTATCCATAATTTTAAAATGTAATTTTTGAAGTAGTACAATATAATGAATGATATGTGGTATCGCTTCTAAATTGATAAAGAAATATTGGAGGGTTGAATTGTTATAATACACAATCATTTTTTACCCTAAATGGTAAGACCTTGATTTATAAAATATAAAAAAATTGAAATATATTATTTTTGAGTTTTAGTGTTGTTTCTCTATTTGTGGTATGATTTCTTAAATTCATGTGTGATAACGTGTGGAGCTTAATCCAAGCGTTGTAATATAATTACACCAATTATATAGTTTTAAGAATCACTTGTAAAATTTAAATGTTAAATCCCACCCAGGTGGTTGTATTTTATGGGTAGAATAAGTACCTAATAAAATTTATCAAAATAATTATTAAATATATTCATAAACAAAACTTTCCTATATTTTTTAATTAATAATTTGAGGATAACAACAATAATTCTAAATTCATGAATGATATGATTTTGAAATAATATATAGCCTACGAAAGAAAAAATAAACTTGGAATATTTAGGGAATGGTATTACATGGATAAAATGGTATGAATATTTTATTTTTATAGTTTGATGAATTTTCTAAAAATTGTATGTCCAAGTATAATCCATATCTATATCCCAAAATGTAATTTTTCAAAACATTATAAAAAATTGTTTTTAAATTCAATGATTATGAAGAAAATATATCTTATTCAAATAATTATAAAAAGAGGAACCATATAATGTGGTATCTTCAATGAAAAATCAATAAAATTTCCTATTTAATCAAAAAATAACCCTGAATTATTATAATATACCTAGATCATTGTACAGACCAAATGACACCTTATTATATGACAATGTTCTTAAGGAGAGAGTAAATGTTTTCTTTTACTCATCCTTATAAGAATTATAAATTTTAAAAAAATCCATAATGTCTATTGAGGAAATAATAACCATGAAACCCCATTAACATCTATAAAATCTAAACAATGGATTGTAATATTAAATATTCCTTCCTAATGTTATAGTTTATTTTATATTAGTTCTTATAGACATGTGACCAATTATAAAAATTATTTGGTAAAAATCTTATTTTTTTAAAATTTTATATCACTATTATATCGTATTTTTTCAAAGAACCCTACATTGGAATAATCCATTGGATATCTAATATTGGGTAAACGATTATAGTTTCAAATAGTTTTTGTATATAATTTTTAATGACATCAAGGAGGGTATGGTTCATTTCTTTCATATATCCCTTTCTATTTTATCCACTTCGTTTAAAAAATGTGGTACATACAAATGGATGGTAAAATACTACAAAAATCAGAAAGTTTATAAGTCTCAAAAGGGATATACCAAACCACTGAGAAGGGGGTGAATTAGTATTCGAAGTTAAATATAAAAATTTCCCATTATTCAACCTTTAACCAAATATTTTCCCATATTTCTGATTACTACATGGATCATATGATGGTTCCACAAAACAAATATTACTAAAGTGATAGGTGAGAGATTGAACACACACAACACCATGGTTACATAGAACATGGAACTCTTTGTATCTATTATTCAAGTCCTTAGTGTATAAATTGAATCATATCAAGGTCCAATTCACCATATTATTATCAATAATGAATGACCTGATGGATGGAGAATAAACTTGGTCATGAAATCCTAAAACAATTTCAAATATTATTAAAAGTGAAATAAATTTACAAATAGGGGATCTCTGGAATGTTTTATCTTTCATATATCATCCTCAATTTTCTCCAAAATTTGAACTATAAAACCTATATTTTTATTTTCTCAAAAAAAACTCTAATAGGGAGCTCACTCCTTATCAATGATAGAGTAATTTGTATCCCATCACTCAATTTCCTTTCCAAATAAACATCACATGATTGCCATGTATTTTTTAACAACATGGATGGTCCTTCTATAGTGATATTACATATATATTTAACTTCATCAATAATTTGGATCAATCTATGATTCTTGGGTCTCCACATCCTTCTCCATTTGTTATATTCATTAAATTAAAATTAAAATTCAATGTCATCCACTTGAATATATATGATTCATAATCTATATCTTTGTTTCATCATGAAAATATTTGTATTATAATTTCAATATATTATAATATTAACTAGATCGCTACACTAAACTCATAATCATATAGTAAAAAATATTAGCTATTGATATGATCCTTCATAGTGAGAGGTATAGTAAAACTCAGATTAAATATCCCAGTTGAAATTTATCCCCAAATTTGACATTAAATCCACCAAAAATTCCTTTTATTAAGTAGTGACCTTGTGTCTGGTGATTTTGAATCTATATCTCTTTATATATATAGTATCAATTTTCCAACATAGAAATAAATATTTTATTCTGAAACTTTTTTTGTTCATCCCAGTGAGACACATAATTCTAATAGGATGGCCTAGTGTGTCATGAAAATATTATCTTGCAATTTGGACTACAAGCTCACAATGTAATAGTATCTAGTTACAAATCTACTATTAATAAACTATTATAGTATCATCACCATGATGCACACAAATACACTAAATATATTAGGAATAATCATCACAGTGTTGTATATGGGAATGCAATGTGATGGTTTTACAAGATTGTAAATGGATATTTTCTATTCAGTTACTAATAGTGAAACATAGTAATGTTACAGCATGGTTCACCAGTGACTACTTTAAAATAACTTCATTTAAGTTGAATCTTGGTATGAAACATGAACATTAAATTCTAATTTCCTCCAATAAAGTAGATTATGAAATTACGATATGTCCATGTAAGTAAATAATTTATAGTCTCTATTAATATATTTATAATAAATTTTAACCTCAATTATAATGTTATTGGATAACCTCATTATACTTTATTATCATGAACCCTAAAACATCAAATTCATTATACATCATTAAGGTGATAATAATTTGATATTACAAGATTAATTCCTATTAAAAGGAAGTATTCTTAAGAGTAATTTTAAGAAACATCTAAAAACATATAAATATGAATAGTTTTAGTGTTTCATGAACTCCTCTTCATAGGTAGTACCATTATCTAACTCCATTCAAAGGATCATGACAAAAATTGTTATTTTTTATAGTATTTATGAGAGGTATCCATCACCAAGTGAGAAAAAACTTTTGTTTCCAATGGAAACATCCTTGATCATCCCAAGGTGTCACAATATCCGTCTTTTTCTCCACGCTCATTTTGATTCATCAATATTCAAATATTTATTCAGTATCTGGTAAAGGAATATGTTCTACAATGACTTTATTAATGTTACCATGTCTTCTCATACATGTATATAAAAAATTGATTATTTTTCATTAAATTACACAATCACATTCCTAAGGACCATAATAGTTTAAGGAATTTGGATACTTTGAATGTAATCTTCCTAATTAATGAAAGATATTCAATGTATGCAATACAGATCATGCACATTAATAATCCAACTTAAACCCATTATTCATAACCTATAGAAATGACACATAAGAAAGGGTGATATCATATGATCGGTAATGGTATGAAAGGGAGACATGAAATAATAACATGGGAATATGTTTATGAGAACATGAGAATAACAATGGGAAATCATACAATGTATAAAAAATATCATAATCTTATATCATGTCATAAATATTGGTAGTTAATAAGACAAGTACCATAAGTTAATCATATAAATTGATCCGTGATGGAATAAAATTGGTGTAATACAAATATTTTTACCCATAAGAATACAAATCTTATATCAATGATACCCAAAAAGACACTCATTACATGTTAACCTTGCATTAAACACATCTGTACTAGCTTTGGTCATGGGATGACCTCTCATGTACCCTATTTGGTCTTGGTATAACCTCAAATGTACCTTCCCTCAGTCTTTGGATAACCTCCCATTTAGCCTTTGATCTCATATAATATTAGTCATTACCCAATCCCTTAGAGGGAGATATTTGTCCCATACATCTGTTAATGAAAATCATACATATGTGTGTGAAAAGAAAATATAATATTCATATTATAATAACACATTAAATTAAATGGGTTCCATAAACATTTCATCATGTAATTACTTGTAAAAATAAGATATGATTCATAGCCATTTCATAATTTCATCGTAGCATAACCAGTGGAAAAGTAGGAAGGTTTCATAAGAGGTTTCTTATGGTATAACCCTTGGATGATAAATGGGTTTCATAAACATATTGTAATTATAAACCATTCATTGTAAGGATATTAATGGTATAAAAAGATAATATCCCCATCATAGTATAATTTATATCAAAGGATTTCATCCTAGATAGGGAATGATATTGAAATATCACTTGGAACATTTATTATGGAATATAACTTTTCTCTAAAAAACAATTTTTTTAAAAAATAAAAAAATTCAAAGTCAGTTCCTTTGAAAATACAATGAAAAAATGTATGGAAATATTGAAATATTTGATCAATCATGATGGAGCTAAATACTGTTTAAGTGGTTTATTTAAAAAATAATAACTCGTTTCACATATTTTGTAAAAATCAAAGGGTGTTGTTTTGAAAAATAATTGAGGATTCCTTTCATAAAAATTTGAAAAAATTAAAACATGGTTAAAATGTTTTTTAATAATTCACTAAAATAATTTTAAAAAAACATTTTTGAAAACAATTTTAGAGATCATTTCTTGGGAATAATAAGGTTTTTGGACCGAAAAGATGATTTTTCTTTAAAACATCCTTTTCAACTCTTGAGTAAACAAAATGGAGAAAATAAAGGGAAATCATGTATTCTCAAGAAATAACCAAGGGGGAATAATATTCATTATTTTATTTACATATGTATCATAATATTTCATCATTGAAATAATAAACATAAATAACCCCAATAAATGAATATGATTGTACCATTAAACCATAACCACATTTGTTACATTGAATCGTAAGACTCATGAAAGAAGTGTATTAAATGAAACGTAAAATATCATGAGAATAAATAAATTCATTATATAACATTTAAATTTTTTTGTATATAAACCAATAAAAATAATATAGGTGTGTAACAAAACATAAGTCTCAAAGAATGAATATTAAGACAAAAATACCTTACCACATTGAAATATTTTGAATCTTAGAACCTATGAAAGAGATATCATAAAATGGACATGTATGCCCTAGTAATTTTAAGGATAATAATTATAAAATAAATTCATAGTATGAATATACACCAAATAAAATAAACATGTGGTTAATATGGCATGTGTCTCATAAAAAATAATAGTGATATGGAAATACCAAGTTGTATTAGAAATATTTTGAATCTGAAGACCCAGTTAATAATTACATCAAATGAAACATTAAATTTAATAAAAATAACAGTATTCAGGATATAAAATGTAAAATGGGAAGATATATAACATGAAAATGAAATGAGTAGTGAATTTCTATATGTCTCATAATAATAAAAGAGAGGTAGGAAATCCCTTACTCTAAGTCTCAGTTTCCTTTATAATCATTTGAACCTAATGATTAATAAATTTAATTTTATTATAAATTTATTAACAAAAAATATTTATATATATCATACAATATATGACTTACTAATTTCTTTTTATTACCTCTTTATTATCAATTCCATGTTAAATTCACATTTCGTGTAATAGACACTTTGTTTTTTATATATGTTTTTATTTTCTATTTTAAGTCCTCTTACATTGATAATGGTTATATAATATATAATAATTATTGTGAAATAATTTTCAATCTTATAAATAAATTATAATTTTAATACCATTCATGAAATATTATTTTTAAAAATGGCGTATGTTACGATCATAGAGACGGTAGGTCGTATAGATGAATGAGTGACATTTCTATTTTTCAACGATCAAGTTGGAAAAGAGATAAGTAATATTATATATTTCTATAATGATAATAATTTCATAAATAAAATATTATTTGATTAAATTTATTTATACCTATAATACATATAGTTTTTTTATAAAAAATAGAGTCATGTCGCTTTTCCAAGGTGGTGGTCCAGACATACACAGAAGACAATATCATCTTTCAATGAGAAAAAATGTAAGAAATATAATAAAAAATTATCTTTTAATAAATAAATAAACATCATTAATACCATAATTATTCCATGTATGTCATATATATTTATTAAATTTATCCAAATTATCTTAAATTTAAAGAGTTGGTGAAAGCGAATCGCATTGCTTCATGAGGCGCTAGTCCTCCATACACACACGTGACGTTATCATATCCCTTATGGTTTGAAAAGTAAAAAAGTTATATATTATATTGTGTATAAATAGTTATAATAAAATTATAAAAATCATATGTATATAAACTCTATGTCCATCATAATTTCCAACCATGAGAGACGGTAATATTAAAAGTGAATGATATCAGTTCGTGAGCCTGTAGTTCTCCATACACACGAATGATGATTTTGTAACCCATTTATAGAAGTGAAGATGGTTTTTAGAGATTCTCATTAAATTAAATTATATTATTATATGGAATAAATATTTTTATTATATCATAATGGTTTAGTAATAATTGAATGATCTGAAGGAAAAAAAATAAAATAAAACTACTAGATTAAGAATGCCACCTCTTCTTTAGGTAACATCCCTAGGTTTTCACCAAAAGAATTATTAGGTTGTCTTTATACAAAGAATAATGATTCTAGAATGATAGAATGTAATTTCAGAAGTTATTTTGTTAGTTATTTTCTAAAACAAAAGGTGTTTTTGGTTTGAAGTGGATAAGTGAAAGGTGTCCTTTTATATGTGAAGTAAATAACACACATGTAGTTTTTTTAAAAGAAAAAGGTATACCAATGTTTTACTCATGACACAAGGTTCAAAAATATATAATTATCGATAATTAGAAAATATAGGTTATATATAGTTCTAAAAGATAATTTTGAGGTAATATTAAGGGTTATTTTAAAACTTATCATTTTAGTATAACATCCTGATAAACCCAATTTTAACTTAACCATAGTATTTATGTTTTACTTATTTCACTATTCATTTTGGTAAAAAAAATATGTTAACCATATTAGATGATACATATTATTCTTATTAAAAATATTTTATCCATTTTTTAGAGTTCAATTCATATAATATTCTAAATTTTATTTTATATTAATCACACATATGTTTTGAGATAGCGTGTTTTCAAAGAGAAAATGTCTACAATTTTACAATTTTTTTATATTCAATTTCAATTTGAAATTAATTATAATGGAATAATTTGTATTAATAGATATATAATTTAACTATTTTTATTTTTAGAATAATATATTATATAATTTAACTTTAGAAATTATTTAAATGAAATTGTTGTTTTAAATTTAAATTCGGTGTTATTCACTATCTATAAAAAAAAATATTTTTAAAAAATTATCAATACTTCAACCAAATATAAATTTAACATGATGGTTTAAAATTTTAGTTTTATTTTATTAAATTTATTTCACTAAAGTTTCAGAAATTAATTTAATTATTTTTCCTAAAATTTAATAATTTGTTGACAAAATAATATTTTCAAAATAAATAAAGGCTTTATTGAAAAACTTAGTAATTTGTTATTAATATGTTTTATTTATATATACCTAATATGATTAATATTTTAAAATTATCCATTACAATCCATAACTCAATTTTTAATATATGGGTTATAACTATTGGGTTTGAATAATATTAATAACATATCACAATTTTGTTAAAACTCAATGTACCTATAATTTATGCTTACCGATAAAATTAATTTTTAAAAAAATTATATGTAAAAAAATTGGGTGTTACATTTCACCCCTAAAAATGAATTACAGATAAGAAATCCATCACTCTGAAATAAATTAGTATACCTCTTCCACAACATTTCCTTCGGTTCCCACATAGCTTCCTCAATCTAATGGTTTCACCAAAACACATTGATTTTGTGAGTTGTCTTCTTTCATATAAATTTCTCTATATGATCCCAAATATCCAATGATTATTCCTCATAATAATTATCTTATAAAAATGGTATTACATATGAATTTTCAACATTTTAAGCTTCATGTATGTATTTTCTCAAGACAGATACATGGAACACTTCCAGAAACTGAGAGAGGTTCAATGGAAGTACTAAACAATAAGTTGTTGTCATGTTATGACTAATTATTTCAAACAAAATGATATACCTATGGATTAGTTTTACCTTATTTATTCTATATAGAAATTATTTTTACTACATTATCACTAACATAAAATTAGAGATCATATTGATGATTATATCTGCGGTATTTTTGTAATATTTTTATTGACATTGCATGCTAATGAATATATATAACCTTCTCCTCCATCTCATTCACTTACTTAGGTACCAAAATCTTTCTTTATAAAACATCATTTTAGTTCATGGGAGTCCAACCCTAATTTAAATAAATTTTTTCATGAGGATCCAATTGAATTACCTAGTGAAAACTATTTTTATATGAATGTTCAACATGTGGGTATTGTTAGTCTTAAACTCCTTTCATATCCGAAGAAAAATATCTCATAATATCCTATGGGGTTCTAATTTTTCACTCATATCACCTACACATCATATGACGATATCAAATTCTGAAACATAACTTTATATCATTTTTTTTTTGAAGACTTCTCTAATACATTGATGTAAATTATAGATTGCAATATAATACAAATGAATGTGGTACTCCATGAAACCTTACCACGTCCTTAATTTAGATTCTCGAAAACATATTCAATGATAAATATTATCTAATATCAACAAAGTGTGCTAAATTCATAAGTTAATTGACTATAACACATAATTATATCAACATAAAAGATAAGATAAATCCAAAAGGTTATTGGTACCTTTAATCATATCTTCAAAAATTGTAATGTAATTAATATTAAAATCAATTTTTCACTATATAAAATACCAAATGGTTTATTTATCATAAATTTCCCTTAAATTATCCTTAATCTTGACAAAATCCCACCGCATAAATCCTCAAAATGGGTGTCAATTAATTTGAACATTATGAATATCCATAAACTAGTAAACCCATGATGGTATCCCAAACTCTTATGTTAATAATATATGGTATATATAAACTTTAAAAATATCATTCAGACTTTAATAATTATATAATATCTTATCTTAAACAAAAAAAATATTCATTGGGATCTTGGGATTATCCATGTTTTGATAGAATATCTAATGTGATTTCATTATTCCAAATTTCATGTGAAGGGAGGAAACAACCTAAAATTTTATTCAAGGATGAATTATATTATTTTTATTAGTCTCATTCATACAAAATTATATTTTAAATTCACAAGGAGGGGAGGATTAGTGTTCCCTAATTATCATGATTAACTTCATCCATTATGATTTCATAGGATTTTCCTTTTTCCTTTAGATTCAGAGGTTGTTGTGGATTGTGATCCATATTAGACCTTTTATTTGGTAATTTAATCCCATAATTACCATACATAATGTTCCTGAAACATTGGGGTTTGGTTGGTTCACTTTGTTCATAATTCTCTTTATTTTAAATAATATCTAACTTTTTCACATCACATTGGAATTTTATTTCTGGATGACCTCCCTTGAACACATAAAACATTTACTACTTACATTAAGAAAATGTTCACTACATTTCTTCCCCTAAATTGAGAATGAAGTAAATCACATCAACTTCTCTCCATGGTTTTTATATTTTTCATTGAATTCCATTTTGATCTTTTTATAAAAAAAGTTAGATTGATATGTAACTCCAAACACAATTTCTACCTTAATAGCACAATGAACTATCTTCTCATAGTTAATGAAGACTCTTATGGATAAAACCCTTTGGAGACATGGTTTTAAGACATTGAAGAATCAATTTTCCTTACTTTTATGTTAAATGATAATACCATAAGTGTACATTTTATGTCTTGTAAAAACTTTTGTGTAGGTACCAACTGATTCACAATGCTTTTTCTTTAGTTCAAGGATATCTTTCTATATCTTTGGACAAATAAGAACAGAAAAATAGTTAAGGAAAAATATTTTCATGTCACCCCAAGGAATAATTTTCATACTATTTCTTCATATTCTTGATAATATTCTACCCATGATCTTCTTCCCCTTCCAAATAGTAGATAAACAAAATTTCATTATCATACATCAGACCTTGGTGAGTGTAAAATATATTTTTAGTGGTGTGGATCTATTTCTCAGAAATGAGTGTATTAGATGACCCACTTAGATAAGGTGGAAATTTTCTCATTAAGGACTCAAGAAAATGATAGATGTCATGCCTGATTTATAGCTTGAGAAATTTTTTTGTACCTAATAATGAAATTTTTAATTCAATCTCCCACATCATTCAGTTTCTCAGGAGTACAATCATTTCATTTTCCATCATATTCAGATTTGACATGCTTTTTTCTGGTTCTATCTATCTACTAAGACTAAAATCATAATGTTATAAGAACTAATCATAGTGTGGAACCATTTAAGCATAAAAAAATTACTTATAGGTTTTCCAAATCAAGAAAATTCATTTTTAATCAATGACACCTTATTTTTATCCTAAAAAATTCATAGTCATAATCTATATAAATCATTCCGGATGTCTCATAAAACTTTTGTGAATATTTGAATCATATCCTCCATGAGTGATAGAATATGTTTGCAATAAGGCCCAATTCTATAAACCATGTAATAATATAGACATTTTCAGTGTTCCCTTTTTGGATTTATTACCTCTAGGTACCTATGTACAAGAACCAAAACCACATTTAGTTTCCATATAGGGATGTAATTTCTTAGAAAAAACTTGTTCTGTCTATTACCAAAATTCCTGGACATTTTCCTATAATCTTACTCATCCTTATATTTATCCTTAGAGACATCCCTTGATATATCGTTAGAAATAACCCTAGGGATCTCACTAATTTTTTCTTATCCAAAGTTTCTAAAGGTTAACTAATATTTTTATTTGATACCAAATATCGTATCCCTGTCTTCTCATGCATGCATATTAATTATTTTTAGGTGAATATTCATTACGTTACACAAACAAACACCTAATGACCATAATATTTTAGTGATTTTTCAATTCATAAAATATCTTAAATATATCCCATAATTATATTGTCCATCATTAATCGTAATTAAAAACTTTCTCTATATCCTAGGTAAAGGAAGCATAATAAAAGGTTATCTCATATTCTTATTATGGGTAAATAGGGAAGATAAATAATTATAACATGTTCAAAATGGAATAATAACATGATCATAATATTTTTAAACATACCATGAATATAAAAGACCATAATCATGATCTATGGAATAAAGATTTCCATTTCATATTACAAGAATAATAATTTAATAAAATAACATGTTCCATGAGTGAATAGCATTACTGTAATACATATATTTTTAGAATTCACATAATCCTAGATAATATTACAATAAGGCTACCCACTATGACATTATAAAAAATTTAGTCTTGGAAAAACCACCTATGTACCTCCTTCAGGCTTGGGATGACCTCATGCGTTCCCTCTTTTAGGTTTGTGTTAACCTCTTTTTTTCTCTCTTTCAAACTTGTAATAACCTACAATATAACCTTTTTTATCATATAAAACTAATTTTTAGCTAATAAATTGGAGAGGGATATAGGTCCCACCAATATTATAATGATTATCATATTTATTTGTGCCACAAGATCATAAAAATTTCATTATATCATAACCCGTTAAATTAAATGGGATTCATAATCATTTCATCATATAATAACTTGTGGAAAATGCATAGGTTTCATAATCATAACATCATTTCATCATAGCATAATCCATAGAGAAATTAGAAGATTCATAATAATTTTATTATGGTATAACCTATGGAAGAGAAAAGGGTTCCAAATACATATTTTCACTACAAACAATTTATATAAAGGAAAATAGTTATTTCATTGGTTCATACCCTCATAAATAATAAGTTACATTAAAGTATTTCATCTTAGATAGGGACTGATATTGAAAGACCAGATGAAATATATATTAAGAAAAATAACTTTTCATTGAAGATAATTTCTAAAAAAATCAAAATACTTTCCTTTTAAAATAACCTTTAAAACTTATAAAGTAATCTTCAAATATTTGAGTCATCACGATAGCAAAAAATACTATTCTGGTAATTCTTATTAAAAATAAATATTCTTTTCACATTTTTGCTAAATGAAAAACATGAATTGTTTAGAATATTAAATTAATATTCACATCGAAACATTTTATAAAAATTATAACATGGGTAAAATTTTATTTACTAAATCATTTAATGAATATTAAAAAAAATTAAAAAACTATAAGACATTGTGTTTGAAGAACCTTTGTTTTTTGACTGAAAAATGATTTTTTTAACATTATTTTATACACTTGAGTATATAAATATAGGATAATTAAGGGAAAAATATATTTTTAGGACATAAGTATATGAGAAGAAAAGTTATGAGTTTATTGAGATTTGGATCATTATATTTTATCATAAAAAGTATAAACATAAACAATCTCTAGGAATGATGATATTGTATAACTAAACCATTACCACATTGTTAATATCAATTCATTAAACCCATGAAAGAATAAAATTAAATGAAACATAAAATATTGTGATAATAAATAAATACATTAAATTATATGTAAAATGGGATGTATATAAACCTCAAAAAAGATTATTGGTGAATAACATAACATGTGTATCAAAGATAACAAATTTTGACAAAAATCCATTTACAATTTTTTATATTTTGAATAGTATAATTGTAGAGATCCATATCTTAACATACATGGAAATTACATCACTTTTTCGGAATACTTAATATATAACAAAAACAAACACTCAAGGACCATAATAGTTTAGTGTCTTTGGAAACTCGGAACAAAATCTTCTAATCGTTGGGAAAGA
Organism: Viscum album; assembly: GCA_963277665.1. Taxonomy (NCBI): domain Eukaryota; kingdom Viridiplantae; phylum Streptophyta; class Magnoliopsida; order Santalales; family Viscaceae; genus Viscum; species Viscum album. Next base: position 27,125,629 of record OY728140.1, on the reverse strand, counting down.
TCTTCAACATCTCCCATAAAGATCTTCCCCTTTTATTTTCTTACCTAAAACCTTTCTTAAAATCCTGGGGAAAAGAAAACATAAAAAATGGTGAGCTCAAATTCCCAGTAAGTTTAAACATAGAGAACATAAAACAATCCATAAACATTTTAATGCAAAAACATGAACGTAAAATCTAAACATCAAAATCTTGAGCAAAGACATGAATCTTGGAAGTACATAAGGCATATATCATAAGGGAAAATCAATCATGATAAAATATCATGGGAATAAAACATTTTATTGTGTCAAACCATTAATCACATGATATGATTTCCATAGTAGCCAAGGAATTGCTTCCAAGACCATCTTAGTTGACAAAGTACCTTTCTGAATCGAGTTCACTCCTCGTTTCAGTCCTGTAACACTGAACCAGATTAACTTACCTTTCCAGCCATATCTATCTCATGAGATATAAATATTTACCCAATGCATTGGAGGGAGATATAGGTATCACCCATATCATAATGAAATATTTCTTACTTGTTCCACAAAATAAACTTCAAACATTCATCATAACCCAAAGTATAAAATCGGTTTCATAAACATCATCCCATCATAACATAATCCATATAAAACAAATGGATATAATTTCATAATAAGAGATGTAAAGCCATGTAAATCATAGATACATTATACTTGAAATATAAACATATGAAATAATGTTATCGTAGATGTAAAATGGTTTTGATAAAACATTTTAAATGAATTCTTGAGGAAAATGTCCTTTCTTCTTCAAAATCATTTTCTTTTCACAAAATGTCATGCAATATTAAAAGAATGGTATTTTGTTGAAAATAGTCATAAAATTTTGTAGAGAAAACTTCATTGAAATATGTCGTTATGAAACCATAAAAATTCTTTAACGCTGTATAATTTAAAAATAAAATTCTTCTCACACTTTTGTCGAAAAAGTCAAAAAGTTCCTCGTATGGTAAACAAAAGAAAGATTCCTTCCATAACACAAAGTAAAAGTCAAAGAGGGATAAACATGAAATTAAACATACAAGGAATAATATTAAACACTTTATGAAAAACATTTTACGGGCATGGATGAAAAATATTACCCTAGTAAATACTTACTTATAAGCAATCTCGGATAAAAATGAGATTTGAAAAATTATCCCTTACCTTATGTCCGATATGCTTCATATATATCTGGTCCTCCTTTATAATGATTTAAATAATATTATTGACTTATTAAAGAATCATATTCATTGTTATGATATCATATATGGTTCAATTATGACCTTATAATACCCGTTCTTTTATAAATTCCATGTTAAAGTAGTGTTTTGGGTAAAACCATTTCATTTATCGTACGTGTTTCGATTTGTCGTTCTTGATATTATTATTACTTATATCATGATTTACTTACTTCCAGAATTTAAATAATGATTTATATATCATATATATTCAGTATATATATATATATATAATAGATAGAAGAAATAAATGAAATACACCATTCATGGAGACGGTAGGTCATACGTACGCATGAACGTTGTTTTCCTTTCCTTACTGACTTGATTGGAATTAAGTAGATGACATACATATATATATACATAAATACAGTAGCATTATTATGTCATATATTTAATGATTACTGATTATATACACTTTATAATCATTCTTGAATTGTTAACATAGAAAATAAATCTCATCGCGTCTTGGAGACGGTAATCTGTATGTACGCACGAACGATGATATCATTCTCATGATCATAGAATTATATTGAATTGTGTGTATAATATTTCATAATCATAATAAATTTAAAATAATTGTATATAGTTATTTATTTAAACCATTATACCCATCCAAGTAAGGTGGTGGTGGAAAACAGATTACACCACGGCGTGGAGATGGTATTCCATACGTACGCACGCACGGTGATTTCATTTTCCGTAGGATGGATAGAAGATGAAATTGGGTTGTTTCATATTTATAATCACAAATAAGTATATGAGTGATACTGATGTTATTAATTTAATATGAAACAAATAGAGAAGAATAAGTAGAAGAAGAAATAAATCGGAAAGAATCGGTAAAGGATATTACCTCTTCTTTGGTGTTCCTCTTCTTAACCGCCTCATAAGGCACTAGGGTTGGTCTTTTGAGGAGAAACGAACCTATATAATTTTTATTGGGAAGATTAGAAGTTAAATGGTTAGGGTTTGGCCGAGCTTCAAGGCTCAAAAGGCTGTGAAGAGAAGAGGGAAGGGGTTCCCTTTTTATAAGGTAGGAGAGGGGCACCTTAGGAAAACATAAAATATTATTTTATAATAAAGTCATATTCGGTTTATAATAGCTCAAAATTGATTTATTTAAAAGTTAAGGTGGTTATGGATCTAAATACTCTCAACCAATAGGTTTTATACAAGTTTAGGTTACTATTTTATCCTTATCATTTAGATTTAACTCTTTGTTAAATAATTTAACTTTTACTGTGTATTTTTGTTTTCTTACACTATATGGTTAATAAACTTACTATAAAAAGCCAAAAAAACCCCAAGTGGTTCATTATTAATATATATATTCTTATCTAAGTAATTTGGCCGAACTATAGATTTTTAGGAATAAAATAATAATTAATAATATAATATTTGTTTTAAAAACTATTTTATGTCAACTTTGACACTATTTGGTACTTGATTTTTGAGAAATTTATAACAGCAATATTAGTTAGAAAACAGTTAATTAAATCCATACTAACATGTCATATTAACCTATAAAATTAGTTTAATTCATAAAAAGTATAAAATTACATTTATATGGGTATTTATAACATCAATAATGTTAATATTTCATTAATAAGGTAATCACTGCATCGTCATTGTGTCATTAATAAATTAAATTATTTAATGTCTAAAAATTATAAATACAATACCATTATGTATGAAATATTTTTATCTTTCTAATTAATATTTATATTCTAATTTATCTTATGTATAACCATATATTAAAAATGGTTTAGTTATTAAACTTTGATTTTAACTATTTTAATTTTTCTTTAAATAAAATAATAATAAATGTCCTAATCTAATCCAAGTGGACCTAAAGGGTAATATTTTATTCCTAAGGTTGTTTTTGGTGGAATTAAACTTATCCAATAGAATTATGACATGTGTTAGGGGAATAATAATATCATTTTTACCCTTAATTACCCTATTTACTTTTAACTGTGGTAAATAAATGTAAAACGTTACTATTCACGAAATATTATTTTTATCTTATTGAACTAGATTTTACTCCTTGATATTAACTGTGTTCTTGGATTTTTGAAATTCCACACACAAAAGCGGTAAAATTATGTTTTATGTGAATTTTAAAACTCTCCTAAGAGGTGGGTAAGATACGGTGAAAAGTTCAATAAAATTTTTATATGTCTAAAATTATTATAAAAGGACTCAAAGGAATTACATTGAACATATATAGGTATTATGTATCAATTCTGACCTAAAATAAATTTAAATAATATAAATAATTATTTATATAAAAAGTCTGTTTTTAAATAGTATCCCAGTGTTTTCACTATTCATCAAAAATTGAATGTTTTTAGAAAAATACCAAAAATTCACCCTAGGATAATTTTTATATTCCTAATCCAAAAATGAAGTCCATTTTGAAAAATAAAATTTCAAAAAGTGGGTATTACTATTCATAATGGCTAGTTTATATAATATTTTAATAACATATCGTTGTTTATTGAAACTCGGTATTGTGTACAACACATGCTATCGTGGAAGGTCGTGATTGCGTGTAATGAAATCCAAGTCAGGGATGCATATAGTGAAAGCTCTTTTTGTTGTAGCGTAAAACACAAGACATCAATGAAATTAAAAAAGAATATTTTTCATAAAATCTCGAGGTGTTACATTCTACCACCCTTAAAATGAATTTCTCCCTCGAAATTCATCTGGGATATAAATGGTTTACTACTCAAAACTTTCTTTAATAGAAACCTGCATTGTAAAAAGGAATACCAAAACTTATCTTTAAAAACTGAAGTATGAAACGTAACGGTTACCCAAATTAACTAATCACTGGGTTTCCACATAAGAGAACATAGGTGAAAATATTGATATGGAAGAGAAATATAACCATCATGTTCTGATGGTGTGTGGTAGAGAACATGGCTATGAAAAAGACTACAATCATAAAGCCATAAATTTGTGATGATCTAAGGTACCATCTAATTCATTAAATATAAGAGTACTAGGAAAACATTTTTGGTTTCTAAGATCATTTCCCTAACATTGATGAACATTTACATCAGGAGAAATACTTACTTGATTTTAGTGTAATATCATCGTTGGTCATTCCATGAACAATTTACACTTTATCTCTATTTAATGAAATGAAGCTGAATTTTTCATTCATGAAGTGTTAGCAGATCATGCGATAGAATGATAAGTCATCCCATCTGTTTCTATCATAAAAAGGTTAGTATAAGTTATTAAATATAGATAAGTCCATCTTTGGTGAGATTAATCATATATGATTCCAACAATGGACTTATACTTCATCTATCATACAGCTTAATAAAATAAAACTAGTTCCTACTAACTAGGGACTTCCTATAGGCCAGTGGTATGTGATAAAGGCCTGTCGCACTTCGGTTGTGTGTTCGATTCTCACAGACTTTTCCGATGCGATGGGTTGTTGCTCGTCCTGTAGGTTGTCCTTTTTCTAAAACTACATTATTATGGAATTACATCAATAATTTCAAAAAAAAGTTCTAGCCACAAACAATACTAACTTATGTCCAACATAATTCATTCCAATATTTAGGCTTATCCCAAATACATCTGTTAAAGATCATAGTATAAAGAAAACAATTACTAGAAATTTCATCTGCCGATCATGTGAATACCATCATTTATACCCCATATATCATACGATATATCTTGTTGGTCAAATTACAAATATTTGAATACCTTAATCATGTATTCTCCTGAAAAATGAATACCAATCGAACCTTAGTGAAAACATGAATGCTGTCAAAAGTTAACTCTTTCCACATACCAAAATCCCAAAATTTATATATACTCAAACCATGATATCATTCATGAGCTCATTTCATTTTTCTATTTATCCCTTCATTATGTTCATATCATCTTCTTTCCAAAAATATTTCAAACACTTTTCATGGTTACCGGTACCATTCATCATATACTTTCAAAAACTCAAGGAAATACAACCGTGTAACAATCCTTAGATGATTCTTTATTCTATAGTACCATTAAATTACCTATACAACATAACTCTTAATAAACATACAATCATTCCACTACCTTCTCAAACAATTGACCGAGCTTCATCATTTTATTCCTTAACACTTCTTTCATCTCATATATCATTTGTTGTTTCTTCATCATCATCAACATAAATACTACTCATATGACCATGATGATTCTCTTCAATAGGTTTTCCCTTAGGTCATTGGTTTGCATAATTCCAATACATTTCACATTTAAAACAGTTAATCATTGTTGATGTCATAGCAATACCATAATCCTTTTCCATGGTGTTAACTGAACCTTTTCCTTTTCACTTACTAGCTTTGTGTCCTTATTTTCCACACCCAAAGAATCTTACAATTCCTTTGAAACATTCTCCTTTATTCCTCTTCCCACATGATTTACATGAGGGAAATTGAACTTTATTTCCTCTATGATCATCATGAAACTTCATCTTTATCTTATTAGATGATTCAGGAAACTTACCATAGTTGAGATTATTGATCATATTATGAGATTGCTGATTTGGAATAATAATGATGTTTGGACATCCAATTACCATTTCATTTGGTTGCTCATAAAGAATATCATTCCATTTCCCATCATATTCTCCATTAACATGAATCCTCTTGTTACTTGTCATTTCATAAAACCCAAAAAGAATAGTATGAAAGGTAAAACTCGTACTAGAAAAAAAACATAATCAAGGGGGATTACTTTCAATTACAAACATATTATGTTTAATTCTATGATCGTTACCATTATTCTAGGACTATAACCTATACTTATACTTAACCTTATGGATATCCCTAGACATACCATAGAAATATCTCTAGGGATCTCACTAAAGTTTCTGCATCCTAGTTTCCAAAGGTTAACAAAACCTTTCCTCTGATACCAACTGTAGAGACCCATATCTTGACGTACATGGACATTACATTAATTTTTCTGAATACTTAATACATAAAAAAACAACACTCAAGGACCGTAATAGATTAGTGTCTTTGGAAACTCGGAATAAAATCTTCTAATCATTGTGAAAGATCTTCACCATCTCCCATAAATAACTTCCCCTTTTATTTTCTTACCTAAAACATTTATTTATATCCTGGGGAAAAGAAAACATAAAAAAAGGGTGAGCTCAAATTCCCAGTAAGGATAAACAATGAGAACATAAAACAATCAATAAACATTTGAATGCAAAAACATGAACATAAAATCTAAACATCAAAATCTTGAGCAAAGACATGAATCTTGGAAGTACGTAAGGAATATATCATAAGGGAATACCAATCATGATAAAATAGAATTGGAATAAAATATGTTATTGTGGAAAACCATTAAGCACATGATATGATTTCCATAGTATCCAAGTCATTACTTCCAAGACCATCTTAGTGGACAAAGTCCCTTTCTGAATCGAGTGCACTCCTCATTTAAGTCTTGTAACACTGAACCAGATTAACTTACCATTCTAGCCATGTCTATCTCATGAAATATAAATCATTACCCAATACATTTGAGGGAGATATAGGTCCCACCCATCTAATAATGAAATCATTCTTACTTGTGCCACAAAATAAACTTAAAACATTCATCATAACCCAAAGTATAAAATGGATTTCATAAACATCATCCCATCATAACATAATCCATATAAAACAAATGGATATAATTTCATCATAAGATAAGTAAAACCATGTAAATCATGGAGACATTATACTTGAAACATTCACATATTAAATAATTTCATCTTATATGGAAAATGGATTTGATAAAACACTTGAAATGAATTCTTGATGAAAATATCCTTTCTTCTTCAAAATCATTTTCTTTTCACAAAATGCCATGCAACCTTAAAAGAAAAGTATTTTGTTGAAAATAGTCATAAACTTTTGTAGAGTAAAATTCATTGAAATAATTCATTATGAAATCGTAAAAATCCGTTGACGCCGTATAATTTAAAAATAACATTCTTCTCATACTTTTGTCAGAAAAGTCAAAAAGTTACTCGTATGGTAAAAAAAAGAAAGATTCCGTCCATAACACAAATTAAAAGTCAAAGCGGGGTAAAAATGACATTAAATATACATGGAAGAATATTAAACACTTTATGAAAAACATTTTATGGGCATGGATGAAAAATATAACCCTAGTAAATACTTATTTATATGCAATCTCAGATAAAAATGAGATTTGCAAAATTATCCCTTACCTTATGTCTGATATGCTTCGTATGTATCTGGAACTCCTGTATAGTGATTTAAATAATTTTATTGACTTATTACAGAATCATATACATTGTTATGATATCATATATGGTTCAATTATGACTTTATAATACCCGTTCTTTTATAAATTCCATGTTAAATCAGCGTTTTGGGTAAAATCATTTCATTTATCATATGTGTTTCGATTTGTTGTTATTGATATTATTATTACTTATATCATGATTTACTTACTTAAGGAATGTAAATAATGATTTATATATCATATATATTCAGTATATATATATATATAAATAATAGATAGATGAATGAAATTAAATACACTGTTCATGGAGACGGTAGGCCCTATGTACGCATGAACGTTGTTTTCCTTTCCTTATTGACTTGAATGGAATTATGTAGATGAAATAAATATATAAATAAATAAATCAAGTAGCATTATTATGTCATATATTTCATGAATACTTATTATATACACTTTATAATCATTCTTGAATTGTTAACATGGAAAATGAATCTCATCGTGTTGTGGACACGGTAATCCGTACGTACGCACGAATGATGATATCATTCCCATGATCATGGAATTATATTGAAGTGTTTTTATAATATTTCATAATCATTATAAATTTAAAATAATCATATATTGTTATTTATTTACACCATTATACCCATCCAAGTAAGGTGGTGGTGGAAAACAGATTACACAACGGCGTGTAGACGGTATTCCGTACGTACGCATGCGCGGTGATTTCGTTTTCTGTAGGATGGATAGAAGATGAAATTGTTTTGTTTAATATTTATTATAACATATCATTATATGAGTGATACTGGTGTTATTAATTTATGATGAAACAAATAGAGAAGAATAAGTAAAATAAGAAATAAATTGGAAAGAATCGTTAAAGGATATTACCTCTTCTTTGACGCGCCTCTTCTTAACCTCCTCTTAAGGCACTAGGTTTGTTCTTTTGAGGAGACCATAGCCTCTATAATGTTTCCAGGGAATATGAGAAGGGAAATGGTCAGGTTTTGGCCGACCTTTAAGGCTCAAAAGGGTGTGAATAGAAGAGGGAAGGGGTGCCCTTTTTATAAGGGAGGAGAGGGGCACCTTAGGAAAACTTAAAATATTATTTTATAATAAAGTCATTTTCGGTTTTTAAAATCTCAAATTGATTTATTTCTAATATATGGTGGGTATGGATCTAAATCCTCTCAAACAATAGGTTCCAGACAATTTTAGGGTACTATTTTATCCTTATCATTTATATTTAACTCTGTTAAATAATTTAACTTTTACCGTGTCTTTTTGTTTTCTTACACTATATGGTTAATAAACATACTATAACAAGCCAAACGAACCCCAATTGGTTCATTATTAATATATATATATCCTTATATAAGTGATTTGTATGAACCTTATATTTTTAGGAATAAAATAACAATTAATAATATAATATTTGTTTTAAAAACTATTTTATGTCAATTTTGACACTATTTGGTACTTGATTTTTGTGAAAATCATAGCATCATTATTAGTTCGAAAACAGTTAATTAAATAAATACTAACTTGTAATATTAACTTTTAAAATTATTGTAATTTATAAAAAGTCTAAAATTGCATTTATTTGGTCATTTATAACATCAATTATGTTAATATTACATTAATAAGGTAATTACTGTATCATCATTGTGTAATAAATAAATTAAATTATTTAATGTCTAAAAATTAAAAATAAATTACAATTATGTAGAAAATATTTTTATATTTCTAATGAATATTTATAGTCGAATTTATCTTATATATAACCCTATATTAAAAAAACTTTTAGTTATTAAACTTTGATTTTAACTATTTTAATTTTTCTTTAAATAAAATAATAATAAATGTCCTAATCTAATCCAAGTGGAACTAAAGGGTAATATTTTATTCCTAAGGTTGTTTTTGGTCGAATTAAACTTATCCAATATAATTAGTACATGTGTTAGGGTAATAATAATATCATTTTTACCCTTAATTACCCTATTTACTTTTAACCGTGAGAAATAAATGTAAAAAGTTATTATTCACCAAAAAATATTTTTATCTTATTGTACCAAATTTTACTCCATGATATTAACTGTGTCTATTGGATTTTCTAAATTCCACTCACAGAAGTGGAAAAATTATGTTTTACGTAAATTTTCAAACTCTCCTAGGTGGTGGGTAAAATACGGTGAAAAGTTCAATAAAATTTTTATATGTCTAAAATTATTATAAAATGACTCCAATGAATTACATTGAACTTATATAGGTATTTTTTATCAGTTTTGACCTAAAATAAATTTAAATAAAATAAATAATTATTTATATAAAAAGACGGTTTTTAAATAGTAACCCAGTGTTTTCCCTATTCATCAAAAATTGAATGTTTTCAGAAAAATACCAAAAATTTACCCAAGGCTATTTTGATATTCCTAATCCAATAATGAAGTCAATTTTGAAAAATAAAATTTCAAAAAGTGGGTATTACTATTCATAACGGCTATTTTATATAATATTTTAATAACATATCGTTTTTTAGTGAAACTCGGTATTGCGTACAACACACGCTATCGTGGAAGGTCGTGATTACATGTAATGCAAGACAAGTCAGGGATGTGTGTGGTGCAATCTCCTTTTAGTATAGTGTAAAACACAAGACATCAATGAAATTAAAAAGAATATTTTTCATAAAATCTCGGGGTGTTACAATAACCCCTTAAAGAAATATCTTAAAATCGATTTATAAATACACATAATTTTAAGGATATTAATCATAAAATAAAATCATGATAATTATATACACCATAAAAAATAATTATGTGGTGAATATGGATTGTGTCTCACAAAAAATAAAATTAAGATGGAAATCCCTTATCGCATTTCAAATGTTTAGAATCATAAGACCCAATAAATCATAACATAAATTGTAACATTAAATTTCATGAGAATAAAAATATGCATTACATAACCTTTTAATGTTGTTGTATATATACCACACAAAATTAATTTGTGGTGAATTTTCATATGTCTCACTTAAATAAAAGGGAGACTAGAAATCCCTTATCGTAAGTCTTGATTTCTTTCATAATCATTTGAAGCACTTATATAATGAATATAATTTTATTTAACATATTTGAAAAACTCATAATAATATATATCATAACATATGGGATTTACTTATGCCCTTTTATTACCTCTTTATTAATAATCCCTTGTTAATGCCACATTTCAAGTAATAATGACTTTGTTTTTCATATATGTATCGACAATTTATTTTTATTCCTCTTACATTAATCATGGATATATAATAAAAATAATTATTATGATGACATAATTATCATATTTATGAAAAAATTAATTAATTTTAATATTTCATGAATGATTTCATTATGAAATGAATTATGTTACGATCCTTGACGTGATAGGCCGTATGTAAGAATTAGTATCATTTCAATTTTTAAATGATCACTAATGAAAGTAGGTAAGAAATATTATATCCTTACAGAATGATAATAATATAATAAATAATATATTAATTATTTAAATATTCTTATACATATCATCAATGCGGTGTGGTGATGAAAATACAGAGTAACATTACTTCCTGAAGGTAGTATCCCGCATGTATATGAACAACGTTACCATCTTTCAATGTGTAAAATGATTGAAATAAAATGTTATATTATATTTTTAGAATGATAAATTTCTCATGGATATAATAATTATTCAATTTATACCTTATTTATTTATTTATTTTATCTACATTTTCATCCATGTAAAGAGTTAGTGAAAACAAATCATGTCGCTTCGTGAGGCGGTAGTTCATTGTACACATGAGAGACGTTATCTTATACCCTATGGTATGGAAATTAAAAATGATATATGTCATATAATGACTTAAAAATGTTATAAATTTCATATATATATATATATATATATTTATATTTATATCCCTCTTCATACCCAACCATTAGAGGTGGTGATGGAAAAACCAAATGACATTGGTTCACGAGGTGGTAGTCCATCATACACAAGAATGATGATTTCATAACCCATTTGATAAAATTGGATTCATTTTTAATTCATTCACTTGAAATAACAATCATATTTTATATAATATAATAATTTTATTAAATCATCATAGATTAATAAGAATTGAATTTGTTGGAGGAATAAATAGTATAAAAATGATCGTTGAAGAACATTGCCACTTCTTTGGATAACCTCATTAGGTTTTCACCAAACGCCTTCCTAGGTCATATTGCATAACCCAAAATGGCTTATATTATGATAAGATGAAATTTGGGATTTTATGTTTCACTTATTATCCAAAAACAATTTTTTATGTGTAAAGTGGAGTGGATAGGGGTGGTATTTTATAAGTGAGGTGAGTAGAACTCCGGTATTTTTTCATGAAAGGAAAAATGTGTACTAATTTGTTTTCAACCCAAAAATCCCCAAAATAGAGTATCTTATATCCTTAGAAATTATAGGGTAAATATATGTCCATAAAGATGATTTTATACAAGATGTTAGGTTATTTTCTCCCTAATATGTTTAGTTTAACCCCCGGTAAATCCATTTTTACCTAAACTGTGGAAATTAATTTTTACTGTTTACTCAATTCATTTATGTCGAAAGTTATTTTGACCTTATTAGATAATATACATTATTATTATTTTAAATATGGAATCTATTTTTCTAAATTCATTCACATAAGTGGAAAATCATGATATAAAATTAATCTTACGGATGTGATGAGAAAGTGGGGTTTCAAAGACAAAATGTCAAACAATTTACAATGTTTTTTATATCTAATTTAAATTTGAAATTAATTTAATTGGAATAAATTTTATTAATAGTTATATAATCAAAAAAATGTTAATTTAAAAACAATTTAAATAATAATTTAACTTGAAAATTTATTTAAACGAAATGGAAGTATTCTATTAAAATTCATAATTTTTCACTATTCATCAAAAAAATTAATCTTTTTATAAAATTCAAAAAAATCACCTTTAGAAAATTTTGACATTATGATTTAAAAATTGAATTTTATTTTTTAAAATTAATTATCTATAAATTTTTAAAATTAATTTTATTTTTTAAAAGAATAAGTAAAAACATTTTTAAAAAAATATTATTTTTGAAACATAAAAATACTTTATCAATAAATAAGGTACTTATTTTTTCATATTTTTCTTAATATAAATCCATTATAATTAATTTTTAAAAATTAGTTATTAATAATCATATAACTAAGTTTTATGGTAAGGTTATGAAGGTTCTGTTTGAATAATATTATTAACATATCATGGTTTTATTAAAACATGGTGTCGTGTGTAACACAAGTTATCCCAAAAGTTTAATTTCTTTAAAAAATACATGAAAACTTTGGGTGTTTAATTATTTTCAAAATTCATTCATGTAATTCTTTATAAATATCCTCAATTTTCTATTGAAGGAATATTATAAACTCATAAATCTTATTTGGTTTTTATAGACATCATAAAATATCCTTTCAAATCACCACATTGTTGATGCAAGAATCTTTAATTATATTCTTCCATGGAAAATACTTATTTAACATAACTTAAAATCAATCTATCATAATCCCTTCATTACATTTAAACCTTAATTAATCAAATATTTCATATAATTGATCATTACAAGAGAAATAACATCACTCCATTCAATGCATTCTAAATTTTTCATGTGTGAATGGTGTCAACAAAAATTGAAAAAAAAATCCAATATTATATAACAAGTCATGTATGAAATTCATATCAATTAAATGAATAGACTCATAAAAATTTTTGTCCCAAATATTTCTCAAAAAATTATAAAATTTCATGAAATCATGATTTTTTCTCTGGTGGAATAGAATTAGAAATAAAATCTAAAATATATTTTCGTTGTCAATATATAAAAATTGAAAACTTCAAGGTAGTTCTTTTAATTTAAATTTTGGGTGATTTTTAATTTATTAGATGGAATTACAAAAATGGTGGTCTATAATCTAATCTAAATAGTAAATAGTAATATCCAATAATGAGGAATATGCTTTTATAATCATTGTAGAATCATAGATGTTCATTCGATCTTCAGTGAAAAAGAAATAAAAAATTTATAAACCTATATGACAATTTTATGAACTATTTCATGATATATCACATGAATAATTACTTATAATTTCTATTGTGAGGAATAAATTGAAATGATATTTTAAGAAATAATATATGTGTTTGTATGAATAGGGATTTAATTAATGATATTAACTAACCGTGAGTAATGTTATTCTATAAAGAGCATCATAGAATTATGGATGTTAAAGTGAAAAATATAAATTTAATTAATTTCAATATTTTTGTATTAATTAATGTATTATTAAGTAAAAAAATTTAGAAAATACATGAACTAATTTAGTTATTTTGAAATTTAATATCCTATCAGATTCAATAGAACGATAATAATTATAACCCTTGATAATATATGAATTGAATAGTGATTTTATGATTAGTATATTTAAAATGTTGTTATAAAGTTCAATTGACACAAATATATGAATTGATGGCCTCAACACATTGGAACATACTTTATGAGGCCCATTTATAAAAGCTTATAAGGGAGATAGAATCATTGGTCCTTCCCATAGACTAATACCATGTTTATATTCAATTATTAAATCTTGACGGAAACCATTTTCATGATAAGTCCAAGTTCATTTAGATTACAACCCAAACCATGTTCATCAAACCACCCCATGAAAATCTCACCATCACACACTTTACCTGTAATAAATTCACTACTTTTATAAGGAGATGGTTATATATAACAGAACAATACAAATTATTATATTTTCATAAAATTTTTAATGCATATATTCCTTTTTAGTATTAGTTTTTAAATCTTAAAATATTAAGTTTGATAAAAATAGAATTTTAAAATAATGGAACACAAATTTAATTTTTGGAAAATATATAGTTTTAATAAATATAATCTCTTGATGAATTAAATAATTTTTGAATTAAATTTAATTTTAATAAAATGTTACTCTATTAAAATATTTATCAAATATAAATGATAATGTAATTTTACAATGTCAATTGTAGTTTTGATAAGGGTCAAAAAACTTTTACTATCAAAAACTCAGTATTTTAAATAAATGGGGGATTTTTATTTAGAAATATAATTTATTATATTTCTAGATTTATTCCGATAAAAAATATTAGGTTTGAAATCATCATGTTTAAATTATCCTATGGTGCATTTTTTATAATATTTAGAGAAAGTAGAATTTTAGTAAAATAATTAAATACTATATAAATATAGTATGTGTGTTATAACATCATTATGACCCAAACGTAATGAAATATATGAAATAAAAGGAATCCAAGAGAAAAATTATTTCATAAATTTAAAATAATCTTTTTATATGTTATTTAGTTAATTTTATAAACCCATAAAGAATAGTCTAAAACCTGTAATATATTTTAAGGATTTAAAAAATAAATTCTTTTGAAACATAACTCAATTACATGTCACTAAGGGTATTATTTTAATGATAAAAGTTCACATACATGTAAAATAATTAAAAACACAACACGTTTTTGGAAACTGTGGGAAAAACCATGGTATGGTAAGTTTTTTTATTACATTATCAAATAGTATCCAGAATCTAAATTTTGACATTAATAAGGAATTATCCACTCTTTTGTTATATAAACCCACCCAACATGTCATTACCCTTCACGAAAAACCTGTGTACCAAGTAATTACTCCAATATTATATCTTTATAGACCTCGTAAGGTGCCCCAATCTCTCAGGAATCTCCTCCCATGTTTTTAGGATCACCCTCTTAGGGTAAGGGATTGTCCATTTATCCTCTTTATTCAAGAACCTTCTTTTATTATATTCTTAAATTTTTAAATTTTCATGTTGGGTTATGTTATTAAATACCCCTCTTACTAAACTTATGATTTATAAGTGATTAGAGACCCCTTTCACTCAAAATAATCCCTTTAATTAATATTTTTGGATTGTCTTTATGCTTCCGATATCAACCATCGATTTTTCATGCCAACCAATTGTGTGTTGAATAATCATCCCCATTTCCACTCTTGAGTATCCCCATAGATATACCTACCATTATGTATTTGGGAACTCCTTGTTTATATCTCACAAACTTTAATCATTGGATTTAAAGTGATGAAATACATCCTTATTTTGTAGGATCTATGTGGAACACTTACGCATGTACATGATATAAAATATATGGGTGTGCCATAAATTATATAACCCTCCAAAGAATTGGGTAGTAATTTATTCTCATGATACTACAAGTATGGTTTGAGAGATATTATCTTTATCACCCAATGTTATGTTTTCTTGGAGTTTATCCTTAACTTAGGTTTATGATTCCATGTTTTAAGTTGTTTACATATTTCTTTGTTTCCTTTATACTATCATGTTATATCATGTATCATTTTTCAAGATTATGATTTTCACCCTTCTAATGCTTCCTTGATATTCCTATTTTATCACATTTATTTCTTTAAATTCTATAATTTATTTATTCTCTTACTAGGATTTACATCTCACCCATTTTTTTAGGTATATCCTTCTGTTATCCCATGTAGTTTTAGAAGAACGATGAAATTTAATGACCATGTTAAGGAAAAATTCAACAATGTTATAGTATTCCTCTTACAAGTTATTATTGTATGTATGTAATTTATCAAAGACTCTAAGCCTTCGGATAATTTGGGATTGTTCAATTTGTATCTTTATGTAACAAGTCATTAAATAAAGTGTATTAAATATGGGTTTCAATAGTTGGTATCAGAGAAAAGTCTTGTTATTTTTGGGATTAGAATGAGAAAAAACTAGTCAAAGACTATGAAATAAGAATGAACATAGGAAAACATAACTAGAATTTTATAAAGTATATAGTAAATTTTTTCTAAGAAAATACATCCCTATATGGATACTACCAGTGGATGTTTCTCTAACATATATGTAAATATGGTGAAGAACCCCAAAAAATTAACATTGATCATGACTCAATTGTTACCTAAAATTTCATGAAAATGATATTTCTTCACACCTGGTTTCAAACTCCTTTGCAATATTCTTTGTTAAATTCAATGTCTCCTTAAATACCATTATTAAGAGAATAAATATTTCCAATATAATTTATATTAAATAATAGATCATGGATAATTTATATTCAAACCTAAAAATTCATAGGACTATTATTATATTACATTTATGAGATATTCTTTTAAAGTTCATGGTTTTATATCTAATTTTTTAACTGTTTAATTATTATAATCCCTAAGACGATTTTGGATGAATTAAATTATTAGAACTAGAATGAAATAGTGAACAGTGGCTTTATCATCAATGGTTATACACATAATTTCATATCACGAATGTTTAGTAGAACTATCCAAACACCATTGAAAAACATTTGAGTAAGTATATAAATAAAAATGTAAAATAGGGAATATATTGCATCCCAAGTATATAATACATCCTTTTAAAATATTTGTGGGATAAACTTCCCAGAAAACATTGTGATACTTCCTTTAGCTGAATTTGATACAATTTTGGTCATGGACTATATTTACTTATATAGAGCCAACATATATTTCCAAGAGAATTAAATGGCCATTTTTATCCTAATTTTCCCTCTAATTATATCCAATTGCAAGATAGTCAGGGAATATCATTTGGTATAATCATCGTAAACATGTATATTAATACCTAATTTGGAATAATATCTATCTCAAATGATTTAGACTATGAATAATATAACCCTTTAAGGGAATCCCATTTAACGAAATATGATTATATGGTTCTCAAATAATTGTCTGCTCTTCCACCAATACATAAGTTAGAGTTCTCAATCATCCTTATACATGGATCATTTCCAATATCCAAGACACAATATAGAATGCCCATTTTTTATCTTCAGGATTTGATGAAAATTTGTCGAAGAATCGGGATAAAAGGTTAGTATTTACTAGTTCTTCAACATGGGGAGAAATGTTCCTTTTCATCTCGAATAAGGATGAGTCAATGTTCCTCCACATGGTCATCATATCCAGAAGATCATGATATAGAAGATGTTTTATTTTAATATATTTATGCCATTTTTTATCTTCAACATGGTTCTTAGTATTTATCTAAGATGGATATTTGGTCAAGATATTATTAACTAAATCTGAAGAAAGAGGATATCCCCAAGATGGATTTATAAACAAGGTATGGGAACTATGAGTAAATAGTGATTCAATTTGGACTCATTAATCTTCCAGCAGTTGTCATATTCATAATAAATAGAATATTTATAGATTACCTCAAAAAATATTTTATAGTAATTATAGACGACACTCTTATATAATCCAAAAAAAAGATTAACATGAAGAGAATTTGAATATTATACTAAAGGCCTTGAGAAAAGAAATTGTGTATTAGAAGTATAGTAAATGTATTTTTTGGTAGGATAAAATAAATTTCTTGGGATATGTTATCACCGGTAAAGGTATATCTATAGATCATTAAAAAACTAAGGTGATTAAAGGACGGTCTAGGATAACATCTATGATGGACGTCTGATGGTTCCTTGGATTAGTTGGGTATTATAATCGATTTGGGATAAACTTCTATTGATTATCAATCCCTCTGACCGAGATTACTCATAAATGAGTCTAGTTTGTTTGTACTGGATGAATTTAAATAATTATTTACAGAGAAGTTGATAATTACTACACATATATTCACATTACCCATGTGTGGGGAAAGATTTATGATCTATGATGATGCATCCAAAAAGGCCCTTATTTGTGTACTCATCGAAGATAAAAAAGTGATAGCATATGCATCCCTTTAATTATAGATCCCTGAGTATAGCTACCAAACACATGATTTAGAATTTTTAGTATTGATATTACCCTTAAAGATTTTGCAATATTATATCTGTGGGGAGAAGTGTGATATATATATATATATATATGTGTGTGTAAGGATCATAAAAACCTCAAGTATATATTCACACAAAAGGTTCACAATATTTTCAAACAAAAGAGGTTAGAGATTATTGAGGATTATGATTTTTAAATCCATCACCGTCCTGGAAAAATGAATAAAGTGTTAGATGCTATGAGTAAAACAGATCTTACAACTCTATCCATGATGAGGATTGCAAGGGATCCAATATTATTAGACATGAAAATGGTGGATTTGGAGATAATAAAATAATCTTAATCCTACCTTTCTCAAACAACTTCTCAAAAATATATTTTTTAGAGGATAAAGGAGTACCAAGATAAAAAAATTTTACTACAGAATAAGGTATCAAATATTTTGGAGGTTAATATTGAAGAATATGAAGTAACAAGGTTTGAAAACAAAATTTGTGACACATCAAAACCAGAACTGATGAAGGAATTGATGAATGATTTTCCTGACTCAACCTTTTCTACTAATGTATAAAGTATTATGATGTATATATATTTAAATAAAAACTTCTTATGGGATAAAATAAAGAGGATGATAGTAGAGTTTTTATATTAATACTTGTTATTCCAACAAGTTGAGGTAGAATGACTAATGTATAAGGGTTTGATTAAACCATTTCGTACACTAGTATAAAAATGGGAAATAAATAAACATAGAATTCATAATTGGACACCCTATAACAGCTAGAGAAAATTGTATCATCTATGTATTATTAAATCACCTTACAAGGTTGGAACTTTTCATTACTATCAAGGAAGATTTATCTCTGACCAAATTTACATGATATACATAATGGAAGTGGTATGAGATTAGGGAGTTTCAATATATTATTTCTAATTGAGAACATATGTATAGATTGTGGTTTTGGATAATCATTTAGTAAGAATTGTATATAGAGTTGAGTGTCAGCACTGGTTATCAACTTCATATGGATGGTCAGTCTATAAGAATAATTTAACAACTAAATGATATATTGAGATCATGTTCAATGCATTTACAAGGATATTGGGACCAAATAATTCCCCTAGTTTAGTTACTAAATAATAAAATTTTCCATTCTATAATTCAAATCTCACTTTATGAATCTTTTTTATGGGAAGATGTTTCAGAATTATAAATTATGGGATAAATATTGATAGAAAATGCTAATAGGATCTGATATTATACCTGAAATGGTATGTAAGTTTTGATACATTAATAATCATATGAAATATGCATGAATTTAGTATAATAGGTATACAGACAGCCACCACTGTTATATATAGGTTTAGCTCACAGATAAAGTTTTCCTTCACATATAAAATGTAATAAACTTAGGAGGTTTGGAAATAAGGGTAATCTTAGTTCTCGATACATCTGCCCCTTTGAGATCCTTGATCACATCAGAGTATTGTCTTATCGACTAGCACTCCCACCTAATTGATCTCAAGTGCATAATGTCTTCCATGTATCCTTATTGAGGAAATATATATCAGACCCCTCACATGTACTAATTTAAAATTTATACTATTGGAGAATGATCTTTGAAATGAGGAGCAGTTGCTGATGATATTGGATTATAGATTCAATGTTCTACAAAACAAGACAAAATTCTTATAAAACGTGTTATGAAATAACCTCATGTTTGAGTGAGTGATATGAAAGTCATAAGTGGAAATGAAATAGTAGTATCCTTATCTATTTTATAGTATGAAATGAAAATTTTGGGGATGAAACATTTAAATGGGGTAATAATGTAATGGCCTAATCTTTTATAAATGAAATTCACACTTTTTGAATAAATAAATGAATTATTTACTAATATTGTTATATAAAATACATTCAATAATTTTTTTATATTAGTGAATTTTATATTGAAAATTTTTAAATACCTTTAATAATTATAAATATTGATAAAATATCCTTTGAATATTGATCTTGTGACTTTTATATATAAGGGATTGTGATAAATTTCAATTGACACAGATGGAAGAAGCGACGCCCTCTTCTAGAAGGATCATACCCTATGAATCTCATTTATTAGATCTTCTAATAGGGAAAAATCAATTGTTTTCCCTTGACTAATACCCCACTATGATTTTACAAATAGATAATGATCAATACTATTTATGGTATAATTTCATGCTCAATAAGATCATTACCTAAACCATAATCATTGATCCACCCCATGAATATCTCACCATCACACACTTTACCCTTAGAGAATTCGATGGTGTAATAAAGACCTATGTATCTAGTCCATAATTGTATGAATTTTTATATTTTCATAACATAATTATTACTTTTTCCTTTTTTAGTAATAAGTTTTAAGTGATCAAATAATGATTTTGGTAAAAGTTTGATTTTGATACAATGAAATACAAATTGTATTTTTTTTCTAAGTGTAATGTTTCAATTAACTAAATGTTCTAATAAATTAGTGAATTTTAAAAATAGATGATATTTTAATAAAATAACATTATTAAATAATTTTTAATATATAAAAATGATAATATTATTTTACCAAGTCAATGGTAATTTTTATAATGGTCAAAAAATTGTTATTTTAAAAAAAATTATTTTTAAATAACATGGTATTTTTTATTTTCAAATAAAAATTATCAAATTTAGATATTTATGCTGATATATCAATATTATTTTTTAAATAATTATTTTTTAATTATCAATCTATAAATTTTTCAAAAAATTTAGAGACAGTCAAAATGTTTAGTAAAATTAAATATGGTATAAATATAAAATGTGTATTGTAGAATTATAACGTCCCAAAAGTAATGTAATATATTACATTAAAGGTATGTATGACTAGATATATATTTTAGATTTAAAATAATTTATTTTTTAAGCTATTTTATATATTTTAGAAACCCTTAATTAAACATCCCAAACATATATTATATTTTCAGGTTTTAAAAAATCTTTTTTGTAAATATGACTCACTTACACATCACCAAGGGTATTATTATAATTATATAGATTCCTAAACATTTGAAGTAATTATAACAACTCCACATTTGAAGAAACATTGGGAAAAAATGGTGTGGATTGTGGATTTTATAGATTTATCATATAGGTACCAAAACATTATTTTTGAAATTGTTAAATAATTGTCCTTTATTTTATATATAAACACACCCAACCTCCCATTAAGCTTCACTAAAAACCCTAGTATAATGAAAATAATATTCACTTATAAATATATATCCCACACAACATACCTCTAATCTCTCAATATTCTCTCCCCAAGCGTTTAAAAGCACCCCCTCAATATAAGGGATCCTCTCTCTCCTCTTTATTCAAGAACCAAATTTATATTATGCCCTTTAATTTCCATTTTTTCATGTGGGGTCTTGTTATTACACACACATCATACTATCCTTATTATTTACTGGTGATTAAATACCCCATTCACTGTCATTAATATATTCTATAAATAATTATGTATTTTCATTATGTTACAAAAATTATCCATTGATTTTTCATGTTGAACTACTATTTAGTTGACACTCTTCCACATTTTCACTCAAGGGTATTCACCTCGATGTACATGTCCATTAATTATTAGATACATCCATATATTTATCTCACACTTGTTAATAGTTTTATTAAATTTTTTGAAATACATTCATATGTTGTATGATATATGAACACACTTGTGCATGTACATCATATGAATGTGTCCGGTGGGCCAAGAATTATATATCCCACCAATGAATTGGGTAATGTTTAATCTCATGTGATTTTATGTATTGTATGTGATAGGCTATCCTAACGACACTATGTTATCTTTTCTTGCCTGTAAGCAATCACTTATGTTAATTATTCCATGTTTTAAGTTTCTTCCACATTCTTCTGTTACATTTATGTTATCTTGTTATATAATTCCCCAATATTCAACATTTTGATTCTCACCCCTCTTATGTTACCTTGATATGGCCTTTATATCACATGTACTTATTTCCCATATTTTATGTTTTTTTATTTCTATACTAGGATTTACATCTCACCCCTTTCTTATATATGTCCTTAGGTCATCCAAGGAACTTTTAGAAGAATGATGGAATTTCATGATCATATTAAGGATGTTTTCAATGATGTCATTATATTCCTTTTGAAATTTGTTATGTTATGTACCTAATTTCTAAAAGGTACTACACTTCATGATATTTTTGGATTAAGTAATGTGTACCTGTATTTAATTTGTCTTAAAAAAATATTAAAATAAGGGTTTTAATAATTACATCCAAACTCTTTTTATATTATACTATATTATATATTAATTATGGTTTTAATGTTTTTCAGTAATGTTTTCCTTGATATGATTGGGAAATGTTTTTGCATTCAATCATATTTAATTTTTATTATAAAGAATTAGAAGGAAGAACTAATTTCTTTCATTCACAAGATCATACTCTAACAAACAATTGGAATGTAAGGTTATATAGTTCAATAATTTAATGTATATTAATATAAAATTCATCACACTAAATTATAAGAGTATAAAATATAGTGATGCATGACATTTATCAAGGAACCCATGTTAGTTATAGTATCTTAAAATAAATACTCCCCAATATAATATGAAATAAATAAAGTTCTTGGATCTAATAGAAGTGTAAGAATTTATGATTATGTTAAAGGATCTCACCCTTTCATACCCTGTAATTCACATTTTTTGTTTACACATTTTCTCTGTAAATTTGGTTTTTTCTGAAATTTTCATTATAGTTTCAATCAAGCGTATTTTAACAACACAATTTTTAAATAATTCAATGATATAAAAATCAAGGTAATTATATTTTTTTCTTCAATTAGGTGTCTCTTTAGGAAAAAGGGAAAGTAGTTCTTCTGTAAGGGGAGTCATCAATAGAAATTGTATTTCCTTTAATGGGTTGCCACATTATGGAATAATTTTCAAAAAAAATATTATCAAAGATGGTCAGGAAGGTAAATTCTATAGAGATGATGACTCAAATGGTGGGGTAATTCAGATTTTTTGTTTTTTCCAATATAATGAGTAATGTGGGTAACATCTCTCATAACCCTAAGGTTGACTAAATGATGAGAAAGTAGTTTCCCCAACCCTTTACTTTATATTACTTCCACCAAGTGGGAAAGTTGTCTAAATAAGGTTCTTAGGTTTTCAATTTCATCATGGAATTTTTTCTGGATTAGATATTATTTGATTCCATGTATTTCATTAGTACATGTAGACTAGAACTTAGTTTTTTAGGGTCGAGATTAAAATATCTTTTGTAGTTGTTAAATATTTTTAGGTGGTGTTATAGGATGACTATTGTCCCTAAAATACACTATGACTATTGATGATAACTATAATTCTCCATTTGTATTGTATTTAATTTCCTCATAAATAGAATTGAATGAGTGTTATGGTTATTTCTTGTATGATCAGTTATATTATCGACTTAGAAATATTTTCTCATGACTCTCAAGAGGTTATTTAAATTTATTATGTTTATAGAGAATGTCAAAATCACATATTTATAATGTTTTAGAGAAGGTTTTCGGGATTTCCCATTGGAAATTGTACGATTCCATAAAATGATATTTCTATGATCAGAATTTATGTTTATATACTTCTTGAAATCAAAACATCATATCTATTTAAGTCTTATGATGGGAATACTAAACTTGAAACTAAATTGTTTAGTTCTTATCACCAAAATTTCAATGAGTGTTTTCCCTATATCCAATTTTCTGGGAACCACCTATTGATTCATTAAATTTACTTTAACTTATAGTTATTATTCATTTATAAAAAAATATTAGATTAAAAATTGATTGATTATTTTAGGTTATAGAGAACTTTCACAAAATCTATTAAAAATTATTTGATAGTAATAATGTGTCTCTCCCTACTATTTCCTTATTCTATAAATTTTTTGTATTGTTTTTTTTATAATATGGGAAATGGTTTTCAATAAAAATTGATTTCTAGTTCACCAAGACTCCAATTATGGTGTTACATAATAGATCTATTCCTTTTTATTTTCTTCTAGAAAAAAATGAAGAACTCTGAATTTTTATAGGATCTTCATCTACTCCATTATGTTTAATAGATAAACACATTGTATAGATCTGTTGCATCATTTCTATGGACTTGTTATAATAAGTGAATTAAAATAGATTTTATCTTCAAATTGGGACATTACATGGTAATTTTGATGAATGAAAGTTGATAATAAACATCATGTGATGTTAATTACTTTATTGTATAGCTGTATTTAGCTGTTTTATAATATTTTACTTCTGATTAAATTTTAGTTTTGGAAGTGTATGGGTTTTTAGGGTTATCAATGGATTTTTTACCCTCTTTCAAAGGATCGATCTATGTTTCATGGTGTTGATGAAACAAAATCCTCTCTAGTTCAGGTTCGAAGTGTAGTAGATCCTTAAGAGAAAAATACATCATATAAAAACCCTACATATAGATGAAGTTAAAAAATAACATTATATATAAAAATAAAATAAATAGTAAATAATATATACAAAATTCATAAATCATTTAGTAAAATTACAAAAATTAAATGGTGAAGCTCCCCAATAATAGTGACAAATTTAAACGAATTATCATGATGCATCAAATTAAATGTTTTAATATGAATAAATATATTATAGGGTGGAAACTGGGTCATCTATCAAAAATGATTGAAGGTTTAAGTTTTTTTAATTTGAATAAATTTTATAATAGGAAGCTAAATGATATATGGGTTCTGAATGATTCAATGTAAAATAAAGAAATGAAATTATTTTAAATAAACATGTGAGTTTTTTAAAAAATGGATTTTATAAGAGGTATGTAGATGTTATTATTGAAATTTTAATACATAAGATTTCATGTTTATTACTATTAAAAGTTTATTAGAATAGACAAAAGTATTAAGTTTTGGATTAACCCAGATCTCAAGTATCTTAAAAAACATTAATTCAATGCATATAGAAAAAAATATTTATATAACAATTATATAGTAAATTAATAGATATTATTCATGGTAATGGGACTTCTAAATAAAATTTAAATCACAAATTTTTATAAATTAAATGTTTTCTTATGTTTTCTTATTATAAAAACACAAATCACACACTCAATGTGTCAAACTGATGGATTATAAACAAAATAGATGATTATTTACTTATTACAGAACAAAACATTCAAATATAAGTCACATTAAGAAAAAATTTCATTAAATATTTTCAAATATGAAATATACAAAATTAGTAGATAATTTATGTCCCTTAAATCCCGAAACAATTGTGAAGATCTATCAAAAGGATCGTTTAATGATTAACTAAACATAGTAAGGTCATGGAGGCTTATAAAAAACTCAATGTTCATATGAGCACTCCAAATTAGGATAGGTAAATCTATGATGTCTATTATGATGAGAGAAATATAATGAATATAAAAAATAATATAGTTATATTCATTTTGTTTAACTTTTATATGAGGTACCCAATGTGAGATCTTATGTGGCCAATGTTAAAGGTGGTTATATCATATAATATTTCTAAAACCACTTGGATAGATGTTTTTGGGAAAAAAATATATAATTTACTTTATATAAGACTCTTATTTTAAGATCTCTAATTTTTTATCACCCCAAAAACATTGAAAATGATTAGAGTTTTTTGGCTAGAGATATGGTGGAATGAGAGTATCTTCTTGGTTAATAATTGTGAATATTCCTTCCAATGTTTACATAATTTCGAGATTTGAAGATAAAATATGCCCTTTATTATATTCTATAATTTCTTATAACACAAATTCTATAATCCCCAAAAACATTATTCCAATTGATCATCATATTTGGTAAAATATGAATTTTAGATATCATATATTCATGTTATTTATCATATTTTTCTCTTCCATTATAAGATTTCAAAATAACATGCACCTAAAAGGAAACCTAGAAAATAGGTGAAATATGCCTCATTTAATAATTTTTTAATAATAAAAAATAACATATGAGAATTTATAATTATTCTTAATTTATTAAACTAAATCTAAAAGTAGTTAAAATGTTAGTTTATGGGAGGAAAAATAAATGTGAATCGTGATATGATTGTATATCTCATTACTATTTATAACTTGACATGAATGGTTGTAAAATGTAAATAAATAATTTTTTTTATTGGTATGACTTTTTTTATTCCAATATCTCACAGTTATAATTATTGAAACATTATAGTGATCTTTATATATAAAAATGTGTTGTATATTCCTTGTACATAGCCCATAATTGATGAACCATGTAAACCATGCTAATCTATTTGTGTGGTCTTTTCCACACATAAATTTCATACACATTTCTTTATTAGTTTTCAAATATTTAAAAAAAAATCAATGATAATTCTCATATGATTAAATTTTTAATTCAAAAGATGGAGATTTTAAATGTGTAATTAAAATGGTTTAATTTTCATGAAAGAATGATGAATTTTAAATTTGAATGTTTATTTATGAATCTTGGATGATATATTATAACTGTTATGAAAATTTATAACTATTTTATACATTTTCATGAGTAATTACCGAAAATATAGAAACTTGAGATATCCCTCAACCATAGGACCCACACACAACATTAGAAACCCATAAGAGGCCACTCAGCCATACAAGACCACAAGAGGTCCAACTTAGTTGGAGGCTTCACATGGGGGGGTTAGGCCCATGGAGGGCCAGAAGTGGTGAATTTTGTGAGCATTAATTGCTAGCTAAAAGATATAGAGAACTAATATAGTTAGAATATCCCTATGGTGGTGAGGGGAAGGCTTCTTTGGCACGAGACGGTGCACATAAGCAGTAAGGGGTCTTCCGTCCCACATGACATTTCATTCTTGTTGGAGAGTGACTGATTTTTATTTAATCCAGTGTGTGCCCACTTTTTTGTTTCAATGTGTTATTTCCCCTACTATTACTATTATTTTTGTAAAAAGTTACATCTCATAATATTCCCACATTCTCACCCTCATAAAAATAGCTCAATCATACTACCTCCTTCAACCTCACCGACCACGAACTGTGTTTTCTAGAGAAATACATTTTCACCCGTGTAAAGCTCAATCTTAAACTCCAACCAGTTTTATAGTCTATGGTCATGTGGGGTAGCCACTGGAACCATCATAAACCACCATTAAGATCAATTAAAACATTCTAGGGACACTATGAGGGCCATATTTATTAAATAGGAGTCAAGAGATGCATACAAAGTTTACTTCATTATTTCCATGTCCACTACCACCATACATGGCCTCATAAGTTCCATGCACACCCTATATGTCTAGATCCGGACATTCCATGTTTGTTTTAATGTTTTATGTTCTAAAAGTGAAATACATGATTATAATATTTATCTTTTATCACTCGGGTCTCATAGGAGATCTTCAAAATGTATATTATAAAATCTCTCCATGAAGGGGGTATCCAAATGAAATATGCTACTTGTTTTCCTACGAAAAACAACATAGAAACTACATAAGAGGAGTTGAAACCTCTAAGAGAGGTTTTTTCTAGAAATTATAGGCCCTATTCTTTTCTTTTTCTTCCTTTTTTTACTTTATTTTATTACATGTTTTATTTCTTCATTTAATAGTCTAGTTTAATTATTAAATTCCAATTTATGCTTGTTCTTATTCAAAATTGTGTGATCCATATTCTTTTATTATTATTCTATTTTTTCTCTATTATTTTTTTATTTTTTCTTCTTTTATTTATTCTTCTACATCAAAAAATCTATCCATTCATTTTATTTTTTATTTTTTATTTTTATTTTATCTTATTATTTTTATTCGCTTTCACACTCCCTCTCTTATTTTATCATCCTCATTATTTTTATTTTTATTCTTTTATTTTCTTATTCTTTTCATTTCATCTATAGAATGGAATCTTACTCTAAAAAATGATTGGATAATAAGAGGATTGGCCTAAGATAGGTAAGTGTTGTTTTTATTTCATTTTTCATGTAAATTCATATATTTTGTTACGTTTGTGGTGAGAAAGAATAAAGTTCATGAGTGTTAGGATTTTTCTCTAGGATTATCAGCTCAAACTAATTTCTATTATTTTTTTAAATATGTTCCCTATCTTATAAAAAACATAATATCGTCATAAGATAAATTTGACATTTTTAGTGGATGAAATGATATTATATGTAGTTGGGTCTTGGAAGGTTTGACACTATCAATTGAGGTGTACCATCATACATGATTATAGTAGGAGTTATAATTGATATTCACAAATGAATTCAATATTTCACACCACTAAATAAAATCATAGTTTTTTAAAACTTATATTTAATTATTATACTATCAAACTAAATTTAACACCAACATGGACAATGATATAACCCATAGACCAAACCCTAATGGCCAAATTCTTCCTTTATTAACCTCATTTTTTTCATTACATGTCAGTTTAACATTTTCCTTCATTGAAATTTCATTTCATTCATATAATGAATAAAAAACAAATAATAAGTACATTATTTGAATTATATTATATAGGTGAGAAAATGAGAAATCTCATCAAGTGTGATGAACTTGGTCAGCCTCTTGGCTACACTTGGAAAATAAATTTTCTTTTTTCATGCCATGGGACATGAATGAATTCAAAACTAGAATCGTTTCTCAGGATCTAATAATTAGTTTATCTTATTTTCCTTTTTTAAAAATTAATTTCGTTTTAATTATTTAAAAAACATAAATAATCAAGTAGGAAAATGAGAAATTTTCTTTGTAGTCTCTTAATTTAATTAAAAAATAAAAGAGTGTGTGTTCCAATTCAATGAATATCAATATCCCAAACATATTAAGAACCAGATTTAAGATTTCTATGATGTTCTGAAGATTTAAGATGAATATACACATGCTGATAGGAATATTGTAAATGATTCAGATTAGTTTTGGAGTAATTGGGAAGAGGTTTAAATGGAATGAGATCATCAAATCTAAAAGATTATAGAATCAGAACATAACTTCTTATTACTAGCCATGGAATAGGGGAATCCATAGAAGTGATGAAATTAGATGAAATAATGGAGGATCCCAACTACCTTCTTCCATACACTATTAACCAACTCCAAGAGGTACTCACCACTGAAGAAAATATCGAAACTGAACTAATTCATGGAGTTGATCTTATCAAAAACTCTATTTCATTTTATTTTATTTAATCTGTATTTATTATTAATTCCCACTACATTGAATTTTCATATTTATACAATAATTTTTATACCATGAAGGAATATTAATAAAAAACACATACAACTTTTGAGGAACACATGGAGATCGTTGTTTTTAATAAACATTCATTTAAGGAAGCCCATAACGAATTCCAAATATCTGAGCCTGTGGAAGTCATGATAGGTAATTATCATATTGAAAGGAATAAAGTTTTTATTTAAATTTTAAATTTCATTTTTATTCAAGGAAAATACCTTCTTAGTTTCTACTTTTATAATTCAATTCATGCATCCCTTATTGAGCCATCACTTAAAAAAGTAGGATGTCTCACAAGTTTAAACCAATAAGTATGATTATTTATACTACATCATAACCCCTCCATAAAATCTATACGTATTTTTATGGTTTTTGGGATTTTGTATACTATATACATGGATCATTCTTCAAAAAGAAATAAGAAATTCATGCTGGGAAGAACAACATGTTTTTGTTCAAGTCTAAGAATATCCACCCACTATTTGATTATGGAAAATAGTTGGCAATTCCATCATGAGTCAAAAAAATCAAGTCCCACAAGGTGGATCATACCACGACTTGTCGATTAACATTTTTATTAGGAATTTTGATTTCAATTTCAGTATTAGGAGTTAGTCCAAAATACATCCCACTCTCTCTTATCTATTTGAGATTAAATTTCATAATCTATATGCTTATTTATTTAATTTAATTTTATAGGTTCATGATGGTAGAAGGTGGTCCCAAATAGTCACAGAGGAACTATGGCTAAGCTTCATTTTAAAGGGAGTTCGGTTTTAATCTTTATCTTTTAAACTCTCTAAATATTTGTCAAACAAGAGGTTTTGAGCTTTAAACTAGAAATTGCATACCCATGCTTAAATTATTGATTCACTTGACTTATCGAGGAGTCATGAGTTTCATTGGAAACTTGTGATTACATGTTTTATATTTCAATTTTAATGAAGTTTAATGAGTAAAATAGAGAATTTTAGGACTAAATTTGAGAATTGATATTAAAATGAGGACTTATGGTTTAAGGAAATTAGTTTACTATTTTAAATTAAATTTCTCTCTAAATATTCCATGCTTTTAATTTCTAAAATTTATCAGAATTAATTTTCTATTATTTTAGATTCCTTGAGTGATTTTATATTGTCAGAATTTCCATTCCCAATAGAATTCATAGAAAAATTACATATTTTTTATCTTGAGATTATTTCTTGATAGATCATAGGACATTCCACCTCTTATAACTTGCATTTAAACTTGTTGATGCTAAAAATTTTAAAAAAAGACATTTAAATTTATTTAGGTGCCTTTTGAAAAACCCTTATCCTAAAATAACTCAATTACATCAATTATTTTTTAGACCATAAAGTCTATAAACTTCATTTTTTGTAATGATCCATGTTTCAATCCATTTTTATCCATTCCAACCCTACTCTTATTATTTTAATTATACTTTAATGTTAAAGTGTGGGTGTAATGGGAATCATAAAGAAAGGGATTATTTACATTGTAATGAATATGTGTGGGGGATCTACATATGTATATTGAAAAAGGTTATTGATTCATTCATTATACATTATTATTTTTTCCCTCTTGAAAAAAATAAAATAGAAAATGAAAATGAAAAAAAAAGAACCAAGAAAAATAATATTGGGTTCTGATTTGGGATAACCAAAAAAACACCATTACTAGACTGATGTTTTTTATTATTCTTGGTTAGGTGATGGGAGTGAGTTTTATTTCAGTCATATACTTATAAAAAGGAAACAGTGAAAAAATAATTTTTAAAAAAAGGGGTATAAAATTATAGGAAAATTCTAGAGGGTTCATAACTCATTTGTTATGAACTAAATTGATCACAACCTTACTCTGAGTTTGGGGAAAATGGTATTTTCAACATAAAAATGGAAATTTCATCAAAAGTTTATTGATATAATGAATTACACTTAATATATTAACCTTTTCCTTTTATCCCTATATCAAAACATCAATTCCCACTAACCTTGATCATCTGATTCATTTGAAACCTGATTAAAAAGACCACATTATTTCATATGTATTTTTTCTTTACAAAGCATAAAAATAGTACCTTTAAAGGATTATGGATAACGAGAATTTTCTCATGATATGATAAAAATTACACTAAATTTTTTTCAAGAGAGGTGAGTGAAAATATCTAAATGTGAGGTAAATCAACATTTTACTTCATTCATAATAGTTAATTAAGAAACATGAATGATAGATAAGAGGATCTCTATCATTTTTAAAAGGGGAAAAGAATATATTTTTTATATAAAAATTGATAAATTAAATTGATATTTTATATGTATTTTTGACTATTTGATTTTACATTTAAAATTGTTTAATTTCATTACATTGTAATTTGAATATCAAAAACATTAGTGCCTAGAAATTTCATTTTAGATATTTTTTCCTTGAATGAAATCATGGTTTATGTGGGGACGTATTTCACAAGCATATATTCCATTAATATTTTTAATCAAATATTAATTATTTTTAAAAAAATTTAATGATAATTCCCATGTAATCCTATATTTTATTCAAAATCGGGAAATTTTAAATGTGGAAATAAAATTGAATTAATTGAGTAAGTGGGTGATTAATTTGAAATTATAAATTTTTTCTGTGAATCTTGGTTGATGTTTTATAAGTGTTATGAAATTTTATAACTCTATTATGAATTTTCAATATAGTTAACCAAAATTATGGCCACTAGTGTGATCCCACAACCAATGGGCTCACATACCACATAAGAAACCCACAAGGGATCACCCAACCATACAATCCCACTAGAGGGACAGCCTAGTATAAGGAAAAACATGGAGGGTCAGGCCCATATTGGTCCCCCAGTGGTGAATTATATAAGAATCCATATCTTGGCCAAATCCCTTGAGCATTTTCATAGAGGTAATATCCCATTGGTGGTGAGAGGAAGGAATCATGGGCTTCGGGGTGTACGGTAGCGGGTGTGGGTCCCCCAATCCCAATGTGACTTCACTGTTGTGGGAGATGCTTGGATTTTTATTTCATTCTGCACATCCACATGGTTACTTTTTGATGTGGGATGGCCCTTTTCATTTAATGTTCAATGTTTTACACAAAATAGTGTCATCCCGAGTTATTCATGCTTTCTCACCCTTAGAGACACAATATCAGCATGCTTCCACCTTCAACGTCACTGACCACCACTTGTTCTTTCTATAGAGCGCCATATCTACCCCCTAGAAAGGTCGATCTCAAACTCTGGCCTCTACTAAAGACCATGATCACCTGGTATTTCCACTATCACCTTGTCTGGACACCCTAAAGACCAATTTGAATGACATATAGACACTATGAAGTTAGGAGGTGTTGAGGAAGAGTTAAGAGACACTTACAAGTCCATTTTTCTACTACCACATCCACTTTCTTAGTTCACATCCTCAAAAATATCATCCACACCATATAGGTGTAGACTAGGACTTTCCATGTCTTCTTCCATACTAGATATGAAAAAAGGGAAAAACTGATTATCTGGTGTGTGTTTGATCTCCTGGGTCTCATGAGATATATTTAAAATTTATCTTCTCATATCTCCAATTGAAGGGCATATCTAGGAGGAATATGATCCTTGTTTTTCTATAAAATATTGGCTTCGCCAATTCCCAGGAGGTGTTGACACCCCAAAGGGAGGTTGCAGGCTAGATAGGCCAAAGACCCATTTTATTTTATTTTTCTTCTTTTAATTTTCTATTTATAATTTTTAGTTTTATTTCTGCATGTAATTATTTAGTTTCATTAATATTTTATAATTCATGTATGTTGTTCTTCAAAACCATGGGATCCATGTTCTTATCATCTTATTCTCTTTTTTTATCTTATATTATTCTTTGTTCTTATTTTATTTATTATACATTATCTAACAATCTATCCATTTATTTTATTTTTTTATTTCATTTTTTTTATTTTACTCTTACTATTATTTTTAAATCTATTTCTCTATCTTATTTTCTCAAACTCGTTATTTTTATTTTTATTCTCTTTATTTCATATCGTTTTCTATTCTTCTCTATAGTAACCTATACCCTCAAAATGAGGATCTGACCTGAGGCTTAGCTCATGAATGGTAAATTGTGCTTCCATTTCATTATTTAAAAAAATTCATATGTCATGTAAAGTTTTTGGTGAGAAATATGGAAGTTCATGAGTGTCCAATATGACACTGACATCAAATCCATTTCTTTTCTTGGTTTAAATCATCACCCTCCATTCAACTAAATATAAACCCTTCAAGAGATAAAGTTGAGCCATTTAGGGCATGAAATAACATATGATATAGTTGGGTCCTGGAAGTTTTCAAACTCTCGATTGAGGTATTCTATCAACCTTGATTATAACATGTTGTGTTATTGAGATTTATAAAATAATTATAGATTTCACACCAAAAAATAAATGAGTAGTTGTTTAAAATTGATATTTCTTTATGAAACTATCAAACTAAATTTAAACACAAACAAAGTGAATGATGGAACCCCAAAACCAAACCACAATGGACATGTTCTTTATTTAATAACCACATCTTGTAATTTTATATTTATTTATTCTTTCCATTGATTTAAATTTAATTTATTTTATAGAAATAAAAAAAATTACAAAAAAATAAGTAGTTTAGGAGAATTAGATTAAGTAGGTGAACAAATAAGAAAGCTCCTCAAATGAGATAGCCATGTTCAGCCACTGTACTACACCAAGAAAACAATTTTTCTTTTTTTCTTTTTCCTAAAATAGTTATTCATTCAGTAATCCCACTTTATTATTATTAAATTTATGGTGGTAACTCATTCATTAAAAAATATACATGATCCATATATGAATTTCATCACTTCTTAAATAATAGATTAATATTTTAAAAGTTGTATTCACCCCTATCTTTTGTTTCAATCAATATTAGGTATTATTTTTGTCTCTAACACATCACTTCTATTTTTATCATAATCATATAATAATTTTAATACTTACATTTAACCCATTTTTGTAACCCCTAAATATCAAAACATCCCCATATTACAACTCAATCTAATACAACATTATATATCACAATGTCACAACCCAAAATCCCCAAAATCAAGTATCCACACCCAAGGCCTATTAAGATAAATCGTGAATACTATCCAATTCATCTATCCTATATTCATCTAAAAAATTGAACTAAACCATGAAGAAAGTTTTTTATAAGTTACACTTTTCATTCACTCAAAAAGGAAACCCAAATCGAACATGTTTTGAAATCAATTTCTCCTTTTCAATTTTAATTCAAAAAATATCATTTTTAAAACCATTTTAAAATTTAACTATTTGAGTTCTATAAACTATAATTAAATACCTAGATACCCTACCAATACTTCAAAACACATTTTCCCACAAAATTATCAAAAAATGGCTTATTTTATTAAATTTACACATTATTAATAGTTTAAATTATCATTATGTGGTCATTCAAGGATTTTTAATTGATTCAAGGAACTTTCTCATTATAGGAGAATAATTTACGACATTTATAAAATAATAAGTCTTACATTAATTATGAAAATATTTAATAAACTAGTCGATACATCATATTCATCATTTTCTATCATAAAGACTTGAAATATTAGAGTTTATATAAATTTAATAATTTTTTTAAATTCAATTCATTATATTTTAACCTCTAAATCACCATATAAAGTATTCATTATTGAAATATCCAAATTTTACAAAAATATTCATTTTATAAAATAACTATTGAATAATTTCAACCAATAAATAAATTTCCTATTGGGTATGGGAATTTTATGAACATTCAAAATATTTGTGTTTACCTCACATCAACTTTCCCAAACATCTATGAGTAAAATTATCCATTTTATTAGAGGGTTATATCATAATCTAATGAAATTATTATTCACAATCCAAGAAATAAAAACTATATATATTTAAAAATTAAAGAGTTAAGTAAAAAATAGGATTGGAAGAGGATTTTATGATATTGCATTAAATCGTAGTATATAATGATCAGGAATGTGCCTCATATGTCCCTCAATTGAAAAAATGAGAATAGGGTGCTCATGAAACTTTTTTGTTGGGAGAAAGGGAGATAAGTATGGAGGGAGGATATAGAATCGAAGATAAAGAGGTTTTTAAGAGGAAAATATTATTCATAAAGGTTATAAAATTATTTAGTTATTTGTTCGCACTCATTGTTGAGTCAAGCATGACCCGCATGGTTTTGATATTGTTTTTTATAACCATGTACAATCTCAAAATTCTATTTATAAACTCATTTGGATCATGATGAAAATATACACTTAACTCTTCCTAATAACTGATTCTTATACATGATAAAGGCCTTTATAAACATTAAACACCATGAAAATAGTGATCCACCTCAATTAAAATTTTGTAAAAAACGTATTTTATTTTTTCATCACCTATACTATCCTTTAAAATAAATAAAAAACTCTAAAATTAAAAAAAAAAGTGATGTTATATGAACCACCGTATTTGTCCATTAACATCTAATGGATAAAAAAGGAAAGTGTCCACTATAATTTAATAATAAATGGATATTATTAAGGAGTTAACTTAAGTAAACAATAAGCTTCTCGAGTGAAATGGCCTATTGAAATAAGTTTAAAAAGAGATAAATCAAAATAATATTAATAAATTTAATTTTATATTCATTTATTTTATTTTATAATTAAATTCTCTTTTAACCTCCCCATCTTAAAAAATCTATAAGTAAATTCCTACACTTAATCCTAACTCACATATTTATACAATTATAACTAATCCAAGTCATAATTTAATTAAACTATTACTTTATTCTAATTAAACCACCAAATAATTAAATTATTAGATATCGATGTACAGTACAAATAAAAAAAATGTACAAATAAAGAATTACAATAAATATCAATAATTTCATTATTTAATTTATTGTGTCTTATTTCCTATCCCATTATTATTTTATAGATTAATCTATTCCGATAAAATAATAGAACATATAGAAAATGAGTTTGAGTTAATTATTGTAATTAAATAATAACAATATTTAGAAAGACTTCTATTTTATAAAATATTTCTTCATATATCAATAATTATAAAATTATTTCTTTGTTTCATGAATTTAAAAAATTATGTTTTATTTATGTAACTAATCTTATTGATTGTCATTCCTAGCTAGACACCTATAAATAACTATAATGATGGATTTCTTTCTCAAAAATCCAATTTAACTGTTTTTATTGTCCCATATATATTTCAAAATCACAAAATTTATGTTTTTCTTGGTATTGGATAATAGTTATTCAATATATTATAAATGATAAGAAAATCATAAATCAATATCCTCATGTATTAGAAAAATGAAGAACTTCTGTCTCATTTATAATCGATTGTTGATCCTCTTTCCTCAGTTAAGTGTTTGATAAAGATAACTATACATAGTTAAACAAATTTTCCTAATCCTATTTTTCTTTTAGTAGATCAAAATTATATAATATTTTTGAAGGAACCTCCTCAATTCACATGTTTTTCTAATATATCTCAAGTAAAAAGGAGGAGGAAGAGACCTTTTTGGGTAATTGGTAGAAGGGTATGTCAAGGGTTAATCAACATTGAATGTTGCCTCTAGGCATTGGCCACCATATATATATCCCTAGGAAGACTCTTAATCATTTGGAGTAATTATTCATGCATTACATGAATTATAATTAAGGATTCACCAATATTTTTATTTATCATATGAATACATTCAAGTGAACCTCCAAAACTCTCTACCATATTAAATGTTTAATCATCAATGATAGCCTTACGCAGAATCTTTTTTAACGTTAAAACATAAAATTTGAATTATTTAATCAATCATAGGTTTCAATATGAATCATACAACATGATTCAACAAACAACACAAACCTATAAGATAATAAATTCATAAAAACTTACTATTAAAGTAAGTAGCACTATAATATAAATATTTAATAATAAACAATATTCCAAATGGAATGAAACATTCCATTTACTATATGTGTGTTGAAAAATATGATACATTCATGTTTCACCATATGATATAGCCAAAATATATCATATATATAATGTATTTAGGTAATATCTCAATAAATTGAAAATATTCTCATATTCCTCCTAGATTTGTTCTATTTCACATTATATTGTATCATATACAAAAACATATAGAATTATATCAAAACCCTATTTTGGATATCTTCTTGAACACACTTGATATTATATCCTCAACTTTAGATTGTATCCCATTGTGTAAAATACATTATGAGTATCCATCCAAAAATCATTTTGGATAAACATTGACTCACTGTTATAGAAACTCCCTATGTTTTATAAAAATAAATTTTCATTTAGTCAACCATAAAGTGTGACCCATGAGACAATGTTTCATTTAAATACATGAATTCCTAAATTCGTAAAGAATTAAAAGAGAATCTTCTAGTGAATCATCATTTCTACTCAATATATAAATGGATTTTGTGTAATATCTATCAAACACAAGTATCTATATACCTATTAAAAAATATTGTATCATACACAAATAGGAATTTTAATATGATATCTTTATCCATGAAATTAAGAAACTATGGAACATTGAGTATTTTCATCCCATATAGTCAATCATATATTCTCAATTATCTATGTATAGAATGGACTAACATAAGAACACATCACATGTTATTGACCCTAATTAATGAGAACATAAAATTCTTCAATTCTAATTGACATTAATATGTCATATGTCCTATAAAGGTAAGATCATAAATATTTTTCAATATACCAAATTATTGGTCCTAAATTTTATATTGATCATATGATAGGATAAATTCCATCATGATTCAACTAAAACAATGATATTATTAATAACATACCCAACCACCCCTTAAAGAACTCAAATTCTATGTAAGAAAACATAGGGTATAAAAGAATGAAGACTCTTGTTCTATGTATCTTTTCTAACCATGGGTATGTTTAAATCAAAATAAGAAACATTCACCCCTAGTATTACATATTTTATGAATCTCTATGTTGTACACTTGGTGGGTCTTGTAGTGTAATAAAACTCATTTTGTGCCTTATGAGAATATTTCGTGTCACTAAAAGAAATCACAACCATGAAAACCATGAAACGTTTTCATGATCTATGATAATTCATAATAAACATCAGTTAGGTATAAATAGAAGTCATACTTTTAGAGGTTAGTTATTATTTACCTCATGGGTCATATACAACCAACATGAATTAACAAAATAGTAGAAAATACTTGTTTTTATAACATGATACATTTTATATACTCTAAAAATATTTTAAGAATATACCAAAAAACTATACATAATATCAAACATCATGTCCTATACCAAATGTATCCAATAAAGAATTATATGTTTGGTATATTTTTTCTTGTAAAATTTGGTTACGTATCTATGTAACTCTTATCACATATCCATATGACCATCTAATAAGTACTATGAAAAAATACTTAATGGGTAACATCAATGAAGAAAGTATGTTTTAGAAATGGTGTGGTTAGGAATCATATTATAAATTATTGAATATTTAAATAATTATTTAATGTTATTTACTATATAATTTACATTTTTATGATGTTAATTTTTTTTCTATATAGAACTCTTTCTCTAATCATCATTAGCAACATACATAGATCTTTTACATTAATAATTTATATTGAAATCAGTTTTGTAACAAAATCTAACTCTTTTCATTTTTTTACCAACACATACAAAATTCATTTAGGTTATAATGTTATATTCACTTCATTGTGGTAACTTATTTTTTTTTTACATATCTCCTTAGTGATATAACTTAAAACACTTTTAAAATCTTAAGTAACATTCACTTCAAAATATTAACTAAATAGATTTGTTATTTGGTATGATTAAACAACTCAAAGTCCAAATGCACTCCAACTGGACTCTTAAAAACAATTTTATGTTTATAATCTCAATATATAATACAAAAAATTTATTTATATCCAAAAAAACTTTTTTACTTTAGTGGAAAAATTTGAAATATAAAATATTTTATCTATATCATATATTCTATTTTATTCTTTTGAAGAAATAATATGAAAATAATGTTTAATTATTTAAAATATTATACTAAATAGTGGTGGAATCAAATAACTAATATTTTATTCTATGTTTTTATAGAAACTTTTACCCTACATAAAAAACATTTATCCTTGACTCTTTTTCAAAACATGTTATAGATTTGGAACATTCATAACCATGTGTATAAAACAATAATATTTATTTGTTGGTATCAACACTTTTCTACAATGAAATCTCTTATTATATAATAAAAAATCATTATGATAAACACAAATAGAATTTATTTTTACCCAATAGAGATTTAAAATAATCTATTATATCTAACAGTTTGATGTTAGAACCACATATTAAATCATTTTAATTCACACTATAATCTTTAATAGTTGATTATTTATTAATTCATAACACTTATAAATTTATAATACCTTTAAAAAAATATATATATATGGTATCATATACCCTTCAAATGAATATTTCATTTCTATAACATAATACTTTCCACAGACACTATGGTGTAATTATTTCAACAATCTAAGTATTCCAATAATTTCCTCACCTAGTGACTAGGATTTCTGTAATCGAAATACAGTACTTCCTTCTCAACACCTTACTTTGGTTTTATATACTATTTGATTATTAAATATTATACATTCTAATAGATATTTTTGTTTCCCAATTGAAACTTTTACAATCATACATTGTAGGTATAACACTCAAGCTTAGATATCACGTGTTCTACTAAATTATCCTTAACATATCGAGTATCTTAGGTATACTATTCTTGATTTTATTCATATTATAGTTTATAATAAAATTTTCAAACCATTTTTATAAATATTGTATAATGAAATTATTATTCAAGTCATGATAAAGAGGTAACCCCAATCTCTATATGTAATTATCCAACCCAATCACATTGCATACATTAGTGGATACCATTATACTCATTGTCATTTTAAACTAAATGAGTTCATTTCCAACCTTATATCTTTTATATATTTTTGTCACCTAATATGACCTTTTTAGGTTATCTATGATATGATAAAAATCCACGGTTTTAGGATTCTTCTTGAGATTGGTCTCTAGATAGATAATAATAAATATATATACATTAATAGAGTCATAATTATGTCTATAATAAAATAAAATATCCTCTTGAATATGTTTATGAGATGAGGATTCATTAGGAATTAGATTTTCTAACACATAAAACATTCCTTCTTACTTGATAACTATTATCATGTTCTTACACATCTCTAATAAGCTTCTTACATTAAAAGTCCTTATTAATGATCGATCTACAAGTCATATTTGATGAGGTTGAACCCATAAATCTATAAAAGTTGTTTTTATTACATGATTATCATGTTTTATAGTAATTTAAATAGTTGGGGGTTTTTATAAGTGGTAAACCCGATAGTCTTTCATCCAAAACACCAGGGATTGAATTCTGGAAAGCCTCATAGGGGATTTATGATGTTGACGATTCAGCTAGCATGACATAGGATTATGGTCATGTAGGCATGATGTAGGAAATAGATGTAGATCCATGGACACACAAGTGTAAGTAGGGCCATTGTGCCATAAAAAAAATTAAGGTACCTTCGGACCAACAATTCTTGATACTATTGGACTTTAATATATGAATAAGTAGAGATATATGTGTGGGAAATCCCTTTGGGGATATGATATTTTTTTTTATCCTCTGTTTGTTGGGGGTGTATGTGTTTTTGAATGTAATTGTACCCCTGAGCACCTAATATATATATAATTTATTTAATAATAAATTTTATTAAATGTTATCACACTAAAAATATGATTCATTATTTATACCATATTCATTCATGGTATAAGATCCATATTCTACTATGTAGTGAACCCACTTTTTTGTGAACCTCATCACCTTGGTTATTTATATAGATAATCATGTCAACCACATGAGATATGAATCTGCAATAGTTAAGCAGATAACTCCTTATTCAAATACATTATATGGATTCACTCAACATTATTACTATAGTATCCTAACCCTTGGGGTTTCTCATGTAATTGTATCTAAAATCAAAGGTAAAAACATTCAGTTAACTCTTTGGTTAAAGTAATTACATGCTTACCTTATAAAATATATTCTAAATAAATATGATTTTTTGAATGAAACAACCATATTAGCTAATTAGGGCCTTGAATTTTTTTCTCTATATATGGAATTGGACACTTAATATTGTAAGGGTTTCAAATATCTCGCTATTTTATCTCATAAATTTCATATATATTCATACCTTCTACTAATGACATATTTTTTAATCTTTTTCATCCCACTAAATGAATTCTCATATCTAGCATGTAACTCTATAAACGCATATATAATAATAATTAGTAATTAACTACTTTAATCTAAACAATACATAAATTAATAACATAAAAGTTATATCCCTAAGAAAAATTAAAGAAATAGATTAACATTTCAAAAAAATTAGAAAAGAGATAAAAATTTATGAACACTTCATAAATAATGAAATTATAAACACATTATAATTAATCAAAACATTATGGACATTTCCTAAAAAATTAAATATAAACACTATATATTTATTAAAATTTGAATTCCGTTATATTATCCTTTATATGTAATTTTAAATATTTTACATATGAAAAATGAACAGTTTATATATGAACTATTTATATATTATTTAAATACTAAAAATATCACAGGTTTAATAATTTTTATAAATTTATCACATAAATTATCAAAAATACATTTTATATGTTTTAAATATTTTCTCAAATATAAGATTTAATTTAAATATTTACAATAAAATATTAGTAATAATTAATTAATTTAATGTAGAATCAATTATATTTAGTGTTGTTTTTTAATTTATAATTTCTTTATAAATTAACCTTATAATTTATATATAAATTATTTATATCCAAGCTATATTTCATTCTATACAAATCAAAAGGTATTTAATATTGATAGAAATTTTTATAGGTACTTATTTATTAAATGTTTTATAAAAAGTTAATAATTAATTATAAACACTTTATAACTAATTAATTTTTATAAAAATTATAAATTAAATAAATATCCCAAAATACCATTATTTTAAAAAAAATTATAAATTATATAATCTTATTCACAGATGAAATTTATAAAATCAAATATTTCTTATAGTATATCAAAATATATGACTTGCCTTTCTGTTAAGGCATGATTTATTTGAAAACTAATACTGCATATTAGGATTGGCATGTTATAGCCTATGACTAATAACCATAAATTATCAGTCATATTTTTCAAAATATTTGTGTCGTACATTGTGGATATTGGAGTCGTATCACATGATAGGTCATATGATATAACCCTTCAACACTTGGAAGTCATATTTTTTGTGTAACTTATATCATAACACTATTATCTAGATTTTTTATAACATGTGATTCATGTTATCGTCTAATGTGACTTCTTGTGTCGTATTCTATGATATTTAAAATCCAAAAAATAAACATTGGACCATATACTAATATATCACAAATCATATTATATGTTTCTATCACATATTATGATATCTAATATCATAAGGACATCCATGGATTATTATCTATATCATTTTTTATGATATATAAAATGAAATGAAATATGATATACACTTTTCACCATTTTTAATATGATTTCATGGATCATTTAAACACGGAATGTATCTAATACCACA
Organism: Viscum album; assembly: GCA_963277665.1. NCBI lineage: Eukaryota > Viridiplantae > Streptophyta > Magnoliopsida > Santalales > Viscaceae > Viscum > Viscum album. Next base: position 27,081,998 of record OY728140.1, on the reverse strand, counting down.
TATATATTTCTGCGGATCAAATATCACTTATTCAATACAATAGGAATAATAAAATCCCCTTAAATCAAGGTCACCATGTTTGAATAAAATGAACAAATTGTGTACTTTTCACTATTCATGGTTGATACTCCTTCTTCAATAAAGTGTTTCATAAAAACCACTTAGAATAGTTAAAGGACTTATCCCATCAAGTTGTATCAATGGATCAAAATGAACCGCCCAATAACTATGAATATTCCTATTTAATTACCATTATATTCTGGTATCATTCATGGAAAAGGGAGAAAAGGGAATAGATATTCGGAATAATCGGTAGGAGTTGAGGAAAAGGATCAATTGAGAATGCATCCAATCTCCATGTCACGTCCACTATATATATAGGCCTCAAGACACACTCATGAATTTATATAATTTAATAATTTTTTATATAAAGTATGATTAAATATTTATTCATTCATGAATACATTACATGAATGAATTTAAGTGAATCTCTAAAACATTTCACTTAATAAAACATTTAATCAGCATTGATAGACTTATGTGGAATTTTCAAGAACATTATGACATAAAATTTGAATGCCTTAATCAATAATATGATTTTATGAAAATCATTAAACATGATTCTACCTATAATATAGAATTGTGATATGTCAAACTAATACATTATAATTGGAAAAGGTGGTATCACTATGATATTTATATTTTGTAACTAAAGATATACCAAAAAAAATGAAAAATATTATTTTCAACATATGTGTCGTACCCTATTACATGTCAATATTGTACCATATTATATTTCTAAAATACATAACATGTATAAAGGCTTTGGAGAGAATCTCAAATAAGAAGACTTCCATTTATGTTTATTTGATAAATATGACATATGTGGTGTGGGGGCAGTGAGTAGAATTTGGTTTCCCATCCATGTGATTAGGAATAGTTAAGAGAAATAATTTTTTACAAAGAATTTTCTTAATCAATATAAAATAGAAGTGATTGTGAGATAAATAATAATTTATGCATAAAAATAAACTAACTTATTTCTTATTTGTTTAAAATTTTTAACTAAACATGGTTAAATTAGATGATAATAAATTATATTACTTCAATATTTTGTTTATCTATTTATATTGACATTTATTTTATTTAGTTATTTATTTTATACATTTATAACTAGTATATATTATTTTATGATTTTACTAAGACATTCAACATTTTCTATTATAACTATATTAGTAATCACAGTCTCAGTAATAAATTTCAAGTATATTTTTTATGGTTGGTCAAGAACTATCTCTCTTATGAGATCTCTTAGCCCATTGAGAAAGGGGGAAAACTGTATATTTGTAGTTAAATCGGAGGTTTAAACAATCAGCATGCCTCACCACATTTTTCAAGTAAGATGAATTTTGTAATATTTTTTAAATATTTATATTTTTAATAATTATATTTATTTTAATATCTAAAAAATAAATAATTTTCTATTAACTCTGGTTTTGGTAATTTATGACACAACTAATTAAATTATGAATTCATAATTTTTATAGTTGAACATTTAGAAAAATGTATATTAAAACGAATTTTATAATCATAATATACTTAGAAATGATTTTAAAAAATATATATTCTCATAATAAAAAAAATCACGTATTAATTTTAATATAAATTAATAAAACATGATAATAAATAAATATTAAAATATATTATATGATATTAATACAAAATAAAAATATATTTTAATTTCATAAAATTAAAAAAAAAGTATGAATAATATTAAAAATAATATTATAAATAAATAATAATGTATAAATTAAAATATTTAAATTATATATTGATTTTTTGGGGTTTGAACAAATTAATTTTAAATATAGGGTAGGGTTGAGAATATTTCAAAAAGGTGTCTTGGCTACAATGAACCTTGTTTACACTAGTCGACCTAAGTGATTTTGTGAACCCTATTTACTTAAGTGTTGTCTCAAAATAGCATGAGTGAGGTTCATACTAATTCATTTTCCTCACATGAAGTGTGATCCGTATTCATTCTTCCTATTAAAATCTAAATGATTTTGAATGAATATGTTTCACAACTCTTGATTCTGGCCTCCTGTAAAATGGGAAGGCCCCTCCCCTCTCATTCACTATCTTCCTTTAAAATTTGTTATAACACTTGGTTATTTTGGATTCATTCTCAAATTATTGTTTTTTGTCTTCGAGAGGGTAAATTATATTTCTTAATATTTTTTTATTTAGTTTATTATATTGTTTATTTTTTATATTTATTTGTTAGTTTTCTTAATTTTATTTGTTTCTTAGATAATTTAAAAAATATTCAGATTGTATAGTTAAAATAATATATTGTTTTAATGATTTAAATGTTGTTTAATTATCTAAAAATTTTAATTTAAAATTAAATTATTTCCAAAATTGAATAAATTATGAAACATAACTGATCATTGTTTATAATAAAAGTAGTAATATTATGAGTAAGTATTCAATAGTTTTGCTAACCAATGCATATTATTATTTTTAATTTTATTTATAATTTGAAATACATTTTTTAAATTTTATTTTTAATAATCTACATATAATAAACTTCCATTATATGTTAGATATTTGTATCCATGACAAATTTAACATATCACCATCCCCTTGTACCCCTCACAATAATGTGATTATTTTTGTAAGAAGTAGAGTTTTTACATGAGCTGGTTATGTTCAATGTTGGATCTATACATGGTGTGTGGCATGGAATGATTCATGTTGTTGGTCATGATAATCAAGCTTTATTAAAATTTTAGCTTCGGATGTTTTTAGTTTATAATTTTTTATAAACCAAACACATACTATATATATTATGTTCATTTTATCATTTTTAATGTAACTATTTACTTAATTTTTTTAATATGAATGTATGAATAAAATATCAAATAACCATAAAACCCTCAAAATAATTAATGAATGATGGTGGGTATTGATATGAACAACCAATGAATATTGGAATTCTATATTGTGATTTTTTTAAATTAGTTATATAATTAATAAATATTAAATTTAATTTTTATATTGATGGAATGTGTGTCATCCAACTCTATTTGAATGAAATTACCTATATGTCTATGGTAAATTTTTATATATCACAAAAAAATAGTACCCTTCCCATTCTTGTGCATAATATTATAAAAAATGAGGTTCCATGAGAGGTGATGATGCTTGATGAGATATTCTTACACTATGTATAAAAGGATAATTACCTTTTACGAAATCCATGCATCCATAGGCTTAGGTATTTTTTCCACCTAGGTCTTGTTTGGTTTTTCAAATAATGATAAAAAACTCATATAAGGAATATCATTGTCAAGTCACATTTATTTAACACAAACTAATTAATAATGTTTTGGCATGTAATGATTTAATAAAAATATATATAATTATTTAATAGATTTAATTTATATCAAATCATGTCTACATATATAAACAATAATAGAAAATTAAATTATAATGATTTTGGTCCTTGTTAAATTTTACCACAAAAAGGAGTTATTAAAAATTATGTTTTTATGACATTGGAAGAAGAATGTATGATTTTTTATAGTCACATAAAACTAATGGTCGATTAAGTCATAAATTAAATAATATATATTTTTCTTTAATATCTTAAACACCTATGGCATGTTGTATATCCTTGGCTCATTGATTAGGATTAGGTGGAACTGTCATCTTTGTTCAGGTAATAGTAAAATCATGGTTTATTTGAATTGTATATAGACATTTGTATTTTTGTATAGTTACAACAATTTAATATAAAACCCTTCTATAGGAAAACATTTCAATTTAATCCTTCATGGTAATATGATTTCATGTCTAACCATATGTAACACCCCAAGATTTTACTGTATATCTTAGCTTTAAATAAATCTAATCTGTTTGATAACATACATAACTAGAAATACCAAAATAAAACAATCCATTAAATATTAGAGGGATATTGTTAATAAAATTTAAGAATAATAAAACCAATAGTAATTTTAAAGATTTTAATTAAATATAAATGGATATAATATAGGATTAAGAACACATAAACTTTTAAAAGGGTAATTTTAAATAAATAAAGTTTTCATTTATATATTGTATTTTAATATAAAAGATAAATTTATAAATTTTAGGATTTGGGGTTTTTAATATGAACTTTGCTTTTGGATTTATATTTCCAAAATTAGCTTAGGGTGAATTTTTTGGGACTTTTTTGGAATAATTAATTTTTAGGTGAATAGTTTAAAATATAATTTTTATTAAAATTATAACTTTTAACAATTTGTGATTTTATAAGTAAAAAACGGAAGTTTATAAAACATTTTAATTAATAAAATATATATTTAAAGAGTAAATTTTTGTATTTTAATATAATATTTCAATCTTATAAAACTGTTGTTCACCATTTTATAACCAATGTAACATTCCATTCTAATTTAAAAAAAAAATTCAGTAAATTCTATTTATAAAAAATTTTAATCCTGTTAATTTGTTTTGGGTTTATTTTGAAGAATTAAAAATTTTATTTCTTATAATAAACTAATTTTTATTATGAAAATCAGAAGAATTGATAAATTTATACTACACATAAATATTAACCATAAAAACACACCTTCTTTAAAATGGATGTTTTTTTACATGTTGAAATATTAAAATTAACATATATTTCCATTATAAATTTAATCTGATAAAATTATTTTAAAATTTGAAATCATAGTACTAATATTATTTAATAATTTAGAATTCAATTTTATCCATAAAAGTATGTTTAGTAAGATTAGCGTCAATTTCCATGATAATGTTGAAATTGTTATTTTAAAGGAACTATTCTATTAATGTTCAATAAATTTTAACAAATAAATTAATTTAATATATTTTATATATAAAATTTTAGATTATTTTTTCACATATATACATGTATATTATCAATCATTTAATTTGTAATTAATGTTTTATTTTAATGACTTAAAGGTGAAAATAATATTTCTCTAAAAATATTTTCTATTTATAAATTTTTTAATGTAAAATATAATTTTTTATTTTTATAGAAATTGAATTAGTTTATATATAGATTAAATTTATTTTAATAAAAAATAAATTTAGGGAGATAGGATACCTTATATTTCATAATAAAATATAAATTACATAGGTTAAAAATAGTTCCCATGGTAAAAGCAAAAATTGTAAATTGGGTTAACTAAAGGGATAAATGGATTAAATTGACAAAAAATGATTATAATTGAGTTTCGATTGTTTTTATCAAAAAAACGTATTTCAACTCCATTATTTTCCACATTTGAGTCTTCTTGACTTGTAAAAATTGTGTTATATTTATATTAATCTGAAATATTCTCAAAAAATTCATTCTCACATCTTATAAAAGGGGCATCTTGCCTCGCCTTAAAGACCACTCTAAATTATTTTAGTAATTGGGATGGTTAGCAGAGGACAATGGGCCAACAATTTAAAATTTTTCACATCATAGGAGCAATGTGAAAACATTGACTCTGGTGATCTTATCCCAATACGGACCGAGGACGACGCGTGGATTTGACAAAGTACAAAATTAAATCCAACATGTACTTTACTCAGATCTATAGTGTGCAAGTGCGTCATAGGATGTTGGTGATTGTTGCTCAAAGACTTCATCGTCTAATCCCTCTAGATCATCCACACACACCTCTTAAAACTGCTCGGGTGTCGTTCATTGGAATTCGGGTGCTAGCGCAAAACACCAACGAGCTCTTCAAAGAACCAGTTATGAAGGATGATCTTGAAGATTTTCCTTTCTTGAGAGAATCTCTCTCTAGAATCTAGGAGAAGAGAGAGGCTCTCAATTTTAACACATGAATTGTTCCTTGTGTAGAGCCTCTCTCTTACTTATATAGGGAATATATAAAATACTAAGTATGGGTTCCCAGCCCCCCATGTAATAAATATTCACAATATAAGTATTATAAATATTTAATTATGACAAATTAAATTATTCCATAAATATTACTTATAATTATATGATAACTAAAATATATATTAAATATATATTGTTTGATATTCTTGAGTCTATAACTTGACTCACTTCTCTTGAAAATATTAAACAAACACTAGATATTTAAATCTTTTCAAGTAATATTTTATCATTGTATTTAATTAATCACTTGTAAATACATGTTATAAATAAATTCAACAAATTATTTTGAACATGAATAATTAATCAATTTATTTAATACTTGGATATCCATGTAACTTTTATAGTACTCGGACCCCTTGGAGGGGCCAACCAATTTCAATATTACTATTCCAAAAATAGGGGATATTCTCAAAGGGCTATAGTGTGTGACCCTCTAGGCCCTTATCTCAATAGTAGTGAATAATATTCAGTGACTAAGAGCTCGGTCTAGCAACCCATCGAGGCCCATATAAATATAAGGTAAATTCAAAGAAATGACTACCTTCCAACAAAAATGGACAATGTAATATAATCTCTTTGTCATCGATATCTCAACAAATAAGAATGCACAATAGTGTCATCATCCTTTATCGTTATTTTATTTGTTGATATGTCCAGATGGTCTTACCTTCCACTTTCATGGACATTGATTTAATTAAGGTAAAACCATACTAATCAATGATGCCTGAGATATATCTTCCTCAACTCAGAAGTGAAAAATCATATCTTTATCATTCAATCAATGTCATGTTACCAATGATGTACCCAACACAAACTACCTTTCCACGACTTTATCGTCATGGTTTTCTCCTTGCATAAAATTACGCAATTTAATGACATACATTGATAATGATCACAAGTCTGGAGACCATTACACATATTCATATATAAGAATGATCAATGACCCCTGAAACATGTGGTGTTCCTATTATATGGGTAAGTCTTCATGATCTAAATAACTAGGGATCATTAATTGTGAATGTCATGAGAAGAAAACTCAATTATTCTGAGCCCTAAGAACCTGATGGTCACGCATCATCTCTATCCTTTTAAAATGGTGTAACTAGACCATAGGACATTACATTAATATTACTTTCATGGAATCTTAGGTTTCTCATTATATCATGGGATCTGCTATAACCCATTGATATGACATATAATTTAAATCCATTTCTATAAACAAAGTGGATGTACAAGTATCTACACTATTATGGAATGGTAAACACATGTATATATAAGAAACAACACACATGAAGTAGTAATCAATGTACAACACAATTTGGGTCTAGAGAACCCACTTTCAACACTGCCACTTTCACCAAAGCCAACTGTTAATAGGTTTTAATCTATTAGCTCTCACATGAGAATCATGCTTTTTCTAAGAAATGTATTTAGTTAGGGGGTCTTTTATGTTGTCCTTTGTGGCTACTCTACTAACTGTGAATTCACCACTTTGAGAAAAATTCCTCAAAATATTAAACTTCCAAATAATTTTCTTTGTATTCTCGTGAGACCTAGGCTCCTTGGAAAGCACCAGTACAGTAGTATTATCACATTATACTAGAATAGGGTCTACAATTCTAGGCACAACACTAATGTCTAAGATAAAGTTGTGTATCCAAACTGATACCTTCTCTACATCGGAAGCTGTAATATATTCAGACTCTACTATAGAATCGGCAATCATAGCTTTCTTCGAGCTTCTTTAGCTCACTGCACCACCATTCAGGAAAAAGATGTATCCTGACTGCGATTTCAGATCATCATGATCTGTCTGGAAACTACCATCAGTGTATCCTCTCTCTATTTGTTCCTCATCTCCTCCATATGCCTGTAACATATCCTTTGTACGCATAAAGTACTTTAGTATAGTTTTAATAGATGTCCAATGCAGCTCTCCTAGATTGGATTGTTATCTACCCACAATTATTAAGGAAAATGTGACATCAAACCTAGTACATAGATTGGAATAGATGATAGATACTACTTCTGAGGGATAGGGGATCCTACTCAATCTTTTAATCTCCTCTTGTGTTTGTGGAAAAAATTTCTTGGAGATATTTAAACCATGTGACATAGGCAACAATCCTCTCTTGTATTGTTATATATTTTACCATTTGAGTACCTTGTCAATATATATACATTGACATATCCCAAGTGGACTTTGAGATCTATCTCGATAGATCTTAATCCCTAGAATATAGGCTACTTCATCTAAGTCTTTTATGGAGAAGCATTCATTTAACCAACACATAACTGAATGTAATACTTTCTCCTTGTTCCCCATAAAAAATATGTCATCAACATATAACACTATGAAAACAATGATATTACCTTCAACCTTTTTATAGACACAAGGATCACTTTCATTTTTGAAAAAACCAAATTTTCTTATAGCCTAATCAAAAATAAACATTCCATGATCGTGATTCCTAAGTCAACCCATAAATGGATCTCAACAGCTTTCATACTTTATTAGAGTTCTTTGACTTAAAAAATCCTTCTAGTTGAGTCATATATATGCCTTTAACCAACTTCCCATTTAGAAAATCAGTTTTGAGGTCCATTTTTTAAATTTTATAATCATTAAAGGCTGCAATTGAAATCAATATTCTGATGGATTTAAGCATTGCTACTGGTGAGAAGGATTCATGATAGTCAATTCCTTGAAGTTTCCTAAAACCCTTTGCAACCAGACTTACTCAAAAGGTATTAAACTCACCATCCATGTCTAGTTTCTTTTTGAATACCCATTTTCATCCAATTAAATTCACATAATTTTTAGGGTATACCAAGATCGAAACATGATTTTGGTATAGCGACTCCATCTCAGAATTCATGGCTTATTTCCATTTAGAATCTTCATTACCTTCTACTACTTCATTGTAGGTTAGAGTTTCATCATCCTAAATGAATAATGTGTCACCTAACTCGGTGATAAGAAAACCATAATGCTCTAGTTCTCTAACCTCTCACATAGACCTACATAGTATTTTTGTCTCAAGATCAAATTCATCTCCACCTGGTCCTGTGGAGATCGTTCCTCTACCAACTCTTCTGCATCTGGAGCATTAACATCATCGAATTCAATCTTACTCCCACTATTTACAATAGAAATGTGTTCCCTTTCAATAAATATGGCGTGTCATTCCATAACAACTTTTCTACTTAAAGTGTTATATAGGTAATATCCTTGGGTTTCTAGAGGATAACCTATAAAGATGCATTTGGTGCTTTTGGAAGATAATTTGTCACTTGGTAAAGTCTTGAAAATGCCTCGAACCCCTACACATGTATGTACGTCAGACTGGGTTTCATTCCAGACCATAACTCATATGGAATCCCATCTACAGCTTTAGTTGGTACATGGTTTAGGGTAAATACTATTTTCTGAAAAGCATATCCCCAAAAGGATAATGAAAGAGTTGCATGAATCATCATTGATCTGACCATTTCGACCTAAGTCATATTCCTCCTTTCACTAACACCATTCCATTATAGTGTATAAGGAGGAGTGATATGTTATATTATCCCACACTCCTTCAAGTGATCAAAGAAATATTGGTTAAGATATTCTTGACCTTGTTCTGAGCAGAGTGATTTTATCTTTTTACCAAGTTTGTTTTCAACTTCTTTTTGGTATTCCTTAAAAATCCTAAAGGAATCGTACTTATACCACATTATGTAGATATATTCATACCTAATATAGTCATCGGTAAAAGTAATGAAGTATGAAAAACCACCCCTTTCCTCTATTGGAAATGGACCACATACATCAGTATATATTAATTCCAGTATTATATTGGTTCTTTCTCCATTTCTTGAGAAAGGTTCTTTGGTCATTTTTCCTTATAAACAAGTTTGATATGCATCCAAGGGTGAAAATGGTACCAATTCTAAATACCATTCTTGATGTTATATTTGAAATCACTTCTCATTTACATGAACTAGCCTAAAGTGCCCTAGGCTGGTGATATATGAGTCATGTTGAATGTTTTTGTAATTGATTTCCATTATGGGGTTCTTGATTTCCAGCATGTATAATCCACTGTTAAGATGTTCCATACCAAAACATATGTTATTCTTAAAAAAGAGACATCATTTACTTCCAAACATGAAATAAATTCCCATAGTGTCTAAAATCAACATACAGATAATGTTCCTAGTTATATAAGGTATATAATAGGAATTGATTAAAACTAAAACCAAACTATATGGTAATGTTATGTGATAGTCTCCCACTACCAAGGATGTCAGACCTCCACCATTTGCAGCTTGAAGATCCACTTCACCTTTTTAAATATTTTTGAACTTTCTTGGTTCCTATATATGAATACAAATGTGTGAGCCACATGCTATATTCAATACCCAACTTGTAGATAAATATAGGTTGCTTTCAATGAAAACAATTATTGAAGTAGAATCATTAGTTTTCTTCTTCTTCCAAACTCTGCAATTCTTCTTCCCATGGCATTTCTTGCCACATCCAAAGAAGGAAACTTCCTGCTCATTACTCTACCTTTTAATCTTTGTATTCATTGCAGTATGATGCATTGGTTTCATTGACCTTGACATGGCCTTAGACCCCTTTTCCTTGACCTTGTTTTTCTGCCCCACCATAAGTAAATATGGATTGGTATTTTTCATATCTTTGTAAGCATGGAAAACTAAATAAAAAATGTCTGGGAGTATCTTTTTCATAATATTCATTTTATAATTGACTATGAAAGTCGACAATCTTGGCGGTAAAGAGGAAATAATGAGATCCACTGCTAGTTCTGGGTTCAATTTGAACCCAAGGGCTTCAAGAATCTCAATATACCCAATCATCTTGAGTACATAAGGACCGTATTAGTGATATTTTACTAGCTTGGACTTGTAAAGGTCACTTGAGTTCTCATTCCATTCCTTCCTAGACCTCTCCTGATATAATTATTAGATATGTGGAAGCATCTGGCAGGCATCCCCATCCTCATGCATTTTTTTCAATTGGTCGGACAAGGATGACAACATGATGCGTTGAACATTAAGTGATTCATCTACATGATTTCTCTATTTATCTTTTTATACATTAATTTCTCCCTGAGGAGGCTTAGTATGAACTGGGGATTCTTGAACATATAACTTCTTTTCTTAGCGTAGTACTATGCACAAGTTCCTACACCACTTCAGGTTATTATTATTGGTCGGAATATTTTCTTTATCCAAAATTGATCGCAGTGATAAAGTACTTGTGGTGTTGGTAATTTCCATTTTAAATCCACATCATATAAACAATACCATTTAGTAATTTATCTTGATTACCTTTTTGAAATTTATGATTAATATAATATTTTATCATTTTAATATCTCCCACTATTTTAGAGAACCTTAATTGCCTTCACTATTAGATTCTAAATACTCTATTTCTTGATTACTCTAGTGGAAAGGATCCTAGAAAACTTGATCATAGTCTACAAGCTATGGCTACGCCACTACTCATAGGGTTTCAAGGTAGGCACTAGACTGGAAAACCACTTGACTCTCGGTTCCTTGTTTTATTGAGTAAAGTCCCAGCTTTGGGAATCTGAACATGATTCCCTGAACATCTTTCCTCTAAATTAATATCAAGTTGGCTATGGCTAATCCTTGACTACTCACTTTATTTATGTCATCACAGTTCCTTCATGAAAATACCCTGGTAGTAAGAGGTACTCTCAACTATGGTTGACGAGCACCCCATACACCTATTTTTGTTTAAATGTGATAAGTGGGAGGCTTTTGTACTTAATATATAATTGATAGTTTTTTATATTTATTGATGAATATAATCATTTTCTATTTATATGTTCAAAATAGATTGTTGTGATAAAAAATGAACATTAAATTGAAATACATTAGTCACTTCTTTATTCATTTTTATCTGGTTTACAATTCCTTGTGATCAAGAAATAATCATGAACTCACATAAAATAATAAATAATGCATAAATCTAAATCAGGAAATCCGAATGGTGTTGAACATTCTATTATGATCTATCCATAACGGATTAATCATTACCTAGGTGCATCCATACCTGAGTCGATACTTGACTCACTCGCATCTAGCCCCAGTGCAAAGTGCTCGACTCCTGTCTGGATTACCGCCTCGACTTGGCAGGTTCTGCGTCTCTGATCATCATAGTATAATTATAAATATAACCTCACGTAGGCGAGGGGGTCTTGGGGTACAAAATAAAACTTCTGTATTGGAAATGAATTCTCTTATACATATTTGAATTAAAAAATGATTCACAAACCATCATTTATCTAACTAATTATTACAATCATTACATGCATTGAATAAGTAATTAAATAAATAAACTAGACAAGAATGGTTCAGTCACATGCTCAAGACCAGCCAGTATAATTAAAGAACATTTAGAATTAAAATTCAATAAATTTAAACATTATGAGGGCTCTCTAAAAAATTAAATGAAATTAAATAACTCAAATAATTTATATTATCAGTTCCAATTGTTTAATTTAATTTCAATTCCAAAAATTAAATTAAACCATTAATTAAATTTTCATTCTAAAAATTAAATTAAACAATTAATTTAATTTTAATTCTAAAATTAAATTAAACTAAAAATTTGATTTTAATCTTGATTAAATTAATGTTTTAGATTCTAGTTAAACTTAATACCTAACATAATTCAAATTAATTTAATTTAAAAAACTAAATTAATTATAACTAATTAGCGGGGTTACCTATAGTCGGGGAAGGATTCTGGTAGGACTGAAAACCACCACAATGGTGTCTTACTAGAGCAGATCTAAATCGCGGTGTCACCGCGGCATGACGACGGCGTGATTGTGGCGTTACTATGGCTTGACTGTGGTGTGATTGTGGTGTGACTGCGGCATGATCACGGAAAGATTGTGGCTTGACTTTGGCGTGTCTGTTCGGTCTAGAAACATCTCGTTGTAGTGGTGTATTTCAGTGAGATATGAAGGTGGCGCCACACTAATCCGTGCAGCGTGAACAGGGAGGCAGGGCGGGCCGGTTGTGTCGATGGGGTCCAGATGGCGTGGTCTGGCAGCAGCGAGGGGTTCTGTTGAGCTCAGAGGGAGGTCATGTGTGGTGTAGCCCGGGACGGTGAGGTAGAGGTGGTCTTGGGTGATGCGTCCTGGTCTAGGAAGCGTGAGGCGGAAATGAAAACCAGTGATAGGGAGGAGCTCCAGGAAGCACGAGGTAGGGGAAAGGATTTTAAGGGGATTGGGTATGATGGCTACACCCATTGAAGAAGACCCCTTGGGTATCTTTCTAACCTTTTTTAATATATTTGTTTTTTATTTTGAAAAAAAAAACCCCAATCGCTTTTTTTCAAATAAAAAGACCCAAATTTTTGGGGTCTTGGTCTCCAAATATTATTTATATAACATTAACGTTTTAATAATTATTAAATAAAAGAAGGATGAATTGACCCCAAGTCTGAAGGACCTCCTTTTAATTTTATTCTTATTTGAGAGAAATAAAATAATATTATGCTATAATATATTTTATTTAACACCAAAAAATAAACCCACCGGAAATATTTCGAGGACCATATTCCGGCCAAAGTGTGGTCGTATTTTAGTACGTTGAAGAACTCATAAATATAATTAAAATGCCTTCTTCATAAAATAATAATCCAAATAATTTAAAACCGGCGATGTCAATCCAATTAAAATTTTCAAATGGCCCTAACATGGAAATTCATAAATAGATCGATGTATGGTCGGATCTGTTGGAATAGATTTTATTCCACATACATAAATATAATGCAATTTAATTTTTTTCTTTTACTCTAATAAATCACACATCCCTCTGATACAAATTGTTAGGTACTAGGATAGGCACTGGAAGCCGATGGGCTGGGAATTTGAAAATTTTTACATAACTGGAGCAACATAACAATATTGACTCTTGTGATCTTATCCCGGTATAGTCTGAGGACCTCCGGTGCATTTGGAAGAGCAGAAAATTAAATCGAACATGTACCTTACTCAGATCTTTCATGTGAACATCCGTCACAGGATGTTGGTGACCATTTCTCAAAGACACCAACCTTTAAGCCCTCTATATCATCCATGCAGACCTATTAAAACATCTTGTGCATCATTCGTTGGAATCTAGGTTCTAGTGCGGTACACCAAAGAGCTCTTCGACGCAACAGTGATCACCTCATGTAAAGAGTCTTTGATCCAAGAAGGATGATCTTGAATATCTTCCTTTCTTCAGAGAATATCTCTCTAGAATCCAGGAGGAGATATAGGCTCTCAATTTTATCACATGAATAGTTCCATGGGGAGAGCCTCTCTCTTACTTATATTGGGAACATCTAAAATACCTAGTATGGGTTCCCAACCCCTTGTGTAATAGATATTTATAGTATAAGTATTATAAATATTTATTTATGAAAAAAATTAAATTATCTCATAAATAATATTTATAATTGTATCACTAACTGCAATATATATTAAATATATATTATGTGATATATTTGAGTCTATAACTCAACTCACTTCTACTGAAAATATTAAACAAACCCTGGATATTTAAATCTGTTTAAATAATATTTTATCTTTGTATTTACTTTCACTTGTAAATACATGAAATAAATAATTTTAACAAATTATTCCAATCTTGAATAATTAAAGAATTTATTTATTACTTGGAGATCCATATAACTTGGATATTACTCGTACCCCTTGGCGAGTCCCACCATGATCTATATTCCAAATTCAAGAATAGGGAAGATTCTCAAAGGACTATAGTGTGTGACCCTCTAGGACCTTATCTCAATAGCTTTGAATAATATTCACCGACCAAGAGCCGGGTCGAGCAACTCATTGAGGCCCCTATAATGTTAAGGTAAAGTCAAAGCAATGACTACCTTCCAACGAACATGGTCTATGTAATATAATATCTTCGTCATCAATATCTCAATAAAGAAAAATGCACAATATTGTCATCATCCTTTATCTTTATTTATTTTATTTTTTGATATGTTCGAACGGTCTTACCTTCCACTACCATGGCCATGGATTTAATGAAGGTGCAACCATCCTAATCAACTAGGCCTGAGATATTTCTTCATCAAATATGAAGTGATAAATACTATCTTGATCATTCAATCAATGTCATGTCGGCAATGAAGTACCCAACACAAACTACCTCACCATGACTTTATCACCATGGTTTTCCCTTGCATCAGAGTATGCAATTGAATTAAATACATTGATAATAATCTCAAGTATGGAGACCATTACACATGTCTATAGATAGGAATGACCAATGACACCTGAAATAAGTGGTGTTCCTATTATGTGGGTCATTCTTAATGATATCAATAACTAGAGATCATCAATTGTGAACTTCATGAGAAGAAGTCTCAATGCTTATGATCCCCCTGCACCTGATGGTCCCACATCATCTGTGTGATTTCAAAATGATGTAACTGGACCATAGGACATTACTTTAAGATTACTTTCATGGCATATCGGGGTTCCCACTATAGCATGGGATCTACTATAACCCTTTGATATAACATGTAATATAAGGAAATTTACATAAAAAAATTGGATACATAATTATCTACACTATTATGGAAAGCTAAACACATTTAAATATAATAAACTGCATACTTGCTAGGTAATCAAAGTATAACAAAATTTGTGTCTAGGGATCCCACTTTCAACAAATTATGGTTTTGTTTTAAAAATACACCATATTTTATTCGAATGGAATCCTATTTCACTTCTTTTGTAAATTGGATCATAACATATGTTCTCCCTTTCTCAAGAATCATCTAATAGAAGATCATAGTTCCAAATGTAAGTAATAACTTTTCCATAACGTTATTTCTTTTCTATCCACTACAAGAAATCCGTCGTTTAGCGGCGGTTCTTTCACGGCAGTTTTAAAAACCGCCGCGAAACGCGTTTCGGGCCACCGTTTCGCAGCGGTTTTTTAAACCGCTGCGAAAAAAACGCCGCTAAACAACAAAAAAGAATTATTTTTTTTTTAAATTTTATTCGAGGATTAGCGGCAGTTTTTTTAAAAACTGCCGCGAAATAGTGACGGTTTCGGTAAAACAACCGCGAAATGAAATGAAAAAAATAAAAAAACACGAGAAACCCCGAAATCACTAAAACGACCATAACTTTTGATCCGACCGTCCGTTGAAGCTCCACGACCTGTCAAATCGAAGCTCATGAAGAGATCTAGAGGCACATATAATCAAAACCGTGAGACGGTCTAAGGTGGGGAAGATATTAGAGTTTTAAGAAAGTTGAAAAAAGTTCTCCAACTTCAAACGGCAATAACTTTCGATCCGGGTGTCCGTTTGGGCTCTACCACATATCAAATTGAATCCAACGAAGAGAGATACGCACTAGATCGACACAAGAAAGATTCTGTCATGTTTTGTGACCCCAAAACCCCTCCGAAGGCCTCCAAAACCCTGTTTCCGTCACCGGTGTCCTGTTGAACCTGTCTTCAAACAGACCTAACTTTCAATCCGCGTGTCAGTTCGGCCTCCTCCACCTGCCAGATCATAGCTCGTTCGATGAGCTTCAGTTTGACTGGTCGCAGCGCCCACATGCACTCCTAGATCATATGTTATGGCCTTTCTAGTTGGTATTAGGTTTGTTATGTTTTTCAATGCCTCGTTTCTAGCACCCATTCCCCGTCAGCTTTTTTTTAAATGGTCTTAACTTCCAATCCGCCTATCCATTTGGACTCTTTCACCTTTCAGGTCGAAGATCGTTTCAGGATCTTTGATTTGACAGGTCGCGGATCTAAAACGGACTCTCGGATCATAATTTATCTCTGTTAATGTGAGTCCAATGTTTTTGTCTCTTTATGACTGTTTTGACGGGTTTTAACGGTAGCTCCATTTATTACTGTTTATTTGGGTTTCCATGACTTGTTAACTTTATCGATGGTTTTTTATGGGTTATTATGATGATTATGTTGAATTATTAAGGATTTTTCGAGAGTTGTCACGAGTTTTCATGCGTTCTAATTCTTTCGAATGCCTCATTCTACATATGTTTCTCCATCCTTTTTCATGCGTTTTCATGATTTTTCATCCCTTATCACGTCTTTTCATACTTTTTCAAGTGTTTCCTTTATTATTTACTATTTCTTATTTATTATTTATAATATACTTTAATTTATTTATTATATATTATTTGTAACTAGTTATTTTTTATTTTTTATTTTTTATTTATTATTTATTATTTATTATTTATTATTTATTATTTATTATTTATTATTTATATTTATTAATTATTTATGTTTATTTATTATTTATTATTTATTATTTATTATTTATTATTTATTATTTATTATTTATTATTTATTATTTATATTTATTTATTAGTTATTATTTATTAGTTATTATTTATTAATTATTATTTATTTATTATTTATATTTATTTATTATTTATTATATATTATTTTTTCTTTATTATTTATATTTATTTATTAGTTATTATTTATTAGTTATTATTTATTAGTTATTATTTATTATTTATTATTTATTATTTATTATTGATTATTTATTATTTATTATTTATTATTTATTATTTTTTATTTTTTATTTTTTATTTTTTATTTATTATTTATTATTTATTATTTATTATTTATATTTATTATTTATATTTATTTATTATTTATTATTTATTATTTATTATTTATTATTTATTATTTATTATTTATTATTTATTATTTATATTTATTTATTATTTATTATTTATATTTATTTATTATTTATATTTATTAATTATTTATGTTTATTTATTATTTATTATTTATTATTTATTATTTATTATTTATTATTTATATTTATTTATTAGTTATTATTTATTATTTATATTTATTTATTTTTTATTTTTTATTATTTATTATTTATTATTTATTATTTATAGTTATTTATTATTTATTATTTATATTTATTTATTATTTATATTTATTTATTATTTATATTTATTTATTATTTATATTTATTTATTATTTATATTTATTTATTATTTATTATTTATTATTTATTATTTATTATTTATATTTATTTATTAGTTATTATTTATATTTATTTATTATTTATTAATTATTATTTATATTTATTTATTATTTATTATTTATTATTTATTATTTATTATTTATATTTATTTATTATTTATTATTTATTATTTATTATTTATTTTTATTTATTAGTTATTATTTATTATTTATTATTTATTATTTATTATTTATATTTATTTTTTATTTATTTTTTATTTTTTATTTTTTATTTTTTATTTTTTATTTTTTATTTTTTATTTTTTATTTTTGATTTATATTTATTTATTAGTTATTATTTATTAGTTATTATTTATTATTTATTATTTATTATTTATATTTATTTATTATTTATTATTTATTATTTATATCTATTATTTATTATTTATTATTTATTATTTATATCTATTATGTATTTATTATTTATTATTTATTATTTATTATTTATTATTTATTATTTATTATTTATTATTTATTATTTATTATTTATTATTTATTATTTATTATTTATTATTTATTATTTATTATTTATCTTTATTTCTTATTTCTTATTTCTTATTTCTTATTTATTATTTATTTATTATTTATATTTAATTATTATTTTTTATTTATATTTATTTATTATTTATTATTTATTATTTATTATTTATTATTTATTATTTATTATTTATTGTTCCTTATTTATTATTTATTATTTATTATTTATTATTTAGTATTTATTATTTATTATTTATATTTAATTATTATTTGTTATTTATATTTATTTATTATTTATTATTTAGTATTTATTATTTATTATTTATATTTATTATTTATTATTTATTATTTATTATTTATATTTATTTATTATTTATTATTTATATTTTCTTATTATTTATTATTTATATTTATTTATTATTTATTATTTATTATTTATATTTATTTATTATTTATTATTTATTATTTATTATTTATTATTTATATCTATTATTTCTTATTTCTTATTTCTTATTTATATCTATTATGTATTTATTATTTATCATTTATTATTTATTATTTATTATTTATTATTTATTATTTATTATTTATTATTTATTATTTATTATTTATATTTATTTATTATTTATATTTATTTATTATTTTTTATTTTTTATTTATTATTTATATTTATTTATTAGTTATTATTTATTATTTATTATTTATTAGTTATTATTTATTATTTATTATTTATTATTTATTATTTATTATTTATTATTATTGAGCTTATATCTATTATTTATGTATTATTTGTTTTTTCAATTAATATATATAAGTATATTAAATTCTGTTTATTAACCACATGGCGAGCTTCCTAGAGTGGTAAAGTCTTTGGATAATATCCAAGAGGTCGGGGGTTCAAATCTCACCAAACGCAGAATTTCTTTATATTACATGGGATGTGCATGTGCATGTGCATGAGATGTGCATGCATGGATAAATAAAGTAAATAAAATGTTACGAAATAAACAAATAAAAAATAAATACGAAAATAAATAAAATAAAATAAATAAATAAAATAAATACAAAATAAATAAAATAAAATAAATAAAATAAATAAATACGAAATAAAATAAATAAAATAAATAAATACAGAAAATAAATAAATAAAAAAAATAAAAAAAAAATAAAAAATAAAAAATAAATAAATAAATAAAATAAATAAATAAAATAAATAAATAAATAAAATAAATAAATAAAATAAATAAAGAAACCGCCGTAAAATCATTTAGCGGCGGTTTAAACCGCCGCAAAAAAACCGCTGCGAAACGTTCTGTGACAGTTTTGAAAACCGCCACGAATAGTTTCCCGACACATGATTTCGCGGCAGTTTTTCAAAACCGCTGCCAATCAATTTGGCGGCGGTTTAAACCACCACGAAACGAAAAAAATGCCGCTAAATGCCTTTTTTCCATAGTGATCTTACCATTTATAATATATTTTTCTTAATATTATGTGCTTAATTTTTTATTTATAGTATAATTAATTGGATATAATTTTGGAATAACTATTAACCACCATTCCCCTTTTCATTTAAGAAAAACAAAAAACATTATTCATGTGGGTGCATGCGGACTACCACATCTGTGAAGTAACATATCTCATCATTAATCTTGTTCTTTATTTTTTATTAAAAGCCATTAAAATTCAATTTAAAAAATAAAAAATAAAAAATAATATCATTATTCTTCTATTGTAATGATATTATTCCAAATGAAACAACTTCTATAAAAATACTAATCTGTTAGTTATTATGTGTTCATGTTTGGGTCGATCAAACCACATAAATGACAAATGATATAAAATAATACCATGGATGACTTAGAGAACATAATTAATTATAATATATGATATAAATAAGTAAAAAATATTTTATTTATATAATGGTAAATTTAATAGTAAATTCATCAACTAAGATACCAATATCTAATTGTTAAAAGTCATTGAAACATGCACATCGTAGATTTCCTCTTTAAGGATAATCACCAAGACTCACATAGAATAAAATCAAAATATTATAAATAATCATAATAAAATCAATTAAAGTACCTTATATGATATGCTAATGATGAAATTTGGATGAATAAAGAAAAACAATGCTGATATATACAAACTAGTTCAAAATGATCTAAATTACACATGCCCAATATTGAAAATAGATAATTAATAACTAATATACATATAGATAACATATTTAAAAGAAGTGTATAAAATTTAAAAAATAAGAATAATATTCAAAAATAGGTTATTAAGATAATTATTTGTTTATACATGATATTCAAGGGCTATAGAAAAATCATGGAATTAAGGTAAGCAGTTCATTCCCTCGAATTTAATTTCTTGAGACATATTTCATATTCTACACCATGATATTTTTTGTATCATGTGATTAATTCCTAAATGGATTTCTTTTTCTATATTCATTTAATTCATTAGGTTTGAATTTCCATATTATGTTCTCTATTGAAATTATTTTGATTCAAAGGATACCAATTGTTTTAGGTTTTTTATAACTCAACTCCATTTAATGTGTTATAATTATTCATTGTTAAAAATCTTATTTGTTGATGTGAGTAACTCAAGAGGGGATGAATTGATTTCCCAAAAAAATCCTATATAAAAAAATTAAATCCAAAAAATTAATAAAAACACCCAATTAATCAATATAGTAAAATTATATAAGTTTGATCATTTAAATGATTTCTCAATAAAGGGTTAATTATTTGTTAAATAAACATTGAAACCACTATAACATTTTAAATAAAATTACATAATAAAACACTTTATATAAACAAAAATTTAAAATAACCATAAAATTAAATTTTTTTTAAAAAAAGTTGGAAAACATATACAATTTTAACATTGAAGTGTGGAAAAAGAAAACTAGTAAAACACACAGTGGAATATAAACAATTTTTTGGGTCTCAAACTGAGGCATAAGGCCCTCTGCATGGAAATAATTTTCTTCTAATCCATTTATTAAACAATAAACATGATCTATAGCTTGTATTGGGTTTTTAAAAACATTATCATGCAAATATGTCTAGACACAAGGTATCTTCCACAGTCATATGTGGTATAACAACAAACATAGTTAGAACATAACCTCTTCCATAGATTCAGAGGGAATAAAAATAGAGAAAATATGAGAGGGCATGTCCAGCACACTCCGGTTTAAACATAAGAGTGTGTACATATAAATAGAGTAATATAATAGAAATATCAAGAGTAAATCATAAACAGAGAGATGAAATGATTAGAGATATCAAAAATTATATATTCTCAATTAGGATGGCTTTGTATGTTGATAGATCATTGAGTTCATCTTAGAACGAAGCTCAAACATATTTTTCAGAATATCCAAGAAAAAGAGTGTCATATATCATTCAAATTCCCTTTGTTTTTTGTCTAGGAATGTTCAGATATGATTCATCATATGATATTTTTGTGTTCCCTATACATGTATCTCTAATATTGTCTATTCTCATTCCACACACACATATGGAGCATGATGGAGTTCATATAAATATATAACTCTTATAAGTGTAATTATTTTTTGGAGAATAATAATTTAAATATCATAGAACCTCATGTTGGGAACTAAATCACGATGATAGACTTTTATTTCAATGCATCCATGGAGTAGTTTATGAATAAGGATTCAGAAATCCATGTGAAAATAACTATATTAATTTACACAAACTACCGGTTGAAAGAATTAAATTCAAAAGAGATTCAGAACAAAAATGGTAGCATATTGGTGGTAGACATAGTTCACCAATAGATCATGTTTTAACTAATTACAGTTATATTGAACAAATAGTATATGCATCAATGGTAAAGTCTGATGGTAGATGTATTCCATCAGTAGATCTATTGAACTAATGGTATTTATTCATATCCACCAATAGTTATTTTTGAACTAATGGTAGATCAAAACATAACAAAGTTTGTTTCAAAAATATTTATAGAAAAAAACATTACTATCATTAAAAATAACTATGTTAGACACGTAAAAAACATGATTTGTAACCAATAAAATAAGTAGGGTCCAACAATCTCCTCCTCTTCAATGATAAAAAATGTTGTAATTTCATATCCATGTATATGAGAACAACTTTAGAAGTAACTAGGGATTAATATAAAGAGTGTTATTCTTAAAATATTAAAGTAGTAATGTTTTTATATATTTTCACATACTTTCAGAAATATTAAATTCAAATAAAAATAAGAACTCACCATTTTAAAAGTAATAAAAAGTTAATGTGACAATATAATAATAAAAATATATAGATGGAGAATATAGAATCTTGATTAGATATAATATACAAAAAGGTTCATCTCATAATGTCATAAAAGTTAAATTAGAATACCTATCAAAGACTAATAAAAAAACTAAATCAATTTTATCTTGATGTACAGAAGGAACCAGTAGTCATTTTTTCATTTTTGGTGATAAGATGCAGAGAGGTAGAGGATGAGGGTGTATAGGTAGTCTAGTAAATATCTATGATCTTAAATGGCTTAGATTCAATAGTAGACATGATAAAAGGTTTACATTATGAAGTTAGGGGTGAATATATAGTTCAAAAGTGAAAACAATTGAAGGTGTAGCTTTCGGTACATACACTATAGTACCAAAGACATAAAAAGGGTCTTCATCAAGTTGAGAAAACCCATAATTATGTTTCCACCAAACTCCATTATTGTAAAGAAAAAAATTTATCCACCATAAAAATAAATAATATATGGGCCAAAACACTGAGCTATTGACTTTACCTTTTATGGACATAGTTATTCGATGAATATAAAAAATTATAGCAAGGAAATTAAAATGAGATTTGAGTTTATTCTTCGTATAAATTTTGGAAAGGTAGCCTTTTATAGATTTGGTGATGGTCTCTAAATCCATTATATCTTCATTCAAACACTCCCTTCCCAATTTTTAATTGTGATCACCATGGGCCTATATCTTGAGAAGATCCTCATGATGAGATGTAGTAATATAACCCAATATAGAATGCAAAGCATCCCTCAAAATAACTCTAATCATCTCTTCTTCGGCTAAAGAAGTAAGTGGAACAGTAGAAGTATAATCACTAATTGTAGGTATGTTGTCCAATATCTCTGTAATTATGTATAACATTATGTAAGGTTTATTATCATATCTTTTATGATTTTCTTGAATTCATCAATACCATTAGGCAATATCCTATTCTCAATCTCAACTTTATAAATTTTCAAAATCATCAAATGCTAAATCTATTAAATGACTAGCTCAAAAGTCAGTCAATGGATATCTTCACTCAACTTCATTTCATTAGGAGGTGTAGATATAAGTATCCCAATGATGTATTAAAACATATTTTCTCAAAAATTATCCATATCATCCTTAGTAACATAATTAGAGTGTAGATGAGTATAAGATATAGGAGAATAAATCCTCCAATAACTGTCAAAGATACCCTATTCATTTCTGGATTCTCCATTATGAGCATTAAAGGGAAGGGATTCCAATTTTCATCCTCATCAGTTTCCTCCACTAGAGATCTATTAGGATATTTTACATAAACAAGGATAAAAATACCACCTAGATCAGGTTGAAATCCATTGTCATCTCCATATTCACTACAATCTGATATATATTCTGAATATTCAATTCTAGGCTAAGAAGCTCATGTGTACTTCTCCCCCTTAGTAGGTTATCTCACCTTAGTTATAAAAAAACCAATATCCTCATCCTAAATTTCAGAATCCACTTTATTATCTCTCTGATTTCCAAAATCCTATCCTTTTGAAGTAGTTTATTCTTCTCTAGGAGAAGATCTATGGCCAAAAATAACATACTAGATAGAAGTGTGTATATCCTCATCAACAGGACATACTTAAATAGAAACAACTATATATGGATGTGAATTTCACCCTCAATAGAATCATCCTCACTATGAACCGCAGAGGCATCAGTTCCATCACCATTCCCATTTTTGGATTCATCCGAACAATCTAAAACTTCAACTACTTCTGTTGAGATTTTATTAGAACTATCCACTTTTTCTTAACCTGTGAATTCAGTATATTATTCTTATCCTTAAAAAATAGAGTATCTCTTTAATTAAAATAAAAAGAGGGAGTGGTAGCTCCATGGTAAACGTAGGGGCTCCTGACCACGTCTGGTGCACTCCCATCCTCAACAGAAACAGCTAATTCGATTTCTCTTATTCATCATCTTCTTCTTCCACTTTCTTATTAGAGTAAATGAAAACATCATCTACTACTAGGAAGGGATCAACTATATCTTTAGGTCTTATAGGGTGATACACATGATTAAAGTCCACTTAAATCTTAGCTTTTTCCACCACCCATTTCTTTCACCACATATTCCAATTTACCTTCATCATCTAATAGGTAAACAATATTAAAAAAAATCATGCTTCAATACTTATTCTTTATCCTAATTTGTTAAGAATTTGGCTTTTAAAATGGCTAAGATAAATGTAGGATAGATCATATAATTTAATCAAGATGAGGTTTTACTCATCTAAAACATTTTTAAAATTAAATATTTAAAAATATTATTCTTATCCCCTATTTTATAAGGAATATTTGAAATACATCTTGATGCCTCATCCTGATGAAGTCCACATTCTTTGGAAAAATCATGTTGTAGACTACCCATCAGGTTTTTTAGCCTTAGTTCTTCAAGAAACATCATTTTAAATCTACTCCAGAAGGGAATTATCATATGTAATGAATTCAATATTACTTGTAATAGATTCATTAATGTCATAAGATATACCTATATGAGGTATATTAAGGCATCTAGACCATTTCATTAATGAATATACTACTTCGATTCCATGAATCAAAATTTTATTAATATATTCATAATCACTTAAACAATTCTTTATATACTGAATGAATTTTTTGAACCATCCTAGAAAAACATGGATAATCATTCCTTAAAAACCACTCAATAAAACCATAGTCCTAGATCACTTTTAGTACTAGAGACTTTCTCGAAACAAACCATTCAGCATCTGTCTCATTTTGATCAATGATAAATCAAGTCGAGAGTTGTGGGTTCTTTGGTATAAAAAATACAGTATAGATTGATTCTACATGTGATTTATTTGATGGAAATGATCCTTCAAGATATTATACTGAGTTACATTTTCGTCTCACTATTTCACTAATATAATGGAATAAGGGAAAATCTAGATAGTTTCAGGTTGGGAGATAAGTGAATTAAAAAGTTTTGAAAGGAGGTGCGAGAAAGAGTGTTCTCAAAATAGGTTTCATGATCAATTTTAACATTCAAGGATTTATAATAATAAAATAATTTAATATATATTTGAATAAATCTAATAATTAAACACATAAAATAGGATCAATAAAACAGATACTCATACAATTGATTTCCAACAGTGGATCTCCCAATGGTGGATATTAAAATGGAGGATAATCCAATGATAGATAACCTAATGATGGATCATCCAATAGTGGATCCTCTAATAGTAAATCACCCAATGGTGGATCATAGAATGATGGATCACCCAATGACTGATCCTTCATTTCTAGATCTTCCAACATCATAAATTTAAACATGAAGGACTAACCAAAGTTTATCATTCCTAATTCATGTTTGATATATATTCATCACATATAATTAAATGGATTTGTATATATTTCAGTAAGATGATGATAATTTACAATGAATTCAAGAGTTATAACACATTTTTAGAAGTGATTTCTATTTATAATTTTTTTTTGAGGCATTCACGCCATCGTGTGTGTGTTGCCACGTGATGGCATCACATTTTTAGACACACATTTTTTGCTTTCAAAAGGTGTAAAGAATTCATAACTTCTTTATAGTTGTTTTATCCTTTATCAAAATGGGATGATGTTATGTTAGTTCCTACTTCAATGGATTTCTCCATGGAATTTTTCACCTAGTCTGGGTCTCCCTCATACATTAAAGAGTTTTTAGTGAAACTCATTCTGAGTTCCATATCTTAATGGACACTAGTTAATTACACTGATTTTTCCTGGACATTATAGGGGCTATATTCATTTCAGTAACCTTTGGTAAGGAGAGTACTCATGTGTGGGCATCAGTGGCATGTATGGACGCTGGAACATTGGAACACTTGTATTCTTCCTCATAAGAGGGATTCTCAAGGGCATGTAACCTGAGGAACCATATGGGGATCTCAAGGTATTTTATTCTAGAGGCATGAATTATGAGGTTTTACTCAAGCATCCCATGCATAACACATGGTAGTGAATGAGTTTAACATCTAGAGAAGATGGAGTTTCATGAGTTTAACATCTAGTAGAGATGGAATGGACTGATTAGAACACTTATGAAGGTGGATCACATATGTACTGCCCTATGAGAGAGAACCTAGAAGATTTATAGTATGGGTGGATCAAAATGCACAATAAGGAAGGACCTGAGAGTAGTGTGTCCCATAAAGGGAAGGTTCACATCGTGAGGGCTGATCTGGATCCCACTAAGGTAAGATCAATGAGGTATACCCTAATCAGTTGGACACCATGGTTTTTTATTGGTTGGAATTGAACCTCATGGAGCCTTCCTAGGTACTCTATTTAAAAGATGTGGATTAAAACCAACATAGTTCCTTGAATGGATTGGGGATTATGCACTATGACTTCTTGTATGCTTCTTGGAGTAGTGATAATGTGGATGAATGGGGCTTACACACTAAGACATTCTATATGAATGATGTGACCCCCCCCCATGAAAAGGGTGGGGTCAGGAAACAGATGATTGGGAAATATGAATAAGAGCCACTAGATGAATTGTGTGATCCCACTAGGATGTAGTGAACCATGTACAAATTAGGATGGATGTAAGTGAAGTTGGATAAATGGATTGGTTTTTTAGGTTTTTGGGCTTTAACTTTGGGGGGGACTCTTATATATCCTAGTTGGTTAGGAATCAATGTTCACATAGTTCGGATGGGGTATTATAGATTACACCTAAGGTAGAGGCCCCTGTGAAGGCTGATCTAGACACCACTAAGGGTCGTTAAGGGAGGTTCACCCCTAGGAGGGTGAATCTAAGTTTACCTTTGTTTGGGATTTAACCCCGAAGAGGTGTCCTATGTACCCTGTTTAAAAATAAGGATAAAAAAACACATATTTTATAAGAGAATATATGGGTATTAATTGTGTAAGTGTCCCAAAATAAGAGTGTCACATTCACTACTAACCTCTAAGACCAAATGATTCTTGCTCGGTGTGAGAAATAAGAGGAAACAGTAGACCAGACGTTCACATCATGAATGATTCCTCCACGAGGGATATAGTGGGGATAATTCATGAAGAGACACATAGAAAAAAGATCAAAGGAATAAAAATTGTGTGTTGAGAGTCCCCTAGTTCCATATCCCCTCTATTCATAGTATCCATAGGAGACAATGAAGATAATATTGTTACCTCCTATAGGAAACGCTAGGGGATTACGTCAGAATGGATGCCCATTCCCATGGGGAGAATTTCATCCCATGTGAGGAAGATATCATTCCTTTTAAGGAACATGTCACTCCAATGGAGTTAAGTGGGAATGTAAAATTCCCAAATAGGGAACCCCATGTTCATTGATTTGGGAGAGGAAAGAGTTTAGCATCATGGGCTAAGGAAGATGGAACATGGTAGTTTAACGTCTTATAACACATATGGGGAGGGATCACTCCACACCACTTGGGATTATATAAATAATACCCCCCCCCCACTCTTAGGGAAGTGGATAAATCAAAAATTCATAATTAAAGTTGGTGGGGGATAGTTTACTTGTGGTTTATATGTTAGCATAGTTATGTGAAAAATAAATATCCATTAGTGTGTCTATGTGAAAAAGAAATAGGTGAAGAAATGCAACAAGAAACACCACACGAGGGACCAATAATTCAATATGTACAAGCCTGAAGATATTCACATAATAGGAACTCAAAAATTCATGTAGCCTCACATTGAGGTGCCTTGCAAAGATTGGGTGCTTTGCAGAAGTAAGGGGCTTCATGAAGAATGGTTCTTTGCGAAGTAGGGTGACCCTACCTTGGAACAAAGTCCTAGATCAAGGGAATAGTGATTTTCAAAGGATGAATAGTCGATGAATCCTCAAGTGACCCAAAGGTGATCGTTCCTTCACTAAGGTATGGAACATCAAAAAGGCATCCCTACCATGGGTTGGGGTATGGAGGACCAAAAGAAAGGGGGTATCATAATGCTCCAAAACCTTGGGTGATCCATTTTTCTTGTCGGTTCATGGTGCTAGGGTGCTTCACAAAATAGAAGATTGAAAGATGAATGGTTAGAGTAACAGTTCTTATGAGGTGGGTGAGATGGTTATTTATAGTAAAAGGGGTCTCTCAATGATTTTAGGTGCACCGTGAAGAAAAAAATGATCTTTGTGAAGCGGTCTGGCTCCATCAGACTCTCGGAACCATCCATCATCCCCACTAGTTTAGTCATAGGGATCATCGAACTCATAGATACATCCATCAAAAACCTTAGTGAGGTTGTGAAGGTGAGGGATCTATTTGAAGGATATCTATGAGAAAGACCCCATAGATGGTTCTTTGAACTGTTTTGAGCTCATATTGCATCCCGACAAGAATGGATTTTCACAACTAATTATGGAGTATGTTATTCTTCACCAAAACACCCCCCCCCCAAATAATTATATCCAATATGAAAAGTAGGGTTAGATTCTAAGGGTAAATCACTAAATGTTGGGTGATCATGAAGCAGACTCATGAATAAAGGTGCATAATGTGCACTAGTGTGGGGTCACTACAATCCATGGGGGTAAAAAGGTGCCAAAAAGTTTTTTGGATGCCGCTTATAAGTATTTCATGGGACCTTCTTATCCATATGTGATCTGTATAATTTATTTCTTCTTGTGAAGATCCTTTTTTCCTACTTTAACTTTTTTTAAAATGGGTTCCTCATACTATTGTTCTGTGAATGCTACATAGTGAACTGGGCCAATACGATCCTTTGTTGCTATGTGATATGTGTCGAGTACGTCGTGGCTCCAGGAACCATTTCTCCACAAATTTTCTTCTTAGTTGACCATTGTGAACATGTTCAGAAATATCGACCAAGTCCCAAATCAATGGACGCTTAGAAAGATTCTTGGGAGGTCATTGCGGATGCTACCCAAAGGGAATATATGATAAATAATATCATCATCGATGAATAGATCTAGAGACATTCCAATCAGGAATCACTACTTGACCCACTGTAATACATGCAGAAGGACAATCCCCTTTTCAAGAGACTACCTTTTTACGTCTTTGGTCTAAGGGATGATTTATTTATCCTAGATACAAGAAGGGATTATATTACTTCTTGGTTTAGGGGAATACAAGGGAAATACCAATGGTATCAGGCTGCTGATGTCCATATCAGGAAGGATCACTCCCCTATCACATCGAACTGCCTCTACGACCATCTCAAAAACATCTATGGGAGACCATTGGGGAGATATACATCCTCACCATAGTACAAGACCATCATTAAGGAGGGCCTATGGAACCCAGAGAAGGGGTGGAAAGATGATTGGTTCATGTTCCAGGGTACCCATTTCAAAGAAGAGTAGGTCTGAGCCAATTGGGTTTGTGCATCCTACATAGATTATGGGGTATATTTGTAGTGAGTATGCCTCTATGACGTGTCATGGTAATCTTAGTCCCATATTGTTCAATCGAAGGACACCAATATGGAAATTTTGAGTAGATAGTCATGAGATACCAATACTTTCTATTTTCATCACAGAGAGTTTAACATCAACCACTGAGACCTCCACCATACCCTTTAGATCCCCATCCTAGTGGTAATGTAGGAATAATTCCTCCCTATATATAATTAATTGGAGGATTAAGAGTATATTCCATGTATGGAAAATGCCTTGTTGGATCTGGTGTCAGGCATGAATAAAGACAAGTGAAATACACGGGTGTCCACATTAAGCATTGGTTCGGATATTTCTTGAACAACCCAATTGAGGACCCTGATGAGAGGGAATATGCTACAAGGAAGCTATTGAAAATACAATGTACCTTCCCAATGGGATCTCTATGATCCAATGAAGTTTCCT
Organism: Viscum album; assembly: GCA_963277665.1. Classification (NCBI taxonomy): domain Eukaryota; kingdom Viridiplantae; phylum Streptophyta; class Magnoliopsida; order Santalales; family Viscaceae; genus Viscum; species Viscum album. Next base: position 27,051,306 of record OY728140.1, on the reverse strand, counting down.
ACTAGTGGATCCTAGAGGATGACCAGTGGTCGTAGTGGGGGTACAACATCAACCCCAAGATTCAAACGATAATCAAGTTGGCCGGATTCGTCACTGTGCTTATTTTATTATGGATGATTCTATTAAGATATGTGCACAAGGGGTGTGTCCTAGTACATTCATCATTTAGGTGATACTTGAAATAGGGAAGCATGTCAATCTTGGGTTCCAAGTGCTGGAAAATCTATATAAGGTTCTTTGGCATGTCAGTGAGGGGAGAAATATGTTGCGCATGTGTGGCCTACTTTACTTTCTATACATTTGGTTGGCAGTTCACATGGGTGGATATAAATATCTAAACCATATTTCACCTCAATATAAAAACATTCAGATAGTGATTCTGAACATCATGGGAAGGTTTGCGTTCAAATTAGGTCTAACAGATGTGTTGTGAAAGGTTGGGAGAGAAGATAAATTTACTTTCCATAAGTTCCCTCTATTTAAGAGGGTAATAACTGAAGATGGTATGAGAACCAAACTGTAGTAGTCATATCTCCTAGCCTTTCAAGGTGGTTTTTTTGGAATGAGGGTGGACTGTGAGAAAATCTATGAACCGTACAATCCTCGCCAATTTGTGAGCTAGTTTAGTTGTCTATATAGGTTGAATCCAAAGGTATATCTGAGAGTATGACATGAATATCACCCATGCATGATGAGGAAACTCTGGATCATGTTCACATGGGAAGATTGGAAGATACAGAATGTCTTTCCTCCATCCACTGCTATCTATGGGATGGTTGAGGCATATTGACAGAGCTAGGAGGATGATTATCCTATAGAAACACTGAGGTAGTGGACCATTAGAGTCTGTGAGGGATTAGTCCATCAACCTCGGGTTTGAGGTCGAAGGATGGAAAGGGAGCATCGTAGTGGCATGGAAGATTCACATCAAGTTGATGAATCTGCAATAGCAAGGCTGGTGGTCCATAGACCTATACTAATTATAGGAGAAGAAAGGGGAGTAATAGCATGAGATCTATTGATCATAGCCGAGTGAACTCGGGAGGAAGGGGATCCTTCAAGGGGGTTCCATAGGACATCCCTCTTGGATCTTGGGAAATAATTGCATCTTTTGGAGACTCCTGAAGATGTCATCTATCCTGAGTCATGTAAAACGTTGGATACCTATAGATATTTCCTCAAATCCTGGAGTTTGCTGGATCATTTTAATAGATATGTGATGCAGTTGGTCAGAATTAGATTTGTTAAGGGTGGATTCCTCATATATCAGGTATACGGGGTGTAATTCATGGAATAATTAGTGGACCTATTTCATTCGAGAGGCACTATGCATCCAATGAAAGATCGATTGCAGATTCTACCAGACATGAACTCTACTCCAAATCTGCCAGTGGATAAATGGGAGAAACTCATCCCCTTGCTTGAGGAATATTATGGATCATGGGAGAATATTCCAATGAAGTTATCCTTCAAGATGATGTCAAGTTTGTGGCCTCTATGGAAGCCTCTTCATAAGAGGTCTAGGTAACATCCTTAAGGTACACATGGAGTGATTAGTTGAAGCTCTTGAAGTTAGATTTACCTCATTCCCTAGTGTTACCACTTCTATCATGATTTAACTGTATTCCTCGACTGACATTATTTATGTATAGAAGAATCTTGTGCAAGATACCCCTTCTCATAGGGATAGATGTGTGGAAATAGACGTGGAGAACGAAGCACCAAGACCTATGTCTGGGGAGAAAGTAGTTGTAGGGACCAGCCATATTGAGGAGGCTAGGATGGCCTTTGTAGAAACTTTGGATACTTCAATCATACACAGGCTCCCATGTAATGGAATCCTAATGATGGAAATCTTATATAACATGCATCCATCACTTTACCTCTATAAGTTTCCTGACTCATAGAGTAATACCTGTTATTTATTCGATAATATTGACCGATATGGTACTTGTTTGAATATTTCCTTGATTAGTTGGTGCTCTACTAATGAGAATGGTTGGAGGACCTAGAGATCCTTTTCTAATAGGGGCACCAGTACATATGTTTCCTTATTTCCAAGCTGAATAGGCCATGAAATTTGGTGATTAGTCAATTGTGGTTGTTGGTGATGCTACTGGTGAGAAAATACCTAGGTCTGGTAGGAAAAACATTGTCAATGTGGGGTCAAGTGATGATGACCAACCTCATGACATAGAGCACATCCCATCTAACATGATTCTAGAGGAAGATCCAATTGTGTAATTCCTAGTCTCATTTTCAGAGTATGACCACACTAATATGATGGACATAGATGAGTCTAATTCTGATGCGATTGAAGATAGTCCAGTCTGGAATTTGATCAAGAAAATCATTTTCAACATTCCATAACAAAAGTGGATAAACTAAATGGGATCACGTCTCCACTGGTTTCATTTCCTATTCACTAGTGGGGTAGAAGCACAATTTCTGCACTAGCTCATTTAGGACTACCTCATAGAGAAGGTATGGGAAAGCAGTCATCATCTGGATGTCACCAGGAATCAGGTGAAGTCAATCATCACTCGAAATCAATAGTAGGTTGAATAGGATATCTAGTTTCTATAAGGTTATATGGATGATCATTCTTCATTTTTTATAACCCAATCAGAACTAGTAGAAAAATTGAGGTTCCAACTGAATAAATCCAAAGAGAATATAATTTTGACGAGCCATCAAATTGATGATATCTAAACTAAGATAAAATTTTCAAAAACTAGAGAGGATGAGATCTATCCAAAAGAAAATGAGGATTAAAGGGAGTTCAGGCACTAATAGTGGATCCTGGAGGCCACACGCCCAAGGGTGGTAGAGATAAAGAACTCCATTGAAGGAGGAGGATCCATAGGTGTTGTTTTTTTTCTAACTAATGAAATGCACTATTTTTAATTTGGATACATCTATGTGAATGAACACACATTTCTGGATTTAATTATTACAATTCAATCTGATCTGTTATTCAACTAATGATCAATATCTAAGCTCACTTGGAACACTCCCGGTCTGAGAAACAAAGGATTACCATATAGTCATTAACATTGTATGAGAGTGCCAAATAATCATTGAATACTAATGGTGGGATATTTTTTACTGACCACCCAGATATTTTGGGCTGAGAGAGGTTGTAGCTATGGAATAGGGTTCTTGGAGCATCCAACTTGCCTTCCCCAAATGTTCTCCAGTACACAAATTGGATAACGCTAGGGGTGTTGGTATCTATCAAAAAAAGGAATGATAAGTGTGAATCACAAAACCATAAAATTAGGAACATAGAGTAGAATCATCACAAGATAGGATAACATTTGATGATGTTTTAAAACATAGTATCCACATTGCATAACCTGAAATGGGGACAAACAAACAAGGGTTGATTGTTGATCATGTTTCAAACATAGGACCTATCTCAAATTACTTCCTGATGTATTCTAGAACATTTTCCCCAGATTTTAGGTGAGCCTTTTCCAGAAACAATTCCATTAGGGGGTCCCTTTAGATGTGTAAGAGGTTGAGGATCTGAATAAAGGGCCATGTGAATCATGGAAGTGGAGTGATAGAATGTTTGAATGGATTCCAAAAAACAGGGAATTATGACACCATGGATTATAACTAACTTGTGTAAGCATATTTGTCTTATGAATGATCAAACATATCATCCAAGGGAACATTGTCTCAGATGCCAAGTGATAGATGAATCTGTGAACAATGTAGTAGATTACTAAAATCGAGGGAGAAGACCTCTCGGGTGATTCTTAGGATGCTTTTCAATTTTGTGACATGAAATTAAATATGTTAAACACATAGTTTAACATCATAAGGTATACACAATGCATTGTATAGTTTAACATCATGTATCCCGGACATCTCCCACAGTTTAATGTCATATGATTGGGATATTTCATACAGTTTACGGTTGTATTGTCTATACCCTAGAGAAAAGCTTAAATTCGGGTCGCATGGACTAATGAATGTATATCCATAGGATGTTTTTGTGTAATGGTTTTGATGAACTCTACAAGAATGACGTGAAGTAGGCTTTCACACCAAACATGTATCAGGGAACATAAGGGATGGGGCTTCCCAAAATAGGTGTATGTGATGCAATTATATAATAAAAATGATGTGAAGATGGCCTGAATGGGCCCAGGATCACACTACACTATCCCATTAAGGATCCTAGTTTATATTCAGACAATTTGGACCATGAATCCCTCATGTGGATCAACCAGATAAATACCTACTGTTTCCGACGCTTTCGCCGGGGCGCGCGCGCATCCGTCCGTCAGGGGGACGCGCAGCTTTGTGTGTTGCCCCGCATTCCCACTTTCCAAAGGCGGGCGACATTCGTTCCTTGTTCAGGTACGTCTGCTCCTTGATCGAAACGGGATGATGGGATGTCGGTTCTTCCTTCCGTGGATTCCTCCTCAGAACTCGTCACCTAGTCCGGGTCTCCCTCATAGATTTAATACGTTGTTCGTGAATCTCATTCCCGGTGCCATATTGTCATGGACGCCGGTTAATTACACTACTTCCTTCAAGACTTTCCATAGGGTCTTGACATGGTAGTGACCTTCGGTCGGAGTAGACGGCAACATCAGGAATGCCGGGGCATCTCTGGGTGCGTGGACATATGGGAACCTGTATTCTTCCTCATAAGAGGGCATCTCAAGGGTGCAGAACCCGAGGCGTACATCTGAGGTTTTCCTCATCTTCCTGTGTTTAACACAGGGTATGTTTCAAGATTAACGTCTAGCAGAGACGGTTACACCAAAGGCGTTCCATCCGAGGTTTTCCTCAGGCATCTCATGTTTATCACGAGGTAAGTTGCGTGTTTAATGTCTTGCGGAGACGGAATGAGGGTGATCAGAACGTCCCATGGAGACGGATCAGATTGGTATATCCCTAGGAGGGAACACCTGGAAGGTTTACCAAGGGGATGGATCAGAACGCCCAATGAGGACGAATCTGAGGTGGTGTGCCCCATGGAGGGGAGATGTCACACCGTAATGGCTGATCTGAACACCACTGAGGGTGGATCAGGGGAAGTGCACCCCAGGATGGGGTACATTACCATTGGTTGGGATTGAACCTCTTGGAGGTTTCCTATGTACCCTGTGTAGAGGACAGGGATCAAAACCCACGTAGTTCGAATGGGTGATAAATCGGGGTGTACACAGAGGACAACTACCCAAAGATATGTTGGGGCTTACACGTAGAAAGCGGCCCATGCACCACTAGGAGCAGCGAGGAGGTGGATGGAATGATCCCACCGGGATGTGGCGGCCCGGGTGAGAATCAGGATGGGTGATGGAAGGATGAATGAAGTGGAGGGGGAATGAAATGGGACCATCGCAGGAGGCGACAGTGAAGTTGGGCTTGAGCCTTGACGAGGCTTCCTACGTATCCCCGTGGCAGGGAATCAAAGTCCGCGTAGTTCGGGATGGTGCCGGTAAACTGACGTGAAGCTGGACCTTGGTCCGATGAATGTCGCCAGCGTACCGACGTGAAGGTGGACCTTGGTCCGATGGAATTTGGGCTTGAACCTCTGGGAGGATTCCTATGTACCATGCCTTGACATGGATCAAAGACCTCGTAGTTCAAATGGTGGGTCGCAATGGATTACCACTGGACCGGAATGGGACCTGACGTGAATGAGCGACGGGTGGGCTTGAACCTCGTGGAGGCTTCCTACGTACCATGCCTTGACATGGATCAAAGACCTCGTAGTTCAGGTGGGATGGGTCGCAATGGCTTACCACTGGACCAGAATGTAGTTTAACGTCATGCTGGACGAAGATGGGACCCGACGTGAATGACGGGTGATGGGTGGGCTTGAACCTCGTGGAGGCTTCCTACGTACCATGCCTTGACACGGATCAAAGACCTCGTAGTTCAAATGGGGTGTTTCGGTGAACCGACGTGAAAGTAGACCTTGGTCCACTATTGGTGGGCTTGAACCTCGTGGAGGATTCCTACGTACCATGCCTTGACATAGATCAAAGACCTCGTAGTTCAGGTGGGTTTCGCAGGTGAACCGACGTGAAAGCAGACCTTGGTCCACTATTGGTGGGCTTGAACCTCGTGGAGGCTTCCTACGTACCATGCCTTGACATGGATCAAAGACCTCGTAGTTCAGGTGGGTTTTTTCAGGGTCGGTGCTCACTCTAAGCCCACGTGAGTCATGCTCGGTGTGAGAAACAAGAAGTTGCATGGACCTGACGATCACATCGCGAAGGGTGCGTCCGTGAGAAGCGAAGAGGGGATTACGCGTTGGGCGGCCCATGGTGTTGGGACTTACTCCAGGATGGAGGCCCAAAGAAAAGAATGATGATGATTTCGGGCTTGAGCCTTGAAGAGGCTTCCTACGTACCATGCCTTGACATGGATCAAAGACCACATAGTTCTTCTGGTGACGGCTTACCGCCAATTGGTTGGTTTCAACGGCTTACCGCTGGATTGGGTGTGCATGGCTTACCGCTGGATTGGGTCACAACGGCTTACCGCTAGATGAGGATGTCAACGGCTTACCACTGAATAGGATCAAAACGGCTTACCGCTGGATTGGGTCACAACGGCTTACCGCTGGATGAGGATGTCAATGGCTTACCGCTGAATAGGATCACAACGGCTTACCGCTGGATTGGGTCACAACGGCTTACCGCTGGATGAGGATGTCAACGGCTTACCGCTGAATAGGATCACAACGGCTTACCGCTGGATTGGGTCACAACGGCTTACCGCTGGATGAGGATGTCAACAGCTTACCGCTGAATAGGATCACAACGGCTTACTGCTGGATTGGGTCACAACGGCTTACCACTGGATGAGGATGTCAACGGCTTACCGCTGAATAGGATCACAACGGCTTACCGCTGGATTGGGTCACAACGGCTTACCGTTGGATGAGGATGTCAACGGCTTACCGCTGCATAGGATCACAACGGCTTACCGCTGGATTGGGTCACAACGGCTTACCGCTGGATGGGGATGTCAACGGCTTACCGCTGAATGGGGGTCACAACGGCTTACCGTTGGATTGGGTCACAACGGATTACCGCTGGATGAGGATGTCAACGGCTTACCGCTGAATAGGATCACAACAGTGAATGGGGCTTACGCTAGGAAGCTGCCCGGGTGCCGCTATGGAGCGGCAATGGTGAATGGGGCTTACGCTAGGAAGCTGCCCGGGTGCCGCTATGGAGCGACACTGGTGAATGGGGCTTACGCTAGGAAGCTGCCCGGGTGCCGCTAAGGAGCAGCACTGGTGAATGGGGCTTACGCAAGGAAGCTGCCTGGGTGTCTCTATGGAGCGGCACTGGTGAATGGGGCTTACGCAAGGAAGCTGCCCGGGTGCCGCTATGGAGCGGCAATGGTGAATGGGGCTTACGCAAAGAAGCTGCCCGGGTGCCGCTATGGAGCGGCACTGGTGAATGGGTCTTACGCAAGGAAGCTGCCCGGGTGCCGCTATGGAGCGGCACTGGTGAATGGGGCTTATGCAAGGAAGCTGCCCGGGTGCCGCTATGGAGCGGCAATGGTGAATGGGGCTTACGCAAAGAAGCTGCCCGGGTGCCGCTATGGAGCGGCACTGGTGAATGGGGCTTACGCTAGGAAGCTGCCCGGGTGCCGCTATGGAGTGGCACTGGGGAATGGGGCTTACGCTAGGAAGCTGCCTGGGTGCCGCTATGGAGCGGCACTGGCGAATGGGGCTTACGCTAGGAAGCTGCCCGGGTGCCGCTAAGGAGGGGCACTGGTGAATGGGGCTTACGCTAGGAAGCTGCCCGTGTGCCACTAAGGAGTGGCACTGGTGAATGGGGCTTATGCTAGGAAGCTGCCCGGGTGCCGCTAAGGAGCGGCAATGGTGAATGGGGCTTACGCAAGAAAGCAGCCCGTAATGTCTTCCTCATGTCTGGCCATGAGGGCATCCCAACTCACTGGTGGGTTGAGGTATGTTCCTATGCGCAAGTGCACAAGCGGGATAACGCCAAGGGCGTTGGAATCTATCCCAACAAAGGGAGTTGAAAAGTGTGAATCACATGCCCAATATTCAGAACGTCGTGAGATTGGCGTGGTGATGGAGGATTACTGCTGACCATGTTCGCAACGCAGCATCCATATCACGTTAGCCAGAAATGAGGACAACAAATGAGGGTCGACCGTTGACCATGTTCGAAACACGGGACCATGTCACAAGTGTTGTCGATCGATCCTTCGGAACATTGGCCCAGGACAGCAGGCGGACCATGGGTCGAGCATCCATACTGTTAGGGGGTCCCTCCAGACGTGATCAGTCTTCCGGGGCGTTGGCCCAGGACAGCAGGCGGACCATAGGTCGAGCATCCATACTGTTAGGGGGTCCCTCCAGACTTGGAAGTGAATGACGATCCAAACGAAGGACACGCAAAGCGTGAGGTGGAGTGATGTAATGTTTGAATGGATTCCAACGCTCTTGATGTTACTCCACTGTGATCATGGCGTTAGGCATCTTATGCTTGGCGCACAAGGAATATCTTGTTTAATGGAAGAGGCATCCTATGTTTGGAACATAGGGATTGCTACAGTTTAGAGTCATGTAGGTAGGACTACTGGAATCTCATGCTAGGAGCACAAGGCATCTCTCGTATAGGGCAAGAGGCATCCTATCATTTGTTAGAGAGGGATAATACTACAGTTTAGAGTCATGTAGGTAGGACTACTGGCATCTCACGCTAGGAGCATAAGGCATCTCTCGTATAGGGCAAGAGGCATCCTATGTTTGGAACATAGGGGGAATACTACAGTTTAGAGTCATGTAGGTAGGACTGTTGGCATCTCATGCTAGGAGCATGAGGCATCTCTCATTAGAAGCGAGAGGCATCCTATATTTGGCACATAGGGATTATACTACAGTTTAGAGTCATGTAGGTAGGACTGTTGGCATCTCATGCTAGGAGCATGAGGCATCTCTTATTTGGAGCAAGGGGCATCCTATGTTTGGAACATAGGGATTACTACAGTTTAGAGTCATGTAGAAAGGACTACTAGGCAGAAGGTGCCTAGAAATGGTTGGTGTTGGGACTTACGCAAAGCAGCCCTTTATGGTTCAACCTGGCATAGGAGCCAAGTGATTGGGTTTGGAGGAGTTGCCTGAGGAATGGTTCGACTCAAGGTACTCGGGGAATTGATGATGAGAACCTCAACTCACGACATAGAATGAAACCAAGAGGAATATGTCAACTCAAGGTATTCCATTGTGTGTGGAGGAGTATCTCAAATCAATGTATTCCATAGGTGGTAGGTGGGAGCGCATAAGGGCGCAATGGGAAATCCCGGCATCCCGGCCCGAAAAGTTCGCGGTGCAACTCTCCATTTTTCATGGGGGTCTTTGACAGTAGCGAAGGGACCGGCCCGGAGGGCCGGGACCGCAGCCCGGCACTGACCCCGAGCGGGGGTGCGGGGGCGCAGCCCCCGCGGTATGGACCGGTGGGCGCGAAGGTGGGATCCTCACGAAGGATAGGTCTCGCAAAGCAGCTTCGTGAAGCATGGCCTCGCGGAGCAATAGTCTCTCGCGGAGCAAAGGGGTCTCGCGGAGCTTGGTCTTGCGGAGCAGCATCGCGGAGCAAGGGCTCGCGGAGCAGCATCGCGGAGCAGCATCGCGGAGCAAGGGCTCGCGGAGAAAAGGGCTCTCGCGGAGCTTGGTCTCGTGGAGCAGCATCGCGGAGCATAGGCTCGCGGAGCATGGACTCCTGGAGTCTCGGCTCACGGAGCAGCAACGCGAAGGAAGCTGCTCGCGGAGCATGGCTTCGCGGAGCCGCAATGCAGAGCTCTGCTCGGCCGCCCAAGGGGCGAAGTGGCCGTGGCCGTTCTCTGGAGAAGGGGGTGAGATGGGTATTTATAGGAAGGGGCGCCGCGAAGCAGAACTTTCGCGCCGCCTCAGGAGCTTCGTGGCGCGCTCGCGAACGTCAAATGCGTTCGCGGAGCATCACCGCCTCTGGAGCATCGCGGCGGCTCGTGAACGTCAAATGCGTTCGCGGAGCATCACCGCCTCTGGAGCTTCGCGAGGCCACGATGGTCGGGGCACTTCGCGGCGGGGCTTCGCGGGACCGCGCTGCACAGGTGCTTCGCATCGGTGCTTCGCATTAGTGCTTCGCGACGGGTCTTCGCAGCGCATCGCAAACGTCAAACGGGTTCGCGGAGCCTCTCGCCTCATTGCTTCGCGGCGGCGCTCCGCGATCACGGAGGGGGGGCTTCGCGAATGGGCTTCGCGAACCAGATTTCCATCCCAACTTCAAAAGTCCATAACTCCTAATCCGTAACTCTGTTCGGGCCCTACGACCTACCAAATCAAAGCTTGCGAGATGGACTACGATCTTGGATCATGTATGGAAGCATTTGGAAAATTTTGGGGACGCTTTTTCCGGGGTCTACACCTACCCTACCATAACTCTTAATCCCTTATAATCCATGCTCCGTGGGGAAAACAAGGAATAGTATAATGGGTTTCCTTGATATGTGAAATCATGCATCAGTAGGGACACCAAAGATTAAATCCCACTATGATACAAGGATTTGAGAAAGATGGCAAGTTGAGACTTTCAAGGTCCATTAGAACGGATGACTAGAAAGTAAGGGATGAATTTTGACCATATTTGAAACACAAGAACAATAACTATACCAGTCAAGGATGGGGTGAGGATATTTGGTATCAACTATAGACTTTGTTCGAATTGTAGGACACACTTATCACTGCTAAATATCTTTCAGGGTGTTGGCCTAGGATGAGAGGTGATCCCAATAAGCCTGATACCATCATCATTAGGGGATCCATATAGATTTTAAGGATGATAGATAACCCAAAATAAAGAAGGATTCAAAGTTTGGGATGAACATATCAGAGAGTGGGATTTAAACCTGGGTGTGGAAATAGTTTAAGATCATATTACATGGATCATGGAAAATAGTTTAATGTTTTGTTTCTCAAACTATGAATTGTACAGTCTTTGGTTATGCATACAACATTTAAGAGGTAAAATATAACATGAATGAGGCCAAGGAGGGCCACATGTTGCATAAAAACCTTAATATGAATGGAATAAATTTTAAGGTCACAATGCTTAGACAATAACTGATTCCAGAGGGCCAAAAAGGCTAATGAACCAATGGTGGGCCCGAAGAAAAAATTCATGTGCATCGCAATGTCTCCCATGAGGATGTGAATCATGTCGCATGTACCACTTTAAACATAGTGTATTTACCTACTACCACTAGAGGGTAAATCTTCTCTAGCAAGGAAGTTAAATCATCCATCAATTATCATGGAGCTACTGAACTAGTCCAAGGTAAGATAACAGTTTTGAATTGTGTGTTGAAGACATTAACTCTTAGTTTAGGGTCATATATTTTGGACTATAAGGGAGGTGTTCTAAGATGAATATGCACAATAGTGTGGCATAACCAAACCAACATGAATGAAAACCATGAAAGACCACACACACAACATCGTCATTCCTAAGGAAGCTCGTATACAATTTAAAGGTGTTTTTTGTTGGACTATAATAAGGCTAGTGGGGACAAAGAGGTTATTGGTCATTCCATGGATATACTTGTGACAAACAAGTGATAAAACGATATGCAAATGATGGAAAAAATATCCCACTTATCTAATGGATACCTTAAGATGAACTATATATTTTTTATGGTCATAGAGCTTGGACCATGATTAGTTGCAAGGGGATAAAGGCTTGAAGGAGTTTGTGGATGGTCCCAAAGATGGAATGTATGGGAATCACTATGAATCCCATAAGTATGGGAATCAATCCACATGCAGTTCTTAACCAATGACATGGTTGATGGCCAGTGCCAAAAGAGATATTCTCTTATAAAATATTACCACAATCAGGATGTCTAGTTTAAATTCATATATTCTTGGCCTATAGGGGATGAAAATTGTTTAAGGTCATAATACCTAGACCAATTATGGACAGTTTAAGGTCATGTTTCTTAGACCATAGGTTCTTAGTTTAAGGTCTTGGAGTTTGGAACATGAAAAAAAAGAGGATTCAGTTGGATATGTGTGGAATGTGGTGTGGAAAATCCAACAAGAATAAGGGCCTAGGAGGCCCCAACACCATGTGACACAATCCGAATTGAATCCTGTACAAGGTTTAGATTCATAATGCTTGGACTCAGGTGACCATTTTAATTTCCTGTTCTTATGATGATGTAATACATTTTAATATCATGTTAGAGGGATAAATCCATACAATTTAAGACCATGAGGTAAGGATTCTTTCAAGAGGATTGTTTCAATGGATAATGTCTGTTGAATGGTGAAATAACATGATGTGAATGAGGTTTTGGAGGCCCACATCACACATTACTGATATTAATCTAAGTCCATGGTGGTTGAAAGGTTCTAGTTTGTTGTTGGTCCCAAATATGAAATGTCCAAGCCCTCCTATGTATCCTATAAGGATGGGAATCAATCCACACATAGTTCTTTAAAGATTTGATATGTGGTGCAACTCCCTTATGTGGGTACAAGACCTACTAAAACTCATAATCCCATGTGATCCATTCTCATTATGAAAAACAAGTTTTGATGTTAATATTTACCTATCACATTTAGATGCATACAAGAAGGGTGAGTGAATTATATATCAAGAATGTCCCAACTGACACTGACACTTACACTCAACATGCGCAGAGGGGAAACACCATGGGAATTAGAGTTCCACTAGAACATAAGAAGGTATAAAGTGTTAATAAAAATGGCCAAAATCTGGAACAAAATAAGGGTGGAATGATGATGGAGGATAACCAATGACCTTGTTCAAAACCCATCATCACTATCATATTACTTGGGATGAGGAAAGACAAATGAGGGTCGACTGCTGACCATGTTTGAAAACATAGAACATATATCGAAATGTTTCCATAAGTCTTCGGGGGAATTCTCCCAGGATAGTAGGTGATCCATGTGGTCAGGAAGCTTGATGTTAGAGGTTCCCTCATAGGTGGAAGTGGGAGTGGATCCAAATAAAGGTACATGTGAAGCATGGATATGGAATCAGAGAATGTACATGAAACATCCAACAATATAGGTTCTACACCATAGTGAACCCAAGCCTGTTAGTAGGGAATATTAGGTTGAGGGAGTCAAACCCCTTTCTCAAGGGGAGAGGTCCTCTGGAAACTCTTGGATGTGACATGGTGGTGGATTAGTTCCAAATCTATAGGATGAGAAGGAGGGGTGGAAAGGTTAATGAACCTATAGATGGACCCAAAGACAGAATATCTGGGCATCCCTAAATATCCCATTAGGATGGGAATCATATCATATGTAGTTTTAGAATTTCATTTAGCTTGATTTCATATTATAAGGAAGATGGTTTATGTTCATTTTATTATCATGTTGCTAGGATGATGAGTGTAATGCAGTTTTTCATCATGTGACTAGGACATGAAGGGGGAGTACCTACCAAGGGATATGTATGATGTGGTCTATATAACCTGATGTGAATAAAGACTAAGGATGCCCATGATGTTCCATATTTCCCCAGGAAAGGCATGTAGTTGGTCCCAAAGATATATTATATGGTTGTTCATTTGTATCTCATAAATATGGTAATCAATCCATATGTAGTTATGAAAAAGAAGTCTCTCTATACAGGTCTGGCTCATTCATATAGAAGGGGATTATTTTTTTTTTGTTTTTTAGAGTGGTTGGACCATGATGGAAACTTAAGTGATCACTATGTATCCCTTAATGATGGCAATCAATTCATATGTAGTTATAAAAATATGGAATGGTTAGAGACCAGTGCTATTGGTGATTTCCTCTCAAGTGAGAACACTATGATGTTGTGCCATTTTTTATTCATGCAGCCTGAATAATGATTCTGTAGTTTAAGGTCATGAGACTGGACTATTCCATGTAGTTTAATGACATTAGGTAAGGATTGTGTATCTAACGTAGTTTATCATCATGTGACTAGTATAATGTGGCATAGTTTAACATCATATTGCATTGATGTATACAGACAGTTTAAGGTCATGTTTCCTAGACCATATCACCTATTTTAAGTTCATAGAGTTTACACCAAAATGTCTTATAGTTTAATGTCATATAACTAGGATGATGTTCCTATGAAGTTTTACATCATTCATCTCAGATAGAGGGACCTTATGAAAATTAAATCTTGAGGAACTTCACATTGGTCAGAGGAGTAATGTTCTCCCCGTCCATGGTGACCAAAGAATATGTGCTATTGGGATAAACCTTAAGAATGATGTAAGGCCTTCCCATTTGGGCTTCAACTTGAATGGATTCCTGTCGGGTATCATCATCATCCTTAGAGCTATTACTGTGTCACCTGGAAAGAAGGACTGGTGATGAATATTCTTTTTTAAAGCATTATATATCTTATTTTGTTTCCTCTCTTGATTGTGCAATATCTGGAGCATATTTTCATTGATTTATTCTAGTTAGCTAGACGGATATTGTCTATCTTGTTTGAAATATGTTCATTACTACAAAACAGAACTTTAACAACACTACAAATAGCCTTTATCAGTTTTAGAAAATTAATAAATAAATGATCATGTTTTAAAGCCTTCGTATTTTATCATTACATATAAAAGAACTTTTATCAGCACTTATATAAGTGCTGATAAAGTATATATTTATCCACATTTATCAAAGTGTAGATAAAGGATATTTTATGAGTGCACATAGAAGAACTGATAATGTATACCTTTATCAGCACTCATATTAGTGTTGATAAATTAGTCCTTGATAAGTTCTTTTGAAATCACTAATAAAGGGCCACACTATAGTGTGTTGTAACATAACATAGTTTCACAACTGTAGTGAGCTATAACAGCACACCATAGCACCAGAAACATATGAGATATAAAAAACAAAGTCTCCATATAGGATTTAAATGAAATGAAATTTTTAACATAAACACAAGAAAAAACACTATATTATAGACATTTCAAATGTTGGTCTATACAATTACATAAATAAAAATTATTAGATACACTCAAAAACATCAATTTTCATTTTCCTTTTAATCCTGATCTAACTCAGGCTATTCCCAAAAAAACCACCCCTCCTCGAACAATAGAACGTGCCTGGATAAGCAAAATAAAATTATATTAGTAATTATATAGAGAAATAGATTAACAGAAATGTAGTCGGGGTTTGGATTTGTGGTAAGGACCCCGTAATCCTACATGAAAAATGGGGGTTCAAAACCCACTGGGAGTATGTATTGTAGTAGTAATGTAACATAATGTAGCAGCGGCAGCACTGTAGCAAATAGAGGCACTGTAGTAGCGGTAGGGCATTATAGTGGTGGCAGGGTACTGTAGCAGCGGCGGATACTGTGCAGCACAATAGCAGGTAGGGTACTATAGCAGTACTATTCACAGAATGGGCCTTAGGCCAAAACTTTGTGTCTATGTGCCAAGTAATGGGCTATATGCCCACCGGTCCTTCAATCTATGTAATGGGTCTCCCTCTACCCAGTTAAAAGAGGTATTTGGTTTTCTTTAAATAATAAATGAGGCTTTGTCCCCACTCTTTTAAAAAAATTAACAGAAATAGTTAATTTTACTAGAATTGATGTAAATTTTAAATAAAAATATGCACTTGAATTCATAATGGTCACACCATGCATCGGATTAAGGTGTGGCATGTTCTAAAACATCTCAAATGACTTGTGGATAATTTTACAAAAGTATCCAAATAATATGAGTGTGTTTTCTCGGTTTTGAGTTCATCGGATGAATGCTTTTCTAAAATATCATTTTAAAATAGAAACACACACTTTTGACGCATTCCAATCACATTATGTATCGGTTTGATGTGAACTATACTCTTACATGTCATGAATGACTTTTAAATTTTCTTCCTAAATTATTAATAAAATCCTTGTGTGTTTGATCATTTTTTAGTGAGTGACACTTTTTGAATTAAAATGTCAACTTTAAACTAATAATAGACACTTTGAGTCATACCATGCACCTCGTGCATTGGATTGAGGTCCGGTTGATTCCTACATTTCACGAATGACTTATGGATATTTTTCATAAAGAATCAAAACAAGATGAATGTTTTTTCTTCATTTTTTGTAGAAAAGTTGTCCATTTTAATAAAATTGATGACAACTTTAAATAAAACGATGTACATTGAGTCATACTGATCACACCATGTATCAGATTGAGGTGCAGGTAATTCCTACACATCCCAAATGACCTATGGATTTTTTTTCCTAAATTATAAATACAATATGAATATTGTTTCTAAATTATTATTATTTCACTTGTTTTCTTCACTAAAATGTCATTTTAAAAATGAAAAATTCACTTTGACTCATACTGATCACATTGTGTATCGGATTGAGGTGTTTCTAATTACTACGCATAGAAAATGACATATAGATCATTGTACAAAAGTATTTAACCAATTTTAATGTGTTTTCTCATTTTTTGAGTTGGTTAAATTTCTTTTTACTAAAATTGATTTCATTTTTAAATAAAAACATGCAATTGGAGTCATACCGATCACACCATGCATCAGATTGAGGTGAGGTTGATTCATGCATGTGTAAAATCACATATGGATAAATATCTTAAAGTATTAAAGAATATGAATGTGTTTGTTCAATTTTCAGTAGTTTGGTTTTTTTTACTAATTATGACGTCAATTTTAAATAAAGACACACTTAGTGTCATACTAGTCACACCATGCATCGGATTAAGGTTCGTTTGATTCTTAAAAATTCTAAAACTCATATTGATTACTTTATTAAATTATAAAACAAATCTGAATATATTTTATCTGTTTTGAATATTTCACTTTTCTTTTTTACTAAAAATGTCTTTTTAAACTTGAAACACACACTTTGACTCATACGGATCACATTGTGTATCTGTTTGATGTGAGAGAAATTACTATACACCACAAATGATTTATGAATAGATTCCCTACATTATAAATAAAATATAAGTGTGCTTCCTTATTTTTCAATGAGTGAAATTTTTGAAATTCAAATGTCGATTTTAACTAATTAAAGATACACTGAGTCTGTTGTATTTTTTACTAAAAATTATTTCAATTTTAAATAAAAATGACTAATTTGAGTCATATTAGTCACATCATTTGTCAGATTGAGGTGTGGCTGATTTCTAGACATCCCAAAGTCTCAAAACAATCCAATTTGTCAATGTTACCATCATTTCCATTCACTTTATTTTTCAAACCGCTAAAACTGCATGAGCAGCTACGAATAAACCACACGAACTCCAAAAAAATAAAACCAGCTGTATAAAACAACTATTATTACGATTAATAATAAAAATAAATAAATTTAACATTAATATTAAATAATAAATTAATTCTATGGAAAATTATTTTATTTTGAAAATATCAAGATTACCTCTATGATTGAGTGGTAGAGATAACTTGAAAGAATGTGATAAATTTCAATACTAAAGGGGTGAAAGGTTTTGAGGGAGAACAAGTCATTGTATTTTATAGTTTTAATGGCATGAAATATGGATAGAGAACCTGAAAACAAAAAAAACCATTTTTATAGAAAATCTAGTATTATGTGTGTAATAATAAAAAGAAATAAATTAAACATAAATATGAAAAAATAAATTAATTCTATGAACAATAATTTTGTTGTTAACGCATAAATATTACCTTTGTAATTGAGAATAGGAATCATTGGTTCTCTTCTTGTAATTTCATTAGAGGGAACATTAAGTAAAGTGATATATGTCAACCCTACACGGGTGAAATATTTTGAGGAAGAAGAATTATATGGAAGTTTTGGTAAAAAAAAGAATGAAAGATGGACATATTACCCCCACTCGAACAAAAGAATCCACCTGTATAAGAAAAAAATTATTCTATTAGTAATACTAAAAAAATAAATTAAATATATATATGGATCAATAAATTAATTCTATAGAAAATGATTTTACTATGAAAAAATATAGATTACCTATGTAATTGAGTAGAAGATGTGTTGTTTCTCTTCCTACAAAGGAATTTGATTGAAATTGAAAGAAAGTGATAAATGAAACACTACAGGGGTGAAAAGGATTTGAGGAAGAACAATTCTATGGAAATTTTGGGGCAGAAAGGAATGAAATATGGAAATAACACCCCAAATAGAATAATAGAATCAACCTCTATAAGAAAACTATTATTATGTGAGTAATACTATAAATAAATAAATTTAACATAAATAAGAATCAATATATTAATTCTATGGACAATTATTTTACTATAAAAACATCATGATTTACTATATTATTGATCTGAGACAGCATCATTTATCTTCTTGAAAATAAATTGGAGAGAAATTGAAAAAAAGTGACAAATGAAACACTACATGGGTGAAAAGCTTTTTAGGGATAATAAGTTTGTGTAAGTTTTGGGGTAGAAAAGAATGAATGATAGGAAAACCACCCCAACTCTAATAAAATAATCCACCTATATAAGAAATCAATTACTATGTGAGTAATAATAAAAAGAAATAAATTAAACATAAATGCGAGACAATGCATTAATTCTATGTAAAATGATTTTATTTTGAAAAAATCAAGATTAACACTGTGATTAAGTAGAGATACTGTTATTTCTACTCTTACAAAGGAATAGTGCATGGAAAGAAACCTTTTAAAATAAATAAACTCTCAAATGAATAATTCAAGTTAAATCAATGTTTTATTATATAATTTTTTAGTAAAATATATAAAGTATATCATAAAATTACATTTACATATATCCAAAGGGTTTCCTCCATTATATTTCTCCTTTAGAGGGATGGGTAACATCATCATGTGTAGAAGAAATTTTCTTCATGAGTAGTCAAACATTAAATTTATATTATTTTATTGCAGTATAGAACGTATAATATTATGAGGAAAAAAATAATATACTAAAAAACATTTTTACCTTCTCAATGGAATCTTTATTTAAAGGTTTCAAGGAATTGATTACACCTTCAAGTTTCCAAATCCCCTCTCTATTTTCCCTTATAACATACAATACATTGTCAATATTTGGACCAGCATGAACTGATTGTGATGTCCCAATGAAAGGGATATCCTTGATTTAATTTTCATTTGACTTGACATTTGTTTTAGTTTTCAAAAGTGAAATAGAATAATTATTGGTTGTTTTATTATAGACATAAAATTCATTCACTAATTGTGTATCTATTATGAACAACTCATATTTTTCTCCTCCAACATTTAAATTCACCTTCATAAAGCCTATTTCATAAACTTTCACTCCATTTATATTATCAAAACATTTGAAACAGAAAATTGGCAGTTGAAATGTTGTAAAATCTAACATGTACATATGTTCAATAATCCCAAAATATGACATATTTTCAAAAAATTTATTTATATCATTGGAACCATAAATGTTCATCACTTCATCCACAAGTTTAACACCATTATTTTGCATCATACTGAAGGCATCTTGTTCTTTTGTATATAATATATAACCATTGATTACAAAACTACTGTAAGATACAACATTTTCATTCAGTCCTTTGGCTAACCATTGAGGTTGTTCAACAATTGAATTCAAATTTTCAGATCACTTCTTATAAATTTGATCTCTGAACCATCCAATAAACTACTAAATATGTGAATTTGATATCCAGCCTTCATCCTTTGATGGATTCTAATCTCTATTAATTAATTTGTGGGTTTCATTGTATAAATAAACATCTTCAAAATTATTTAATATTTAAATTGTCTCTTTCTCTCACTATGTCAAGGTAATTGTAACAAAATATCTTCTGGAAATACCTTTTCCTAGAAGGAATTCTTTTTTATGAGACTTTACGAGACCTATGTTTTTAAAATTTGATAGGTAATTAGTAAAGAATTCAGTAATTTCTTTAACAATATATCATTATGTAATAAAAACTTTTGGATGACTTATATTCTTGACAAACCCTTTAAAAATATAATATACCATTCAATGGGGTATATCCATATGTAATGAATATGAGCACGTAGTTGAACCTCTCTAACTAAGTAAACCATCAGGTGGACCATTATATCATAGAATGATTCTGGGAAGGACATATCTAATTCACATAACATGACTTCAATCTCCTTATTTAGGATATGAAACTTCATTGGGTATAAACTTTTACTACATATGGATTCCAAAAATAAGAATATTATGGTTAATATTAGTCATAATTTTTGAGGTAGAATGAAACAGAAGGAAACATGCATTAAATCTTGCATCAAAACATAACAACTAAGTGATTTTAGTCCTTGTAAATTCAAATAATCCATTTACATGAAATTATTGATATCTTATGAATACCCTTTTGTAACATTTAAACTATAAATGAAATCAAAAAAAAATTAATTTCTCTATCTGGATAGACTATAAGTAGCTAGTGGAAGAAAATTATGCCTTTTACCCTTCACCAGTGATAACTCTTCCCTTATCCCCATTTCAATCTAGTCTAACCTAGACTTGAGTTCATCTTTTTTTTTCAAGAACATTTAGTAATGTTCCAATAACAATATCAAATACATTTTTTCTACATACATGACTTCAAGAAAATTTCTAACATACAAACAATTCCAATATAGTAATTCAAAGAAAATTGCTCTTCTTCCATCCTGATTTTGTAAGGTTTTTGGAAAATTGTTTACCAAAAACATTGTCAATATTTTTTAAAATTTATTGTATAATTGATCACCCATTACAAGATATGGTGTTGTACCGTTTTCAACATTCCCATTGAATGTTGTCATCTAGATCAATACTTATGTCATTGAGACAAAAAAAATTGATTTACTAAATACACAATCTTGAAGGAATTTTTCAATAAAACTGAGAATGTGCATTTTTATCAAATGGGACACCCAAATATTCTTTTAATTATATTTCCAAATAAATTTCCATAAGTGGCGAAGTAATTTATATTCCCATATAACATAGACCTCAATGTAAATTTTTCACTGCTATGAGAATCATACACTGTAAAAAATGTATCCCACATCGATTTTAGATCTTCGATCAATGGATCCAAATAGAAATTGATATCATTACCAGGTTACTTTGGTCTAGATATAAGAAGAGAAAAGATAATGTATTTATGCTTCATGCATAACCATGGTGGAAAGTTAAAATTTTCAAAAATAATAGGCCATGTACTCTAAGTACTACTTTGTACAAAAAAATAATTTATTCTATCTATTGATAACGTAAGATGAACGTTTCTCGCCTCATTTTAAAATTAAAGGAACTCATAATCAATTTTATTCCACTGAGGAGAATTTTTTGGATGATGTAGGTTCCCATATTTAATTCTTGTATCTTAAATCTTTGTTAATTTTCTCATGGTTTCCTAAAATCCATATAGTCTTCTAAACTATGGAATGATAGTAAAGTACCAAATATATTTTGAACCACTTGATTCATTTTTCTTGTATCTATTTTCACCACACTTAGGGAATTTTATGAGTGATTTATGATCCTTGCATACAAATATGCAATCATTTGTACAAGAATGTATTTTTCAAGAGATCATTTTCATTGAATGTAACATTCATTTAGCATCATATATTCAATATGGTAGTTAATTTTCTTCTGGTAGCATGTCATTCAAGAGACCAAGTAGTTTTGTAAATATGGTGTCACTCCATCCATTATCAGCTTTCAAATTATACTACTTCAATACAACTGAAAATGTAGTGTATTTATTACAACCAGTATACAATTGTTTCTTGTAAAATCTATTTAACTCTTCAAACAACTTTGGAAAAACCTGAAGGTCGTCATTAATTAAAATTTTTATTTCTTCTGTGTGATCTTTATCATCATTTAAAAAGTTACTCATATCAAATGATTCATAAACCATAGTATCATCCAAATTTGTGACCACATTCATTTTTTACCCATGTTTAGTCTTAAATTTATAGCCTTCATCTATTCCTTGAAAATGAAAATTTTCTGCCAACTCTTCCAGACTGATTTTTCTTGAATAACGACAACATAAACATGGACATAGGACTTTAGAAGGGCCATCTACATGATGTCTTGCAAACTTGATGAACTCTTTAACTCCATATTCATAATAATTTTTTGAAACAATTAGTGTGCATCCATTATCAATTCATATCCACCATATTGTCTTCACAAAAGATTAATTTTGTACAATATATATATAAGTACACAAAAGATATTCATTATCAATGGTGAAATTTATATAAAATTATAACAAGAGAAACTCAACATTTGACTGTTTTAATGAATTTCAATATTTTGAAGTAAATGGGTAATTTGATTTAAGAAAAATAATTATTCAACTATGGTCAATGTTATCCTTTGAATTCATTCAAAGGTGAAAATTATAGAAAACTCATATGCATCACCTCATCTCCCAAACATTTATCATTTCATTTTTTTGTTTGACGCATCATTTATCTCTTGTGGAGATGAACATATGTTTCATGAAATACTCTAATCAGTGGTCATCCATGGGATGTCTAATACCTAAATTATTATAATCATCATAAAATAGTTGAGGTATGAGTTTCAAGAAAAAAAGTTTTAATATTGGTTGTTTCGCAGATAATGGTGATGAGGATGATTGTTGTCTATAAAAGAGATTAGGGATGAGTCTCATGTAACAAATTGCAATAATTTATAATATAAAAATTTGATAACTTCAGTGCTATTTTTTCGAACAAGTGATATAGAAACCTATGGAATTGTTACATTTAAAATTAATGGTATATCAATTATTTGAAAAAATATTAAGACTCTTGGGATGTCATATCCCCACATTGAACCATCCCAAAGATTCTATAGAGGTCTTCAAATCATGTTTACCCATATGAAGGATTCAAGGGAGGCTATATAAAACACATTCACCCTTTCTTGACATTATAGGGAGTTCCATAAAGAACATGGAATAAAAAAATAATACACATCAACAATATATATCACAAACAAGGGATAAAACACTCAAACTCTTGAAACATCTACCCAATACACATTACTATATATATATAACACAAAATTTATAATACACATAATTACAAAAAAAACTGCACATTTAAACCTAATTTTTAATGAATATTAATAAAATATTTTCCTAGTTTGGAAATCCAGAACCATAATTTTTGAATAAATAATTATAAAATCACACTTACATTATAAGTTCCTAGTTTGGTAGTATCTCTATAGGGACTCGGTGAGGTCTAGGGTTCGAGTATCATCGAGTTATTCCCTATTACTGTAGAGTAGTATTTTCATTGTATTTCTCCCCCTACCCAAACTATTGTAATTATATATATATCTTTATTAAATAAACTTAATTTTTTTTAAAAAAAACTTTGTAACCCTTAAAGTAGAATATCACAACATAGTAAAATAAATAAATAAAACCACTTACTAATTTTGAAGTCAGAATATTTTTTGTTTGTTCATGGTCTTAAACACACTTTTTGGTGGTTAATTTATCTATTTGATGACTGTAATGAGGTTTTATTTAGAAATAAAAAATTCATGTTCAATAGGTTAAAATATGGAATGATTGGTAACCCATGAAAGAGGACCAGTTGGAATCTATTTCAGAATGGAGACTTCAACCTATCAAGAAATATGAGTTCAATTGATGAGGAAAAACAATTTCATAGAAGTTTGAGTAATATTTTTCAAATAATTGTGTGAAAAATATTAAATTGGGAAGTTTTTTGAGACATTACTCATCTCAAAAGATAAAGGGGATTGATTTATGAGACAATACAAAAGCAAAAATCCTTTATGGAAATCATAAAATTATGGAAATTTTGTCTGAAAATCATCTTTGGTTGAAATATTTTAATTTTTGGACCCATGAGACACAATTCCACTCAAGGTGATCTTTACTTAAACACATTTATTGATTAATTTACCATAATGACTAATGTGATGGTTATATAAAATAAATATTATGTGGTGGAAATTCTCAATATTTCCATATGAACTATTTAGAATAAATTGTAGAAGTGAATCAATTATTTCATATTTAAAAATGAGAATGGATTCACCAGAGGTGATTCTCTTGGATTTTAGAACAGTGAAAAAATTAAGCTTATAGGGAAAGTTGGGATATATATATAGACAATAAAGAAAATTGATTCAAAACAACAATTAAAAAAACAAAATAGGATATCCATATAATTAGTCACTAAAATAATGGATCAAAAACAAATCATTCTATTCATAATCTAAAATAAAAATAGTATACAAGGAATGGAACACAAATAACTCAGGATATCTTCAAACAATAAATAAAAAACGAAACAAAAAATACACAAAGAAAATTGCAAGGCCTGCCTTACTAGGTTAAAGAAACTGCTCTTTATAATCCCTAATTGAAACCAAATACTTAATGTCCGATGATGTTCGGGCAAATAGAGGCAGTCGAGTATTGTGAGTCGAGCTTCAATTAACCGAGGAGGAGTGTTGGAAGTGGGTGGCTTCTACAGAAATATTGAGAAATCACAACAGGTTTGAAAATAATTATGGTTTTTAAAATATACCAAGACACATTTCTCATCACTTACAAATAAGTGCTCATAAAGAGTCCTTTTATCATCACTCAAGTAATAAATGTTGTTAAAAAGAAAATTCATCATCTATTTTTTAGCACTGATAAAGTTTGGTCATTATCAGTAATGAAAAATCACTAATAAAATCATTATTTATCAGTGCTAACATTTCAGTGCTAATAAAGAATCATTTTATCAATGCTTTTTTTTATTAACTGTCATATTTATTAGTGTGATAAAAGCACTGATAAAGACCTACAATTATCAGTGCTTGTTACTTAAGCACTGATAAAGTATTCATAATTATAATTATAGATAAAAAATTAAATTTATAAATACTTCATAAATATATATAAATATAAATAGAAAAAATGTATTCTTTTTTAAATATATTAACTATAATTTTATAATTATTTATTTATAATTATAAAAATATTTTTTAAAAATAATATTTCTATCTAATTTTAAGTGCATGCAAGAATATATGTTAAAAATAAGTGAAATTGAATAAATTAAAAATATGTACACTAACAATATTGAAAAAATGGATATTTTTTTTTGTGTTCACGTTTTATATAAAAATGCAACAATTATATATATGTGAAATCAATGTAATACACATTTGATATATGTTAAATTGAAAAATTAAATGACACATTCAATTATATAGATGTCCATTACACTGTATATGTCAGTCAGTATTTTTAATACATATTAAATTTTAATTATAAACCATTATCCACTGATTATATGACTATTTAATGTAAAGATTATAAATATGTAATAATATATAAATCATATTTATATATATTATTATATATCTCGATATTTAATATATACAATTTATTAACATTAATTATCAAAATTATCTAATTAATAAAATGTTGAATATTTAATAATGTAAAATAAATTTATTCATTTTTATCAATAAATATTTAATTAATAAAATTTGTAATATTTTTTTAATTAACTCTTTTTTTATTTTTATTTTATTTAATTATTTAATTTTATTTATTTGGACCTTTATCAACTCTTTTTTAGAATTGATAAAATCTATCATTATCAGTCCTAAAAATCCTTGATAAAGGGTACCCTTTATCAGAGCTAAAAATAAAAAACTGGTAAAGGTTCCCTTTATCAGCACTAAGAAAAAACACTAAAAATGATACATTTATCATCAATTTCTTTAGCACTGAAAAAGATTCCCACTATTAAAACGTTTTTGTATTGTTGATATATACCGGTGTTATTAAACACCATTTTTGTTGTAGTTGATAGTCATAGAATGTTGTGCGAAGTGATGGAAACTGAATCTCAATGGGTCGGACTGCCTCTGTTCTATACACTATGGAATATGATGTTACTTGGGTGAAATTATGAGTCATCATCCAATAATCCCAAAGAAAATTGGGGAGCTTGTCTAGCCAAATTTTTTATTCAGACCAACCATCTTCTTCCAAATGTTGGAGTGGGTCTTGTTGAATGCATCGATATACCCATTTTCTTGAGTATGGTAGTGATAATTATAGAGGGATGAGATGTTGTACTTAGAGTACAATTTATTAAGCTCATCTATTTATAAATTTGTTTGATATCATTGAGAACATCATTAGGGACACCGAATAGATAGATGTTGATAGAGCTCATGAATATAACAATAGAACGATCCTGAACATCCCAATTATGAATCGCTTCTACCCACTTGAAAAATAAATCCTTCATGGTCAGAATGGACTTCCATCGGAATGCTGTCGCTAGTGGGTATAGTCCCATGACATCAAGTACTTAGATCAGAAAAAGGCCAAGAGTAATTGGTAGTATAGAGAGGATCTGGTGGTTTATGCACAAAGATATCATGGATCTGACAAGTCTGGAACCTCTTAGAGAACTTGATATAGCTATGGACCATGGTATTCTAAAATTATCCCATCCATCAGATCTTGTAGGAGTGATTCAACCCTTCCTGCGAAGCTCCATAGGAATTGGCATGAACTTACAACATATACTAGGGAATTTCATCTCCCTGAATGAAGTGGAGGAGAATCCCATCAAACCCACATTTATATTGAGTCTTCTCAAGGTTGTGACCACTCTGGATGTTGAACTGTATTTCATGTAGGTGGATTTGATCATGCTCGGCTCCGTCTGGAGGGTGATTTCCATACGAGTGACACTCGATGAAGGGATTCATCCAATATGTTATTTCTTTAGATATGTGTTGATCTAGAGGTCATGAAGTGGAGACACCAATAGTAAGGTGGCCTACCTGCTGGTTTTCATCATCACCTAGAAGTACAGGAGTGATGACTCTTTGGTGTACCACATGGATGATCATATCATCCTTACCAGGCTCTACAAGGGATGCGGCTAAACTAGACAAGTAATCAGCTGACCATTCTATAACTGAGGAACATGAGTAATCTCTAGATAAGAGGTAAACTGGGGAATTATCTATTTAGTGTGTTCTATTTGGGGAAATAGTTCTATCCTTTTAAGGACATAGTCATCGTTGATCTACATTAAGAATTACTTGGAGTCCCCCTTGATGTGCAGATGGGGAACATCAATCTTGAGGTCTATATCAAAACCAGTGATGAGAGTTTGACATTATGCATCACTATTGGTGTTTCCTTCTGATAGTAAGAACGAATATGAAAATAAATCCAGTGTGTGTGATGAATACAATTCATGGTACTACTCTGTTGAGCCTAGGATCATAGAGCCTTTTACCAGTTGGACTTCAGGAGACACCATAAAAGTGCTTCTTCCATCACGGCATATCATGATCCACTAAAATTATTACCTAATATGGGAATTCAATATCAAGGGACTTCTCTATGGGGGCTGTATGGGTGACCAAAAAGACTTCCAAATCTTGGCCTTTGATGACCTTGTTCGGTATGATCCTGATTTCGAACTAATGATGTATCACCACCTAATGGGCTAGGTGTTCGGTCAATATCGGGTGGTTCAAGATATAAATTAGTGGATCCACATGGGACACCATCTGTATCATGTGATGATAATGATAGTGTTTCAACTTATACACTAAAAAAAATAATGACACATCTCTTCTAGATAGGAAAATATATGGAATTGGTATCAAGGATCATACGGCTGGGATAGTATAAACTATTCTTTTTCACTTCATTTTTCTTCTGAACGACCATTATACAGAGTTATCATTTTAGGGCATTGACATAGAGAACCAATATCATCCTAGAGATGGGTGGAATTCGAACCTGAGGCTTCAGCAGATACAGCTCGATTTCCTCAAACTCATTCTCACACATTACATCCCACAGGTAGATGAAATCTTTCTTCATGATCCTAGAAAATTGATTAAACTTTCTAGACAGATGTGCGATGAATCGATGTATACAAGCTAAGTGGCATTGAAATCCTTAAAGAACCCAATTTTTTCTCAGAGGAGGCATTTTATCTATATCCTTGATCTTCTATGGATTGATCTTGATGCCTCTATATCTGAAAACCAATCTAAAAAACATCCCACAGGTAACCCCAAAAGTACACTTCAAGGGGTTCATCTTCTTATGAAGGGAGAAGAGGAATTAGAACACTTTATCAAATCTCTGATATGGTCTTAACACTAGAAAGAGTTCTATACAATTATTCCATGTATCATTCCACTATAGTCTCAAGGATTGGTTTGATTTTGAAGTGCATAACACATTGGTAGGTGACTCATAAATTTTTCAAATCAAAGGCAATTACTTGATAGAAGAAGGTTCCTTGAAGCACCCTGAAGACTGTGTACTCTTCATCATTGGGGGATATTCTGATTTTAATGTACCAGGAATACACATCCATAAAAGAGAGATCCCAGAATCTAATGGTGGAATCGATCAAAATCTCTATCATAGGAAGGGTAAATACTCTTTCGGCCACTGACAGTTGTGATCTTAGAAGTCGATGCAGACTAGGATTTGATTATTCTTCTTCATTATAATAAGAATGTTGCTTAACAATTTAGGGTACTGTAATTCCTTAATGAGGTTATATTTAATGATCTTATCAACTTCAACCTCGACTATTTCCCCCTGATGGGGCTTCAACTTTCTGAGATTCTTCTTGAACCGATGATGACTCACCAGTAAACCAAGGTGATGGATAGAGACCTGAGGTTCTATTCCTAGAATCTCATCATAGTTCAATAAAAATGTATCATGATATTGATTCAGGAAATCCATGTATTTTGTATGTTCCTCTATAATAATAGTTGTGTTGATAAGTGTTGGCCTCAGGTCTATATCAATTCCAAGTTTCACCTAATCAATCTCATTGAAGGTAGTGGAGGTTCCTTCCTCGAATAGAGGAGGAGCATCCTACAAGTTTTCATAATCATCTGAGATAAATTAATAAAGGGGGAGATGGTTCATCCTAACTAGTTTATTCTGGGGGAACACTTTTGCCTTCTTGGGTGGGTGAAAAATATTCACTAGACATTCCAAGGGGTAAATTCTGGGAAAACCTTCTGTTAGGAGAGTAGTCACACTGGGCATCGTTGTCATGTCTAGATGCCAGAACATTAGAACACCAGTATTCTTCCACATAATTGGGCTTATCAAATTGTCAGAACCTGATTCATACTGTAGAAATCACGAGGTACATTATGTAAAATGCATCTATTATGAGGGTTTCCTCAGTCATCCCATGCTTAACATTGGGTTGACCTTGAGTTCAACATTCCTCAGATATAGATGGTCATAAGTTTAATATCTTTCAGAGACAGAATAGACTTGTAACATCTGAGGTAAATAAAGAATATGACATTCTCATATTTATCAGTATTTGTGAATAAAATTTTAATATTACTTTAAAGGTAATGCTATGCTCGATGGCGTAACCAATACACAACAACGAGTTTCTTTGAAATCTTACATTGCACACTAATAAAAAAATAATATTATTTTAAATGGCAGTTAACGCCTAGCCATTGTAATGGCGGTAATGAACAGAACTAACTAAAAAATTATTATATATGTTTTTCAAATATTTATTAATTTTATCCAATAAATGTTAGAGTCTTAAAATGAAAATGAATCCAATTTTAAGTATAAATATTCTAATATTATATAAAAGGTTGATTAACCACCTTTTCATGGTGAACCCTTTTTAAATCCACTTTTTGACAATTTTATATTTTATATTTTACAAAATAAAATCCTTCTTTAGAATTGGGACATCAAAATTTACTTTCTGTATGTTTTTGGTGTTTTTCCGATAAAGTTCATTTTTTAATGAATAGTGAATGATGTTGTATTTTAATTCAAAACCTCCTTTTAATATAATTTATTTATATGGATACATTATCTTTTTAATTGGTTTTAAAGTGAAATTTTAATATTTTTTTACCATTTAATCCAATGGTGGTCATTGGAATTAATTTCACTTTGAAATTGGACATAAACCAGTGTCAATCATTTGAAAGATATTGTTTCTTAAAAACACGCTATTTGTTTTGACAGTTGGAATTAATTATAAAATTAATTAATGAAAGTTCTATGTTATGAATTTTGTAAAATGGACATCATTTTTGAATTCAGAAAATCAAATATATCTTATGGTGAATTTTTTGTATTTTTTTGAAAAACATCAATTTTTTATGAATAGTGAAACCACTAAGTGGTAGTTAAAAAACTGATTTTTCATTTAAATGAAATTTTACCGCATCTATGAATTGAATTTTAAAAATCTGACATACATGGTTGTCATTATTAAGTAAAATTTGGTTCAATGGGATGAAAATAATCTTTTGGTGAATAGTAACTTTTGAGTTTTATTAATTGCGATTAGAGGTAATTAGTGTAATTTAAGGTAAAAATAATGTTTTAATAATATTAAATTAACTTGAAACATGTCCTACCCTTATTGTATGAGTCATGGACGACCAATAAAATCCATGGGTCAACGTGGGGACCCCATGGAGCCACTTGGGTAAGAAAATGACATTAATAACTTTTTATTTAAAGTTAAAATAAAAATGTCATAAACATGTATTATTTTACTAAAAAACATTTACCTGGGGTTATATAAGTTATATTTTTGACTATAAATATTCATTAGAAAGATAAATATATTTCCTACATCATGGTAATTTTTCTATAATTTTTATAAATTAAATAAATAAATTTATTTATGACACCATGATGATGCAGTGATTACCTCATTAATGAATGATTTATATAAAATGAAAAGATAAGGTATAATATAAGACTTAAAATTGTATAAAAACTATTGTATGGGTGGATTTATAACCCTTATAACCTTATCCTCAAAATAAATCATTTTGGGACATGTAAAATCTGAAAATCATTTCATAATAAAGTAACATTTTATGACCTTCCAAGAGTGCCCCTCCTCCCTCTTATAAAAAGCCTCCACCTCTACTCCTTTACCCACACCTCTCAAGCCCTTGTCTCATCCAAACCATGCTCTTATTATCTCTCCAAATCCCTCTATTCATCCTATAAGCCTTACCTTAGGCAGAAATCTCTTCAAGAAACCCTTTTGGTTCAAACCAAGGGGAGTTACCCGATTTAAAGGTAATGTCTTCTCTAATTTTCTTTTGTTTTATTTTGCTTCTCCAACCCCCTAAACTCTTTTTATTCCTTTATTTTTTAACAAAAACAGTATATTCAATATACTATTATGTTTTTATGATAATAATTCGAGCTAAACTTACACACACCTTCGTCTAATGGTTAAAGAACATATTGTTTCCGTGGATGGCAAATTACTACCTCACGAAACGATGATTGTTCAATCATCTTTTAACACCTCTCATGGGGGCCATTTAGATGTAAATATATTTATATATGATATATAATATTTTTATGTTTTCCTTATGATTATTTATTTTTCATTTATGTCATACCTTTATGGTTTCTATAATGGGTAAACACAATAATTTCATTTTAGGTAGTGCAGACTACCGCCCCCTCAAAGAGATTTGAAACGTTAATGCCATATGTGGGATTAATAAAGGATGGAGTTAATGATGTTATATAAGATATTATACTTTAATTATAATATACCTATGTTTCATTACATTTTCATTCCATTAAAGTATGAAATAGAAATGAAAGTAGCATTCATGCGTACGTACGGATTACCGTCTCCATGAACAGTGCATTTCATTTCTTATCTCCAAATGTTATGTACTATTATAAGTAAATATATATAATGTATATATATGATATATATTAAATCTAAATGATTAATATAATTCTTTAATTATAATATATATATCTATCATTTAGTTTTAATTCCATTGATATGACAAAGAAATGAAAGTAGTGTTCATGCGTACGTACGGCCTACCTTCTCCATGAACGGTGCATTTCATTTTCTATCTCCAAATGTTATGGAATAATATAAAATGAATTTATACTAGATATATAGGATATTTAAATCATTAATACTATTCTGGAAATGATGTAATTATAACTACATGGACAATTTATTTCAAACAAGTTCATTTTTGACTCATGTACCGAACATCGACAAAAACATCTGATATGAACTCTCATAATTAGCTAATTATTATAACATTATAATATGTGATATGAATTGAATAATAAACTTTAAATTAGGTCCTTAAGAAATTATAAATTGACCAAAGTTTATTATTCAGGAATATAAGAAATGAACAAGACAAGACGGACTTAAGGTAAGGGATCCGACCTCTCTCTTTCTTTTCAAGTACTCTCTTTTATGTCATTTATTTTATGCTCCATGTTCTTATGTTGGAGGATGTTATTATATATTCACCACACTATAATTTGTATTTTCATATGATGAGAGACCCCCTCTTACTCTAATCAATTCATTTTATGAATTTTTAAGTGGCATCATTAGGCTGCCGAATTTTCGTAAGGGATTTCTTATCTTGCTTTTAATTCTATGAGATTTCCATTGGTCGCCACTTATTTATGGAATGAGGTGTATTGTGTACTTAAAATTGATATATATTATCATGATTCTATTTATATTCATTTTTTTCTGAAATTAATTTGGTAGTTATTATCTTTTGGTCATATGACTCGGTTGATTACAACGAGGTAAGGGGTTTTTATCTCACTTTTTATTTCCGTGAGATTCATGCTACATTTTCCACTATTTTATTTTGTGTGGCGTATGTACTGACCATTATTCTAATATTTGTGTAATATACTCTCATTTATAGGTATTTACATCTTCATTGTATGAACCTTCTTTCATGGGGTGTACGTTTCGAAAGTTACCCACATCGGTAAGGTAACCTTTCACCCTCCTCATTTTAAAAGACTTATTTTTGTTAGGTCTTTTAATTTACATATTCTTATGTTGTGATATGTTCTTATATATCCTTATTGCTATAAATGATATGTCCAAGTGATGAGATACCCTTTTTATCTCTCATCATCTCATTTTCTGAATTTTAATATGATGCCGTTAGGCTGTTAAATTTATGTAAGGGAACTTCTTAACCCAATTTCAATTCTTTGGGTTAAACCTCTACTTCTTGATTATGTCATACTATGAATATGTGTGTATGACCTCTTATTTTTTTACTCTTAATATCCTATTATATTTTGTGTATTTATATTTGTCACACATAATTATGTAATTGATTTATCCTTAATCTAAGGATTCTATCTTTGTAAGGGTCTTCGTCTCAATCTCCTTTCATAGAGGCATATTTTTGTTCTAATACAAGACTTTCTTTTATACGCTGTATAAACAACTTTGAATTTTCATTTCATTTAAAGGGAATATTTTTATATGAATCGTTTTACTATTAAATAAAAAGGAATGTTTTTTTTAACGTACACAGTGACAACGACCTTTTCCGCCACCGTGAGTACTATTTGACCTTTGGATTCCTTAACAAGCCATAATGTTTTTAAAATAAAATAAATACCATATACTCTTTTATGTATTTTGTTATTGAAAATGGTTTTGATAATTTAGTTGTCATGTCAATATATTTATGTGATATATTGTGATTTAAATGTAGAAATGTTTTCTTTCCATTATATTTGTTTTATGTCTTATGATTTTATAATGGTACTTAGAAATTTGATGGGTGGTTACATGATAAACCATATGACGGGTGGTGCCGTGAATACCAGGACGGGTGGTTACATTATAAACTCCAATTCATTGGGTATGGAAGTTGGCCGTATGGCTATTCCATTTAGTGATATGTGTGGAAGTTGATTGTATAGGTATTCCATTTAAGTATCTTTATGTATTAAGTTACCTTTATATGTTATGTGTTCTTTATATGGGTTTTATGGTAATATTTTGGTTACAAAAGGGGTAAGTAATGATCTTTTATTTAGTTATGAGTATTTACTACCTCATAAAGGTGAAAGGTATTACTTATGATAAAGTATTCATGACTTACTTTTTGTTTTGAAAAAAACTAACAGTTTTCCTTCTTTGTGTATCCTTTACTGGGATTTTTATGCTCATCCCAAGTTTTTGAAATGATTTCCACAGGACTTAAATAAGAATAGGGTCAACGATGGGATCAAGGAAAGACATTTTATCTAAAACATGGAACTATACATGTTTCTTTTTATGTGTTTTTATTTTATGGAAACTTAGTAGAAGTGTCTACTTTGTAATCTTTTGAGATGTAATAGTTATGTCCTAATTCTCTAAAAATCTAAATCAGAAAAGATCCTCTATGTGAATTATTAATTTAATTCATTATTATGTAATGTTTTAAGGGTGGTTCCTTATATTTGGTATCAAATTTCGGTTTAGATAACTTTAGAGGTTAGGGTATTCTTTAATCACAAGTGAAATTATAATAATGGTTAGGATTTCATAAGGAGTTAGAGTTTTAGATAAAGTGAATGAGTTTAAGATAACATGAATAAATATATCTTATTATTTACCCTCCTCATAAGATATTATATGATGATTCTAATGATATACTCACACTGACCATTTTGGTTTTATTAAATGGCTGGATCTAGCAGGCACCAAAGTAATAGTGGATGTGAAGAAAACTGTGATGGTTTTCTGAAAGAACAACTGAATGATATGGGAGCTGCAATGAGAACTCTTGTGGTTATTCTTAACCAACTATCAGGAGTCATGATTAACCACTTGAACCTTGGTGATTTCTCTAATGAATCATGTATGATATAACCAACTCGATGTGGATGTTCAGGTAATAATTATAAAGGTAACAATAAGGGTTTATATGACCCTTACTTTTGAGGTAATTATGGGTTACTATATGTTATGATGGAAAATTAAAGGCAAGATATAAACTTGATGTTAATTATGTTATAGTTATTTTGGAAGATTTTATCTCTTTTTGGGGAATGTTTTAAGAATTATATAGTTTTTGGAAAAAGGACAACACACAGACCGTGTGACAACCCGTCGCGTCAGACGAAGCTACAGGAATCGAACCCACACCCAAAGGTGACTGGAATTTATGGCCTACCACTGGACTATGTGAAGTCCCTGGTTAGTATGACTAATTATTTTTATTTATATGATCATATGAATCGGGAATAAGTTTATTTTGGGTTATCTATGGAAATTATTAACCTATCATAGAAGATATGTGATTAGGTTAATTACTTTTCAGTATGAGACTTTAAGAGTAACTGATGTTATTTGGAGATAAATGTTAAGATTTACCTTGTAAGACTATGTGGTTAAATCCTTCAGATATTTGGGTTTCAATCATAGATTGGTTTATTTTTTATCAATTTTAAGGGAAATTTTTTATTTAATGGTCTTTGTTGAACTTTGGGTTGTTTGAAAAAATTTAAAGATTAAGAGTAGTTTTTAGTTTCATAAAATATTTTCTTTTTTTTGGATTATCTGATATTATACAAACAATTTTGGTTCTGGTTAAGGTCTAAAGACATGGGAAATATATAGTTCCCTTTTTTGGATTAGGTGATTATCTAGAAGTTGATTATAACACTCTTAATGTGAACAAGTCATCCTAAATACTCACCTTTTGGATAAAATATGGGTTTGTGTTTCCTTATGTTTTAGTTAAGCTCATAAATAAATTACCCAATGAAAAGTAACTTAAAATAAAAATGTTGTCTGTTAAATTTTCCTACTGAGAAATAAAATATTGTTTAACCCTTCACAAGGTTTTGATTTTCTAGTGGTTACCTTTATCCTAGACATATTTTCCCATCCCTCTCCATCAGAACTTGATGGTTTGTTTTCTCCTCCATATCCATGTTTTCATGGAATCCTAGTATCTGTTGTATCGGGTGACCGTTTTACTTTTGTTTCTTTCTTTTAAAGTGATAGTTTAGTTTACTCCTTTTCTGATGTAGGGCTTTCAATGAAGTTTTCGAGCCCAATTTTAAAATTGCAAGGATGCAATTCCTAAAAGGGGGGAAGGATGTAACATCTTGGGTAAATAAAGAATATTAAATTCTTATATTTATCAATATTTGTGAATAAAATGTTAATATTACTTTAAATGGAACGCTATGCTCGATGGTGTACCCAATACATAACAACGAGTTTCTTTGAAATCTTACGTAGCACACTAATAATAAAATAATGTCGTTTTAAATGGCAGTTAACGCCTAGCCATTGTAATGGAGGGAATGAACAGAAATAACTAAAAAATTATTACATATGTTTGTCAAATATTTTTACTTCTATCCAATAAATTTTAGACGCTTAAAATGAGAATTAATCCATTTTAAGCGTAAATATTCTAATATTCATTAAAAGGTCGATTAACCGCCTTTTGATGGTGAACCCTTTTTAAATCCACATTTGGAAAATTTTATATGTTATATTTGACAAAATAAAATCCTTATTTATAATCGGGACATCAAAATTTACTTTCTGTATGTTTTGGGTATTTTTTCGATAAAATTCATTTTTTTAATGAATAGTGAATGATGTTGTATTTTAATTCAAAACCTCCATTTAATATAATTTATTTATATGGTTAGATTATATTTTTAATTGATTTTAAAGTGAAATTATAATATATTTTTACCATTTAATCCAATGGTGGTCATTGGAATTAATTTCACTTTGAAATTGGGCATAAACAAGTGTCAATCTTTTGATAGATATTGTTTCTTAAAAACACGCTATTTGGTTTGACAACGGGAATTAATTATAAAATTAATTAATGAAACTTCTATGTTATGAATTTTTTAAAATAAACATCATTTTTGAATTCTTAATATCAAATATATCTTAGGGTGAATTTTTGTATTTTTTTTGAAAAACTTCAATATTTGATGAATAGTGAAACCACTACGTGGTAGATAAAAAACTGATTTTTCGTTTAAATGAAATTTTACCGCATCTATGAATTGAATTTTAAAAATCTGAAATATATGTTTGTTATTATTAAGTAATATTTGGCTCAATGGGATGAAAATAATTTTTGGTTAATAGTAACTTTTGAGTTTTATTAATCGCGATTAGAGTTAATTAGTGTAATTTAAGGTAAAAATAATGTTTTAATAATATGAAATTACCTTGACACATGTCCTACCCTTATTCTATGAGTCATTTATGACCAAGACAATCCATGGGTCAACTTGGGGACCCCATGGCGCCACTTGGGTAAGAAAATTACATTAATAACTTTTTATTTAAAGTTTAAATAAAAATGTCACAAACATGTATTGTTTTATTAAAAAATATTTTAAAAGGGGTTATATAAGTTATCTTTTGACTATAAATATTCATTATAAAGATAAAAAATATTTCCTACATCATGGTAATATTTTTATAATTTTTAGACATTAAATAAATAAATTTATTTGTGAAACCATGATGATGCAACGATTACCTCATTAATGAACGATTTAAATAAAATGAAAAGATAAGGTAACATCTAAGGATTTAGAACCCTTATCACCTTATACTTTAAATAAATCATTGTGGGACCTTTAAAATCCGAAAATCATTTCATAATAAAGTAACATTTCATGACCTTCCATGAGTGCCCCTCCTCCCTCTTATAAAAGGACCCCACCTCTACTCCCTTACCCACACCTCTCAAGCCCTTGGATAGTCCCACCCCTGCTTCTATTGTCTATCCACAACCCTCTATTGATCCTAGAATCCTTACCTTAGGCATAAATCACTTCAAGAAACCCTTTTTGTTCAAACCAAGGAGAGTTACCCGATTTAAAGGTAATGACTTCTCTTATGTTCTTTTGTTTTATTTTACTTCTCCAACCCCCTAAACTCTTTTTATTACTTTCTTTTGTAATAAAAACAGTAACTTTAATATACTAGTATGTTGTTATGAGAATTATTCGAGCAACACTTACACACACCTCTATCTAATGGTTAAAGAACATACTGTTTCTGTGGATGGCGAATTATTGCCTCACGATACGATGATTGTTCAATCATCTTTTAACACCTCTCATGGTGTCCATTAAGATGTAAATATATTTATATATGATATATATTATGTTTATGTTTTTCTTATGCTTATTTATTTTTCATTTATTCCATACCCTTATGGTTTCCATAATGGGTAAACACGATAATTTCATTTTAGGAAGTGTGGACTACCGCCCCCTCAAAGTGATTAGAATCGTTAATGTCATATGTGGGATTAATAAAGGATGGGGTTAATGATTTTATACATGATATTATACTATAATTATAATATACCTATGTATCATTACATTTTCATTCCATTAAAGTATGAAATAGAAATGAAAGTAGCGTTCATGCGTACGTACGGATTACCGTCTCCATCAACGGTGCATTTCATTTCTTATCTCCAAATGTTATGTACTATAATAAGTACATATATATAATGTATATATATGATATATATTACATATAAATGATGAATATAATTATGGAATTATAATATATATATCTATCATTTATTTTTAATTCCATTGATATGACAAAGAAATGAAAGTAGCGTTCATGCGTACAAACGGCCTACCATCTCCATGAAAGGTGCATTTCATTTCCTATCTCCAAATGTTATATAATAGTATAAAATGAATTTATAATGGATATATAGGATATTTAAATCATTTATACTATTCTGGATATGATGTACTTATAACTACATGGACAATTCATTACAAACAAGTTCATTTTTGACTCATGTACCGAACATCGACAAAAACGTCTGATATGAACTCTTATAATTAACTAATTATTATAGAATTATAATATGTGATATGAATTTAATAATAAACTTTAAAAGAGGTCCATAATAAATTATAAATTTACCAATATTTATTATTTAGGAATATAAGAAATGAACAGGACAATTCAGACTTAAGGTAAGGGATCTGACCACTCTCTTTCTTTTCAAGTACTCTCTTTTATGTAATTTCTTTTATGATAAATGTTCTTATGTTGGAGGATGTTATTTTATATTCACCATACTTTAATTTGTATTTTCATATGATGAGAGACCCCCTCTTACTCTCATCAATTCATTTTATGAATTTTTAAGTGGCGTTGTTAGGCTGCTGAATTTTCGTAAGGGATTTCTTATCTCACTTTTAATTCTGTGAGATTTCCATTGGTCACCACTTATTTAGGGAATGTGGTGTATTGTGTACTTCCAATTTATATATATTATCATGATTCTATTTATATTCATTTTGTTCTGAAATTAATTTCGTGGTTATTATCTTTTGGTCATATGACTTGATTGATTACAAGGAGGTAAGGGGTTTTTATCTCACTTTTTATTCTCGTGAGATTCATGATAAATTTGCCACTAGTTTTTATTTTGTGTGGTGTATGTACTGCCCATTAATCTAATATTTTTGTAATATTCTCTCATTTATGGGTATTTACATCTTCATTGTATGACCCTTCTTTCATGGGGTGTACGTTTCAAAAGTTACCCAAATCAGTAAGGGAACCTTTCACCCTCCTCTTTTTAAAAGACTTCATTTTGATAGGTCTATTAATTTACATCTTCTTATGTTGTGATATTTTCTAATATATCCTTATTGTTGTAAATTATATGTCCAAGTGATGAGATACCCTTTTTTTCTCTCATCGTCTCATTTTCAGAATTTTAAAATGACGCTATTAGGCTGTCGAATTTCTGTAAGGGAACTTCTTAACCCAATTTCAATTCTTTGGGTTAAACCTCTACTTATTGATTATGTCATACTATGAGTATGTATGGATGACCTCTGATTTTTTTACACTTAATATCCTCTTATATTGGGTGTATTTATATTTTTCACACATAATTATGTAATTGATTTATCCTTAATCTAAGGATACCAACTTTGTATGGGTTTTCATCTCAATCTCCTTTCATTGAGGCATATTTTTGTTCTAATACAAGACTTTATTTTATATGCTGTATAAAAACCTTTGAATTTTCATTTCATTCAAATGGAATCTTTTTCTACAAAGTGTTTTACTAAACAACAAAAAGGAATGTTTCTTTTAACGTACGTGGTGACAATGACCTTTTTCGCCACCGCGAGTACTATTTGACCTTTGGCTTCCTTAACAATCCATAATGTTTTTAAAAGAAAATAAATACCATATACTCTTTTATGTATTTTAGTATTGAAAATTGTTTTGATAATGTATTTGTTATTTCAATATATTTAATTGATATATTGTCATTGAAATGTGGAAATGTTTTCTTTCCATTATATTTGTTTGATGTCTTATTATTTTGTAATGGTACTTGGACATTTTATGGGTGGTTACGTGATAAACCATATGACAGGTGGTGCCATGAATACTAGGACGGGTGGTTACGTTATAACCTCCAATTCATTGGGTATGGAAGTCGGTCGTATGGCTATTCCATTTAGTGATATGTGTGGAAGTTTACCGTATGGTTATTCCATTTAAGTATGTTTATGTACCAAGTTACCTTTATATGTTTTGTGTTATTTATATGAGTTTTATGGCAATATTTTGGTTACAAAAGGGGTAAGTAATGATCTTTTATTCAGTGAAGAGTATTTACTACTTCATAAAGGGAAAAGGTATTACTTATGATAAAGTATTCATGATTTAATTTTTGTTTTGAAAAAAACTAATATTTTTCCTTCTTTGTGTATCATTTATTGGGATTTTTATGATCATCCCATGTTTTTGAAATGTTTTCCACTGGACTTAAAGATGAATTGGGTCAAGGATGGGATCAAGGAAAGACATGCTATCTAAAACATGGAACTAGACATGTTTCTTTTTAAGAGTTTTTATTTTTTGGAAACTTAGTAGAAGTGTCTAATTTGTAATCTTTTGAGATGTAATAGTTATGTCCTAATTCTATAAAACACTAAACCTGAAAAGTTCATCTATGTGAATTATTCTTTTTATTCATGATTATGTAATGTTTTATGGTCAGGTCCTTATAAGACTGGTCAGAACACTTTTGAAGGTGTATTAGATAGTTATATACCTAGGAGAGAGAACCTATAAGGTTTACTAGATGGGTGGACCATAACACCCTATGAGGATGGAAACAAGAGTGGTGTGTCCCATAAAGGGAAGGTTTAACATCATGAAAACTGATCTGGACACCACTGAGGGTGGATTAAGAACGTATACCCTAGAGAGTGTGGAAAAAAGGTTTACCATTGGTTGGGATTGAACCTCAGGGAGGCTTCTGATTTTCTCTATTTAAAATAATGGTATCAAGACCCACATATTTCATTAGATGGAGTGGGGATTACGCACTGAGAAAAACCATATACAGCTAGGATAAGGGATAATGTGTATGAAGAGGGATTACGTGCTAAGACAGCTCATATGGATGATGTGAAACCCCCATTATTAGGGTGATGTGATGAAGAAGATGACTATGGATCGCGCATATGAGTTACCCTGATAAATGGAATGATCCCATCTGATAGTGGAGACCAGTGTAAGAATTAAGATGGATGTAAAGGAAGTTGGAGAAATGGATGAAATGTATGTGTCATTGAGGGTGTTGAGCTTTAACATTTGAGAGGTTTTATATGTATCCTTGTTGGTTGGGAATCAAATTACACATACATATGAAAAGGTTTTGGGGATTACACCTAAAGAAAAGGCCCACGTGGATGCTGTTTAGACATAACTTAGGGTGGATCAGTATGTTTCCCCCCTAAGAAGGGGCACTAAAGTTTACCATTTAATTGGGATTGAACCTTGAGGAGGTGTCCAACATCCCCTATTTAGTATATAGGGATCAAAACCCATGTAGTTATTAAGGGATGTTATAGGACATACGCATCAAAGTAGCCTAGAAAAAGGATTTTAATGGTACCTACTAACCTATCAGCCCACTTGAGTCATGCTCAGTGTGAGAAACAAGAAAAAGTAGTAGACTAGACAGTAATGTCATGAAAGATGTGTCAGCGAGTGAATGAGTGGGTCTTACGCAAGAAAGAGGCCCATGGAAACGAAGCTCAAAGGGAGAGGGATAGTGTTTTGAGAGTCCCTAATGCCCATATCCCCTCTAGTATTTGTGTTTGTATAAGGAAAGGATGATAAATATTCTTACCTCCAGTAAGAAAGGATAAGGGGTTATAATAGAATGTATTACCTTCCTCTTGGGGTGAATTTCATCCCATGTGAGGAGGATCTCATTCCATGTGAGGAATATCTCACTCTAATTGAGATGAGTGGGAAAAGAAAAATTCTTGATGTGGGGCACCCCATGTTCATTTTATTGGGTGAGGCTATAGTTTAACGTCATGTTTTGAAGAAGATGATTCTTGGCAGTTTAATTTCCAATAGTACTGACAGAGAGTTATCACTCCTCACCCCTTGGACTTATATAACTAATACCCTCCAAAACATGGTGAAGGGAACACATCAGTAATGCCTGATGGGGGTGGGGTGGAGGAGTGGACGATCGTGGGGTTAATGTTAGCATAGCTATGTGAAAAATAAATTTCCATTAGTGTACCTATGATAAAAACGAAATAGGTGAGGCAACACAATAAGGAATACCCCATGTGGGACCAATAAGTCACTACATAAAATCCAAGAGGGAA
Organism: Viscum album; assembly: GCA_963277665.1. Classification (NCBI taxonomy): domain Eukaryota; kingdom Viridiplantae; phylum Streptophyta; class Magnoliopsida; order Santalales; family Viscaceae; genus Viscum; species Viscum album. The sequence continues at coordinate 27,008,710 of OY728140.1, read as the reverse complement.
TCACCGAAGAGGGTCTTGTGAAGAAGGGGGCCTCAATGAGAGGTTATTCATGAATATCAGGTGCTTTGTAGAGGGTGGGGTATTCATGAAGAAAAAAGCTTCATGAAGCAGGGTGACTCTCCCTAACATGAATTCCCAGCTCAAGGGAAGAGTGCTTCATAAAGGCTGAATGATTTGTGAATTCTCTAGTGGCCCAAATCGTATCCTTACTTTGTTAAAGTCATGGATCTTCATGAAAGTCATCCCTAACATGGTTAGGGGTATAGAGGAATATAGGATAGGGGTGTCACAATGCTTCAATACCTTGGGTAATTCATTTTTCTCATAAGTTCACAGTGCTCAGGAGCATCAAATAATGGGAGATCAAAAGGTGAAAGGTCAAGGTACTTATGATTTTAAGGTTGGGTGAGCTAGTTATTTATAAGAAAATGGATCTTACGATGGCTGGAGGTGTGTTGAGAAGCACAAAATGATCACTGTTAAGTAGAGTATCCCTATCGGGTGGTCGGGGCAAACTGTCAACCCCGTTACTGTGGTCGCAAGTCTTGGCAGGCTTGCAGATCCATCTCTCAACTACCTTAGTGAGGTCATAGGGCTCAGTAGACTCACGAAGCTGTCCATAAACTACCATTATCATGGCCACAATGGTGAGAGAACTCTACAAATGTTCTTCACAATGCAGGCCCCTGAGATGATTTTTTGGGTCATTTTGATCTCAGATTAAATCTTACCAGCAATGTATTTTCTCAAATTATTTCTTGGTATGTACATAGTTACCCATAATTTCTCATAAATTGATTCCTTATATCAATATGTTTTTTTCATATAATGGGATACAGGATTTTAAAAAATATTTATTTCAGTTGTATTATCACAATTTATAAGGATGTGTCTAAATTTATATTCATAATATCGTAAAGTTTGTCTAATCCAAATAATATGTGCCAAGATACTTCATACCGCTATATAATAATCTTAAGTAATGGACAGTGTAGTAGATTGTTTCTTCTTACTGCACCCTGAAACTAGAGACATTTCCAAAATGTATCATGTTCTAGAAGTGATTTTTAATCTAAATTACATCCACTAAAATATTCATCTGAAAATATCACTAAGTTCTTCTCCCCTAGGATAGAACATTACTAAATTGGTTATATAATTGAGGTTTTTAAAAATTATTTTGACAATAAGTAAATGTGATTTTGTAGGATTTTCTTAAAAATGTGGACACATACACATATTGAACATTATATATGATTGGATAATAGTAAAATATAAAATACTACTAGTAATACCATGGTGATTGGTTTGATCCACTGATTTCAAACTTTCATTAGGATCCATCTTATAGTTTATACTCATGGGAATATATCTACTTTTTGTGATATCCAAACCAAAATGTTTTATAAGCTCTTCGGTGTACATACATAGATTTAAAATAATTCCATATTTATTTTCAAAATTTTGAGAACCATGAAATAATTTTACCTCACCCATTAAATTCATTTAAAATTCAATTTCAATTACTTTTAAAAAATCAGTACCCAAATAATTTTTAAGAGATCTAAAAATTTTATTATCATCAAATAAATTACATCTAAATAATCTTTTGAAAGTATTTTAATGAATAGAGTATGATTAACTAACCTTTAGTAAAACTTTTATAAATTATAAAATATTTGATCCCATCATACAAAGTTATAGGAGATTTTTTTAAACCATACATGTATTTTTTTTATCTAATAATGGTATTTGGAAAATTAGGATTTTGAAATCCCATAGGGCTCTTCGATAAAAAAAACCCTCAATTATATAACCATTTAGGAATGCACTCTCTCAATCCATTTGATATATTTTGAAATTAAAATGTAATATATATGAGAGAATAATTTAAATGATTAATGTCCAGCCATTAGTGTAATGGTTTCCCCATATTCATTTCCCTCTTCTTGAATATATCCATGTGCAACCAATCTAGTTATATTTCAAACTATAGTGCCAGACCTATCAACTTTGTTCCTAAACATCCATTAAGTTTCAATGGTTAGAGTGTCCTTGGGTTGTCTAATAGTTTCCAAACTCAATTTATTTTTAATTTATTGAGTTATTCCTTTATTTCCATTACAAAAAATTCATCATTAATTACATCATTCATTTTATTAGTTTTTTTGTCACAAAAATATTAATGTTAAACCTGATTTTTAAGATAAGATTTAGTTTTCTTTATTCTATATAGGTCTCCAACTACAATATATATGGTATGGAATCTAAGAGTCTTAATAGTTATAGTTAATGAAGGGCATGATATCTCATTATCCTCTATAGGTTCAGATTCAAGTTGTTCATCAGAACTAGAAAATTTTACTACTGGTTTCGAAAAACATTAAGAAGGTTTGGCATTTATTTTCTAATAATACATATCTACTTAAATGACTTCTAAATGATTCTCAAGCTCATGTGGATCTGTTTCATCATGTTATAAATGAAAAAATTCAACCAAAATCATTTTCCTTTTATTAAACACCATATATGACTTACTAGATCTTGAATATCCCTAGATAACTCATTCATCACTCTAGGAATATAATTTTTCAAGATAATCCTTTGTATTGAAAATAAAGACATTATAACCAAAAAATAAAGCAATTAAACGTAAGTTTTCTTCCATTCCATGATTCATATGGTTTTTTCTTTAAAATATTTCTAATTAACCCTCTATTAATTATATAAAAATATTTATTCTAAGATTATGTCCAAAAAAAAATTGGTATGTATACTCATTAGTCATAGTCTAAGGAATTTTTTGAAGGGTTCTATTTATCCCATTACTAAAAAAAATGACCATTAACAGTGCTAGAAATCGCCTTTATCAGTTCTAGAAAACTTTTTAATACATGAGCCTTGTTAAAATCCATGGTATTTGATCTGCACTAAAAACGGATAAATGGGACCTTTATCGGTACTTTTATAAGAGGTGACAAAGGACCCATTTATCAACCCTCTTTTTAGTGCCACTACAGGAATAACTTATCAGATCTTGTGAAGGTACTGATTATGGGTACTTTATCAGTGCTTTTATGTACTCTGATAATGTAAACAAATATTAGTGCTTTTAAAAGTGCTGATAAATGGTGCATTTATCAATGCTTTTAAAAGTACTGATAAAGGGTAATTCTATAGTGTGTTGTAACATCACACCGTAGCACAAAAAACACATAAGATATCTACACAAGAAAGGCACAATAAAAAATTTAAATGAAAAGAAATTTACACCACAAACATAATAAAAAAACTATTATATAGATTTCTAACATTGTATTATACAATTACATAAATACAAATTATTACATACATTCAAAAACATCAATGTTCATTTATCTTTTAATCTTGACCAGACTCATGCTATTTTCAAAAAAAATTAACCCTACTCAAGAAATATAATGAACCTATATAATAAATAAATTATTGTCTTTGTAATAATATAAATAATTAAATTAACCTAAATTGTTGATTTTACTAAAATTGATGTCAAATTTAAAAAAAAAGTTGCGCCTAGAGTCATATCGATCACACTGTGCATTAGATTGAGGTTCAAATGATTCCAATGCATCTAAAATTACATTTGGATCATTTTCCTGAAGTATCAAAAGAATATGAATGATTTTCCTCAGTTTTGAGTATGCCAATTGTATTTTTTACTAAAATTTCATTCTAAACTAGAAACACGCACTTTTGACTCGTTTTGATCAAATCGTGTTTTTGGTTTGATGTGAAACAGATTCCTATAAGTCATAAATGACTTTTGAATCATTGTCCTAAATTATTAATAAAATCTAAGTACATTTGATCTATTTTTAGTGAGTGACACTTTTTGAACTAAAATGTTGATTTTAAACTGATAACGGATACTTTGAGTCATACTGGACACATCGTGGAGTGGCTTATTCCTAAATGTCTCAAATGACTTATGGAATATTGTATAGAGTATAAAAACAATCAGAATGTGTTTTATCAGTTTTGATAAGGATGATTTTTCATTTTACTAAAATTGATGACAATTTTATATAAAAAGATTCCCTTTGAGTCATACTGGTCACACTGTGCATCGGATTGAGGTGATGTTGATTCTTCCACATCCCAAATGACTTATGGATTGTTATAAAAAAGCATAAAATTAGTCTAAATGTGCTTTCTAATGTTTCAATATGTCACTTATTTTTACTAAATTGTTATTTTAAAATTGAAACATGGACTTTGACTTATATGGAGAACATTGTGTATCAGATTGAGGTGTGACTGATTCTAACACATCAAAAATTACTTGTGGATCATTGTGCTGAATTATTTAATAAATTTGAATGTTTTTGCTCAGTTTTGAGTAGGTTATTTATCCTTTATACTAAAAATGATCACATTTTTAAATATAAACACGTACCTTGAGTCATATCGGTCACACTATGCATCGTATTGAGGTGCAGCTGATTCATGCATGTCTCAAATCACATATAGATCAATTTCCAAAATTATTAGAAAAATTTGAATGTTTTTGTTTGTTTTTGAGTATTCCAATTTGTTTTTTAGGAAAATAATTTTCAACTTTAAATAAATATGCACTTAGATTCATACTAGACACACCATACGTGCATTGTATTGAGGTACGGATGATTCCTACATGTTCCAAAAACTTGTGGATTATTTTCCTAATGTATCAGTATAATATGAATGTTTTTGCTTGGTTTTGAGTATGTAAATTTTCTTTTTTACTAAAATGTCATTTTAAAGTTGAAACACACACTTTGACTCATACAAATCACATCGTGTATCTGTTTGACGTGAGACTGATTCCTATAAATCACAAATGATTTATCAACTGATTCCCTAAAATATCAAGATAATCCAAGTGTTTTTCTCAATTTTCAATGAGTCATGATCTTTAATGTCAAATTTCAACTTTAAAATGATAAAAAACACATTGAGTCAGTTGTATTTTTTACTAAGATTAATGTCAATTTAAAATGGAAAGAAGTACTTGGAGTCATAGCAGTCACATAGTGTGTCAGATTGAGGGGTGACTGATTCCTACACATCTCAAAGTCTCAAAACAATCCTAATTGTCAATGTTACCATGATTACCATTGGCTTTATTTTTGAGCTGTCAACTCTGCATGATCATCATTGAACAAACCACATCAATGAGGGAAAAAATCCACCTTTAAAAGAAAAAAATTATTAATTGATTAATACTAAAAATAAATAAATTAAACATAAATATGAAACAATACATTAATTATATGGACAATTATTTTACTATGAAACCCAACAAAATTTCCTCTATGATTGTGTAGAGATAACATCATTTCTTTTCCAACAAAGGCAATAGAGAGAACTTGAAAGAAAGTGATAAATGCAACATTACAGGGGTGATAAGGTTTTAAGGGATAAGAAGCATCAAAGTTGGATAGAGCACACCAAATCAAACAAAATAATCCACCTATATAAGAAAAAAAAATTATGTGAATAATACTAAAAAGAAATAAATTAAACATAAATATGAAATAATATATTAATTATATGGACAATGGATTTAATATGAAAACATTAAGATTACATTTGTGATTGTGTAGAGGCAGCATCATTTCTCTTCCTGCAAAGGCAATGGATATAAATTGAAAGAATGTGATAAATACAACACTATAGAGGTGAAAAGGTTTTAAGGGAGAAGAATCATGAATGTTGGAAATATCACCCCAACTCAATCAAAAGAATCCACTTGTATAAGAAAACAATTATCATGTGAGTAATACTATAAATAAATAAATTAAACATAAATATGAAACAATACATTAGTTTTATAGAAAATGGTTTTACTGTGAAAACATCAATATTACCATTTTGATTGAGCAGAGGCAACATCATTTCAGTTCCTGTAAAGGTGGTGGAGATAACTTGAATGAAAGTTATAAATGAAACACTACAGGGTTGAAAATGTTTTAAGGGAGAAGAGGCGTGAAAGTTTGGCAGAGCACCCCAACATAAGTAAAAGAATTCACTTATATAAGAAAAAAATTATTATGTGAGTAATACCAGAAAAATTAAATTAAAAATAAATGTGAAACAATACATTAATTCTATGGAAAATGATTTAAATGTGAAAAACATCAAGATTAACTCTATGATTGAGGAGAGATAGTGTCATTTATCTTCCTTCAAAGGCATGGCACATGGATAGAAACATTTTAGAATAAATAAAACCTTCAAGTAAAAAATGAAAGTTAAATCAACATTTCAATATATAATTTTCTAGTAAAATAGTGAAATTATATTGTAACATTACCTTCACATCATTACAAATGGTTTCTTTGGTCAAGATACAAGATAATAACAAAACTAAGGATTATTTGTGCACTTCATTACGGATTAAGAGACAATATGGATGTCAGGAAACCATGAGACAATTAATGATATTGATTACTATTTTTCACCATTGATCAATGGATAAATAAAAGTATTTTTTTTAAATCACTCACAATGTTAATAAGAAAACTATGGATTCTATGTGCACTTAACTACTATTGGTTAACTACTACTTGGCATAGAATCTGACTTGAACTTTCTTCCTGGAATCCCCATGATTATCGAATCCCATACATTCTCACCATTATATCTATGTTCAAGAATATAATTACTCTATTTCTCTCTATGTGTGGGATAAGAGAATCATGGGGACACCGAGTAGTTAGTTAAGGTCAGGTTCTATGTTATTTTGTAGTTAACCAACAGTAGTGAAGTGCACAAGGAATCCATTGTTTTGTTATTAGCTTTGTGAATGATGCATAGCCAATCCTTTTTTAGGCTCCATTGATCAATGGAGCAAAATATAGATCAATATTCTTCCAACTCTTTTGGATTAATTTTTCTTAAATAACAACAACCTAAATATGGATAGAGAATTTTAGAAGGGTTGTCTACATGATCTTTTGTGAACATGGTGAACTCTTTAACTCTATAGTCATATTAATTTGTCAAATGATTATTATGCATAAATTTTAGTTCATATCCATCTTTTTGGGTTCATAAAAGATTAAATTTATACAACATGTAAATAAATACACATAAGATATTCATTACCCAAAGTTAACTTTATAGACAATTCTAATAAGGGAAACTCAAAGAATCTTATTATGTTGATGAAAATGGGTAATTTAATTTTGAAAAATAATTACTCCACATCATATCTTTTTAAATAAGATAAAAAATAAAATATAATATAGGAAATTAATAAGTAATAAGAAACTCAAATACGATAAATACGTACAATAAACTCTCATTCAATCAACTACAAGATATAAAAATCTTTTGGAAAAAGTGATGTAGAAACCTAAGGAATTATTACATTTAAAATTAATGGTATATCAATATTTGAAAACATCTCAATACTCTTAGGATGTCATGAAACTAAACTGACCCATCCCAATGAAATTCCAAGTACTCCAACTAGAAGTAAAATTAACATTTACTAATGGATTACAGGAATATGAATTACATAAAAAATGGATATTTTTATCATTATTTAAAATGATAATAATGTTTTTAAATTGAAAAGGTTGATTCATGAATTAAAACAATAACTAAGAGCTTGGTGTAGAAGTTTAGTTGAATTATTAAAGAAAATTTAATTTTATGAATGAGGAATTGATCATACTCAATACATAAAAAATAACATCATGGATAGATTGAAAGTGTTTGTCAATGTGAATAACATAATATTTATAGGTTCTAGAGATGAACAGTGATAATAATTTTCTACATTAACAATGACCAACATTTAAATGTTGATGATTAGTGATTTTACATTTTCCTCAGTTATAGGTGACTCATAGTGTTCATGGGATCTTTATTTCCCAATCCTTGAATGTGAGGGAAGTGTTTTATAGGTGAATCATGGTATTTATGGAATTCATGGTATATTTATAACTTTGGGTGATCAATTTGGGAAATTTAAATAAAATAAAACAACAAACTAAATTCCACATGACTCTATGTGTCATCATTCAATACAGAAATAACAAACTCTCCATGAGTAATCAATAGTAGAATCAAAATTGGAAACTAAGAAAATCCGAAGGTCTACCACGCTAGTATACCATCACCAGACCACAAATAAAAGCATCATCAGAGATGAAATCAATAATGAGACCAAAAATACCCAAAGAATATTGGAAGGATTAGCTCTCTAGTTTGATGATAATATGAGACTCTCTTTAGAAAGCCTAACTAAAATTGAACATCAGATGTTGGATGAGATGTTTGAGTAGTTGGAGTTAGTCGAGTGGTGTGATACCATCTTTAATTCAATGAGGAGGAGTGCCGGTAGTGGGTAGATTCCACGGAAAATTTCTGATATCATGATGGGTTTGAAAATGGTTGGGATATTTTAATTATACTGGGACACTTTTGTCAGCTCTTATAAAAAATTACTGATAAAGAGTCCTTTTATCACCGCTTATTACCTAACCATAGATAAAACTTATCTTTGTCAGTTATTTTTAAGAGTTGAAAAAGGTAGGTCTTTATCAACGATAAAAAAGTTCTACTAAAAGCAATCTTTATTAGTGCTAAAATTATAATAGTAATAAAATTTTATTTTATCAGTGCTTTTAGTAGCACTGATAAAGACCTATCGTTATCAGCACTAAAAAAAGTAATGATAATATCTAATTTAATCAGTGTGTATTCCTTAAGTGCTACTAAAGGATTTATAATTATAATTATAAATATAATTTAAATATTTGTATATACTTAATAAATTTATATAAATATATACACTGTAAATATATTTATTATAATTTTATTATTATTTATTTATAATTATTGAAAAAAATTACAAACATATTTATATCATTATATATATATATAATTATAAATATATATATTTAATGTATAAATATAGTAAATATATTTATTATTTAAGTAAATTTATTATAAATTTAATAATTATTTAGATATATATAATTATTTATTTATAATTTGATAAATACTTTTAAAAACAATATTTATTTATCTATAATTATAAATATATATTTTTATAAATAAAGTAAATGTTCATTTATAAATATAGTATATGTGAAGTTATAAATATATTTATTTATGAATATTTTTTTACAAATATATTTTTGAGATTATAAATGAATGTCTAATTTTAAGTGCATGCATATATGTTAAAAATGAGTGAAATTGAATAAATAAAGAATTAATACACTTTAATAATATTGAAAAATGTATAAGGTTAATGTGTGTGCATTGTATATAAAAATTCATTAATTACGTATACGTGAAATCAATATAACACAGATTTGATCTATATCATGTAGAAAAATCATACAACATTCAATTATATGTCGAGTACTATGCAATTAGTCAATATTTTTAGTTCATATAATTTTTTAAATATAAAAACCACTATTCAATAAATATATGACTATTTAATGTAAAGCGCATAAATATTTTGTAATATATAAATAATATTTATATATATTAATATATATCTATATATTTATATAAAATTTATTAACATTAATTATCATAATTATCTAATTGAAAAAAATTAATACTGTATAATCAATTAATTCATTTTTATCAATAATTATTTAATTAATAAAATTTCTAATATTTTTTTAATAAAATAAATTTTAACATTTAATTTATTTAATTATTTAATTTTATTTATTCGGACGTTTATGTGCCCTAAAAAGTGCTGATAAAATAAAAAAATTATCAGTGCCAAAAATAAAGCACTGATAAACAGTTCACTTTATTAGTGCTAAAAATAAAGTGCTGATAAAGTCTACCCTTTATTAGCACTACAAATATATCAATGATAAACGATACCCTTTTTTAGTGATAAAAATAAAGTGCTTACCAAGGATTCCTTTATCAACGTAAAAACCAAAGTGATGATAAAAGGTTAAATTTATCAATTCTTTTTTGTATCACTGTTAAATATTCCTCTTATCATCATTTTTTTCTTGGGTTGATAAATACCAGTGCTGTTAAAGGCCGGTTTGGTAGTAGTTTCCTTTCTACTAAAACAATCTATTGTGGTGATTTATGAGCCGAAATTTTTTGAATACAGCCATTTTATGAGCATAATGATTCAAAATATTAATTTCTAAAATCACAGTCGTGATCACATATTATGGTTTTAATTATAAGTCTACTAAAATTTTCTATAGTTTTAGAATATTTAGTAAAATAGTATGGAGCTTCACTTTTTTGATCTAGAAATAATACCCAATTATATCTAGAAATTTGATCTAATAGAACATAAACATAGTGAATCATACTTAATATTGAGACTCTAAAAGGTAAAAAAAATCACTGTTAACCGATTCTAGGGGTTTAAAATTTGAAAAATATTTTCCTAATTTGAAATATAATATGTGTTGTTTTCCTTTTTTAAATGGGTTAACTTTATCATTTGGGAATTCTAATTTAGGTATATCATTAAATTTCCCTTTCCTATCTATCTTTCTAAGTTAATGAATGTTACAATGTCCTAGTATCCTATTCCAAATCAATATTCCTTAAATAAGGCACTTATAACGTAAATGTTTTGAGAAAACAATGAATCTAAATCAAAGGCATAAACATTATCATTTCATAAATCATTAAAACTAAATTATTTTTAGAATCAAGATAAATTCAAGAATTATTTTCCAATTTGACATGAGAGACATCATCACATGAATGTGATATGCTAAGAAAATTATAATTTAATCCATAAAAAAATAAAACCATCGAAATTAAAAGAGTATTAGGGTTACTCATTTATCCATGATGAATTATTTTCCTTTTCAATTGTCATAAAAGATAACATGTCCACCATTACCGTTGATTAGTCTCTTGATACTTGAATAATCCCCAACCATGTTTTTGGAGTAGCCACTATAGAGAGGCCATAACTACTTACTAGATCTTTTTAATCATATTTCCTACAAAAGAAAATTTACTAAAAAATTATTTTGGTACCCATGTCTTATTGGATCTAGAGATGTTAGTAATAAATGAATTTTGAATCCAAAAATTTTCTCAAATATTTCTTATAATCATATCTTAAAAATTCATAAATAAAAATAATGTTTGGTCTAATAGAATAAAAACTAGTAAGAGATTTAGTAGAACTACAGTTAGTAATGGACATGATTTTAATAATTATTCTTTTTCTAGAAGGATAGAATATTCCGTTAGTATATTTGGGTTGTGTTTTCTTTCTAATAATATGAGTAAGAGTATTTAATACATCAATAAATATTTCTAAATACTCTTTTAATTTATCAATGGATATATTTAACTTACTGTTCTCTTTTAGTAATTGATTAGTTTTTCCTTCTATATAATTAGATCGATTTTAAAATGAGAAGTCAGGGCATGTTACTTCTTTAGACCTTTATACTTACCTTTATGTTCATTAAAGGTATACTTAAACATGTTATAGTATCCCAAAATTTCATCACAAGGATTTGATTAGAAATATGAATAAAATATGCAAAAAAACAAAATATGAGATACCTCATATGTGTTTGTCATAAAATTCATATTGGATCGATCATGGTTTTCTACTCTGATTGAATTTGATTCATTTGATCTATCCAATAAGCACTCCAAGTTTATTTCATAGATTTAATATTCCACTTATCCTTTTAACTTTATTTATTTTTAAATTTTAACTTAGGATAGCCAGCTTTGACATGAACTTTTCTCTTTCATTCATACGAAACTATTTCATTTATGTTATCATCAATCATCTAGTATTTCCTCTAATTATCACTATTTTAATAATTTACTATCTAGTTTTAATTATAAATAATTTATTACTTTTGTAAAATTTATTGAATCTTCTAGCTAAGTGATTCATTTCATCAAAACTATCAGAAGATAACTCTTCATCACATAGGTTGTCATCTTTAGACTTTCCCTTTTTCTTTGAGTCAGAAGTATTGAATGATATTGACTTCCTATTTTTAAATTGTCTTATTATTTTTCTAATTTGAGTTCCTATTCAAACATCATGAGCTTTCATACTATCTATTTAATAGGAAACTAACATATATCACATGAATCTCGGATTGAAACTAATGTTTCTCTCAATCTGTCTGATAAACATCTCAATAGGTACATATTATCTTTTTCATAAATTGGTTTTCCCAATGAATACATCATGTTCACAATCTCATTAAACCTGATATACACATCAGAAATAGGTTCATTAATTTTCATCTTAAAAGTATTATATTTAATATTATAAGTATTCAAACACATTTCCTTGACAATATAAGTTTCTTCATTATAAATGTATAAGGTATCCCAAATTTCAAATGCAGTGGTATAGGGTGATTTTTTATAAAACTATTCATCTCCTAAATAAAAATATAAAAAATTCTTATCTTTAAAGATATTAATATATGCTACTATAGTATGATCACTCTATTCACCTCTATCATTTTTGAGTAATTCATATTTTTCTTCAATAGTAGTCTAAATTTCAAGACTCATACATTCGATATGTATCTTTATTTTAATCGTCCAATGAGCATAGTGTGTGCCATTAAAACAAGGAGGCATATTTTTATAAAATATTTATTGTCTATTATTACCCATAAATTATTAAATTTAGAATAAAAAGAAATTTAATACCTTTAAAAGACTACTAGATCATAGTTGAAAAGATATTTGAATAACCCCTCTTATTCAAAATATTTATTAGAGTGAGGAACTCGACAGGAGGTTGAACTGAGATCCCAATAAAAATTTATATTTAAAAATAAATTTAAAATTAAATCCCCAAAATTAATAAAAAACAACCATTTTATTAAAATATTATAATTATATATGTTTGATATTTCAACTATTTTCTTCAAGTGGTATTAATGATCTGCCAAAATAATATTCGAAATAACATTAATATTGAAATAAAAATACTAATAAAACAATTTATATAAAATCAAATTAGGGATAACTATAAAAATAATATTTTTACAGATTTGTAAGACATATGCAGTTTTATATTTGGAGTATGTAAAATCAAAACTAATAAAGCACCCATAGGAATATAAAAAAGGGTTTTAGTCTCAAGACGATATGTAATCGCTTCTGAATGGAAATCACCTATAGCCAAGAAATTGATAAACTTGATCCACAACCTGCACCTGGTTTTTATGAACAAAAACTCATAATGATATCTAGAAATAGGGTCTCTCCCATAGTTATACATGGGATAAAAAAATGTTCACATGAAACCTCTTAAACAGTTTTTTGTTTGAATACAAGTATATAAAATATGAGATATTTTTTCAATAACACTCCATTTTAAGAATATGTGATAGTGTTTGTAGATAAACATATTAATACAATTCATATATCAAGAGTAAAGCATAAACGAATAGAAAAAATGATTAGAGATAAGATAAAGTGATTCTGATCAATTTGTATAGCTTTAGATGTTTAGAGGTCCTTGAGATTGGCTTGTAAAGGAGATAACATATATTTTTTATAATATTAATGAAAAAAAATTGGCTTATATTATTTAATGTTATTCTATTTTTTGGTCTATCAATGTCCAGAGATGATTCAATGTATTAAATATTTGAGTTCCCTATGTATATATATCTACTATTGGATATTATCATTCATCACACATATATAGTAGAAGAGGGAGTACATATAAATATATAAATCTTCTAGGTACAATTATCCATTTAATATTAATCACTAAAATATCTTGGGCCGTTGTATTGGGAACTAAATTAAGAGGAAAAACTTTTCCTTCAATGAATTAGTGGGGTAGTTTAATAATAATGATTCCTAAATCCATGTGCAACTAACTACATTAATTCCCATAAACATTCCCTTTAGTCAATTAAATTTGAATGAGAGTCTAAACAAAAATGGTAACATACTTTTGGTAGATATAGATCACTAGTTGATCTTTTTTAAACTAAAAATAGTTCTATTGAACTAATGGAAGATGTTCTCAATGGTAGATGCTTCAGTGGTAGAGTCCCATGGTAGATTTGGTCCACTAATAGATCCATTAAACTATTGGTTTATCTTCTAATACATTAGTATATCATTTTGAACCAATAGGTGATCATTACTTAACAATTTTTTTAACAAATATTCTTAGAAAAATAAGTTACTATCATGAAACATTGATATTTTTAGAAACATAACAAACATTGTTTGTGGTCATTAAAATAAGCAGCTTCCAACGCCTCTTTACTCTAATTTTTCTTCATTACATACTAATGTTTTATTTAATAGTACATTTTCTTGATATTCTGTGTAAAATGACCATTTAATTCCAATCCCATACCTTGATTAAATTTCCTTCTCCAAAACCATAGTATTGTTTAAAATGATTTTCATCCTTTTTAATGACAGTTTCTTCTTCTTTCCAATATTTTTCTTTCCAACCAATTTTATACTTAATATTTAAAAATAAAATTATGTTTCACCCAATTTTCCCCTTATATATATCTTCTCATCATTTTCAAAATTATTTTTTTATACATTTTACAATGTCTATTTTTAATAAATGTATTTTAAGATATCAAAAAGGTTTTCCATCCATTTGAAATAAAATATGTTATCATCCACTCTACATTTCTTATTAATAACCTTTATGCCTATTTAAGCATTTATTATCCAATTAAATTTTAAAAATTAAATTATTTTTGTGTTTTTTACTTCACCTTTTTGAAACCATTATGCCTTTTTGAACTCTTTATTATTAAATATTATTTTCAAAAGTAAATTCTTTGAAAGTATTTTCACTTCACCATTTTAAAACCAATATGTATTTTTAAGGATTGATTATTATGATTTCATTCCAAATATTTATTTTGAAATTTCATTTTTAAAATCTTTTAAAATTGACCTCTCTTAAAATGAATTTTCAAAATGACTTTAAAGTTATCTTTTACACTAGATATTACAATGTTTTTGAAAAATACTTTTAGGATTTCACTACCATTTCTTATTTATATCCAAAGTCTTTAATTATTTGTAAATTAATTTTTATAAATCACAATTTAATGTTATTATAAATTCCTATTTTAGGTTGAAATTTTTTTGGTATCAAGAATTTAAATTCTTGTGGTCAATTTAGTTAATTCCATTTAAAATATTATAAAGCCCATTTTTTGTTCCTTGGTTTCTTCATGATTTGATAAACTATTACTTTAAATTGGAAAAAATATGTATGTATGGTTAAAGGATGGGGTCTTATAACACCTTCAAATTAATTTTTTGAAATTTTATATCTCATGACCTCGAAGAAGGTGCATAGGTTATAGCCAATAACCAAGAGGAATGGGTTACATCAAAAGCCCAAGAGGGTAGATGGTTTGTGTCCAAATCCTAATAAGGGTACAATGGTTTGTATCCAAATCTCAATATGGTACATGGGTGGTATCCCAAGCCCATGTGGGTATATGAATAGTATCCCAATCCTAAGAGGGTGTATGGGTAGTGTCCCAAACCTAAGAGGGTATATAGGTTGATAGACCCCACTAAAGTGGGTACATAGGTAGTACCCCAATCCTAAGAGGGTACATGGGTGATATCCCAAGATTGTATCATGGGCATAAATTGATTTTTTCACAACTTAAAGGGTGTACATAATTGTATTGTTTTTCAAAATAGTTTATTTTGCTTATGTCTATGTTATTATTCATTAATATTCTATTTTTCAATGGCATACCATATTTTTTTTGTTATATTCTTATGATTATACTCTAGGGATCATGTTTAATACCTTATACTATTTTTCTAAGGAATATGTATGTTTATTTGAGAATACACCTCTTTTTATCAGGGTTTATGAATAATTATTATTGTTTCATGTAATTTTTATAATATATTCTCATTTTATCATGATTTATCATGATCTAACCCCTTATTCCATATTTATGAGTGTTTCCATTAATGAGAATTTAATATCACCCCTTTATTATAGTTCCATTACATATGCTATGATTGTTTTTATATATTATATGAACTTAGAAATGGAGTCTACTATGGTTTGATTATGGATAAATGTTCACAAGTATTATAAAATAATTTGTTGATCCTCAAAGGAAATAAACATTCCATTATTAGGATTGTGTAATGTTTTAGAGATGTAGTTTATAAATTATTGAAAAATATGTAGGTTTAGATCATAAAATATCAAATTTTATCCAATATAGTGTGTAAATAAAGTGTCCATCACCATATCTAGAAGGGTTGTTTTGAGGTATCTCATCATATGAATCTGATAATAGAGACTCTGAATCCAAATATTGTGTTATGTGAAAGATAAAATTATTCTAATTATGAACATGGTGATGAGTATATTTAGAAAAATATAGGATAAATCCCTTTTGATAATCCATATTCAATGAACAATACTTTTTTAGTGGGGATGTATCTGATGATGTGATGTGAAATGACGTATAAAGAGAGATGTAGTCAATTGATCTTCCAAGGTTCCTTTATCGAGGAGCCATGAAATAACCATTTTCAAACATAATGAGATATTTAATTATATAGAATAGGATATATCACATGAACAAAAAATTTATTGGGATTTCATTAAACCATAAATGGAATTACAATTCATCATTGGTAACACATGTGTGTTAAATAATTACACATTACATATTGGAAGAGAGTGTGATAATAAAAGTGCAGTAAAAAATGTTTTCAACAAATACAACATTAGGAAACATTTTTCATACATCTTAAATAAGTTAAAAAGGGTAAATACATCATTTAGTGCAAAAAAAATAGGAAAATGTAAAGTTAAGTTGTGGGTGACATTTTATAAAACATTTCATTGTTTAGTTGATATTTAAGTTAGAAAGTCATCATATATATGTGCACCCAAGACAATTCGTGGATGATTCTACACTACATGTGTAATTTATACATATTATTATTATAAAGATTATATGAACCTATAAATAAGTCATTTTCTCTCATATCCATGAATAAATACAAAATTTATTCAAATAAATCATATCTTATGGTAAGGACTGGATGAAAAATAAAAAAAATTGACTATAAAAGTTTTTGGTTATTATGATTATTCGTGTAAGGTTACATCATAAATAATTGGATTTTAGTCTCTTAGTAATCAATTGATTTATCATCTTAAAAGCATTGAGTAATTATCCTATAGCAATCACACTGATTGAATGAAGATAACATTCCATAGTCTCTTAAGGTCAAACTTTCCATGTATTATAGCACTTCCTTATTAAAAATAGTTCATTCACGTGGATGAAACATTTTATTATATAATTTATTTCTTTAGGTGGTGTTGTTCTTGATCTTATACCATGAACATTAAGATTTTTTAAAAAAATAGAACATTAAATCATTGAGTTGGTTCTAAGCATGTATATGCACCCATGTTACACAAAGATAAGGATTTTCTTGGTATTTGGTCATCATCAAGTGATTATAGAGATTTCAAACTATGAAACTCTTTCCTAGAGAGATCCTAATTCTTATCACTAATATTTCATAAAGAATATTTCTAGTAATTTCCCTAAAAGTTTTAAATATAAAACAATAAATAAGGGGACTGTCAGGTTGGGTATGTTTCCCTACACGTATATCTATTAGAATTAATATTATTACCCTTTTAATTAAATTATTCATGACTGGTTTTAGAATATAATCTATAAAATGGAAAATTATATGATTGTGTAAAAGTAATTTTAATAGATAATTATGATTTATAAGATTACAATATTTCTTTTAACTATAAATGGTAATTGGAAAATGATACTTCCCTGAGATATGTTCAGATGGACACATATATTATGGAGTACCTGAATGGTGTATTTAACAGTGTTCATAAACTACCAATAATAGGCTTAGTAAATGATACATTTTATTGATGTGTGGAGTACTTTTTCAAAATATTTGAATAGGTTCATCAATGTATAAAATAAGGGAATATTTTGGTAGAAAATTTCAAAGCGAAATTGATAGTATTTATAGGATGTATCATAATTTCATGTTTAGATATTTGACTTGAAAGGGTTCTATTAAGGTAAAATAGTTTCATGACCCACTCATATGAACCATTAGTTAAGTTTTAGTGGTATTAATAGAGCAAAGGTACACTGATCATGGTTATATACATGTATTTGGATATCCATGTTCACATTTTATTGTATCTTGTGCATTGATTAAGTTATCATGGGAACCCTATATTGAATATGTATATCACATGAACACTCTAGTTGAATATTATTATTCCCCTTGAATTCACTAAAAATTATCTTTTATTTGATTATCAAATCACTTTTAAGGATCAAGTGAGAAACAACTATATTCAACAAAATAGCCAAATAAAAAGAATAGGAAAACCAAATCAAAAAACTGGTTCCACCTCTCCCCAGCAGCTATAACAAGAGAAATCCATCCACAAAATCATGAGCACTCGGCATACAGCCTCATGCAAAGATGCAAGGGCATGGAACTGATGGCCAATCCATACCCTCTCATTCTTCCACTCCAAGTGACATACTGAAGTGACAACCTCATGCTCTGAACCCCATATGAGGTGGAACCAGAAAACAAGCAGGAAATGAAACACCCAAATTTGTCTTGAAACAAAAAGACTAATTATGAAATACCCACTTTAAAATGAATAATGAAAAGGGAAACCAAGCATTATTCAAGAAATGTATATGGCAGAATCATTGAAGAAAAAATTAATTCTGCAGGAAACTATATCTCTAAACAATGTCCAAGATATAGTGGTTACCTGGATGTGCTGCTCTCCACTTAACAGGTCATCAAATGTAGAAGATAGGGTATCCCAAACATGTATATACTCCTCTATGCTGATCAACCCCTTGTTAAAACCCCAAACTAGAATTTAATCCTATTTTTCAACCCAAGAATATTGTTCCTCATTCAGAGTCATTTCAATGACTCGACCCATCATCTTCGTCGTGTCCTCTTCAGAGGCATTGAGAAACAACACCTGCTCTTTCACATCATCATCTGAACTTAGGATCAGATCCCAAGAAAAATCGAGCTGGACATATGGTTTCAAGTAACTCATGGCCTCCATGTCCAACTTCTCCTCGATTCTCTTTCCTACTGGCCGAGTCTTCAAAGGGGGTGGCAAGGAAGAGTATACCTTCCTACCCCTACACCTCTTGCTACTCCTATTTGTCCTCGGGCTGGTTTCCCTAGCAGAGTAATTCTTACTTGATTCAATGATTTCCTACTCCCGGTCCCCCAGCTTGACTTTTGAATTCTTCGCTGACCGTGTCTCCATAGGGAGTGGCAAGTATGAGTAGTCCTTTCTCAGTTTCCGTTTTCCCTTCCAGGTACTACCCCTCCTCAGACTTGAGAGTCCTTCACCCTGAACCTAATCCATGCCATCAACTTCATCTACAGGATGACTATATTTGTCATCACTATACTTGAGGACCTTCTTCCCATCTATGGATAACCTGGGCCGCTCCTGCTCATCCAGAACCAGGTCCGCATTACGTAGGCCATCAAAATGGTTTCCCGACTCAATAACAGCCACCTCCTTGCTAGGAATACGTCTGAAATCCTAAGACATACCCTCCCCTTGTTCCTTCAGCGTCACTGTCAAACATTTACCACTCCTTGAGAACACTGCATTAGCATATGGGGCACCTAAGAGGTCCTTGGGACCTCCCTCTTCCACCCTTGTAGGCTTAACTCTGCAACGATCCTAGGTACGCCCATTTCCAGCCCCCATTTCCACTTCTGGTTCCTTCGCTGGGATATATACAACTATTTGTTTAACTCCCAACCGATTGTCTTCCTAGGAATGATCTACCCTTGTCGCGGCCTCCACACCCGCTATCGTACTTGTCACAAGAGGCTTCACACTGTTTGTTGCACCCCCATCACCTTGCCTGTCTGAAAATCTGGATTTGTGCCTATAGGACGTAGAGGAGTGGCCCATGCATTTGAAAACCAAATAGAAATCGACCTAATATTCATATACAACCTGCTATTTACAACTATAATCCTTAGCCACTGTGATCCAAACAAAGTTGGGAGGCACCCTTGATGCATCAACTTCCACAAAAAAACGTGGGTTAATAGGATGACAAATCGAATTGGTTCGGTTATCAGAGCATAAATACCTACCTACTAGGTTTCCAATCATCCAAACTATCGAGGGATTTTGAAACGGTAAAGGCAATATGGGATGACTAACCTAGACCGCAGCTGAAGGTGAATCGCGCTTCATGTTGAAGTCGTAAGTCCATATGTGGAGGAACAATTGAGAGTCGTTGCAGCGGAGGGGTGAGCTAGACCATGATTTAATCAAGTCCTCTTCCAAAGAAAAATGAACCATGATATTATTGTTGTCAATCCGTCCCAAAGTTTCCCTATCCTGTAAATCCCACGAGCCGAAGACAAACCTGTCAAATGAATCCACCGAAGGCCTTCATTGAAGGAATCAAGCAATTAAAGTCAGGTTATGGAGAGACAAAGCTTCGTTGAATTCGACAACCAAAAGCAGAAGATTTGGGTGTCCTTCATGTAGCTCTGAAACCTTGAGGCACAACAAACATTGAGGGAAAGGGGGGAGGAGATCTGGATTGGAAAAGTGGGAGAAGGAGGTCGATGCTCCCTCGAAGGACGATGGAGGTCCCTCCCTCAACGAAGGAGGGACTGGCCCAGAGGCTACCGCCGTCATGGAATAGCAAAAGAAGACCTAGTGTGCTGCCATCGTGGAAATCCCCCTCAATGAGAAGGTCAATCAAGTTCTATTCCCCTTGAATTCATTTTGGTGATTTTTATTATATCACATTGTTTTTTTATTATTTAATTATTGTCCCTAATATGACCAAGTTGTGACAATGGGAAATCCAAATTCAAATCATATTAAAAAAGATATATTGGCTATGATAATGGTGTTTGGGACTATGATACACCATATATCACGCAGAAGGGCATAACCACAATGAATAATATCCCAATTTGGAAGGAAATAGCTCCATCTATCATAAATTTAGATTGTCTTTTAGGTATTATCACATTTTTATATAAATTTTTTAATATATTTAGTCTTGTTTCATCTATAATTATGAATTTTAATAGGGTGCCTCATTTATCTACATATAATTAAAAAAAATATTTTGTGAAATTTATTAAATTATTTATAAATCGTAAGGTTCTTATCATATATAGATATATTGGATGTTCTATTTCTCACCAGCAAATAAATCCATGTTTCAAGTGCTATCTTAAAGGGTTATCTCATTCCACTTATGAGTGTATATAGGTCACCTTACTTCTATCATGTTGAACTCGCTCATGTGATATTTCATCATCTTCGAAGTGTAAGTTTATATAGTATAGTGATGTGAGATTTCATTTTTATAAACCAGTATCCCATTATATTCATCAAAATATAAATTTTTATTAATCCACTTTAAGGGCATGTGGGGAACCATAATTCGAAACACAAATACAACTATGTTCTGAAAGAGCTCACAGAATTACTAAACACAAGACAAAGATTATTTGAGTAAAAATCTCTATATAATTCCCATTATAGGGTACTTACATGAGTGTATGGATCCTCCCTGATAAGTTCATCAAGGTGAGAAACCATTATTTCCATTTTCTGAATGAATTCCTCTAAGGTTATTTTTTCATGGTTGAATCCTCAGGCGATGATTCGGTCTTGCTTGTCTATCCACACTTCTTTCTCCTCTATGGAATCTACCTATAAGATTCATTAATAAATTCTTAAAATTTCCTCATTTGAGTCATTTAGCTAAAAAATGTTTTCAATAATCTCTTCCTTGGAGTGGAATATGAACCTCAGGCACTCCCCTAACACTTCTTCCATCACTCTTCATTCTCTACGTGGATCACCACTTACCCCATATTGATGAACTTTGGTTTCCTTACCTACACCTTTCTTGGACAACCTAGTTTCCATTGGTTTTGGAGAGTGAGAATAGTCTTTCAGTCCTGGGGGTTTTTCCCCAAGACCACACTGCATTTCCCTGAGTCATGACTTCTTTTTCCCCCTTCTTTCTTCTTAGGATATGGGGACATTTCCCTTGGAAATGGTCCAAACTATCCCCTGAGAGTTGGATAAAACTGTCATCACCTGAATCATCATCATCATGGGTCAATGTTTTTTCTGGAGCCATTATACCTTCAAAACAGTTTTTCAACTCAACCATCGTGCCTTATGTGAGAGACCTCGGTCTGCATGGAGAGTCCTCCTTGCCGACTTTAACCTCCATGTAATTCTTCTTCTTCCCCTCGCATTCTATCTTCTAAAAGGAATGGTACTTAAGAATAAGAGTGTTTGGTTCTAAGGGTCCCAAGACACTAACCCCATCCGACCTTCCATGTCCATGGTATGAGTCTGTAGCTCCAAGAAAAAAATATTTCCCCTGCAATGACATTAAAGATGGCTTGCCCTCCTTTATGTATTCACCCTCAAGGACATCACTACATGAAAACGGACCTATGGGATTCTCATATCCTCGACCCATGAATTGAGTTTTTTTGTTATTGTCCTTCCATTCCTAACCATGAGGACACCCAGGGCCACGGACATCGCTAACTGACATGTTCGCCACACCGTCATCGATATTGCTGACTGAGACCAGATGCTACGCCACATCCATCTTCAAGGATACCTATTTATCCATTCCTTCCACCTGCACCGCCTCTACTCCACCCACATGTAAGGGGATTGTCCCCAAATCATGCCTTAAGCGGGTTAGGACCACCACAACCTGGGGCTCAGGCGCTCTGATCTCAGCATCCTTCACTGCAACTGGAACCACCGAAGAATGGCACTTCATAAGCTTGACTTACCAAGAAATGCCTTCCCGATCATACCTTAACTCCTCGACTGGACAGGTTTCAATCCTTCCTAGTTCTCATTCCTTTGAGGCTACCTCATGCGCCTCCCGAGACCTATCCATACCAGCACTATCAGACTGCTGGATCATAGTAGGGTCGACCTATACTAGAGACCCTTCTGGTTGGGTGTTCAGAATTTTTCGAGCACCATGTCCATGATGGAATCCAATGAATGGATGTCCTAACCATTGACATCTTGAGCAATACATTGTCTGAGACTCAAAAACCACCCAGTTTTTTCATCTAAATTATTCTCCAACCAAAATCCAAATCCAATCTGTATGATGCATTGAATCATCGGCCTCAACACGAACACGAGGATTGATAGGGTGAAAACCATAGAATTCCTACTATCTGGACACAAAAATCTACCAAAAATGTTCCCTAACAATCTTATAATCGAATGATTCTGAAAAGGAAGTGGAAAATCTGGGAAACATACCCACACGGTCATCGTTGGATTGTCCCGATTCATGTTTAACTCGAAGGACCAATGAAGGAAGTAAAAGTCGAATCCAATGAGAGATCAGGGAGTGTTAGACCATGAGGCTATAAGATCAACCTCTGTGGAAAAACATACCATAAAATTTCATCAGTCGAGTAGACCAACCACCATGCGATCTTGAATCACCCATGATTCAAACATGAATCTGCCAAAGGAATATACAGAAGGGCGGAGGTCCCTAAAACAAGATACCAGCGTCGTCCAAAAGAGATCCAAAGCAGTGTCATATTCCTTTATATAAATCATGATCTGGGTGAACCCTTTTGAAGGTTAGGAACCTTTGGGCACAAAGGACTAATTGGAAAAGGAGGAAGGAGATCAGGGTCGGTGAATGGGAGAAATCTCCAGATGTTTCCCCCTCCCTTCATCGGGGAGGGACGGGCTGACACATCAGGCATCACTGTTAGGGATTCTCCATCATCTTCACTCTAGAGTGATCCGTGAATAACTCAATAATATCATTGATAAGAAAATTTATCCCATTATGTCACTTATGGAGAGATGTAGGAAATATACATGTACTTCCCATATACTGGAGGGAGATATGAACATCACTCTCAAGCATATCTCTGTTATGTTAAGCATCCCTATCAAGGTTATAGGTTTTATAGGTTCATTTATTAGTTATTAGTCTTATTTGGAACTAACAATATGAGGAGTAGAGGTTAGTAAAAATGTAAGAACCATCATCTTCAATCATCTATGAATTACATTCATTGATGAGGACACCAACCATCTGTTCGATGACACGAATGAGATAAATATCTTGATATTTTTACATTTATACATTCTAAATATTATTGAAGGAATGATATTTTTTAATTATATTAGACATACAACCATTTTATGCATTTATATTTACTTCAGGACCTCAACAAGGTAGGGAGACACTGTTGGGGGTTACCTTGTCTTGAATACATATACATAGCACTATGTAAGTCATATCTCATAAAACATATAGAGTATTGGTTTCATTATTCTTATTTAGATGTAGTTATGGGAGTGTATCCCTCATTTTTTAAGAATTTTTTTTCCATTGCCAATAGATATTATGGAGGATTTATCACCCAAAAATTGGTATACTTATCCATCATTCTTATGTAGAAGTAAAATATGGAAATATATATTATGAATCTAAAACAAAAATAATGTAATATATATGTAGTTTCAAGATTATAGATCTTCTAACAGTGAAAAACATGATGTCACAATTATAGGCATATACTAAATAGTATTTGACCAAAGGATGTATGTAATTATTTGTTATGTGCTTAAATTATTATTATTTTCCTTAAATGATTTATTTTTCAAGTTTTATATTCCTATTATATTTTAACAATTCATGGATTCTATATGACATAATTTTTCTCCAGATTCTCCCACCATATTGCATGGAGATTATTTTTTTGGCACATATGTGATACATCTTATCCATTTTCACATGGTTAAGTGGAACCATGAATATTTGGTTATGAGGTGTCTTGGGTTGTAAGAACATTTCCATGACACCTATATATTTCATCACTTTATTCCCTAAAGATATCAGGGAAGTGAGACTAATACTAGATGTAATAATATGCCTGATAAAATAATATGAGGGGTGGACATGAAGAGACCATATTGTAAGGGGTATCTATAGTGTGCAAGGATCTATCACACTATCTAGAATATGATCCCTTGTAAAGTATAAATTAATTGTTTATTCCTACATGAAATGAGTGAGAATATCATGAATAAAAATAAAATTTTCCCTCTATTTAATTAATCTTTTATTAATTGTAATTAAATATAGTTTTTAATAGGATTCTCATATAAAAAACCCACTACACATCTCTGATATCCTAGAGGGAATGGAATTTTATCAAGGTTATTTTCATAAATCAGTTGTATAGATGTATCAGCTAATGGATGATATCTATATGGGAATTTTCTTTGATCTTCCATAGAATACTGATCCCCAGTTCGATGTTCCACAGGGTGATGAGGGTCTTTTAGATTTATCACATGATGAAGTGGCACACTAATAGGATACCCACAATGATCATTTAGATGTTCCACCAATTACAGAATGCGATGAGCCACATCCTCACTATATTCCTCATGCTACATCCCTAGAAGAGTATACATATATTCCACTTTTATCTTTTATAACATAGTAAATTCTCACAGGGGATCACGAGGCTTATAATAGTGATTTTTATGTACACTACCTTACTTTATTAGATTATTACACAAAAATAGATAGTTTATAGAGAGTGTTTGAGCTTATACATTTCCCTAGTGTTTATATGACCATTATATTGAAAACATCTTCTTATAAATAGGGAGAATTTTCTTGACAATAGGCTTCTTCTTCCCATGTGGGAGAGTGTTCTATACAATTTCTAACATCCTATGAGATATGACATGGTACAAGATAGAGAAGTTTATATTCATCACCTATCACCTATGATGATGTAAAATTGTCTCCCAAATATGATATACAGGAAGACAAGGCTTTAGTTCATGCACATCGACATAAATAGTGTTGGTGCATTATTTATACATCAGGATGTGTCATGGATGAGCCTCTGAGATATCGATGCAAACATCGATGGTACTATTTTCATTGTTCAAAATTTTTGAAATAAAACCTGTATAATATAATTTTTATTTTTTTACTTCTATGTTATTTTAAAAACTACATATTCTAATTTCATAAATGAAATTTGATTAACTTTTAATCATGATTTTTTATTTAAGAAAAATCTATATATAACTAATTAAAATTCAATTTTACATGAATGATAATAAAAATAAAAATTAATACTTAATGATTAATAAATAATCACTATAAACAATGAATATAAATAATAATTATTATTATTATTAATTATAAATATAATGGTGATGTAATATTTTATAATTAATAATTAATTCAATTATAATTAATAGTTAATATATAATTATTTATTATTATTAAAAATATATTAAATTATTATATTTTTCATTATTAATTAATTTATTGATTATAAATATGAAATATTTTATAAATCAATTCTTATCATTTTAATTATTATTATTTATTAATTTTTTCGTATTTATTAATAATACTAAATGTATAATTTACTTTATATTGTACTATAATGAAATAAAAAACTAAATGTTAATAGACTTGAGTTAACCATGTTGTGTAATCCTTTACTTCGTAAAACTACTTACATGAACAAGGATCGTGCAAGTGAATTTTACATTAGTTTTAAAAATAATAAACAGGTACTTGAAATTACACTAAAGGCATTAGTTTTATTAATGATAAAATTTACATTTATCTGTAGAAAATCATGATGATTAACGTAAGTGGTGTCCTTTGAAAGAGAGGGATGATAACCAGTGTGATAAATAGTATTAAACACTCCCCATTTATATATGTGTCTTTATATGGAAACACTAAGTATAATCAACAGACATAAAATAATTATAATAATCATATTTTTTATTTACTTTTTATCTAAAATAAAATTTACCCACATTGTTGGTGATTGATAGTGAAATAAAATTAGTAGTTGCTGTCAAATGATAAAAAAACTTGTATTTTTTGGTTTATTCTTATTCTCTCATCCTATAAAAATAGGTTTCCATTAAAAAAGTGTGTTGTGGATGATATGTACAAGTGTGATATCTTCCTCATGAATATGAATTTTTTATAGTGAACTTTATACCATTCATGTGGATGTAGTTCTTTACACTGAACTATGTAAATTCTTAATTTTTTTCTTTATGATTCTTTGTTAAAAATTTATTAGGAGAAAACCATGAAAAAAAACTAGTTTCAGAGAAATGTTATATTTATGGAGAATATATATCTACCCATTATTACATCCTCATGACCTAACCTTTTTAATAAATATTAACCTTCCATAGTTTTTCATTTTGAACATAACTCATTCACTACCACCATCAAAATAATTGTGTATTGGTTTTAGATTAGGTGGCCCCCATTGTTATCTCTTTTGTTTGATATACCTATTGTTTCCCACATTCATTTATAATTTTGTAGGGTAACAATGGTGAAGCTAAATCCATGAAATCAATTTGTGTGGATAGAATATAAAAGACTTGTTTTATAAACCCTAGATCAATTATTGTGGGGAATCAAAAAAAAATTAAGGAAATGTGTGGGCATTGTCACCTTGCAAGTGTCTGTGAAAAAAGGAATTTTGACTCACATATGATTAGATACAATCTATTAAAACATCAATGGGTCCTCCAAACTCTCACTAGAAGAATCTCAAACTTCTTCTATATATGTCATTCTAAAACATCAATAACTTGTTGATTCCTCAATGAATATTATCTGGATGCAGACATCTAGAATCAATAACTCGACCATTAATAATTTTATAAAAGTAGATCTATGGTGAGGATATTTCCTTTCTGAACTATTTCATGATTGATATGAATCGGTAAAGGATTGAGTCGTATGGGGGAGCGGCAGGGGGGAACCCTAGTGCCGACGATCTTGAATTGAGTGCGAAGAAGGATGATGATATCTTGTCTGGCAATGATTTTTCGGCTGGTAATAAATTTGATTGTGTTAGCCATAAGGAAATGTTCTGGTTGCCTTCGAAGCAACCCTTGGCGGCCTCCACACCTTCAGCTCCTGATTTGAGGAAATTTGTGGATGTTGTGAAATTGTCTGGTAAGTTCCCCAAATTTGATTGTCCACCTCCTGGGCGGATCATCAGGAAGGGACGCATTGCTCATGTCGCTGTGGATCAAATGGATGTTGAGGAACGAGTCAATCTTCGCTGTTTTTCAATAATTGTTCGGGTTCTTCTTCCGAAATGAAGAGAATTATGGAAGTTTGATTATCTTTCTCGAAGGATCTCACAGATTTGGGGGTTTGCTGACTATAGGATGATCTCCATGGGCCGTGGATACTGTCATATTCTCTTCTCTTCTGAGGAATCAATGAGACAAGCCTGGAGCTTCGGGTCTGTTTCTTTGAAGCTCGGTGTACTTCGAATCCATGAGTGGGATAGGAATTTCGATCCAGAGAATGTCAAAGATACACATGCACAGGTCTGGATACTCATATGAAGGTTGAACTGGCTTTATTGGTATCCTAGGATTATATGGGATATTGCATCCTCGGTTGGCAACCCCATTCGGATGGATAAACACTCTGGTGATCTGAAGTTTGGTCATTTTGTGAGGGTGATGGTGGAAGTGGACATGGCGTCGATGCTTGTTGAGGTGGTGGTATTGACAACTAGGGATGATCGGTTTAACTTGGAAATTCAATATGAGAGGCAGCCAAAGTTTTTCCTCTCCTGCCACTTCTTTGGACACATGGATTTTGAATGTCATCGGAACAAGGTTTGTGGCATCTAAAAACTAAAGGGCCATTCTGATGATCTTTGTAGGAAGGGTAGGGCCAAGGCTCAAGGTGCGGGGCTGAGTCTTCCTACTTCTGCACAGGTCTCTGATGGGGATCCTCCTCCCAGTACAGCACATGAATTGGTGAACGTCTATGTTACTCTTGTTTAGAAAAGCTCAATACAGGAGGCTGGGTGTGCTCTTGTTAATGAGTCTGATTAGGGTGCAGTGCAAGCTCAGCAGGTGGCAACTGCTATACTAGTTTCTGATGAGGCTGCTACTCTGATGGCAGGGCAAGGAAATCTGGTGGTCTCTCAGTCAGGTCTGGTGGATGATCCTCGTGATCCTGCTCAGGGTAATGGTGCTGGGTCTTCTAAGGCTTCCCAGCAGGTGCAGATGCAAGGTCTGAATGTTACTCCTCTTCTTGTTTTCATGTTTTACAGACCTCTGTGTAGGAGCAGACTGCATGTACTGATCTGCATGTTAAAGCAGTCCAGGAGGCAGTGCTGGTTGATTCTGAATCTGCATTACAGGAGCTAGTGTTGGCTGCTACTGAACCGGTTACATCATCTGAATTTTTCACTCAAACAAATGTGGTTGTGGAGTCTGGTGTGGTATCTGGACAACTAAAGGCTTTGGATCTTCCTATTGAATCTGTTTTGCAGGAAAGGGTGTCGGATCTGGCTGAGAAGGATATGGTTCCCATGTCCATTGATAAAGAGAGAAGTGGTGATAAAAATAATGATCCCTTCTCTCAAGTCCCCTTATCTAAGGTTGTAA